>OY992538.1:179284354-180534160 GCA_963921195.1 Pegoplata infirma | reverse complement strand
AGTACGAACATATTTTTTGACAAAAAAAAAAAAAAATCGCGGATTTTTTTTTTTTTTAATTTTTTTTTTTTTTTTTTTTTCAAAAGTAATTTTTTTTTTTTTTTAATTTAACCAATACTCAGGGGATGCCCCCTACTCATGCAGTGCATTGTATTGATCAGGAAAATAGGGTATGGGAAGGAGGAAAGAGGGAGTAGTGTTTGTGGATATTTGATTTAAATTTTTCTAAATTGAAAGTAACAGGGAAGACCTCTGCGGGAAGTTTGTTCCACATACGAATCGTTCGACTGAAAAACGAATTTTCTCTGTAATGCGTTGTGCGAAACACAGGACAATCAACCACAAACGGATGTGCTCTACTAGATAAGCGAGTATTCCGAATAAATACCCGGGCCCGAGGAATAAGTTCACTTATCTCAGATGAGCACCTCCCGTGGTAATATCGATAGAAAAGTGTCACACAACCCACATTCCGACGATGCTCCAATGAATCAATAGAGTTGGATACACTACTGTCATTGATAAGCTTCACCGCCCTCCCCTGAACACGGTCCAAAAGCTTCAGAATAGACACTGAAGCTCCTGCCCATATATGAGAGTTGTATTCCATTTTCGGCCGGATATAGCTGGTATAAATAGTAAGGAGATCGGATGGAGTGAAGTAAGTTTTGCACCGTTTTAGAAAACCAAGACACTTGAATGCCTCTTTCGACACTTGAAATACGTGCTTATTCCAACGGACATCACACTGTATTCTCATGCCCAGAACATCAAGAGTATCCGATTCCCCAATATCTATACCATCCATAGCTACAGATGACAATGTTAATTCCACAGCTCGCCTGTGGGTTAACATACAACATTGGGTCTTGCGTGCATTAAAATCGACCTTATTCGCGCGACCCCACTCGGAGATTGTAAAAAGGTCTTGATTGAGAGTGTCATTCATGTTCTGTCGCATGCCCTCTATCTCCAAAGAACTTGGCCTGTGGTCAAATGAAAATGAATGACAAATGTTGCTGTCATCTGCAAAAGAGTAGATAGGATTAAAAGTCTGACCAAGAAGGTCATTAATAAAAATAAGAAAAAGGGTAGGAGAAAGAACAGAACCTTGCGGTACCCCTGAATTTAGCTGAAACTCGTTTGATGAGACCCCATCTAAAACAACACGTATAGTGCGGTCTCTGAGAAAACTCGTTATAAATCGAGAGAAAATACTACCGACACCAAAAGCAACCAACTTAGTCACGAGTGCCCCGTGCCACACACGATCGAACGCCTTGGAAATATCTAGAGCAACCACTTTACTCTCACCAAAGTGGTGGAGTGACCGGCTCCAACGTTCCGATAGAAACGCCAACAGGTCTCCCGTAGATCGACCGCTACGGAAGCCATACTGTCGATCATTTAAAAGTGAATTGGTCTCTAAATACTTCACAAGATGGTAGTTAACCATGGTCTCCATCACTTTGGAGAGCGCAGAGCAAATTGCGATTGGGCGGTAATTTTCAGGGTTGTTAGCCGCACCCTTTTTAGGGATTGGCTGGACATTGGCCACCTTCCAGCATGAGGGGAAGACTCCCGCACGGTATGAAGAGCTGAAAAGGTTTGCCAATGGACGTGCCAAGGTAGAAGAGCACTGTTTCAGCACCAGTGCTGATATGCCATCCGGCCCGGTGACTTGTTTACGTTGAGATCCGAAAGAACCCTTTTGACTGCTCGGGCCCGAAAGAAAATCGAAGGCATAGTATAGGATACCCTTTCGAGAACGGGCAGTGATTGATCGCTTTCCGGCAAGAAAGAATTTCTTGCAAAAAGTTCAGCGAAGAGGTTGGCCTTATCAACCGGGTCGGTGAATGATTGATCGTCCTTTAAAAGAGTTGGAATAGAAGAACTAGCATTATCCTTTACCCTTTTAACGAACGACCAAAAGGTCTTACTGCCCCGAGGAGCAGAAAGAACCTTTGCACGTAGACGCCGTTCGTAAAGAACCTTTTCGCGTCTAAGTACTTTGGCACACTCGGTTCTCGCCTTTTTGCGATGCAGATCAGTAATGACGTTCTTATTCGAACGCCAATTACTGAACGCTTCCTCTCGGGATCTGACTGCATTTTTGCACGTCTGGTTAAACCAACACTTGTGTTTTGATTTAGCCGAAATACGCTTTGTTGGAATAAAAAGTTTCATTCCTAGCATAATAATATTGACTATCATTTCTGCAGCGGCATCGACTTTGTTGTCGAGAAAACATATTTTCCAGTTAAAATGCCGAAAGAAATCGTTGAGCTCGGCCCAACGAGCTTTTTCATAGAGGAAAATAGAGCGCTTCGGCGCTAAGTTAGAAACGCTACGAAGAGTAGAATATGAAAAAGATGCAGAAATAGTACTGTGATCCGAATTACCGATAGGTGCAAGTATTTTCACTTCGTACTTTTCAGGGTGGGAAGTGAGGAAGAGGTCGAGAGTGTTCCGCGACTGCCCTTCAACACACGCATTGTGTGTTGGCTCAATCACAAGTTGCGCAAGATCATTATGCGCGGCGAAAAGCTCAGCGTATTGGCCCTCGGGAGTTGTATGGCTCGAATGGCGAATCCAGGATGAGTTGTGGATATTAAAATCACCAGCAACTACGATTTCACTATTCGGACAACTCTCCAGGATTTTCGAAATTGAGTCGGAAAGTGCATCGAAGCCATCAAGGGATTTAGCCAATTCCGTGTTTGGACTTCTATATAAAAATCCGAAATGCAAAATGTGTGACCTGATCTGGAATTTAACCCAAAGAGAGCTAAATTCCTTATCATTACAGTTCAACTGTTGCTGATACTGGTACACAACATCATCGCGAATGTACATTGCAAGGCCCCTATGTAAAGAAAAGAGAGATAGAAGGTGATACCCAGGTATGTGAAAATTCTGTGGATCAGCATCCTCACAAACCTGAGTTTCACATAAGGCGAAGACATCCGGCCTATAAAAACGAATGTGAGCATATACAGAAAACTGATTCGCTCTCAGTCCGCGTATATTGCAGAAGTCTATGCGAAATCTGCCTGTCATAACAAAATAAGAAAAAAAAAAATTAAATCAATATTCCTTACAAGTGTATATGGGGCACAGTAGTCAAAACTGCTGCTGTAAATGGTTATTTAATGACCAGTGTTATACCTTTGTCAGTAAACAACCAAACAACAATTTGACACCCCGCCCCCTATGCACCGTAGACAATTTAAATGGATAGGACAATATCAATGACACTTATTAAGGAGGCATAAAAGCCCCTTGCTTGGTCATTATAAAAAAACAGAGCCGTATAACGAGGATCAGGTGTATTTTTATGTATTGTTGTTAAATGATGTTGAAGCTTGTTGGAAATAATATTGGATGCAGCAAAGAATTTTTGTTTTTTTTATTTTTTATTATTTTGTTTTGTGGTAGGGTTTTAGTAGTTATTGTTGTAAATTTAGTTGGTTTTTTTTAGCGTTATTTTTTTATTAATATTTATATTGTTGTTTATGTAAAATTTGAGAGGGAGAGTAATAATGTATATTGAATTTGGATGATGAGTAGTTAAGTTTTCTATTATGTTTTGTGGTAGTTATTTGTTTATGAATATGATCATGGTATTTTTTTAAAATATTATTTTGTTGTTTTCTTTTGTTGATTTAGTTATTTTTATATTATTATAGATTTTTGGTTGAATTATTTCACTGATTAGTTTTTATTTTATGTTTCACAGTTTTTATTTTTTTTTTTTGGACGGAACGACACTAATAAAATTATTTGTTTAATTTTAATTAAAACAGGACAAACGAAAAATCGACAAGACAAATTAAAAACGTGTTGACAGCACGGCAGAGGGTATCATTACATTCGGCAAGGCCGAATTTAATTTTTTTACTTGTTTTTTTTTTAAACGCATTTGAAGTTGGTGGATTACACCGCTCTACAAATCTGAGGTTTGTCTTTGCGTTTTGAATGAAACCAAAAAAAGTTTATAGGTTTTGGTTTCCCGATTCCAAAACGGTCACTCAAATTTTTCTATCACGTCACAATTTTGAGAACAAATCATTTGCCACAAGTGCTTTAAATCTAACATTTACGTGTGTGTTTGTATGGAAATTTGTTGAAAAACACTGTGTAAATAAACTAAATATTTAAAAAATGGAAGGTTTTTTGTTAACGATTTTTTACCATTTTAGAAATTTAAATTCCAAGAACGTTTTGTTTCGTCTTATAGAGAAAATCACATACTTTTGAATGAGCTTGACACCAAGTCAATCGCATGTCAGTATCCTTTATTATAAGCTTTCAAAAAGGGTCCAAAACGGCCTTTCTCGGCACTTTAACCGCGAATAACTCAAAATCCTGACGTGATAGACATATTTGGGTCGCAGATTTGGAATCAGCGCAACAAACATTACCTAAGTCACTCTCCAGAATCCAATACGCATTTTCATGTTGAGCTGTGTTAGTAATAAAATTATAATTTAATTTACTTGAAAGCTGTATACGAGGCGTATACTTAATTTTGTAATAACCTTTAAATAATATTCATACGCAACGGTGCACATGTGGTTTATTCTTAATAATTCGACCGATTTAAAATCACCTTATGGAATTTTTTTTCCAGTGTATACATTAAAAACACTCTGCCTCTTAATATGACTTTTAAAAACAATTGTTGTTTATTATTTATTTATTGTACAGACAGAAGATGAAAGAAATATGAAACTATATTTTTTTTTTTGGTTAATGCTGTTGCTGTTGCTACTGCTGACTACAGGGAATAAAAAAAAAACAGAACGTGACTACATTTGTTGCAACATTATCCCAGCAAAAACATGGTAATGAGTTGTGAAAAGTAATCATTACCAAGTACATTATTTATAATGAGTACCCATTACCATTAACATTATTTTAAGCCCAAAAGTAACTATTTTTCAGTAATATGTTATAAAAGCACTTCTAAGTAATAATATCTCCTTGAACTTGCAGTTTTTAACCTTTACAATTCAATTAACTTAAAAAGTACTTAAAAACTTAATAAAAATTACGCAATTTTTAAGTTTTAGTAAAAACAAGTTAAATTTAAAATGTTTTAATTAACTAATTATTTTACTTCTTATTGGTAATGGGTTTTTACTCCTTATTAGTAATCCGAGTCAGTAACTACTTATTTATCTCCATACTCTTCACTAGTTATTTTTGTCTCACGCCCTTGTTAAAATAATTAGTGTTTCATTCAATAAGTAACTACTTATTAACATCTGTTTCGGATTACAAAACCCATTACTAGTAATGCCAATTTTTGCTGGGATATTACGAAAAATAATATAAACTTTTGAAAATTTAACTTAGGCCTCACGTTTTTTGGTTAATTTTTTGGGATTTCAATAACTAGTTGAGTACAGCGAAAGAATATTAAATGAAAACTTTAAAAATTTAAATTAAATTTTGGGGATAAGATTGCAATAAAAATTAATAAAAGGAACTTGGCGACGTCTTAAGCAACCTTAAGCGTTATTAAAATGATATTTATGCCATTTGCAGCAATTTTTTTTTTTAAATTTAAAATAGGTAAAAAAATATATTTTGAGCCGCTTGTTAAAAAAAAATTAAATTAGCAAAAAACAAGTAAAAAAAGTTAAATTCGACTTTGCCTAATGTATTGATGCCCTCCACAATGTAAAAAAAATTATTTGCAAAAAAAAAAAGAAATTGAAAAAAGAAAATCCGCGAAAAAAAAACTTTTTTGGTGAAAAAAAAAATCGGCGAAAAGTTTTTTTTTGTAAAACTTGTTTAAATACCATTTGGTGATCAATTCTGTTCACATATGTCAACCAGCAGCCAAATTAATTTGTATTTTGTATTTTTAGGTTATGTTGAATCTACCAAAATTTTTGAGGTACACAGAAAAAACAAATTTTTCCAATGAACGACTTTCAAAGTATTTATGAACAAATTCATACAATTTATTAACTTTTTCCTAATACAAAAAACTTTTTCATACACTCAAAATAATTACTCTGTTAAATACTCTGTAAAATGACTGTAATCTCAATTCAACAGATATTTGACAAAGTTATCTGCCAAAATACAGATTTTAAGAAAATACTTTGCATTTTCTTGTGACCGAAAACTCAAAAAACTTCCAAATATTTCAACCCCTCTTTAAAAAGGATCGTTTTAAATTGGAGGTACACGTAAAAAAAATCGTAATTTTCACCAAAATAAAACAAGTAAAATTACAATTTGGAAGTATTAAAGCGGGAGAGCAGAAGTATTAAAGCGGGCATTTCCCAATTTTAAACAAAACTTGCACATTAAGGGATGAGAAATTGATCAGGAATCAAATAGTGACCGTTGCGGAAAAGCCATATCAAGCGCATTTAAAAGATATGTAAAAAAAGTCAAGACATTGTTCAACGATTACCCTTTAATTTTATAAAAGTGTTTATTGCAATGACCGCGCTCAAATGTGGAACTGAAAATGAGAGGCTTATGAAAAAAAAAAACTTGAGAACATCTAGCGAGTTTATTAATAATTTCTACAAAGTAAAACATTCGCAAGCGAAACATTTATGAGGGCCCAATTAAATGAGTCAATTTTGAGTCAAGTTATTACTTATCCAGGCTTCTTGGTAAAATTCTGGTCGCTTTCATCAACAATTTACAGATAATTCTGTAAATTTAGAGTTTTTTTATCGAAATCATTTTACAGGGTCTTTTTCGTTAAATAACAAAAAATCTTGCTGGTTGGAAATCTTTGGTTTTTCTGTTGGCTTAGAGTATCTCTGTATTTTAACAGAGTGATTATTTTAAGTGTAGTATTTATGAAAAATGTTAAATAGTTCTAAATTTTACATATTATGATTTATTCATAAATACTATGAAAAAGTTTATAACCCGAGTAAAAATTTTCTGGTCTAATCATATATTATTTGATACAATCTTATATGAGTTAATATGCTTCCGTATAAATTTATATAAAATTTTATCTATCACTTTGATACGGTTGATTCACTTTATATGGTTAGATATTGCTCCATATATGATTAGATTCGTATTTTGGTTTTGCTCATCAACTTATATAAAAATTGATATTATGAGATCAATTTGATCTAATTAGATTTGACCAAATTCAGGATCAAATTGTATCAATTTTTATATTTTTTGATCTAAAGTAATACAATTAGATATTATTTGATACAACCATTTTACGGATCAAATTAGATCTATTCAGTAAAATTAGCATAATATTTTTACTAGGGAAGTATTATGAAAAAGTTAATAAATTGTATGAATTTGTTTATACTATGAAAGTCGTTCATTGAAAAAAATTTTTTGTGTGTATCCTTACATTCTCTTTCATAACTTTTGAACCGCTAAACCGATTTCACTCAAATGCAATACCAAACTACTTAGGTCAACAACAAGTAAGTATGCTAAGTCTTACAATTAGTCATATCTTTTTAATACTTTGGCCGTGATCACCATTTGCTAGTGTCCGACCGAATATTCGGCTTCGGCTTCAGCCAAAAAGCACTATTCGGCCACTATTCGGCTTCGGTCACATTTTTGGCCGAATACCGAATGATTGCATAACATTTGTACTTACGTGTTGAAAAATACAATAAACACACTTTGAATCACATTAGTAACCCACAAAAATATTTTATTAAGTGTTTTTGCAGCTAAAACAAGATTTTACACTCAAAGAAATTTTTCAATCGAAAAAAAAATTACACTCAAAAAACATTTTATTTACAAAAATGTCTAAAAAAAGACAAAACTTTTACACATTTGTGTATTCCGCCAAGTCGAGTTTTACTTTTTTTTCTTGTTTTTACTTCATAAATAATTTTTTTTGTAATATTCGGCTTCGGTTTCGGCCGAATAGTGAAAATATGGCCGAATATTCGGCTTCGGCCAAAAAAGGTGTATTCGGTCGGACACTACCATTTGCACAGACGCACAGACAGACGGACATCGCTAGAATGTCTTAAAATCGATCACTGATTATGTAGATTATGGGGTCCTAGACCGATATTTCGATGAATTACAAACGGAATGACAAACTTATATATACCCTCTATCACTAACAAAGGTTTTCACAGCGCACCCAACGATTGTCCTAAAACTTACATATAGGAAAGAGGGGAGCAAAATAAGAGTTACCTGTTTTTTTTTGCTGCCCAATTTCATATTTAGCGGTTCAAAGATGTGTGAGAAAAACGGGATTTTTTCGTTTTTTGAAGATTTTTCCCATTTCTTCAAAATAAACTATATGAACATTTAATACAGATCGAAAGGTTTTTTGAAGGCCTATTCAATGGGGGCAAATTTCCTCTCGAATATGTGTTTACAAATTCGTTCTTATGCTTTTTGCACTAAAGAAATTCAAGTTTATCATAATTTAAATTATCTTTATTCTACGCCCATAAAAGAAGGCGGACCGAAAAAAACGAAATTTTTTAATTTTTATGGTTCAAATGCAGGACTTTGAACTTCTTGTAGCATAAAAATGTTGCATTTGTTAAACAAAAAGACAAAAAATCATATAAAAAACTGATATTTTTCAGAGGTTGGTTTAGTTCTTCAAGGGGGAACTTTTTTCCCCCTGGTCCGATTTTGCCCATTTTCGAACTTAACCTGCCTAGGACCATGAGACATATACTTGCCAAACGTGTTAACTACAGACGGACGGACATCGCTAGAATGTCTTAGAATCGATCACTGATTAATAACACAGGTTGACAAAATTTGACCCTTTTAAATTTTCCTGACCTTTGACAACTGATTTATATAGATTTTAGTGTGCTGATTCCGAATCTGTTATCCAATTGTTTCCATCAGCTCGCGTTCGCGATCAATTCGATGTTAAAGAGTCGAAAAAGTGAGTTTTTTACCAATTTTGCTTGGCTATAATTTCCAAAAAAAAAATTTAGTGCCTCAGTTTTAAACACGAACTTATCTATATTGGATGCCAGGATTCCAAAACTGGTATTAGCTTTTTTCTGACAGCTTTAGTTTTCGAGTTATTAAAAAGGGCATAAATATTCAGACAAAATTAACGAGGGAATAAATTTAAAAATTTTATTTTAGCGATATCTCCAAAACTAAAGATGACTCAACAAAAGTAAGAGCATTTTTGGAATCAGCATATCCAATATACCTTAAATCGTCATTCACTTTTTGGATGTAAGACAAGTGTTGGTAAATATTGACTCACAAACATGCCAAAAACAGCCTATTTTCAAAGTTTCCTTGGGCTATATCTCGAAAACTAGAGCTGACCCAAATAAACGGTAGCCAGATTTGAAGTCAGCGTACCCCTAATACCCAAAATTAGCTATCAGAACCCGGGCAAAAAAAAGTGTTGCCCTGTGTAATATATACATTAGAGGTGTCCTTAAAAACGAAAATCACCTTTTTATACCTGGTAGGGTCCTATATTGTTCTTTAGTATCTAAAAATGAGTGAGCCAAAATTTGGGGACAATCGGATAAAAATAACTCGTGCCGAAAATGGATTGAAGTTTTGGGACATTCTTATAAGAACGAAAAACCCATTTTTTCTAGTTTTTGGAAAAACATTGGTATTTGATATTTTTTGTTAAATTTTTTATGAAATAATATGAAAATGGTACTAAATTACCTTTTCAAAACGAATAATAAAATTAAAATCGGATGAAAAATAAGCATTTTACGCATACATGCCCCAGACCATTGTATGGTTTTTAGAGCCAGAATTTCAAAATTTTCAAAATTTTTAGGCAAAAAATAGTAAAAATTTAATTTTACTTTATGATCAAATTGAAAACATGTTTAAGATTAAAAATAGCAGATATGGTAGTCAAGCTTTTTTTTTATTTGGCGCGGGTAGTGATAAAATTTCTGCGGATTCCAAATAAAATGCGTTTTTCTACAATAATTAAGCAAATTTTTGAAAATTTGTGCTCTATTGTGCGGATCGAAATGTAAAACGTAAATTCTGTAACTTTTGAGAAATCGGATATATGCAGATATTTTGTATTATAGAAATGTATAACGTCTCAAATTTGTCATTTCACCTCGACGAAAAGGGGTTAAAGATGTCCGAATTCTCAAAAAATTTACAGAATTTATGTATTTCACTTCGTATAATACAATACAGAAAATTGTTTCCCATATTTGCTAAATTATTTTAGAAAAACTAATTTTCTTTGGAATCCGCGGAAATTATTTCACTACCCACGCCAAATAAAAAAAAATGTTAGACTACCATATCTGTTAGTTTTTATCTATAACATGTATTTAATATAATTATAAAGTAAAATTTAATTTTTTTTATTTTTTTGACTAAAAATTTTGAAAATCTTCAAATTTTGGCTTTAAAAACCATGCAATGGTCTGGGGCATGTATGCGTAAAATGCTTTTTTTTCATCCGATTTGAATTTCTTTAAGCTTTTTGGAAAGGTAATTTATTACCATTTTCATATTACTTAACAAAAAAATTAACAAAATATAGCATATACCAATATTTTTCAAAAAACTAGAAAAAACGTGTTTTTTCATCAGATAAGAGTGTCCCAAAACTTCAATCCATTTTCGGCACGAGTTATTTTTATCCGATTGTCTCCAAATTTTGGCTCACTCATTTTTAGATACAAAACTACAATTTAGGACCCTACCACGTATTAAAAAGTGATTTTGAAAAATTACCTTAGTCGTTAGGACACCTTTAATATACATATACTTTATGGGGTCCCCGGCCGATCTTTCGATGCGTTACACACTGAATGACAAAGTGAGTATACCCCCATACTGTAGTTGGAGAATATAAAAATAAATAGCATGCAATACATTATTTTCGTTTATTTTGGCACTTTCAACGAAAGTACCAAACTGTTATGCACCGATTTGCCTAAAACTTAACATATATCGGCTTTTTGAAAAACTTAAAAAATGAGATTTTTGAAAAATTAAAAAAAAAAAAAACACTCTCAAAAAAAACCTTGTCAAATTACTAGAAAAAGTCTCGTAATCCCGTTTTTCCAATATTTGTCAGTTTTCCGTGTTTTTAACAAAAAATTTTCGATCGAAATTTTTTTTTTTTTTTGTAATTTACAGTTTTTTTGTAATTTTACAAATTTCTAAGATTTTTTACAAAAAAAAATCTAGTAAATTTACAAGAATTTCTTGAGAATTTTATTTCGCCAAAAAAGTTGTAAATTTACAATTTTATTGGTAAAAATAGGAATGATAGGAATTCTCGTAAAATAGGAGGTAGCAAAAAATCTATTAAAATTCTTAAGTTCGTTTTTGTAAAATTCGGAATCTGAAACTTTTTCAATAGAAATATGCTGTGTTTTTCAATAAGTGGATTTATTTTCGGATTAATCTTATTTAGTTTAAAATAAATATTTTAACATGCCAAAACAAATTTGAAATATTTTTTTCCGTAATCTACGATAAATTAGCAATTATAATCCGAAAAAATGATAAAAAAATTTGGAAAATGAAAAAAGTTATAAATAAATCAAAATTAATCTAAAGTGGACTTATTAAATCCTAAAATTTAATTGGATTAATTTTGATTTATTTATAACTTTTTTAATTTTCCAAATTTTTTTATCATGTTTTCGGATTATAATTGCTCATTTATCATAGATTAAGGAAAAAAATATTCCAAATTTGTTTTGGCATGTTAAAATATTTATTTTAAACAAAATAAGATTAATCTGAAAATAAATCCACTTTTTGAAAAACACAGCAATAGTTTCATGTTCCCATAAATTTTTTCAATAACAAAATTCTCAAATTTTCCGGAAGACAATTCCCAGCTTTTTTTTTAATTTTATTTAAAAACTGAATTCTTTCATTTAAAGGTAGTTATGAATAATTTTTATGTGCATTATGTTACTTATTTTTGTCAATTTGCATTAAAAAGAAACTTTCTTAATTAAGTCTCTACAGGATTTACTAACAAAAACACCTTGCCATACAACCAATATTTTATATTAAAATAATGCAAATAAATAAAATTCACCACAAAAAGTTTTGAAATAAAAAAAATGTTCATTAAAATATGTGAGACATATTTTATAGAAAATTTAATCTAAATATATATCGTGAACCTATATTCAAAATACGCCAACTCAAATTTGACGGAAATGAGTTTCCGATGGCAAATAGCTCCCCTATGTAATACCTATCTGCCATAAAAATTTGAGAGCAAAAAAGTAATTTGTTGTCGTTTTACATCCATTTTTGTTATTCTGCTAACTCAAAGTAGATATTTTTTTGGTGAAAATAAATGCCAACTCCCATTGTAAATATCCAAAAATTTTTCAAAATTTTTTAAAAAAAAAATTAGACCACATATCTTATTGCATTTGCCATGCTGAACACGAATCTGGTACAGATTTTGATATCTAATGGCTAGTTTTCGAGATATTGCCATTTTTAAAATATCGATTAATAGTGTTTGCAAAAAAAAAAAATTGCTTATATAGATGTAACTTTCAAGCTATTTATCAGATTGAAACATTATGAATTGGGCAAATAAAGTCAATGATATAATCTTTTAAAATAGCTAGTTTGGAGTGACCCTATTGCAATACAGCGTGAGTTACAGAGTGCCAAAGTTGACCACCCTGAGATTAAAAGGCTTTCGGAGCTAGTAACTTTTAAAAATATGCAAAGATTTTTAATTTTTTGTTCAGTTTTTGCAATTACCGTACTAAGGATAACAAAAACCGAAAAAAAAAATATTAAAAATTTTTCAAAAAAAAAATTTATTTTTATTTTCCGACAAAATATGCCAACTCTAAAAAAATATTTGTTTTTTGATATAGTAATAAATGCCATGTCTGAAAAATACGCAAACAAGTGCAAAATATGAAAATTTTTGCATAGGTAAAAATTGTTTAGAATATTTAAACCATCTTGTAAAGGTTACATTGTTTATTTTTGCAATAATATGCGAAATAACTAGTTTTTTAGCTCTCCTGAACAGTAAGCTTTTTCGAGTTGGCATTTATTGAATATAGTTCGACGATATGTTTCATAGACTGTCCCTTAAAAGCAAAACAAATTATAATATAAAATAAAACTTGGGAGCTAGATTTTTTATGATTTTCTTTTAAATTTACTGTAAATTTCAATTGGCGCCCAGTTGGGGGCCATATTTATTCTTAAAAAAAGAACATTTTCAGGACTACTCTACTGTATTTCCATTTTATGATTATTTTCGTATTGCGATTTATTTTAAAACAAACAGACACAAAATTATGCTACTCACGTGCCAATATTTTCTTTTTTTTTCAATTCTAGATGGTAATTTTGTGTGGGACTGTATATGGTGTAGTTGGCATTATAAAAAAAAAAACAGTGAATTTTCCATAAAAATAATGATAATAAAAAAATAACAATTTTTTATTATTGATTTTATAACACGTAATAAATATTTGCAACAATCGCAATCATAAAAAAAAAAAATGAAGAGAAAACATAAAAACAAACGTATTTTTGTAAAATTGTGGTGACAAATCAAATGAAAATATTGGAAGTGTTAAACAAAAAATTTATATGTAAATATTTAAGAAATTTATGATTGGATAATAAACAAAATTTTTTTTTCATCATAGATGGAAATTGCAAATGGCAGTGAAATTATTTTAGGATCATATCAATGAAAAACGAAAAACTTTTTTCATAGATTTTGTTTAGGGGCCCCAATTTTACCAACCCGTGTAAAAATAGTTAAGATCTTATCTGATCTGTTAACATTTATGCATATGTGATCGTATCTGATCGTATATAATTATATCTAAAATGGCCAAAACCGAGATCTAATTATATCTTGGTTTTGGTGAATATTAGCACAACCCGTGTAAAAACAAGTGAGAGTGTTAAATTCGACTGTGCCGAATCTTTGATACCCTCCAAAATGTTAAAATACATTAAAAAAAATTCAGAGGCGTTTTTAAGGGGGGCTCTGTGGGGGATGCTGGGGGTTACATTCCCCAACGCGATAAATGTTTACTTTTAGAACTTTAATTATACAATTTTTTCGTAATTTTTATGTTTTTTTTAATCCACGCCCACAAAAGGGGGCAGGACAAAAAAAACAATATTTTGTAGCGCCACGGTGTCTAAGTGTATGACTTTTAACTCCTTCTGACATAAAAAGGTTTCATTTGTTTCACAAAAAGGCAAAAAAAGCTGTAAAAAATGGCGTTTTTATAGAGGCTTTTTTAGTTCTATAAGGGGGAACTTTTTTGCCCCTTATCCGATTTTGCCCATTTCCGAACTTAACCGGCCTAAGACCATGAGACACATTCGTGCAGGAGTCTAGCTCTTTTATTTTGGACCTGATCGTGCTTTATACAGACGAACGGACAGATGGACATTAGAGTGGCCATAGTAGAAATTTTTTTGAAAAGTTAAAGTGTTCGCACTGAAAAATGTGAGGTTGGGGATAAAAATAATTATGCATATTTAAAAAAAATTTTTTTTTTGTTCCGAGTACCTCCGGGTTGAGCCTAAAGTTTGAAATACGGATTACAAGGGAAAAATATGACTTTTTTTCATTTTCTCAATTTTTTTGATATTTTAAGTACAGTTTGAATTCAAATGGTCACTGAATTTTGATTAAGAGTTAATTGTCTATCAAATAAGGTGTTAAAAATTAAAATCGGTTGAAAATTAGCCGAGTTATGACAACTTCCCCCGGCAACTAACGTGTGGCAAACCACCTGATCAAGGAATTCGAGCCCCATTTTTGAAATTTATTGAAATTATCTACTGTAATTAATTTTTTTTATTCCTCAAGTTCCAATGTACTAAGAAGATACATATTTTTTATATTGCGTTTTGCTAACTTGTTTTAAATAAATGCTAAAGTGGTCTGAATTTTTCAACACTATTTTCAAATCTCCAATTTTAAATTTTTATTTTTTTTGTTAAAGAAATTTTGAAAAATCGGCTATTGGAGTTCAGGGATTTGTTAAGCACATATAAAGGAATAAAAACCCCAAAAATTGTAGGGTTTGCTGTTTTCATTTGGCTATTACAGTGATGTAATTTCGGCGGATTTCGGGAAAGTAGTGATTTTTGGCCCTTTTTTAGCTTTTATTTATTTTTTTTTTGTTTTTTTTTACAAACTTCATATGTTTTGGACCGAATTATATCAACACGAGATAGAATACTTCAATTCGCAAATTTAGGGCAAAAATGGGATTTTAAAATTGCCCCAACTAAAGGTCAAAGGTCAAATTTTAGAAGATTTTGAATTTTTAAACATTAAGAGATTTTCTGAGTGGAAATATATGAAACTACTTGATGTCATTTTAAAAGGTCTTAACATATGTCTTTTTATTTAAATTCGGAATATTAACCCTTTAGTGATGGTGGGGCCTATTCGACCCTTTGAACAAAATACACTTACATTAGCACCATTAAATTAAAAAAAATATAGGCCCCAACTGCACTTAAGGGTTAAATTTCTAAATTTTAATCATTTGACATTTAGTTTAGACCAATTAAAATAACATCAAGTAGATTCAGCAAAACCCGCCCATCAAATCTGTCAATGTTAAAAAATTAAAAATTTTCTAAAATTTGACCTTTGACCCTTAACAGGGGCAATTTTTTATATGTCAATTTCGCCCTAATTTTGCAAATTGAAGTATTCTATCTCGTGTTGATATAATTCGGTCCAAAACATATCAAGTTTGTAAAAAAAACCAAAAAAAAATAAATAAAAGCTAAAAAAGGGCCAAAAATCACTACTTTCCCGAAATCCGCCGAAATTACATCACTGTAATAGCCAAATGAAAACAGCAAACCCTAAAATTTTTGGGGTTTTTATTCCTTTATATGTGCTTAACAAATCCCTAAACTCCAATAGCCGATTTTTCAAAATTTCTTTAACAAAAAAAATAAAAATTTAAAATTGGAGATTTGAAAATAGTGTTGAAATATTCAGACCACTTTAGCATTTATTTAAAACAAGTTAGCAAAACGCAATATAAAAAATATGTAACTTCTTAGTACATTGGAACTTGAAGAATAAAAAAAATTAATTACAGTAGATAATTTCAATAAATTTCAAAAATGGGGCTCGAATTCCTTGATCAGGTGGTTTGCCACACGTTAGTTGCCGGGGGAAGTTGTCATAACTCGGCTAATTTTCAACCGATTTTAATTTTTAACACCTTATTTGATAGACAATTAACTCTTAATCAAAATTCAGTGACCATTTGAATTCAAACTGTACTTAAAATATCAAAAAAATTGAGAAAATGAAAAAAAGTCATATTTTTCCCTTGTAATCCGTTTTTCAAACTTTAGGCTCAACCCGGAGGTACTCGGAACAAAAAAAAAAATTTTTTTAAATATGCATAATTATTTTTATCCCCAACCTCACATTTTTCAGTGCGAACACTTATGGATTTAACATTTTTTAATTTTTCTATATTACGCTATGGCCAGTCTAATGGACATTCATAGAATGACTTATAATCGATCATAGATCAATAATATATATACTTTATGCGATATTTCTATGCGTTACAAACGGAATGACAAAGTTAGTATACCCCCATACTGTGGTTGGAGGGTATAAAAATAATTATATCAAAACATTGAGCTTGTCAATGGTCTGAGGATTGTTTGCGTAGATTTAGCTTTTCAAATATCCATACAAAAATACCCAGCAAAACTTTGGTAATGGGTAGTGATTATATAACACATTACCAGGTAATGCATATAACTTATTTGTAGCATTATTTTATGATGTCTTACCAAACATTTGTTCCACAACGTATTATTTTCAAGTGAAAAATAATGCATTACTAATAATTTGCTACGTAATGCATGATTATTGGAAAAAATGTATTTCATATTTGTTATTTCTAAACATTAAATCATGGATGACTTATATTTGATTACATAATGTATTATTTGAAATTTTGAAATAATGCATTATTTATAATTGAATGCATAACGCATTACAATAACATAAAAAATAATTTATTTTATAAAAAAATGCATAAGTTTAAACTAGAGATGGGCTCACCACAGGAAATTTCTAACGACACACACTCACGAGCATATTTTATCTACTTACACTCACTTACAATCACGTGAGTAAATTTAATACAAAATTACTTTTTCGCTACTCGTAACACCCTATATATTATATTCTGGTATGCTATATTATTTCATTTCTCGTAACCTATAAAATATCATATATTTTACACCTTCCTCGTATTCTTCGTTATAAATTTATGACTTATTTTATACCTTACTGGCATGGACGTATTCAGGGGGGGGCCAGGGGGCCCGGGCCCCCCCCCTTTTGGATTGGAAAATTTTAAAAAATGTAAACACTTCAACATATGATACAAGTAAAAAACACAAGTTTTTTGTAGTATTGTAAATATTTTGGTTTTTAAAGAAAAGTTTTACATATTTGTTTATAAAAACTGAGTAAATTTTCGTTTTTAAAAAGTCATTTATATCGAAATATCTGTAAAATAAGTATCGAAAACACATTATATTGGTTTTATTTAATGAAAATTATTAGAGTCCGACCGAATATTCGGTTTCGGTCTCGGTTTCGGCCGAATAATGGGGTTTCGGCCTCTATTCGGTATTCGGCAAAATTTTGGCCGAATATTAGCCGAAACCGAAACTTTTTGGTATTTTGAAAAAATATGTAAAAAAGTCGGTGAATTTTTTGATTTCGTATTTCAATACACTTGTTTCAGTTCAACTGAAGAAAATGTTACAAGTTTATGCAATAAGTGTAAAACTGTTTCAGTTCAAAAATTATTTTCTCCTAATCTGCAAATGAAATATACAATTTTTTTGTAAGTTTAAAAAAAAAAACATATTTTTTTTTTTAAAAATACAACAATTACTATGGTTTAAAAGTATTATATGATGTATATTATTCTTTAACAACTTTTTAATAATTTTATTCATGCCAGGCGGTAGTTTTTTTTAAGTTTCGGTTTCGGTTCGGTTTCGGCCGAATATTACATTTTTGGCCGAATATTCGGTTCGGTTTCGGTTCGGCCTCGAAAACTGGTTTCGGTCGGACTCTAAAAATTATGCATCAGGATCATGAAAACAGTTTTCCATAAAACAAAATGCAAACTCTACACTCAAAAAAAAAAAACTGTAAAGTTAGCAAAAAATTTAGTTAAATTTAACTAAAAAAACACCTGATTTTGAACCTACTAAATTTCTAGCTAATTTAACAACAAATATTTAGTTAACTTTTCGTAGAATGAATGTAGCAAAAAAAACGTAATTTTAACTAAAAATTCAGCTGAAATTTCGTAACATTTTTTATTAGTTGAATTCAGCTAAACTTTTTGTAAAAAAATTTAAGTTTGGTAAATATTGGTTTTAAACACTAACACTTCACTAATTTTTCTTTTTTTTCACAGCATTAAGTTAAGCTTAAGTAGGACTTATGAGATTTGCATAGGAGGCTACACAAGAAATGTTTAAAATTTTTCTTTTGACAAAAATGTTACAAAAATCAGCAAATTAATTAGTAAAAATTCGTAAACTCAGTTTTAAAGTCAACAAAAAAAATTAATTCAAAATTTGTACAAAACTAGTATTTTCGTAAATTGAACTTAATTAAAAAAAGTAGTTAAAACGCTGATTTTAACTAAAAATTTGCTAAAAAGCAAGTAAACTCTAGTTAACAAAAAAAGTTTGTTAACTTTACAGTTTTATTTTTTTTAGTGTATGGATCTCAGTCACTTTTTCTACATTAAAAGTCTCAGATTCTGAGATATTATTTCTATAAAAAATTCTAAGATGCTGAACATTTTTTTCTAAATAAAAATTTTCATATTAATTTTTAATTTTCAATCTAGCACTTTTTTCAAAAATCGGGTTTGAATTGAAAAACCACAGTTTTGAAAATTTAATAATGACTAAGGACGTATTTGGAATCTAGATTTCCATTTTATAAAAAATCAGTCCTTAAATGTTGCGCCAAGGCAATAATATGTAACAGTAGAGCCGTAAAAAGCGCAAATGCGAAATGTTCTACAAATATTTAAATGGCAGATTTGGAATCAGGTCCTTTATAATGGCTCTAACAGTAGACCCACGCCTAAATTAGCAGTTTCAAATTTTTAAACCCCAATATCAGAAAAATGTTAAAATATTGAAATATTTGGTAAGATAATTTGGAATCAGGAGGGCTAAATCTATCTGGTTCATATAATTTAATTTTGAAATTTATCACAAATACCTATTTAAAACCTTTTTACTTTTAGGTTACATCATATTGTTTCTAAGAACTGTTTTTATTGGAAAAAATACCTCAGAATCTAAGAATTTGTCAGACATTTTTCACAAAAAAAAATGGCAGATTGAAAGACATTTTTGCTATAGAAAGTTTCAAAGATTTTGAAAAATTTTTTGTATAAAATATTTTCAGAATATTTTCTATAGAAGTTCTCAAATTCTAAGACATTTTTTTTTATAAAAATGTTCTCAGATTCTGAGATGTGTCAAGTTGTGAAGTTTAAAAATAGAGTCTGAGTCATTCTTCTCTAGGAAAATTACAAATTCTGAGGTATTTTTTATGTTGTTAGTACACTCAAAATAATACATTAGTAGATTTACTAATTTTTTTGCTAATGCTAGTAAGCTAACATTTAGCAAATTTTTAGTTGAGATTAGCTTGTTAGCAAAAATATCTTGTAAACTTTATTTAGCGCATTAGCAATTTTAAACAAAATTTGAACTAATTTTTTTTGCTAAATTTAAAATTGAGTTGACCAAATTTTTACAAGCTTTTTTGCTAATATTAGCAAAAATGGATTGTAATTTTTTTAGAAAACCTAAAATGGCGCTATCTCGGAAACTAAGCCAGATAGAGCAAAACGGTAGCATTTTTTGGTTCTCGAGCTTTCCATATTATCGCCGGTCCTCTTCACATGTGTGGGCCCTAATGGATCATAACTTTGGATCCAAAAAAGTTAGCATTCCCGAAAATTTTAAAATGCTCATATCTCGGTAAATATTGCCGACACGATAAAAAGTCCAAAAGCATTTTTGTAGCTCTCAACACGTAGAACAAAACCAAAAGCTCTCCGAGTAATATTTTTGAAGTTATCGAGTATTTTAATTCCCAAAACCCCAGTGCACAGAGGTAAAAACCGGCCAAAACTAAAAAAAAAAAAATTTTTTCTTTTTTTCCAAATTGATGCCAAATGAGAGTTAATACTTCAAAACATGCGATTACAAAGTTTTGTGTCAATCCCTTGAGTAGTTTAGGTTTTATAACGAAGCAAATTTGAGTATTTGTATTTATTATTTTTTAAAATTAAAAGTTGTGATTTGCAACTTTGAAATCCAAGTAGGCTGTAAACTTTAAAAAAAAAATGTTTGCCTTGAAATTGATATATTTTGAAAATTTAGCATTATTTTTACATGTCATATGGATTTCGGCAATTTCGAGTGCGTGGATCAATTTAAACAGGGGTGGTGAAAATAAATCTAAAAAAATAAAAAATTTATAAAAAATACAAACTTTGGAAAGCCCAAAAAAATACTTTTTGCTCAAAATTGCTCTTAAGTCGCTATACCACAAATTAGTATAAGGGTTCCCAAGTAAGTACTAGGATGGCTCGTTTTTGGGCTTTTCTCTCTGATCAAATTCTAATACCCGCCAAAAGTGTCGATCCCCTAAGGGTAACTCACGTGCAAAATATCACTCCGATCGGAGTTTATCTTCTGTCTCCACTTTGAGCCTCAAAATTGGGGTTTTTGCAAAAAAGGACTTTAAAAAAAAAAAAAAAAAAAAAATTTAAGTTTTTTTATTAAAATAATGAAAAAAATTTTTTTGTATAATATTTGACCGTAAATACTTAAATATTAAATTTAAAGATTTTACGGTAGCATTAACCCGTTCAAACTTGATACCAAAAAAATATCATGATTTTGGCGGCGTTCTCAAAACACCTTTTTTCAAAATTTGAAAATTTTATTAAAAAAAAATTTTAAATATACCATTTTTTCTTTCTGAATTCATAAAGAACACCTTGGAGAAGAAAAATGTGAAATATGGCGGATATCCGTCAAGCCGCTTTTTGGGAATCGCGGGGGGAAGTTAGCGGATTTCAAGGAAATGTTGGATTTATCAATAATTTGGATTAATAAAATCTTATAAATTTCATTTTTGTGCAAATTAACTGTTTTTTGGGGTCCTGGCATTCTATTAGATAACTTTAAGTCTGTCATGAAATCTTACCGATCTAGGACGTCTTTAACCCACATTGGCTGGGGGTCAAAAATGACCCCCGCAGGAAATTTGAAGTTTAGAGCTTAAATTTTGTGCTAATAACAAGTATAAAACGGCTTTTGTGTTTTTTACCCTAACTATTATTTCGTATTAATATATTATCTTTAAAAAAAATCGTTAACCCTTCTTGGTAGGGGGTCAAAAATGACCCATTTAATAAAAAGTGTATATTTTTTATAGAAAATTAATTTGAGGCAGTCTATTAGAAAACTTTAAATCAGCCCTTAAATTTCACCTGTTTAAGATATCTTTAACCCACATTGGCCAGGGGTGAAAAATGACCCCGGCAAAAACTTTTCGGCATAGTGCTTGAATTTTTTGATATCAACAAAAAATTTTTTTTTTATTGAATGGGTCATTTTTGACCCCTACCAAGAAGGGTTAACGATTTTTTTTTAAGATAATATATTAATACGAAATAATAGTTGGGGTAAAAAACACAAAAGCAGTTTTATACCTGTTTATAGCACAAAATTTAAGCTCTAAACTTCAAATTTCCTGCGGGGGTCATTTTTGACCCCCAGCCAATATGGGTTAAACACGTCCTAGGTCGGTAGGACTTCATGACAGACTTAAAGTTATCTAATAGAATGCCACGTCACCAAAAAACAGTTAATTGCCCAAAAATGAAATTTATAAGATTTTATTAATCCAAATTATTGATAAAACCAACATTCCCTTGAAATCCGCTAACTTCCCCCCGCGATTCCCAAAAAGTGGCTCACCGGATATCCGCCATATTTCACATTTTTCTTCTCCAAGGTGTTCTTAATGAATTCAGAAAGAAAAAATGGTATATTTAAAAATTTTTTTTAATAAAATTTTCAAATTTTGAAAAAAGGTGTTTTGAGAACGCCCCCAAAATCGTGCTATTTTTTTGGTATCAAGTTTGAACGGGTTAATGATACCGTAAAATCTTTAAATTTCATATTTAAGTATTTACGATCAAATATTATACAAAAAAAAATTTTTCATTATTTTAATAAAAAAACTTAAATTTTTTTTTTTTTTTTTTTTAAAAGTCCTTTTTTGCAAAAACCCCAATTTTGAGGCTCAAAGTGGAGACAGAAGATAAACTCCGATCGGAGTGATATTTTGCACGTGGGTTACCCTTAGGGGATCGACACTTTTGGCGGGTATTAGAATTTGATCAGAGAGAAAAGCCCAAAAACGAGCCACCCTAGTAAGTACTAATTAACATCAGTACCAAGTTTAACCAAGTCTTTCAGTTAGAGCCTTTTAAAGTTTGGTCATTTATATCAAATAAAGAGCTTTTTGAGCTGTGGAAAAGACATAAAAAGAGAAGATGGATAAAATACTGGCAATTAAGACACATTATCTTAAAACACCTTAAAATTTTTTTTTTCGCGAACAAAAAAAAATTTTTCGCGGAAAAAAAAAATTCCGCGGAAATTTTTTTTTTTTCGCGAAATTGGTTTATTATTATATTTCTTAACGTTCCTACAAAATTTTATAAGTTTATATAGAAAATTAAAGAACTTATAGGGTTTTGGCCGGAATTTACCACTGTGCAGTGGTCCGAACCCAATGGGGTCCTCAAATCTGTATGAACTAAGTCGAAATAAAAAATTTCAGTTAACTATTTTTGGCAAAACATTTTTGCTAACTTTACCAAAAAATTGTGGGTTGAAAATCAGCAAGATTTTCTTGTAGGTTTACAAGCTTTTTTTGCTAACATTACAGTTTTTTTTTTTGAGCGTATAGAAAAATGCAGTAATTTCTAGAATTTTTTTTGGACAGGGGGGGGGGGGGGGTAATCCTAGAAAATAGTATTATTATGTTGTGATAAAAAAAAAAATTCGAGTTGGGCGCCCCCCTTTTCAAATTCCTGGATACGTCGCTGCTTACTGGTATTCTTTGGGATAATGTGGATGCATTACTTTGAGTCTCATCGCCTGTTAAAATCATCAATGCTGCAATGTATAAAATAAGAGATCCTATACCTTATTTTATACCTTATTTGGTAATCTAAGTTTTGCTGGGTAAGTCCGAATTGGTCAAATCTGGAAATCTAGATGACCTTAACATTCCTTGGCCTTGCGATGTCCGCAGTGTAAGTTTAAAGTTTAAAATTAAAATCATATATATTGATCTAGATTTAGTAACAACCCGAGTAAAAAAGTTTTGATATAATCATATAGTTTTTTATATAATTGTATATAAATAGATCCATCATTTGATCCCAAAAATGGAGGATCTAAAAATATATGAATGTGTGTGTGGAAGAAGGTGCTAAAATCCAATTTTTGGAAATCTCGTTTTTTTGCAAAATCGTATCTTCCTTCAATAGTTCGATCTATTTGCAAACAAATTTGTTAAAAATTTGAGCGTTTTCTGTTATAAAATTTACCTTAAAAGTTCAATTTTAACTATTTTTTGAAATATTTTACATTTTTCCCCCGAATACTAACATGTATTTTGCAGTTAAACTAAAGGTGGTATATCAAAATTCTTGCATGTGAGATGGTTAACGTGTAGAAAACATCCTAGGCTTTAACATGTGCCCATTGGTTTGGCAAAAAACGCTTTCATATCTAATCTATCTATAGTTAAAGTGTGAATATGGAAAAAGGTCCATACAAAAACACAATATTGTTTTACGAAATAATAAGGGCGGATTTAGATAATCTATCCAATTTTTGAGTTAAAACTATAAAATTGAATGGTTAGTAACTTATATTATAGAATGTGCAATTTTTTTTAACCCATTACGCGAAAATCTGTTCAAAATAAACCATAAACCACTTGTTTTTTGTTAAATTAACTACCTTTTATTAATTTTATATAAAAATGAGTATTGCTGGACCCCGTATAAATTTTGCAGAATTCATCATGCCAAATTTTAAATTTTAAAAAATAACACAAAAATCATAAAACTACTTAGCAAATGTATATAAATTCCTAGTAGAAATTGTAACATAGCACCTTATTCCACTAGAACAAAATTTCACATGCAATTTTTTGCTACTTCCGCTCATTATATTTTTATGAAATTTTGTACATAGATGCAAATGGTCAATCTTTGTCGATCTGCAAAAAGAAAATTAAGAAATTAAAATTTTTTTGCAACTTATTTAGTTTTTTGCTTCTCCTATACAATTTGTTTTTTGGATAATAGCACCTTGTTCCACACCCACATTCATATGATTATATC
The DNA here is from genome assembly GCA_963921195.1 of Pegoplata infirma. Classification (NCBI taxonomy): domain Eukaryota; kingdom Metazoa; phylum Arthropoda; class Insecta; order Diptera; family Anthomyiidae; genus Pegoplata; species Pegoplata infirma. Next base: position 180,509,654 of record OY992538.1, on the reverse strand, counting down.
TTATTAGATTAAATTTGATATAATTAGATATAATTGGATACCAAAAATGGAACGGTAAATTTCATCTGATTTGATATTAAAGATCATATAACCCCTAATAAGGTATAATTATATATTATTAGATCTTATTAAATCTAATTTTTTATAATATCAAATTAGATAATATTTACCGTTCCATTTTTGGGATCTAATTATATCTTAATATCTAAATTTTGATATAATAAGATATAATCATATATTTTTGGATCCTCCATTTTTGGGATCAAATGTTATATTCCACCGTATTATTTTTTTTAGTCGGGAAAAGAGTGCAAGGAGAATTGAAGATATATTTTGATGAAAAGTGCCATCACTTGTTACATCAAATGTCATAAAAAGGTTTCATCATATGTAAAAAAATGCGAATTTTGTACTCTTGCCCAAAACATTAAATCATGATAATGTTTTGCGGAAGATTTGGGTGTACTTGCCAAAGCAAAGTTTTTTTTTAGAAAAAAAATGTTATATTACTTTGCTATTCCATGCAAAACGAATTGAAATATCAGTCGAGGACCCCATTAAAAAACCAAAAGAGCTGTACATTTCGTAAGTGAGTGCGGCGCTATGAAAAAACCCCCAATGAAATTACCCCCAAATAGGAAAATGAAAAAACCCCCAATGAAATTATCCCCAAATAAAATAAGCCCCAAAGAAAAATAATGAAATTACACCCAAAATAAATGCAATTACCCCCAAATAAAAATGAAATAAACACCAAATTTTGGTAATCATAAAACTCATAAATATTGTTTTTTTTTTAACATTTTTAATATATTAAAGTTTTTATGAGTAGCCGGCCTTCGGCCGGGCTTAGGGATTACAAACTCCATGCATTAAACCCACCCTCTCCACAAAGTAAAGTTTCTAGGGTAGCAGGCCTTGACGATATCAAATTTGTTATGCCTCAAAAAGGCCTGATAACCAAAATAGCTTTGGTTTGCAGAGAGGGTGGGTTTAATGCATGGAGTATGTAATCCCAAAGCCCGGCCGAAGGCCGGCTACGCATAAAACCTTTATTAAAAAAAAAAAACAAATCATAGAAGTCGTAATTTGGACATTTTGCCCAAAAAAAATATTTTGGATTTTTTGACAACTTTGTTTTGGGAGAAATAACATTTTTAGACCGTACGCCTTTTTTATATCTTTTTCATTTGGGGCTTGTTTCATAATGAACAAAACCCCAAAATCAATAATGAAACAACCCCCAAAATAAATGAAAAAATTTGAGCACTTTTTTTGGGGATTTTTTCATTTTTCTGTTTGGGGGATATTTCATTGGGGGTTTTTTCATAGCGCCGTGAGTGCAAAATTAAGTGCAAAAAAGTGTTTTTACATTATGGAGAGTATAAAAGATTCGGCACCAAAGCATATAACACTCTCACTTCTTTTATGTTCATTTGATAAACAAATGGAAAATTTTTATGCGAAAAGCTTAGACCTGGTAAAAAAGTAGTTTTGGTAAAAAGAAATAAATTTTTTTTCACGAAAAACAATATTAAGTTAAAAAAATTTAATGAACCCAAAATTTTTGGTGAAAAAAAATTTTGATGAAAAGAAGTTTTTGATGAATTTTTTGATGAAAAGAAAAATTTTTTGATGTCCCGAGTAAAAATTTTCTGGTCTAATCATATATAATTTGATACAATCTTATATGAGTTAATATGCTTCCGTATAAATTTATATAAAGTTTTATCTATCACTTTGATACGGTTGATCCACTTTATATGGTTAGATATTGCTCCATATATGATTAGATTCGTATTTTGGTTTTGCTCATAAAATTATATAAAAATAGATATTATAAGATCAATTTGATCTAATTAGATTTGACCAAATTCAGGATCAAATTGTGTCAATTTTTATATTTTTTGATCTAAAGTAATACAATTAGATATTATTTGATACAACCATTTTACGGATCAAATTAGATCTATTTAGTAAAATTAGCATAATATTTTTACTAGGGGTAAAAAAAAATATGAAAAAAAAAAATTTTTGGTGAGAAAAAAATTGATAATAAAAAATTTGACAAAAAAATTTGATTAAAAAAAATAGATGAAAAAAAAAATTATGATAAAAAAAATTTATAAAAAAAAAATTTGATGAATAAAAAATTTGATGAAAAAAAATGAATAAAAAAAATTTGTTAAAAAAAAAATTGATGATAAAAAAATTTTGATAAAAAAAAATTTATAAAAAAAAGTGATAAAAAAAGTGATGAAAAAAAAAGTTTGATAAAAAAAAAAAATTTTATGAAAAAAAAAAAAAAATTTATGAAAATAAAGTTTGATGAAAAAAAAATTTTATGCAAAAAAAAAATTATGAAAAAAATTAATGACAAAATGTATAATGAAAAATAAAAAAATTATGAAAAAAAAGTTTGATGAAATAAAAAATTTTATGAAAAAAACAAATTTGATAAAAAAAAAAATGATGAAAAAAAGTTTGATGAAAAAAATTAAACTTTGATGAAAAAAAAAAAAATTGATGAAAAAAAAAAAAAAATTGATGAAAAAAAAAAATTTGATGGAAAAAAAAAATTTGATGAAAAAAAAAATTTATGAAAAAAAAAGTTTGAAGAAAAAAAAAAAAAAATTGATGAAAAAAAAAATTTAATGCAAAAAAAATTGATGGAAAAAAAATTGATGAAAAAAAAAAAAAATTGATAAAAAAAAAAAAAATATGAAAAAAAAAATTTTTTTTGTTGAAAAATAATTATGTTACTTTTTATTCACCAGCTGGTGAAAAACGGGTTTATTCACCACGAGGTGAATTTTATCCAAGTTACAAACCCAAGTTATTAAAATTTTTGGTTTTAAGAATATGAAAATAGTAATTCTTGCTTTCTGTTTCTTTAATTGTTAGCTTATATAGTCAAACTGAGGTGGCGTCCTGCAACTTTTTTAATATTAGACACCAGCCTAAAAACATTATCATGTTAAAAATCTTCTTCAATACGATGAATTTATTCATCAAAATTTATGGCAACATGTTATGAAACCGTTTCATCAATATGAAAAAGCATTTTTCTTTGTATGTATCAAAAAACGTTGTCCAAAATGTTGTCAAAATTATTTTAAATTCTGCTTGGCATACTTTCCTTGCTGAAATGAAATATTTAATAATCCAAACAAATATTTATTACAAATCCCTAAGTAACAAGAAACATGTTTACATATTTAGTTACGTTATGTAGAAAATGTACAACATAATCTTCCTACCGGCAAAATTAGTCTCTTTTTGTAATTTATTATATTTTTATACCCTCCAACCACAGTATGGGGGTATACTCACTTTGTCATTCCGTTTGTAACGCATCGAAATATCGGTCGGGGACCCCATATATTATTGATCCTTGATCGATTCTAAGACATTCTGTGAATGTCCGTTCGTCCGTCCGTCCGTCCGTCTGTCTGTATATGGCACGATGCAGTCCAAAATAAAACAGCTAGCTAAAAAGTTCCCCCTTGAGGAACTAAACCAACCTCTGAAAAATACGATTTTTTTACGTGTTTTTTTTATATTTTTGTTAAACAAATGAAACAAATTTATGCAAGAAGAAGTTCAGAGTACTGCACTAGGACCGGGGGGACAAAAAAATTTAGTTTTTTTTGCCCGCCCCCCATTTTAGGGCGTGAATATAAAAAATAGTTTAAATAATGATAAAATTGTGCTACTTTAGTATAAAGTTTTGTGCTACAAAAAGTATAACAAATAAATTAGTAAACATTTTTCGAGAGGGCTAGGTGTCCCCCACTGCCCCCGCCGAAGCCCCTCCCAAAAAAAAATACGCCCCTGATTTTCTTTACATGTTGGAGGGTATAAAAGATTCGGCACAGCCGAATTTAACACTCTTACGTGTTTTATATTATTTTCACTTCTTTTTTTTAATTTTCTTTTTACGTAATTTTTAATTTATGAAATCCGTTTATGAAGCCAATGTAATCTTTAACATAAGCCTAATAAAGTCATTTGTTGTGTTGTCATATTTTGTAACATTTACTGTGTAAGAATTTATTTGTTGTGGGGGGGATATAGTTCTAATGATGCTAGAGTTTTAGTTTAAATTAACTCCTTAGTGAACACAAATGTTGCAGAATCAGAATATTTTTTGTAAAGGACATTATCTTAAAATCTGAGATTTTTTTTATAAAAAAAAGGTCTCAGAATCTATAAATTTTCTATATGAAAAATGTCTCAAAATATAAAATTCTTTTTTCCGAAAATTTACTCAGAATCTAAAAATTGTTTTATACCAAAAATGTTTTAGAATCTGTAAACAAATTCTTTAAGATTTAAAACTAAACTGTTAGTAAATGGGTTAATTTTTTATTAGTTCTTTGGTCGGCTGGTTCGTTAGTTCTATGGTTTGTTGATTAAGTAATTTTTAACACTTTAGGGCTTATTATTTTGCTGCTTTCAATTTGTATTTAACCAAAGAATAATGGTTATTAATATTTTTGTTTGAAATTAAGGATCAAAGTAAATTTATGAAAATGACAGTGCACTAGGCCGGTTTTTTGTGTGGAAAACAAAATGTCTTCCGATTTTCAACGTCTAGGGAAATTTTTATTCTCCTAGGTCTACAACTAGTGTGCTAAAAATTTTAGGACAAGGTTTTAAGTTTTAAGTTTTACATTTTTTTTAAAACAACTTAAAAAATTTTTGTTGAAAATTTTCCAAAAATCCAAAAATTTTGACCACGGGTTAAAATGATCGGGTTTGGCTCTAATTACGTTTAAATGAAACTCTATAAAAGGGTCTGGAGAAAAAATTTCGAGATTTCTTAAAAAAAAAAGTTTTTAATTTATTAATTTATTTATTTATTAAAAAATAAAAGGGATCTGTTTAATAAATACATTTTGTGTATTTGAACCAAATCTTACCATAAATACAAAAAATGGAATTATGATGACAATAGCGCCACCTATCGGGTCGAAATTTTTGTTTAATAAATATATTTTGTGAATTTCAGCCAAATCGTAACATTAATAAAAAAAATATGATTATTACGATTACAGCGCCACCTATCGGGGTTAAACTTATGATAAACTTGGCTCTAGACCAGGGATGTTAAATGAGGTTTTCAATTTTGTACCAACTTTCAAAAAAAAATTGTACTTTTTGGACCCTCACGGTACCATTTTTTTTAATTAATAAAAACTTAACTAAAAAAATTTGAGTTTAAATTTGGTCGTACTGAATCCCAATGCAAACAAATTAAAAATATTTTGCAGGGGCGTTTTGAACAATTTTTTGAAATCTATTCTATAGAAAAATGTCTCATTGTCCGATACTTTATCTATAGGAAAAATTCTCAAAATTCTAGAATTTTTCGACAGGAAAAATGTATCTGACAAGGGAAGTATCTAAACCTTTATGAATCGATTTGCATGAAACTTAAAAAAAATATTAAAGAGAACATTCTAAGGTTCTGATGTCTCGGCTTATCGGCCATATCGGGGATTTAGGGGTTCAAAAAATAGATAAAATAAGGCCGAAAAAATCTTTTTTGGACTTTACGGCAATTTTTTTTTTAAGAAACCATATGATGTTTTCATATGAGAAGAAAGACTTTTTTAATGCCTATCCAATGGGGGCATAACCTTATATCTATCGGTGTCATAACGTTGTAAAAATTCGGCTTCGTTAATTATTTTTTTCATGAAGAAAATGTGTAAATTTTGGTGGATATTTATGTGAAGCTATGGACCTACGATATCCACATGAATACGAAACAATCTCTTTTAAATTTAAGTCTACACGTATTTTTGCTCTCGACAATATTCCTGTTAGTTCGGGAGTTATCGAAATTTTCCGATAAGCCGAAACACACCAACCTTAAAATCGTCTCATTTATATATATTTTAAGTTTCAAGCAAATCGGTTCATAAGGGTTGAGAGAGAAACTTCCCTTGTGAGTGCGTAAGCACGAAAAATGTATCAAGATCGGAGAATTCTTATAAAAATAAAAGAAGAAATTTTTGTAAAAAAATTTTAGAAAAATTTCACTTGAAAACTACTTTAAACTGTTTTAAAACAAGGGTAAAAACTAAAAAGAGTCTCATTTATGGTGTAAATCAGTCTAGCATTAGTACCCTTGTGAGCATTTTTTTGAGTAAAGAAGAAAAGCTGGCGTCTTTTACCGATATTTTGATGAGTTATATAGAAATTGTAAATTTTAAAATTGTACCAAATGAGTCGCGGTAGTACCACGGTCTTTTGAAGGTTAAAATGTACCAAAAAAAGTACAATTGTACCAACTTTAACATCCGATTTTCAGCGTCTTGGGAAATTTTTATTCTCCTAAGCCTAAAACTAGTGTGCTGAAAATTTTAGGACAATCGGATTGAATTAACCTGGCAATTAAAGTTTTGAGTTTTAATTTTTTTTTAAACAACTTAAAAAATTTTTGTTGAAAATTTTCCAAAAATCCAAAAACTTTGACCACGGGTTAAAATGATCGGGTTTGGCTCTAATTACGTTTAAATGAAACTCTATAAAAGGGTCTGGAGAAAAAATTTCGAGATTTCTTAAAAAAAAAGTTTTTAATTTTTATTAAAAAATAAAAGGGATCTGTTTAATAAATATATTTTGTGTATTTGACCCAAATCGTACCATAAATACAAAAAATGGAATTATGATGACAATAGCGCCACCTATCGGGTCCAAATTTTATGAGGAATGTTATTTTTGTTTAATAAATATATTTTGTGAATTTCAGCCAAACCGTAACAATGATAACAAAATTTGAATATTACGATTTCAGCGCCACCTATCGGGGTTAAACTTAAGAGAAACCTGAACTAATATAGTGTCCAAGTTTGGTGTCAATTGGTACAGCAGTTCTTGGGTTTTAGTAACACATACCCCGCACAAACGTTTTTATATATTAAGATAAAGAAAATATTTTTTAAAATGGTACTTTTTATAAAATCATACATAAAATGGTACTTTTATAAAATAATATCAATATAAAAGATTTGAATGACTGACTGAATGGCTGACAAACTGATTCATCATTGGAGCCTAAACCTCTGAAGCTAAAAAAAATTTCTAGAAATTCTCTAACGCTGGATTTTTGGTAGTTCCGATTCTTATGGGGGATAAAGTGGTTTTTAGTGTCCGACCGAATACTCGGCTTCGGCTTCGGCCAAAAAGCACTATTCGGCCACTATTCGGCTTCGGCCACAATTTTGCCGAATAGGCCGAATAGCGAATAATTGTATAATATTTGTACTTACGTGTTGAAAAACACACTAAACTAACTTTGAATCACATTAGTAAGCCACAAAAACACTTTACTAAGTGTTTTTGCAACTAAAAATATTTTTTTTTTAATATTCGGCTTCGGCTTCGGTTTGGCCGAATAGTGAAAATTTGGCCGAATATTCGGCTTCGGCTTCGGCCAAAAAAGGTGTATTCGGTCGGACACTAGTGGTTTTTAATACTTTATTATAATTCCTCCTGTGGAAACATACATTAGGAAAAAAGTGTCTTGTGAAAATTCAGATTCTATAGGGGCCAAAAAGTGAAACGTTAGAGTACTTTGGTACTTTTTAAAACCTCCTGAAAATTCGTTACAAAAAATTGAAATGGGAGCTCCTCCAGCCGAAAAAAAAAATTGTAAAAGTACCTTTTTAGTCTCATTAGTACTTTTTCTATCTCCTGAAAAAATGGTTCTGGAAATATTTAATGTAGGATCCTCTACCCAGCAAAAAATGAGCTTACCATTCACTACAAAATTCACCACAACTTATGAACCAGATGTACTTCTTCTTCAACTGAAACATTGATGAATTTAATATGGGCGTGACACACAAAGTATGTTCTTTTTATCGCCACTTTTCAGTGGCGAAAGATTGACACTTAAGTATAACATATATCACTAGTGTTTTTATCACAACTTCTGAAGTAGTGATCCGGATGTTAATATAACTTGACCTTTTGGAAGCACTTTTTTCATCACTTCATTAGAAGTACATATTTCTTGGCATTTTGGGTGTTACTATGCCATTTTTATTTGGTGATTTAGAACTTCTAAATTAGAAGTTATTTTTTCACTTATTTTTGTAAGATTGATTGAAAGAGTATTTTTTTGTAATATTTACACTAAAAACACTGTTCGACAGCAAAAACTTTCCAGTGAAATTTCTAACTGGTCCTTATAGATTTTGGTCTCCTGCTTCCAATATTCGCTGTTAAAACGTAAAAAAAGCACTTTTAGGGGTCCACTGTTACGTATTCTTACGTTGCTTCCACAAAATAGGACTTGATTTCATATAAAATGAACCTCCTGATTCCAAAACTGCAATCCACAATTTTCAAGCATGTTCTGTTTTTGAGATATTCGCGTTTGAAAATTTTAGTGTGATTTATAAAGAATATAAGTGCGTAATAGTAGAGTTTGAGTTTTTTAAACGCCAATATTTCAAAAACAGTACGCGATAGAAAAATTTGGATGCCAGATTTGGAATAAAGATGCCATATTTTTACTAAATCGAGTTCTATTGTGTTTGAGCAACTTAAGAATACGTTACAGAGGAGACCCAAATATTTCAATATTGAAACGCGAATATCTTAAAAACCTTATGTGATAGAAACATTAATTTTATTGATAATCTAACGAACATACTTCGAATTAAAAAAAGGAGTAATTATAGAGATCACAAAATTATAAAAAATCACGGCAAATTGATTCACAAGTTTGTTTTGACCACAAGCCTATACCTCAATTTTCTAAAAAGCTTAAACAATCTTTAATAATGTGATGCAGCAACATCCGCTTTAGTTTGTAAATGTATTTATTTAATTAAGGACCAACTTTTTTTGATATAAGATATGAAATTTGAAAAATTTATCAATAATCGATTTTTGTCTTTTCGATTTTTTAAGCTCTAAATAAAGAAAAATGAAAACCCAAATTTTGTCACCATTTTTGCAAAACCTAAATCTATTTGAAGCTGGACGTAGAAAAAATTGCATACTTCGTGTATCACCCTCATTCTAATTGTTTCAGTTGAAAAAGAAGTTCATATGTTGTGGTGATTTGATTCCTAAGAACATATGAAAAAGGTACTTCAAAATCATTAAGCAAAGAACTGGTGAAAGATGTTTTTATTGTTATTTTGTAGCATTTTTGGAAGTGATTTTAAAAGTACTTCCTACGGAATATGAAGTTCGGCACCTAATGCTACTTTGTATGTAGTGAAACCACTAATTCTTTTTGAACCACTTCGTTTATTTTTTGCTGGGTAGCCAAAAAGAAAAATTCTGAAAAAAGTTCCTTATCAAAATTTCGATTTTAATATCGTAAAAAGGGTAAAAATTTGTACTTTGGTACATTTTCTATCTCCTGAAATAAAAGTTCAAGAGACTTGAAGTGTAGAGTAATCCAGCAAATAAAAAAACATTTTAACGTGGTGAAAAGGGGTTAAAAAGTTTAATTAGGTACTTTTTTTATATTTTCCGAAATAAAAATCCTACAAACTTATAATTTGGAATGAAAATCCTATGGTGAATTAAACTTGAAATTAATTTAAAATATGGGATGCCCTATCTAAAAAAAGAATTCTAAAAAAAGAACCTTTTTAAATTCAGCTTTTAATGAGTGTAAAATGGTAAAAAATTTGTGCTTTCGTACTTTTTTATCTCCTCAATTGAAATCCGAAGATATAATTTTAATGTGGTAAAAAGGCTAAAAAATTTTACTTTGGTACTTTTTTAAATATCTTGTAAAATTGTTACAGAAACTTGAAATGTGGAATGTAGAATAATCCAGCAAATAAAAAACATTTAAATGTGGTAAAAACGGATATAAAAGTGTACTATGGTACTTTTTTATATTTTCCAAAATAATGATCCTACAAACTTGAAATTTGGAATGTAATATCTTACGGCAAAAAATCTTCGGAAAAAAGTAACTTTTGATAGTTCCGATTCTAGGAGGTGTAGTTTAGTACTTTTTTTAACCCTGAAAAAATGGTCACAGACTCTTTAAATTTGAAATATGGGATCCTCTAGCCTAAAAATCTTTATTAAAACGAACCTTTTTAAACTCTGCTTATAGCAAGGGTAAAAGGGCAAAAAATTGTACTTTGGTACTTTTTTTATATCCTCAAACAATGGTTTTAAAAACTTGAAATGTGGAATGTAGAATTATTTAGCGAAAAAAATAGTCTGACAAAAGTACGTTATAGAAAGTTCCGTTGCTGAGAAGGTAAAATGGTTAATTTTGTTACTTTTTCGTTATTCTGGAATAATATCATCAAAATTTAACTTCGGTACTTTTTGATATGTCCTCAAATAATGGTTTTCGAAATGTGGAAAGAGAGAAAAACCTAGTAACAAAGTTTTTTGTAGAAAGGTGCTAAGAAGGTAAAACGTGAATTTTGGAGATTAAAACTTGATAATTTTTTTAAATTTCGCTTTTATTGGGGTAAAAAGTGTTTTGTTACCTTTTATATCTCCTGAAATACTGGTTTGAAAAAATATCTGTTAGATCTTCTATCAAAAAAAAAACATAATGGTACTTTATACAAAGTTTTTGAAATGTGGAATGAAAAATAATCCAGCGAAAAAATCATTCCAACAAAATTACCTTTAGGAAAATTTTGAGGCTAAGAAAGTTAAAAATGTGTACTTTGGTACTTTTCGATCTTTTGAAATTATGGTACTTGAAATGTGATGTGTAGTATCATCCGGCAAAAAAAATAGAATGGTACTTTATACAAAGTTTCAATGCTATGACGATTAAAAAGTGTACTTTGGTATTTTTTGATATACTGAAATAATGGTGATTAAAACTTGAAAAAAATTCTGAAAAATTACTCCAAGGAATTTGTTGATTCTAAGGGGGTAAAAAGGGGACAAGAAATTGTACTTTGGTAATTTTTCGATTTCCTAAAATAACGATCCTAAAAGGGCGTAAAAGTTAAACAAATGGTACTTTTTATTTATTTACTTATTTTAAAAACCTATCTAGCACGTCTTTCAATCTCTCTTCAATTTTCCAAACTATTTCAAATTCAACAACCTCCCTTAACAGTTACATTTCTGTAAAATTTCGTTACAATACCACCAGCAAAAAAAAAATATATTTTTCCCAAATAATTTTTTTTTTTTGCTCAAACCCCCACTGTGCCTCTGTCATATTATATACATATTTTTAGCCTACTGGCAATTAATTTGAAATTAATGTCTGGCGAAAAATCCTAGCAATCTCTGTATACAACACTATTTAATTCCACATAAAAGTCACATAAAATTCACAAACAAAAACATACTTAAATACAATTGAAATTACATTTTCGCATAGACTTTTATAAAGCGCAACATCAAAAAAAAAAAAAAAAAACTCATAAAATTATATTTTAATATGCCATCAGGTTCTTTCTTTGTGTTTATAGGTTATTATGTATTTTTGTATACAAACGTTGTATAATGTGGGGTGTTCCATTTTACAAGAATCAAAAAAATGCTAAAGTTAAGGAAAACGACGAGATAGACAGTACTTTTAAAAAAACTTTCTGATAAAAGGGACATTCATTACATATTACAGAAGAATTGTCATTTAACATCTCTATGCTACTTATAGTATAGAGTTTTTATAGATTTTGCTAAATAGTCTTTACAAGATCTGGACCAGATCGAAGCACGTGTCGGCGAACAATAAGTCGTGTTAAAAATTACCAACATAAAGAAATTTGAAAGAGAAAAACAATTTTTATGAAAGTCATTCTATGAAAATATCATGGTGTAATTAGTAAAGAAAAATTACCTCGAGCCAGAATAAATCTACTCAAAATATAGTCCTTCAAAATATTTCAAAATTTTTAAATGTTTTTCATATGAAACTAGCTGGACACGGTCCGCGTTGCTGGCCCTAAGAAAACCTCTGTTTCATATTGCATCTCTTTTTAAATATACACACAAAAAAATGCTAAGGAACGACATTTTTAGTATATATGAACAAATTCATAAAAAATTATTAACTTTTAACATGATAAGGTTTTTAGGCTGGTGTCTAATTTTAAAAAAGTTGCAGGACGCCACCTCAGTTTGACTATATAAGCTAACAGTTAACGAAAAAGAAAACAAGAGTTACTATTTTCATTTTCTTAAAACCAAAAATTTTAATAACTTGGGTTTGTAACTTGGATAATAATTCACCTCCTGGTGAATAAAACCGTTTTTCAACAGCTGGTGAATAAAAAGTAACATAATTATTTTTCAACAAAAAAAAAATATTTTTTTCATCAAATTTTTTTTTTCATCAACTTTTTTTTTCATCAACTTTTTTTTTCATCAATTTTTTTTTTCAATGAAATTTTTTTTTTTTTAATTTTTTTTTTTTCATCAAACTTTTTTTTTCATCAAACTTTTGTTTTCATCAATTTTTTTTTTTTTCATCAATTTTTTTTTTTTTTTCATCAATTTTTTTTTCATCAAATTTTTTTTTTCATTTTTTTCATTAATTTTTGTCATCATTTTTTTTTTTCATCAATTTTTTTTTCCAACAAATTTTTTCATCAAATTTTTTTTTCATCAATATTTATACCCTCCACTTAGTGATAGAGGGTATATATAAGTTTGTCGTTCCGTTTGTAACTCATCGAAATATCGGTCTGGGATCCCATAAAGTATATATATTCATGATGCCCGAACGATTTTAAGACATTCTAGCGATGTCCGTCTGTCCGTCTGTCTATCTGTGGAAAATGCTATCACGGACAAAATATTGCACAGAGATGACTGAAACTTAACATATTTATTGGAAGTTCTCCCGAGAAGTTTTTTTGCATTTGAGCGATATCGGTTCAGCGGTTCAAAAGTTATGAACGAAAATGTAAGCACACCTCAAAAATGTCAGTACATTCAACATAACCTAAAAATGTTTTAATTCGGCTTCTGGTTGGCATATGTGAACACAATTGAACACCAAATGTTTAAATAACAAGTACGAACATATTTTTTGACAAAAAAAGAAAAAAATCGCGGATATTTTTTTCGCCAAAAATTTTTTTCGCGAAAATTTTTTTTCAAAAATTTTTTTTTTTTTCCAAAAGTAATTTACTTTTAAATAAAGTTTTTTGCAATAATCTTTTTGAAATTGTGGAGGGTATCACTACATTCGGCAAGGCCGAATTTAACTTTTTAACTTGTTTTTTTTTTGTAAAATTTTCAGAACACGTTCTGAATTTTTAATTTTGTAAAAAAGTCAATTTATCAAAAATCCTGCAACTTTTTTTTTATATTTTTTAATCGAAAATTGATTTTTGAATATCAAATTTCATAATAATTTCGCAATTTGCTTGTATTTTCTTGTTTCAACATAGCGTATGAGTTACAAATATTTGCGACATTCGTTTATTTGTAACTCATACGCCCTGTTGGAACAAAATATGCCTGCAAATTTTGTACTCTTGCCCAAAACATTAAATCATGATAATGTTTTGCGGTAAGTGAGTGCAAAAATTAGTGCAAAAAAGTGTTTTTACATTTTGGAGAGTATAAAAGATTCGGCACCAAAGAATATAACTAGGGATAAGATTTCCATGTAAATGCAATTTTTTTGTTGAAAGTCTAAAAATGATATCGACCAATTATCTTTCCGAATCAAGAAATTTGCGTTAAAATGGCATCGATTTGTTTTTGCATATTTTTGCATATTTTGGTGAAAATTCATATTTTTGCATATTTTGGTTTAAAATGCATATTTTGTGCATATTTCTAACTTTTAAGTGCATATTTTGGCATAAATTAGCAAAAACACAAATTGATTTTTTTTTTTTTTTAAATTTTAAAGATTTATTTTGAAAATAAGAAAAATTATTTTTTTTCTTCTTAATTTTTTTTATAGATTTTCTTAATTTCTAAAAAAATCTTGCTTATATAGTTTTAAATGTAACAATTTAAGCCCGGCGTTATTTTTTGCTTTTTAAGAAGTTTTTCCTATGAAAACAAGATTTTTATAGCACACATTTTATTTTTTAGTGCATATTTTAAGGGTTTTTAGTGCATATTTTGAATTTTTTAGCGCATATTTTAAGCGCATATTTTCGATTTTTTAGTGCATGAAAATCTCATCCCTAAATATAGCACTCTCACTTGTTTTATGGAAAATTTTTATGCGAAAAGCTTAGACTTGGTAAAAAAGTAGTTTTGGTAAAAAAAATATTTTTTTTTCACGAAAAACAAAATTATGTTAAATAAAATTTAATGAACCCCAAATTTTTGGTGAAAAAAAATTTTGATGAAAAAAATTTTTGATGGATTTTTTTGATGAAAAGAAAACTTTTTTGATGTAAAAAAAAAAAATTGATGAAAAAAAAAGTTTGACGAAAAAAAAAATTTCATGATTTATGAAAAAATTTTAGAAAAAAAAAAATTGAAGAAAAAAAAGTTTGACGAAAAAAAAAAATTTTTGAAAAAAAAAAATTTTGATGAAAATAATTTTTTTTTTTTTTGAAAAATAATTTTGTTAAATCTTATTCGCCAGCTGGTGAAAAACGGTTTTATTCACCACGAGGTGAGGTGAATTTTATAAAAAATTTGATAAAAAAATTTGATGAAAAAAAATTAATGAAAAAAATATGATAAAAAAAAATTTTTATGAAAAAAAAAAAATTGGATGAAAAAAAAAATTTGATGAAAAAAAAATTTGATGAAAAAAATTTGAGAAAAAAAAAAATGATAAAAAAAAATTTCATAAAAAAAAAAAATTATGAAAAAAAAAAATTTTATGAAAAAACAAAATTGAGGAAAAAAAAATTGTTAAAAAATAATTGATCAAATTTTTGATCAAAATCGAAAAAATGTTTGATTCAAAAAATTTTCAATTAATCACCTACAATTTGATGATTGGCATAACAATTTTTTAATTGGAGGAATTTCAATAAAAAAATTGATTGAATGTGCGTTTTTGTTGATTGAAATGCGTTTCAATTTTTTTCTGTGTAGTTCTAGGGCTAGTTCTTAGGGCTATCAATTCACTATAAAAAAACACCTTGTTAAATAACAAGAAAAACTTGTAACTTTTTTTTGTTTGCTACCTCCTATTTAACAAAATTTTCTAGTAATTTTACAAAATTTTTACCAACAATTTTGTAATTTTACAAGGTTTTTACCAATAAAATTGTAAATTTACAAATTTTTTGACACGATAAAATTAACAAAGAGGTTTCGTAATTTTACTAAATTTTTTGCTACCTCCTATTTTACGAGAATTCCTAGTAATTTTACAAGCTTTTTACCAATAATTTTGTAATTTTAAAAGCTTTTTACCAATAAAATTGTAAATTTACAGTTTGCTAGATTTTTTTCTGTAAAATTATCTTCAAAATTTGTAAAATTACAAATAAAAATTGTAAAATAACAAAACAAAATGTAAATTTCGATTTGTTAAAAACAAGGAAAACTGTCAAATATTGGTAAAATGAAGGGGCCCCCTTAGGCTAGTTGGTAGCGTGCTAACCTTTCAACGTGGGGGTCGTGGGTTCGATTCCCACCAGAGCCCTTGGTTTTTTCGCTACAACGAGACGACGGCCATTGTTACCAGTTCTCGGTTAGGTTGAATTTATTAAAAATGAGTTGTAAATAAATAGAAAGAATTAATAAAAATAATTGATCATATTGGTAAAATGGGATTACGAGACTTTTCCTAGTAATTTGAAAAAGTTTTTTGTTTGTGTGTGTACAACCAATTTAGAAACTCCTGTTTTTCTGTAGCGGAACATTTAGTGTGGAATTTCCGATATGTAAGTAAACTCATTCAAAATTCACGCACACAAAGTAGTTAAAACATAAACCGGCAACCAAATGTATTTCTGGCTGTTTTTTTTCCTGTATAATAGTTAAAATGTGTTTTGAATATTATGAAATATTACACATATTTCGTTGATGCTGCCGTTTTTATTATTATTTTTTGGCGCCATAGGTGGTAGATATAATTGACAATAGAGTAGATTTAAATAGTCATAGACTTTAAAGAACTGTGATGATGAGGTAAGTACAAAAATACACACATAATAAAATTTCCAATGAACGACTTTCATAGTATTTATGAACAAATTCAAACACTTTATTAACTTTTTCATAATACTTAAAAACTTTTCATAGTATTTATGAATAAATCATAATATATGAAATTTAAGAACTATTTAACATTTTTCATAAATACTATGAAAAAGTTTATAAGTATTATGAAAAAGTTAATAAATTGTATGAATTTTTTCATAAATACTATGAAAGTCGTTCATTGGAAATTTTTTTTCTGTGTACATATGTTTTTAATAGTACTATTCAAATATATAAAAAAATATCCCAGCAAAGTTTTTTGGTTAAAATAAATAGTAAACAAAAAAAAAAACGTAAAAAATACCATTATACCCCACTTTTACCCGTTGTTTACCCCGTTTACCCCAACAAAATTAAATTTTTAAATATGACATTCTTTTTGATAAGATCCTACTAGTCAAATTTTGTGATTCTGGGCTCTTTAGTATAATAGTTATAAAAAAGTACCAATTTTTCATTTGCACCTCCTATTTGTCCCCTTAGAATCTAAATTTAAATTTTTTTTTTTTATGGTTGATCCTGCATTCCACATTTCAAGTTTTCATGGCCATTATTTCAAGGTAACGAAAACATTATTAAAATACAATATTCTTCCCCTTTTTATACCCTACACCAATCTGTGGTACAGGGTATAATGAGTTAGTGCTGATGTTTGTAACTACCCGAAATATTGGTCATAGGCCTACCTTTAAGTATACCGATCGACTCAGAATTACTTTTTGAGTCGATTGTCTGTCCGTCCGTCTGTCCGTCCGTCAGTCTGCCCATCTATCGGTTTAAGCACGATACAGGGCGCAATTTTCAATAAATTGACTTGAAATTTGAAACTTACACTCAAAATAAATTCTCTGTCCAATCAGCAGAAAAATCTGCTGAAAATACAGCCATTTTGAGCCATATGAGAAATCTGCTGATTTTAGCAGACACGGTTTGCTAAATATCTGTCATAAGAGGTGAATAAATATAACAAAAAAAAACATACGCTGCCAGCCAGCATCGAACTCGCCACCTTCCGATTTGAAAGTACACTTCTTAACCACTACGCTACGAAAGCTTATACTTTTATCTGGCGTTTTAGCTATTTAACATGTGTGTTGTTCGACAGCAGAGAAATTTGATTTTAGCAGAAATATCTGCTGATTTTAGCAGAAAAATCTGCTGATTTTAGCAGAATAATCTGCTGATTTCAGCAGAATAATCTGCTGATTTCAGAAGAACAATCTGCTGATTTCAGCAGAGCAATCTGCTGATTTCAGCATAGCAATCTGCTGACAATCTGTTATGCTTTTTTTTTTATATAAAAAAATTTCTTGAAAAAATAATGAAATTCAGCAAACAAAATCGTATAAACATAGTAAAATGTCTGTTATTTTCTTAAACTGAATGACAGAGATTTTGCTAAAAATATCCTTCTCAGCAGAACAATCTGCTAAAAGATTGCTAATTTAAATTGAAAGTCGTTTTACAGATTTTTTGACAGAGTTTTTCTTCTGAGTGTAAGTTTCTTTTGGCCCAAAGACGAAGCCTACTGAAATTGGAAAAAATCGGCCCATGTTAAGACCTAGCCCCCATACAAACGCCCCCTTTGAATTTTGCTAAAATGTCTCTAATAAGCGTATTATAATAGATATCGTTTTGACAGGTAATACAATTTTGTATGCACAAATAATCATACCAAATTTCAAAGGAATCGGGTCAGCCCTTCTCGTAGTCCCCATACAAACCACCCTCCCGATATTCACATAATTTCGTAAAAATTCATAAAAATGAAAATATTTGATTAAAATTTTATTTGTAGGTGTTAAACGTGTACTTTGGTAACCAAATCCAATCGGAATACATTTGGACCATTTTTGGACTTAGTCCTCCATATAAAAATTTCGACCGATATTCAGTTAATTCGGTCTATTGGCAAAAAATAAACCAATTCCACTACAATTTGATCAGTGTGTGTTTTCTACACTAAATACAAATCTACCAAAAGATAGGTCAAATCGGTCCATGTTTGGACTTGGGAACCGTTTTCCGGAAAACACTGGTGTAGGGTATCATATATATGGTCGGTCTTGACCGACTATAAATTTCTTACTTGTTTGTATCCTTGTAGTCAAAATTTCTAAAAAGTACATTTCTCAAATTTTTTTCCCCTGGAGAAAATATAAAAACTACCAAAAGTACAATCTTTTATCATCTTAATATCTTCTAAGAACCAGGCCTTGGTGAATCAATTTTCCGTGAAGTAAAACTAAATTTCAAATTTTAACTCCCTTTTTTGCTGGAGGATCCCAGATTCAAAATTCTACGTTTATAAGACCATAGTTTAAGGAGATCGAAAAAGTACCAAAGTACAATTTTGTAACCCTTTTTACTCTTTTAGTATCAAAAAAGTATTTTTTTCTTCAGATTTAATTTTTTTTTTGTTCAGGATAACACATTTCAAAATTCGAAAAAGTACCATATTGCAATTTTTTTACCCATTTAAACACAGTGTTTTTTTTTTTTTTTGCTAAATGATCCTACATACCAACTTTCAAGTTTCTAAAATCAGTATTTGAAATTTCCACTTTCTAGGACCATTATCTTAGGTGAGAAGAAAAGAACCAAATTTTAGAAAATCGTAAAAATACCGATGAACACTTTTTAATAATTTTTTTAACCTTTAAGAATCAGAAATTGCTAAAATTATTTTTTCGGAACGTTTTATTTCGATGGAGAATCATACTTTCCAGAAATAAAGTTTTTGTAACAATTATTTTAGAAAATCAAAAAAGTACCAAAGTACATTTATTTACCCTCTTAAAATGGAAACTTTTGTAAAAAGTACTTATGTCAGAATGTTTTTTTTAGCTAGATGAGCCTACATTCCAAATTTTAAGTTTCTAGAAATATTATTTTAGAAAATAGAAAAGTACCAAAGTACTATTTTTACCACTTTTTGTTACCCCTTTAAAATAGAAATTTCTAAAAGGTTTTCTTTTTGAGAATGTTTTTTAGCAGAAATATTAGACACTTCAAGTAGGAACTGCCATTTGAAATTTTTATTTTCTATGACCATTATTTAAGCTGTTAAAAAAAAGTACCAAAATGGCCTATTATTTCAGGAAATTTAAAAAGTACCAAAGTACAATTTTTTATAATTTTTTAGCCTCTTGAAATAAACAATTTCTAAAAGTTTTTTCGGAGCGTTTTGTTTCGATTTAGGAAACAGAAATTATGTTTTTATCATAATTTAAGGAAATAAAAAAAGTACCAAAGTATATTTTTTTTATTCTATTAGAATGAAAACTTAATAAAAAGTGTTCTTGTCATTCCAAATTTCAAGCTTCCTATTTCAGGAGATAGAAAAAGCAACAAAGTTAAATTTTTTACCCTTTATGTTCCCTTATAATAAGAATTTCCTAAAGGTACTTCTTCAGAATAATAATTTTAGGTGATAAAAATATAGCCAAAGTGCACTATTTTACCCCCTTAGGAATGCAATTTCCAAAAAGACCTTTTTTTAAGAATGTTTTAATATCGCCAGAGGATCATATATTCCAAATTTCAAGATTTGTTATTTTTTAGGAAGTATTATTTTTTTTAGAAAACAAAAAAAGTACCAAAAGCGCACTTTTTAGTACCAAAAGCACACTTATATACATTCCAAAATTCGAAAAAGTAACAAATTACCAGTTTTTATCAATTTAGAATTGAAACTTTGTCGAAAGTACCTTTTAGAGTGTTTTTTTTTTGTGCTGAATGATCCTAAATACTAAATTTCAAAATTCTAGAATCAATATTTCAAATTTCCAATTTCTAGGACCATTATTTTAGGTGACAAAAAATGTACCAAAGTGCACCATTATTTTAATAAATCCGAAAAAGTACCAAATTACAATTTTTTACACCTTTTCAACGTTTTGTTTCGATGGAGAACCCTTCAATCAAGAAATTATTTTTTTATGACCATTATTTTAGGAGATCAAAAAAGTACCAAAGTACTCTTTTTTACCCTCTTAAAATGGAAATTTTGTAAAAAGTACTTATGTCAGAATTTTTTTAGCTAGATGAGCCAACATTCCAAATTTTAAGTTTCTAGAACTATTATTTTAGAAAATAAAAAAGTACCATTTTTAACACTTTTACTTCAATAAAATAAGAATTTCTAAAATGCTTTCTTTTTCAGAATGTTTTTTTAACAGATATATTAGACACTTCAAGTAGGAACCGCCAGTTCAAATTATTATTTTCTATGACCATTATTTAAGGTGTTAAAAAAAGTACCAAAATGGCCTATTATCTCAGGAAATTTAAAAAGTACCAAAGTACAATTTTTTTTATCAATTTTTAGCCTTTTAGAATAAAATATTTCCAAAAGTTTTTCTGGAGCGGTTTCGTTCGATTTAGCATACAGAAATCCAGTTTTTATAATCATAATTTTAGCAAATCAAAAAAGTACCAAAGTAATTTTTTTTATTCTCTTAAAATGGAAACTTTATAAAAAGTGTTTTTGTCATTCCAAGTATCAAGTTTCATATTTTAGGGGATAAAAAAACAAAGTTAAATTTTTTACCCATTTCGCTCCCTTAAATAAGAATTTCCAAAAGGTACTTTATCAGAATAACAATTTTTAGGTGATAAAAATATTGCCAAGTTCACTATTTTACCCCCTTCGGATTATAATTTTCCAAAATAACTTTTTTTCAGAATGTTTTTTCGCCAAAGGATCCTATATTTCAAGTTATTAGGATTATTATTTTTTAGAAAACAAAAAAGTACCAAAAGCGCACTTTTTAGTACCAAAAGCACACTTATATACATTCCAAAATTCGAAAAAGTAACAATTTACAAGTTTTTATCAATTTAGAATTGAAACTTTGTCGAAAGTACCTTTTCAGAGTGTTTTTTTGTGCTGAATGATCCTAAATACTAAATTTCAAAATTCTAGAATCAATATTCCAAATTTCCAATTTCTATGACCATTATTTTAGGTGACAAAAAATGTGCCAAAGTGCAGTATCCAAAAAGTGCTAAATTAAAATTTGTTACACATTTTCAATGTTTTGTTTCGATGGAGAATCCTTCAATCAAGAAATTATTTTTTTATGACCATTATTTTAGGAGATCAAAAAAGTACCAAAGTACACTTTTTTACCCTCGTAAAATGGAAACTTTGTAAAAAGTACTTTTATTAGAATGTTTTTTTGCTAGTTGAGCCTACATTTCAAATTTTAAGTTTCTAGAACTATTATTTTAGAAAATAAAAAAAGTACCAAGGTACTATTTTTAACACTTTTACTCTCATAAAATAAAAATTTCTAAAAGGTTTTCTTTTTCAGAATGTTTTTTAGCAGAAATATTAGACACTTCAAGTAGGATCTGCCATTCGAAATTTTTATTTTCTATGACCATTATTAAGGGTGATAAAAAATGTACCAAAATTACCCATTTTTCAGGAAATTTAAAAAGTACCAAAGTACAATTTTTTATCATTTATTACCCTATTAGAATAAAATATTTCTAAAAGTTTTTTTGGAGCGTTTTCGTTCGATTTAGCTTACAGAAATCCAGTTTTTATAATCATAATTTTAGCAAATCAAAAAAGTACCAAAGTAATTTTGTTTATTCTCTTAGAATGGAATGGTGTTTTTGTCATTCCAAATTTCAAGCTTCCTATTTCAGGAGATAGAAAAAGCAACAAAGTTAAACTTTTTACCCTTTATGTTCCCTTATAATAAGAATTTCCAAAAGGTACTTTTTCAGAATAACTATTTTAGGTGCAATCCCCTTAGGATTGCAATTTCCAAAAATAACTTTTTTCAGAATGTTTTTTTTTCGCCAGAGGATCCTATATTTCAAATTTAAAGTTATTAGGATTATTATTTTTTAGAAAACAAAAAAGTACCAAAAGCGCACTTTTTAGTACCAAAAGCACACTTATATACATTCCGAAATTCGAAAAAGTAACAAATTACAAGTTTTTATCAATTTAGAATTGAAACTTTGTCGAAAGTACCTTTTCAGAGTGTTTTTTTTTTTTGCTGAATGATGCTAAATACTAAATTTCAAAATTCTAGAATCAATATTTCAAATTTCCAATTTCTAGGACCATTATTTTAGGTACCAAGGTACTATTTTTAACACTTTTACTCCAATAAAATAAGAATTTCTAAAAGGCTTTCTTTGTCAGAACTTTTTTTAGCAGAAATATTTTACACTTCAAGTAGGATCTGCAATTTGAAATTTTTATTTTCTATGACCATTATTTAAGGTGATAAAAAAGTACCAAAATGCACCATTATTTCAGGAAATTTAAAAAGTACAAAAGTACATTTTTTTTATCCTTTATTACCCTATTAGAATAAAATATTTCTAAAAGTTTTTATGGAACGTTTTCGTTCGATTTATCCGATAATCCGGTTTTTATAATCATAATTTTAGCAAATCAAAAAAGTACCAAAATAATTTTTTTTATTCTCTTAGAATGGAATGTGTTTTTATCATTCCAAATTTCAAGCTTCATATATCAGAAGATAGAAAAATCAACAAAGTTAAATTTTTTACCCATTTTGTTCCCTTAAAATAAGAATTTCCAAAAGGTACTTTTTCAGAATAACAATTTTTAGGGGATAAAAATATTGCCAAGTGCACTATTTTACACTCTTCGGATTATAATTTTCCAAAATAACTTTTTTCAGAATGATTTTTCGCCAGAGGATCCTATATTTCAAATTTCAAGTTATTAGGATTATAATTTTTTAGAAAACATAAAAAGTACCAAAAGAACACTTTTTTACCCCCTTTTTGACCCTTTTATTTACAGATTATTTTTGTATTTTTTGTAAGTGCTGGGTACTTTTAATGCCATCACCTTCTTTCTGTTAGAATTTATATCGTTTTTTCTCCATGTGAAAAAGTTTCAATAAAATGTACATTTTTTAATGTACATTTAAGTATCATCTCTATTTTTCACACACAAAAAATGCGTTAAATAACATTCTCAATTAAGGCATACAATTTTGTTTAAATTACTTTTTCAGATTGTGTGTGTGTTGAAAATCAAATACTACTACATACAAACATAATTGTAAATTTTGATGGTTAAATTTTGGAAATTTTAGGCATTATGGAATTATTTTTTCAAAAATAATTTTCAGTTTAATTTTATTAGAAAATTATAAAATTTTTAATGCGAAAAATGTTTAATAACAAAAAAAAAAAAAACTTAATGATGTTATTTACAAAACATATTTCAAATATGTTTAATATAAGTTTGAATAAATTTTATTTTCCATACACAATATGTAAGAGTGATCGCTGGTACGTATGAGTAACAAAAAATATAAACTAAAATTAATATTCATCATACAACCCGTAGTACTTTGTACCACATACAGCCACCACACAGAAACACACACACACACTTGAAAGCGGCTTTGAAAATGTTACTTTTGTTAAACATCACGTTTTTGTGTAGATTTCTCTGCCACAATAAAGTTTTTTTTTGTTGCAAAATTGTTATTTTTTGTTTTTGTATACAATTTCCTTGATTTTCTTTTATGTTTTTGTGGAAAATTTACCGAAAATTTGATATACACGATTTTTTTTTTTTTTTAAAACAACATAAGTGTATACAATGTATATAAGTATATGGGGCATTCCATGTGAAATCGGACACTTTGAAAAACTTTTTTTTTTGTTTTTCCCAATTTGTTTACAGTTTTTAGTACCCTTCGAAAACTCCTTCGTGGTAAATTTTTGATGACCCGTTCAAAAGATATCGAATTTTTAAAAATTGGTAGTTTGTTCCTTTACTCAAACTTCTCTTAATCATAACTTCTTCAATAATGGTCCAAATTTCAAATTTTTTTTTCAAAATTTTTGTTTTTTTACGTACTTTCTAAAAAAAAATCCCAAAAAACTCTTAAAAGGGCTCTAGTATGCGATTTTTAAGTTTTAAAATTTAAATCTCATTTTTGAAAATGCTTGTACTCTTCGATTTTTTTGAAATTTTTTTGTGTAAAACTTCTATCAATTCTACAAATTTTTTGCCAGGAACTTCGTGGGATAACGATTATTACTATTTTTTTAAATTTTTTGAAAAAATTTTATTGTAATTTTCCAATCTTAAAATCATTTCTACTGCTCGAATGGTGCGTCATAGAGGGATCCTTTATAAGACCGACCCCCATTAATTTTTGCGTCTAAACATTTCTTTGGAACAAACTACTACCTTATCTCCAATTTCTAAGGGGGCTCCCACACAAAACGACATTTTTTAAAATTTGTTCCAACCGCTCTAACTGCCCTAATAGTGCCCTTAGAGCAACAAAATGTATGACCGACCCACAATATTTTTTTAGTCCAAACATTTTCTCTGAACACACCTACCCTCTATCTTTAACTGTTAAGGCGGTCCCCATACATTTTCTTTTATTTTTTGTAAATTTGTTTTATTTAATCAGCTTCTACCGGTCCAATGGTGCGTCCGAGAGGGGTCATTAGTGAGACCGACCCACATTTATTTTTACCCTACAACATTTTTTCAAAACATACCTACGCCCTATCTCCACTCCCTAAGTAGGCTCCCATACAAAATTACATTTTTATAAAATTTGCTCCAACTGTTATTTGTATGGGAGCCTACTTAGGGAGTGGAGATAGGGCGTAGGTATGTTTTGAAAAAATGTTTTAGGGTAAAAATAAATGGGGGTCGGTCTCACTAATGACCCCTCTCGGACGCACCATTGGACCGGTAGAAGCTGATTAAATAAAACAAATTTACAAAAAATAAAAAAAATTGTATGGGGACCGCCTTAACAGTTAAAGATAGAGGGTAGGTGTGTTCAGAAAAAATGTTTGGACTAAAAAAATATTGTGGGTCGATTATACATTTTGTTGTTCTAAGGGCACTATTAGGGCAGTTAGTGCGGTTGAAACAAATTTTAAAATATGTCGTTTTGTGTGGGAGCCCCCATAGAAATTGGAGATAGGGTATTAGTTTGTTTCAAAGAAATGTTAAGACGTAAAAATTAATGGGGGTCGGTCTTATAAAGGACCCCTCTATGACGCACCATTGGAGCAGTAGAAATGTTTTTAAGATTGAAAAATTACAATACAATTTTTTCAAAAAATTTTAAAAAATAGTAATAATCGTTATCCCACGATCTTCCTGGGCAAAAAATTTGTAGAATTAATAGAAGTTTTACACAAAAAAATTTCAAAAAATTCTAAGAGTACAAACATTTTCAAAAATGAGATTTAAATTTTAAAACTTAAACATTGCATACTAGAGCGCTTTTAAGAATTTTTTGGGATTTTTTTTAGAAAGAAGGTAAAAAAACAAAAATTTAAAAAAAAAAAAATTGAAATTTGGACCATTATTGAAGAAGTTATGATTAAAAAAAGTTTGGGTAAAAGAACAAACTACCAATTTTTAAAAATTCGATATCTTTTGAACGGGTCATCAAAAAAATCTGAAAATTTACCACGAAGGAGATTTCGAAGGGTACTAAAAACTGTAAGCAAATTGGGAAAATCTAAAAAACAAGTTTTTCAAAGTGTCCGATTTCACATGGAATGCCCCATATCGTGAACCTATATTCAAAATATGCCAACTCAAATTTGACCGAAATGAGTTTCCGATGGAAAATAGCTCCCCTATGCAATACCCCTCTGTGGTAAAAATTTCAGAGCAAAAAAATAATTTTTTGTCGTTTTACATCCATTTTTGTTATTCTGCTAACTCAAAGTACATATTTTTTTTGGTGAAAATAAATGCCAACTCCCATTGTAAATTTCCAAAAATTTTTCAAATTTTTTTTTAAAAAAAATTAGACCACATATCTTATTGCATTTGCCTTTCTGATCACGAATCTGGTAAAGATTTTGATATCTAATGGCTGCTTTTTGAGATATTGCCATTTTGAAAATATCGGTAAATAGTGTTTGCAACAAAAAAAATTGCTTATATATATGTAACTTTCAAACTATTTATCAGATTGAAACATTATGAGTGGGGCAAATAAAGTAAATGATATAAGCTTTCAAAATAGCTAGTTTGGAGTGAGCCTTCTCCAATAAAGCGTGAGTTACAGAGTGCCAAAGTTGACCACCCTGAAATTAAAAGGCTTTCCGAGCTAGTAACTTTTAAAAATATGCAAAGATTTTTAATTTTTTTTAGTTTTTGCAATTACCGCACTAAGGAAAACAAAATCCAAAAAAAAAAAAAATTTATAAAAATTTTTCAAAAAAAATTTATTTTTAGTTTCCGACAAAATATGCCAACTCTAAAAAAATATTTGTTTTTTGATATAGTAATAAATGCCATCTCAAAAAAATACGCAAACCAGTGCAAAATATGAAATTTTTGGCATAGGTAAAAATTGTTTAGAATATTTAAACCATCTTATGGAAGGTACATTGTTTATTTTTACAATAATATGCAAAATAACTAGTTTTTTAGCTCTCCTGAAAAGTAAGCTTTTTCGAGTTGGCATTTATTGAATATAGTTCGACGATATGTAATATATGTATTTGAGGCATTCAATCAGAATGCCTTAGGAAAATTATAAAAAACAATTGAAAATTAGTATTTGAGTTAAGTTAAGAAAAAATCAGTCAACAGTAAATAGTACATACTTCGGTACTTTTATAATATGTAAAATACTCCAGCCGAAAAAAAAAATCTGAAAAAAGTACCTTTTGAAAATCTAATGGGGTAAAAATTGGAAAAATTTAACTTCGGTACAATTTCTATATACCACATATTTTGGTACTTTTTTAATATGTAAAAACATCCAGCCGAAAAAACAGTCTAAAAAACGTACCTTTTGAAAATCTAATGGGGTAAAAAGTGGAAAAAATTTAACATTGGTACTATTTCTTTCTCCTGAAATAATGGTTATAGAAACTTAAAAAGACCATCTAGTGGAAAAAAATTATGAAAAAAGTACTTTTTCGCAGTTCCGGATCTAGGATAGTGAAAAAGTTTAGTTTGGTACTTTTTCGATCTTTTGAAACAAATAAACATTTTTTTGGAAATTTCGATTCTGTTTGCCCAAAACAGGGTAAAACAGTGTACTTTGGTACTTTCTAAATTTCCTGATATAATGGACCTAGTAAAATATACCAAGAAACCTTTTTGAAAAAAGTACCCTTTGGTAATTCCGATTTTAATACAGTAAACAAAAACGGTTAAAAGTTTAGTTTGGTACATTTTCAATCTTTTGAAACAAATAAACTTTTTTTTTGAAATTTCGATTCTGTTTGCCCAAAACAGGATAAAACAGTGTACTTTGGTACTTTTTGAATGTCTTGATATAATGGACCTAGTAAAATATACCAAAAAACCTTTTTGAAAAAAAGTACCCTTTGGAAATTCCGATTTTAATGGAGTAAACAAACACGGTTAAAAATTGCACTTTGGTACTTTTTAATCTTTTTAAATAATGGTTCTAAGAACTTAGTATTTGGAATGTAAGATCAGCCAGGGAAAAAAAAACATTTTGACAAATGCATTTTTTGTTAATAAAGTTTCGGTTTTATTTGGTACTTTTTTTGATGTTCTAAAAAAAATGATTTTGAAACTTTATATTTTGAATCTAGGATAGTTTAGCGAAAAAAAAAAAACATTTTCCGATAAATAATACATTGTACTGTGGTACTATTTCTATCTCCTAAATAATATTTCTAGAAACCTAAAATTTTGTATTTAGGATCGTTCAAAGAAAAAAATAATACAAAAATTCTTTTTTAGTAAAAAAAAAACATTACGAGAAAAGTACCTTTTGGAAAAAAGTACCTCTAAAAACTTAAAATTTGGTACGTAAAAAAACGTTCTGAAAAAGTACTTTTTAGAAAGTTCCAATTCTGAGACGGCAAAAAATTTAATTTTGGTACTTTTTCGATTTCTTAAAATAGTACCATTAACTTGGTACTTTTTTTTCTCCGGAAATAATGATTATAGAAACTTGAATTTTGACTTGTTAGACAATATAGCCGAAAAAAAAAACATTGCGAGAAAAGTAACATTCGGATTTTTTTTTTTTTTTTTAAATAAGTACCTTTTGAACTTTTTTAATAGGTTAAAAAGGGTAAAAATTTAAGTTTGGTACTTTTTCAATCTCCTAAAAAAATGGTTCCAGAAACTTGAAACTTGACAAGTAGAATCGTAGAATAGAAAATCCTTAAAATCTGAGGAAAAGGGTAAAAAAATAAGTTTGGTACTTTTTCTATTTCTTGAAATAATGGTTATAAGAACTTAAAATTTTGTACGTAGGATCATCTAGCAAAAAAAAAAAAAAAACATTCTGAAAAAAGTACTTTTTAGAAAGTTTCGATTTTATGGTGGTAATAAAGTTTACTTCTTACCTTTTTTACAGAAAAGTGTCTTTTGGAAAAAGAAAACTTTAAAAATGATTTTAATGGTGTACAAAGAGTAACAAATTGAACTTTGGTACAATTTCTACCTTCAGAAATAATGGCTCTAGAAACTTAAAATTTGGTACGTAGAAAAAAAAAACATTTTGAAAAAAGTACTATTTTTAGTTCCGATTCTAGGATTGTAAAAAAAGTTTACTGTGGTACTTTTTGCGATTTTCTGAAATAATAGTACCAAAAACTTGATTTTTCGAACATATGATTCTCCAATGGAAAGTAAAAAATGTTTAAAAAAGGTTTTTTTTTGGAATTTAATATCTGAGGATTATAAAAAGGAGTGAAAAATTATACTTTGTCATTAAATAACGTTTTTGTTGAAATTTTTTTATTTTTGTGGATTTTAGTACAATTTTCTTGAATTGATTTGAAAATCAAGGTTACAAATCAACAGTAAAAGAGTGTACTTTGGTACACTCAAAATATTTTGTAGGCAAAAACAAAAGAAAAACACACTTAAAACCAGTGAATAAACAATTGAAAACCATCCCAGTAATTATTCATTTGTTTTAAAAACATCAACATTTATTTTTTACTGTTGGCAAAATTTTCTAAAATAAATAACACTAAACATTAAAAAATTACGGTTTTTTCATTCTTTTTTACCAACAAATTCGAAAAAAAATAACCTACGAAAACATTAAAAATTAATGATAGTTCTGTTATTTTTACCAACAAATTCCAAAAAAATAACCTACCAAAACATTAAAAATTAATGATTTCGTAAGTTATTTTATACAATTTTCTATTGAAATATTTTTTTAAAATTTTTTAATAAAATCAACTATATTCTAGCTAGACACTCTACCCATCGTGCCAAAGCCACTTGATACAAATATGTTTTTATATTTCTATAAATAATTTTTTGAATTTTTTTTTCTACAAACAAATAATTGACTTGTGTAGGTAAAAACTAATGATATATCATTAAAAAATACCAACAATTTAAAAAAAAATTACTTACACAAATCATTAAAAATTTAAAGAATAATCAGTAGTTTTTACTTACAGAACAAAAATAAATGACTTTATAAATTAAATGTTATTGAAAGTCTTTATTTTTTAGTGTGTTATTTTTGAAACAAAGGACTGATGTAGTCATTAATAAAAACTGAACATCAAACAAATGTTTTTTCTTTTAAAAACGACTAAACGGAAAACTTTTTAAATAAACTACAAACAGTTAATGACATCATTTTTTGAGTGTACTTTTTCTATTTACTGAAATAATGGTCCTAGAAAATCAAGGTTACAAATCAACAGTAAAAGAGTGTACTTTGGTACTTTTTCTATTTCCTGAAATAATGGTCCAGGAAACCTTTTTTTGACATATATGACCCTCTAGCCTTTTGGAAATTTTGATTTTAATGTGTTAAAAACAAACAACGTGAAAATTGAAGTTTGATACTTTTTTTCTCCTATAGATGTAAACCAAGGTTCTTTGGTACTTTTTCAATTCCTGAAATAATGGTATTGGAAACCTAAAATTTGACAAGTAGGATCGTCCAGCATAAAACAAATCTGACTTTTATGGAAAAGGGTAAAAAACTGTAATTTCCTACTTTTTCCATCTCTTGAAATAAAGGTTTTAAAACATAAAATTTGGTATGAAGGATCATCCAGAGAAAAAACATACTGATAAAACTACTTTTTCGAAAAAAGTACCTTTTATAAAAAAGTACCTTTTATAAAAAAGTACCTTTTATAAAAAAGTACCTTTTATAAAAAAGTACCTTTTATAAAAAAGTACCTTTTATAAAAAAGTACCTTTTATAAAAAAGTACCTTTTATAAAAAAGTATCTTTTATAAAAAAGTACCTTTTATAAAAAAGTACCTTTTATAAAAAAGTACCTTTTATAAAAAAGTACCTTTTATAAAAAGTACCTTTTATAAAAAGTACCTTTTATAAAAAAGTACCTTTTTTAAAAAAGTACCTTTTATAAAAAAGCACCTTTTATAAAAAAGTACCTTTTATAAAATAGTACATTTTATAAAAAAGTACCTTTTATAAAAAAGTACCTTTCATAAAAAAGTACCTTTTGTAAAAAAGTACCTTTTGTTAAAAAGTATTTTTTGTAAAAAAGTGCCTTTTGTAAACAAGTAACTTTTGTTAAATCTACTTTTTGTAAGAATGTATCTTTTGTAAAAAAGTACATTTTGTAAAAAAGTACCTGTTGGAAAAAGTACCTTATGTAAAAAGTACCTTTTGATTTTGTAAAAAACGTACCTTTTGAAAAAAAGTACTTTTTGTAAAAAAGGAACTTTAGAAAAAAATACTATTTGTAAGAAAGTACTTTTTGTTAAAAAGTACCTTTTGAAAAAAAAGTACCTTTTGTTAAAAAGTAGCTTTTGTAAAAAAGTACCTTTTGTAAAAAAGTATGATTTGGAAAAAAGTACCTTTTAGAAAAAAGTACCATTTGGAAAAAAGTACATTTTGGAAAAAGTACCTTTTGAAAAAAGTTACCTTTTACGAAACGTGAAATTTGATTTGTAGGAAAAAGTTTTAAAAAAAGTAATTTTTAGATTAAATTAAAAAAAAAATCTTGATCGTGCAAAGCGCGATGCAGTTCAATCCAGAGGAGCTAGAACGCTAAATTTTGGCAGGTAACTGTGCAAAATATTGAATACCTCATATATTTACAAAGTTGCTGAGATTTTTGTTGATACTTGTGTGAAAAGTGTGTTTTTTTTGCTACATACTCGCTCCTCTATGTATGTAATTTTCAACTATCGCTCTAAACATATTTTACTTGTTATTTTTTGGGTCAAATAACATAGTTTTGCACTTAATTAGTGCGGATTTTCTTTTTTATTATGTTAATAATATTGTTACAAAATTTTTAAGTACTAAAACAAAATTATATGCAACAACATGTTTTCGGTAAAACAGAGTGAATAAAAGTACCCTAATATGTATAATTAAATTTTATATTTTATACGGATAATTTAACAAGTTTTTAAACTAAAGAGTATAATTTGCAAATAGGGATTAAAAGTTGCAAGAAATTTGTTAAAAAGAAAATTCAGAACATTTGTCTTGTAGAAAAAGTCTTAGATTCTGAGACATTTTTACTATAAAGAAAAAGTCTCAAATTCTGAGAGTTTTATTCTAACTAGAAAAAGTCTCGGATTCTGTCTTTGTAAAATTACAAAAAAGCTCGTAATTTTTACTATAAATTCTCGTAAAGTCACGAAACCTCCTTGTAAGTTTTATCGCGTCAAAAAAATTATAAATTTTTTTAAATAAGGGTTCGAGAGACTTGAAATTTGGAATGAAAGATCATTGAGCAGAAAAATCATTGTGACAAAAGGACTTTTACAAAAGTTTTGATTCAAGGAGTGTTAAAAAGTGAACTTTCGTAAAAATAAAGGTTCTAGAAACATGATGTAATATAATAATAATAATATTTTTTTTTTAAAAATCCAAAACCTTTCCAAGTGAGTTTAGGTTGTGTTAAAATGGTGACAAAATTGGCTAATGCCATTTTAATCCTCTTTATTTTCAACTTTAAAAATATTGCTTAACTTTTCGACAACAAAAACCTCCAACACACAAAAAAAAAACTTTGTCAAATTACAAGGAAAAATCTCGTAATCCCATTTTACCAATATTTGACAGTTTTCCTTGTTTTTTCAAATCGAAATTTAAATTTTTTTTTGTAATTTTACATTTTTTTTGTAATTTTACAAATTTCCAAGATAATTTTACAAAAAGAATTTAGTAAATTCAGGAGAATTTCCTGTAAAATTACAAAATTATTGTTATAAAGCTTGTAAAATTACTAGGAATTCTCGTAAGATAGGAGGTAGCAAAAAATCTAGTAAAATTAAGAAACCTCATTGTTAATTTTATCGGGTTAAAAAATTTGTATATTTACAGTTTTATTGGTAACAACCTTGTAAAATTACAAAATTATTGGTAAAAATCTTGTAAAATTACTAGGAATTTTGGTCAAATAAAAATAAACCTTGTAATTTTACAAGGTTTTTTTTTAAGTGCAGTGACTGTTTTTCGAGATATTCGTAATTTCGCACTTTTGGTGGTTATAGATTGTTCCAAAATTATGACTTGATTTCATATAAAATTGACCTCCTGACTCCAAAACTGCAATCCCAATTTTTCTAGCATGTTTCGTTTTCGCGGTATTCACGTTTGAACATTTTTACACGCGAAAATCACGAACGCGAATATGACGAAAACGAAATATGCTAGGAAAATTTGGATTGCAGTTTCGGAATCGAAACGAAATTTTAACGAATTTTTAACATAACGAAACTTTAACACAACCTAAACTTGCTTAAACAGGGGTGTGCGCCATGGGTTTAAATTGATCGGATTTGGCAAAAATTTAGTTTAAATGAAGTATTAAACTTTTTGAAAATCGAGGGGAAAAAAATTTGAGAAGTTTTTTCTTAAATTCTTGAATATAACCGTTCGACCGATTTTATTTTTTTTATATTCTTATTCATCGTACTATGTAAGGTGGAAGGGGAAAGGAAAAGTTTCCAGACCAAATTTAAAAAAGAAAAAAGAGGAAAAAGCAAAAAAAGTAAAAAAAGAATAAAAAAAAAAAGAAAAAAAAAGAAGAAAAAAAGAAAAAAAAAAAAAAAAGGAAATAAAGAAAAAAAGGGAAAAAAGAAGATAAAAGAAGAGAAAGAAAGAAAGAAAGAAAGAAAGAAAGAAAGAAAGAAAGAAAGAAAGAAAGAAAGAAAGAAAGAAAGAAAGAAAGAAAAAAAGAAAAAAAGACAGAAATTTTCTAAAAAAAATTCCAGAGGAAAAAAGTCTAAAATCTGAAAATTATTTAAAGGAACAATCTAAAACTTCTTAGGGTCATTGTTAGTGAAATCAATCATGAATATTCGTGACCCCCTCCGATATTGATGAAATTTGGTTAAGTTCTTACACTACGTAAAAAACTAACAAATGCAAATTTTCAGCCCTCTAAGTCAACAGGGGCCGAAAATACGGAGGGTCAAAATTTCCCCCAAAATCTCCCAGTCGCGACACTTTACACCGTAAAAACTTAATATCGTTGGTTCTATTATAGCTAGAAAGCCCATTTTTGGTTTGTTTTGAAGCTCATAATATGCTCTATAAGACCTACCATAACCTAAAAATTTTCGAAAAAAATAAGGGTTACCTCCCTTATTTTAAGGTCGTGATAAAGGGAGGAGGAAATGGGGATGATGGTATCCCCCGATTTTTTTTTTACTTGATAAACTTATAGAGAAAGTCCTAAAGAATATACTCTAAACTTTTTAAGTTGGGACAACAATGGGATCACTCAAAATCAAAATTTTTCACAATTTCCCCTAAATTCTCCAAATCGCAACACTCTTGAACCTTTAAAATTTAATATCATATGTGCTATTGTAGCTACAGAGTCCATTTTTGTTTGTTTTAAAGCTTATAGTACGCTCTACAATACCTACCTTAACCAAAAAATTTTAGAAAAAAAGGAAGGGTGCTCCCCTTATTTAAAGGTCGTGGTAAAGGGTGGAGGAAATGGGGGGAAAGTATCCCCCGATTTTTTTTTACTTGGTATTCTCAAAGTGCAAGTCCTGATGAACATATCCTAAAATTTTTATGTTGGGACAACAATCAGATCGACCAAAATCAAAATTTTTCACAATTTCCCCCAAAATCTCCAAATCGCGACACTCTTGCCCATTACAAATTTAATATCGTTGACTGTATTGTAGCTACAGAGTCCATTTTTGGTTTGTTTTAAAGCTCTTAATATGCCCTACAATATTACTATTACAAAAAAAAAATAAAAAAAATAAGGGGTGCCTTTTGTATTATAAGATCGTGGCAAGGGGTGGGGGAAATCGGGGGATAGTATCCCCCAATTTTTTTTTACCTTTTTTTTTTTTTTAAAGAGTAAGTTCTAGAGAGCATATCCTGAAATTTTTATCTTGGGACTCCAATGGGAGGCGCAAGAATGTCGCGATTTGATGATTTTGGGGGAAAATTTTGAAAAATTTTGATTATGGTCGATCCCATTGTTGTCCCAACATAAAAATTGTAGACTATGTTCATTAGGACTTGCACTTTAAGAATCCCAAGTAAAAAAAAAATCGGGGGATACTTTCCCCCCATTTCCTCCACCCTTTGGCACGACTTTCAAATAAGGGGGGCACCAATTCCTTTTTTTGGAAAATTTTTTGGTCTTGGTATGTCTTGTGGAGCGTATTATAAGATTTAAAACAAACAAAAATGGCTCTGTAGCTACAAAAGCACTTATGATATTAAATTTTTAAGGTTAAAGAGTGTTGCGATTTGGAGATTTTGGGGAAAATTGTGAAAAATTTTGATTTTGAGCGATCCCATTGTTGTCCCAACTTAAAAGTTTTGGAATATATTCTTTAGGACTTTCTCTATAAGATTATCAAGTAAAAAAAAAATCGGGGGATACCATCCTCCCCATTTTCTCCTCCGTATATCTCGACCTTAAAATAAGGGAGGTAACCCTTATTTTTTTCGCAAATTTTTTGGTTATGGTATGTCTTGTAGAGCATATTATGAGCTTCAAAACAAACCAAAAATGGGCTATCTAGCTATAATAGAACCAACGATATTAAGTTTTTACGGTGCAAAGTGTCGCGACTGGGAGATTTTGGGGGAAATTTTGACCCTCCGTGTTTTCGCCCACTATTTACTTAGAGGGCTAAAAATAAGTGTGCATTAGTTTATCACTTAGTGTTACAACTAAACCAAATTTCATCAAAATCGGAGGGGGTCACGAAAATTTTTAGCTATTTTTGATTGATTTCACTAAGACTGACCCCTTAAAGAAAGAATCTGAAAGTTTTTAAATTAAAAATATGAAAATTTTTAAAGGAAAAATCAAAATATGTTTAAAGGAAAAGTCTGAAAATTTTTAAATAAAAAATCTGAAAATTTTTTAAATTCGAATTTAATCAAGAAATCTAGTTTTTTTTTGAAGAAAAAACATAATAAAATGACTGCAAAAAAATATCGGACATAAAAAAACGTGTTTTTATACCCTCCAACCACAGTATGGGGTTACAAACGGTCATTCCGTTTGTAACGCATCGAAATATCAGTCGGGGACCCCATAAAGTATGTATATTATTGATCCATGATCGATTCTAAGACATTCTGTGAATGTCCGTCCGTCTGTCTGTAGATGGCACGATGCAGTCCAAAATAAAAAGCTAGCCTCCTGCAATTTGGCGTGAATATGTCTTATGGTCCTAGGCAGGTTAAGTTCGTAAATGGGCAAAATCGGCCAAGGGGGAAAAAGTTCCCCCTTGAAGAACTAAACCAACCTCTGAAAAAATACACTTTTTTACATGGTTTTTGGTATTTTTGTTAAATAAATGAAACATTTGGTATATTTATCGGGATGGGAAGGTGTTCTTAACATCCCCAACTGACCCCATCACCCGCCCCCCCCCCCCCAGAAAAACCAAACGCCCCTGACAATTTTTTTTTTATTTTTTTTTTTTACATTTTGGAGGGTATAAAAGATTCGGCACGGCCGAATTTAACGCCTCACTTGTTTTAACTAATATAAATTTTGCCGAATATTTGGCAAACAATTGACGGATATTTATTTCGCTGAATATGCACGAATATTCGCCAAATACTTAAAATCTATAGATAAAAAATGTAAAAGTGTATTTTTCTAACTTGTTTTTGTGATTTTTTAGACTTTTTATACGAAATTTAAAATGAAACGTAAATTATTTATTATCAGGGCAAGGGGTTCATGTAAATACATGTTTGTTGTCGTTAGCCTGAGAACAACTTAAGTATTTATCTTCGCGAATCATCGAATTTGCTTAAAAATGGCATTGATTTGTTAGTGCATATTTTTGCATATTTTGATGAAAACGCATCTTTTTGCATATTTTGCTTAAACTACATTTTTTTTTTTTTGCATATATTTGAATATTTAATAAAAAGTTATTTTTTTTTTTGTTATTTTTGTAAAATTTGCTATTTTTTAGGAAAATTGTGCAAAGTTGTCCATTCATTTTGATAAAAAAGAAATAAAAAAATATTTTTTTTCAAAAAATTTAAGCAAAAATTGCGCACTATAGTGGGAAATATATAAATACAATTTTCATAGAGTAATTTCGTTCAAGGGCTGCATCTAAAAGACGGAAAGGAGTGTTCCTATTTTTTTGTATTAAACTGCACTGACACTTTATTTTTCCCGTAAAAGGGTCCTAATTGCGCATCGTTTTGGGGCAAGCGTTTTCAAATTAGAAAAAATCCGAATTCGGAACGCGATAACTTACGTATCTGTAAATGTTTATTTACGCTATGGTGGATCAAATTTAAGTTTTTTCGAATTTCGAAAACGTCGGGTTGGGAAAGTTGCCTTTTAGGGTCGATATTAACACAAAAATATTGGACCAGTAGGACCATGGGTTTTGGATTCCTTTTTGTCTTGAAAATAGAAAAGTTCCGAACAAAGTGAAAAAAAAATTTACTTTTTTTTGCTTTAAATATTAGTTTATATTCGGGCATTACTAAAAAAGTGTTTTTATGAAAAAAAATTTTTGCCAGTAATTTTTTTTTTGTTTGTTTCTTGGTTTACAAAAAAAATATTTTTAATTAGTTTTGTGCTGAAAATATAACGTAACATTAACTCAGTGTGGAGAAGATGTATATTTTTAAATGTCGTATTATTTAATTTGCCCTTTAATGCATTTTAAAATTAATTAGAAAAGAATATATATTTTTGAAGAAAAAACATTTTTACAAGCAAAACAACAAGTTAAAGTTTTTTTCACTTTGTTCGAAACTTTCCGATTTTCAAGTCAAAAAAGGAACCCAAATCCATTGTCCTATAGGTCCAATATTTTTGTATATTAATATTGACCCTAAAAGGCAACTTTCCATACCCCGACGATTTCAAAATTCAAGAAAAGCTAAATTTTCTCCACTGAATTTTATGTTTTACAATTTTTTATGAATAAATATTAAAATAAATCAATTTTTAATGCATAACTTTTTAGTTTTTACTGCATATTTTTAAATTTTTGATACATGTTTTTAGCGCTAAAAACGCTATTTTTAATGCATGAACTTCCTTGCCCTGTTTATTATATATTTAGTAAACTCCGCGCTGTTTTATACTATTTTGTAGTTATAATTAGAATTTACCACCATAAAAAATGTGAAAGTGTATTTTTTCTATCATTTATACAACAATGACGTAAATAAAATAAAATTTCAGTG
Source organism: Pegoplata infirma (assembly GCA_963921195.1). Taxonomy (NCBI): domain Eukaryota; kingdom Metazoa; phylum Arthropoda; class Insecta; order Diptera; family Anthomyiidae; genus Pegoplata; species Pegoplata infirma. Next base: position 180,471,900 of record OY992538.1, on the reverse strand, counting down.
ACGGTTACAAGTGACTCACTAAAAATTGGTATTAATTAACATTTTTTATAATTTCAATTTATGATTGTAATTTTCCTTCTTTTATCTACTGCTATGTAACATTTAATCAATGAATAGTTTCATTCATTTCATGAAAAACTTCATAAAATGTTTCAAACAAGTATTACAAATATTATTAGTATTTCCATGTAAGTTTTCATTGACATCAGTTTCATTGATCAAATGTAAATGTAAATTTTCGGAAGAAAAATTAAAACATTCAAAATCGGAAGAAAAACTATTTTGCCATAAAAAAATGACGCTCTAGAGTGCATGGCTAGTACAACAGCTTTTAATAAAGAAAAATATGTTTCCAAATCCATTTGACATTTTGTTAATAAAGTCCACAATATAATCTTCTGATACATATTTCAGTTTAATCATCTCAAAAATTTATACTGAATTTGTTGATATTACAGCATCTGTTAACTTTTACCTGCAGCTGCATAAAAAAATCAATTAAGCTCGTATCCTCCCTCACAAATTTTTTTTTTTTAAAAAAGGAAGTTAAAATTACACACAATTTGTGGGATGCAAAAATATTTACAAATGTTAAACCCAAAACTATAGTTGACTTAACAAAGTCCAGTAAATATGTACCAAAATATAGACAGAGAAATACAAAAAAAAAAATGTAGCAAAAATAAAAATCCACCTGCTGAAGTGCAGAAGTTGATTTAACATGCAGCAAAAATTGATGCACAAAAAGAAAACTGAAATCAACAAAACAAAACTCATTCAAATCAACAGTAACTGAACTGAAACAGAATGTGTAAAATGAAAATCAAAATGAAGGGATGAACAAATTTAAATGTACAAACCTAAAACCTAGGCCAACAAACTTTTGAATTGAATCTTTTTATATCCTCTTCACTTATTGTTAGTGGTAAAGGATAAATAAAAGTTTGTCATGCTGTCTGTAACATTTCGAAATATTGGACTAGAATTTTGTAAGGTGTTGAAATTTATGATTTTTGATCGTTTTTAAAACGATATTGCTATGTCTGCCCGTCTGTTCTGCCAGTTTGTCTGTTGTAATCACGATAACTTTTGAACAACAATCTTAAAGCGGCAGAGACTTGGTACATTTATTTGTTGTAGTTCTCAGCAGGTTGGTATTGTATTATAGCAAAATCGGTCCAGCGGTTAAAAAGTTATGAGTAAAAATGTAAAAACAATTCGAATGTGCTAAAATAAAAACTTTAACTAACGAGTATTATTGAAGATAATCAAAAACTAGTTTTCTCACCCCAGAAATGTCAAATCAAATAGATTTTTTTTTTTAATTTTTTCGCCATTTTAACAGACCTGTCTGTTATGGCGATCACATTCAAAATATGACACAGAGATGACTGTATTTGAAAAGTTTTCTTCTTCTACTACTGACTTTCCCAAGTGTCTGGGCAAATTTTTATTCTATGAGACCTTAAAGTTATGTGTTACAAATATGAGGCCAATCGGTTTAAATTAACCCGTGGCGCCTGCCGAACAAAATTTTGCTACCTCTTATTTGACAAGAACTCCGTGTTATTTTTTAAGATTTTTGCAAATATTTTTGTAATTTTGCAAGCATTTTACCAAAAAAATTGTAAATTTACATTTTTTTTGATGCGATAAAACTTACAAGGAGGTATCGTGATTTTACTAGATTTTTTTGCTACCTCCTATTTAACAAGAATTAATAGTAAAAATAACAAACTTTTTTGTAATTTTACAAGATTTTTCCCCAATAAAAATTTAAATTTACAAATTTTTTGGCGAAATAAAACATACAAGAAATTCTCGAAAATTTATTAGTTTTTATTTTGTAAAAAATCTTGGAAATTTGTAAAATTACAAGAAAAACTGTAAAATTACAAAAAAAAATGTAAATTTCGAAAATTATTTGTTAAAAAACAAGAAAAACTGTCAAATATTGGTAAAATGGGATTACGAGACTTTTTCTAGTAATTCGACAATGATGGTTAGTGGTGTATGATGTGTCACAAGTTTTATATATTTTTTTATTTTTATAATTTTCAAAAATCCAAAATTGTGATCGCCGGGCGCCTCGGGTGAATTTAATTCGATTGACCTCAAATTTGTACCACACATTTTTATACCCTCCAACTACAGTATTGGGGTATACTCACTTGTCATTCCGTGTGTAACGCATCAAAATATCGGTCTAGGACCCCATAAGGTACATATATTTATGATCAGTGATCGATTCTAAGACATTCTAGCAATGTCCGTCCGTCTGTCCGTCTGTAGTTAACACGATGCAGTCCAAAATAAAAGAGCTAGACTCCCGGCATTTGGCACAAATATGTCTTATGTTAATAGGCAGGTTAAGTTCGTAAATGAGTAAAATCGGATCAGGGGGCAAAAAGTTCCCCCTTTAAGAACTAAACCAACCTCTGAAAAATAGCATTTTTTTACGTGATTTTTTGTGTTTTTGTTTAACAAATTTTTATGCTACAAGAAGTTTTAAGTCCTGCACTTGAACCCAGAGAATTATAAAATTTCGTTTTTTTCCGTCCTAATTTGCTCGGACACTTTGGAAAACCAAAAATTGAAGAAAAAAATGCCCGTCTAATGTACATATTATTCATCAGTGATCGATTCTAAGAATTATACCGTTTGTCTGTCTGTTGAAATTGCGATCACGGGCAAAATATTGCACAGATTTGACTGAAACTTAACATAGTTACTTGCTGTTGCCTATAACGGTTTGGTATTGCATTTGAGCAAAATCGGCTTAGCGACTCAAAAGTTAGAAACGAAAATATAAGGACACCCTGAAAAATTTAGTACTTCCAAAAAAAAAAAAAAACTTGTTGTCCCAAGAAGTTCGGTATTGGATTTGAACGATATCGGTTTAGCGGTTCAAAAGTGATGAACATAAGTGTAAGGACACCTCGAAAATGTTGGTGACCAACATTTTCGAGGTGTCCTTACACTTATGTTGGTCCATTCGACATAACCTTAAAATACAAAATGCTTTAATTTGGCTGCTGGTTGTCATATTTAAACAGAATTGGATAAATAATAATATTTAAAAAAGTACAAACATAATTTTTACAAAATAAAGGTTTGGTTTTGCATTTGAGCGATATCGGTTCAGCGGTTCAAAAGTTATGAAAGAAAATGCTGGTGCATTCGACACAACCTTAAAATACAAAATGCTTTAATTCGGCTGCTGGTTGATATATTTCAACAGAATTATTTAAATAATGGTATTTAAACAAGTACAAACATATATTTTACAGAAAAAATAAAAAATTTCGCGGAATTATTTTTTTAACAAAATTTTTGTTTTCGCGGAATTTTTTTGTTTTAAATATTTTTTTTTCAAAATTAATTTCTTTTACCGATCTTTTTAACACAATTTTTTCACAAAAATGTTTCAACAATTTTTTTTAAATAATTATAATCTATTTTACATTGTGGATGGTATCAATACATTCTGCAGGGCCGAATTTAACTTTTTAACTTGTTTCAGAATGATAGGGTATCAATATATTCGACTAGACCGAATTAAAATTTTTTGTTTGCTTTATTTTCTTGTTTTGTTGTTGTTTCTATGACTTGTGAAACAACCTCTAAAACCAAAACCAGACGTTTTATTGTAAAAATTTTTAAAAAGAAGAAAAAAAAAATAAATTTTCAACAAACCAAACTGTTAAGTAAATAAAAATCCTTGCTACAACTTCTTCAATATACAAATAATATACAATCATACAAAATGCAAGTAAATATAGAGTTAGTCCTTTTTGATGCATACAGATATTGTACAAAGGCACATTAGGGCAGAGGTTTCAAAAAATTTTGAATGAAAAACGAAGTTGCTTGAATTTTTCTATATGAAATAATGTCGCAGAATCTAAGAATTTTTCGATACGGACTCAGAATCTGAGAATTTTTCTATACAGAAAAATGTCTTAGAATCTGAAAATTTCTTTATATAGAAAAATGACTCAGAATCAAAAAAAAATTTATATAGAAAAATGTCTTAGATCCTGTGAATTTTTCTTTACAGAAAAATGTCTTACACTCAAAATAATAACTCTGTAAAATATTCTGTAAAATGACTGTAATCTCAATTCAACAGATATTTGACAGAGTTATCTGTCAAAATACAGATTTAAAGAAAATACTTTGTATTTTGCAAACAAAGTTTGCTTTGTTATATTACTTTTTACTTTGTAATCTTAATTTTACAGATAATTAACAGAGTTTTCTGCTAAAATACAGATCTAAGCAAAATACTACGTATTTTTTTATAACCAAAAAAGTTTTCTGTTTTGAGTAGTTTTTGTTTTTGTTACCAAAAATCAAAATTTTATCTGCATATTTTTTTTTTTGAGAAAAAGTTGAAAAAGTAGCAAAAAAAGTTATCAAAAAATTTTTTTTCAGAAATCTTATAAAAATTTTACAAAATAACATGCATTTATCTAAACTCTGTAAATTTACAGAGTTTTTTCTGTAAATTTTTTTTTTGCATCAAATGTATTTTACAAATATATGTAAATTTACATAGTTTTCTTTGCTAAATGGTGGTTTATTTAACCAATATTTTACTAAAAACTCTGTAAATTAACAGTTTTTAATTGTCCAAATCATTTTACCGAGTTTTATAGTAAAATTACAGAGTTTTCTCTGTAAAAAAGCTTTCATATTTAACCAATATTTTACTATAAACTATCCCAGTTGGCAACGTCCTCGAGCCATCCTCAGTGACGGTGCGGTGACATGTCAGAGTCATTGCTGACATCCACAAGACATCTCTATGTACTGGGTTGAGGACATTTTCATACAAATTTTCAAAATGTCCGCACTCAAAGTCAGCAGTGGTCAGTGCTGACCTTCTGGGGACATGTCACCTAAGACTTCATTGGGGAAATGTCTGACTTAGGTTATGCGAAAATGCAAAAAATTTTCGTATTTCCTTTAGTTTTTACTTTTATCCATTTTCCTTTATAAATTATCTTTCTCATATTTCGAAAAAACTTTTCGCCTTTTTTAGTCCCAACTGGATTTGAACCTGGAACCTCCAGTTTATTAGTCCCACACCTAACTACCTGTTCCAAACTTTATTTTAAAAATTATTTGTCTATTTATTACTTTTACACTCAAAAAAAAAAAACTGTAAAGTTGGCAAAAAATTTAGTTAAATTTTACTAAAAAAACACCTGATTTTGAACCTACTAAATTTCTAGTTAATTTAACAAAAAATATTTAGTTAACTTTTTGTAGAATGAATGTAGCAAAAAAACAGTAATTTTAACTAAAAATTCAGCTGAAAATTTCGTAACATTTTTTATTAGGTGAATTCAGCTAACCTTTTTTTTTAAATAAAAAAAAAAAATATTTTTCACAGCGTTAAGTTCAGCTTAAGTAGGACTAATGAGATTTGCATAGGAGGCTACACAAGAAATGTTTAAAATTTTCGACTTGACAAAAATGTTACAAAAAATCAGCAAATTAATTAGTAAAAATTCGTAAACTCAGTTTTAAAGTCAACAAAAAAAATTAATTCCAAATTTGTACAAAACTAGTATTTTCGTAAATCGAACTTAACTAAAAAAAGGAGTTAAAACGCTGATTTTAACTAAAAATTTGCTAAAAAGCCAGTAAACTCGAGTTAACAAAAAAAAGTTTGTTAACTTTACAGTTTTATTTTTTTGAGTGTATTCTACTTGTTAGATTTTGGTTTTATTTAAAATAAATCGATAATGTTGCCATTTTTTTCTTGGAAATTGAAGAGTTGCCCAGATTTAAAATTCTAATTTAATATACTGCTTTTCTGAAGACATTTCCTTTTAGACGTCTTAGAGGAATTGTCCACACTCTTACAGCAAACATTCATTGCGGACAATTTTAGGACATGTCATCAAGGATTACCTATGATTTGTCAGAGCCTGACGACATTTCCTCAAGGAATCACTGTGGAAATTTCCTTAGTGACACATTTTCCAACTGGGATGGTAATTAACAGTTTTTTTCTGTCAAAATCATTTTACAAAGTTTTTTAGTAAAATTACCAAGAAATGTTGTTAGCTGGAAAAGTATGGTGTTCTCTGTTAAATTAGCAGAGTTTTTCTGTAATTTAACAGAGTTATTATTTTGAGTGTAGAATCTGAGAATTTTTCTATACGAAAAAATGTTTCAGAATCTGAGAATTTTTCTATACGGAATAATGTCTCAGTATCTGAGAATTCTTTTATACGGAAAAATGTCTCAGAATCAGAATGTGAGAATTTTTCAGAATCTGAGAATTTTTCTGTACGAAACAATGTCTCAGGATCTGAGATTTTTTCTATACGGGAAAAATGTCTCAGAATTTTCCTAAACCGAAAATCTGAGATTTTTCTATTCGAAAAGAAGTCCCAGAAAAGCTAAAATTGCTGCTCCCCATAGTAGTTTCTTTTTTACTTTATATCTGTACTCTCTTATACTATGTAAATATAAAATTTTGTATTAAAGCTGAACTTTTATCATTTAAACATTGCAACAAAAAAAATAAAAAATGATTATAAAACACAAAAAAGCAAAAAGGAGTAAAATTCAGAAAAAAAAGCCAACTTTCTAAATAAGGAGTATTTATCTTTATTTGTTTAGTAACAATAAAAATACAAAAAGTTCATTTCCGTCTTGTAGTGAATAACAAATACAACATTCTACATCATTAACAGCAAGGAAAAATGTTAGACTCGGCCTAGTCGAATAGTTTCAGAACCCTACACAATGTAAATTTTTCGAGTGTAAAAAATTTTAGTAAAACCAAGTAAAAAATATAATTTGAATTTTGCCGAATATATAAAAAAGTTTAATTCGGCCTTGCAAATGAAAAGATGATTGCGAAAAACTTAAAAATTTTTTCGTGAAAAAATATTTGCGAAAAAAAAAATTTTGTGTCAAAAAATATGTTTACACTTGCTTAAATACCATTCGATTTACAATTCTGTTCACATATGTCAACCAGCAGCCAAATTAAAGCATTTTGAATTTTTAGGTTATGTGGAATGTACCAAAATGTTCAAGATTTTTTGCCATACCGAATCACCAACTTATATATAATTGTAGGGTATAAAAACACAAACCGGATGGTGATATGAGCAAAAAATTTATATAAAACACAACAAAACATGATTACAGTATGTGAACGTGCCAAATGTCCAACAATGATATTTCATCATTATTTTAAGTCCTTCCAGAGAAAATAAATAAACTTATGTATGTTTGTACTAGGGATGCCAAACGGGATTGACATTTACAAATCCCGGGATTCGGGATTTTAAAATCCTAATCCCGGGATCCCGGGATTTTTCGGGATTTCGGGATTTTTCGGGATCCCGGGATTTTTCGGGATTCCGGGATTTTTCGGGATTTTGGGATTTATTAAAATTAAGCTTTTTTACGTTATATTTTTAATAATTTTTTTTTATAAATAAATATTCAATTAATTCATAACCATTGAATAATAATCGTAAAGTTTTACATATTTAGCACAGAAAAACCGAAAATTTAGAAATAACTATGACCTCAAATCGAACAACTATGACCTCAAATTCGAGCGATGTCCGTCTGTGAAAGACGCGATGCAGTCGAATTCAAAAGATTAGAAAATACATTTTTTTCTGTCGGCCTCTTTTGTAGACGTGAATTTAAAATATTTGTTTAAATAATGATAAAATTGTATTAATAAATTTTTTAAAATTTCTCGCGAGGGAATGGTGTGCCCCAATGTCCTCTGCCGATACAAAATTTGTAGTAATTGGTAGGTGAATCTCATTTTAACAGTATCCTTCCCTTTGCGATAAATGTTTACAAATGTATTTAAATAGCATAAGTAACAGAATTTTATCGTTACTTATAATATTTTTTATATCCACGCCCACAAAAAGGGGCGGGACGAGAAAAATGGCATTTTCTGGCTAGGTGCGACTTAAAAATGTGTCATTTATTAACAAAAGTACAAATTGGTAAAAAATGTTGGGTTTTTAGAGGCTGTTTTGGTTCTTATAGGGGGAAATTTTCCCCTCATCCGCTTTTACTCATTTACGAACTAAAACTGTTAAAAAGAAACTTTACAGATGGATTACTTAATGCTCCCTTATAAAACTTTAAACTCTAGGCAAAATTTAACTACTTCTTAAAAATGTTGGCATATGCATAAATCGGCAGCTAACTGTATATTAGGTTGAAGCAAAATTTTCCTTTGTTCGAATTTCGAAATCATCGAAAAATATTGGACCTGTAGGATTCTTTTTTAGACATGAAAATCTGAAAGTTTCAAACAGAGTAAAAAAATGTCACTTTGTTCGGAATTTTCCGATTTTCAAGTCAAAAAAGGAACCCAAAGACATTGCCCTGCAGGTCCAATATTGACCCTAAAAGTAATCAATTCTGACTTCGACGATTTTTAAATTCAAAAAAGGAAAATTTGCGCCACCCTTCTGTATATTAAGTAATACGCCCTAAAAATTAAATTGTACACCAAAAAGAGTAAGAGCATTTAAGCCCAACATGCCTCATTTGAAAGATATTTCAAACACCTTTCCTGAAGAAATAGTCAATTTTTATTACAAAATTTGACAAAAAAAATCCCGAAATCCCGGGATTTTTCGGGATTTGTCAATCCCGGTAAATCCCGAAAAATCCCGGGATTGAAAAAAATAAATCCCGGGATTCGGGATTTGTCAATCCCGAAAAATCCCGGGATTTCGGGATTCGGGATTTCCCGTTTGGCATCCCTAGTTTGTACCTTATAAATAGTAAATGAATATGAAGTATATATTGTCACCTGAAATTTAAACGGATGTTACTTAAAGAAATTTTAAATTTAGCTTTTTTTATAGATGGTGTATATGGAGCATTCCATGTCAAATCGCACAATTTCGGACACGACCCACTTCGATTTCACTCATTCTTTGACCAATTTTCAGCCTTTAATTCTAAGTTACAGACATTTTTTACCATTTTTTTCAAAACAAAACTCAATGATTCTGAAACATTTTTCTGTAGAAAATTTTTAAGATTTCTAAAAATTTGTTTTTAAACAAAAATTCTATGATTCTAAAACAATTTTTCTATAGACAAATTCTTAGATTCTGCGACATATTTTCTGTACACAGAAAAAAATATGGAGGAAACAAATTTGAGTAATCACTTGTTTAATTTTTTAAAAAAAATTTGAGTAATTTTTTAATTGACGCAATTAAAAACTTACTCAAAAATTGAAAATAAAATTTGAGTAAATAATTTAATACAAATTTAATACTTTTTTTATTTATTTTTTTTTTCTCTTGGTGTTTTGAATTCTCATTTAGTTTATTGTTTTTTGTATATGTATATGAAAGTTTGAAATCATCTTTATAAAATTTTACTTTGTCTTGAAGACATAAGTATATTTGGTAAAGTTTGTAAAAGCAATTTTTTTGGAAAAAAAATTAGAAACTTTTTAAACTTTTTAAAAAAATAATTTGATACATTTTGAGTAAATTTTTACTTGACACAATTAAAAAGTTACTTAAAAATATTAAAAAATTTTAAGTGTGAATTAATAATTTACTCAAATTTTTATTAAGCATTTAATAATTTTTTATTAAAAGTTTACTCAATACTATTAAATCGTTTACTGGTGGAAAATTGAGTAATTTTTTACTCAATAGTATTAAAAATTTACTCAAATTTTTTTTTATTTTTTTCTGTGTAGTAAAATTCTCAGATTCTCAAAATTTTTTTTATAGAAAAATTCTCAGATTCTGAAGTATTTTTTCTGTAGAAAAATTCTTAGATTTTCTATAAAAAAAGTTCTCAGATTCTAGACATTTTACAGAAAAATTCCAAAATTCTAATACAATTTATTCTATTAAAAAATTCTCAGATTCTGAGACATTTTTTTAAAGAAAAATTTTAATTTGTTCAAGATAAAATTCTGAAAAATTGTTTTTGTAGAAAAATTTAGAGACTTCTATACATTTATTTCAAACAAATATTTTGCCTCTAATTAAAAACAATTAAACTAATATTAAATAAAATTTTATTAACTTTTAAGATATAATTAAAAAAATTCTTTACTATTTTCTTAGGAAATAATGTACTAGGAACAAGAGAAAGTGTGAATTTTTTTTCAGTAAAAAAACCCCATAAGTAAAGGGTATATCTATAAATTTATTTGTTTGAGGGTATGTCCATTTCCATTTCAGGTGGCGAAATATGTGTGTATATGTTGTTGCTAAAGTCAAATATCAAATTAATTGTGGTGAAATATATAAAAAAAGAAAAAGGAACTAAAGAGTAGAGAAATTCGAAAATCGCTTAATTGGACATTTCAGCCAGGTTGATTAGATTTTTTTTCTCTATGCAAATTTAATACAATTTATCCAATTATTATAAATTATTTTTTTTTTTTTTACCAAATGAAAAATTCCTCTAGGACTGCTAAATGACTTCTTTATAACAATTTATATGTGAGGCATTCCACACCAAATGTCCCGCTACAGAAAAACATGTGTCCCGTAAAATTCTGAATAGGTAGTTTAGATAGCCCTATATGTAACTAAGAAAATTGCGTTTTTGGTTTTTCAAATTTTCGAAAACTGGGCTTAGGAGGCGTGGTCAAATATTGGAAAAATGGTAAAATTTGTGGCGAGTTGCCTTGATTAAATATTTATCACATTAAAACGGAATGCACCACAATGTCAAAAATTTACGTTCTTATATAGTTTTGTATGGGCTATTGGAAAGTTTTCAGAAGCCGTTCTGAAATTTTCCAGTTTTTAAAAAAGTAAATGTATCAAAAATCCGTCCACTTTTTTTTTTCTTTTTTATTTATTTTTTTAAAAGTTTAGATGTTTGTCCATCCACACAAAAAAAATCAGAAACACGTTCATCTTTTTTTTCGAGAAAATCGCATTTGAACTTTAAATTTCATAACAATTTTGTTATTTGCTTGTATTTCTTTGTTTTAAAGTTGCGAATGAGAAATATTAATTGCATAAATATTCGTCATACGCTCTGTTGACACAAGAAAATACAAGCAAATTACAAAATTGTTATGAAATTTAAAATTCAAATGCGATTTTCTCGAAAAAAAAATCAAAAATACATTTCTTATTTTTTTTTATGTGGATGGACAAACATCTAAACCTTAAAAAAAAAAAAAATTTAAAAAAAAGAAAAAAAAAGTGGCCGGATTTTTGATAAATTGACTTTTTTAATGGAAAATTTCAGAACGGGTTCTGAAAATTTTTCTTGGAAAAAAATTTTATTCGATAGCCCATACGAAACTATATAAGAATGTAAATTTTTAAGATTGTGGTGCATTTCGTTTTAATGTAATAAATATTTAATCAAGGCAACTCGCCACAAATTTGACCATTTTTCCAATATTTGACCACGTCTCCTAAGCCCAGTTTTTGAAAAATTGAAAAACCGAAAACGCAATTTTCTAAGTTCCATATAGGGCTATCCATAAAAGCTATTCAGAAGTTTATGGTACACGTGTTTTTTTTTCGCTGGACATTTGGTGTGGAATGCCTCATGCATGAACCAGCTGATATACAGTCGTTCAAACTAATAATGGAACAGCATATGGGGCATTCCAAACGTCCAGGAAAAAAACATGTGTCCCATGAATTTCTGAATTGGTTGTATTTATATTTTTATTTTAAAAAATTTTTAAAGTCATTCTGAAATTTTCTTTTTTTTTTAAGTCCATTTATCAAAAATCCGGCCACTTTATTTTTATTTTTTAATTTTTTATTTTAAAGTTTAGAAAAAATTCAGATGCGTGTTTTTTAGTTTTTTTTCGAGAATATCGCATTTGAATATTAAATTTCATACCAATTTTGTAATTTGCTTGTATTCGCTTTTTTCAACATAGCGGATGAGTATTAAATAATTGCATAAATGTTATTCATACGCTATGTTGAAACAAGCTAATTACCAAATTGTTATGAAATTTAATATTCAAATGCGATTTTCTCGATAAAAATGAAAAAACAAGTGTCTGAATTTGTTTGTGTGGATAGACAAACATCTAAACTGTAAAAAAAAATTAAAAAAAAAACCAAAGTGACCGAATTTCTGATTAACTGATTTTTTTAAAAATTTAAAATTTCAGAACGGGGTCTGAAAATTTTCCAAAAAAAAAATTTGAATCGATAGCCCATGCAAAACTATACAAGAATGTAAGTTTTTGAGATTGTGGTGGATTCCGATTTAATTTGATAAATATTTAAACAAGGCAACTCGAAACAAATTTTACCATTTTTCTAATAATTGACCACGCCTCCTAAGCCCAGTTTTTGAAAAATTGAAAAACCAAAACCGCAATTTTCTTAGTTCCATATAGGGCCTATTCAGAAATACACGGGACACATGATTTTCTGTAGCGGGACATTTGGTGTAGAATGCCTCATGTATGTTATTTCAATACAGTAATTGTTTTAACGGTATCCATAGCCCTATATAAAAATACAAGCATACAAAATTTTTTTACTTCTAACAAATTATTATTTTTCGTTTCTGCGAAATTTTGCAAAGAAAGTCTTACATGTTTTTACATAAATTTAATCCTTAACCAATGCTCTTTGAAATGGTGTGCATAACGTCTATAAAAATTCAGCGGTTTAATTGATGCCACAAAACATTACATTTTGCCCCTATGTGCAGTGTAATTATAATAATTAAAACTTTTCTTTGTTTACAAAAAATTGGTGGTCAAAAGTGTTGGAGGTCAAAAAATGTGGATTTCTTCTACTGTATTAAAAAAATTTAATTTTTTTTTTTGGGTTACTGGAAAAACTATTTTTTAAATTTTTAGCGTTGAACTTGGAAAAATACATTTAGAAATATTTTTAAAAATTTTTCTAAAAAATATCTATAAATAATCCAATTTTCCAATTTGACCCTCGTATCTAATTTATTATTTGCTCAATCTGGACGCTATCAAGCTTAAATTTAAACTTGGAAAATTTCCTATAAGGCTAAGTATTTATATTTTTTCCTTTAAAGAACTGCTATTAAATATATGCTGTTCCATTATTGGTTTGAGTCACAGTATATAGATTTATGTTTTTTCAAAAACAAAAAAACCTTTAAAATTTATAAGTTTTGATATGTCTCTGTATCTGACATTTTAATTTTTTTTTTTTTTTGCAATATTTCCATTTTTATTTCTAGTTGAATGGAGTTCACCACCGTACACAAATAAATATTAGTTGTAATTTGAAACCCAAAAAGACTTAAGAATAATTTAAACCTGTAGGAAAAAAAAGTAGCACCCGAGTAAAAAAGGTTTTTATATATAATTTGACAAAATTATATCAAATTATATATAATTATGTATAGAGGTAAAATTCTCCAAAAAATTGAATAAAATTATATATAATTTGATAAAATTATATATAATTATATCCAGGATTTGGTGGATATAATTATATAAAATTATATCAAATTATATAAAAAATTTTGATAAAATTTTTATCAAATTATATATAATTTGATATAATTTTATATAATTATACACAGAAATTTTTTTTTTCCAATGAACGCCTTTCATAGTATTTACGAACAAATTCATACAATTTATTAACTTTTTCATAATACTTATAAACTTTTTTATAGTATTTTTGAAAAATGTTAAATAGTTCTTAAATTTCACATATTATGATTTATTCATAAATACTATGAAAAAGTTTATAAATATTATGAAAAAGTTAATAAATTGTATGAATTTGTTCATAAATACTATTGTTCATTGGAAAAGTCGTTCATTGGAAAACATTTTTTTTGTGTGTATCCACCAAATCCTGGATATAATTATTTATAATTTGATCAAATTATATATAATTTTATATAATTTTTACACATTTTTTGGAGAATTTTACCTCTACATATAATTTTATATAATTTTGTATAAATTGATATAATTTTATAAAATTATATATAACACAGTGATACAAAATCGAACTTTTGGAATCGGAATGGGATGAAACCAAAAGCAAATGAAAGCTGACGTTTTCCATAACAAAACCCTCAAGGCCTTTTTTTTAGGTCAGAGCTAGATTTTATTTTACACGCATTTAAAATTGGTGATTTTAAAGCATTTAAAGTTTTTGTATACTAAACGTGTCCAACTTTAAAGACCCCTGGTGGTGCCCTTATTGGACATGTAGGGTCCAGTTTCCAAACTTAAGCTCAAAATTACTTCAGCTATGACTGGTATGAATTTTGCTGCAATCGGTCCAGTACCTATTTACTTAATAGCCAAATTATTAAAATAAACCATGTACACCGTTGCGTATGATTGTTATTTAAAGGCAATTATTAATATAAATCACTGGACACCGTTGCGTATGATTGTTATTTAAAGGCAATTACAATATTAATCATTCGCCACTAATACAGTTTTCAAGCATTTATTATTGTAATTATAATAAAAGTGCACTAACTTCAAATGCGTGTAAAACAAAATCTAGCTCTGAACTAGAAAAAAGCCTTGAGGGGTTTGTTATGGAATATGTCAACTTTCATTTGCTTTTGGTTTCATCCCATTCCGATTTTGGGTGTTGCACTGTGTAATTATATAAAAACTTTTATACTCGGGCTGAATATATTTGTTTAAGGAAACCTTAGAAAAATGATATGTTAAGACAAAAAGCCTGCAAGCGTACACGACATAAGTAAGGACTGCCTCAATAAATACTTAAACCAGCACGTGTGTGTATAAATATTTTTTTCTTTTATCAACTTTAGTAAAATAATACTTTTTTATATACCCTACACTTATAAGGAAGGTATAAGTACTAAAGATTACACTCACTTTTTGCCTCTTTATAATCGGAGTTTTGTTATTTTTTTTTTCTTCGCTAAAGGATCTTATTTTCGGAATGGGTCCCTATAGGGTAAATGGTAGTGTGCTAAACTTTGAATGTGGGGGCTGTGGGTGCGATTTCCACCAGAACACTTGGTCTGTTTCGCTACAACGAGACGACAGTCATTGTTGCCAGTTCTCGGATAGGTTAAAATTATTTAGACTGTAGATTAGAATCTGTAGATTATAATCTGAACTTCCAAAGAGTCGTTTTTCCCGCACGTTTTCACATTTCAAGTATTTAGCGTCAGTGCACGCAGAGAAGAAATATGATTGTGGCAACTATAATTTAAGAGCGTCATATTATGATTGAAAGTTTTATCATTACTTGTTTGTAGCAACCATAAAATTTTTGCAGCAATCATGTTATGATCCTAAAATATAAGGACCATAATATGATTGCAACAATAATGTTATGATTACTATAAACATATTATGATACAATTTTCAATCATAATGTGAAGCTCTTAAATTATGGTTGCCACAATCATATCTCTTCCCTGAGTGTGGTTTGGGTACTATTATTACAATTTGGGTTACAAACTCATTAATAAACTAAATTTATTACCTGACATTCCTTGGTAGAGTGTAGAAAAACTTCTCTAATGTTTGACTACATGATTCTTATAGCAAAAATGTATAAACATACGTGTTTATCTTCTCTATTTTTTCATTATTTCATATGAAAATATTTGTACATTTTACAACACATATTGAAGGATCCTCAAAAGACTTACACACTAATATAAAATTGTTTATAAGAATTTGAAAGCACGGTGGAGCAATCGAGATACAACTTAAGACAACCATAAAACAAGTAAGAAAGTTATAGTCGGTCAAGACCGACCATATGATGCCCTACACCAGTGTTTTCCGGAAAATGGGTCTCAAGTCCAAACATGGACCGATTGGATCTATCTTTTGTTAGATCTTTATTTAGTGTAGAAAACACACACAGATCAAATTTTAGTGGAATTGATTTATTTTTTTGCCAATAGACAGATTTTACTGAATATCGGTAGAAATTTTGATATGGGGGACTAAGGCCAAAAATGGTCCAATTATATTCCAATTTGATTTGGTTAATAAAGTACACGTTCAACACCTAAAAATAAAATTTGTATCAAATATTTACATTTTTAGGAATTTTGAGGGAATTATGTGAATATCGGGAGGGTGGCTTGTAAAGGGACTACCAGAAGGACTGACCCGATTCCTTTGAAATTTGGAATGATTACCTGTAAAATTTCAAAGCGATATCTAATAAAATACAGTTATTAGAGTCATTTAAGCCGTACCCAAAGGGGGCGTTTGTACGACCTGTATCGTGCTTAAACCGATAGATGGACGGACGGACGGACGGACATCGCTAAATCGACTCAAAAAGTGATTCTGAGTCGATCGGTATACTTGAAGGTAGGTCTAGGACCAATAATTCGGGTAGTTACAAACATCAGCACAAACTCATTATACCCTGTACCACAGAGTGGTGGTACGGTATAAAAAAAGTACTGACAAAAATACGTCGCCATTAGGCACGTCTCCGAAATAATATTGAAAATTTCTCATTTAGGTCTGCAATTTCAGATCATGTTGGTAATCCTAATATATATATAAGAGAAAAAATGTGGAAGAGAGTTTGAAGTTAAGTTGGGATTACAAAACGAGTATTTGTCTAAGCATACCCCAACAATGTAGTGGCTGTGACGTCTAAAGTGACGACCAGCCTGTGTTGTTAATGGTATGAATATGGCATATATGAAAAACAATTGCCTATTTACAAAACAAACCGACATTTTAAATCCTTCTGATGATAACACTATAGCAGGAGTGTTTAAAACCGTTATGGGAATACCAGAAATGTCTAAAATTTTTATAAATTAAATTTTCTTTTACATTTTTCAACTTAAACCCAATTCAATTAAGTTTCTGATTAATTCCTAAAATTTTGTTAACTCATCTAATGCAGCAAAACTAATTAAATTTTAATTGTGCCAAATTTTTGTCAAATACTTCATCTATTAACACTTTCTAACCCACTGTTCAGTGTGGGACAGTGTGTGTGTTTATTAACAACTACTATTGGTACGAGTAAAATGTGTCGTAATACTATTTCGAATTGAAATAAACTGCCTGTAGGCAAACAAACTCATACAATCGTATAAAAACATTTAAACATACAAACACATATACACGCACACATAAACACACACAAAGTTTAGTAGTCAATTTCAAAAAGGATAACATTATTTCAAGTTTTAGGACAAGTCTACTTATTTCATTCTTTTTCAACGTCTACTTTTCATTTACGATATGTATGGACTGGTATGAATAAATATAGATACATGAATTTATGTGTGGATATATCTACAGATGCGGTTAAAATATAGCACCATAGAAAAACCTCAGATTCAGAAACATTTTTCCGTTTAGAAAAAGTCTCAGATTCTGAAACATTTTTTCTATATATTTCTCAGAATCTGAGATTTTTCTTCTATATAGAAAAGCCTCAGAATCTGAGACATTTTTACATATTTTATAAAAGGTACTTTTTTATAAAAGGTACTTTTTTATAAAAGCTACTTTTTTATAAAAGGTACTTTTTTATAAAAGGTACTATTTTATAAAAGGTACTTTTTTTATAAAATGTACTTTTTTATAAAAGTTACTTTTTTATAAAAGGTCCTTTTTTTATAAAAGGTAATTTTTTATAAAAGGTACTTTTTTATAAAAGGTAATTTTTTATAAAAGGTACTTTTTTATAAAAGGTACTTTTTTATAAAAGGTACTTTTTTATAAAAGATAGTTTTCTTATAAAAGGTACTTTTTTATTTAAGGTACTTTTTTATAAAAGGTACTTTTTTATAAAAGGTACTTTTTTATAAAAGGTACTTTTTATAAAAGGTAATTTTTTATAAAAGGTACTTTTTTATAAAAGGTACATTTTTATAAAAGGTACTTTTTTATAAAAGGTACTTTTTTATAAAAGGTACTTTTTTATAAAAGGTACTTTTTTATAAAAGGTACTTTTTTATAAAAGGTACTTTTTTATAAAAGGTATTTTTTATAATAGGTATTTTTTATAATAGGTACTTTTTTATAAAAGGTATTTTTTTATAAAAGGTACTTTTTTATAAAAGGTACTTTTTTAAA
Organism: Pegoplata infirma; assembly: GCA_963921195.1. Classification (NCBI taxonomy): domain Eukaryota; kingdom Metazoa; phylum Arthropoda; class Insecta; order Diptera; family Anthomyiidae; genus Pegoplata; species Pegoplata infirma. The sequence continues at coordinate 180,453,842 of OY992538.1, read as the reverse complement.
AAAGGTACTTTTTTAAAAAAGGTACTTTTTTATAAAAGGTATTTTTTTATAAAAGGTACTTTTTTATAAAAGGTACTTTTTTATAAAAGGTACTTTTTTATAAAAGGTACTTTTTTATAAAAGGTACTTTTTTATAAAAGGTACTTTTTTAAAAAAGGTACTTTTTTATAAAAGGTACTTTTTTATAAAAGGTACTTTTTTATAAAAGGTTCTTTTTTATAAAAGGTACTTTTTTATAAAAGGTACTTTTTTATAAAAGGTACTTTTTTATAAAAGGTACTTTTTTATAAAAGGTACTTTTTTATAAAAGGTACTTTTTTATAAAAAATACTTTTTTATATAAGGTACTTTTTTATAAAAGGTACTTTTTTATAAAAGGTACTTTTTTATAAAAGGTACTTTTTTATAAAAGGTACTTTTTTATAAAAAATACTTTTTTATAAAAGTTACTTTTTTATAAAAGGTACTTTTTTATAAAAGGTACTTTTTTATAAAAGGTACTTTTTTATAAAAGGTACTTTTTTATAAAAAGTACTTTTTTAAAAAAGGTACTTTTTTATAAAAGGTACTTTTTTATAAAAGCTACTTTTTTATAAAAGGTTCTTTTTTTATAAAAGGTACATTTTATAAAAGGTAATATATTATAAATGGTACATTTTTGTAAGAAGTACTTTATTATAAAGGGTACTTTTTTATAAAAGGTACTTTTTAATAAAAGCTACTTTTTTATAAAAGGTACTTTTTTTAAAAGGCACATTTTTATAAAAGGTACTTTTTTATAAAAGGTACTTTTTTATAAAAGGTACTTTTTTAAAAAGGTACTTTTTTATAAAAGGTACTTTTTTACAAAAGGTACTCTTTTATAAAAGGTACTTTTTATAAAAGGTACTTTTATATAAAAGGTACTGCTTTATAAAAGGTAATTTTTTATTACATGTTTATAAAAGTACTTTTTTATTAAAGGTTCTTTTTTTTATAAAAGGTACATTTTTTATAAAAGGTAAACTTGATAAAAGCTAATATATTATAAATGGTACATTTTTGTAAGAAGTACTTTATTATAAAGGGAACTTTTTTATAAAAAGTACTTTTTTAATTAAAGCTAATTTTTTATAAAAGATACTTTTTTATAAAAGGTACATTTTTATAAAAGGTACTTTTTTATAAAAGGTAATTCTTTAAAAAAGGTACTTTTTTATAAAAGGTGCTTTTTTAAAAAAGGTACTTTTTTATAAAAGGTACTTTTTTTAAAGGTACTTTTTTATAAAAGGTAATTTTTTATAAAAGGTACTTTTTATACAAGACACTTTTTTTATAAAAGGTCTTTTTGATAAAAGGTGCTTTTTATATAAAATGTATTTTTTTGATACAGAAGTAGTTAAAAGGCCTTTTTAATCTACCTTTTTATAAGGAATATTTTCAAAAAAGTCTTTGTTTAAAAAATACACTTTTTATAATACCTGCTAGAGAAAAATCGAAGATTCTAAGACTTTTTTCCATTTAAAAAATTTACAGGTTCCTGAAGCAGCCATTATAAAAAGTGACTTTTATAAAAAAAAAACACTTTTTTTAAAAAAATTCCTCAAAAAAGGAACAGTTAAAAATGTTCTTTTTATAAAAAGTGAAATGTTTGCTTTTGTTAAAAAGAATCTCTTATAAAAAAGTACCATATAATAAAGTATTTTTTATTTATATACCCGGGTAAAAATATGGATCATATATGGATTTATATAACCATATATTATAATATATGACCTCATATCGGGCCAATTTTCGGATCAGATCATATATGAACATATATGGAGGCATATATGATAATATATGGTTATATAAATCCATATATGATCCACATATCTTCATATATGATCATATATATTTCATTTTTACCCGGGTAAAAAGTCCTTTTTGTAAATTACATTTTACAAAAAAGTTTTTAAAAAAAGCACATTATATAAAAAGTATATTTTCTAAAAAGTACATTTTTATAAAAAAATACCTCTTATAAAAAAGTACATTTAATAAAAAAGTACCTTTTATTAAAAAGCACCTATTATAAAAAAAGACCTTTTATAAAAAAGTACTTTAATAAAAAAGTACCTTTTATAAAAAAGTATTTTTTATAAAAAAATTACTTTAAAAAAAAGTACCTTTTATAAAAATGGCCTTTTATAAAAAAGTACCAATTATAAAAAATTCCTTTTTTCTGTGTTGAAAAAGTCTCAAATTCTGAGACATGTTTTCTAAATAGAAAAAGTCTCATGATCTGAGACATTTTGCTATATAAAAAAAGTCTCAGAATCGGTGACTTTTTCTATATTAAAAAAGTCTCAGAATCGGTGACTTTTTCTATATTAAAAAAGTCTCAGAATCGGTGACTTTTTTTCTATATTAAAAAAGTCTCAGATTCTAAAAAATTGTTGTTTATAGAAAAAGTCTCTGATTCTACAACATTTTTTCTATATAGAAAAAGTCTCAGATTGTGAGGCAGGTAGTAAAAATTTTTTTCTATATAGAAAAAGTCTCAGAATCTGAGACATTTTTTCTATATAAAAAAAAGTCTCAGATTCTGAAACAGATTCTAAGACATTTTTTCTATATAGAAGAAGTTTCAGAATCTGAGACATTTTTTCTATATAGAAAAAGTCTCAGATTCTGAGACATTTTTTCTATACAGAAAAAGTCTCAGATTCTGAGACATTTTTTCTTTATAGAAAAAGTTTCAGATTCTAGGACATTTTTTCTATATAGAAAAGGTCTCAGATTGAAATTTTTTTTTTATATAGGATTTTTTTTTTATATATAAAAAAAGTCACAGATTCTGAGACATTTTTTCTATATAGAAAAAGTCTCAGATTCTGAGACTTTTTTATACCCTCCACTTAGTGATAGAGGGTATATATAAGTTTGTCATTCTGTTTGTAACTCATCGAAATATCGGTCTGGGACCCCATAAAGTATATATATTCATGATGCCCGATCGATTTTAAGACATTCAAGCGATGTCCGTCTGTCCGTCTGTCCGTCTGTCTGTCTGTCTGTCTGTGGAAAATGCTCTCGCGGACAAAATATTGCACACAGATGACTGAAACTTAACATATATATTGGAAGTTCTCCCGAGAAGTTTGGTATTGCATTTGAGCGATATCGGTTCAGCGGTTCAAAAGTTATGAACGAAAATGTAAGCATACCTCAAAAATTTCAGTACATTCAACATAACCTAAAAATACAAAATGCTTTAATTCGGCTTCTGGTTGACATATGTGAACATAATTGAACACCAAATGGTATTTAAACAAGTACGAACATATTTTTTGACAAAAAAAAGAAAAAAATCGCGGATTTTTTTTTTTACCAAAATTTTTTTTTGCGGAAATTTTTTAAATTTTTTTTTTTTTCAAAAGTAATTTCCTTTTAAATAAAGTTGTTTGCAATAATCTTTTTGAAATTGTGGAGGGTATCACTACATTCGGCAAGGCCGAATTTAACTTTTTTACTTGTTTCTATATAGAAAAAGTCTCAAATTCTGTTATATAGAAAAAGTCTCAGATTCTGATAAATTTTTCACTATAGAAAAATTCCCAGATTTTGAGACATTTTTCCTACATAGAAAAATGTTTACATGCTAAGACATTATTCCGTATAGAAAAAGTTTCAGAGACATTTGACGTATTTTTGGAACCCTAACTGTATGTGTGAATTGTATGTTTGTATTTTCAAAGAAAAACATATGTTTTCACTTAGACTGTCTGTGTGTATGTGTTTGCTTCATGAAGCTAGTTGTTTAAGTAGATTTCTTTCATCTCCTTGTACTCCTTTTTTTACCTCTTCCTTCTACCTCGTCCTTTTACCACTTCTTTATCTTCTTATGTTTGTGTTTTAATAAATCAAAAAAAAAAAAAAAGTTTCATTGAAAAAGTTTGAAATTTATTTGAATTGTTCAGTTTCTTTTTGTTTTACTCCTTTTGATTTCTTTTTTTATTTTTCCCCAAAAAAAAAGAAAGAAAGAAAAACAAGTAGAAAAGTTAAATTCGACTTGGCCGAATCTATGAATACCCTCCACAATGCCCTTTTTAAGTGAAAGTAAATTTTCTTACTTGAAAAAAATAAAATTTTTGGTTAGAAATATTTTATTTTGTGTAAAAAAACCTTTTCTTATTGATTTTTGAAAAAAAAAAAATTTACTAATTTTTTTTTTTGAGTGTAAAATTTTTTTTTTATGTAAAATTTTTTTTATGTAAATTTTTTTTGAGTGTATTTTTTTTTTGTTTAAGTGTAAAAATACTTTTGTGTGACAAAAATACCTTGTAAAATATTTTTTTGACTTACAAATGTTTTTAAAACATGTTTAACGGGTTTTCAACACGTGAATTTAAGGTGAAACTAATCTGAAATTTATGGTTTTGCTAATAACTTTTGAACCACTGGACCGATTTGGCTGAAATTTAAAACGAACCGGACCAGAGGAACGACAAATATATATGCCACACTTCAGCACCCTAAGAATTGCCGTTCGAAAGTTACCGTGTGTTTTATCTCGTAAATTCCAGAAAAACCCTTGCCGAAATTCACTCATTTGCTTATAACTTTTGGACCACTAAACCGATTTCGCTGGATTGCGATACCAACCTGACCAGGTAAATGCCAAACATATATGCCAAACTTCAGGAGCCTCCGTAAAGTCTTTCAAAAGTTAGCGTGTTTTCAACAGACAGAGAGACGGACGGACGGACGGACATCGCTAGATCGTCTTAAAATCGATCGAGGATCATGAATATATATACTAGGGTGGTTTTTTATTTTATTTTTTTGGAATTTCGAGGAGCGCGCAGCGGATTTTAGTGACATTTGATGTTAAAATAATTGTGTAAAAATTTGAGCTAAATCGGATAAAATTAACCCGAGGCGCAAGAAGGTCAAAGTTTCGAGAAAAAGCCAAAATGGAAAAATTTTGAAAAAACTTAAAAAAATTTAAATTTTTTTGAAATAAAAAAAACAAAATATTTTTTATTTAACTTTCTTGCAATAATACTCAGAAAAAATTATCTTTACTTTTTATGACGGCAGTAACACTTTCAAACATGAAATACAAAAATTACCATGCATTTTGGGGGGTACCTGAAATGAGTGTTTTCGATTTTTTGAAAATTTTATTAAACAAAAAAATTAAATCTTACTATTCTATAGCAATGGATTATTAAATACATCCTAAGGCTTTAATATTTAAAAAATTGGGGATATCCATCGACTCAATTTTTTTTTTGGAGTCATTTGAGTTTTGCGGATTTCAAGGAGTCATATGACTCCAAAAAAAAAATTGAGTCGATGGATATCCCCAATTTTTTAAATATTTAAGCCTTAGGATGTATTTAATAATCCATTGCTATAGAATAGTAAGATTTAATTTTTTTGTTTAATAAAATTTTCAAAAAATCGAAAACACTCATATCAGGTACCCCCCAAAATGCATGGTAATTTTTGTATTTCATGTTTGAAAGTGTTACTGCCGTCATAAAAAGTTAAGATAATTTTTTCTGAGTATTATTGCAAGAAAGTTAAATAAAAAATATTTTATTTTTTTTATTTCTACAAAATTTACATTTTTTTAAGTTTTTTAAAAATTTGGCCATTTTGGCATTTTCTCGAAACTTTGACCTCCTTGCGCCTCGGGTTAATTTTATCCGATTTAGCTCAAATTTTTACACAATTATTTTAACATCAAATAGCACAAAAATCCGCTGCGCGCTCCTCGAAATTCCAAAAAAAATAAAATAAAAAACCACCCTAATATATACTTTATGGGGTCCTAGACCAATATTTCGAGGTGTTACAAACGGAATGACAAACTTATATATACCCTCTATCACTAGAGTGGAGGGTATAAAAAGGAAAAACATATTAAATGTTAGAGTAAATTGAATTTAGGGGCACTTACTCATATATGGTTTGTACCCAAACATAGATAAAAATACATAGGGTGATTTTAAAGGCGGTAAAATTATACAGTTATAAAAAATAAAATTGTAAAACAGAGAAACAATTTCAACTTTGATTTTCAATTTCTTATAAAAAAAAAAAAAAGGCAAACGAATTGTTATGATCACAAGAGTGAAAATTTAAAAAGGACCTCTTTTCTAAAAGGGGCTCTGTCCGTCGATGAAAGAAGGGAGGGTTCTTAAAGAAACCCTACATGTATCAGTGAAGAACTGTTTTTTAATAAGTTTCAATTAAGCTCTCTCTTTATAAATCACCCTGTACTTTTTAGGCATCTCTATATAAGCGTGCCAAATATTTTACAGGCAATTTATTAAGTAAACATTTACTTTAAGTAATTGATGTTATTGTACATAAATGGCAGTTATTGTTGAGTAATAGAGTTGAACTTAAGATAAAAACCAACAAAACAAAAAAAAAAAGTAAAAAAAAAATAAAAGTCGGTCAAGACCGAAAATATTATACCCTATAATAATGTTTTCTGGCAAATGGGTCCCAAGTCCGAACACGGGCCAATTGTACCTACTTTTATATGGGGACTCAGTCTAAAATTGGTCCAATTTTTATAATCTATGTTGATTCCGTTACCAAATAACCCATTTAACACCTATAATGAAAATTTTAATGAAATATTTCTTATTTTCATGAATTTCAAGGGATTTATGTGGATATCGGGAATGTGATTTTTAAAGGGACTACACAAAAAAAACCTTGTCAAATTACTAGAAAAAGTCTTCTAATCTTATTTTACCAATATTTTACAGTTTTCCTTGTTTTTTAACAAAAAAATTTCGATCGAAATTTACAATTTTTTTTTGTAATTTTACATTTTTTTTTGTAATTTTACAAGTTTCCAAAGTTTTTTTACAAAAAAAAATCTAGTAAATTTACGAGATTTCCTTGTAAGTTTTAGTGTTCCAAAAAATTGTAAATTTACAATTTTATTGGTAAAAAGCTTGAAAAATTACAAAAAAGCTTGTAATTTTTATTAGGAATTCTCGTAAAATAGGAGGTAGTAAAAAAACTAGTAAAGTTACGAAACCTCCTTGTAAGTTTAAACGCGTCAAACAATGTGTAAGTTTCAGTGTTGCCACCAATGGAATTGGAAATTACACAAAAAATTATCCAAAATCTCACAAATTACACAAAAAAAATTATTTTGTCATTCCGTTTGTAACCCCTCGTCTACACCTGATTTTTATTGGTGGCAATAAGCAATAACGTATGCAAAATGAACAAGAAAAACGCTATGAGTCTATTTTAATGAATTGCTAACAAAGATGGCGTACGATTTTGATGTTTAATTGCCAGCAATAGTTGCACAGAAAAATTGCCATTTATTTTATAAAAATTTTGCTATAAAAATTTTGACGTTATATCAGTTATGGACACTAAAATATCGAAATATCGGTCACAGAGCCCTTAAAGTATATTTATATTATTGATCCTTGATCGATTCTAAGACATTCTCTGAATGTTCGTCTGTCCGTCTGTATAAAACATACTGCAGTCCAAAATAAAAAAAAATTAGACTCCTGAAGATTGGCACGAATTTGTCTTATGGTCATAGGTAGGCTAAGTTCGTAAATGGGCAAAATCGGTCCACCTGGAAAAATGTTTCCCCTTGAAAAACTAAACCAACCTCTGAAAAACGACATTTTTTGAATGATTTTTTTGTATTTTTGTTCAACAAATGAAACAATTTTCAGTCCGCCACCTTTTGTAGGCGGTAAAATGGTGATAAAATGGTTTTAATATTGATATAATTGTAATAATTAAAAACAAAAATCATTATAAATAAACTTGCCAACATTTATCACGTGGGGAAAAGTGTCCCCCAATATGTGGATATTAAAGATATTTAATAAAAATTTTTAGATTTGGGAATAGGGATTCTCCAGAACAATTTTTAATTTAAAAAATTTTAGAGCGTTTTTTTCGACATCTAAGTCATAAAGAAAATTAAAGTTTTAATGGTCCAAATATTCATGTTCTTTATTTATTATCTTGAATTTCGTAATAAAATTTTTTAAAGTCGTTGTTGTCAATGATTTTTGAAGCCAAAAATGTCGATAAAATGCTAAAAAAAAATTGGAACTTCATTGAAGTAAAATTACACAAAAATTACACAAAAAATATCATTATCCAAAAATTATCCAAGGATTTTGAAATAGTCCCACATTTGGATAATTATCCAGAAAGTGGCAACACTGGTAAGTTTACAATTTAATTGGTAAAAAGCTTGTTAAAGGGAACATCACAGAAAATAATATGGTATATTTTATTTTTATTAAAAATGTTTTTTAATTTAATATCAATTAAATTTTTAATTAATATAATTAATTGTTTAATCAAATTGTTAACTTTTTTTAATTAAAATTTTAATTGTTTTTTTAGTTTAATATTAATTAAATATTTAATTAATATAATTAATTGTTTAATTAAATTTTTAGCTTTACTTATTTTTGTTTTCAATGTGTGCGAGTATGTGTTTATCTCTTGCATTGTTTTTCTTACAAAAACAAATACAGAAGTATAAGCAGTTTGTTGAAAGTTTGTTATTTCTCATATAGATTTTTGAATTCTCATTTTGTTTATAGTTTTATGTCTATGTATAAAAAAGGTTTATACCTAACTTTATAAAATTGTGTCACTGACGGCATAAATATATTTGGTTTGAAAAATATTTTTATTTAAACCTTTTTATTTAAAAAAAAAAACATTTTTTTAAATTACACACTGTCCTCAACCCAGTACATAGAGATGTCTTATGGATGTCAGCAGTGACTCTGACATGTCACCGCGCCGTCACTGAGGATGGCTCGAGGACGTTGCCAACTGGGTAGATAGATTTGATTTTTTAATTTTTTTTTTTTTTTTGAAATTTGAACAAGTGATTACTCAAAATTTTTTCAAACATATTTTTTTCTGTGCACAAGATAACATCTAAAGTTTCTCTGGGAAAAGGATATTGCATTAGAAAACTGTTTTTTTGCTTAACATATTCTCACCCGTTGTGCAGACTTAAAATATTAATATTCAATCGTAAAAAACTACACACAAAAAAAAATTCCAATGAACGATTTTCATAGAATTTATGAACAAATTCATACCATTTATTAACTTTTTCATAAATTATAATATGTGAAATTTAAGAACTATTTAACATTTTTCATAAATACTTTGAAAAAGTTAATAAATTGTATGAATTTGTTAATAAATACTATGAAAATCGTTCATTGGAATTTTTTTTTTGTGTGTGTATAACTTAATCGATAATGCCCCTCTTGTGTGCTTAGATTACCTATCAAACAAGTAGCACAATATACTAAATATCTAATTTCCATGGCATATTAAAAATCCATAAAATAATAATAAAGCATAAAATCCATTTTATATTTATGTAGCAAGTGCAACATGCAACTAATACTTACGTACATACAACATTTTGTATTTTATAATAAAAACATAAAAAAAACTATATGGGAAGTCAGCATTTTAAACATGTTTTGTATTGACAAAAATCCTTTTGAAAAATTCTCACGTTTGTTAATATTTAATAATATTTTTTATAGCTGCGTTTTAAATTACATTTTCAAAAATATCATAATCTTTAGGTAGAAACACAAAATATAAAATACTAAACATGCAATATTGCCATTAAATAGTAGTTTTAGTGCTTTATTTAGGACACTGTTGCCTGAAAATTTTTCTATATAGGAAAAGTGTGTCAGAATCTAAGAGTTTTTCTAAAGGAAAAAAACCCGAGTAAAAAAGTTTTTATATAATTATATATAATTTGATAAAATTATATCAAATTATATATAATTATATAATATTATATATAGAGGTAAAATTTTCCAAAAAGTTGGATAAAATTATATATAATTTGATAAAAAAATATTTGATAAAATTATATATAATTATATCAAGGATTTGGTGGATATAATTATATAAAATTATATCAAATTATATATAATTTGATAAAATTTTATAAAATTTGATAAAATTTTTATCAAATTAGATATAATTTGATATAATTTTATATAATTTTATATAATTATATCCACCAAATCCTGGATATAATTATATATAATTTTATCAAATTATATATAATTTTATAAATTTTTTTTGCAAAATTTTACCTCTATATATAATTTTATATAATTATATATAATGAGATATAATTTTATCAAATTATATATAATTACTAGCTGTTTTGCACCCGGCGTTGCCCGGGTTGAAAAAAATATTATGAAATGAATGAGTTTTTTTATTAGTCAATTTATCTACTTCTTCGTAGCTTTTCATTGGTGAATATAAACCTATTCATGAGGTTTGGTCGATTTTTTTTCGATTTCGCTTAGCGTCGGGAACATGGTGTGTACGTTTTCCTCCGTCATGGGAACAAACCTAATATTATTGTATTTGTTTAATGGCCTTTAAAAGGAACCTATAGTTCCATCCTCGGTTAGCACTTTATGTAGTGAAAGCATCAATAAAGACATAACTTTCACTGTAGTTCAAGTGGGTGTGGCATTTAACGCATTTAGTTTAATTTTGGTCTCATGTGACCTATAGTTCCCCTATTAGTTAGCACGTGAAGAAAATTGCAATAAAATTTACTCAGCAGACATAACTCACGCTAAAGTACAAAGGGGAGTGTCATTATATGCCTTTTTATCAATCGCTGTTTAATATTGGCTATATCACTATTTGTGTTGGAAATTTCATTGAAATCGGCTCAACTGTTTTCAGGTTCTGATATAGCAAATAGTTCGCGTTCAGTTAGTTCTAACAGTAGTGTTTAAAGCAGCGGTTACCAACCTTTTTGGCTCGCGTACCCCTAATTTCATATTTTATTAGCCGCGTACCCCCAAACGAGTTTTTTCTTATATAAAAATTAGAGTTAATTTTGAAATTTTTGATCTGCGGGTATTGTCATTTTTTTTTTAAGGATTTAGGGGAGATCAAACAATGGTGTTATGTTTTTTTTGGAAAAATGTTTGCTCCTTGGGGTGGTTCAATCCATCTGAAGCTGATTTTTCTGCAGAGCAAAAACAGCTAAAAATATTGCAAATCTGATTTCACCAGTCGATTCTACATCAAAAATTAAAACAACGAACGTTTTTTTAACTCTTTAAAAAAGTTCCAAAAACCCATCACAGGGGGCGGAAATATTATATTTTTAATTTGTGTTAAATTTTTTTTTAATACGAGGGCAGATCAATAATTCCGTGACTTTTCGAATGAAACACCCTCGTATATACAATAAAATTTCATTTTGGAGCTTAACAAAATGGCACCAAAATTTCCACTTTATCACAACCCGTCTCAAAAATGCCCAAAAACACTTTTTTTGAGAACTTTGACATAAATTTTCTCAAAAACCTGACATCATAGAAAAATTTGTGAACTATATTCGGAATCAGCATCGAAAGATTAATCGAAAACAAGTGGTCGGATATCAAAATATTATAAAAAATATCGCAAAACATGCTCTCTAAATTGCACAAAAATACGTTCTTTGTGAATTTTTACCTTAACTTTCGTAAAAACCGGACGTTATGGAAAACTTTGGATGCCAGATACGGAACCAGCATTGAAAGGTTAATCTATTACTAAAATTTTGCGTACCCCCGCGGACAGTTTCGCGTACCCCCTAGTGGTACGCGTACCATAGGTTGGTAACCGCTGGTTTAAAGGAATTGGTTAAGTCATTTTTTCATTTTTTTTAAGTTAATACAAAGGGGTGCGGCATTTTAAGCCCCTTTTCCCGATCACCACGGTAAATACCATCTGTGGTGAAAATTTAATTAAAACTGGTTTCACCGTTAAAGCGTGTGTACGGATCGGGCAGAAATAAATTTCAATGTATTGCAAAGGGACGTGGCAATTCACGCCTTTGTCTGGTCGTGTCTAAAGTTTCCACCTAAATAAGTAGGTGAAAATTAAAATAACCGTTTAAAACGTGATTACGGAAAGCAGAATGAACTTTCAGTACAGTGCAAAAGGCGTGGCAGTTGATACATACTAAAGTGCCCGCCTCTGTAAGTATGAGCTATGGAAAAAAGTTTGTTAAAATCGGTTTAGTCATTTAAGCGTTATTAAGGAACAGGCAGAAACACTTTCAGTATAGTACAAAGGCGCGTGTCAACTTACGCCCCTTTGTCCGAACGCGCTCTATTTTAATCTATAGTTCCATCCTCGGTAAGTACTTACTATCTGTGGTAAAAATTTCATTCTAATCGGTTTAGCAGTTTATGCTATATTACGGAACAGACAGAAATAGCGTTCAAATAAATAAAAAGGGGCGTGCTATAAGGGTTAGAGTTGAAAAAATGCAGAAGAAAAATTGAATTTCTAAAAATTATAGACATTTCTGGTATTTCCTACACTCAAAATAATTACTCTGTTAAATACTCTGTAAAATGACTGTAATCTCAATTCGACAGATATTTGACAAAGTTATCTGTCGAAATACAGATTTTAAGAAAATACTTTGTATTTTCTTGTGACCGAAAAACAAAATTTTATCTGTAATTTTACTTTTTTCTTTGTAATCTCTATTTTACAGATAATAAACAGTTTTTTTTTGTTAAAATACGTATTCTAGAAAAAATATTTTGTTTTTTTCTCGCAACCAAAATACTAAAATTCATTTGTAATTTTACTTATTGCTCTGTAAAAATAAAAATCACTTCAAAAAACTTCCAAATATGACCGATAAACCCTCTTTAAAAAGTGTCTAAAATTACGACGTGTAAAATTTGGAGTTACTTGTTAAAAACTCGTAATATTCACAAAAATAAAAAAGTAAATTTACAATTTGGAAGCATTTAAGTGGGCAAATTTAACAAAATTTTACTTTTAATTTTTTTAATTTTAATTAATGTTTTTGATGCAGAGAAGTTTTACTCATAAAATGGATTTAACTAAAACGTTGTAAATTTACAGAGTTTTTTTGTAAAATTTTGAACTCATAAAAGCCATTTAACTGAAACTTTGTAAATTTACAGAGTTTTTTTAGTAAAATTCTTCTCGGTCTTATCAATATTTTACAGATAATTCTATAAATTTTACAGTTCTTTTTTTAACGAAATCATTTTACAGAGTTTTCTTTGTAAAATAACAAAAAATCTTGCTGGTTGGAAATCTATGGTATTTTCTGCTGGCTCAGCAGAGTATCTCTGTAATTTAACAGAGTGATTATTTTGAGTGTATACCGGTTTCAAACACCCCAGTTAGTGTCATCATCAGTAGGATTTTAAATGTCGGTTTGTCTTGTTAATGAAAACTGTTTTTTATATATGTTATTATTTATTTATTATCTATTTTATTTTTTTTTAAGCATGATTACGGAACATGCAGAAAAAACTTTCAGTATAGTAAAAAGGGGCGTGGTAAATACTTCATTAAAATCGGTTTAGCCGTTTATGCGTGATTGCGAAACATGAAGAAATAACTTTCAATGTAATACAAAGGAGCGTGGCATTATACGCCCCCTTTCTTCGATCGTCCTCTATTTTGGATCATTCTTTTCGCTTCGGTTAATACTATCTGGTGAAAATTTCATGATGAAAATCAGTTCAGCTGTTTAAGCGTAATTGCATAAAAAGCAGAATTAGCTTTCAGTGTAACAAAAAGGGGCGTGGTATTTTATGCCCCTTTTTTTGATCGCCCTCTATTGTGGCTCATAGTTTTCGCCTCGGTTAGTACTATCTTAGGTGAAAATTTCATGAAAATCGGTTCAGCCGTTTTTTCGTTATTGCCGGACAGACAGATATAGCTTTAGAATGGTACAAAGGGGCGTGGCATTTTACGCCCCATTTTTCCGATTGCTGTCGCTTATGACCTATAGTTCCCGCCTCGGTTAGTACTATCTGTGGTGAAAATTTCATGAAAATCGGTTCAGCCGTTTTTCCGTTATTGCCGGACAGGCAAATATAGCTTAAGCATGGTACAAAGGGGCGTGGCATTTTACGCCCCTTTGTCCGATCGCGGTCGCTTATGGCCTTTAGTTCCCGCCTCGGTTAATACTATCTGTGGTGAAAATTTCATGAAAATCGTTTCAGCCGTTTTTCCGTTATTGCCGGACAGGCAGATATAGCTTTAGAATGGTACAAAGGGGCGTGGCATTTCACGCCCCTTTTTCCGATCGCGATCGCTTATGACCTATAGTTCCCGCCTCGGTTAGTACTATCTGTGGTGAAAATTTCATGAAAATCGGTTAAGCCGTTCTGTACTTATTGCGGAACAGACAGACAGACAGAAAGACAGACAGACAGACAGACAGACAGACAGACAGACAGACAAACCAACAATCAGATTTATAATATTAATAGGGATATCAAAAACTTTTTTACTCGGGAAGTGTAAGAATCTTAGATTTTTTATATACTCGGTGAAAAATGAGCATATATGGATACATATATGTAAATATATGGATGCATATATGTAAATATATGAGCATATATGGTCATATATGAAATTGTATGCAGTCATATATGATCATATTTGCAACATAAATGTCCATATACGTAAAATGAGGGCATATGCCCATATATGACATATATGGGGTATATATGTCATATATCGTGGAACTATATTCAATTTGAGCTATCTGCTCGGTTAACGAAAATGAGTTTTTGATGGCAAAATGTTCGCTGGCATAAGTGTCATCTATGGTATTAATTTCAGAACAAAAAAATTATTTTAAGGCTATTTTATTACAAAAATAGCATGAGCTATGTGAAACCATGTTTTTTTATAAATAAAAATTTGAGCTATCTACAGTATAGTTTACTACGGTAAACTTTTAAATTTTTTTTTTTTATTATCACTTTTTCCATCAATAAAAATAATGGCAGTTTTTTTTTTTTTGGAAAGTTTCAACTTCTTTCCGCGGTTAAAAACGCGGTTTTTGACCCATATTTCGATGCGGAGCAAAACCGGTTAAACTTTTTGCATATTTTATTTGCCCATTCGATTGTACAGCTAACACAAGTGTTATGACATTTTTCGCAAGCTTCATAAAGGTTCCAAATAATGGCGAGAATGCGCGAAAAAATCGATGATTTAAAAAAAAAATTAAAAAGTATTTTTTTTAACACCTGTAATGGAAGGGCTTTATAAAACTGAGAAATATGGTACCAAATTCACATTTTTATCATAATCCGTTAAAAAGTTATAAAGCTTTAAAGTCTATATTTAATGAGCTATCTGCTTAGGTGGATTATTTCAAATAAAAAAGGTTGAGCTATCTGCTGTAACTCAGCGAATAATACGAATTTTTACAAACAAAGCACGTGTAAAATTTACTAGTAATTATTAATTAATATTGTAAAAGATCGGCCGACAAAAAGTTAAAAAATACGCGAATGCGACGGTTTTTTTGCTCTCCTGAAAAGTTATGTTTTTTTAGATAGCTCAAATTGAATATAGTTTAACGATATGTTCATTAGGGTTATAAGTTTTTAAATTTTTTGCAAATATCAAAAAGTCCATCCCATAGTCGTATAGGCCATGAAAAAATATTAAGAAATGATGTCTTACTTTTTCGCGATCGTTAAAAAAGTTCACGCACCAAACGCGATGAAGTTTTCAATATTAGTTTTTCTTTTAAGTATAAACAAATTATATTTAATTGCAAAATTTTTAGAATTTTCTTGTAATTTCATTAATAAAAAACAAAATCTCATCAGTTCAATGTAGGGCGCGAAAAAATCGCGATATTTTGATGCTATTTCGCGGATTTTTTAAATTAGCTAAATTTTAGTGTCAAGTGATAGGTGCTATGAGCCAGTAATTCTTTTCAGCAACTAAGGATTATAATCGCGGAATTTTGGTGCTTTTTCGCGGATGTTATAAATAAGTTAAATGTTGGTTCCTTCTGATATGTAAACATGAGTTTGTGATAATTTTCAAATAATTAAGATATGACGTCATAATATAAAATTTTTAAAACAAAAAAATAAAAAAAAACATTCTTGGGGGAGTTTTAGAAATTGCATTCGGTGCGTGAACTTTTTTCACCGAAATGACCGAAAAAATAGATTTTTGTTATCTGTACAACATTGCCCATAGCGTGATGGGATGGACTTTTTTTGTCCAAAAAAAGTTATAACCCTAATGTTCATATGCCCTCATGCCTTCATACAGTGCCATATATATTCATATATGCTACACTCAAAAAAAAAAACTTGTAAAGTTACCAATAAATCTCGTGATTTTACGAGGCTATTCTCGTAAAATATGACGTAGGTAAAATTCTTGTAAAATTACGAGGATTTCCTCGTAATTTTGAATGCACCAAAAATTGGTAAAATAACCAATTTTATTGGTAAAAATATTGTTTTAAAACCGGAAAAATACAAAAAAAATGGTAAACTTACAAGAAAAAATGGTAAATATGTTTAAAAAAAATGGTAAATTTACAAACCGAAATGGTAAATTTACAAAAAAAAAAATTTTTGTTAACAACATAAATCCTCGTAATAAAATAATTTTTTGTAAAATAACTGTTTTTTTTTTTTGTAAATTAACTACACCTCCTTAAATTAATCCTCGTAATAAATTTTTCAAAATTTTGTCAACTTTTTTTTTTAAATATTTTTCAATAAAAAAAAAAATACAAAAAAAAAAGTTTTCTTGTTAAACAACATAAATCGTCGTATAACATAATTTTTGTAAAATAAAGTTTTTTTTTGTAATTCAACTAGAATCCTCGTAATAAAAACTTCGTCGTAAAATTACATTTTTTTTGTAAAATAACCTTTCGAAATGGTAGAATACAATTACGAAAATAAATTTGTGAAATTACCAATAAAACTGTAGTTCTCGTTTGAGCAAAGTACAAGATTTTTTGTTAAAAAACAAGGAAAATTGTTAAATATTGGTAGAACGGGATTACAAGGCATTTTACCAGGCGTTTTACCAGTTTATTTTTTTGAGTGTACATATATGGACATACATGACGCTGTATGAACGCATATATGATCATATTTGTACCATTTTTCACCGGGTATAAAAAAATGTCACGGAATCTGAGATTTTTCTATTTTTATGCGACTTTTTAAGTTAAGTTTTTTAAGTTTTTTTCATCAATAAAAATAATGGCGCTATCCTTTTGGAAAAATTCCAACTCCTTCACTTGACTATCCGCCGTTAAACAAGTTCAACCGTTTTTGCTTCGCAGAAAAATGTGGTCAAAACCGGTTTTTTAACCACGGAGAGGTATGAAAAGCAGTTAGAATTTCCGGGAAAAACTATGCAATTATTTTTATTGATACAAAAAAACTTCCAAGAAGTGATGAAATCAAAAAATTTAGTTTTTAAGAATAGTTCTAATATTTATGCTTGATGTAATATGTTTACAAAGTCTTTGTTTTTGTTAAAATATTTTAAAAAATGATTATAAGCAAACGTTTTTGTCTGTTCAAAAACATACGTTGTTGACACAATTAAAAACGTTGTTGAACTTTAAATTTATTATTAAAAACAAGTTTAATCACATTTTTAATCACGATAGTTTTTCTGTTTGCTTATTTTCTTGAATTGGGAAAAATTTTAATAAAATTTTTTATATCGTCGAACTATATTCAATAAATGCCAACTCTAAAAAGCTTACTTTTCAGGAGAGCTAAAAAACTAGTTATTTCGCATGTTTTTGTAAAAATAGACAAAGTACCTTCCATAAGATGCTTAAAATATTCTAAATAATTTTTACCTATGCCAAAAATTTCATATTTTTTACTAGTTTGCGTATTTTTCAGAGATGGCATTTATTACTATGTTGAAAAACAAATATTTTTTTAGAGTTGGCATATTTTGTCGGAAAATAAAAATATATTTTTTTTTAAAAAATTTTTAAACATTTTTTTTTTTTGGATTTTGTTTTCCTTAGTACGGTAATTGCAAAAATTAAAAATATTTGCATATTTTTAAAAGTTACTAGCTCCAAAAGCCTTTTAATCTCGGGGTGGTCAACTTTGGAACTCTGTAACTCACGCTGTTTTGTAATAGTGTCACTCCAAACTAGCTATTTTGAAAGCTTATATCATTTGCTTTATTCGCCTCACCCAAAATGTTTCAATCTGATAAATAGTTTGAAAGTTACATATACAGTGACGAGCAAAAGTGTAACAGGGTTCACATTGCTTAGATAATCTGCTCTATATTTTAAACTACACAAGATAAAGTATTGAAGTTTTTTGATAATTTTATTAGTTAATTGATCAGAATTTATAAACATTATCGAAATATGCTGTAAAATTTTTTATAAAAAAAAATATAGTAAAAATTCCATAAAAAGGCAAGTGTTACATTATTGCACTCATGATTTTTCTACATAAATCTTTAGGACAACTTTTATATTTCGCGCATACAGACCCGGATTTTGCAATTTTTTTATAAAACTTAATAAATAACATAAAAATAATTCATTTGTTGAAAAGAAATTTTGGGTAAACATTATTTTTAACTCAAAAGTCCGTCCTTTTTACTTTTTTTGGGGAACCACGCATATTTATCAAGCTAAGAATTTGCAGAATTTTTTTTTTTTGAATGGTGTTTATATCAGGCGATAATAGAGACCATTTATAAAAGATTTCGTAAATGGATTGTTGCTTTTGCAATTAGTAAAAAAAAAGTTATTGTGTACTGGGGTTGGGTTTCTGGAGGAATTTCAAATATTTTTGACATTTTTCGGCTGAATAAAGGCCAATTTTGCCTCAAGAAGTGTTTTCTTAATTCAGCCGTAAATAAGTCAACAAGTTATATCACCAGTTGATCATAAATTTTGTTAAGAATGGCTTTATGCCATTTAAAACCACCATCACATTTCGTGGTTTTGAACATTATCCTCGGGGTAGTGCCATAGTGTCAAATTATCGAATCAGAACGCAATCTTTGGAGTTAATTTTTTCAGAAAGAACAAAAATAAATAATGTTTAATAAATAAAAGTCTTTTGCTGCTCTTATCATTGGACGAAATTCACTAATTCAATTTAGGTACCCCAAACAATAATTTTAAATAGGGATTTAATAATAACTACATTCTTTATAACAATATTGTCAATCTACTGATGATTTTAATTGACGATATATTTAAGACCGAATATAGAAAAAACATCATCGGCCAGAACTGGCTCGTATTCATCCGAAAAATGTTGAATATCTGCAAAAATATTTGAAATTCCGCCAAAAACCCAAATTGAGTACCCAATAAAAAAATTTTATTAATTGCAAAATAAACAAACCACTTATGAATTTGATTTTAAATGGGCTCTACTATCGCCGGATATAAACGCCATTCCAAAAAAATAATGTGTGTATATTTTAAGCTTGAGTAATACGTGTGGCACTCCTAAAATCGTTAAAAGGACGGACTTTTGAGTTAAAAAAATGTTTAGCCAAAATTTCTTTTCAACAAATGAATTATTTTTATGTTATTTATTAAGTTTTATAAAAAAATTGCAAAATCCGGGTCTATATGCGCGAAATATAAAAGTTGTCCTAAAGATTTATGTAGAAAAATCATGAGTGCAATAATGTAACACTTGCCTTTTTATGGAATTTTTACTATATTTTTTTTATAAAAAATTTTACAGCATATTTCGATAATTTTTATAAATTCTGATCAATTAACTAATAAAATTATCAAAAAACTTCAATACTTTATGTTGTGTAGTTTAAAATATAGAGCAGATTATCTAAGCAATGTGAACCCTGTTACACTTTTGCTCGTCACTGTATATAAGCAATTTTTTTTTTTGCAAACACTATTTACCGATATTTTCAAAATGGCAATATCTCGAAAACTAGTCATTAGATATCAAAATATTTAATAAATAAGATATGTGGTCTAATTTTTTTATTTTTAAATTTTGAAAAATTTTTGGAAATTTATAATGGGAGTTGGCATTTATTTTCACCAAAAAAATATGTTATTTGAGATAGCAGAATAACAAAAATTGATGTAAAACGACAACAAATTATTTTTTTGCTCTGAAATTTTTATCACAGATGGGTATTGCATAGGGGAGCTATTTGCCATCGGAAACTCATTTCGGTCAAATTTGAGTTGGCATATTTTGAATATAGGTTCACGATATATTTTAATTATTTTTTAAACATTTTCGAAATTAAAAAAAAAATGTTTGCCCTAATAAAATAAGAAATGATGTACCATTGCAGCACAAAAAAAAAAAAAAACGAAACACAAAACAAATTTAAAATTGAGATCCTTTGCCATGTATTGCTCCCTATGAGCTTTCTGTATGCATATAAAATTACACTACACATCATTAATTTTTAATCTACATATATGTATATTTTTGAATTTATACCTCATTTTTTTTTTGCTCAGCTCTTCTTTTGGTTTATTTAATAATTTATTCATTTTTAAGCTATTCATGTTTGTATTTAATATTTTCTCAATTTTTTTTTTTATGTTAACATGAAATTTTTGTTATAACAAAATGTTTCGAAAAGATTTATTTCAAAACTCTGTAGAAAGGGTTTTGGGATAACAGAAATCCTGATTTGAAACAAATTATTGGCAAATTATTTAAAGTAACTGCATCTTTCTGAAGACAGAAAACATTTGAAACGAATTTCAATCAACAAAAACGCGGATTCAATAAAATTTTTGATTGAAATTCCTCCAATTAAAAAAAAAAGTGTTATACCAACCATTAAATTGTAGGTGATTGATTGAAAATGTTTTCAATCAAACATTTTTTTCCATTTTGATCAAAAATTTTATAAATTTTTTATTTATAGTCAATCAAAATAATGATTGATTTAACAAATGAATTGTAAGCTTATTACAAAATTATCAAAAAAATCAACTTCATTGCTTTCCAATATGTTGCCAACAAAAAAAAAACTAAAACCCGTTTTTTTGTATATTTTTGAATTAATCTTTTCAAATAAATTAAAGCAAAAAAAGTGTGGTATGTTGAAAATTTGTAATTCGACAGTTAAAGAAAATAACAAAAATTTTAATCAAATCATTGATTGACTAATTTACATTTAATTGAAAATTTTCAGCCAATAATTTTTTTGTGTGAATACCATATTCTATCAATAATACTACACTCAAAATAATTACTCTGTTAAATACTTTGTAAAATGACTGTAATCTCAATTCGACAAATATTTGACAAAGTTATCTGTCGAAATACAGATTTTAAGAAAATACTTTGTATTTTCTTGTGACCGAAAAACAAAATTTTATCTGTAATTTTACTTTTTACTTTGTAATCTCTATTTTACAGATAATAAACAGTTTTTTTTGTTAAAATACGAATTTTAGAAAAATACTTTGTTTTTTTCTCGTAACCAAAATACTAAATTTCATTTGTAATTTTACTTATTGCTCTGTAAAAATAAAAATCACTTCAAAAAACTTAACCCCCCTTTAAAAAGTGTCTTAAATTACAATAACAACTGCTAATTTTACGAGGATGACGTGTAAAATTGGAGTTACTTGTTAAAAACTCATATTATTCACAAAAATAAAAAATTAAATTTGCAATTTGGAAGCATTAAAGCGGTAAAATTTAACAAAATTTTAATGCTTTTGAAGCAGAGAAGTTTTACTCATAAAATCAATTTAACTAAAACTTTGTAAATTTACAGAGTTTTTTTTTTGTAAAATTTTGAACTCATAAAATGCATTTAACTCAAACTTTGTAAATTTACAGAGCTTTTTTGGTAAAATTCTTTTCCGTTTTATCAATATTTTACAGATAATTCTATAAATTTACAGTTTTTTTTATCGAAATCATTTTACAGAGTTTTCTTCGTAAAATAACAAAAAATCTTGCTGGTTGGAAATCTATGGTATTTTCTGCTGGCTCAGCAGAGTATCTCTGTAATTTAACAGAGTGATTATTTTGAGTGTAAGTATATTTCTTATTTTTTAGATTCCCAGGTTATGCATATTAATTGGGTCTTTTAGAATTTGATACTTAGAAAATTAAATCAATTTATTACGTGTTAGTTACAAATAAATTGTTATACATATGTAATTAATTGTGTAATATAAGTTAGGGTATCCCAAAGGAATTGATTTAAGCAAAAGTGATGATAAATAAACCTAATATAATATTGAAAAGATGAGAATTATGAAAATGTTAATAATATGGATTTATTAAATCTACAGTAATGTTTTTTAATCAATTGTTTAAGGATAAATCTCACAAACAAGTGGATCAAATAAATACACTGTGCTTCAATTGCAGATAATTTTTGAGGCGACAATCGAAGTTTTGTGGAAAATATTTTCAAAAAGCATGAACAAATAATAAATTTTGCTTCATAAGCACCACGAAAATTGTCTAAATCAATTTTTTAAAAAATGTTGATTGTTGGACAGGTCTCTAGCAATAATTTGGCTTTTAAAGATTGAAAAATTATTAATTAGTCGACGAGTTGTAGCCAAAAAACCATATAAACAATATGCTAACCATCGGCATTTGACTGCTAAGTTCGAAGGTCGATTAAAAAAAAATTCGAACTAACATACACAAATGCCGCGATACGGGTCTTTTAATTTAGCCTCTATTTTCACCCCTCACTCTCAGAATCAACATAACTTTTGCTAACATAAATTTGTTCCAAAGTGTAATTATAATAATAATTGCTTGAAAACTGTATAAGGCACGCCTAGGCGTATGATTAATTTTGTAATTTTCTTTTAAATAACAATCATACGCAACGGTGCACAGTAGATTATTTTTAATAATTTTGCTATTACGTAAGTAGGCACGGGACCGATTGCAGCGAAATTCATACCGGTTATAGCTAACGCAATTTCGAGCTTAAGTTTGGACACTGGACCTTATATCTCCAATAAGGGCACCACCAGGGGCTCCCAAAGTAGGAAATGTTTAGTATACAAACACTTTAAATGCTTTAAAATCACCAAATTTAAATGAGTGTAAAAAATAATCTAGCGCTAAACTAAAAAAACGCCTTAAGGGTTTTGTTATGTATAATCTCAACTTTCATTTGCTTTTGGTTTTATCACTGTGTTATCATCTGCCACGTAATAGGTATTTTAGTGATATGTCCAGATTTCAATTTTGAATGTTTAGGTTGAACTTTAGTGTCGACGAAAAGTGTAAGCGCAGTTCTATTTCTACAAGATTAATTGTCACAAAATTGTTAACAGCGAAGTCGTAGCTGCTCGCATTCGCGAGATAACGCGAAATTCGTGTTTTTATGTTTTTGGATTTTTTTAAATTTTGACATTGAAGTTTTTTAAATATTTTCAAAAACTGAGTATACAGTTTTAATTGTACTTATTTAAAGGTCACAAAAGAGTAAACATCAACCTATCTTCTTTAGTTCGCGAGAAATCGCGAAATTAATTTTTTGCTGTTTTTGTTTTCGTTTTTATCTTTAGATATGTTTCTTTAAAATGTCGTAAAAACATGGTATGCAGTTTTACTTGTGCTTGATCAAAGGTCACACAGCTGTTGACATCGAAATTGTTGATGTTAAATTTCGCAAGATATCGCATAATTATATAATTTTTTTTTTATTATTTATTTATATTTTAAAACTGGTTCTTTAGAAATAATAAAAAAAATGTGGTATGCAGTTTGGTTTGAGCATGTTGGAAGAAATTAAAACTGCCCACATAAAAAATAATACCTGCTCACTTTCGCGAGAAATAGCGAAAAACAGATTTTTTGGGATATTTCTTGTTTTGATTAATAAAAGAAGTTTCTATAACATTGTTGAAAAACAAGAAATGCAGTTTGATTTGCTATTGATTAAAGGTGATAAGGCTGTTAACATTTAAATTCCCAGGAAAATTTTTCAGAACCGATTCTGACAACACTTGTTCTAGAACAGGTTCTTCGGTAATCATACACCATTACACTTTAATTATTCGGAACAAGTTAAGTGAAAATTGTTGTGAAACATGTTCTCTGCAATCAAAGTTTCATTACATTTTGGTTCTCAGGAATTGAAAAAAAAAATTATGTGTCAAAAAAATTAAAAAATAAAATCATTTCTTTTTTTGTTAACCAAGAAAAAACACGAAATTCTCTTAAAATATCAGGATATAATCGCGAAAATTACTAATAAAAAGGTGAGTAAGTAAAATGTTTATTATATGGGTCGGGTCAAATACTAATAATATTATGTTTTTTATTTTAGTTTGCAGAAAATCCATGTTCTGGTATGTTATTGTTGTAAGGCCAAAAATGCAATTTTGGAGGCGCAAAAGGATATATGTGTGTTAAGAACTGTGAATACTTTATGTCAGATATGATTGTATTTATCTTTGTTTAATAAATTAATACAATTAAAAATATTTCTTTAATTCCCATTTCAGTTCCAAATTTTACTTCTAGAACCGATTCCGAAGAACAAAAATATGTTCCAATTTTGCTTACAAACACCTGTTGCTTTTGGGACAATCCCTTTGTAAAAAGAATCGGTGTTGCACAAGAATTAGAACAGGTTCTAGGGAAGTATAAGTTGTTCCACAATCGGTTCTTTGCAACCGAAAATTTTGCTGGGTTCTAGCTGCTCAATTCTTCGAGATATCGCTAAAAAAAAACTCAATAAACTACTATTTATTCATTACTTTTTGTTATTTTTGGTCTGTAAAAACATTTACTTCAATTAACAACAAAAATATGGTATGCAGTTTGAATTCGAGGTTATTAAAGCTGACAAAACTGCAAGCATAAAAATTATTGATGATCAATTTCCCGAGAAATTGCAAAATTACTGTTCAAGCTTTTATATTAATAAATTTATTTTTTCTTTGGTGTCTAAAATAAAGGAAAACAAGTGAGAGTGTTAAATTCGGCCGTGCCGAATCTTTTATACCCTCCAACACGTTAAAAAAAAAAAAAAAGCAGGGGCGTTTTTTTTTTTTTTTGGGGGGGGGTTTCGGTGGTGGGAGACAACCTTTCTGGATCCAACTACAGGACTTTGAACTTCTTCTGACATAAAAAATGTTTCGTTTGCAAAGCAAAAGTTCAAAAAATCTATAAAAAATGGCGTTTTTCTGAGGTTGGTTTAGTTCTTAAAGGGGGAACTTTTTCCCCCGTGGTACGATTTTGCCCATCTTCGAACTTAACCAGCCTATGACCATAAGACATATTCGTGCCAAACTTCAGGAGTCTAGCTCTTTTATTTTGGACTGTATCGTGTCCTCCACAGACGGACGGACGGACGGACGGACGGACAGACGGACGGACGGACGGACGGACGGACGGACGGACAGACGGACATCGCTAGAATGTCTTAGAATCGATCACTGATCAATAATATATATACATTATGGGGTCCCCGACCGATATTTCGATGCGTTACACACGGAATGACAAAGTGAGTATACCCCCATACTGTGGTTGGAGGGTATAAAAATCAAGAAACAACAAATATATTGTATGCACTTTAAATTTTATGTGGTTAAAAGTGGTAAAACTTCTCAAATCAATATCTTGGCTGCTAATTTACGCGAAAAATACATTTTTTTCTAATTTTTTATTTTTTTTTTTTTAATTTTGCGTTTTTTCGCGAAATTGAGATGATATGATTTCGATGTTAACTGTTTTGTGACCTGTAAATAAATACAATTAAATTTGCATATTCAGTTTTAGAAGATATTTAAAAAACTTCATTGTCAAAATTTTAGAAAATACAAAAACACTAATTTCGCGATATCTCGCGAATGCGAGCAACTACGATTTCGCTGTTAACAGTTTTGTGACATTTAATCAAGTACAAATCGAACTGCGTTTACACTTTTCGTCGACACTAAAGTTGAACCTAAACATCGCTGAGGCTCACCGTGTTGAGAGACACACTTTTCTTCAAGGGATATTTTTTATGTAGAACTGTTGTAGATTCTGAGACATTTTTGCTAAAGAAAAATTCTCAGATTCTAAAATAATTAGATTCTTTAAAATTTTCTGCAGAAAATTAAATAGATTGTGAGAATTAATTTAATTTTTTCAACAGAAATATTTTTAGAATTTAAACATAATTTTTGTGTAAAAAAATTTTTTAGATTCTGAAATATTTTTCACTAGGAGACCCAGCAGAAATAAATCGAGATTTTGGCGACACAGCATCTGTTTATAGCATACCGTAGCGCATCCAAAGAGCGCTCTTAGGGATGCAGTAAAAGGAAGGGGAAAAAATTTTAATTTTTTTTTTAAGATTTTTTATATAAAACTTATAGTGTGTAATTATTTTTTGATAAAATTTCACACTTGCTTTCCTTTTTAATATTTTTAACACTTTTTGAATAAAAAACATGAGTTTTAGACAAAGACACATGATTTGACTGCATCATTATTGCGCATTAATCAGCGCTGCAAAGAGCGCTTCAATCATAGCATCTTTGACCGCTGTTCCCAAAAAAAATCCCATAAAAAATGTGAAAATGAAAATTTCCGATATTTTTTTGATGTTCACTTCCGATTTTTTTTTTTCATTTTGTTTCACATAAATAAAGTTTTGTAAAGTAAAACGAATGAATTTTTTTGTTATATTTTTTTAAATTTTAGTTATTTGATTTCAACTTTGAATTTACAGCATCTTTATTCTGCTTAAATCAGCTCTACAAAGATACATGAATTCACTGCAGCTTTAATCTGCTTAAATCAGCGCTAAAAAGATACGTGAATTTACAGCATCTTTATTCTGCTTAAATCAGCGCTCTAAAGACACGTGATTTCAGTGCATCTAAAGAGCGCTGTTTCTGTGTATCCAACTAGCGCTCTAAAGTGGGACATCGCCTTAGGGAATCATGCATGAATTCAGCGCAATTGGATGCGCTCCTTTACTCAAGTTCCCCTTCCAAAAGCTACTGAACGTTCAGCAAAATTTCTGCTGGGGAGGTTTTAAAATGTTTCCTAAAAAAAATTTTAAATTCTGTTGAAGTAGAAATACCATATATTGTTATCGCTGTTTTTTTATTTTCTTAAAACATTGACATTTCATTAGGTTAATTACCACCTTTATGTTCGTAAAAATACAGTTTGTTTAATTTTACACAATTAAAGTGTAATACTACACACTTAAGGTTTAATATTACACAAGTAATGTTTAAGTATACACACATTGTTGAATAATTGTAATAGAAATTTTAATAAAAATATGTTTAAGTGTAGAAAATTATTTTTTAACCACAATTAATGTGTTGAGTGCCATAAATTGTTGCATTTGGAACAAAAAAATCAATATTTAAAATTTTCACTTCTACAAAAATTTAACTTTTAAATAAAATTTAAAACTTATATACAGAGAATATTATAAAATAACAAACAAACCACTTAGTTGGCTAAATATGGGTTGAAATATGACAGTGGCAAAAACACAGTGTCATCACAATAAACCAACTTGAAAATCTTCTTGTGTTTTACTAAAGCATTTCGTTAGTTAAGTACGCTACAGTGGAATTATGTGACAAAAGATGGTGTAAGTAACAATAAATTGAATTTTTTTAAGATTTTCTATGCGGAAAAATGTATTAGACTCTAACAAGGGAAGTATCTCAACCCTTATGAACCGATTTGCATGAAACGTAAAATATATATAAAAGAGACAATTCTAAGGTTGGGGTGTCTCGGCTTATCGGCCATATCGGGGATTTAAGGGTTCAAAACACGGGTCAAAAAATGGCGAAAAAATCGTTTTTTGGATTTTTCAGCCATTTCTTTCTAAGAAACTATATGATGTTTACATATGAGAAGAAAGGGTTTTTTAATGCCTATCCAACGGTGGCATAACCTTGTAAAAGTTTGGCTGCGTTAAATACTTTTTTCATGAAAATGTGAAAATTTTGGGGGGTATTTATATGAAGACATATAGCTACATATAGCTATATGAAGACATATAATACGAAATAATCTTTATTAAATTTAAGTCGACACGTATTTTTACTCTAGCGGATATTCCTGTTAGTTCGTGAGTTATCGAAATTTTCCCGGAGGTCCATATGGTTTCATAAGGGGACAACGAAATTTTGAAACACTGATATGGCCGAAAAGCCGAGACACCCCAACCTTAAAATCGTCTCATTTATATATATTTTAAGTTTCAGGCAAATCGGTTCATAAGGGTTGAGATACTTCCCTTGTAAGACTATAAGGCAAAATGTCTCAAAATCTGAGACTTTTTCTACACAAAAAATGTCTCAGAATCAGAGACTTTTTCTATATAGAAAAAATGTCTCAGAATCTGAGACTTTTTCTATATAGAAGAAATGTCTCAGAATCTGAGACTTTTTCTATATAGAAAAAATTTCTCAGAATCGGAGACTTTTTCTATATAGAAAAAATGTATCTGAAACTTTTTCTATATAGAAACTTTTTCTTTATATAGAAAACATGTCTAAGTATCTGAAACTTTTTCTATATAGAAAAAATGTCTCAGAATCTATATAGAAAAAGTCTCAGATTCTGAGACTATAGAAGAGACTTTTTCTTTATAGAAAAAATGGCTCGGAATCTGAGATATTTTAGAATCTGAGACTTTTTCTATATAGAAAAAATGTCTCAGAATATGAGACTTTTTCTATATAGAAGAAATGTCTCAGAATCTGAAACTTTTTCTATATAGAAAAAAGTGTCTCAGAGTCTGAGACTTTTTCTATATAGAAAGAGTTTCATAATAGAAATAGTGTCAGATTCTGAGACATTTTTTCTATATAAAAAAAGGCTCAGATTCTGAGAAATTTTTTCTATATGAAAAAAGTTTCAGAATCTGAGACTTTTTCTATATAGAAAAAATGTCTCAGAATCTGAGACTTTTTCTATATAGAAAAAATGTCTCAGAATCTGAAACTTTTTCAATATAGAAAAAATGTCTCAGAACCTGCGACTTTTTCTATATGTCTCAGAATCTGAGACTTTTTCTATATAGAAAAAATGTCTAAGAATCTGAGACTTTTTCTATATAGAAAAAATGTCTCAGAATCTGAAAAAAATGTCTTAGAATCTGAGACTTTTTCTATATAGAAAAAATGTCTCAGAATCTGAGACTTTTTGTATATAGAAAAAATGTCTCAAAATCTGAGACTTTTTCTATATAGAAAAATTGTTTCTGAATCTTTTTCAATATAGAAAAAATTGTCTCAGAATCTGAGACTAAGGATATGATACTTTTTCTCTATAGAAAAAATGTCTCAGAATCTGAGACTTTTTCTAGGAAAAGGAAAAATGTCCAGAATCTGAGACTTTGTCTTTATAGAAAAAATGTCTCAAAATCTAAGATTTTTTCGATATGAAAAAATGTCTCAGAATCTGCGACTTTTTCTATACGTAAAAATATTTCTAAATCTGATTTAGGGTAAAATTAAGTCGGTCTTGCTGTTGAAAAATCAAATTTATTTATTTTTTATTTTTATGTTCTTGTTTTTTGTGGCTGTGTTAATCTGATTTTGCTACATCATTTACCATCTTGTTTTTTTACGTTCTGATGTTACAGATTTTACAATTTCCCTCCTGTATGTTGGTATATTAAGGTGGACGGAAAAGAATTTTTTTTTTTAATATTTAAAGAGGACACAAATTTTTCAAAACTTATGTTAGGGGCAAAATGGTTGTTGAACTGAATTTTGATAAAAATTTAATATTTTCAATCAAATTTTCAGAATGATTAATCTACAATGCCTCACACCTAATTTCGTGCAGTTGAGCAAATGCAGAAATAGCAATTTTTTTATGAATCAAGTATTATTTTAAAAATGCTGTGCACGCCATTTATCAAGTTTTAGTTTAAGCTTGATGGCATCCAGATTGAGTTAATAATTAATGAGCTTCGAGGGTCGAATTGAAAATTGCTGTTGATATCTAACAGGTATCTGCTGCTGTATTGAAGTTTGCAGCCACTGTTCCTTACACCAGATGCATTAAATTTAGTTTCTGTAAAAAATATTTTTTTTTGTTCAAGTTCTTTAAACTAATTTTAAAAATGAAATGTTTAAGCTCGAGGCCTGGATTTTTCTTTAATTAAAAAAAAATTAAGCTCGAGGCCTGGATTTTCTTTAATTAAAAAAAATGCAGGCCTCGAGCTCAAACATTTTACTTTTAAAATAATTCTTAAAATTGTTTGTTTACTTTTTTCTCCCACTCTATTCTGTGTGCACAACTTTGGGTTACAAACAGAAAAAAAAAGAGTAACGTCTTTTAAAGTGGCATGTCGTCAAGTTTTTCTCGTTTCTATTTCGCTTGCTTTGTATGTGTCTGTATGTGTGTTTAAGCTGGCGTTTGTGTTGTTTTTACTGCAGTGTTTTTGACATTTTACACTGTTTTATTAAATTTTCGCCTTTTTTTCTGCTTATGTGTGACTTTTATTGTGGTATAAAAAGAAATGATTTTTCTTATACTTTTTTTGCGGGAAATTTATTGGCAATGATGTTTTTTTTTGTATTTTTAAATAAGGATAAAGGATATAAAGTTTGCTAAGGAAGTTGTTTTTTTGTAAATGTGAGTCGACTGTAATCGATTTTAAATTGGCTGTATTAAAAATAAGTATATAAAATTTTTTGTTTCAAAATTTCAAACAACTTAAAATCTTAAATCAGAAATTCACACATAATTAAATAGATTTGTTTGTTTTAAAAGAAATCGGTGTGGAGTTTTTTT
Organism: Pegoplata infirma; assembly: GCA_963921195.1. NCBI lineage: Eukaryota > Metazoa > Arthropoda > Insecta > Diptera > Anthomyiidae > Pegoplata > Pegoplata infirma. The sequence continues at coordinate 180,423,216 of OY992538.1, read as the reverse complement.
TTATTGTGGCACGGAGGAGGGAGTTTACAAAAATTTTTTCTATATAGAAAAAGTCTCAGATTCTGAGACTTTTTGTAAACTCCCTCCACTATGCCACAATAAAAAAAGACTCCACACCGATTTCTTTCAAAAACTGTCTCAGATTCTGAGACAGTTTTTCTGAGACAGTTTTTCTATAGAAAAAGTCTCAGATTCTGAGACATTTTTTCTATATAGAAAAAGTCTTAGATTCTGAGACAATTTTTTCTATATAGAAAAAGTCTCAGATTCTGAGACATTTTTTCTATATAGAAAAAGTCTCAGATTCTGAGACATTTTTTCTATATAGAAAAAGTCTCAGATTCTGAGACAGTTTTTCTATATAGAAAAAGTCTCAGATTCTGAGACAGTTTTTCTATATAGAAAAAGTCTCAGATTCTGAGACATTTTTTCTATATAGAAAAAGTCTCAGATTCTGAGACATTTTTTCTATATAGAAAAAGTCTCAGATTCTGAGACATTTTTTCTATATAGAAAAAGTCTCAGATTCTGAGACATTTTTTCTATATAGAAAAAGTCTCAGATTCTGAGACATTTTTTCTATATAGAAAAAGTCTCAGATTCTGAGACATTTTTTCTATATAGAAAAAGTCTCAGACTCTGAGACATTTTTTCTATATAGAAAAAGTCTCAGACTCTGAGACATTTTTTCTATATAGAAAAAGTCTCAGACTCTGAGACATTTTTATACCCTCCACTCTAGTGATAGAGGGTATATATAAGTTTGTCATTCCGTTTGTAACACATCGAAATATTGGTCTAGGACCCCATAAAGTGTATATATTCATGATCCTCGATCGATATTAAGACGATCTAGCGATGTCCGTCCGTCCGTCCGTCCGTCTGTCTGTCTGTTGAAAACACGCTAACTTTTGAAAGACTTTACGGAGGCTCCTGAAGTTTGGCATATATGTTGGGCATTTACCTGGTCAGGTTGGTATTGCAATCCAGCGAAATCGGTCCAGTGGTTCAAAAGTTATAAGCAAATGAGTGAATTTCGGCAAGGGTTTTTCTGGAATTTACGAGATAAAACACACGGTAACTTTCGAACGGCAATTCTGAGGGCACTGAAGTGTTTCATATATATTTGCCGTTCCTCCGGTCCAGTTCGTTTTAAATTTCAGCCAAATCGGTGCAGTGGTTCAAAAGTTATTAGCAAAACCGTAAATTTCAGATTCGCCTCACCTTAAATTCACGTGTTGAAACCCCGTTAAACAGGTTTTAGAAACATTGGTAAGTCACAAAAATATTTTACAACGCATTTTTGTCACTCAAAAATATTTTTACACTAAAAGAAAAAAAAAATACATTCGAAAAAAATTTTACACTCAAAAAAAATTTTACACTCAAAAAGAATTTAGTAAATTATTTTTTTTTTTTTTTCAAAAATTAGTTAAAAAAAAGTTTTTTTAAACAAAATAAAATATTTCTAATCAAAAATGTTATTTTTTCACTCTAGAAAATTTACTATAACTTAAAAAGGGCATTGTGGAGGGTATTCATAGATTCGGCAAAGTCGAATTTAACTTTTCTACTTGTTTCTATATAGAAAAAGTCTCAGACTCTGAGACATTTTTTCTATATAGAAAAAGTCTCAGATTCTGAGACATTTTTTCTATATAGAAAAAGTCTCAGATTCTGAGACATTTTTTCTATATAGAAAAAGTCTCAGATTCCGAGACATTTTTTCTATATAGAAAAAGTCTCAGATTCTGAGACATTTTTTCTATATAGAAAAAGTCTCAGATTCTGAGACATTTTTTCTATATAGAAAAAGTCTCAAATTCTGAGACATTTTTTCTATATAGAAAAAGTCTCAGATTCTGAGACATTTTTTCTATATAGAAAAAGTCTCAGATTCTGAGACATTTTTTTTATATAGAAAAAGTCTCAGATTCTGAGACATTTTTTCTATATAGAAAAAGTCTCAGATTCTGAGATTCTATAAGAAAAAGTCTCAGATTCTGAGACGTTTTTTCTATATAGAAAAAGTCTCAGATTCTGAGACATTTTTTCTATATAGAAAAAGTCTCAGATTCTGAGACATTTTTTCTATATAGAAAAAGTCTCAGATTCTGAGACATTTTTTCTATATAGAAAAAGTCTCAGATTCTGAGACATTTTTTCTATATAGAAAAAGTCTCAGATTCTGAGACATTTTTTCTATATAGAAAAAGTCTCAGATTCTGAGACATTTTTTCTATATAGAAAAAGTCTCAGATTCTGAGACATTTTTTCTATATGGAAAAAGTCTCAGATTCTGAGACATTTTTTCTATATGGAAAAAGTCTCAGATTCTGAGACATTTTTTCTATATAGAAAAAGTCTCAGATTCTGAGACATTTTTTCTATATGGAAAAAGTCTCAGATTCTGAGACATTTTTTCTATATGGAAAAAGTCTCAGATTTCTATATGGAAAAAGTCTCAGATTCTGAGACATTTTTTCTATATAGAAAAAGTCTCAGATTCTGAGAAATTTTTTCTATATAGAAAAAGTTTTAGATTCTGAGACATTTTTTCTGTATAGAAAAAGTTTCAGATTCTGAGACATTTTTTCTATATAGAAAAAGTCTCAGATTCTGAGACATTTTTTCTATATAGAAAAAGTCTCAGATTCTGAGACATTTTTTTTTAATAGAAAAAGTATCAGATTCTAAGACATTATTCCTATATAGAAAAAGTCTCAGATTCTGAGACATGTTTTCTATATAGATAAAGTCTCAGATTCTTAAAATGTCTCAGATTCTGTGACATTTTTTCTATATAGAAAAAGTCTCAGATTTTGAGACATTTTTTCTATATAGAAAAAGTCTCAGATTACTAACAAAAAATTTTTTCTATATAGAAAAAGTTTTAGATTCTGAGACATTTTTTTTAAATAGAAAAAGTCTCAGATTCTGAGACATTTTTTCTATATAAAAAAAGTCTCAGATTCTGAGACATTTTTTTGTATAGAAAGTCTCAGATTCTGAGACATTTTTTCTAAATTGAAAAAATCTCAGTTCTTTTTTAAAATATTTTTCTACACTCAAAAAAAAAAAACCTTGTAAAATTACAAGAAAAACTTGTAACTTTTTTTTTTGTTTGAAAAAAATTGCTAGTAATTTTACAAGACTTTTACCAATAATTTTGTAATTTTTCAAGGTTCTTACCAATAATATTGTAAATTTACAAATTATTTGACACGATCAAATTTACAGAGGTTTCGTAATTTTACTTGATTTTTTGCTACCTCCTATTTTACGAGAATTTTTAGTACACTCAGAAAATTATGTAAGTTACTACATGTTAGTTGTTTGTATATTTTACAGTAGTTAGTTGTTTTCAACTACAAAGTCAGTTACTTTTGTATGAAAAATATCAAACAACTATTTCTGTTAGTTATTTTAAGTCGTTTTTTTGAATAACTAACAAAAAAGTACTGTAATGTAGTAACAGTTATTTAAAGTAGTTAATTTTATTTTTTTATCTCTGAAAAATTTTCAAAGTTTTTTCCAAAAAAAAAAATCGTTTTTTATTTTTCACAACTTAAAAAAAAAAAAAAAAACTTGGAAAAAATTTGGTCTTCATTTTTTTTTTCTCAAAAATTTTTTGAAAAAAAAAAATATATATATATATATTTTATATTTTATTTTTACTACATTATAGTTGTTTTAACTACAAATGTTAGTAATTTTTACTACATAAGTCAGTTGTTTTTTGTCAGTTAAAATAACTAACATTGTTAGTTGATTTAACTGAAAAAGTAGTTGACCCCAAAACAACTTACAAAGTAGTTATTTTAACTGACATTTTCAGTTGATTTTACTAACATAATTTTTTGAGTGTAATTTTAAAAGCTTTTTACCAATAATTTTGTAATTTTACAAGCTTTTTAACAATAAAATTGTAAATTTACATTTTTTGGCACAATGAAATTTACAAGGAATTCTCGTGAATTTGCTAGATTTTTTTGTATAATTATCTTGAAAATTTGTAAAATTACAAAAAAAATGTAAAATTACAAAAAAATTTAAATTTCGATCCAAATTTTTTTGTTAAAAAACAAGGAAAACTGTCAAATATTGGTAAAATGGTATTACGAGACTTTTCCTAGTAATTTGACAAAATTCTCCCAAGACGGTGACATTTAAAACTTGAAATTTTGAATTTCCAGTAAAAAAAGTAGAATATTTTTTCCAAGAATTAAATTTTTACAATTGAATTTGAATGATATTTTTGAAATTTACCAAAAAAATATATAAAAGAAAATCCACCTTAATCCTTCTGTGTATAAATGTATGTGGCTTCCTTACAAGCACTTCCTTTTTCCGGTATATTTATGTTTTTCCTTTTATATATTTTCGGGCTTAATAATATTTTTCAACACATTCATATAATATTCTACTACAACAACTTCAACAAAAAACACACACACTTTTACATTCAGTCGATATTTGAGTAGACGGAAAGAAATGTAAATAAAACATGAAAAAAAGTAAAATTCGGCCGGGCTGAATGTATGGATACCCTACACGCTGTAAAAACTGTATCAAAAAATATTATTTAAAATAGAGATAGGCGCGTGAGTGATTTTTGACTCACACTCACTCACGCTCACGACACAAATTTTTGAATCACGCACACTCACTCACGAGAATATTTTTTCTACTCACACTCACTCACAATCACGTGAGTAAATTTAATACAACTCACACTCACTTGCACTCACGCAAGCTTCACACTCACAAAACTCTTATTTATACAAAAAAAAAAAAATTTAAACAACTAAAATTTAAAAAATCTTTCAAAATTTTCAACAAAATTTAAAGTTCAGCGAAATTTTACATTTTTTTTTGCTTTTTTCGGTATGAAAGGAATTATGAAGAAAAAATAAGTCACGCAAACTCATGCAAAAAAATCGACTCACGCACACTCATGCAAAAATCTTACTCACGCATAATCACTCACGCAATTATTTTTTCTACTCACACTCACCCACAATCACGTGAGTAAAATTGAAATCAGTCACACTCACTCGTGATCACGTGAATCACTCTCTAATCTGCTAATGTGCCCATCTCTAATTTAAAGTAAAATAAATTCAAAAAAAAAAAATTTTATGAAAAAATTTTGTTATAAAAATTGGTAAAAGAAACAAATTTTAAGAAAAATTTAAAATATAAATAAATAAAAAAAAAAAATTTCGCGGAAAATTTTTTGGCAAAAAAAAAATCCGCAAAATAAAAATGTTGGATAAAAAAATATGTTTGTGCCCGTTTAAACACCTTTAAATTTTTTCACATATGTTAACTAGCAGCCGAATAAAAGCATTTTGTATTTTGAGGTTATGTAAAATGATCCAACATTTTCGAAATTTACATTTTCGTTTATAAATTTTTAGGCGCTAAACCGATATCGCCCAAATGCAATACCAAACTTCTGAAAGCAACAAAAAGTAAATATGTAAAGTTTCAGACATATCTGAGCAATATTTTGGCCGTGATTGCCATTTCAACAGACAGACGGACATCGCTTGAATGTCTAAGAATCGATCACTGATCAAAAAAATAAATATATGGGACATTCCATGTCAAATCGGACACTTTGAAATTTAGGCGGTCCCCATACATTTTTTTTTATTTTTTGTAAATTTGTTTTATTTAATCAGCTTCTACCGGTCCAATGGTGCGTCCGAGAGGGGCCATTAGTGAGACCGACCCCCATTTATTTTTACCCTACAACATTTTTTTAAAACATACCTACGCCCTATTCCCACTCCCTTAGTAGGCTCCCATACAAATGACAGAGAGTGGATATAGGGCGTAGGTATGTTTTACAAAAATGTTGGAGGGTAAAAATAAATGGGGGTCGGTCTCACTAATGACCCCTCTCGGACTCATCATTGGACCGGTAGAAGCTGATTAAATAAAACAAATTTACAAAAAATAAAAAAAAATTGTATGGGGACCGCCTTTGGACTAAAAAAATATTGTGGGTCGGTCATACATTTTGTTGCTCTAAGGGCACTATTAGGGCAGTTAGAGCGGTTGGAACAAATTTTAAAAAATGTCGTTTTGTATGGAAGCCACCTTAGAAATTGGAGATAGGGTATTAGTTTGTTCCAAAGAAATGTTAAGACGTAAAAATTAATGGGGGTCGGACATATAAATGACCCCTCTATGACGCACCATTGGAGCAGTAGAAATGATTTTAAGATTGGAAAATTACAATAAATTTTTTTCAAAAAATTTTAAAAAATATTAATAATCGTTATCCCACGATCCTCCTGGGCAAAAAATTTGTAGAATCGATAGAAGTTTTACACAAAAAAATTTCAAAAAAAAAATCGAAGAGTACAAACATTTTCAAAAATGAGATTTAAATTTTAAAACTTAAAAATCGCATACTAGAGCGCTTTTAAGAATTTTTTGGGATTTTTTTTAGAAAGTACGCAAAAAAACAAAAATTTAAAAAAAAATTTAAATTTGGACCATTATTGAAGAAGTTATGAGTAAAAGAAGTTTTAGTAAAGAAGCAAACTACCAATTTTTAAAAATTCGATATCTTTTGAACGGGTCATCAAAAAAATATGAAAATTTACCGCGAAGGAGTTTTCGAAGGGTACTAAAAACTGTAAGCAAATTGGGAAAATCTAAAAAAAAAATTTTTCAAAGTGTCCGATTTGACATGGAATGCCCCATATACATTATTGATCTATGATCGATTATAAGTCATTCTATGAATGTCCGTCCGTCCGTCCGTCCGTCCGTCTGTATAAAGCACCAAAATATAAGAGCTAGACTCCTGAAAATTGGGCCGAATGTGTCTCATAGTCATAGGCCGGTTAAGTTCGTAAATGGGTAAAATCGGATAAGGGGCAAAAAAGTTCCCCCTTAAAGAACTAAAAAATCCTCTTTAAAACGCTATTTTTACAGCTTTTTTGCATTTTTGTTAAACAAATGAAACCTTTTTATGTCAGAAGGAGTTAAAAGCTATACAGTTAAGCCCCGGGGGGCTACAAAGTATCTTTTTTTGCCCCGCCCCCTTTTGTGGGCGTGAATTGAAAAAAAAATTAACACATAAAAATTATGAGAAAATGGTATAACTTAAGTTCAAAAAGCATAATAAATAATTAAGTAAACATTTATCGCGTTGGGGAATGTATCCCCCAGCACCCCCACAGAGCCCCTCCCCAAAAACGCCTCTGAAATTTGTTTTATATGTACTTTAACATGTTGGAGGGTATCAATGATTCGTCACAGCCGAATTTAACACTCTCACTTGTTTATTTTGAGGTTATGTAAAATGTACCAAAATTTTCGAAGTGTCCCTACATTTTCGTTCATAACTTTTTAAGCGCTGAACCGATATCGCCCAAATGCAATACCAAACTTCTGAAAGCAACAACAAGTAAATATGTAAGGTTGCAGTCATATTTGTGTAATACTTTGGACGTGATCGCCATTTCAACAGACAGACGGAAATCGCTTGAATCGATTTGTTACAACGGAATGACAAACTTGTATATACCCTCTACCACTAGAGTGAAGGGTATTAAAACAAGTAAAAAAGTTAAATTCGGCCTTGCCGAATGTAGTGATACCCTCCACAGATTCAAAAAGATTATTGCAAAAAAGTTTTTTAAAAGGAAATTATTTTCAAAAAAAAAAATTTTGGAAAAAAAATCCGCGAAAAAAAATTTCCGCGAAAAAAATCCGCGATTTTTTATTTTTTTGTCCAAAAATATGTTCGTACTTGTTTAAATACCATTTAGTGTTCAATTATGTCAACCAGAAGCCGAATTAAAGCATTTTGTATTTTTAGGTTATGTTGAATGTACTGAAATTTTTGAGGTGTACTTACATTTTCGTTCATAACTTTTGAACCCCTGAACCGATATCGCTCAAGTGCAATACCAAACTTCTCGGGAAAACTTCCAATATATATGTTAAGTTTCAGTAATCTCCGTGTAATATTTTGGCAGTGGTCTCAATTTCCACAGACAGACAGACGGGCATCGCTAGAATGTCTTAAAATCAATCGGGGATCATGAATATATATACTTTATGGGGTCCCAGACCGATATTTCGATTTGATACAAACGGAATGACAAACTTGTATATACCCTCTATCACTAGAGTGAAGGGTATTAAAAAAAATACGTAAAAATTCAGGACAAAATAAAAGCATATTTGTTTGTTGTATTCTCGAGCAGATGAGTGAATGAATGTATGAGGAAAAACAAAAACAACTTATAGCCGCAAAAGATAACGGAAACGCATAAAAGTATGCTACTAAAATAAGAATAAACTAACTAGTACAAATACACGTATGGATGGATAAGAGTGGGTATGTGTGTCTAATAGAAGAAAGTACAGAAAGTAAATATCCCAACAAAAGTTTCTTTAACATTTTTCTACTGCGAAACAAAATATTAAAAATTTATAATATACAAAACCCTCTATCTCAAAATAACACAATTCTTCAGGAGATAGAAATAAATTTTTATTTGTCATTCTTAATATGAATTTTTATATTTTAAAATATTTTCTAAAAGCGTCTAATAAATCTCAAAAATCTAGTTAAATTTTGAATTGTGTTCAAAAATTTTCAACGTGTTAACATGAAAATGATGAGATAGATGGTTTTGCATTGTCAAAATAATTACTCACAACAAAAAACTACTACGGTTAGGACTATTGAAACACGAATTATGTGTAAAACAATTTTTTTTTTTGTGAGATAGAGTGTTTTGCATTCAGGAAAATAAGTTATGCGAGTTAGAGAAATAACAAAAACGCAAATAAAACTGCAAAAAAAATATTTTTAGTCTCACATCAATTACCATTCAAAACTTATTTTCGCAAAAAATTGAGTTAGAAGGTTTTGAATATAAATTCCAATTATTGTGTTTTTTTAAGTTGTGTATTTTTTCTTTGTCAAAAATTTTTTTGCTGGTTTCCATCTCTTCGTATGTATTTGCCATTTATATCTGCTAGAACAATATGTTGTTTTATACAAATTTTCCATATCTTTTTCAAAAATTGGTCAAGTTTCAAGCATATGTTTTTTTTAAAGCACTTAAAACTTTAATGTGCATGCCGTAAGATTTTATGTGATACGTATCAGAAATGACAATAAAATTTTCTTAGGAAAACTTCTCATAACTGTTAAGACATTTCCCACAGAAATGTTAAATAAATTTCTATATTTCTTATAAAAAGACTTTAAGTTAAAGAGTTGCAAGACAAAGTCCAGGAAGCTTATAAAAAACAGTCAAACAATACAAAATGGGTTAAACAACGGAACTTGAGTTGATTTTTTTTGCATAGATCCTGGTTTTGACATTCTAAAAAGAGGCGAAACAATCCGGTGAAAAATGTTCATATGTGTTCATTTCACCGACTTTTTTTGTATAGCAAAAAAGTGTTTCTTCCGTTTTTGAATGTCCGGGAAAATGCATGTTCTTCTTGACCTAAAACTTATGTGATACAAATTTGAGGCCAATCGGATTAATTTAACCCGTGGCGCCCGGCGGTCAAAAGTTTGGATTTTTCAAATTTAAAAAAAAAAAATTGTTTTACAACACATAATATTTTTTATTTGATGACTGAATGACAAATATTAAAAAAATAACATCGGTCAAATGGTTTTCGACATATGGTTATTTGAAGTTCGCAAACAAAATAACGTTTTTTCCTACCCCGAGTAAAAAAAAATTGTATGGTAAAACATGTTATCTTATAAAATTATATATAACTAGCTGGCCCGGTCCGCGTTGCTGGCCCAAATATATGATCAGTGTTATATTTCGTCTCGCTTCAAATATATAGCCCTGCAAAAAAGGTAATGAATTTCGTGGCTTAGAAAAAATTGTAGGCCTGGTTTTAAAGACCCGATTAGGCAGATAATCATCTTCAAATTATATTTTAGGAACTAAAAAAAAAATAACCATGTCTTCGACTTTGAGTACTGTATAAATTCGGAACTTATTTCGTATCATTACGAACAACACAAAAATAAATTACGCTCGTTCTTATCGTGAGCTATTGTCTTGAGTTAAAACAAACCTTTATAGTTTTCCCGAATTTTCCATTTTTTCGGGACACTTTTCTCATTTAAATTTCCTTAAATTAAAATTATAATTAACAAAATCGGTCCGGTCATTAGTAGTCGACATATTTAGACAAAGCGGGCGTTAAAATTTGAGTGGTTAGTTTTAAAGTGGTAAAATTCCCAAGGATTTAAAATCATTTGTACCAAGTTTAAGCAGAATCTATTAAGAAATATTTTTTTTAATAGATCAAATTAGAGTGAAAATGAATTTTAGATATATCGAAAAAAAAGTGGCCGAGGACAATTTTTCATTTCAAACAATTATATGGAACATTAAAAACATTTAAAACAATTAGCCACATCGGTCCAGGCGTTTTCAAGTAATGCAAATTTTAAGGATATTGAAAAATGTAGGCTTTGAAGTGGGGGAGGCCAATAAATATTTCAAAATCCTTACTTGGAATATTATGATCATTAAAGAAAAAATTTATCAAATCAGGCCAGTCTTTCTTTGATGTGGGAGTGGACAATTTATCTTTCCTTAAAAACCTTAGTTGTACTATCACGGAAGTCAACAAATACTACTAATAGACAAATCGTCCCTGCCGTTCTAGTACTTTCGATATATCGAAATAAAAATGGGCGTGAAAAAAATTTATTTCTGTTTTAACCTAAGTTGGGCTATGACGAACATTTAAAAAAAAAGGTTAGTCAAATCGATCCAGCCGTTCTCTGATTTCAGATATAACGAAAAAAGGAGGCGTAAAAATTGGCGTGGTTAATTTGTTTTCCGAAAAAACCAAAGAAAAACATTAAAAAAAAATAAGACGCACATTTAAAGAAAAATATTATCCAAATCGGTCAGTTCTCAAGTGATGCGATTACCAACGAACTCCATATGATTTTTATTTATATTTTATTATTCTATATTTTATTTTTCTATGGAGTAAATTTTATATATATCAAAAAAAAGGAGTGCGTAAACAATTTTTCTTACCTTAAAAACCTAACTTGAATGTAACCAGCTCGGTCCATCCATTCAAAAGTGGAAATAGAAGTGGAAAATTATTCTTTCCGAAAAACCTTTGCTGGACTATGACGAACATTAAAAACAAAATTAGATAAATTGATCCACCCATTCCATGCTATATACCGGAAAAGTGAGCGTAAAAGTAGGCTTGGACAATTTTTCTTTCCTTAAAAATCTTTTACGGACTATAACCAAATCGGTCTAGCCGTCTTAGATCTTTCGATACATAGAAAAAAGTGGGCGTGGGAAATTCTACTACCCATTAAAACCTTAGTGGAATTATGACGAACATTTTCAACAAAAATTAGCTAAAGTGGGAGTGTTCAATTTTTTTTTTTCGTAAAAACCAAAGTTGGAATATAATGAAAATGCGTTAAAAAAATGTTGTCAAATCGGTCCAACCATTCTCAGATTTTAGATAAATTGAAAAAGTGGGCGTAAAAGTGGGCATGGTCGATTTTTCTTTCAGTAAAAACTTAAATTGGATTATTACGAACATTTAAATAAAAAATTACCCTAATCGGTGCAGCTGTTTCCCGATTTTAGATAAATCAAAAAAAAATGGGCGTAAAAGTGGGTGTGGCCAATTTTTCTTCACGTAAAAACCTAAGTTGGACTATGACGAACATTTCAAAAAAAAAATTGTCCAAATCGGTCCAGCCGTTCTCAACTGATGCTGTTACCAACGAACGACAATTGATTTTTATTTATATAGATTTATTGGATCTGATTTTGCTAAATTTCATCCGAAAATTGGCCGCGCCAAAGTTATCTCATAACATCTTATAATATATGAAGTTACAGTTTAATATTTGATTGTATGTGATTTCATCCGAAAATTGGCCGCGCCAAAGTTATCCCAAATTATCTATTATCATGATTTTGTATTAAATATGATATGATATGATGTAATTTCATCCGGAAATTGGCCGCGCCAAAGTTATCTTAAAATATCCAATATCATGATTTTATATTAAATTGGATATTATATAATGTAATTTCATCCGAAATTTGGCCGCGCCAAAGTTATCTTATAATATCTGATATCTTGATTTTATAAAAAAATTATTGGATACATTTTTATCCAAAAAATGTTTCTGTTTTTAGATTTATTTTTAGATATAATAATGTCAAACTGAAAATAAATAAAAAAAAAAAAACTTCGAACGGACGGGGATTAGAACCACAAGTCTTCCGTTTTGTAATCGCAATCTCTACCCTCTAGACCAGCGGACGCTGTTAGCAAATAACAACTTTAAAAGACTTAGTTTTAAATAAATTTATCGTATCTAATTATATCAAATTGATCTAACATATAGTAATATATGATTATATCCAATTAAATATGTTATTCACTTGTACACAATTTTCAAAAAGACTTAGAAAATTTTTGATAAAATTTAAAAAAAAAAAAATTGGAATGACGATCAGCGCTATTAGGGGCTTCCATGGTAAGCTTAAACAATAATTTTAATGTAGCAATATGCCTTATTTCCAAGTCATAGGCTTCCAAAGTGAAATAAGACTTTGGCTTGCTTATAAGTTTGAAATTTTTCATGGAATCAGGAAATCAGAATTAGATTTGAGATCGGGTTCCAAAAATCATTGATAATTTGATAATTTATACCAAATATAGCTATTATTAACTATATAAATGCAATATAAATTTTTAAAAATGATTGCAAAAGTTCAAAAAGTAAAATTTTTTAAGTTCTAAAAAAACAAATGCAATAAAAAAGTGTTTTCTATTTAAAAAAAAAAATAAAAAAAAAAATTTTTTTCTGGAATCGAACTCGGGTTCCTAAAAATGATAGATAATTTTATAATAAATTAAATACAGTTATATATAACTATATAAAAGCAATATAATTTTTTAAAAATGATTGCAAAAATTCAAAAAAAGAAAAATTTTTAGTTCTAAAAAAAATAAATGCAATAAAAAAGTGTTTTCTATTTAAAAAAAATAAAAAAAAATATATTTTTTTTCTGGAATCGAACTCGGGTTCCCAAAAATTATAGATAATTTTATAATAAATCAAATATAGTTATATATAACTGTATAAAAGAAAAATAATTTTTTAAAAATGATTGCAAAAATTCCAAAAATGAAAATTTTTTAGTTCTAAAAAAATTAAACGCAATAAAAAAGTGTTTCCTATTTAAAAAAAATAAAAAAAAACTTTTTTTTTTCTCGACTGGGCCGGGAATCGAACTCGGGTTCCCAAAAATGATATGTAATCTTATATGATACAATACAAAGTTTTGTATAACCATATATGTTGACACACAAAAATAAATTTTGAAATACTGGCATATATAATTATATATGGCTAGTGGTTTGGTCAAAAAAATATTTTTTTTATACATGATTATATCAAAATATATATTCCATTACATATGCGACCATTTATTAATATATATTGAGTTTAGACGAAATTTGCGTATATATAGTACCATACAAACACAGATATGTTATCGTTTAAGACACATATAATTATATATATTATTTTTGTTTGAATTTTTTTTAGTATGGAGTTATATATAATTATACATAAATTGATACTGGATTTTTTGTTTAGTAAAGTCCTATACATAATTAGATATAAAGTCACGTATAATATTGAATGAAATCGGATTAAGTTTTATGTGCAACGTATGATTACATCTACCATTTATATTAATATATTATGAACAATATAATTAGATATGATTTTATATGACATCATTTAAAAAAATTGGAAAATTTCAAAGTGAGATATAATTGTATACTTTGACTCATATAGTTGTATATGGTTTTATGAAAACATATAAAATAATATACATTTATATAAATTCCTTTTTACTCGGGACGTAAATATTTTTTTTTCAACAAATCTCTCATTTAAACTTGATTTTAGCCAAATCCGCTTATTTTAAATCGTGGCAAGCTTCGATCAAAAATTTGGAATTTTGGAAAATTTAAATTCGATAATTTTAACACATGGCGTCCCTCAATCAAAGTTTTGAATTTTTAGAAATATTTCACCAAAATTTTGGATTTTTAAAAACTTGAAAAAAAATATTTTTATTAATTTTGAAGAGCTCTACGAAAGAGTCAACGGAAAAAAATTCTAAGTTTTTTGGCAACTTTCAAATAGCAATATCTCGAAAACCGTTTGACCAATTCAAAAAATTTCTTGATATACACAGAAAAAAATATGGAGGAAACAAATTTGAGTACTCACTTGTTCAAATTTAAAAACAACAAGTAAAAAAGTTAAATTCGACCTTGCCGAATGTAGTGATACCCTCCAAAATTTCTAAAAGATTATATCAAAAACTTTATTTCAAAGGAAATTACTTTTCTTTTTTTGTCAAAAAATATGTTTGAACTTGTTTAAATACCATTTGGTGTTCAAATATGTTCGCATAAGTCAACCAGCAGCCGAATTAAAGCATTTTGTATTTTTAGGTTATGTTGAATGCACTAAAATTTTTGAGGTGTCCTTACATTTTCGTTCATAACTTTTGAACCGCTGAACCGATATCGCTCAAATACAATACCTAACTTCTCGGGAGAACTTCCAATAAATATGTATAAGTTTCAGTCATCTACGTGTAATATTTTGGCCGTGATCACCATTTCCACAGACAGACGGATATCGCTAGAATGTCTTAAAATCGATCGGGGATCATGAATATATATACTTTATGGGGTCCTAGACCGATATTTCGATGAGTTACAAACGGAATGACAAACTTATATATTAAAGGTGTCCTTACGACTAAGGTAAGTTTTCAAAATCACTTTTTAATACGTGGTAGGGTCCTAAATTATAGTTTAGTATCTAAAAATGAGTGAGCCAGAATTTGGGGACAATCGGATAAAAATAACTCGTGCCGAAAATGGATTGAAGTTTTGGGACACTCTTATGTGATAAAAAAACACGTTTTTTCTAGTTTTTTTAAAATTATTGTTATATGTTATTTTTTGTTAATTTTTTTGTTAAATAATATGAAAATGGTACTAAATTACCTTTCCAAAAAGGTTAAAAAAATTAAAATCGGATAAAAATTAAGCATTTTACGCATACATGCCCCAGACCATTGCATGGTTTTTAAAGCCAAAATTTGAAAATGTTCAAAATTTCTAGGCAAAAAAATAAAAAAAATTAAATTTTACTTCATAATGTTATTACATACATGTTATAGATAAAAACTAACAAATATAGTAGTCTAGCTTTTTTTTTAATTTGGCGTGGGTAGTTTTATAACTTCCGCGGATTTCAAAGGAAATGTGTTTTTCTATGGTAATTTAGCAAATATGGAAAAAATGTTTTGTATTATACTATACCAAGTGTAAAATATAAATTCTGTAAATTTTTAGAGAAATAGGGCATCTTTAACCCCTTTTCATCGAGGTGAAATGACAAATTTGGGACATTACATATTTATATAAAAAAAGATATCTGCATATATCCGGTTTCTCAAAAGTTATAGAATTTACATTTTAAGCTTCGTTCCGTACAATAAAGAAAAAATTTCCACATATTTGCTAAATTATTGTGAAAAAAACGCATTTTATTTGGAATCCGCGGAAATTTTATCACTACCGGCGAAAAATAAAAAAAATCTTGACTACCATATCTGCTATTTTTAATCGTAAACATGTTTTCAATATGATTATAAAGTAAAATTAATTTTTTTTTATTTTTTTGCCTACAAATTTTGAAAATTTTTAAATTCTGGCTTAAAAACCCATACAATGGTCTGGGGCATGTATGCGTAAAATGCTTGTTTTTTATCCGAATTTAATTTTATTAGTCTTTTTGGAAAGGTAATTTAGTACCATTTTCGTATTCATTCACAAAAAAATTAACAAAAAATAACAAATACTAACATTTTACCAAAAACTACAAAAAAGGGGTTTTTCTTTCATATAAGAATGCCCCAAAACTTCAATCCATTTTCGGCACGAGTTATTTTTAGCCGATTGTCCCCAAATTTTGGCTCACTCATTTTTAGATACTAAAGAACAATTTAGGACCCTACCAGGTGTAAAAAGATGATTTTCGTTTTTAAGGACACCTCTATTATATATACCCTCTCTCACTAAAGTGGAGGGTATAAAAATTGAGTAATTTTTTAATTGACGCAATTAAAAATTTACTTACAAATTTTAAAAACAATTTAAGTAAATGATTTAATAAAAACTGAATAGTTTTTTTAATTTTTTTTTAAACTCTCACAGTTTTTTGAATTCTCGTTTAGTTTATAGTTTTTTGTGTATGTATAAGAAAGTTTGTAATCGTCTTTAAAAAATTTGGTAAAGTTTGAAAAAACAAGTTTTTTGTTTTTTTTTTGTAAAAAAATTTAAAACTTTTTAAACTTTTAAAAACAAAAATAGATAAATTTTGAGTAAATTTTTAATAGTGTCAATTAAAAATTTACTCAAATTTTTTTTTTTTTCAAACATTTAATAAATTTTTATTAAAAATTTACTCAATACTATTAAATCGTTTACTGGTCCAAAATTGAGTAATTTTTTTACTCAATAGTATTAAAAATTTACTCAAATTTTTTTTTCTGTGTACGTGCTCAGCATGACACACTAATTAACAATAACGTTTCGGAAGAGGCTACAGAAAAACATGTGTCCCGTGAATGTCTGAATAGGTTGTCTGAATAGCGCTATATGGAACTAAGAAAATTGCGTTTTTGGTTTTTCAATTTTTCAAAAACTGGTATTAGGTGTGGTAAAAAATTGGAAAAATTGTCAAATTTTTATCGAGGTGCCTTGTTCAAATATTTATCAAATTAAAACGGAATGCACCAAAATCTCAAAAATTTACGTTCTTGTATAGTTTTGTATGACCTATCGACTATTTTTTTTTTTTAATTTTCAGAACCTGTTCTGAAATTTTTCAATTTCAATTTTTCAATTTTATTCGAAAGTCCATACATAACTGTACAAGAATGTAAATTTTTGAGATTGTGGTGCATTCCGTTTTAATTTGATAAATATTTAAACAAGGCAACTCGACACAAATTTGACTATTTTTCCAATATTTGACCACGCCTCCTAAGCCCAGTTTTTGAAAAATTAAAAAACCAAAAAAGCAATTTTCTTAGTTCCATATAGGGTAGGGTTGCCATTTAAATTTTGAGAAAAAGAGGACATCAACCACAAAAAAGGAGGACATTTGTCCCAAAAAATAGGACATATTATATACCCTCCTCCACTCAAGTGTTAGAGGGTATATATAAGTTTGTCATTCCGTTTGTAACACCTCGAAATATTGGTCTAGGACCCCATAAAGTATATATATTCATGATCATCGAGCGAGTTTAATACGATCTAAAGATGTCCGTCCGTCTGTTGAAAACACGCTAACTTTTGAAAGACTTAACGAAGGCTTCTGAAATGTGGCATATATGTTGGGCATTAAGCTGGTCAGGTTGGTATTGCAATCCAGCGAAATCGGTCCAGTGGTTCAAAAGTTATAAGTTAAAGAGTGAATTTCGGCAAGGGGTTTTCGCGAATTTACAAGATAAAAAACACGGTAATTTTCGAACGACAAATCTGAGGGTGCTGAAGTGTGGCATATATATTTGTCGTTTCTCTGGCCCGGGTTGCATTAAATTTCAGCCATGTGTTGAAAAAACCGAGTTTAAAAAAAAAACAGGCTTTAAAAACAATGATAAACTGTAAAATTACTTTATAGAGTATTTTTGTCACTCAGAAATATTTTTACACTAAAAAAAAAAAATTACACTCGAAAAAAATTTTTCACTCAAAAAACAATTAGTAAATTATTTTTTTTTACAAAAATGGCGAAAAAAAAGTTTTTTACTCAAAATAAAATATTTCAAATCAAAATTGTTAATTTTTTTCACATTAAAAAATTTACTCTCCTTTAAAAGTGGCATTGTGGAGGGTATTCATAGATTCGGCCAAGTCGAAACTCGTGGCGAAGAGCTCCTCGAGTTTGAATGATCGGATTAGGTTCAAATTAAATTTAAATGAAAGTTCCTCTCAAACTCTATAAAGGGGTCTGGGGAACATTTTTTTTTTCAGGTATGAAAAAACCGTAATTTTTGGTAATTTTTTTGCAAATTTCAAATGTCGATATCTCAAAAACCGTTTGACCAATTCAAGACATATTTTTTATACCCTCCACTCTAGTGATAGAGGGTATATATAAGTTTGTCATTCCGTTTGTAACACCTCGAAATATTGGTCTAGGACCCAATAAAGTATATATATTTATGATCCTCGGTCGATTTTAAGTCGATCTAGCGATGTCCGTCCGTCCGTCTGTCTGTCTGTCCGTCCGTAGAAAACACGCTAACTTTTGAAGGACTTTACAGAGGCTACTGAAGTTTGGCATATATGTTTATCATTTACCTGGTCAGGTTGGTATTGCAATCCAGCCAAATCGGTCCAGTGGTTCAAAAGTTATGAGCAAAAGAGTAAATTTCGGCAAGGGTGTTTCTCGAATTTACGAGATAAAAAACACGATAACTTTTGAAAGACAATAATGAGACTACTGAAGCTTGGCATGTATCTTTGCCGTTCGCCGGGTCTGTTTGGTTTTAAATTTCAGCTCAATAGGTCCAGTGGTTCAAAAGTTATGAGCAAAAGAGTAAATTTCGGCAAGGGTGTTTCGTAAATTTACGAGATAAAAAACACGATAACTTTCGAAAGACAATAATGAGACTACTGAAGCTTGGCATGTATCTTTGCCGTTCCCCGGATCTGTTTGGTATTAAATTTCAGCTCAATCGGTGCAGTGGTTCAAAAGTTATAAGCAAAACCCTGAATTTCAGATTAGTTTCATCTAAAATGCCACGTGTTTTAACAAGTTTTAAAAGCATTGGTGGTAACTAAACAATGCTTTTCAAACTTGTTTAATTTTAAAGCAATGCTTTTTAAACTTGTTGAGTTTTAAAAGCATTGGTAACTTAAAAATTACACTCGAAAAAAATTTTACACTCCAAAAAAATTTTACACTCAAAAAAATTTTACACTAAAAAAAATTTACACAAAAAAAAATTTAGTTTTTTTTACAAAAAATTACAACATTTTGTGTACATACGTACGTGCATTCACTCAGAAATATTTTTGCAGTAATAATAACATTACACTCGAAAAAAATTTTACACCCAAAAAAAAATTAGTAATTTTTTTTTTTTTTTTAATGACAAAAACAGAGTTTTTTATTCAAAATAAAATATTTCTAATCAAAATTGTTAATTCTTTCACGTTCAAAAATGTACTACCTTTTAAAAAAAATGCATTGTGGAGGGTATTCAATGAATACCCTCCACAATGCATTTTTTTATACTATTCATAGATTCGGCAAAGTCGAATTTAACTTTTCTACTTGTTTTATTTATTTTTTTTTTTAATTTTTCAAAATTCCAAAGTTTTGGTGCAAAATTTTCAAAAATCAAAAACTTTGATCGTTGGGCGCCTCGGGTTAAAATGATAGGATTTGTCTCAATTTAAGTTTAAATAAAAATCCGCCTTAAGGGTCGAGGAAAAGAAAATTTTTGGGAAGTATTTTTCTTCTTTTTTTATTTTTTAAATTGATAGGCAATACTGCCTATCAAGTACTAATGTAACCGGGATGCTACTCTCGGAAAGGGTATAAAAGAGATATCAAAGATTTTAAAGATGGGCTTCAGTATGACAACCCTGTAATTGCGTGTGTTGTTATTTTTAAAAACAGTTTTTGCAGCGCCATCTGGCGAACTAATTTTTGAAGCTTTGTTTAATAGACATTATTTTTTTATTTTTACTTCGTTGACGTTTAAGTCATATTTATCAACGAAAAAGGATGCTTTGATAGATATTAGTTATAAATATAAACTAATAATTATTCCAAAAAAAATTTATTCTGCCTGAGCGGAGAATCGAACCCAGGCTTGCTGGTTAATAGTCCAACGCGCTAACTATTAAGCCGCAGCATCCAATTTCAAATAGCGAGATCTCGAAAACCGTGCGACCGATTTTAAATTTTGGTTAATATTTGTGTTTAGCGCATCGAAATCAATAAAAATTATGTATTTTAAATTATTTTAAATTTTAAAACAAACTAAAATTTTAATAGTCGGGAGTTACGGGTTAATTTAATCCGACTGGCCTTAAGTTTTACTATATTAGTTTTAGCCCTAGACGACTAAAAATTTTCCCGGACGTTCAAAATCGGAAAAAAAAGTTTGCCATGCAAAAAAAATGCCGATCTAACTACCATACTGTGGTTCGAGGTTAAACAAAATTTTCAAAATTTTAAGATAAAGGAAAATGTTTCACATCTCCTTATATTGTGTGCTGTGTCGAAAGCTTAAGTTTTATTATAAAATAATTTTTATTTATTTTTTTTTTTTTCAAAAATTAAAATAGAATTTGCATATGTTTAGATTTTCTTTAACTTTATACTTACTAATTGTATTTATATTTTTTCTTATCTTGTATGTGAATTTGTTTATTTTTAATTAAAAATATGTTGAAACTGTGACACTAACAAACTTCCTTTGCCATATCCTTTTTTTCATACTTTTAAAATTTTATAATGGTTGTTTTTATTTTCTTTTTGTTAAACAAAATATTTATATTTTGTAAAAATAAAATAACACAAACAGTGTTTACATCCTTGTTAAATACCTTGCACAAAAAAACAAACAAACACTTACCTGAAAAGAGAAGAAAAAAATAAATAAATTAGTATAAAAATAAAAATAAAAAAAGAAATATAGGTAACTAAAGTGATGCTTAAATTTATAAATATATTATTTGAATTTAAAGAAAATTTTTTTAAATAAGAATAAATTTTAAAAATCTCTTTATTATTATTAAATAAGAAAAATATTTCTAAATTTTCATATGTTTTCCAAAAGAAAACACTTGTAGAGTATGAGAAGTTGAATAGAATATTTTTCATTTGATATTTTGAATGCTGACAAGCAACTGAATAATTTTTTTGATACTCTGAATACTGACAAGCAACTGAATGATTTTTGTGTTTTTTGGACTCTCTGTTATCTTAGAGCAAGAACAGAATAAGCACGGCTCGGGGGACGGTTTCCAATTAGTATGAAATTAACCAACTTTAAAAACAGAACAAGTTTTATTTCATAGTGGCGCCTTTTGACTTTTTTCGTTGCAAAAATCATAACTTTTGAACTAATGAAGATATTTTAAAAATTTAAACAGCATTCGAAAGAAGACTCCCCTAGCTTCAAAATATATGAGCCGCAAGGTAATAGGCTAGCCGCGGCACTGTGCACAGTGTCGTATTTTGACTTTTTTGGTTGTAAGCATTACAAATTTTAAAGTAATAAAGATATTATTATAGCTTACAATAAGTAGCCCGCATGGCCATTGGCCCACTGCAACACAGTGCCTCGTTTTGACTTTTTTTCATTGCAAAAATCATAAGTTTTGAAGTTATCAAGGCATTTTTTTATGTTTAAAACGCACTTGAATTTTATCTCCTTTAGGTTCAAGAAACCGCATCCGCATTGTAATAGGCCCGCTTCGGCACTGTGCACAGTGACACCTTTTGACCTCTTTTGTTGTAAATTGTAAATCTAAAAATCATTTAAAATATAACATATTGTGCGTCAAATTAAGTCAATCTGCACGCTGATATTCTCGTTAAGCGTTTGTAACTTGCCGATTAGACTTAGCGCAACAATAATCACAATACATATTAAAAGTCTCGAAAAAATAAAATAATATGACAGAGAAAAAATAAGAAAACAAAAATTAGGAAATTTTTTACGGTACTGAGTAAAATATTACTCAATTTTTCACCAGAAAACCACTTGATATTTAAAATTTAATAAATGTTTACCAACAAATTTGAGTAAATTTTCAATTTATAAAACTAAAATTTTACTTGAATTTTTTTTGTTTTTTTTTAAGTAATTTTTTAATTGTTTCAAGTAAAAGTTTACTTAAAACTTATATATTTAAAAAAAGTTTCAGCTTTTAAACTAACCAAGTATATTTATGTTTTAACATAGGCAAATTTTAAAAAGATGATTAGAAACTTTCAAATATATATAAAAAAAGAACTATAAACTCAATGAGAATTCAACACAAATTTTATTTTTTGTAATTAGCTGTAGGTTCAATTTTAACAGATCATTCACTAGGGTTAAACAAATTTAAGACTTTTTTAAATAAAAACTTATTAAAAATCTTGTTAGATAACGTTTGTTTCTTTCTTTGTACACAAACCTTTGTCTATTTAAAAAATTCTTAAAAATTCCGAGATGAAACATAAGTTTTTCGCAATTTTTATGTTTAACTTTGTTTTATTAAAAATACAAAATTTTTACTTTTAAAATATCTTAATTCGTTCAGGAGTTACAGCTCGTCAAAGTGGTTATATAGAAAAAAATTTTCCGCTAGGGGGCGTTATACGCAAATAAAAAAGCCAAAAAAACAAAATAATAAATTAAAGAACAATACATCTACTAAGCTTGGTAAAAAAATCCAGTGGATCTCAAAACTGCCCAAAATCTGTTAGGATATTTTAAAAATATCTCATTTTCGTAGTAAAAGTTGTTACAGTTTCTTTGTTTTTTCATGTACACGGGCAAGTAAGGGCACCCAATTTTTATTGAATAAGTTAGAGTATTAAATACTAAACATCCTCTGTATAATAGATCCCGTCACAAACCGTCACTTTTTTAGTTCTATTCTATCAAATATAAAAAAATACCGAAATATGGTGAGTTTGCAAAACTGTTCCTAAAAAACAAAGTATTCGACCAAATAACCCGTTTTTTTATATCGTTTCATTTGAATTAATATACCTTTCAAACGACACCAAAAAAATAATGATCGGTTGCATAGTTTGCCTGAAATTCAATTTAAAAAATGATATATTTTTTTTTAATTTTAACTTTTTTCAGCAGACTGAAAAATTTCCAACTTTGGGTGGCTCTATAATTCATAATTTTTATCCGATTTCAAAATCAGTGAGGAGTTTTCAATCATATGTAATCATTCATTTTATCAAATTCTTCTGTCAATTTTTGGATTTTTGCAACGCTTTTAAGGAAAAGGCGCCACAGTGCGGCGCTGGCCACCGGTTTTATCTGCCAACTCGTATTGAAAAAAGTCATGCCGGGATTGTTTTGTTTCTACTCTTACGAGTAGCATTTGAAGTTAACTATTCAATCGTTTGAAGAGTTCCGTGACGTGCTTATTCTGTTTAGGTCCTTTACCAAATTTAACTTTAATTCTAACAGCACTTTATCACTAACAATGACATTTTCAACATGTTTATATCCATATTTAAATAGTTTATGTATTTTAAATTGCAACTACACATGTATTAGAGAATTTGCAAATATGTATGTATGGTTTAAGTATGCAACACTTGCTGTAACTATGACTGCCAAGCAAAATCTCTAATAATTTATAAATTTATATTAAATCTCTATAAATTTATAAACATTGTAACTAGGGTGGTACTTATTTTACAAAATTGATTAAAATAGTTAAAAACAAGTAGAAAAGTTGAATTCGACTTGGGCGAATCTATGAATACCCTTCACAATGCCCTTTTTAAGTTATAGTAAATTTTCTAAAGTGAAAAAATAACATTTTTGATTAGAAATATTTTATTTTGTGTAAAAAAATTTTTTTTTTAACTAATTTTGAAAAAAAAAAAAAAATAATTTACAAAATTTTTTTTTGACTGTAAAATTTTTTTGAGTGTATAATTTTTTTCGAGTGTATTTTTTTTTTCTTTTAGTGTAAAAATATTTTTGACTGACAAAAATGCGTTGTAAAATATTTTTGTGACTTACCAATATTTTTAAAATATGTTTAACGGGTTTTCAACACGTGAATTTAAGGTGAGGCGAATCTGAAATTTACGGTTTTGCTAATAACTTTTGAACCACTGGACCGATTTGGCGAAAATTCAATACGAACCAGCTCAGGGAAACGACAAATATATATGCCAAGCTTCAGCATCCGCAGAATTGCTGTTAGAAAGTTATCGTTTTTTTTATCTCGTAAATTCGTGAAAAACCCTTGACTAAATTCACTCTTTTGCTCAAAACTTTTGAACCACTGGACCGATTTCGCTGGATTGCAATACCAACCTGACCAGGTAAATGCCCAACATTACCGACCGCGGTCGGTAATGCTGTGCTCTAATGTGATTTACATTGCAGTCAATATCAACCCAATACAAAAAAGCTAGTGTCACAGGGGCCTTTACAAAAGTATAAAAAACCTGTAAAAATTTGTTTTTTTTAGAGGTTGGTTTAGTTCCTCAAGGGGGAACTTTTTCCCCTGGGTCGAGTTTGCCCATTTCCAGACTCAACCAGCTTATGACCATAAGCCAAGCTCGTGCCAAACTTCAGGAGTCTAGCAATATTTTTTTAAAGTGTATCGTGTATAAATAATACAAATAATTTATGAGGACAGTTGCTTCATGAAGGGACAAGTACTTTAAAAAACTACGTTTAAACACTTTCCAATTGTATTTCAGAAATTATCAATATTTCAGAAATTATCAATTGTATTTCAGAAGTTATCAATTGTATTTCCGAAATAATCAATTGTATTTCAGAATTTATCAATTGTATTTCAGAAATTATCAATTGTATTTCAGAAATTATCAATTATATTTCAGAAATTATCAATTGTATTTCAGAATTTATCAATTATATTTCAGAAATTATCAATTGTTTTTCAGAAGTTATCCATTGTATTTCAGAAATTATCATTTGTGTTTTAAAAAATATCAATTTTATTTCAGAAACTATCAATTGTAGTTCAGAATTATCAGTTGTATTTTAAGAACTATCAATTGTATTTAATAATTATCAATTGTATTTCAGAAATTATAAATTGTATTTCAGAAACTAACCTTTGTAAAACAAATGAAAATTTCTGAAATACAATTGATAAATTCTAAAATATAATTGATAATTTCGGAAATACAATTAATATTTCCTGAAATACACTCAAAAAAATACGTTAGTAGATTTACTAATTTTTTTTTGCTAATGCTAGCTAGCTAACTTTTAGCAAATTTTTAGTTGAGATTAGCATGTTAGCAAAAAATTCTTGTAAACTTCATTTAGCACATTAGCAATTTTAAACAAACGTTGAACTAATTTCTTTTGCTAAGATTTGAAATTGTGTTGACAACATTTTTACAAGATTTTTTGCTAACATTAGCAAAAATAAATGGTAAATTTTTTTTTATTTTCAGAAAACTTAAAATGGCTCTATCTCGGAAACTAAGCCAGTTAGAGCAAAATGGAGGGCATTTTTGGTTCTTAGAATCTCCATACTTTCGCGGGTCCTCTTCACATGTGTGGACCCTAATGGGCCCTAACTTTGGATCCAAAAAAGTTAGCATTCCCGAAAATTTTAAAATGCTCATATCTCGGTAAATATTGCCGACACAACAAAAAGTCCAAAAGCATTTTTGTAGCTCTCAATACGTAGAACAAGACCGCAAAATAGTCAAAAGCTCTCCGAGTAATATTTTTGAAGTTATCGAGTTTTTTAATTCTCAAGACCCCAGTGGTCCCCTATAATTACGTATCTCAAAAACTAAGCAAGGTAGATCGAAACGGACACAAATTTTGGATCAAAAACTATGACGATTTTTAAGGAACCCAACTAGGTCTAGGCCCATCGGGGTCTGGACCTATCGGGTCCGAACCCAATGGGGTCCTCAAATGTGTCAAAAAAAAAAATTAGTTAACTAATTATTGGCAAAACATTTTTGCTAACTTTAGCAAAAAAATTGTGGGTTCAAAATCAGCAAATTTTCTTGTAGGTTTACAAGCTTTTTTTGCTAACATTACAGTTTTTTTTTTTTGAGTGTACAAATGATATTTCCTGAAATACAAATTAAGAATTTCTAAAATACAATTAATAAATTCTGAAATACAATTGTTAATTTCTGAAATACAATTGATAATTTCTGGAATACAATTGATAAATTCTAAAATACAATTGAATAGTTCATGCGAATAAAGACGAATAGACCATTTGTAGAATTTTACAGGGGACAATAAAAACGCAGGAAACGGTTAAAAAATAATATTTTTGTCAACTTTTTGGTATTATCTTAAAGGTTTAAGTCACATCTACCTATATACAAAATTTTAGTAAGGTATTCGAAAGAGAACTTGCCAAAAATTGGACTTAAATTTTTTGCTTAAATGGAAAAAGGGCGAATATCCAAAAAAATGTATTGAAATTTGAATAAAAATGTGTTATTTTGCAGCAGATTTTGACTACATTTTCACGAAACTTGCAAAACTTGACGAACTATGGTTGGTATTTGTTTGTAACACTTTAAGGACTTCGAGGATACACTATTTAAAGATTGCAAGGACATGCAAAAAAAATTTTTTTTTTAAATTTTTTTTTTAATATTCCTGCCTTTTGATGCAGTAGTAATACTTTATGACACTAAATACATTTTTAGGAATTATAATATTAACCCTTGACTGCATGTATTCGTGGTTATATGATCTTAATTACGCGGTAACACTGAAGATTTTTTTCACAAATTATTATGCTAATTATATGCTAAGATTGTTTTTTTGTGTACAATTTCAAATTTTAGCTAATATCAATTTTAAACTCGCAGCTAAATAATTTTTATATAATATTTTGTTAAGGATGGATATTCGCCCTTTTTCCTTTCCACACTTTAAAGTCTTATAACTCAAGAACGGTAAAATTTTTTGCCAATATAATAAGTGTGGTTTGTTCCTCGTAATGTTCTTTTAATACATTGTTACCGAAAGTAAAATTTTTGTATGTTTTTGTGTTGTATTTAATCAAAATTGTGCGTTAGTTCACTCAAAATTTAAACAAAAATATAAAAATATACGAATTATTGCACTTTTAAAGTCATTTTTTTAGCTTTAAAAGTCAAAATTTCCCCAAAATTTCTGCATAGGATTGTAGGGCTCTGCTAATAAAATGCATTTATGCAAAAAAACGTGTTTGCGAAAAAGTGGTCTATTCGTCCTTATTCGCATGAACTATTCAATTGATAATTTCTGAAATACAATTGATAATTTCTGAAATACAATTGATTTCTTCTGAAATGCAATTGATAGTATCTGGAATACAATTGATAATTTCTGAAATACAATTGGAAATGGTGTAGTTTACAAATTAAAAACAAATTTGCGATCCACGACACTTTGCATTGATTTTCCATGTAAAGTCTTACGCTAAATCCGAAAATGAAACTAAAAATTTTAAGTAGAACCGATTTCGAGATGTTTCTAACTTTTCAAATGTACAATTTTTAAAAAAAGTGGTTTTACTTAAGTAAAAGACCGATTGGATTTATCTTTCGTTAGATCTTTAATTAGAGTAGAAAACACATACAAACAAAATTTGCGTGAAAATTGGCTTATTTGTGTTGCAATAGACCGATTTTACTAAATATCCGGGGAAATTTTTATATGGGTCTAACAAGGAAGGTCTTTCATTAGAGTTACCTTTTTTTTCTTAGCTGCCCAATCTCACATTTAGCGGGTCAAAGGGGAGGGGGAAAACAGGTTTTTTCCGTTTTTTACGATTTTTCACATTTTTATAGAAGAAACTATACGAACATTTTATACAGATCGGAAGGTTTCTTGAAGGCCTACCCAATTGCGTATCGGTCGTTTCCAAATTCGGCTTCGTTAAGTTCCTATTTTCGAAAACATAAAATCGTAGGGGTAGTTTATATGAAGAGATACATACGTAGGACCGCCAAAGTCATATATAATCTCTATTAAAATAAAGCTGACCCGTATATTTTCGCTTGGCAAAATTCTTGTTAAAAGACCACATTTTTTTGAGATTGGGCAGCTACAAAAAAGAGGTAACTCATATTTTTCTCCGCTCATTCCCATATGCAAGTTTCAGAACAATCGGAGGGGGCCCTCTTAAAGACCTTTCTTGTAAGTCCAAAAATTATCCAATTATATTCAGAATTGATTATGCTTCCAAAAGGAATTTTTTAAACAATTACAAACAAGATTATGATCAAATATTTCCTATTTTCATGAATTTTGAGAGATTTATGTGAATATCAGGAGGGTGGTTTGTATGGGGACTACAAAAAGAACTGATCCGATTCTTTTAAAATTTGGAATGATATCTGAATACGAAATAAGTTTACCAGCCAAATTTCGAAAGGATACCTATTATAATACGGTTATAATAGGTATCCAAATTATAAAAGGGCGTTTGTATGGGGGATATGTCTATACATGGACCGATTTTTAAAATTTTTAAAGGCTTCGTCAATGATGGACCGATTTTTAAATATACATGGACCGATTTTTTAAATTTTTAAAGGCTTCTTCAAGGCTTCGTCAATACATGGATCGATTTTTAAAATTTTTAAAGGCTTCGTCAATGAGTCAAACGAAGCATAAGTTTTAAATTTCATACAAATCGATTGATAATTGAGACCTGTATCGTGCTCACAACGTTTAGATGGACAGACGGACGGACAGACACACATAGCTAAATCGTTTCAGAAAGTGATTCTGAGTCGGTCGGTATACTTGAAGGTGGGTCTAGAACCAATATTTCGGATAGTTACAAACATCAGCACAAACTCATTATACCCTGTATACAGGTATACCACAGAGTGGTGTAGGGTATAAAAAGTGGTTTTACTTAAGTAAAAATATCTCCAGAAAAAATCGGTGGATTTCATTTGTTTATACCCTACATCACTCTGTGGTACAGGGTATAATGAGTTTGTGCTGATGTTTGTAACTATCCGAAATATTGGTCCTAGACCCACCTTCAAGTATGCCGACAGACTCTGAACCACTTATTGAGACGATTTAGCGATGTCCATCCGTATGTCGATTTCAGCACGGTACAGGTCGCAATTATCAATCGTTTTGTATGAAATTTGAAACTTAAGCTTCCTAGGGCCTATTAAAATTGAACAAAAATCGATCAATGTTTAGACCGAGTCCCCATACAAACGTCCCTTTATAATTTGGCTCAAATCACTCTAATAACCGTATTGTTATATGTATCCTTTTAAAACCTGGAGAGTTAACATATTGTGTATTCACAAATCATCATTCCTAATTTTAAAGGAATCGGACCAGTTCTTTCTGTATTTCTCATACAAACCACCCTCACGATTTTCACATAAATCTCTCAAAATTCATAAAAATTGGAAATATCTGATAAAAATTTTATTTGTACACTTAAAATAATTGTACAGTAAAAGGTTTAGTAAGTGATTTTGTACCAAAATCTACTAATAAATTACTAATTTTAGTATCTTCAAAGTACTAAAATTAGTAATTTTTTCTGGTTTTGAATAATATTAGTGAAAAATTTTAGTATTGGTTACCAATTCCTGCACTAGGTCCTTTTGGACTAACATTTAGTAAAATTTTTATATTGAATACCCACGTTTTTTTTTTGAGTGTAGGTGTTAAACGGTACTGTGGTGGCCTATTAGTACATAATTCTAATGGGACAATTTTGGACTTAGACCTCATATAAAAATTTCGCCCGATATTCAGTAAAATCGGTTAATTTGCAAAAAAAAAAAAAAAATTACTCAAATTTTGTTTGTGTGTACTTACGACACTAATTAAAGACCTAACGAAGAATCCAATCGGTCCATGTTTCGACTTGGCACCCATTTTCTAGAAAACACTGGTGTAGGATATCATATGATCGGTTTTGACTGACAATAATTTTCTTTCTTGTTTGCTTACTAGTTTTTTGTGTTAATTTTGATCCTAAAAGGCAACTTTTCCGACCCCGACGATTTTGAAATTCGAAAAATAGGGAAAATTTGCTCCACCCTAATATTTATGTATGCCTGTTGAAAATAAGCACGTATGTGTTCATGAATATTCCATATGTGTTTGTGTATATAGCAGACTGGGCCGTTTTTACAGCTTTGTTCTTTAATCGGAAACGGCTACACGGGAAAAGTGCCCTACACATGACTAAAATAATACGAAAAACTTGTTTTTCACTGCGTAAAAAAAAAATCAAGGCCATTCTTAAACCTCAAAAAACAAATAGATGATATTGACCGATTCAAAAAAGATATTGCAGATATGTTGCTGGTATGGGTGGGCCATATTTTCTGGGTAGCCGTTACCGATTAGAGAAAAGAGTGTAAAAACGACCTAGCCTAGGTAAGTGTGTATGTATATTAGGATGGGCAGTTTTTAAACTTTTTTCTCTGATCGGAAACTGCTACACGGGATAAGTGGCCAACTCATACCCGAAACATACCTGCAAAATCTTTTTTTGGAGTCGGTCAATATCTTCTCAAAATAAAAAAAGAAGATAACCGATTCCAAAAAGATTTTGCATGTGCACACAAAAAAAAAACTTTGTCAAATTACTAGGAAAAGTCTCGTAATCCCATTTTACCAATATTTGACAGTTTTCCTTGTTTTTTAACAAATCGAAATTTACATTTATTTTTGTAATTTTACAAATTTCCAAGATAATTTTCCAAAAAATTCTAGTAAATTCACGAGAATTCCTCGTAATTTCAATTGCGCCAAAAAAACTGTAAATTTACAATTTTATTGGTAAAAAGCTTGCAAAATTACAAAATTATTGGTAAAAAGTTTGTAAAATTACTAGGAATTCTCGTAAAATAGGAGGTAGTAAAAAATCTAGTGAAATTACGAAACCTCCTTGTAAAGTTTATTGTGTCAAAAAATTTGTAAATTTACAATTTTATTGCTAAAAACCTTGTAAAATTACAAAATTATTGCTAAAAAGCTCGTAAAATTACTAGGAATTTTTGTCAAATAGGAGGTAGCAAACAAAAAAAGTTACAAATTTTTCTTGTAATTTTACAAGGTTCTTTTTGAGTGAATGTTTCTGGTACACTCAAAAAAAAAAACTTGTAAAGTGACAAGAAAAGTTTCTTATTTTTTAGTTTTTGCTACCTCTTATTTGACAAGAATTCCTAGTAATTTTACAAGCTTTTTACTATTAATTTTGTAATTTTACAACTTGTTTACCAAAAAAATTATAAATTTACAACTTTTTTGACGCGATAAAATTTTTAAGGAATTCTCGTAACTTAACTAGATTTTTGGCTACCTCCTATTTTACAAGAATTTCTAGTAAAAATTACGAGCTTTTTTGTAATTTTACAAGTTTTTTACCGATAAAATTGTAAATTTACAACTTTTTTGGCGCAATCTTGGGAATTTGTAAAATTAAAAAAAAAAAAATAAATTTCGATCGAAATTTGTTTGTTAAAACACAAGAAAAACAAGAAAAACTGTCAAATATTTGTAAAATTGGATTACGAGACATTTTATAGTAATATGACAAAGTTTTTTTTGTGTGTATGGGTAGGTCACTTTTCAGAGAAAAATGTATAAAAACGATCCATCCTAATGTATATGCAATTTTACGGTTATGTGTTGTCTGTGTGCGTTTTCAAGTCAATGTGTGTATATGCAGTAAAATTGTATTTTAATCTTAATTGAAATGTAACAGATATTAATAAATAAACATTTTATAGATTATCGTACATATATGATTTTTTTTTTAATTTTTTTCGTTTTTTTTTTGTTGAATATTAATTTATTGAGATTTTACTGATAAATATGATTGTTTGGCATGTTAGTAATTCAATTTTTATACCCTACACCACACTGTGGTACAGGGTATAATGAGTTTGTGCTGATGTTTGTAACTACCCGAAATATTGGTCCTAGACCCACTTTTAAGTATACCGATCGACTTAGAATCACTTTTTGAGTCGATTTAGCGATGTCCGTCCGTCCGTCCGTCCGTCTGTCTGTCCATGTAAACGGTGTAAACACGATACAGGTCGCAATTCTCAATCAATTGACTTGAAATTTGAAACTTAAGCCTCTTTTGGCCCAAGGACGAAGTCTATTGAAATTGGAAAAAATCGGTCCATATTTAGACCTAGCCCCCATACAAAGGTCCTCTTTAGTTTTGGCTCAAATGACTCTAATAGCCGCAGTTTAATAGGTATCTTTTCGAAATTTGCCAGGTAATCATGTTTTATCCACACAAATCAACATTCCGAATTTTAAAGAAATCGGACCAGTTCTTCTTGTAGCCCCCATACAAACCACCTTCCCGATTTTCACATAAATCTCTCAAATTTCATGAAAATAGAAAATATTTAATTAAAATTCTGTTTGTGTATGTTAAACGCGTTCTTTAATAACCTTATCAAATCTGATTATCATCGGACCATTTTTGGACTTAGGTCCCATGTGGAAATTTCCCCCGATATTCAGTTGAAGCGATTTATTGTCAACAAAAAGAAGCCTATTCCACTCAAGTTTGATTAGTGAGTGCTTTTTACACTTATTAAAGATTTGACAAAATATAGATCTAATCAGTCCATGTTTGAACTTGGGACCCATTTTCCGGGAAACTCTGGTGTAGGGTATTATATGGTCGGTCTTGACCGACTATAATTTTCTTACTTGTTTTTTTTTGTTTAATTAAATAAAAAAACACAATTAAGGTAATTTTATTCAATTGAATAGTAGAATAAAACAATAAAAAATAAACCGCTGTTCATAATTTATTTAATAAATTCATATGAAATAATTTATTATTTTTATACCCTCCAACCACAGTATGGGGGTATACTCACTTTGTCATTCCGTGTGTAACGCATGGAAATATTGGTCTAGGACCCCATAAAGTATATATTTTATTGATCAGTGATCGATTCTAAGACATTCTAGCGATGTCCGTCCGTCTGTCCGTCTGTAGAGGACACGTTACAGTCCAAAATAAAAGAGCTAGACTTCCGAAGTTTGGCACGAATATGTCTTATATTCCTAGGCAGGTTAAGTTCGGAAATGGGCAAAATCGGACCAAGGGGACAAAAGTTCCGTCTTGGAGAACTAAACCAACCTAAAAAAACCGCATTTTTTGCAGGGTTTTTTGTACTTTTGCTACGCAAATTCAACATTTTTATCTCAGAAGAAGTTCAAAATCGCAAGGGGAAGGTGCCCCCTAACGTCCCCCACCAATCCCCCCCAAAAAAAGACGCCCCTGGATTTTTTTATATTGTTTTTTACATTTTGGAGGGTATAAAAGATTCGGCACAGCCGAATGTAACACTTTCACTTGTTTTTTATAACAAATTAAACAATCAATAAAAAAAATAATTGATATAAATAAATTATGATAAGTTTTATGCAAAAGAATTAAAAAACTAAATCGACAGATTTAAAAACTTAATATGTAATTAATAATTAAATAAATATGTTACACTTGAACTAATGTAGAAAGATTATTTATATATATGGGTGGAATCAAAAAATGTCGATACTTTTAGCTAACTTTAATTTATTTATAAATTTAAACAAAACCTTTTAATAAAATACAATCTACACAAAAGTTAATAAATTTTACTGATATTTTTTATTCGCATAAATAAAAAATATATTAAATTTTTGTCGAATTTCAATTAAAAGTTGATCGAAGTTTGTAAAACTGATTAAAATATTTACATATATATACGAAAATGCTCAGTAAAGAACCTTTCGCTTTTGATCTGAGGAACATGATCGTCGAAAGTTCTTGATTTACATAAAAAATATCACTAAAATAGTACTTTTTGACTTAATAAACTTTTTATGATTTTTGAGGATAATTTTTTTGATTTCTATAATAACAAATAAAAAACCAATCATGGCGCTCTTCCAGTATGATTGACAAAATCATGTTTCTTTTTCGCAAGATTTTCGGAATTACGAAGAATTACCATTATAAATTATACGCTTATTCATTAATTTTTTCTTAAGTTTCATAAACTCAAAAATTTTATAGAATCTTAGAAAATTTATAATCCTTTGATATCAAATGATGTACAAGTAGAAATCTAACAAAGTTTATAAAATTATATAAAAGATAAACCATTTAATGGGCATAATTGTTAAACATAAGCATTTGTATAGACAAATTAGCATCAAGCTAAATTTTGTATATATTTTGTGTTCTATTCAAAAATGATTTAAGAGAAATGTTTTCTATAAAGTTAAATTTCCACTTCAAAAAACTTAAAAGTTAAGGGTAACACTGTGCAACAAAATTAGGGGTCAACGAGTTTATCTTAAATAGGACCAAAAACAGGTAAACTGGTGGTAAAGCTAACTCGGGTACGCTGAATTCAATGTTGCAGCGGTTTTTCGAAGTTAGCGCTCGTATTCGCGATATTCGCGATTTAAAATTGTAAAGCCTTGGTACTACAAAAATTAAATTTTTAATCTTTTGGGATAATTCATTCATTGTTTTTTTTTCGCAAAAAAAAAATTTCGCGAAAAAAAATCCGCGAAAAATCTTTTTTTCAAAAATTTTGTGTCTGTAATGTATCGAATTCTACTCATTTTCATAAGTAAATAGCAAAATAAAAAAATTTAGAGAAAAAATTTCAGTGAATAATTTGTTTGTATATTGAATAGAGTTTAAAGCAATGGTTCCCAACCTTTTTTACGCCACGCCCCACTTTTAAGTTACAAAAATTGCATTGTCCCCCTACACTCAAGAAAAATTTGTTAATTTTTCTAATTTTTGTTTCTAATGAAAAATTACTACTGGTTCAGCAAAGTTTTTGTAAAATAAACATTTAAATTAAGTTTTTAGTAAAAATTTTAAGCAATTAACAAAATTTTGTAGTTAATTTTTCTTAAATAAAAATATTTTTTGTTGTTAATTTGACTAAAAAAAACTTGAAAATTTGCTCGTTGCCCCCCTGGAACCTTCAAATTGCCCCCAAGTGGGGCGAGAATCAAAGGTTGGGAACCATTGGTTTAAAGGATACAAATTCAGCAATTGCCTAAATAACATAAAAACAAGTAAAAAAAGTTAAATTTGGCCTGGCCGAATGTACACTCAAAAAATTATGTAGGTAAATTCCAATGAATATTCACTTGAAACAAATGAAATTTTATTTAAAAACCATTCCACTGTTTTTTCATTTAAAAAAAAAAACCCATTACAGTCAATTTTAAATGTTGATTTAGTGACTAACCAAAACATTAAAAAACTACTGAATATTCACTTATTTTGTATTGAAAAACTATAGAAGAAATTTTTTACTGCCGAAAATGAATGTAACAGAAAATTCGTTTTTAAGACAGTAAATTATATTGTTTAAACTACAGAAATAGTAAAAAAATTAAATCCTTTATAAAATAGGTGATTTTTTTTTCAAAATAACTTTACTGATTACTTTTTAAAATAACCTACAAACAGTTAATGACATAATTTTCTAAGTGTAGTGATACCCTCCACAACTTCAAAAAGATTATTGCCAAAAAACTTTTTTTAAAAGGAAATTACTTTTGAAAAAAATTTCCGCGAAAACAAAATTTTGGTAAAAAAAAAAAAATCCGCGATTTTTTTTTTCTTTTTTTGTCAAAAAATATGTTCGTACTTGTCTAAATACCATTTGGTGTTCAATTATGTTCACATATGTCAAGCAGCAGCCGAATTAAAGCATTTTATATTTTTAGGTTATGTTGAATGTACTAAAATTTTTGAGGTGTCCTTGCATTTTCATTCATAACTTTTGAACCGCTGAATCGATATCGCTCAAATGCAATACCAAACTTCTCGAGAGAACTTCCAAGGAATATGTTAAGTTTCAGTTATATACGTATAGTATTTTGGTCGTGAAATGTCTTAGGATCGACCGAGCATCATGAATATATATACTTTATGGAGTCCCAGACAGATATTTCGATGAGTTACAAACGGAATGACAAACTTATATATACCCTCTATCACTAACAAGGGAAGTCCCCCTAGTGTCACCCGCGGATCTTTATTGAATTGGTTTTAATTCAAAGAGCAGGAAAAACAAAGGGACACGTATTTATTTTTAGCGGCCCAAATTCATATTAAGGGGGTAAAAAGAAGGGTTGAAGACAAGGCCATTTTTCAGTTTTTGTCGTTTATCTCCTATATTATGAAAAGAAACCTAGTCATGTTACATACCAAATGAAAGGTCTTTGGAAAACCTATCTACGTGTGCTAAGAACGTGTCTAAACATGCACAACTTTTCGTCATATTGAGTAAAATACCTAAATTTTAGGACATTTTTGTTAATATGTCGAAAAATATTAACTTCTTTGGGTCGTTGTTAGCACCACGACAAAGGTATTTTTAATACCTTTAATCTGATACCACACATGCCTTTATTAATTTTGGCGTAAATCGTAAAAAACTGAAAAAAGTCAATTTCCCCCCATACACATCGACCCCCTATAAAAATAAGTTTGGGCCGCTAAAAAAATACGTGTCGAATTAATTTTCGTTCTTAACAACATATCAAAATTTCATGAAGATCGGAGGGTGACACCAGGGAGACTTCCCTTGTAAGTGGAGGGTATAAAAATATTTTTTATACCCTCTAACCACAGTGTGGGGGTATACTCACTTTGTCATTCCGTTTGTAACGCATCGAAATATCGGTCGGGGACCCCATAAAGTGTATATATTATTGATCTATGATCGATTCTAAGACATTCTGTGAATGTCCGTCCGTCCGTCTGTCTACAGTCCAAAATAAAACAGCTAGACTCCTGAAGTTTGGCACAAGTATGTTTTATGTTTATAGGAAGGTTAAGTTCGTGAATGGGCAAAATCGAGCCAGGGGAAGTTCCCCTTAGAAGAACTGAACCAATTTCTGAAAAAATACACTTTTTTTTAACATGTTTTGTTAAATATATGAAACATTCGGTATATTTATCGCGATGGGAAGTTGCTCTCAATGTCCCCCACTGACCCCATCACCCCCCCCCCCCCCCAAAAAAAAGCGCCCCTAAATTTTTTTTAAAATTTTTTTTTACAATTTGGAGGGTATAAAAGATTCGCCACAGCCGAATTTAACACTCTCACTTATTTTACTTAAAAATACGCTAACTTTGAAAAAACTGGGCTTTAGTGTACACAAACTAGCTTTACCAGATGGCTGTCGGTTATTCAAGTCAAACTAAAAAACAATTTTTTAAAGAAAATATAATTTTTCGCGAATAAAATTTTTTTTTACGAAAAAAATTTACGGTATTATGGTTTGTTGTGTTATTTTAACAGACTTGAAAGGTTGTAAATTTAAAAAATATCGCAAAAGTTTAAAGTTTTTATTGTACTTAAACATCCATATTTTAAATCGCGAGTACGAGCGCTAACTTCGAAAAACGGCTAGCACCGTAGTAGGGTGCCCAGATTGTTAAAAAAAAAAAAATCAAATTCGAGCACAGTGTTATTAGACCAAGACTGACCAGTGCGTTGAGCCCATATAACGAAGGGTATAGTACCCCAAAACCACCAACGAGTTTTGAAAATATAGCTATAGTTTTTTTTTATGGTCCACTAAGTACAACAAAAGAAATTAAATAAACTTCTTACCTAAACGGTTCTTTTCTTAAAACATATTAACCCTCTATTTCCTATTTTTGGGGGTCATTTTAGTCCCTTTTTTTAAATATCGTCGTAAAACGTAATTAAGACGTGCGTTTAATGGGTTAAAATGTTCTACAAAAATGTTTTGCATTAAATTTCACTAAGGGTTGCCAAAAGCCAAAAATTCGTGCGTTTTAAGCAAAATGCGTAAAAATGTAAAATTGTAAAGTACCATAGATTTTAAAATTGTGTTTTACCAGAGCAGCGTAAAAAAATAGTCGTAAAACATTTAAAAATCTACATCTGAGCTAAATATTGTTTATACATGTCTTTAATAAAATTTAATGGCGATTCTTTTCTTAGAACATATTAACCTTCTATCCCCCATTTTAAGGGGTCATTTTAGTCCCTTTTTCAAATATTCTTATTAAAAACCAATAAAACCTGCGTTTTATAGGTTAAAATATTCTACAAATATTTTTTGCTTCAAATTTTAGCTAATGGGGTTAACATGTTCTTGGAAAGAACCACCATACAATTTCACAGAATACATCCAACCTGACTTGTAAGCTCGGTAGCATTTATCATAGTTTTTGTGACGTTTTCCATTTTGTTTATTTCATTGAGCCACTCAGTCTCATTTTTCTTGTTGCACAGTGTTATATAAAATATTTCTTCTACAGAAATTTTTTTTAAAAATTTTAAGGATTTTACAAATGCTTCATTTTATATTCAACTTTGCTAAAATTAAATATTTTTTTTCGTTCTTTGTTCTGCGCAAATAATTTTGTGGTTTTTTATTTCCATTTCTATTTAGGTTGGGATTGCTAAAAGAGTATATTAATTTCTTTCATTTCAATTTTATAATAATTATATGTTTTGTTGAGTTCTTTTGTTTTTATAAAATTCTTTAAAAATTTCTTATATTTCAAACACAAATGTTACCAGCAGATCGACAAATAGATGTGGTTATCCTTGTTTTCTGGTTTTAATAAAAAGTAAAAGTAGATATTTTGCAACAAAATTGTATATTTTAATAGAAAATCATAAAGTATTCAAGATATTCTCAAAATCCAAATGCAGGGGGATTCATTATGCAAATCCAATTTACAGATCGAAAAAAAAAAATTATAAAAAAAAAATTTTGATTTTTTTTTAAATGCATGAACCAAAAAAATTAGGGATGTGGATTGAGGGCATATGGCCCCTATTCTGGGTCAAAGTTTGGCGTTAAGGGGTAAAAATCCACAAACAGCCACACAACTGCCCAAGAAACGTCCGTGTAGGGGTACAATGTGAGACCGACCTCCAATAATTTTCTACCCCAATATTTTTTCTGAACATACCTGACCTCTATCTTCACTCTCTAAGGGGGTTTCCATACAAAACATTTAAAAAAAATTCTACCGTTCTAACTCTCCCTAAAGTGCCCCTAGTGGAGTCACATGTATGACCGACCTCCAGTATTTTATCAATTCTAAAATTTTCTCAGAACATACCTACCCTGTATCTTTAAACCTTAAGGTGGTCTCCATAAATTTTTTATATTTTTTTTTTTATAAATTTGTTTTATTAAACTAGCTCCTACCGCCCCTAAGATGTTTCCTAGAGAGATAAAAAGTATTATTACATCTTTAATCCCCAACAAATCGGTGATTGGAAAAATTGGACCTGGAGGAAAAAAAAGTTCCCTCTTAAAAAACTAAACTAACCTCTAAAAAACTCGATTTTTTACAAGGTTTTAATGCATTTATTAAGCAAATGAAACATTTTTTTGCTTAAAAAAAGTTCGACGTCCTGCAGTTGGACCCAGGGGATTAGAAAATGTATTTTTTCGCCTGCGCCTGCTTTTGTGGTCGTGGATATTAAAAATGTATTTAAATAATGATAAAACTGTACAACTTTAGTGCAAAAAGCATAATAAATTAACTTATGTATCTCAAAATGAAAAAGTGTACCCCAATAACCCTTCCGACCCCCCACCCCCCCCCAAAAAAAAAAGCGGCCCTATATTTTTTTTATACCCTCCACTCTAGTGATAGAGGGTATATATAAGTTTGTCATTCCGTTTGTAACACATCGAAATATTGGTCTAGGACCCCATAAAGTATATATATTCATGATCCTTGATCGATTTTAAGTCGCTCTAGCGATGTCCGTCCGTCCGTCCATCCGTCCGTCCGTCCGTCCGTCTGTCTGTCTGTCTGTCTGTCCGTTGAAAACACGCTAACTTTTGAAAGGCTTTATGGAGGCTCCTGAAGTTTGACATATATGTTGGGTATTTACCGGGTCAGGTTGGTATTGCAATCCAGCCAAATCGGTCCAGTAGTTCAAAAGTTATGAGCAAATGAGTGAATTTCGGCAAGGGTTTTTCTGGAATTTACGAGATAAAACACACGGTAACTTTCGAACGGCAATTCTGAGGGTGCTGAAGTATGGCATATGTATTTGCCGTTCCTTTTGGCTGATTCGTATTGAATTTCAGTCAAATCGGTCCAGTGGTTCAAAAGTTATTAGCAAAACCGTAAATTTCAGATTCGCCTCACCTTAAACTCACGTGTTGAAAACCCGTTAAACATGTTTTAAAAACATTGGTAAGTCACAAAAATATTTTACAACGCATTTTTGGCACTCAAAAATATTTTTACACTAAAAGAAAAAAAAAATACACTCGAAAAAAATTTTACACAAAAAAAAATTTTACACTCAAAAAAAATTTAGTAAATTATTTTTTTTTTTTTCAAAAAATAGTCTAAAAAAAAGTTTTTTTACTCAAAATAAAATATTTCTAATCAAAAGTGTTATTTTTTCACTCTAGAAAATTTACTATAACTTAAAAAGGGCATTGTGGAGGGTATTCATAGATTCGGCCAAGTCGAATTTAACTTTTCTACTTGTTTTTTTCTAAATTTTTTACATGATTCGGCACAGCCGAATTTAACACTCTCACTTGTTCAAATTACCATTGATTTTTTGTAGATTTTTTGTCCTTGTCAACAAAAAAATTGAGTGGATAAATAGTTTAAGTAGAAACAAATTTGAGGCAAAACAAATAAAAAAAGTTAAATTCGGCCTTGCCGAATGTATTGATACCCTCCACAATGTTAACAAGATTATTTGCAAAAGAAAAAAAATTTTCGCGGAAAAAAATTTTGGCGGAAAAAAAATCCGCGATTTTTTTTCTGTAAAAAATATTTTTGTTCTTGTTTAAATACCATTAGGCATCGATATCAACTAGCAGCCGAAATAAAGCATTTCGTACTTTTAGGTTATGTTGAATGTACCAAAATTTTCGAGGTGTCCTTACATTTTCGATCATAACTTTTGAACAGCTGAACCGATTTTGCTCAAATGCAATACCAAACTGCTCGAGACAACAGCAAGTAAACATTTTTAGTTACAGTCATATCTGAGTAATATTTTGGCCGTGATCGTCATTTCAACAGACAGACGGACATCGCTAGAATGTCTTAGAATCGATCACTGATCAATAATATAAACTTTATGGGGTCCTCGGCCGATATTTCGATGAGTTACAAACGGAATGAAAAACTTATATAAACGCTCTATCCCAGGAAAATTTTTCAGAACCGATTCTGACAACACTTGTTCAAGAACAGGTTCTTTGGTAACCATACACTTCAATTATTCAGAACAAGTTAAGCGAAAATTATTGTGAAGCTTGTTCTCGGCAATCAAAGTTTCATAACAATTTGGTTCTCAGGAATTAAAAAAAAAATATGTGTCAAAAAAATTAAAAAATAAATATCAATTTATTTTTGTTAACCAAGAAAAAACACGAAATTCTATTAAAATCGCAGTAT
Organism: Pegoplata infirma; assembly: GCA_963921195.1. Classification (NCBI taxonomy): domain Eukaryota; kingdom Metazoa; phylum Arthropoda; class Insecta; order Diptera; family Anthomyiidae; genus Pegoplata; species Pegoplata infirma. The sequence goes on along the minus strand of OY992538.1, from coordinate 180,381,864 downwards.
ATAATCGTGGAAATTGGTGAAACAAAGGTGAGTAAATTAAATTTTCATTGTCTGGGTGGGGTCAAAAACTGATAATATTATGTTTTTTATTTTTGTTTGCAGAAAATCCATGTTCTGGTATGTCATTATTGTAAGGCCCAAAATGCAACTTTGGAGGCGAAAAAGGGTAAATATGTGTTAAAACAAGTCAAAAAGTTAAATTCGGCCTTGCTGAATGTAGTGATACCCTCCACAATTTCAAAAAGATTATTGCAAAAAACTTTATTTAAAAGGAAATAACTTTTGAAAAAAAAAAAAATTTTGAAAAAAAAATTTCAGCGAAAAAAAAATTTGGTAAAAAAAAATCCGCGATTTTTTCCTTTTTTTGTCAAAAAAATATGTTTGTACTTGTTTAAATACCATTTGGTGTTCAATTATGTTCACATATGTGAACCAGAAGCCGAATTAAAGCATTTTGTATTTTTAGGTTATGTTGAATGTACTGAAATTTTTGAGGTGTGCTTACATTTTCGTTCATAACTTTTGAACCGCTGAACCGATATCGCTCAAATGCAATACCAAACTTCTCGGGAGAACTTCCAATAAATATGTTAAGTTTCAGTCATCTCTGTGCAATATTTTGTCCGTGATAGCATTTTCCACAGACAGACAGACGGACAGATGGACAGACGGGCATCGCTAGAATGTCTTAAAATCGATCGGGCATCATGAATATATAATATATACTTTATGGGGTCCCAGACCGATATTTCGATGAGTTACAAACGGAATGACAAACTTATATATACCCTCTATCACTAAGTGGAGGGTATAAAAATGTAAATATTCCATTTATATATGATTGTCTTTATTTTTGTTAAATAAATTAATGCAATTCAATATATTTCTTTAATTCTTATTTCTAAGCTTGATAGCGTCCAGATAGAGCAAATATAAAAAGAGATACGAGGGTCGCACTGGAAAATGAAATTATTTGTAGATATTTTTTAAAAATATTTCTAAGTCGGTTTTTTCCAAGTTCAAACATTAAAAATTTAAAAAATATTCAATAATTTTTCTTTAGTCATCAGCTTGTTTTTCCAACCACCCAAACAAAAAATGAAATTTTTTAAATACAGTAGAAGAAATCCGCATTTTTTTGACCTCAAACTCGTTTGATCACCAATTTTTTGTAAACAAAGAAAATATTTTATTGTTTATTAATTTGAGATTTTGGAATACCCGAGTAAAAAAGATTATATATAATTTTACTTATTTTTATATAAACATATATTATTTCATAAATTTATACGTAAATTGTTTTGCTATCATATAAGATTATATATATTTACACTTCGTATTTTTTTCTTATATAAAATTATATAAAAGAAAATGTTAAGTTATACATAATAACATATGATAAGAGTTAGTTTATATAATTACATATGAAATATAAAATTCTGTCTGTTTTTTTATATAATTTAATATAACAAAATATTTGAAGACATTTTATATAAAACTTTATGCAACTTTTTCTGAATCATATGTAATCTTATATGAGTAAAATTAAAAAAAAAATCTAAGTCCTTTATATTTAATTTGATATAACTTTTGAAAATTTTTCCGAGTCCAGAAATTTTTTTTTTTTTAAGTTCCAAAACTAAACCTTAAACATTTTTTTTTTAAATTTTATATGTTATTATATATAATGCAAAATTTAAAAAAAAATCTAAGTTCTTTATATATAATTTAATATAATTTTTGTTTGTGGATTTTTTTTATTAAAAAAAAAAAATTTTTTTGGGATTTTTTTTTTATTTGATTATATATAATTGCATAAATTTTTCTAAAAAAGGGGCCAATTTTCGCATCAAATCATATAAAATTATATTAAAATTACATCAAATTATATCAAATTTAATGCAACTTTATATGATTTTATCGACTCATTTTTCGCATCAAATTCTATATGAATATATATGATGTCTTTATATAATTAAATATAAACATATATAATCTTTTTTACTCGGGTAATTAAAATTTTTCTTTGTTTACAAAAAATTGGTGGTCATACAAGTTTGAGGTAAAAAAATGCGGATTTCTTCCACTGTATTTAAAAATTTTAATTTTTTGTTTGGGTTGTTGTAAAAACTAGCTGATAACTAAATAAAAATTATAGGATAATTTTTTAAATTTCAAATGTTTGAACTTGGAAAAAATCGACTTAGAAAAAAATTCAAAAAACCATCTACAAATAATTTCATTTTCCAGTACGACCCTCATTTAATATTTGCTCAATCTGGATGTTATCAAGCTTAAATTAAAGCTTTAAAAATTTCCTATATAGCACTTTTTTTTAAAAATAGTCGATTGATAATAATCAGGCTTAGTGTTAATAACTTTTCCTTTAAAGAACTGCTAACAAATATATGCTGTTCCGTTATTACTTTGAGTCACTGTATACGGATTTTCCCGAAAGCCCTTATTTTTTCATAAGGTGGCAACACTATTTTAAATTTGAGATTGTTCAGCTAAAAAAACAGGCAACTCCTATTTTCCCCCACATTTCCATATTAAAGTTTCAAAACAATCGGTAGATGAGTAAAATCAAATTTTATTCCCATTTAATTCCCTGTTCTTTTCAATTCCATTTTGTACACCTTTCTTTTCTATAATGTTCCTTGTTTCATTCCATTTCGTTCCATGTGAGTTTCGTGCCTTTCCGTACAACATGCAGTAAAAAATAAAAAAAAATTCTTGGGCCTTTTAAAAAAATTTAAAAAAAAATTCTAGGGCCTTTACCTCAATAAATATAAAAAGTACCATTTTACCACACTTTTGCACATTTTTTAAAACGTTTAACCATTTTAAAATATGTAGCTAATCGTAATTGTCAAATTTCAAAATTTTGGGGTCATTTGTTCAATGATTAAAAAAAATTAACAATTTTCCTTTTTTATCCCCTTTTGCCCCATAGAATCAAAACTTTCTAAAAGTCAGTTTTTCAGAATGTTTTTTTCACTGAAGCATTATTTAAGGAAATCAAAAAAGTACTAATTTCCAATTATTTACCTTATCGGAAAGGGAGTACCCGAGTAAAAAAGATCATATATAATTATATATAGTTTTATATATACATATATTATTTTATAAAACAATATGTATTTTTTGTTGCATCATATGTGATTTTATATATTTGCACTTCTAATTTGTTTCTTATATAAAATTATATAACAGAAAATATTGTCTTTTATATAATAACATATGATTTTAGATTCGTTTATTTAATTACATATGAACTTTAAAATTCTGTCTCCTTTTTTATATAATTTGATAAAACAAAACATTTTAAGTAATTTTATATAAAACTTTATGCAACTGTTTTTAAATTATATGTTATCTTATATGAGTAAAATTTAAAAAAAAATTCTAAGTCCTTTACATATAATTTATTTTGAAAATTTTTCCAAGTCCAAAAAAAAAAATTAAAATTTTCTAAGTCCCAAAATTCTAGGACTGATGCAAAATTGAAAGAAAAAAATTCATAGAATTAGATATAACTTTTAAAAAATTTTCTAAGTCCATATTTTTTGTTTTTTTGAAATTTTTCAAAGTCCTAAAAATATTTTTGAAAATTTTTAAGTCCTGGAAACAAATTTTTTTGTCAATTTTTTGCGTTTTGGGGAAAAATTTTTTTTCTTATATATAAATATATTTAATTATATATAATTGCATCAATTTTATTCAAAAAGGGTCCAATTTTCGCATATAACTTTATAAAATTATATTAAAATTATATCAAATTTGATGAGATTTGATCAAATTTGATAAGTTTTTACATGGTTTTATCGACTCATTTTTCGCATTAAACTATATATGATTATATATGATGTCTTTATATAATTTTATATGAATATATATAATCTTTTTTACTCGGGTATCCATAAAGTACATTTTTCAGATTTTGTTTTTAAAAATTTTTAACTTCTTAGAACTTTGTCGGCATTTTTGTTCGCTGGATGATCCTACATTACAAAATTTTAAGTTTCTAGAATCATTTTTTCAGAAAATAAAAAAAGTACCAAATTATACTTTTTACCCCTTTTATATTTTCCAAAAAGTACTTTATTCAAAAAGTTTTATCTGTTACAAAAAAAAGGATCAAAGTATTTTTTTACTCTTTTTCCGCTTTAGAATTTTAATTTCCAAAAAGCAAAATTTTCGGAATGTTTTGAAATTCTAAAAAAACGGTACATATTTTACGGGGTCCCATCCAGACCGATATTTCGAAAAGTTGCAAAAGAAATCTTTCAAATCACTCTATCTCAATATATTATGACATTTATTTAAACATCATAAAATGATTTGTAGCAAATATTTGTCATACGCAAGAATCATTTCTCAAAAAATACAAAAAAAAAGTCAGCAAACAACTAATTGTCAAATTCCGCAAATAAATTGAAAAATTACGATTTGAATGTTTGAACCAAATAAAAAATAAATAATAACTACAACACAAAATTTTAAATTAAATTGCACTTAAATGCATATAAAAACAAACAAGGGAAGTATACTAAGTGGTACCGATTTTTTTGAAGTATGGAGACGTTGAAGACTTAATACAAATTTTAGTTAAAAACAAGTAAAAAAGTTAAATTCGGCCTTGCCGAATGTAGTAATACCCTCCACAATTTCAAAAAGATTATTGCAAACAACTTTATTTAAAAGGAAATTACTTTTGAAAAAAAAAAAATTTCCGCGAAAAAAAAAATTTGTTAAAAAAAAAATCCGCGATTTTTTTATTTTTTTGTCAAAAAATATGTTCGTACTTGTTTAAATACCATTTGTTGTTCAATTATGTTCACATATGTCAACCAGAAGCCGAATTAAAGCATTTTGTATTTTTAGGTTATGTTGAATGTACTGAAATTTTTGAGGTGTGCTTACATTTGCGTTCATAACTTTTGAACCGCTGAACCGATATCGCTCAAATGCAATACCAAACTTCTCGGGAGCACTTCCAATATATATGTTAAGTTTCAGTCATCTCTGTGCAATATTTTGTCCGCGAGAGCACTTTCCACAGACAGACAGACAGACGGACAGACAGACAGACGGACAGACGGACATCGCTAGAATGTCTTAAAATCGATCGGGCATCATGAATATATATACTTTATGGGGTCCCAGACCGATATTTCGATGAGTTACAAACGGAATGACAAACTTATATATACCCTCTATCACTAATTGTAAGTGGAGGGTATAAAAACACTCGTCTTAAATTTTTTTTCCAAACTAACAAAAAAAACAATTTGCAAATTTTTGATACATTTACAAAAAAAGTTAATTAAATTAATAATTAAGTGTGTTTTAATTTTTATTAAATAAAAATTAGTTATTTATTCGACCTTTTAATTGTGCAATGAAAAAGAGTTTATACTGAAAAGGCCTCGAATCAGAATAAACTCTTTTTCATTGCATTAATAATTAAGTTTATTAAGTTAATTAAATTAATAATTTAAATAATTGAAATAATTTTTTCAACAACGCAATTATTTAATGTAATTAAATTTTTTGTTAATATGACAATTTTTTTTAATTTGTATTTTGATATCAGAAAAATAAGATGTGGTAGGAATGAAAGAGCAAGTAGGTTATAGAATAAAAAGTGAAACAACAATAGCAAAATATATTTCTTTGTGTATACAAGTCTTAAGAAAATCTGTTGTTACGACTTGGGATACCTTCCTTTTGCCTGAAAACAAAATAAACTAAATTGATCATGATTGATAACCTGTTCTTATGTAATTAAGTAGAAAAATATTAAATAATTTAGTAGTTCTTACGAATAAACATTTTAATTTAAAAGAAAATAAAAATAAACATGCGATAATAAAATCTGAAAATATTTTTTGTGCTTAAAAAAACATTTATTTTGGCATTATGTGGGCATATTTAACTCAATAATTTGTAACACTTCAATGAATTCGAGCGTCAGTAAATTTAATAAAAATTTTAACTTTTTAAGAACTTGTTTAAAATTGATTAAAAACTTTCAAGTAGGCGTTTGTTAAACTTTTAGTATGTGAAAATTTATTTTAATTTAAAACTGGGATATACCTTTTTTTAAATTGATTTGAAATCCTAAAAACCTAAGAAAATATTTGTTATTTTAAAAATTCATAGAAGAATTATTATAAACAACTAACTGACCAAAAATTCGGCCAAAAAAGTTATCTTAACAAAAGCTATTATTTCAGTGTTTGCGATACAATAATTATAGTTTTTGTTAAGATAACTTTTGCAAATGAAAACTTTTTTGGACAAATTTTGGGTCAGTTCATTGTTTAAGGTTCCCACATTATATACTAAAAGATGAAGCCTCAAATCATCTCCAAAGGTGATGCTGCCATATACAAAAAAAAACGGTTTTTTCGCGATTTTCATCATGATGGTCCATATAACATAGATGTTTTTTGTGCACTTTTAGTAGAGTCATGGACGCTTTATGATCCACAAAATGCAAGTTTTTTATCAGAGATCAATTTAGCGGTAAATTTCGCGAAAACTTAAAAAATGAAGAAATCCGCGAATTTAAGGGCTTAAGATGAAAAGCTTTAAATAAAATTTATATTAGAAATATTGCTACAAGTTATATCTTTGTTTTCCATGCCATAAAATTTAAAAATCATTAGCTTTGAATTTTTTTTGTTAAAAAAGCAGCTGAAAATCAGCCAATCTTTAATGACATTTTACAAGAAAACTGTACCATACATCGAAAAACGGAGTACGCCATTCGATTTAGCATGTCCGAAATATATTGAAATGATGGTCGTACCTCTTGCATTCTAAAATAGTGGTTAGTTTTGTCACGCAGTGTAATTTAACTGATAAAAATATTTTTCCGTAAATTTTGTAGTTCATTTTTTTAACAACTGTATAAATCATTCAATATTTTAGTTTCCTTGAAAAACAAACGATAAAACGTTTAAAACAACTTTAACTAAAAACTTTTTAAAGCTCGCAGGAGATCTACAACTGGCCCTAAATTGTTTAAAATCGACAATACTCAAACTACTTCATATTTAATAATGATTTATATCGGGAGATTTGAAAATGTGCTAAGTCTCCATAAAAAACAAGTAAGAAAGTCATAGTCGGTCAAGACCAACCATATGATACCCTACACCAGTATTTGCCGGAAAATGGGTCTCAAGTCCAAACATGGACCGATTGGATCTATCTTTTGTTAGATCTTTATTTAGTATAGAAAACACACACAGATCAAATTTTAGATGAATTGGTTTATTTTTTTTTGTCAATAGACCGATTTAACTGAATATCGGTCGAAATTTTTATATGGGGGACTAAGTCCAAAAATGGTACAATTATATTCCGATTTGATAAGGTTAAAAGTACACGTTTAACACCTAAAAATAATTTTTTTTATCAAATATTTCCATTTTTATGAATTTTAGGGGGAATTATTTGAATACCGGGAGGGTGGTTTGTATGGGGACTACCAGAAGGACTGGCCCGATTCCTTTGAAATTTGGAATGCTGATTAGTGCATACAAAATTTGATTACCTGTTAAATTAAAGCGATATCTATTATAATACGGTTATTAGAGTTATTTAAGCCTAGTCCAAAGGGGGCTTTTGTATGGGGGCTAGGTCTTAACATGGACCGATTTTCTCTAATTTCAATAGGCTTTGTCCTTGGACCAAAAGATGATTAAGTTTCAAATTTCAAAAAAAATTACTACCTGTATCGTGCTTAAACCGATAGATGGACAGACGGACGGACATCGCTAAATCACTTCAAAAAGTAGTTCTGAGTCGATCGGTTTTACTTAAAGGTAGGTCTAGGACCAATATTTCGGGTAGTTACAAACATCACCACAAACTCATTATATCCTGTACCACAGAGTGGTGTAGGGTATAAAAATTACAAAAAAGAAGCAGAAAAAGTGCTAAGTCACAAAGGAGGTTGTAAGTCGAGGTCAAATTATTTTTAATTTTGCATATTTTGTAATTTGAAAAATAATTAAAGGCAAAAGAAAATTGTATTAAAAGATCAAAGAAAAAAATAAAAGCAAAGGATTTTAGCAAGATTTTTTTGTTTCAACTGTAAAATTTATAAAAATTTTTTGTCTCCCCTGTAAAATTTATAAAATTTGACTAGTGTCACCCGCGGATCTTAATGGAATTGGTTTTATTTTGTAGAGCAGAAAAAATAAAGGGACACGTATTTTTTTTAGCGGCCCAAATTCATATTTAGGGGGTAAAAAGGAGGGGGAAGACAAGGCCATTTTTCAGTTTTTTTCGTTTATCTCCTATATTATGCAAAGAAACCTAGTCATGTTACATACCAAATGAAAGGTCTTTTGAAAACCTATCTACGTGTGCTAAGAACGTGTCCAAACATGCACAACTTTTCGTCACATTGAGTAAAATACCAAAATTTTACGACATTTTTGTTAATAAGTCGAAAAATATTAACTTCTTTGGCCCGTTGTTAGCACTACGAGATAGGTATTTTTAATACCTTTAATCTGATACCTACATGCCTATATTAATTTTGTTTAAATAGGCGTAAATCGTAAAAAACTGAAAAAGGTCAATTTCCCCCCATACAAATCGAACCCCTCTAAAAATGAGTATGGGCCGCTAAAAAAATACGTGTCGAATTAATTTTCGTTCTTAGAAGATTAAATTATTTTTAATTTTGCATAACTTGTAAAAAGAAAAAGAATTAAAGGTGAAAGAAAATTGTATTTAAAGATTTTAAAAAACTGTTAACTCCAAACGATTTTAGCAAGATTTTTTTGTCTCCCCTATAAAATTTATAAAATTTGACTTAGCTGCTATTTCACATTAAGCTAACAATTTAACATTCAACTCAATTTTTTTTAAACACACTCTACAGATACATTTACACAATATATCCTTCTTTTGAAAGGACATTTAAAATCCTTCCAGTTTAATATTGTAAATCTAAAATCTGGTGAAGCATGACATACACATACGTATTGGTGACATGCACAAAACACATTTTGACATTAGTTTACTATGATTCCACACATTTCATTTCTTGTATTTTCCTGTTAAGGGGGGAGGAAAGGCTTGTTTTTAATACTCTTTTTTTGAATCCTTACTGCGTAAGATAGGTAAGGGCACATCTTTTTCAGTAACATTGATTTCAGGGATTTGACCGCTGATTGGTTATCAGATTAGACATTGACTGCTGTTGAACACAAGATATTGCTTCTAAAACTAGATCCTGACGGATGGATTAAAAGAAATAACAGTGCTGGATCGACTTAAAATTTATCCAAAAACAATAATATATTTAATGGGGTCTCTGAGATCAATATCAGTTACGTACAGATTCAGAAAGCCAACATGAAAAATCGTCAAAAAAAAAATCACAGTCTTTTTTGCCAGTTTCCCCCCTTAAACAAAACATGAAAAATCTGCTTCTATGGAATGTATGTATAAATTGTATGGAGAATATTCAAAAAATATGGAAATAAAAAAAAATTTACTACTGTTTTCTAACAAAAAAAAGAAATACACACACATTGATGACAATTCACAAGTTAAAATTGTTTTGAAATCTATTTAGGAGGTTTCCTGCAAAGGTTTTAACAACTTTTTTTCTCGTGTGTGATTTTTCAGTCATCGATTTTTGTGGCTTTAACAGGAACGTAGAAATTATATAATAGACTAGCGGAAGTGCCCGGAGTTTTTCGGGTCATTTCGATTATAATCGAATTATTAATGTAAAATGGTATTTTGTCAATTTATTATTACTTGAATTTCGAACTACAACGTCATCAACCAGTTTGAGCTCCTTAAAAAAACTCCTAAGATATTAAATTTTGACATGCGACATATCAGAAAGATCGTGCAGTTCTTCAGAACCCAAAGAAGCAAGTCTCTGACCAAAGAGTGTCAGAAAAGGGCAGATAAGGTGTTCGATAGATCTCAATTCCTCCTCATCCAACATTGGCAAAAGTCAATTGACGGCACATTTAACCGCCCTGCGTGTTTTCCTTTAAGACAGTGTTCAGTAAGTACAGCAACTACCGTCCAAACCACTGCTCTAGGAAGAGAGAGATTTGGAAGCTAACTTGTGCGCTTCTGATTAAGGCAAAATATGTCGTTAAGTCACACATGTCCATCCATGTACCCACCTCTGATTAGTCTCCGTCGCGGAACAAAGTCAAAAATTTTGCTTGCCTGTTTCTGGGGGCATACCAACACATTCTAATTCCGTTGGAACCTATAAGGTAGTTCTCAGTCTTGCAAGCTCATCAGCTTTGCGATTACCTGGAATGTTTCTGTGTGCTGGGACCCATATGATGTCAAACTGCTTGGCCATATCATTGAAAGACGTGCGGCAGTTAAGGACAGATCTTGTTTTAAGAAACATTGACTCCAGGGACTTGACCGTGACTTGACTGTCAGAATAGATGTTGACTGCAGTTAGACACACACGTAGACTCTGAGGTCCATCATGATACCACGGGACTGTAATAGGTTTCCCTACTAGTCCCTGTCGTTGAACCAATTTGAGATTCTTATGAAACTCCATAGATATTGAATTTGGACATCCGACAAATCAGAAAGATCGTAACGCTCCCTAGATCCCAGTGAAGCAAGTCACTGACCAGAAAGTGTCGAGCAATAATGTGAAATAATATCTTGACAATTTATTATTATTTAAATTTCGGACTACAACGTCATCTACCAATTTGAGCTTCTTATGAAACTCCTTAGATATTGAATTTTGACATCCGACAAATCAGAAATATAGTGCAGCTTCCTAGATCCCAGTGAAGCAAGTCTCTGACCAAAGAGTGTCAGGAAAAGGCAGACAAAGTGTCCGATAGTTTCCAACTCCTCTTCATCCATGCAACTCCGGCAAAAATCATTCGACGGCACATTTAACCGCTCTTCGTGCTAAGACAGTGTCCGGTTATTATAGCAACAACCGTCGAAATCTCTCCTCTTGGAAGCGATATCAGCTCACTTGTGCGCCTCTGATTAATAGAAGGCCATATCAGTCGTGTTGTCTCACACGTCCATCCATTTGCCCATCTTTGATTAGTTTTGGTCGTGGAACAAAGTCGTAGGTTTTGCTTGCAAGTTTCTAGAGGCATACCAACACATTCCAATTCCTTTGGAACCTGCAAGGTAGTTCCCAGTCTTGCAAGCTTATGGGCTTTGCAATTCCCTGGAATGTCTCTGTGCCCTGGGACCCAAATGAGTCGTATGTCAAACTGCTTGGCCATCTCATTTAAAGATGTGCAGCAGTTAAGGGCAGATCTTGTTTTCAGAAACATTGACTTCAGGGACTTGACCGCGGCTTGACTATCAGAATAGATGTTGACTGCAGTTGTAGACAATACATTTCAGATCAACCAGTCAGCCACTTTCTCTATTGCCAGCACTCTGGCAATAACCAGAGGTGAATTACTGGATCTCCTTCTCAACACTTATTTTCCGGGCAACTCCTGGACAGGGGGCTCTTAATAATGTCATCCCAGATGTGATTATTATAGAGTTGTGTCGTTCACGAACGAAATAGTTCAATTGAACTATTCACTTAACTGAACGGTTTATCTAGTTCGTTCATTTCAGCCCTTTTCGGTCTTTTCATTCATTCAGCTCAATTGGTCATTACTTCATATTGATCTTTTAGTTCGGCCGTTCAATTTTTTTTTTTGTTAATTTTGTCATTAGGCGTTAGTTTTCTCTCCTCTTTTGGCACGCTTTCTCATAGTTTATGTTTTTTTTACAAAAATTGTATATATTTCTTTTAATTAATGTTTTTATTCAACATTTTCTTGTATTTTTTAAATTAAAGCCAAAACAACAGAAATTATCAAAATGATTCGATCACGAACTGTTGAACGACAACAAAAATTGACCGATTTGAACTAGATGAACGACCAACAGACATGATCAACATGTTTCGTTCACGAACTGTTGAACGAAAACAACAAAAGAGCGATTGAACTAGATGAACGAACTAGGTCTTTTATCTGAAATGAACGAAAATGAGCGCTGACTCAATTGAACGATTAAGCACAAGTCTAGATTATTATGACATTGCCTGATCTAGGAGTGAGCCATGGGATGGTTTTAATGGTGGAAAATCCACTTGCCAATAGATATATAAAGTCTGTGTTGGGAGCGTCTGTCATATCTCGATTAGTCAATAGCGGCACACAACAGGGAGGTGTTCTTCGCCGCTTCTTTGGAACATGGCACTGAATTCAATGATGCTTTTTCTCGAAGCACGTGGCTGTCATGTTGTCGCATATGCTGACGATATCGCGATAGCGGTAAAGGAAAAGCACCTGTCAACTTAAGAGACTTTCTTCTTTAGGGTTCTCATAAAGATCTGTCGAAATGGGCAAGAGACTGTGGTGTGAGAGTTAATCTAAGTAAAACTGAAATTGTCTTGTAGACAAGCAAAAATAAGGTTCCTGTTTTCGATCCACTAATATTGGCTTCTCAGATGCAGCCAAATATTTTGAAGTATTTTTAGATTGGAAGATGAATTTCAAGTGCAATATTGAGAAAAACAAAGATTTGTTTATGCGCCTGTTAAAGGACCATTGGAAAACGATGGGGCATTAGTCATAGAGTCATTGACTGGATCAATAGATCAGTGATACGTCAAATTCTGCTGTATTGAATCATTGTCTGATGACCTGCTTTAGAGACAAAATGTACCACAAAATATGGACTGTTCTTCCTCTATGAACTTTTTTGAGCGAATAGTGAAGCCTCGTTAAATTTTTACACGAACAAGTCGACTTCGACGTCTATTCGGAAGAGCTTCGGTTGATCCTGGCTAGATTATTGCAGTGTTTACCAGGCAGGTATGCCAGTTATAAAGGAAGTGGCTGACCTATTCCGATAGTCAAGCCGCGTTCATGTCACGAAAGTCAATGTTTCTGAAAACATGGTCAACCATAAACTGTCGCACATTTTTATATAAGATGGCCAAGCATACGACTCGTATGGGTCCCAGGGCACAGAGACATTCTAGTGAATTGCAAAGTCGATGAGTTTTCAAGACTGGGAACTACCTTACAGGTTCCACCAGAATTGGAATGTGTTGGTATGCCTCTAGAAACTTGTAAGCAACACCTACGGCTTTGTTCAGCGACGAAGAGTAACCAAAAATGTGCAAATGGATGGACGTGTAAGACTTCACGACAGATTAGGCATTCCCTTAAACATTAGAGCACAAGTGAGCTAAAATCGCTTTGAAGAGGAGAGATTTCGATGGTGGTTGCTGTTATTACCGGACACTGCCTTATAGGAAAGCACACTAAGCGGTTAAATGTGCCATAAAAACACTTTTCCCAGAGTTGCATTAACGAGGTGGAGTTGGAAACTAAAGAACACTTTATCTGTCATGGTACTGCACTATATGGCCAGAGACTTGCTTCACTGAGATCTAGGGAGCTGCATGATCTTTCTGGTTTGTCGGGTGTCATAGTTCAATACCTTAGGAACTCAAATTAGTTTAACGGCAGGGACTAGTTGGGGAAACTCATTACCGTCCCGTGGTATTATAACGTGGTATTATAACGGTCATAACCTTAACTAACCTTACTTAATAGCATACTGCAAGTGGGCTTCGGAGTCTTCTTGAAAGAGCTTGGGTTGAGCCTGGATCGAATATTGCCAGATCATTGCAGTGACAATGATTGGAAGTCGCTGACTGGTTGAGTTTCAATGTCTTGTCTACAACCGCGGTTTCTGAATACATGATCTGCTATTAACTGTCGTATTTTTTAAATGACATGGCCAAAAAATTTGACATTCGACTCATATTCGACCCAGGACACAGAGATATTCCGGGGAATTGCAAAGCCGATGAGAATCAGGAAATGGCAAGCAATATTTTACGTTTTTGTTAACCGATGGAGACTAATCAGAGATGGGCACATGGATCGATGTGTGAGACTACACGACAAGTGAGCTGGTATTGCTTCCAAAAGAAGAAATTTCAACGGTGGTTTGATGTTATTACCGGACACTGCCTTTAAGGCAAATCGGAGAACAACGGTTGGGGACTTCATTTGTAAAGTCTCTGTAAACTGCCAATCGGCAGTTTAGACATGGGCACTGGCTATCTTCAGGGTTTGACAGTTAATATCTTTAAACGTCATCATTTCCACTATTGTAATTTTAAGAGCAGTCTCTGTAGAAGTTTAAATTTTTCTGAGCTAGCTTAACGTTATCCAACGTTAAAATCTAGTAAGGCTTCAAACCAATAGCTAACTAAGTAATTCCACTCCTTTCACCCTACCTCCCTTGTTTTTAAATATATTCGAGTATAGTTGTGTTTATACCCTACACCAGTCTGTGGTACAGGTTATATTGAGTTTGTGCTGATGTTTGAAACTATTTGAAATATTGATCCTAGATCAACCTTCAAGCATACTGATCGATTCAGAATAACTTTTTGAGTCGATTTAGCAATGTCCGTCCGTCTGCCTGTCGATGTAGACGGTGTAAAAGCGATACAGGTCGCAATTTTCAATCGATTAAGCTGAAATTTGAAACTTAATTGGCCCAAGGACGAAGCCTATTGAAAATGGAAAACATCGGTCGATGTTAAGACCTAGCCCCCATATAAAATGACTTAAATGACTTTAATAACCATAATATAATAGGTATCCTTTCGAAATTTGTCAGGTAAATGTATTTTGTATTCTAAAATCACAATTTTAAAGGAATCGGATCAGTTCTTCTTGTAGTCCCTATACAAACCACCCTTACGGTATTCACATAAATCTATCAAAATTCATGGAAAAGAAAACATTTTATTAAAATTTTGTTTGTAGGTGTTAAATGTGTAGTTTGGTAACCTAGTCAAATCTGAATATAATTAGACCATTTTTGGACTTCGCCCCCATATAAAAATTTCGCTCGATATTCAATTAAATCGGTCTATTGACAAAAAAAATACGACAATTTCACTCAAATTAAGTTTGTGTCTGTTTTTTAAAGATCTAGCAAAAAAAGATGCAATCGGTCCATATTCGGACTTGGTAGCAATTTTCCGAAAAACACTGGTGTAGGGTATCATATGGTCTTTCTTGACCGACTATAATTTTCTTGTTTTTTTTTTAATTTTTGCTCACATATTGTTTACATTCAAAAGCGGATTTCTTCTTTTATTTCCAGTGTTTTGTTACAATACGTTGTATGCACGTGTAAGTTTGCATGTGTATGGTATATGTGAAATACTACTGTGTTGGTAGAGTGTAAAGTTTGTGCGAATATGAATTGACAACTTGTTGTGATTGATATACTGTCAACTGTATTTTGTGGTTTATAGTTTTTTTTCTCTACCAGTTTTGTTTTTTTCAACATTTGAAGGGTAAATGTAGAGATGAGAAACCATAAAATGTTTTTTAGATTAGTGATAGATGGTGGGAAAATCAGTCATGTTCAAATACTAACTATTTGTATGTGATGATTAATTTTAAATAAAAAAAATAAAATAAAATATTTAAAATTTTTTTTAGATTTTTTTATAGTTTAAAACAAGTGAGTGTTAAATTATAATATGCCAGATATTTTATACTCTCTAACGTGTAAAAAAGTCAAAACTCAAAAAACTTTGTCAGGGGCCTTTCTAAATAGCGGAGGGTGGCGGTAGATGTTGGAGGACAACTCCCCCTCATGAAAACTGTTTACAAATTCATTTATTATGTTTTTTCCACTTAAAATTAAATCTTTAATATCCACGCCCACAAAAGGGGCGTGGAAAAAAGCATTTTCTTATCCCCAAAGATCACAGTACAAGAGTTTTAATTTCTGATGATATAAAAATGTTTAATTTTTTAAGAAATATAAGAAATACATTATAAAATTTCGTTTTTCAGAGGTTTATTTAGATCTTCAAGGGGAACGTTTTCCACTGTTAAGATTTTTCCCATTTTCGAAGTATTCCGTCGTAGTTTTACTACGACGGAATACTGGGAAAATTATTGCCTCAGTTTTATTGCTTTTAAAAAGAAAACCGGGAAAGAGAAAAGAAAATCTTGGTCCATTTTCGGTGGAGAATTGAAAGAAACTACAAAAGCGGCTAGACTAATGTTCTTTCCAAAGATCCTAGTGTTCCAGGGTTTCTTAATAAGCCAGATGAATCTTACACTGAAAGCAGGCAAAAAAAACTATTGAACTTTTGACCGACTGCAATTTCGATAATTGAATTTATCAGAACAGTGAACGAATGCAAGATAATATGGGCTTCTTGAAGCCCTACGAATTGGCAGAACCTAATGTTATATTCCGAAACTCTTGCAGGAGTCGAATAATATTGGCATGTTTTTTGTGTATTTTTATAGGCAGCATGGCATCACGCCTCGCATACCGTTTGAATGGAGGAAGATCAGAGTGGTAGTTATCTCCAAAGGGAGAAAGTTGTGTCTCAATACTGCAAAGGACTAAAATGAACTCTCAGTATGTCATAGATGTCTATGTGAGAACCCCTTACATCACACAACTGGCAGGTCTGTGGAGGCGGGTTTAACTAATGTTGTCGGTTTTTTTGAGGATACTCTTCATAAAAAGGAGTATGTATTGGCAGTATTCATAGACGTGTTGATGCGTTTAATAATGTCAAAATATCATCAATCCTTCATACAGGCACCGACACACAGATCACTCTATGAATGGGTGGAAAGCAGGTCAATTAACTCGAAGATAGATGATGGTGAAGATGTATTAAAGACCTTAGGTTGTTGACGTTTAACGTCAGAACACATAGACGCTTAGGTCCGTTGTGATACCACGGGACTATAATACGTTCCCCTACTACTCCCTGCCGTAAAAACAATTTGAGATTCTTATAAAACTCCTAAGATATTGAACTTTGACATCCGACAAATCAGAAAGATCGTGATTTGTCGGATCCCTAGATCCCAGTGAAGCAAGTTTCTGACCCGACAGTGCCGGGCAATGGCAGATGAAGTGTTCAGTAGTTTCCAACTCCTCTTCATCCATGCAACTCCGGCAAAAGTTATATGACGGTACATTTAATCGCTCTGCGTGCTTCCCTTTAAGACACTTGTGCACCTCTGGTTAAGAGAAGGCCAAATCTGTCGTGTTGTCTCACAGGTCAATCCATTTAACCATCTTTGATTAGTCCTTACAAGGGACACTATACAAGAGGAAAATATCGTCCAGTCAATCAACGAAATGGGTATCAAGATGGTTGCCTTTTTTGGCAACGATTAGCGTATTAGCGGAATCAGCTCTAAAGACACTCTCGGCGCTGGGGAAATGACAACTGCGTGGGAGTTAGGTTTGATCTTTTCAAATTGGATGGAATCACCATGGAACTATCTAATTTGGTGAGATACCTAGGTGTGATCCTGGACTCAAAGCTTTTTTATATATTGTTCCAAATGTCAGCGATATTTAGACCAATACTAACCTATGGGGTCCTCGTTTGGCGGAGAGCAGTCGATAAGAAATCATATCTCTGCAACCTACAGAATGTACAACGACTGGCGTGTGTGAGTATCACTGGTGTTCTTATATCGGCACCCCAGACAGGCCTAGAACTGATACTAAACATTCAGCCCGTTAATTTTTACTCAGGCTAATATACATGTTCTTCAAACCCCCATTGGAGAATAGGGCCCCAATAACAGCTGATCGCCAGCGAACCTGATTTTATGTTGTTGATCTTAGCTCGTTCCAAGTTAAGCCAAGGCTGTTCATCTTAGTTTCGGTGGAACGTCGCCACGTTGTACATGGTCTGACAGGTTGACGGCCAGATTGTTGAAATGGGTTACATCGAAGTGCCTGTGTGACCACGTTGTCGTCGTAGTGTATGACCAATCTATTGCCACTTGCTCTTCCGTCTTTCCAGCACTAACAGGTCTGCATTTGAGACTGTCCGAGGCCAAGGGAAAGCTCTCTGACTCATTTATGGTGCAAAGTGCACTTAGCCAGGGCTGTATATTATCTCCTTTGTTATTTCTTGTCGTGATAGAAGATGTTCTAAGTTTCGCAGAAAACAGCAGGCATGGTATACAGTGGCAAATCAACAACAAATACATGAACTACTTGACATAAGCAGATGACATATCCATACTTTCACACAGACTTTGTGATCTCAAACAGACGTTAGATTTGCAAGGGTCAGGCTAAGAGAGCCTGCTTACGCAACGCTCTTGGGGACACGCGACCATATGAAGTAAGGTGGGAGGGATGGAACTGGAATAGAAAACCGACTACATCTAACCGCAGACAAACTTTGACAAAACCTTCGAGGGTCTATTTGAGCGGAAAACTCTGTTAAGACAGAGAAAGGCATCCCATTTTTACAGATGGATTGAAGATGGAGATGGGTACGTGTTCGGAAGTAGTTCTAAATGCCTCAAAATAAGGGCCTCATTGAGACTTCCGGACAAGTGTAGTATTTTCCAAGCTGAGGTACTACACTCACATGACAAAAACAGTTGCCACAACCATAAATATTCCAACCTCATTTTTGAGGTTGTTCCAATCGATCATTCGGTTGTTACAACTACATTTCAGTTGTCACGACCGTATTGCAGTTGCTCAAAACCGTATTGGATTGTGACAACCGCAAGACCAGTTACGACAACCTCAAACTTGAATATGGAATGTTTACGGTTGTGGTAACCGGAATTGTTATGTGAGTGTGGCAATTCATAAAGCCTCGCAGGTGATTATGACAAGGGATATGCGTCCTTGTACCATTAACATTGTCGTGGACAGTCTTGCAATTCTGAAGGCCTAAGAATCAAACACTGTGAAATCGGGAAAAGTTAGAAACTATACAAACCCTTTACCGAATCAGTCAACAAAATGACGGACACCCATTCACCGTAAATTCATTTCTTACTGGCAAAACATAAAATTCCTAAATTGCCGAGAAGTTGGAGCTCATAATTCTTACAGGAAATGCGCCGTCATAAGATTTTAATACACTCCCCCAACACCAATGCTTAAACCCCCGACTCCACCACCACAAAAATATCGACTTTTTTTGTACATGCTATAGGATATAAAAGATTCGGCTAAGCCGAATTTCCTCTTCAAAACACACTTTCTCTTCAAAACACATTTGGAATCTTTCAGATAACTTTATATTTATCTGAGATATCGTCCGATAAAATAAGTAAATTTTTGCATCAGCTTTTCCAGGATATTATAATGCATTTATTTTGACCGAAACCTTTGTTTTGTTATCTCTAATAAAACCAATCCCATAAAAAAAACTTTAAAATTCTATAAATTTTAAATAGTTTAATTAAAGAACTGTTCTACTTGTATTTCCTTAAAAAAACACAAAAATAACAAAACTTTAGTTAAGAAAATCAATTAAAATTTCCAAAGAACCATTAAACCAAAAAAAGGAAAACAAAAAGAAACTTTTGTTTTTTTAGTCCTCTTCAAAAATTGTTAAGGATGTGTTCGTTCGTTTATATTAAGAAGAATAACTGTTGGTGTACGAGTATATATATAGAATTTAGTGGCTTACTGAACTTTGCACCTCGTTCAATAACGATTTTCTTCTAGGAAACAGGAAACCAACTTGTGTAGCAGTGGAAGTAACGCACTGACTGCACACACACTTACAAGGGAAGTCTCCCTGGTGTCACCCTCCGATCTTCATGAAATTTGGATATGTTGTTAAGAACGAAAATTAATTCGACACGTATTTTTTTTTAGCGGCCCAAACTCATTTTTAGGGTGGGTCGACTTGTATGGGGGGAAATTGACCTTTTTCAGTTTTTTACGATTTACGCATATTTTAACAAAATTAATATAGGCATGTGTGAAATCAGATTAAAGGTATTAAAAATACCTATCTCGTGGCACTAACAACGGGCCAAAGAAGTTAATATTTTTCGACTTATTAACAAAAATGTCCAAAAATTTTGGTGTTTTACTCAATATGACGAAAAGTTGTGCATGTTTGGACACGTTCTTAGCACACGTAGATAGGTTTTCCAAAGACCTTTCATTTGGTATGTAACATGACTAGGTTTCTTTGCATAATATAGGAGATAAACGAAAAAAACTGGAAAATGGCCTTGTCTTCCCCCTCCTTTTTACCCCCTAAATATGAATTTGGGCCGCTAAAAAAAAATACGTGTCCCTTTATTTTTTCTGATCTACAAAATAAAACCAATTCCATAAAGATCCGCGGGTGACACTAGGGAGACTTCCCTTGTTAGTTACATTTCATAACTGTTATAAACGACGACATGTTAGTGAGTGTAGTTAACACTGGCAACGAGTGTGCGAAATATGTTTCCATTGATTTTTTATTTTCAATTAAAAATTGTTTGCCAAAGAGCTATTATTTTTTGTAAAAGAAGCGAAGACAAGAATTACAAAAAAAAATAAAAAATAAATAACATCTTCATTTTGGTTTGCCTTCATATTTTCATTATAATGAAAATCAAACAAGTCTATCAGTATTCGAAAAGTGTAAATGCACAGAGAGAAACAAAAAAGAAAGATAAATAGACCAGGAACATTTTTTGAAATCGTTTTTCAGTGTATATATTTCAGAAAAGGTTATTTAAGTAGCGCTTCTGTAAAACATATTCCAACCATTTGGGGAAAAATCGTTTCATTTGGTTTCATGGTTCATTCCATTTCGTTCCCTGATTTTTTCATCTTACATCACACTGGATTTTCATGCCCAGAATATCAAGAGTGCCAGATTCCTCAACATCAATATCACCCAAAGATATCGACGACAGACAATACATTAAAAACGCATTATTTGCCAAAACTCACTCAGAGACTTTCAAAAGTTCCTGAATGAGAGTCATTCATATTTTGCCGCAACCTCCCAACCGTTACAATATTTGGCCTATGATCGAAGAAAAATTAATGACAAATGTTGCTGTCGTTTGCAAAAGAGTAGATAGGGTTGTGAGATTGACTAAGAAGGTCAATCATTAAGATTAGAAAAAGAGTAGTAGAAAGAACAGAACACTGCGGTAACCCTGATCAGAATTGCCCAACGTGATTTTTGTAAAAGCTTCTGTGGAAACATAACATCCTGGGATACCTGAAGGATCCAACTGGGATGTAGTCTACCTCCAGTGGGGAGTCGCAGGATCTCCTTCTCTACATGCATTTTCTGTGAAATTCTTTGTCGACGTTTAAAACTTTGAAACTCTCTGACGCCGAAGCATCTGAAATTGCTTCGGAGATAATAAATATGCCAACATTAATCTAGGCAATTAAAAGCTTCAGGCCATATAGATCCCCTGGACCTAATGGTATAATCCCGGCTGAGCATGTGTCGGACTATATAGATCCTTGGCTTTATAATATCTACACGGCATTAATAAAGTGGTCGTACATAACTTTAAAATGGAGGGATAACAGAGTCGTTGTATCCCGAAGGCTGGGAAAAATTCTCGCACAGCTCCGAAGGATTTCGTACCAAGTAGTCTGTTTTCTTTTGTGTTCTAGACAGTGGAACGAATTTGCGTAGAATGATGGAGGTTGCTTTTGACTAGGCAACATGCATACATCAAGGGTAAATCAACGGAAACAGCTCTTCTTGAGCTCGTTGGTAACATCAAGAGAAAGCTTTCGGAACAGGAGTACACTATGGTGGCCTTTCTTGATATAGAGCCCCATTTTTAATAATGCCATCCCAGACTCAATAATTATGGCATTGTCTATTGTAGGAGTTACGCATGAGCTCGTTTTAATGGTGGACAATTTAATGCCAATAGATGTGTTA
This sequence comes from Pegoplata infirma, assembly GCA_963921195.1. Lineage (NCBI taxonomy): Eukaryota > Metazoa > Arthropoda > Insecta > Diptera > Anthomyiidae > Pegoplata > Pegoplata infirma. The sequence continues at coordinate 180,360,083 of OY992538.1, read as the reverse complement.
CGTCTGAACTGGAAGCGTCAGTCATATCTCGATTCGTCAATAGGAACACTACACAGGGACGTGTTCTTTCGCCACTTATATGGAACCAGACTCTGACTTCAATGCTATTAGGACGATGTCGCGTAAGCGGTAAAGGGAACACTCCCATAACGATTCTTGCCACAACAGTAAATATTCCAACTTCATATTTGAGGTTGTCGTAACCGGTCTTGCGGTTGTAACTACTTCAGTACGGTTATGGCAACCGCAATACGGTTGTGACAACCGAAATGTAGTTTTAACAACCAAATGAGCGGTTGGAAAAACCTCAAAAATGAGGTTGGAATATTTACGGTTGCCCCAACCGTGATGTGAAGGAAAGCACCTGTAAACATTAAGGGACATTCTTCAGGATTCTCTGAAAGATCTGTCTAAATGAGCAAGAGACTGTGGAAAAATAACATTCCTGCTTTTGATACTATTTCTCTGAACGGCACTTAAAGCTCCTTCCCATATGGAGCCAAGTACATATCTTGGAGTACTTCTAGATAGGAAATTGAATTTAAGGAGTAATATTGAGGAGAGAAAAGCAACGATTGCTTTATATTCCTGTAAAAGAGCCTTTGGAAAACGATGGGCTTTAGCCCTAATGTCGTTTATTGTATTTATATAGCAGTGATGCGTCCAATTCTGCTGTATGGAATCATTGTCTGGTGGCCGGCTAAAGAGACAAACGGAACTTTGTCTTTATCACGAAAAAACAGAGAATGGCATCGATGTGTGTCACTGGAGCTCTTCGTACTATACCTACGGCTGCATTAGAAATACTCCTTCAGTTAATTACATTGAACATATAAGGTAGGAATTATAGGGATACGTCAGCAATTTGGCGTAATAGCACACCGCAATGGAAGAGAAGCGATTGTGGCCATAGTGCGATCTTGAAGAAGATAACAGTACCACAAAATGTGGACTGTGATGAGCCTTTTGAGAGCCACTTTACCACTATGATACCATCCAGGCAGTCTTGGATTAGGGGCTTTCCAGCTAGTGAAGATTCCATAAATTTTTAAACGGATGGATCGTGGTTGCACGAACTAGTGGGCTTTAGAGTCTATTCCGAGGAGCTTGGGTTGAACCTGGCTCAAAGGTTCCCAGATCACTGCAGTGTTTACCCGGCAGAGGTGCTGGCAATAAAGAAAATGACCCACTGATTAAAATGCAATGTCTTGTCTACAACTGCAGCCAGCATCTATTCCAACAGTTTAGCCGCGGTCAAGTCCTTGGAGCCAATGTTTCTGAAAACTAAATTTGCCTTTAGGTGAAGCACTTCAATAAATGAGATGGCCAAACAGTTTAACATACGACTCATATGGGTCCTAGGGCACAGAAACATTCCAGGGAATTGTAAAGCCGATGAGCTTGCAAGACTGGGAACTACCTCATAACTTCCAACGGAATAGGAGTGTTGCTATCAAGAAATGTTCAAGCAAAATCTTCGCTTTTGTTCCGCGACGGAGACTTATCAGGGATGCCCATTTAGATGGACGTGTGAAACTATACGACAAATTTGGCCTTCTCTTAATCAGAAGGGCACAAGTGAGCTGATATAGCTTCCAATAGAAGAGATTTCTCTATTGGTTGCTGTAATTACCGGGCACTGCCTTATGGAAAAGCACGCTGAGCGGTTAAATGTGCTACCAAATGATTTTTTCCGGAGTTGCATGAATGATGAGTTAGAAACTATAGAACACTTTATATGCAATTGCTAAGAACAAGTGGGCTTCGGAGAATATTCGGAAGAGTTTGGGTTGAGTCTGGCTCGAAGATTGCCAGATAATTGCAGTGTTTACCAGGCAGAAATGCTGGCAATAAAATAAGTGACTGGCTGGTTGAGTTGCAGATTCTTGTCTACAACCGCTGTCAACATCTATTCCGATAGTCAAATCCCTAGATTCAATGTTTCTGAAAACAAGATCTGCCCTTAATTACTGCACGTCTTCAAATGAGATGGCGAAGCAGTTTAAGATACGACTCATATGGGTCCCAGAGCACAGGGACATTCCAGGGAATATCAAAACCGATGAGCTTGCAAGACTGGGAACTACCTTTCAACGGAATTTTAAAATCATCGGCTTTGTTCAGCGACGTAGACAATCAGAGTGTGCCCATGGATGGACGTGTGAGAGTAAACGACAAGTTTGGGCTTCTCTTAATCAGAAGCGCAGAAGTGAGCTTATATCGCTTACAAGAGGAGAGATTTCGACGGTAGTTGCAGTAATTACCGGACACTTCCTTAAAAGAAAGCATGCTGAGCGGTTAAAAGTGCCGTCAAGTGACTTTTGCCGGAGTTGCATGGATGAGGAGGATTTAGAAACTACAGAACACTTTATCTGCCATTGAAACAGAGAACCGACTATATCTCATCACAGACGAACTTTGACAGAACCTTTCGAAGTCCAAATACCGATTAGGCAAGACTGGGCGGAAAACTCTGTTATAACAAAGAATGCGATCTCAATCTTTACGGACGGATCAAAGATGGAGATGGGACCCAGAGTACACTCTCGAACCCGTACCCATCTGATGAGTACGGGTTCGAGAGTGTGCTCTGAATCCCTCGAAATAGGAGTCTCTTTGAGACTTCCGGATAAGTGTAGTGTTTTCCAGGCTGAGGTACTTGCAATTGACAAAACCGTTACATGATTATGACAAGGGACCATCGACCTTGCACCATTAACATTTTCATGGATAGTCTCGCAGCTCTGAAGGCCTTAGAATCAAACACTGTAAAATCGGGAATAGTTAGGAATTGTATACAATCCCTTCGTCAATTCAGCACACAGTCAAGCTAATCTGGATCCCTGGGCAAAGTGGGGTCGCTGGGAATGAATTGGCTGATGAATGTGCAAGTAAAGGCTCGGAATCGGTGGGGGAAAGTGTAGAACCTCATATCTCGGTTCCTATAGTTGAATTGATGAACAAAATTGATAGGATATCTGAGAATAGAATGAAAGGTGGATATCACTGACTTCGTGCAGGATATCAGGAACCATGTGGCCACTGCCAAATCCTGAGAGAACAAAAATCCTTCTTACTTTTGGCAAACGGACGGTTAGCCTGTTAGTGAGAGTACTTACAGGACACTGTATAATTGGCTAAATGTCTGTGCGTATGGGAATTTCTGATAGGGACTATTGTAGAAGTTACGGGGAAGTGGAGGAGTCAGTAAAGCACTTGTTATGTGAGTGTCCGGGTCTAATGATTTTGTATCAGAGGGGAGTAGGAAAATGTCAATTAAGGAAATCACATTGGGCCTTATGGCCTCCGAGTAAATTCGCCAAATGTCGGAGGCCCATCCAACCATACCTAACCTATCTGCCATTGCCCGCACTTTCTGGTCAGGGACTTGCTTCAATGGGATCCAGAAGCTGAACGATCTTTCCGATTTGTCGGATGTTAAAATTCAATATCTTGGAAGTTTCATAAGGAGCTCAAATTGGTTTAACGGCAGGTAATAGTAGGGAAACCTCATTACCGTCCAGTGGTACACAACGGACCATATGTTGCACAATTTTGATAATTTTGAAGAACCCTGAAACTCTTTTAGCACAACTGAGCCATTTCTTTAGATATTTAAAATGGCCGCCTGAAAGCTTAATTCTCAAATTAATATCCATTCGCCATTTGCACACCTTTGATATCACCAGTGTATATTCAACACTATCTTTTTTTTACCATTAAACTTAATTACAGTGCAGATAGTTCTTTTTCTCCAATTCCTCTTCCATATAAGTTCAATTTAACAATTAGTTACACATAGCAAACTCTATTAGTTGGAAGCTTTCTTGTTGTTTTGCAGTTTCTCATTCTAGACGCCAACATGTCTGTTTATTTTACTGTAGACCTCACTCACAGACATATTTGCACACTCATACACTTGGAATTTATAAGAGCAGGTATTCAATATTCAAGATGGCATAATAAAAGTTGATTGTGGTAAGGAAGTAGATGTGGAACTTGTAGTAGATGAAAAAAAATATAACAAACTACACAAGTAGTTATAGTTGATTGGTTGAGAGTAGATGGTAGGGTTTTTGGAAGGGGAAATATATTTTTTGGGAATTCCCGGGAAATATATTTTCTTATTTCTAGGGGAAATTTGGGGAAATCTTATTTTACTTTTTAAACACTCCACTCTAGTAATAGAGGGTATATATAAGTTTGTCATTCCGTTTGTAACTCATCGAAATATCGGTCTGGGACCCCAAAAAGTGTATATATTCATGATCCCCGATCGATTTTAAGACATTCTAGCGATGTCCGTCTGTCTGTCTGTGGAAATGGTGATCACGGGCAAAATATTACACGGAGATGACTGAAACTTAACATATTTATTGGCAGTTCTCCTGGGAACTTTGGTGTTGCATTTGAGCGATATCGGTTCAGCAGTTCAAAAGTTATAAACGAAAATGTACAGACACATAAAAAATTTTAGTACATTCAACATAACCTAAAAATACAAAATGCTTTAATTTGGCTGCTGGTTGACATATGTGAACACCAAATGGTATTTAAACAAGTACGAACATATTTTTTGACAAAAAAAAAAAAGAAAAAAATATCGAATTTTTTTTTACCAAATTTTTTTCGCGGAAATTTTTTTTCAACAAAAATTTTTTTTTAAAGTCTGGAAATGGTGATCACGGCCAAAGTATTAAACATATATGACTGAGACTTAGCAAATTTACTTGTTGTTGCCTTATGTAGTTTGGTTTTGCATTATGGCGAAATCGGTTCAGCGGTTCAAAAGTTATGAGCTAAAATGTAAGAACAACTCGAAAATTTTGGTATATTCTACATAACCTAAAAATCTAAAATGCTTTTAATTGGCTGCTGCACAGAATGGAATTTTTACAAGTACAAACTAATTTCGCGGAATTTTTTTTCACAAAAAATTTTTTTCCGCGGAATTTTTTTTTCAAAAATTTTTTTTTTTTTGCAAATATTCTTTTGTTACATTGTGGATATAAAATATAAAGTATATGGGGCATTCCATGTGAAATCGGACACTTCACTTTTCAGAATTTTTTGATGACCCGTTCATACCTAGGCCCTATCTCCACTCCCTAAGTAGGCTCCCATACAAATAACAGTTGGAGCAAATTTTATAAAAATGTAATTTTGTATGGGAGCCTACTTAGGGAGTGTAGATAGGGCTGAGGTATGTTTTGAAAAAATGTTGTAGGGTAAAAAAAATGGGGGTCGGTCTCACTAATGACCCCTCTCGGACGCACCATTGGACCGGTAGAAGCTGATTAAATAAAACAAATTTACAAAAAATAAAAAAAATTGTATGGGGACCGCCTTAACAGTTAAAGACAGAGGGTAGGTGTGTTCAGAGAAAATGTTTGGACTAAAAAAATATTGTGGGTCGGTGATACATTTTGTTGCTCTAAGGGCACTATTAGGGCAGTTAGAGCGGTTGGAACAAATTTTAAAAAATGTCGTTTTGTGTGGGAGCCCCCTTAGAAATTGGAGATAAGGTATTAGTTTGTTCCAAAGAAATGTTAAGACGTAAAAATTAATGGGGGTTGGTCTTATAAAGGACCCCTCTATGACGCACCATTGGAGCAGTAGAAATGATTTTAAGATTGAAAAATTACAATAAAATTTTTTCAAAAAATTTTAAAAAATAGTAATAATCGTTATCCCATGATCTTCCTGGGCAAAAAATTTGTAGAATTGATAGAAGTTTTACACAAAAAAATTTCAAAAAAATCGAAGAGTACAAACATTTTCAAAAATGAGATTTAAATTTTAAAACTTAAAAATTGCATACTAGAGCGCTTTTAAGAATTTTTTGGGATTTTTTTTATAGAAAGTACGTAAAAAAACAAAAATTTTGAAAAAAAAAAAATTGAAATTTGGACCATTATTGAAGAAGTTATGATTAAAAGAAGTTTGAGTAAAGGCACAAACTACCAATTTTTAAAAATTTGATATCTTTTGAACGGGTCATCAAAAAAATCTAAAAATTTACCGCGAAGGAGTTTTTGAAGGGTACTAAAAACTGTAAACAAATTGGGAAAATCTAAAAAAAAAGTTTTTCAAAGTGTCCGATTTCACATGGAATGCCCCATATATATTCATGATGTCCGATCGATTTTAAGACAAAAATGCTGTCACGGACAAAATATTGCACAGAGGTGACTGAAACTTAACATATTTATTGGAAGTTCTCCCGAGAAGTTTGGTATTGCATTTGAGCGATATCGGTTCAGCGGTTCAAAAGTTATGAACGAAAATGTAAGCACACCTCAAAAATTTCAGTACATTCAACATAACTTAAAAATACAAAATGCTTCAATTCGGCTTCTGGTTGACATATGTGAACATAATTGAAAACCAAATGGTATTCAAACAAGTACGAAGATATTTTTTGACAAAAAAGAAAAAAAAGCCGGATTTTTTTTTTATCAAAATTTTTTTTCGCGGAAATTTTTTTTCAAATTTTTTTTTTTTTTTTCAAAAGTAATTTCCTTTTTAATAAAGTTTTTTGCAATAATCTTTTTGAAATAGTGGAGGGTATCACTACATTCGGCAAAGCCGAATTTAACTTTTTTTACTTGTTTTTTATAAATTTCTTTATTCAAAGTTTCATTTAAATAGCCGATTTTAAACAGACACACATAAAATGTGGCAATCGAAAATCGCTGATGATAGAAGTGTAGCAATATCCAAAGATTAGAAGGATGGCAACTATAATGAAGTTATAATTTAAGATCCACATTTTTACTTCAAACAAGTAAGAGTGTTAAATTCGGCTGTGCCGAATCTTTTATACCCTCCAACAAGCAAAAAAATAAAAAAAAATGCAGGGGCGTTTTATTTTTTTTTTTTGGGGGGTCGTCGCTAGTAGTAATTGAGGGGGGCAAATTTTCCCTTGAATATGTGGTTAAAAATTCATTCTTATGATTTTTGAACTAAGGAAATACAAGATTATCATTATTTAAAAAAAATAATGTTTTATTCCACGCCCATAAAAGGGGGCCGGGCCGAAAAAACGACATTTTATATTTCTCTGGGTCCAAATGCAGGACTTTGAGCTTTTTGTGGCATAAAAATGTTGCATTTGTTAAACAAAAACACAAAAAATCATGTAAAAATATGGTATTTTTCAGAGGTTGGTTTAGTTCTTCAAGGGGAAATTTTTGTCCCCCTGGTCCGATTTTGCTCATTTACGAACTTAACCTGCCTATGAGCATAAGACATATTCGTGCCAAATGTCGGGAGTCTAGCTCTTTTATTTTGGACTGCATCGTGTTAACTACAGACGGACAGACGGACGGACGGACGGACGGACATCGCTAGAATGTCTTAGAATCGATCACTGATCATAAATATATATACTTTATGGGGCCCTAGACCGATATTTTGATGCGTTACACACGGAATGACAAAGTGAGTATACCCCCATACTGTAGTTGGAGGGTATAAAAATATATTTCGGATATGTTTCTATTTCCGAAATAGATTTTTTATTAATTTTTGAGAAAATTTAGGGAAATCTTATTTTACTTTCAATAAGATATTTTTTTATCAAAATTTCTTTATTCAAATTTTTATTTAAATAGCTGATTTTAAACTGACATACATTATGAGTGACAATCGTAAAGCGCTGATGATGGAAGGGTGGAAACTTCCAATGATTGTAAGGGTGGCAACTACGATGAAGATGAAGTTGAATTCCATATTTCTTCCCCAAAATGATTAATAAAATATCTCATAAACTATGATATCTTCTTAAGACTTTAGTTTTTTTTTTGGAATTCCCGGGATAGATTTTTTCTCAGTTCTAGGAAAAATTTAGGGAAATCTAATGTTACTTTTTAAACGATTTTTGTTTAAAAAAATTTCTTAATTCAAATTTTCATTTAAATTGCGGATTTTGAGACACATAAAATGTGGTAATCGAAAAGAGCTGATGATGAAATGGTGACAACTTCCAAAAATTGCAAGGGTGGCAACTATAATGAAGATTTGAGTTGAATTCCTTATTTTTACTCCAAAAAGACAGTTGCATGTGTATATTCGCCTACACAAGACGTGTTTACCTACTACGCTTTCTGTGCTTAATTATTTACCGATAAACAATATTGAACTTAAAAAAAAAAAAAATCAAAATTTTTTTCTTTCCCCTTTTTTTTTATCATTAAAACTCGTATAGAATAACAAAAATTATATAAATTTACAATTAATTTTAAACATGAATCAACCACCGGATCGTGGTAAACCACCTATCACTTTTGATAGGAGCAAATCAATGGCAATTATAACCCCCGGTCCAAAATACTTGATTATGTCCCGAGTGAATAATGACAAAAGTGAAAATTCTGAAACATCTGAAGTGCCAAAAAAAACTCTTTCTGAGGTATCACCATTCTTAATTAAAAAAGTAATAGACGGTACCTGCGGTGGAGAGGTGGAATCGTGTAAAAAACTATTAAATGGAACAATTCTTATAAAAACAAAAAACTTTACTCAGGCCAGAAGTCTTATTCAACTAACATCACTGTCACCAGAAATTAAAGTTGAGTTAAACGAACATCAGACACTCAATTATGCAAAAGGAGTTGTGTATTCAAATGACCTTCGTGGTATATCAGAAGAAGAAATTCTTTCGAAACTTAAATCACAAAATGTATGTAAAGTCAACAAAATATTAAAAAAAGTAGACAACAATTTAAAAGAAACCGGTTTGATAGTTGTTACATTTGCTAGTACGTCGCTACCCTCTGAGCTATCAATTGGCTACGAGAAAATAAAAATAAGACCCCATATCCCCCTTCCCCTAAAATGCAAAACATGTTTACGTTTTGGTCATTTGGCTAAATTTTGCAATAATAAGAGAATTTGTTTTAATTGTTCATGCGAGTATCATGTAAATGACGACAACAATGAAACATGCTCTAATTCTCAATCGTGTATAAATTGTAAAGAAAACAACAAAATAGACAACAATCATTCCCCAAATGACAAATCGTGTCCAATTTTCCTAAAAGAGAAAGAGATCCAAGCTATAATTACTTTAGAAAAAACTAACAGAAAAACAGCAACAATTAAATATAATGAACGTCACCCAACTACATCAAACACGTACTCATCAACAGTTAAATCAACTAACACAACTTCTAACTCTACAGCAACAACTCCCGATAATAAACCTACCAATAATACAAACTCTTCTCATGTTAATAAAGAACAGACGATGCCACCACCTACAAAAACAACATCTCGAGAATTAAACGATTACTCAGATGTTCTGTCAGAAGCATCTGATATCGACAGTACATCCTCGCAAAACACTACCGATTCAAAAACTAAACAAATTTTACCTAGAAATACATCGAAAAGAACAAGAAAACAATTACAAAAACTACATCAAGCTGAAAGCAAAATAAAACGTACCAAAAATGTCTAATCCGATAAAAAAATTTAAATCACCAGAAAGTTCATTACAATCTCCCAAAACTTTTTTTAAATTAATTAACGTTAATTTTTTCTATTTCAAACTTTAAAATGCTTTTAAACATATTACAATGGAACATAAATGGTTTCATTAATAATTACAATGAACTTCAACAACTTATTAAACTCTATTCACCAAAAATAATTTCACTACAAGAGACACACATCCACAATCAATTAAACATTCCTATTCCTATAAATTACACGCTATACTCTCACAACACATCTACTACCCGGTATGGCGGTGTAGCGCTACTTATTCATAAATCCATAGAACATACGACCATAAACCTACAAAACGATTTTGATGCTATCTGTATTGAAATAAAATCTAAAATAAAATTTAAAATCATATCAGCGTATATAGCTCCAAACATAAAGTTCTCTCAAACAAATCTTCACAATATGTTTTATAATGTAAATCCACCACTTTTAATCACTGGCGACTTTAATAGCTGGCACCGAGTTTGGGGCTCTACCGCTAACAACAGGAAAGGTACAACATTAGTTAATTATATAAGTAACAACGACCTAGTGCTACTTAACGATTCATCACCAACACTTTTCAATACACACAACACTCTTTCACATGTAGATTTATCATTTTGCTCCCCATCCCTTGCAGTACACTCTGAATGGAAAACAGAAAAAACATTATACGGTAGCGACCACTTTCCAATTATAATCTCCCTTTTTCGACAAAGTTCAAATACCACTACAACATTTAGACCAAAATTTAAAACTGAAAAGGCAAATTGGGCCACATATAACAGTCAATGTCTCCTTTTTGAATCCAAACGCCCTATAAGTGTAAATTTAAACAAAGAAACCGCTAACATATGCAAAATTATTCACCAGTCCGCTAATGTGTCCATTCCCCAAAGTCAACCAGCCATCCAACAAAAGGTACCGTGGTGGAACCCAGTCCTTAATAACCTAAAAAAAGAAAAAAGTAAATTCTGGTCGCTTTATAAACAAAATATGACAACATTTAACCTTATCAACTACAAAAAAACGAATGCCTTATTAAAACGAAAAATTAAAATTGCAAAAAGAGAATCACTTTATAAGTTTACCTCTACCATAAACCCCTCATCTAAAACAGAAAATATTTGGAAAAATATCAGGTCATTTACCGGCTACAAAGCAACCCAAAATATACATGCTATTACAAAAACATCAAATCAAGACGAACTCATAACCGACAAGTTAAAAATAGCAACAGAATTGGGTAACTTTTGGTCAGAAAACTCTTCCGACTCAAAATATCCAACAGAATTTCGTACTAGAAAGTTAAACACAGCGTTAAATACGCAAATCAGCACCCCAAGCCCCGGAGCCGCAAAAATAGAAACGAACATCAATATGCTAGAATTAAATTCAGTTTTAAACAAATTATCCGGTAAAACGCCTGGGTTAGATCGGATCTCCTACCCCATGATCAAGCACCTACCTATAACTATGAAGCAACGTTTACTTACGCTTTATAATAACATATTAGATTCATATATACCTCAGCAATTTAAGGTAAGCGTTAACGTTCCGATACACAAAAAAGGATCCGATAGAACCTCTCTGAGCTCGTATCGGCCCATATCATTAAACCCATGCCTGTCAAAAGTACTGGATAAAATTGTTGCAAATCGACTTTGGTGGTTTCTAACTACGTATAAACTGTTAGATAGCCGACAATTTGGTTTTAAAAAGGGAAAATCTACGACTGACAGTCTTCTTTACATGGATCATCAAATTGTGGAATCCCTTTCGTTGAAAAGACATGTGAGCATAGTCTCATTAGACTTCCAAAGAGCTTTCGACAGGATAGGTCTACATACAATTATAGATCAATTACTTTTTTGGAATGTTGGACCCAGGATTATAAATTATATAAAAAACTTTATGAGTAATCGGAAATTTATGGTAAAAATCACCTGCAATTATTCCCAACCGTTTCCTCTTCATAATGGTATTCCACAAGGGTCACCACTTTCTGTTGTGCTATTTTTGATAGCATACAACAAACTATGTCATATAATATCACTACACCGAGAAATTGATTTTACTTCATATGCCGATGATTTTAACCTGATAATAAAATCCAACAAAGAAAAAAACCCAGTCATTAATCTCAACAACCTTTTCAACGATATAACGGACTGGACAAATTACTCGGGAGCCGTTTTATCCCCTAATAAGTGTAAATACATACACATTTGCCGAAAAAGAAGTTGTCGTTGCGAAATAATATCAAACCATATTCTATTATCCGAAGTCAAAAATCTACGATTACTGGGTTTACATTTCAACAACAGATACCGATGGAGCGAACACATAGACAACTTAGTTAAATCATTAAATCAACAGCTCAATATAATTAAATGTCTATCTAGCCCTAAATTTAATTGTAGTACTTCCACTCTAATTCAAATAACAAAGGCTCTCATTTTATCAAAAGTCAACTACGGACTACCAATTTTCGGATATACTTACTTCAGAGTCTCTGCTTAAAAGGGTAAATAAGCAAATAAACTCTGCTTTGAGATCATCCCTAGGAGCATTCCGAACTACTCGTACAAAAAATCTGTTCACCGAAGCAAATATCTTACCCCTTGAAGTCCAGAGGGATATTCTAACAACGAAACTACATCATGCACTCTCTGACAAGGATTCACCATTGGCAAAAATTACGATAAAAATCAAAAAATCAAAAAAAGTACCAAAAATTTTATCTACTATAAGAAGAATTCAACAAAACTGTAAAACTATCGATATACCCATTCAAACTCCCCGGAAAAAAAATAATTTCTCTCCTCCTTGGCACTTACACAATAACAATATTGACTTATCCCTCCATAATTTCGCAAAAAACAATACAATTTCGCAATATGTTTAATGAAATTCAGAACAACCTATCAAATTACAATTTCATATATACGGATGGTTCGAAAAACAACAACAACAACGTTGGTTACAGCGTAACAACAGAAAATACAGTTATAAAGTTAGGAGTCCTACCCGACCACAGTTCCATACTTTCAGCAGAACTGATCGCCATCAATATTGCAATATCATATATTGGAATCAAAAGAGGCAAGTATGCCATTTGCACAGACTCGCTCTCATCCTTAAAAGCTATTTTAAATATAACTAATAACAACATATATGCATCTAACATCCGAGATTTTCTAATCAAAAGAACAACAGACATAAAATTAATATGGGTTCCTAGTCACATCAACATTCCAGGAAACGAATTTGCCGATACTGCGGCAAAATTGTCTCTTAGATCCCCTGTATTTAAAATAGAAAACCACAACATCAATGATATACATAAGCACATAACAACATTTTTTAAAAACAAAGACACCACCTATTCACAAACATCCAATTGGTATAAAACAATAAACAACAACTCCGAAAGTACAACTATCATCAGCAGTAACATTACGAGACTTGACTCAATAAAAATAACCCGACTAAGGCTGGGACATACAAAACTCACACACGGCTGCCTTTTAAAAATACCAGTAACATACCCATGTGACTGCAATATCATTTATCCAACAAATCCATCACACATGCTATTAGATTGTGCACTTTACCACAATCAAAGGCAACTAATCTTAAAAGGTCAAGATCCCATCCAACTACTTGCCGACCCATCTGAAGAAAATGTATCAACAATCATTAATTACTTAAAATCCACAAATTTATACAATTTAATCTAAATACACTTGATAATATTTCAAAATATTTACAATAAATTTCAAAATTTAAAGCATTATATTATACACATTGAGCTGCCTAAGCTGCTATTGCTCCTTTTGTAAATTAGCTTATAATTTTATATTTAAGTTAATTTTTTAATAAATAAATAAAATAAAATACTCCAAAAAGATTAATAAAATATCTAATAATCACTGATATCTTCTTAAAACTTCTCCTTTTTGGATTACTTCCTTATTTTAATAAAATTCCTTGAAATCCACGACTTTAAACAAATTTTCACCCCACTTTCCTAGAAACGATAAAAAAAAAGTCCGGTATATAAGAAACCCTAATAGTTAGCAATAACTACAAAAGTACGTACATATGTGCTTTGTTTTAACTTAAAAGAAAACTTCTAAAATTGAATGCAGTTTTCTGTTCTTATGAATTATAAATGATGAATGAATGAAAAAAAGAAAGAAAAATAGAAATGTTATGAATACTAAATAATAAAAGTAGTAAAATGGAGAATAAATACGAACACTTTATTTGTTTTGTTTTTTTTTCTAAAAGGCAATTGAAAGAAACTTTAGTAAAAGCTTTAAGGCCTAACAATTTAAACAATAATACTTTGATTTGTGGCCGATGATCCGATCAGAAATGGGATATGATGAGACTAAAAGATAATTACTAGAACTAAAAACGCCCTTTGCAATAAATCCTCAATGGAAATTCAGCAAAACGAAATTCAGAAATAATCAACTGAAGTTCAAAATACACAATCGAAGTTCAGAAAAGCTCAATTTAAATACTAAAATAATTGAAAGCTGTATACAAAACAAAAAATTATGAAATATCGCCCAAAAAATATAAAAAATGGCCAAAAATGAAAAGTACGAAACTTCACAGATTTTATTTTGAGTAAAAAACTCTTTTTGTAATTTTTGTTACAAAAAAAGAAAAATCAGAACCTGGAGACATTTCCTGAAGAAATCACTGTGTAAATTTCCTCAGTGACACATTTTCCAAATGGGAGGTGACTCTTGATCTTTTTATGTTTCGGAATTAAATATCGGCCCGGCAACGTAGTACCGGGAGATTATGCTAATATAAAATAATACTCTTACTTTTCTCGTGTAATGTTAATTTACACTTCAATTATTTTACATACCTAATGAATACATTAATGTTTAAATGTATTTGAAAATTATCATTTTAATCAAACAAAATTGTAATGAATAAAGCAATTATCTTGTAGAATTTAGCCACATATAAATAAGACATTAGAAGTTAATTTCAAATAAGTGGTTTCGTTAAAAGTGTGAACAGAGTGGTAAACAGCGACTGAAAAGTAACCTACATATTTAGCAAATTAAAATAAATATATTTTGAGAAGGGTTATTCCAGCTCGAGGTCAGTTTTCTTTACCAAAACAGCATGATATTCCCCAAAACCAAATTATTAATATATATTCAATTCTTCACTCATTGAGAATTAGAAGAAGAAAAATTATATCTTCTCTTTGTTTGACACGATTTTCAAATAACAAATAATTTGGACAATAGCGATTGGCATTTGAATTATTCCAGCGCAAGGTCACTTTTTTTTATCAATTATCAAAATTCGAAAATGCGACTGGTACTCGACCTTACACACTTGTTGACTACAATAGTTCTGCTGGTCAGAAATCCGGTCTCCAAACTTTTCCATTACATCAGGTTTTTGAGAAAATTGAAGTCAAAGTTCAAAAAAAATATACGTTTTGTGCATTTTTGGAAACTCATAGCGGATGAACCCGACTTCAAAATAGGTCGAGGGTAAAGTTCAAACATTACTCTTTAAGATGCAGAACTCATTTGATCAGTCGCCTTAACCCATTGGGAAATAATTGTCTTTAAATGATGTCTATTCCCCAGTATCGAAAAAAAAACGTTTTTGGTGGGAAAATACCTTATTAAAAGATGCTCCGACGGTTAAAGCGACTGATCAAATAAGTTTAACATCTTAAAGAGCAATGCTTGAGCTTTACCCTTGACTTATTTTTTAGTCGTCAGCACATCGGGTTCATCCGGTATGAGTTGTCAAAAAAATGCGATTTTTTTGTATTTCAAATTTCTCAAAAACCTGATGTAATCGAAGAGTTTAAGACCGGATTTGTGACGAGCAGAATAATGGTACTTAAGAATAATGGTGGCGTTCCATTCGCACAAAGTTTTTTTTTTCATATGATTTGTAGCGGAAAAATCGTTGTTTGGGAATAAGACATCATTGAGAGACAATTGGTGCCCTAAGGGTTAAGGCGACTGACCAAATGAGTTCAGCATCCTTAAGAGCAATTTAAGCTTTACTCTCGACTTATTTTTAAGTCGCTATCATATCGGTTTCATCCGCTATGAATTGTCGAAAATGCCCAAAACTTCGATTTCTTTGTACTTTGACCTCAATTTTCACTTTAATTATTTTTTTACTTAAATCAATCATTTTTTAATTGAAATTTGACTAATAAATTTATATTTAAAAAGTTACAGTGCTTTTTATTATTTTTATTCCTTACAAAATGCCTTTCCATCTCAGTCGGCAAAAAACTCTGACTCTTTTTCAAATGTCCCCAAGGGCAAGTCAGCACTTTGTCAGCGGTTGCTTAAACGAATTTTTGATGGCCACCGATAGGGCACTGCTGACATGTCATTAGGGGACATTTGGAAAAATTGTATGAAGATGTTACTAATTTTAGAAAAGAACTAGTTTTTTTTTTGAATCGTCATCGTCTTTATTTTTTTATGGAACAAAAAGTTTTTGAGTGACATTTTCCGCATCAGATAATCTATGTTGCTCCATGGTGTATATGGTAAGTAGGGTACTACAACATACAGTGAATCACACCTAATATCGTGAAGTAAATAACTAGTCGTCAAAGACGAAGTTACCAATTATAAACCTAATTATTATTAAATAAGTATTATTTTATAGAAGTTAAGAGTCAAAATGCTTAAAAATGGAAAGAAGCAAAGTATCACAGTGTCTTTGGTGTTAAAAATCTTAAATAGGTTAATTTTTGTTCTTTTTTTCAAAATAAATACCTAAAATTAAAAAAAAAAAATTACCAAATGCACTATGGATACCAACTTTAAGCGCTGGTTGCGCCCTGAAGATGGCATCCACAATTTTTTTTTTTATTTTTTCCCCGTAATCAGCTCTTTAATAAGCACCGGTCTAAAATTTCCTGATTTCGGGACAAGCTACTGCAGGCTCAATATATTTGTATACCCTCCACTTACAAGGGAAGTCTCCCTAGTGTCACCCGCGGATCTTTATGGAATTGGTTTTATTTTGTAGAGCAGAAAAAATAAAGGGACACGTATTTTTTTTTAGCGGCCCAAATTCATATTTAGGGGGTAAAAAGGAGGGGGGAAGGCAAGGCCATTTTTCAGTTTTTTTTCGTTTATCTCCTATACTGTGCAAAGAAACCTAGTCATGTTACATACCAAATGAAAGGTCTTTGGAAAACCTATCTACGTGTGCTAAGAACGTGTCCAAACATGCACAACTTTTCGTAATATTGAGTATGATCATGATGATGATGATGATGATCACATGATCAATTATTTTTATTTATTTTTTCTAATTATTAACAACTCATTTTTAATAAATTCCACCTAACCGAGAACTGGTAACAATGACCGTCGTCTCGTTGTAGCGAAAAAAACCAAGGGTTCTGGTGGGAATCGAACCCACGACCCCCACGTTGAAAGGCTAGCACGCTACCAACTATCCTACGGGGGCCCCTGTAATATTGAGTAAAATACCAAAATTTTAGGACATTTTTGTTAATAAATCGAAAAATATTAACTTCTTTGGCCCGTTGTTAGTACCACGAGATAGGTATTTTTAATACCTTTAATCTGATACCACACATGCCTATATTAATTTTGTTTAAATAGGCGTAAATCGTAAAAAACTGAAAAAGGTCAATTTCCCCCCATACAAATCGACCCCCCCTAAAAATGAGTTTGGGCCGCTAAAAAAAAATACGTGTCGAATTAATTTTCGTTCCTAACAACATATCCAAATTTCATGAAGATCGGAGGGTGACACCAGGGAGACTTCCCTTGTTAGTGATAGAGGGTATATACAGTGGGCGACAATACATTGGAAACTTTTTTATAGTAGATGCAATTTGTTAAAGACAAAGTTAACAATATTAGACGTTATCATTATCAAACGAGTGTTTTTTTTTTGAAAAATGCTATGTAGGTAATTTATAAAGCTTTAATTTAAGCTTAATGGCGTCCAGATTGAGTAAATAATAAATGTGCTACGAAGGTCGATCTGGAAAATGAAATTATTTATAGACATTTTTTAGAATATTTTCAAAAAATATTTTCAAGCCGATTTTTTCCAAGTTCAAGCATTAACAATTTAAAAAAAGGTCCAATGGTTTTTATTCAGTGATCAAATAATTTTTCCAACAACCCAAACAAACAGTGAAATTTTTTAAGTGCAGTAGAAAAAATCCACATTTTTTGACCTCCAATTCTTTTACCTACCAATTTTTTGTAAACAAAGAAAAAATGTTATTGTTTATTAATTTTTGTAAAACTAAGAGTATAGTAATGAAATATTAAAATAATTAAAACTTTTCTTTGTTTACAAAAAATTGGTGGTCAAAAGAATTGGAGGTCAAAAAATTTGGATTTTTTCTACTGTACTTAAACATTTTCTCTGAACACACCTACCCTCTATCTCTAATTGTTAAGGCGGTGCCCATACAATTTTTTTTATTTTTTGTAAATTTGTTTTATTTAATCAGCTTCTACTGGTCCAATGGTGCGTCCGAGAGGGGTCATTAGTGAGACCGACCCCCATTTATTTTTACCCTAAAACATTTTTTTTAAATATACCTATGCCCTATCTCAACTCCCCTAGTAGGCTCCCATACAAAATTACATTTTTATAAAATTTGCTCCAACTGTTATTTGTATGGGAGCCTACTTAGGGAGTGGAGATAGGGCGTAGGTATGTTTTAAAAAAATGTTGTAGAGTAAAAATAAATGGGGGTCTGTCTCACTAATGACTCCTCTCGGACGCACCATTGGACCCGTAGAAGCTGATTAAATAAAACAAATTTACAAAAAATAAAAAAAATTGTATGGGGACCGCCTTAACAATTAGAGATAGAGGGTAGGTGTGTTCAGAGAAAATGTTTGGAGTAAAAAAATATTGTGGGTCAGTCATACATTTTGTTGCTCTAAGGGCACTATTAGGGCAGTTAGAGCGGTTGGAGCAGACTTTAAAAAATGTCGTTTTGTGTGGGAGCCCCCTTAGAAATTGGAGATAGGGTATTAGTTTGTTCCAAAAAAATGTTAAGACGTCAAAATTAATGGGGGTCGGTCTTATAAAGGACCCCTCTATGACGCACCATTGGAGCAGTAATAATGATTTTAAGATTGGAAAATTACAATAAAATTTTTTCAAAAAATTTTAAAAAATAGTAGAGTCCGACCGAAACCAATTTTCGAGGCCGAACCGAAACCGAACCGAATATTCGGCCGATAAAGTAATATTCGGCCGAAACCGAACCGAAACCGAAACTTAAAAAAGTTACCGCCTGGCATGAATAAAATTATTAAAAAGTTGTTAAAGATAAATATACAGCATATAATGCTTTTAAACCATAGGAATGTTGTATTTTTGAAAAAAAAATATGTTTTTTAAAAAAATTACAAAAAAAGTGTATATTTCGTTTGAAAATTAGGAGAAAATAATTTTTGAACTGAAACAATTTTACATTTATTGCATAAACTTGTAACATTTTCTTCAATTGAACTGAATCAAGTGTAATGAAATACGAAATCAAAAAATTCAGCGACTTTTTTACATATTTTTAAAAATACCAAAAAGTTTCGGTTTCGGCTAATATTCGGCCAAAATTTTGCCGAATACCGAATAGTAGCCGAAACCCCATTATTCGGCCGAAACCGAGACCGAAACCGAATATTCGGTCGGACTCTAAAAAATAGTAATAATCGTTATCCCACGATCCTCCTGGGCAAAAAATTTGTAGAATCGATAGATGTTTTAAAAAAAAAAAAATTTAAAAAAATCGAAGAGTACAAACATTTTCAAAAATGAGATTTAAATTTTAAAACTTAAAAATCGCATACTGGACCGCTTTTAAGAATTTTTTGGGATTGTTTTTTAAAAAGTACGTAAAAAAAACAAAAATTTTGAAAAAAAAATTTTTAAATTTGGACCATTATTGAAGAAGTTATGATTAAAAGAAGTTTGTGTAAAGGAACAAAATACCAATTTTTAAAAATTCAATATCTTTTGAACGGGTCATCAAAAAAATCTGAAAATTTACCACGAAGGAGTTTTCAAAGGGTACTAAAAACTGGAAACAAAATGAGAAAATCTAAAAAAAAAGTTTTTCAAAGTGTCCGATTTGACATGGAATGCCCCATATATATTCATGATGTCCGATCTATTTTAAGACATTCTAGCGATGTCCGTCTGTCCGTCTGTCTGTCTGTGGAAAATTTGATCACGGACAAAATATTGCACAGAGATGACTGAAACTTAACATATTTATTGGAAGTTCTCCCGAAAAGTTTGGTATTGCATTTGAGCGATACCGGTTTAGCGGTTCAAAAGTTATGAACGAAAATGCAAGCACACCTCAAAAATTTCAGTACATTCAACATAACCTAAAAATACAAAATGCTTTAATTCGGCTTCTGGTTAACATATGTGAACATAATTGAACACCAAATGGTATTTAAACGAGTACGAACATATTTTTTGACAAAAAAAAGAAAAAATCGCGTTTTTTTTTACCAAAATTATTTTTTGCGGAATTAAAAAAAAAAAAAAAATCAAAATTTACTTCCTTTTAAATAAAGTTTTTTGCAATAATCTTTTTGAAATTGTGGAGGTTATCACTACATTCGGCAAGGCCGAATTTAACTTGTATACTTGTTTGTGTTAATATGGACCCTACACTCAAAGAAAAACTTGCAACTTTTATTTTTTGCTGCCTCCTAAGTATTTGACAAGAATTACTGTAATTTTACAAGCTTTTTACCAAAAATTTTGTAATTTTACAATATTTTTACCAATAAAATTGTAAATATAACATTTTTTGAAGCGATAAAACTTACAATGAGGTTTTGTAACTGTACTAGATTTTTTGCTGCCTTCTTTTTTACGAGAATTCCTAGTAAAAATTAAGAGATTTTTGGTAATTTTTAGAGTCCGACCGAAACCAGTTTTCGAGGCCGAACCGAAACCGAACCGAATATTCGGCCGAAAAAGTAATATTCGGCCGAAACCGAACCGAAACCGAAACTTAAAAAAAATTACCGCCTGGCATGAATAAAATTATTAAAAAGTTGTTAAAAGATTAATATACAGCATATAATGCTTTTAAACCATAGGAATTGTTGTATTTAAAAAAAAAATATGTTTTTTAAAAAACTTACAAAAAAATTGTATATTTCATTTGCAGATAAGGAGAAAATAATTTTTTAACTAAAACAGTTTTACATTTACTGCATAAACTTGTAACATTTTCTTCAATTGAACTGAAATAAGTGTAATGAAATACGAAATCAAAAAATTCACCGACTTTTTTACATATTTTTTAAAATACCAAAAAGTTTCGGTTTCGGCTAATATTCGGCCAAAATTTTGCCGAATACCGAATAGTAGCCGAAACCCCATTATTTGGCCGAAACCGAGACCGAAACCGAATATTCGGTCGGACTCTAAAAAATAGTAATAATCGTTATCCCACGATCCTCCTGGGCAAAAAATTTGTAGAATCGATAGATGTTTTACACAAAAAAATTTAAAAAAATCGAAGAGTACAAACATTTTCAAAAATGAGATTTAAATTTTAAAACTTAAAAATCGCATACTGGACCGCTTTTAAGAATTTTTTGGGATTGTTTTTTAAAAAGTACGTAAAAAAAACAAAAATTTTGAAAAAAAAAATTTAAATTTGGACCATTATTGAAGAAGTTATGATTAAAAGAAGTTTGTGTAAAGGAACAAAATACCAATTTTTAAAAATTCAATATCTTTTGAACGGGTCATCAAAAAAATCTGAAAATTTACCACGAAGGAGTTTTCGAAGGGTACTAAAAACTGTAAACAAAATGAGAAAATCTAAAAAAAAAGTTTTTCAAAGTGTCCGATTTGACATGGAATGCCCCATATATATTCATGATGTCCGATCTATTTTAAGACATTCTAGCGATGTCCGTCTGTCCGTCTGTCTGTCTGTGGAAAATGTGATCACGGACAAAATATTGCACAGAGATGACAGAAACTTAACATATTTATTGGAAGTTCTCCCGAAAAGTTTGGTATTGCATTTGAGCGATACCGGTTTAGCGGTTCAAAAGTTATGAACGAAAATGCAAGCACACCTCAAAAATTTCAGTACATTCAACATAACCTAAAAATACAAAATGCTTTAATTCGGCTTCTGGTTGACATATGTGAACATAATTGAACACCAAATGGTATTTAAACAAGTACGAACATATTTTTTGACAAAAAAAAAGAAAAAATCGCGTTTTTTTTTACCAAAATTATTTTTTGCGGAATTTTAAAAAAAAAAAATTTCAAAATTTACTTTTTTTTTTTTTTTTTTTTTTTTTTTTTTTTTAACTGTATACTTGTTTGTGTTAATATGGACCCTACACTCAAAGAAAAACTTGCAACTTTTATTTTTTGCTGCCTCCTATTTGACAAGAATTACTGTAATTTTACAAGCTTTTTACCAAAAATTTTGTAATTTTACAATATTTTTACCAATAAAATTGTAAATATAACATTTTTTGAAGCGATAAAACTTACAATGAGGTTTTGTAACTGTACTAGATTTTTTGCTGCCTTCTTTTTTACGAGAATTCCTAGTAAAAATTAAGAGATTTTTGGTAATTTTACAAGTTTTTTACCAATAAAATTGTAAAATTGCAATTTTTTGACGCAATAAAACTAACAAGGAATTCTTGTAAATTTACTAGATTTTTTTTTTGTAAAAAACCATTGAAATTTGTAAAATTACAAAAAAAAAATTGTAAAATTACAAAAAAATTTGTAAAATTACCAAAAAAAATATTAAATTACAAAATTTAATTTAATTTTGATAAAAAAAATTTTTGATAAAAAAATTACAAAAAAATTTGTAAAATTACAAAAAAATTTGTAAAATTACTAAAAAAAATATTAAAATACAAAAATTTAATTTAATTTTGATAAAAAATTTTTGTTAAAAACCAAGAAAAACTGTCAAATATTGGTAAAATGGGATTACGAAACTTTTTTTAGTAATTTGACAAGGCTTTTTTTGTGTGTAAAAGACAACTTTTCCGATCCTGACGATTTTGAAATTCGAAAAAGAGGAAAATTTTGATTACTCTATTGTGTAATAATTATGTTTTGTTAGCGCACGAAATTAGGTGTGAGTTACTGTTTATAAATTGCAATGGGTAATTAAAATTAATTACTATTGTGGTATTTTCTAACAAATTTTTGCACACTTTACACTTAAACTTTAATTCTTAGTGGAGCATGTAAATAAATACAACAACAAAAAAAACTAACAAATTAATTGTCGAGTGCACAGCAATTAAAGCAAATTTACCATACTTTACATTTATACTTATAGACACAGAGGTGGAAAGAAAAGTAGCGGTCAGTGTAATAATGACAGCTATTAACCCACGAGCCTCTGAGTTCAATTCCTGCAAGAGAAATCGAACGAGAGGGAGAAGGTTCCCCCTTGCAGTACTTAAGCAGCCTCTGACCCATTTATTCAATAAGTCATTTAAAGTTTAATTCCTGATATAATCGAACCAATAGGCAAAAGTTGTCCCACGAGGCTCTGAGTTTAATTACACTGTGCTACAGTGAAAAAATACTTCTGATGTGACATAGTATAGGTTGTTGGTCTTGTCGAGTAGATCACAAAAATGCCCATTAAACTTGCCAGACACCCTCAAATTTTAGAGTTATTGTCAAAAAACGTTTTTTTGGGACTTTGCTCACTAGACCTTGTGTAATTCAGAAAATTTTCAACCGATTTTAAATTTTTAAACTGTTTTGGATAGAAAAAGGATAGGGCTTTCCATGTGTGGGAATTGGTCAATACGTAAAAGAAATATATCTATTGATTTTTTCTATAAAATCAATTTTTTTGTTATTTTTTGAAAATTTTTCGAGTTTATCGATTTTTTTCTGCTATAGTTCGTTTAACAACCTTTATATTTATAAGCGTTTTTTTAAAGATAATTTAATTCTAAATATGATAAGCTTTATCCTGAAAAAATCGGATAATAATTGATAGAGTTGTGATAATTTTTCTAAAAAGAAAATTAAGATTTTGCAGGAAATTGCCGTTCAGATAACCCAGGCAAAAAAAAATAAATTTATCATAAATGGTCATGTACAATATTTTTAAAGGTTTTCGGCGCGCTGAATCCGAATCTGGCCTTTAAATTGCTCTATCTCGTCAGATTTTTGAGATATTTAACATAAATTGATATATCAAAAACTTAATAAGATAGCGCAATTTCAAGGTCAAATTCAAATTCAGGAGGTCAAAAATCTTTAAAATAATGATACGCGACCTCTCAGTATGTTCGTTTATTTGTTTATTTTTTTACCTGGGTTATCCGCACGGCAATTTCATACAAAATCTTAATTTTCTTTTTTAGAAAAATTATCACAACTCTGTCAATTGTTATCCGATTCTTTTGGCATAAGGCTCATAGTATTCACAATTAAATTTTCTTTAGGTATACGTTTATTAATATAAATGTTGTTGAACAAACTGTAGCAGAAAAAAATCGATAAACTCAAAAAATTTTCAAAAAATAACAAAAAATTAGATA
The DNA here is from genome assembly GCA_963921195.1 of Pegoplata infirma. NCBI lineage: Eukaryota > Metazoa > Arthropoda > Insecta > Diptera > Anthomyiidae > Pegoplata > Pegoplata infirma. The sequence continues at coordinate 180,335,961 of OY992538.1, read as the reverse complement.
TTGATGAAAAAATAAATACATATCTTTCTTATATGTATAGACCAATTCACACACATGAAAATCCCTATCCTTCTTTTTTCCAAAACAGTTGAAAAATTTAAAATCGGTTGAAAAATGTAAAAGTTACACGTGGTTTAGTGGGGTCCACACATGTGAAGAGGACCCGCGAAACTATGGAGATTCTAAGAACCAAAAATGCCCTCCATTTTGCTCTATCTGGCTTAGTTTTCGAGATATCGCCATTTTAAGTTTTTTAAAAAAAAGATATTTATTGTAAAAAAATGCTTTTTTATCAATTGTAAATAGTATTTGTGCCGTCCAAAAAAAACGTTTTTTGACAATACTTAACTTTAAAATTTGAGAGTGTCTGGCAAGTTTTATGGGCATTTTTGTGATCTTTTCGACGAGACCTACAACCTTAACTACCTCATTTTAAAAGTATATTCAATTTTGTGTTTTTTGTAGCACAGTGTTACTGGTGGAAATCGAACCAGCAGGAAAAAGTTCCTCCTGGAAAAACTTAACACAGATAATAAAATCGTCAATTTTAAATCAGCAAACGTCAATTGTAAATCAACCAAACATGATATCAACCAAACATTTAGTAAAAACGGCAGCCTGTTTGTCTATAACACAAAACTTCGATTTTGTTTTCAACAAACTCAGTCAATAAATAGTATGAAGTATGAAGTGAGGTTGAGATTGCTAGAAATAGAATTGTAGTGTTGGAAACTGTCAAAATTTATTCTGTAGAAACTATAAATATTCACATATATAAAAACAGTTTTCATTAACAAGACAAACCGACATTTAAAATCCTACTGATGATGACACTAACTGGGGTGTTTGAAACCGGTATGGGAAATACCAGAAATGTCTATAATTTTTAGAAATTCAATTTTTCTTCTGCATTTTTTCAACTTGAAATATAATTAGAGCCCGTGCTCGATCTGTACTTACAGAAAAAATCAAATAAAATTACTGACAAAATATGTCGCCATTAGGCACGTCTCCGAAACAGAAAATGCAAATTTCTTCATTTGTGTCTGCAATTCCAGATCATCTTGGTAACCCTTGCGAAATAATGTAAGAGACAAAAAAGTTGAAAGAAAGTATGAAGTGAGGTTGAGATTGCTAGAAATAGAACTGTAGTGTTGGAAACTGTCAAAATTTATTCTGTAGAAACTATAAATATTCACATATATAAAAAACAGTTTTCATTAACAACACAAACCGACATTTAAAATCCTACTGATCATGACACTAACTGGGGTGTTTGAAACCGGTATGGGAAATACCAGAAATGTCTATAATTTTTAGAAATTCAATTTTTCTTCTGCATTTTTTCAACTTGAACCCTTATAACAAATATAATTAGAGCCCGTGCTCGATCTGTACTTACAGAAAAAATCAAATAATAAGTGTTTGTGTTTGTTAAATTTCTTAGTTGAAAAAAAACTTCATTTGTCAGATCAACAAATTGTGTTTGTGTTTGTAGAATTTCTTTATTAAAAAAAACAAAATTTTTTTTCAACAATCAAAATTTACAAACGTTTGTTGATATTACAAATTTCCGAATAGGAGCACTTTCAGTGAATAAATTAATTGTATTTACAAATATGGGGGTCAATATAACATTTTTTTTTTTTTGTTTAAGAAACCTCTTTCCCATTTCTTTACCACTTTTTGGTCCTTTGTAAAACAGATGAAACATTTTTAGGCTAAAAGAATAAAAGGTTTGCTCTTGGATTTAGAGGATTGGAAAAGCCTTTTTCCGACTCGACTTTGAAGAAATAACTTATAAAGCCCTTTCCTTTTGCAAGTCATCTGAAAATAAAAAGCTTTCTAGCTTCTAACTCTAACATCAGTAACAACTTAAAATCAGCTGTTACAATTGTACAGACGCAGGGTTGTATTTACGTAGTAGTTTGATCTTCCTGCGTTGTATTTAAATTGTATTTAATTTTTCCTTAAGTATACTACTTTTACTATAATTTTACTCCCAATTATTTCTACACTTTTACTTCCAAAGTACAAAGTTGCATACATATTTATAAATTAACACCCCATAAAATTATAAAGTGGGAAACGACATAGTTTGAGAAGGTTGTAGAAACTTCATGTATAGAAATTGTTGTTTATTCTGGGGCCTGTTTTTTTTATTAAATAAGTTTTTGTTTAATTTTTTTTTGTACTGTTGTTGTCTGAGTTTTTATAGTATATTTAATTTATTTAAGTATTAATGCCTTTTTCTTCTTATCCTCATCAATCATCAGTTTACTTTTGAAAGAAGAGATTTTTTTTTGTTGTTGATCAAATTTAACCTTCGGTTTGAATTACTGACAGTATCCAAGTATTTTGATGAAAAAAAATAATAATATCGGTTTACTTATAAGGGTTTTATACAATGTACACTGAAAGAAAATTCTTTACCCGAGTAAAAATTTTCTGATATAATCATATATAATTTGATACAATCTTATTTGAGTTAATATGCTTCCGTATAAATTTATATAAAATTTTATCTATCACTTTGATACGGTTGATCCACTTTATATGGTTAGACTAGCTATACCCGGTCCGCGTTGCTGGCCCTAAGAAAAAACTGTTTTATATTGCATCTTAATTTAAATATAGTGTCGGACAAAATTAAAGCACGGGTCCGGGTCCGCTAGTAACCTTTGGTTCCACCCTCGGTTAGCACTATCTATAGAGAAATCTCAACAAAATCGGTTCAGCCGTTTTTGCATGATTTCGAAACAGACAAACATAACGTTAAGTATAGTACAAAGGGGCGTGTCATTTAACGCATTTTTATCGAATCGTGATAGTTTAAAGTTCCATGCTGCATCCTCGATTAGAACTATCTGTGCTGCAAATTTCTTTGACATCAGTTTTGCCGTTTTTGTGTGATTGCGAAAGAGGAGAAAACAAATTTTTATTTATGAAAAACGCCAAATCGCGCTCTACATATGACCTACAGTTCCCACTCGGTTAGTTCTATCGGTAGTCACAGATTCGGCTTATCCGTTTTTGCGTGATTTCAAAACAGGCAGATATAACGTTCCGTATAAAACAAAGGTCGTGGCAATTTACGCCTCTTTGTTCAATCGTGGTCAGTATAGTACAAAGGACGTTGCAATTTTGATCCCTTTTTCCACTGTATGTAATGAAAATGTCAAGAGAATCGGTTCAGTTGTTTTTGCGTTATTGCGAAACATGCAGACAACGTCCAGTATAGTACAAAGGGGCGTGGCATTTTATGCCCCTTTTTTCAATTGTAGTATAACATGGCCTATAGTTCCGCACTCGGTTAACACTATCAGTGCTGAAAATTTAATTTAAATCGATTCAACAGTTTTTGCGTTATTGCGGAGCATGCAGAAACAACATTCAATTCAATACAAAGGGGCATGGCATTTTACGCCCATCACGCCGATCACGCTCTTATTTGGCACATAGTTAGTACTTGGTTAGTACTATTGTTGGTTTAAATTTCATCAAAATCGATCCATCCGTTTTTTATATATGGATGTCATTAGTGGTGCAATGGTTTTATAAAAAATCGATTTTCCCCACCCCTCCGCCCACAGGCAAAAAACGCCCGATCTAATTTGGCATATAGTTAGTACTCGGTTAGTACTATCTTTGGTTTAAATTTCATCAAAATCGGTCCATCCGTTTTTTAGATATAGATGTCATTAGTGGTGCAATGTGAAAATTCGATTTTGCCACGCCCCTCCGCTCACAGGCAGAAAATCAAAAATCTGACCGCACAGTGTTAATCCCCAGGCTATTCTGAATATTCCCTGGAAATTTCATCAAGATCGGTCCAGCCGTTTTCGAGTCCATACGGAACATACATACATACCCACATACATACACACATCCATTTTTATATATATTGATATAGATAGATACCCAGGCAGAAAAATACGAACGGGAGAGCGCTGGCAAAGTACTTTTTATGGTCGCTTGAGTGCTGGGAAAGCATCACAGTTTAGTACTCTCCCAGCGTCCAAAATGATAACCACGGTAAACGGTATGCCGTTGCTATTTTAAAGCGCTTTGAAAGCGCTTTAAAAACTAAAAATATGGTACTATTATAGCACTTTTAGAACAAAGAAATGGGACGTATCTAAATTGTATAAGACTATAAGACACAAATTTTTTTGTGTTTATTTGAATAAAGAAATTTATTAAATTAGGATAAAAAATCGACAATCTTTGAAATTTTTTCCTGGAAATTTTGTTTTCCGTTTTCTTTGCGTTTTGGAATAAAAAATTTATTAAAAATGCTTTTAGGAAAAATTTTGGAAAGGTCCGAAAAAAAGTGGTGTATTGAACCGAAACGGGTTGTGTTCCAAAGGGATAGGTCCAGTGACATTTTATATCCGAAATTTAAGACACTTCCTCACGAAAGAAACAGGTGTTTTTATATAAAAGGTGTCAAGTTTGTAATATGTGGGTCATTATGTATAAGTGACATATCATGAGAACTATCAAGGACCGGCCACTAATCCTGCAGGGAAATAAAAAATATTAATAAATTTTAATAAAAAAATTATATTTTGAACGTATTTAAATAGAAAAACATTGGCAAAGCGCTTGGAAAGCACTTTTTCGAATTCATACTACCTTCTACACAAAAAATTAAGTGCTTTGCCGAGCCTTTTTCTTTGGAACGGTTGGCAGTTTCTGCCTGGGTAGATATTGCTCCATATATGATTAGATTCGTATTTTGGTTTTGCTCATCAAATTATATAAAAATAGATATTATAAGATCAATTTGATCTAATTAGATTTGACCAAATTCAATTGTATCAATTTTTATATTTTTTGATCTAAAGTAATACACTCAAAATAATAACTCTGTAAAATACTCTGTAAAATGACTGTAATCTGTGTAATGATTTAAAGAAAATACTTTGTATTTTGTTGTGACAAAAAAACAAAGAGTCATCTGTTATATTACTTTTTACTTCGTAATCTTAATTTTACAGATAATTAACAGAGTTTTCTGCTAAAATACAGACCTAAGCAAAATACTTCGTATTTTTTTATAACCAAAAAAATTTTCTGTTTTGAGTAGTTTTTGTTACCAAACATCAAAATTTTATCTGTATATTTTTATTTTTTGAGAAAAAGTTTAATTAGTAGCAAAAAAAGTTATCAAAAAAATTTTTTCAGAAATTTTATAAAAATTTTACAAAATAACATGCATTTAACTAAACTCTGTAAATTTACAGAGTTTTTTCTGTATTTTTTTTTTTGCATCAAATGTATTTTACAAATATATGTAAATTTACATAGTTTTCTTTGCTAAATGGTGGTTTATTTAACCAATATTTTACTAGAAACTCTGTAAATTAACAGTTTTTTTTTGTCCAAAGCATTTTACAGAGTTTAAAAGTAAAATTACAGAGTTTTCTCTGTAAAAAAGCTTTCATATTTAACTAATATTTTACTACAAACTCTGTAAATTAACAGTTTTTTTCTGTCAAAATCATTTTACAGAGTTTTTTAGTAAAATTACCAAGAAATGTTGTTAGCTGGAAAAGTATGGTGTACTCTGTTAAATTAGCAGAGTTTTTCTGTAATTTAACAGAGTTATTATTTTGAGTGTACAATTAGATATTATTTGATACAACCATTTTACGGATCAAATTAGATATATTTAGTAAAATTAGCTAAATATTTTTACTAGGGTATGTAGAAAATTTTTATATGTAAATTACAGCAGTAACTAGTTGAACACAAAAAGAGTATTTGTCTAAGCGTATCCTAACAATGAGGTGGTTGTGTGGTCTAAGGTGACGACCAGCCTGTGTAGTTAATGGTATGAATAAGACATAAAAAATATGTCCGTGACTTGATTCCAGACTGGGGTTTTGAGGTTAATAAAAAAGTCACATATAAAAAAAACAGGCCTCGAGCTCAAATATTTTCTTTTTATAATTAAAAAAAAAAACAAGTAAAAAAACAATTTCAAAAAGATTATTGCAAAAAAAATTTATATAAAAGGAAATTACTTTTGAAAAAAAAAATTTTTTTTAAAAACCGATATCGCTCAAATGCAATCCCAAACTGTTCGGGAGAACTTCCAATAAATGCGTTAAGTTTCAATAATCTCCGTGTAATATTTTGGCCGTGATCACCATTTCCACAGACAGACAGACGGACATCGCTAGAATGTCTAAAAATCGATCATTGATCAATAATATATATAAGCAAATCCACGGGAAATTTAACTAACGGATCACCGATTTTGTTCATTTTTGTTTATTTGATATAGCTTCGTAAATGATTAAAAATCATATTTTTTTTTTTTTTAGATCAATACTTTGGAAAATATGGGTGTTTAAAAAAGCGCTTTTTTGGCAATATTGACTTTTAGAAAGTTTTTTAACATTTTTGTACTCAGAAACCGTAAGTCGTACGAAAAAATTTATAAAACAATATTGTAGATAAAATGAAGATTTAAAATTAAAAAAAGGAAAAAATTTTAAAATTTTAACAAAAAATTTTGAAAACAATATTGGAATGTCCCTTTTTCCTGGGAAGGACACCATGGATTTCCAAAAGCAAAATTTTGTTTTAAAGTTTAGAATCCCCTTTTAACGCTGTTAAAATTTCAGAAAGGTGTTTTTTAGTATTGTTTATGTACGAAAAAACTTTCTTTGACATTATTGTTGATGAAATTATGGAGATTTTAAATTTAGAAAAAAAAAAATTTCAAAACAAAATTAACAAAAATGTTTTAAAACAATATTGAAATGTCCTTTTATCCTATCAAGAGCACCATTGATTTCCAAAACCAACATTTTTTATTAAAGTTTAGAATGTCCTTTTAACGCTGTTAAAATTTCAAGGAGGTGTTTTTTCGCGTTGTCGAGCAATAAATTTTTGAAGTTGGTGATAAAGCAAAATTTTTGCATTTTTTTGCAAAAATTTAAAAAAAAATCATATATTTAGCGATCTAGCAAACTTTGAACATTAATTGCTCAACAATACGAAAAAACCCCTCTCTGAAAATTGAACAACGTTAAAAGGACATTCTAAACTTTAATACAAAAATTTTGGTTTTGGAAGTCCATGGTGTCCTTCCCAGGAAAAAAGGACATTCAAATATGGTTTTCAAAATTTTTTGTTGAAATTTTAAAAATATATTTTTTTTTATAAATTTAAAATCTTCATAATTTTATATAAAATATTATTTTTACAAGTTTTTTTTGTACGACTTACGGTTTACGAGCACAAAAATGTTAAAAAACTGTCTAATTGGCAATATTGTCAAAAAAGCGCTTTTTAAAACGCACATATCTTCCAAAGTGTTGATTCAAAAAAACAAATTTATTTATTTATTTACGAAACTTTATTAAATAACCAAAAATAAACAAAATCGGTGATTTGCTCATATACTCTTTGGGGTCCCAGACCGATATTTCAATGAGTTACAAACGGAATGACAAACTTATATATACCCTCTATCACTAATTGTAAGTGGAGGGTATAAAAACAGCTATAAAAAATAAATACGCAATATTTATACCCTACACCACTCTGTGGTACAGGGAATAATGAGTTTGTGCTGATGTTTGTAACTACCCAAAATATTGGTCCTAGACCTACCTTCAAGTATACCGATCGACTCAGAATTACTTTTTGAGTCGATTTAGCGATGTCCGTCCGTCCGTCTGTCCATCTATCGGTTTAAGCACGATACAGGTCGCAATTTTCAATCAATTGACTTGAAATTTGAAACTTAAGCTTCTTTTGACCCAAGGACGAAGCCTATTGAAATTGGAAAAAAATGGTCCATGGTAAGACCTAGCCCCCTTGAAACGTCCCCTTTGAATTTCGCTTAAATACCCCTAATATCCGTATTATAATAGATATTGTTTTGAAATTTAACAGGTAATAAAATTTTGTATGCACAAACCAATCATACTAAATTTCAAAGGAATCGGGTCAGTCCTTCTGGTAGTCCACATACAAACCACCCTCCCGATATTTACATAATTTCCTCAAAATTCATAAAAATTAAAATATTTGATTAAAATTTTATTGGTAGGTGTTAAACGTGTACTTTAGTAACCTAATCAAATCAAAATACTTTCAAATCAGAATACATTTGGACCATTTTTGGACTTAGTCCCTCCCCCATATAAAAATTTCGACCGATATTCAGTTAAATCGGTCTATTGGCAAAAAAAATAAACCAATTCCACTAAGATTTGATCTGCGTGTGTTTTCTACACTGAATAAAGATCAAACAAAAGATAGGTACAATCAGTCCATGTTTGGACTTGGGACCCATTTTCCGGAAAACACTGGTGTGGGGTATCAAATGGTCGGTCTTGACCGACTATAACTTTCTTACTTGTTTTTAATTCTGTTTTCTTTTTTTTTTTATTTTAAATAGTTTTATTCTAGCTCGAGGTCATTATTTCCTTTACTAATAAAAACTATGATATTCTCAAAGAATGATTTTCAAAAAAATTATTTTTCTGTGTTAAATTTATTTATTTTGGTGATTTTTGCAAGACTTAATCAACAAGTGTTTCAGAATCTGTCAGATTCCATTGTCAAGATTATTTTGCAATATACAAGTAGCAAAGGGGATTTAAATGACAAATCGTTAATGTTCAAACTAAAATATTAATACATATTCGACTCTACTCCCATTGGGAATTAAAAGACGATGGTACTACGATAGTGAAATTTTCGTCTTCTAATTCCCAATGGGAGTAAATTAAAAAAAAAAAACTTTGATCGAAGGGCGCTTCGGGTTAAAATAATCGGATTTGGCTTAAATTAAGTTTAAATGAAAGACTGTCTTAAGCTCTATGAAACGACTAAGGGGAAGAAAAAGAAATTTCGAGATTTGTTTTTAAACATTTTTCGAACGTACGAAGTAACCGCCATTTTTTGCAATGTTAAAATAACGATATCTAGAAAATTTTAACTGTTTTTGTTATTCGTATAATCATGTTTTTAAGCCATTTTTTCAAAACTTTGATCGCCAGGCGCCACTGTTAATTTAATTCGATTGGAACCAAATTCTTTTTTTTTATACATGAGCAAAATTCTTTCCGTGTACTTTTCAATTTTTCCATTTTTTCTGGTGTTTGTGTAAAAAAAAAACGTATAATGCATAGATGAATGCATGTTAAGCTTCATTGCCTTCATTAAAAACTTATCAAATCCATAGCCTTGATTAACAGACACATAATTTACAACATTGTGTTAGTTAAGAAAACTTGTGCCATGAAAGAAAATCTTAATAAAGCCGGTATGACACCTGCTTTTACTCAAATATTTAAAATTACTTGAAAAGTTTAGGTGCCATTTAGGCTTTACATGAAAAACACCGTTCGGCAAAAAGAAAAAAAAATAAGTCGTTAAACAAGAACTGGATAAAATACGATTGGAACTAGAGACTAAATGTAGTAAAACTGCATTTACAGTTTTTGATTTCGTGTTCCTGTTTCCTTTTAAAAGGACTTCAAAGTTTTTGAGGATTACATTTGGTAAAATATTTTTTTAATATTTGTACTTGTTCTACGATGCCACAAATGATGGCAAATGAAAGAGGAGGATCTTCGCTAATTTTCCCATTTTATTATTTTGACATATCAGAAAAAAAGGGGTTAGTAATGTTCTTTAAGAACTTTATCCTTACATATTATTTTAAATTTTTAACAAAATATTTTTATAAAGTTTTAAAAGGACATTATTCATATCCTTTTTCGGGACATAGAATAATGAAAAAATTAGCAAAGATTCTCCTCTTTAATGTGCCATTAATAGTGAAATTATACAAGTAAAAATATTTAAAAAATATTTTACAAAATTTAATCCTTTAAAACTTTAATGTCCTTTTAAAAGGAAACAGGATCACGGAATGAAAGACTGTAAATGAAGTTTTACTTCATTTGATCTCTTCATTCAGACGTACTATGAAGTTATTGATTAAAAGGAAATATTTAATCAACTATCGTCAAAGTAAAAATTGATTATTTCGTTAATATAATAAAATATTTCATAAATTTTAGAAACAGTGATTGGTTGGACAATTTGTTGAGATATTCACAGTCAGCCGTCAATCTAGACACAGGTGTATATTTTTAGCATGATACTCCTTAAAGGAATATAAAAAAAAACATTGTTAAAGATTTTTTATTTAATTTTTTTCCTTAAGTAAATATTATATTGGTAATGGTATGGTTTAAAAAACCTTTATTCATTTTTAAGATATGAAAATACATACAAAAATTTTCTAGCATTTAATATTTTTATTTTTATTTTTGCAAAACCTACATCACAAAAAAAGAGATTTAATTTTTTTTTTTTTTTAATTAAAGCTTAAGAAATATTCAATGAAAATCAGAAAATCGCAACGGAAATTTAAAAAATACCAAATGAAATTTAAAGAAATTTCAATTTAATTGAAAGAAAAGCCAATTGAAATTTAGAAAAACTTAATTAAAGTTCCAAATTTAAATTGGCCGTTGTAGAGTTTTAACTGGAAATGCTAAATTAAAATTAAAGATGTTTAAGTTATTTATTTAAAAAGCTTCAGAAAGATTTTTGTCGTTTTGAAAGAATGTTCGATATCGGTTTTGGTGAATTCCCAGTTGGAAAATGTGTCACTGTGGAAATTTCCACAGTGATTCATTGAGGAAATGTCTTCAGTTTCTGATAAATCATAGGTAATCCTTGATGACATGTCCTAACATTGTCAGCACTGAATGTTTTCTTTAAGAGGGTGGACAATTCCTCTACGACGTCTAAAAGGAAATGTCTTCAGAATAGCAGAATATTAAATTCGAATTTCAAATCTGGGCAACTCTTCAATTTCCAAGAAAAAGGTGGCAATATCATCGATTTATTTAAAATAAAATCAAAATCTAACAAGTAGAATAAAAGTAATAAATAGACAAACAATTTTCAAAATAAAGTTTGGAACAAGCAGTTAGGTGTGGGACTAATAAACTGGAGGTTTCAGGTTCAAATCCAGTTGGGACTAAAAAAGGTGAAAAGTTTTTTCTAAATATGAGAAAGATAATTTATAAAGGAAAATGGATAAAAGTAAAAACTAAAGGAAATACGCAAATTTTTTGTATTTTCGCATGACCTACGTCAGACATTTCCCCAAAGAAGTCTTAGGTGACATGTCCCCAGATGGTCAGCCCTGCTGACTTTGAGTGAGGACATTTTGAAAATTTGTATAAAACTGTCCTCAACCCAGTACATAGATATGTCTTGTGGATGTCAGCAGTGACACTGAGGATGGCTCGAGGATGTTGCCAACTGGGTTATTATTTAAAGTTTTTAATTGGAAAACGTTTTTTTCACTTTCTTTTCTTAAATTCAAATTTTCTTTAAATTTTTAAAATATATATTTTTATAAATACTTGCCACTTTTTCAGAAATAATAATTGAGATTCATTAATATTTTTCAAAGATTTTAAGAGCACTCACCTGAAAAGAGAAAAAAAAATTAAACTCAAATTAGTTATTACACAGCAAGAATTGAAAACAAACTTCAATAAACAAAAACGCGGTATCAATTAATTTTTTAATTGAAACTCCTCCGATAAAGAAAATTGTTATATCTATCATCAAATTGTAGGTGACTAATTGATGTTTTTTTTTAATCAAACACTTTTTTGATTTTGATCATATATTTAATAAATTTTTTATTTAAAGTCAATCGAAATAATGATTGATTTAACAAATGAATTGCAAGCTTAAGACAACATTTTTAAGAAATTAATATTTTTTTGCTTTCCAATATGTTGCCATCAATACAAAAAAAAACTTGTAATTTGATAGTTTAAGAAATTAACAAAAATGTTGATCAAAACAGTAATTGACTCATTTAAATTTTGTTGATCAATAAATTTAATTGAAATTTTTTAACCAATAATTCTTTGTGTGCACAAATTCTGATTAATTTTTGTTAAAAAAATAAAAGTTATTTTATTCCACCATTTAAATTTTATATTTTAAGTAGGTTTATTTCAGCTCGAGGTCATTTTTCTTTTCTAATTACTAACTTACACCATGATGTTCTCAGAGAATAAATTTCAAGAAAATTATTTTTCTGTTTTCAATTTATTTTCGTTGGTCATTTTAGCAAGACTTAGCCGAGACGTATTTCGGAATTTGTCAGATTTCATTTTCACGACTATTTAACAAATATAAAAACCCAATACTTTAAGCAGTACAAAGAATTTTTATGACAACTGCCAATGTTTAAACAAAAATATTACATATTCAACTCTACACATTGAGTATTAGAAGAAAACAATTGAGGGGCTGGTTGTAAAAACTCGATAAGCAACATTTCATTTGATGGTGGTTTTTGCCTTAAAACTTTTTAAATAATGTAGAAAATATAACTTTTGCAGAACTTTTATTCTCAAGATACTTGCACGAAGGGTTTAAGCAAGACTTTTGTCAAGGGAACATCAGTATAAGGCGAAAAACACAAAAAAATAGAATGTTGCTTAAGGTGGCTTTAGACTATAATATTTGTAATAATATCTGTCAAAATTTTGTGTAAAACCTATAAAATAGTATGGTGTAAACACAAATCGGTATAAAACCAAGAGAAATACGGATTGAAAAATGACAATCGGATACGTATTCTTATTTTTAGAAATTTCTCTAAAAATGAGAAAACGTATACGCTTTTCATAAGATCAGGGTTGTATTTTTTTTTGATAATATTTAAGATGTGATGGTGTAAATACGCAAAGGATTTTTTAAAAGATTTTTTGACAAGCGGAGAAAATTTCGTATTATTTAAGATACGTATTTTCTTACGACTCAGTATTATAGTCTGAAGTGGGCTTTAACAAGTTTTTGCAGTAAGCCTTTCAATTGTACATTCTTTAAATTTGATCACGACACAAAAATTGAAGTTTTATGCAAAATAACTGGCTTTCGCTTACTTTGATACACTCAAAAGAAAAACTCTGTCAAAAAATCTGTAAAACGACTTTCAATTTGAATTAGCAATCTTTTAGCAGATTGTTCTGCTGAGAAGGATATTTTTACTAAAAAAAATCTCTGTCATTCAGTTTAAGAAAATAACAGACATTTTACTATGTTTATACTGATTTTGTTTGCTGAATTTCATAATTTTTTCAAGAAATTTTTTTATATAAAAAAAAAAGCAGAACAGATTGTCAGCAGATTGCTCTGCTGAATTCAGCAGATTGTTATGCTGAAATCAGCAGATTATTCTGCTGAAATCAGCAGATTGTTCTGCTAAAATCAGCAGATTTTTCTGCTAAAATCAGCAGATATTTCTGCTAAAATCAGATTTCTCTGCTGTCAAACAACACACATGTTTAATAGCTAAAACGCCAGATAAGAGTATAAGCTTCCGTGGTGTAGTGGTTAAGAAGTGTACTTTCAAATCGGAAGGTGGCGAGTTCGATGCTCGCTGGCGGCGTATGTTTTTTTTTTTTTCTTGTTATATTTATTCACCTCTTATGACAGATATTTAGCAAACCGTGTCTGCTAAAATCAGCAGATTTCTCATATGGCTCAAAATGGGTGTATTTTCAGCAGATTTTTCTGCTGATTGGACAGAGAATTTATTTTGAGTGTAACATTTGCTGATGCGCATTTGTAAACACACAAAAATTTTAGTTTTATATCCCTCTCTTTCTCTCTCACAGCTTTTGGCAGAGCATAGTGACATACAAACTTTAAATGTTATAGCACACAATAAACAAAATGAATTTTTAATTGTTGATATGCTTTGGGTACACACAGAAAACAAATTTGCTAATTTCCAACTGAAATTCAGTTGTTAGAACAATAAATCGGTGGATGCATTTGAATTAAGGTTGAAACAACTAAATATCGGTAGTTACATCAAAATTTTGTTATTACAACTGACTTTTAATTGAAACAACTATAAAATTCGTTAGCCACATCAAAATGTAGTAGCAGCAACCGAATTTTGAGTTAATACAACTGAAAAATTCAGTTGGAAATTTATTTTTCTTTGTGTAAGTGGCTAGAGGCAAAGCCCAACAAACAAGGGGTCCAGTGTTCAAATCTTCGTAGATATAAGATAAAAAAAGATGCAAATTTAATAAAAAAGTTAAATTCGACTTTGCCGAATGTATTGATACCATTTACAATGTAAAAAAGTTTATTTACAAAAAAAAAAGTTGTTGAAAGAAGAAAATCCGCGAAAAAAAATTTTGTAAAAAAATATGTTTGTACTTGTTTAAATACCATTTGGTAATCAATTCTGTTCACAAGTGTCAACCAGCAGCTGAATTAAAGCATTTTGTATTTTTAGGTTATGTTGAAGTGTCAACCAGCAGCTGAATTAAAGCATTTTGTATTTTTTGGTTATGTTGAATGTAGCAAAATTTTCGAGGTGTCCTTACATTTTCTTTCATAACTTGTGAACCGCTGAACCGATTTCGCTGAAATACAATACCAAACTACTTAGGGCAACAACAAGTAAATATGCCAAGTCTTAGTCATATCTATTTAATACTTTGGCCGTGATCACCATTTCCACAGACGGACAGATAGACGAACATCGCTAGAATGTCTTAAAAACGGTCAATAGACCGATATTTCGATGAGTTACAAACACAATGACAAACTTATATATACCCTCTATAACTAGAGTGGAGGGTATAAAAATAAAAATAGCAAGAAATTGTAAGCAAATAAATAATTTAATTAATAATTAAATAAATTCTTGTTATTAAAAAAAAACATAAAAATTTTTGTTTTATTTATAAAACATTTTTGGTTTGGGACAACATAAAAATAAAATTATATCAACATTAATCAATATTGATTTAATTTTTAAATTAAAGTGGAACAACTTTAACTTTAATATGATCGTATTTATTTGGTCATTTTAAAAATAAACATAAAAATTTGTAAATTAAGTAGAAGCTGCGGTGCCTAAAAAAAAAGGAATTTACTTATTTTTTAGGCTTGTACAACCCACCCTCAACTCAAGTAGAAGCTGTGAAGTATTTTCATCAATGTCGTAATTTTTTAAAAGATTGAAAAGAATATTTTTTTTTTATTTTATTAATTATTTTAAACATTTGCTTGGGACACGTTCTTCACTGGGCATTAGAGATGAGCAATGTAGTGATTTTTGAATCACGCCGTTTTCAGTTACCGTGATTTACAAATCACCGTTCTTTTAAACAGTTACCGTGATCACCGTTTTTCAATGTGATGCAAAAAAAAAACAACACAATGTTTTCCTTTTACTTAAATTAGTATGTAATAAATATTATTTGTATTGCCGGACTTCATATTTAATAACTCAATTTGTATTAAGTTCAATTTAAGTACATTCAAGTTATTTCTGAGAAATTATTTATTTAAAATTAAGAGAAAATCTGGAAAAATTTATAAAACCACTGTAAAAATGAGCAATTTAGTTATTTTTGAGGAACGTCTTTCTTTTCAAATTACCAATATTTTAAACAGTTACTGTGATCACCGTTTTTAAATATAGATATAAACGTGATTTAAAATCACAGTTCTTTTAAATCACAGTTCTTTCAACAACAGTTTTCATTTTAAAGCAAAATAATATTTTTGGCAATTTCGTTGCTTGTGTGCGTATTAAAAACATTGCGTTTGCTTTGTGTGTTTGATTTTTTTTACATTCCATAACACGAGAAGAAAAAATATGATTGAACGAACACACAGCAACTGTTAAAACGTTAGTTAATGTGTGTATAACAGAAAAGAACGATATTGCAAGTAGCAGTGATTTAAGATATTTGATAACTGCAGTTACCAGTGATTTTTGAATCACGGTGATTAAATCACCGGTATGAAAATATCGCTCATCTCTACTGGGCATACATTCTTTAAAAGTTTCATTGTTGAATTTCTTAATTTCTTTTAATCAGATTTTAAACATATTTACTTCATAATCTCATAATTCCATCTAAGTATAATACATTAAGTTTTTTTTGTTTAATATTTTTATCTCTTTATTAGCAGTCAACTAGAAGACAAAAAGGCGGGTAATTTATCTCATATGTCTGGACAATATGGACAATTTGGCTTATATTCAATGCAATTTATAAGTGTATTAAGGGGGGCACTTATTGTGTTGGATTATTAAATGTTTTAGAATGGAATTAAAGTGGCATTTAGGCATTAAAATGTGTTTGTAACTACCCGAAATGATCGAACAAGAACAACTTTCAATTAAAACAATTCTCAAAATATTTTTGTCAATTCCTCTTTATATGATAATTGTGTAAACACGATACAGCTTCATTTCAATCAAGAACGAAGCCTATTGACATTGAAAAATCTGTTTATGTTAAGATCAGCCCCCATTTAAGCCACCCCTCGTAGCACATTTATTACTTACTCAATATGGTCAAGCTTAAACCAAAAACCGTGCACGAGAATAAATCTTTAGCATAGTTCACAGAAAAAAATAAAAAAAATATTTTAGTAAATTTTTAATCCTATTGAGTAAAAAATTACTCAATTTTGCACCAGTAAACGATTTAATAGTATTGAGTAAATTTTTAATAAAAATTTATTAAATGTTTGAAAAAAATTTGAGTAAATTTTTAATTGACACAATTAAAAATTAACTCAAAATTTATCTATTTTTTTTTTTAAGTTTAAAAAAGTTTTAAATTTTTTTACAAAAAAAGAAAACAAAAAACTTTACCAAACATATTTATTAGAGTTAATTTTGAAAATTTGATCTGTGGGTATCATCATTTTTTTGAAGGATTTAGGGGAACTAAAAAGAATGGCGGTATTTTTTTTGGAAAAAAATTTACTCCTTGGACTGGTTCAACGCATCTGAAAACGCGATTTTTAAGCTGATTTTTCTGCATAGCAAAAACGGATAAATATATCGTAAATCTGATTTCACCAGTCGATTCTACATCAAAAAATAATACAATGGTCGTTTTTCAAACTCTTAAAAAAAGTTCAAAAAACCTACCACAGAGGGCGGAAATATTAGGTTTTTCTATTTTCTTTTTAAATTAATTTTTTAAATATGCACAATTAAAGGGCATTTTCAGCTTAACAAAATGATACCAAATTTTCCGTTCAATCACAACCCGTTAAAAAGTTATAAGCTATCAAAAATGGACAAAAACACGTTTTTTGAGAACTTGACCTCAATTGTCTCGAAAACATGACGTGATAGAAAAATTTTATAACTCGATTCAGAATCAGCATCGAAATGTTAATCGAAAGCAGGTTTTATGATCCCAGAATATCATCCAAAAACATCACAAAAAAATGTTCTAAATAAAGCACAAAAATACGTTTTTTGTGAACTTTGACCTCAATTATCTCAAAAACCTGACGTTACGGAACATTTTGGAAACTAGATTTGGAATCAGCATTGAGAGGAAAATCAAAAACGAGTGTCCAGACCCATCTGACCCATCCAAAAATTTTTCAAATTTCGCAGTGTTTTATAATTTTGCCACTAGAAAAAAAACTTTGAAGCCTTATAACTTTTTAATGGGTTGTGATTAGTGTTTGGGGTCCGGGAATTCCCGGGTCGGATTTCCCGGGAATTCCCGGGAAAAGACTGACGGGAATTCCCGGTAATTTTTTTGATTTTTCCCGGGAAATCCGGGAATTTTATATAATAAACCATTTTACATAAAAAATGTTTATTTTAATTAAATTTTTAATATTTTTTTTTCATGCAGGTATAACTACATTTGCTATTTTTTGTATTTTATCTATTTGGAAGAACAGTGCAAATATATATTCATAGGAAAACTGACCAAGTGTAAAAAGTATGGCAATATCATTGAAAAAAATTAAAAAGTCAAAAAATATACGTCGGGTAATGATAATTTTGTTAAGACTGTCAAAAAATACAAAAATTGTGAACCTAGAATTTACATTTCCAAAACAAATATTAAAAATGCAGCCAACTATATTAGTTCTTGCACGAATAACGCAATTTTAATTTTTTTTGCGATTTTTAGCTAATTTTTGCGATTTTTTGGGAAAAAAAGCTGCAATATTTTTTTTTGTTTTTTTTTTTTTAATGTATTTCAGGATTTCTAACTTTTATTTTTTGATTTTTTATGTTTTAATTAAGTCTTTATCTGTAATAAAACTGTTTTTAATAAAAAGTTGGTCAAATTTTAATGTTTTTTATGATTTATATTAATAAAGACAATTTCCCGGGATTCCCGGGAAACGGGAAAAAAATAATTTATTTCCCGGGATTGAAATAATTGAAAAGTCCGGGAATTCCCAAACACTAGTTGTGATACAAAGGTGCTTTTGTACCAATTTTCTTAGCAAAAACTACCTCTTCATCGTGCATGATTAAAAAAATAATTAAACTTTTTTTTTGAGAAAATCGATTTTTCCGCCCCCTGCTGTGGGTTATTGGAACCTTTTTTAAGAGTTAAAAAACTGCAATTGTATTAATTTTTGCTGTAGAATCGACTGGTGAAATCAGATTTGTAATATATTCAGCCGTTTTTTCTCTGCAGAAAAATCAGCTCAAAATCCGTGTTTTCAGATGCTTTGAACCACCCCAAGGAGTGAAAATTTTTCCAAAAAAATACCGGCATTCTTTTTAGCTCCCCTAAATCCTTTAAAAAATGATGATATCCGATAAACAGATGAAGTGACATAGTCACCAAACGAGTCACCAAACGAACTCTAATATTTATGTCTCAAAAACATAGGAAAATTTTATAAAGACGATTATAAACTTGCATATACATTAGAGTTGTCAACCGATTAAGAATAATTCGATTAATCGATCAAACAAAACCAAACTCTTGTTCGATTAATTTAAAAATTACGTTTTTCGAATGACGAATAAATCGAATAATTTATGTCAATTAATCGAAAAAATTATTTTTTTTACCCTCCAACTACAGAATCGAAATATCGGCCTAGGACCTCATAAAATATATATATTATTGATCAGTGATCGATTCTAAGACATTCAAGCGATGTCCGTCTGTCCGCCCGTCTGTGGATGGCACGATACAGTCCAAAATAAAATAGTCATACTCCTGAAGTTAGGCAAGATTATATCTTATGGTCATAGGCTGGTTAAGTTTGGACCCAAAATCGGACGAGGGGGAAAATGTTTCCCTTTAAAGAACTAAAACACTACCAGAAAAACAAACGTTTTTTCATGTTTTTTTCTATATCTGTTCAACAAATGAAATATTTGTATGTCATATAAGGTTTTTTTACCTAAATTTGGACCAAGATGCTTAGGAAATGCTATTTTTTCGGCCCGCCCAGTTTTAAGGGCGTGTTTATAGAAAATAATACAAGATAACGACAAAAGTGTGTTTTTTAAGCGTAAATATCGTAATAAATGAATTTGTACACATTTAAGTTAAGAGGCAAAAGGTGTCCACCAACGTCCCTCGCCGACTCCACCAACTTAAAACTTAATAAAAATATGTTTTAATAACCATTTGTTTTGTTCGTTATTCTCATCGATTAATCTAATATTTTTTTTAGATTTAATCGTTTGATCGAACGAACAAAAACAATTATTTGAATTATTCGAACAAAGTTGAAAGGCGAATAATTGACAACTCTAATATACATACACAAAAAAGTATAAACTAAACGAGAATTCAAAAAGCTATGAGAGTTTAAAAAAAATTAAAAAAACTATTAAATTTTTATTAAATGATTTACTTAAATTGTTTTTAAAATTTTTAAGTAAATTTTTAATTGCGTCAATTAAAAAATTATTGAATTTTTGTTTTTAAATTTAAATAAGTGATTACTCAAATTTGTTTCCTCCATATTTTTTTCTATGTTGAAACTGGAGCATATTTTAGGTAGAATATATATTTATTTTTTTAATTAAATCAATTAAAATTTTAATCAATATTATGAATTTCTTTAGCAATGCAAACTCAAATAATTAAAAAAAAAAAATCTGAAAATATTTGAGTAACTCCCTAATCTGTTATTTAAAAAAAAAAACTAAAAACACTAGCTATTGTTGTTTGTCATCATATGTAAGTTATATTAAAGAATAAAATTGCTCTTTCCAAAATATAATGCGGCAATTTATCATAACATTTATGCTTGTTAGTACATATTCTTAAAAGAATTATGCTTGATTATAAATTATGTTTAACCCTATAATGGTACTAAATTATTTAGGGGAATTTTAGGAACATGACGACAAATCTTGGAAAAAGTTTTACACAAAAATATAAATGTAAAGTCTAAGATTACAATAGAAAAATATGACTACAATTGGAAAACGTCGTTCAGAATCTTAGAATTTATTGAAAAGAAATTTGCCGTAGAATCTGAGAAACTTTATTTTCCACTCTATCAGGCGCTGATCCACGGGGGGGAATTTCCTTTCCCCCCAAACTGAAAGAAAAAAGGAAGAAAAAGGCAAAGGGAAAGAAGAAGAAAGGGGAAAAAGAAAGATTTTTTTCTATGAAAAATGTCTACGAATCTAAAAATTGTTTTAAAGGAAAAATGTTTTGGAATGTTATAATTTTTCTATATGAAAAATTTTAGAGTTTTTCTAGAAAAATTTTAAAATTTTTCTCTTTAGAATAGAAAAACAATTTTTTTATAGAACAACCTTCCGAATTTTTTAATAGCAAAAATTTTTAAATTTTTTTTATAGAAGAAGTTTTTCTAAAAAAAGTCTTCTATGGAAAATACCTAAGAATCTTGAAAATTTTCTGAAAGAAAATTGGCTCGGAATGTTACAAGAAGTTTTGGAATAATTTTTTTTTTTTTTTTAGAAAATATTTTTTTCTAAAAAAATAGCCAAAAAAATTGAGAATTTCTTACACAAAAATGTTGGGTATTTTTCCCTAGGAATTATTTACGAATTTTTCTTTTAATTTTCTATAGGAGAAATATGAGAATTTTTTTATAGGAAAAATTTTACAATTTTTTATTGGAAAAATGTGACAATTTTTTACAGGAAAAATTTGACAATTTTTGTATAGGAAAACTTTCTAAAGGAAAAATCTAAGACTTCTATACGAAAAATCTGATGATTCTTCTTTTGAAAAAATCTGAGCAGAGAATGGTAAAAAGGAAAGAGAAAAACAAGAAATAATGTGAGATTTTATTTGAGGAACAATTTCGAAGAATCTCAACTTTTTTTTACAGGATAAATTTTTTTGAATATCAGATTTTTTTTTTTTTGAAAAAAATAATATTTTCTACAGTGATAATTTGAGAATTTTTCTATAGAAAAAATGTATCAGAATTTTAGAATTTTTTTAAAGGAAAATACACAGAATCCGTGAATTTTTCATAGGAAAAATGTCTCGGAATCTGAAATGTTTCTATTTAAAAACATCTCAGAATCTAAAACTTTTTCTTTAGGAAAAATGTCTCAGATTCTGAGGTAATTTTTTATATAAAAAAGACTTGGATTACTTTTCTATAGGAAAAATTAAGAAAATTTTCTTCAGGGAAAATCTGAGGCTTTTCTACAGAAAAAAATACACAGAATCTGTAAATTTTTTTTAATGGGAAACATATCTTGGAAGCTGAGATTTTTGCTATTTAAAAATGTCTTAGAATCTAAGATCTTTTGTTTAGGAAAAATGTCTTAGATTGTTTTTATATAGAAAAAATGTTTTAAAATCTGAGGATTTTTTATAGGCAAATGACTCAAAGCCTCTTTTTTCTATAGAAAAATGCTTCATTTTCTGAGACTTTTAGGGAAAATGTCCTAGAATCTGAGAGAATGTCCCAGATTCTGAGATATTTTTCTATTTGAAAAGTGTCTTGGAGTTTAAAACTTCTTCTGTAGGAAAATGACGCAAACTCTAAGACTTTATAGGAAAAATGTCCTCAGAAACTGATAACTTTTCTAAAGAAAGGCACAGAATCTAATATAGGGATCAGTCTTAAACAAATTGTTTAACGAAACATCAAAACTGACAGAGAAATGTAGCCTGTAAACACTCAAAAACAGCAAGTGTGAACCGCACCTAAGACCTTTTTGTAGGAAAAATTTCTTAAATTCTAGACTTTTCTATACCAAATATTTCTCAGAAAATGTTTGAGAATCTTAAACCTTTTCTAAGGAAAAGTGTCCCAGAAAACCATATTTTGCCTATAAAAAATGTCTCAGAATTAAGGAAATTGCTTCAAATATTTTTAAAAAGCACTGGTGTAGAAATAACGGTTTAGTATCTTATTGTTAGACTTTTTCTGTAGAAAAATAGATTATAACAAAAGATTTCAAAACCTAAGAAATTTTCTATTGGAAAAAGCCACTAAATCTGAGAATTTTTTTATACGAAGAATTTCGATACTTTTATAGAACTTTTTTGGTGGATAAATGGATTCAAATCCGACTTGAGGTTCGAATCCGACTTAAGATTCCCTGCAAAAAAAATTTTTTGAGTAAAAAAAAAATCTCACAGAGATGGATCCGCGCCTGACTCTATTGATAGAAGGTATATTTAAGTGGCATTTTTCTTCAAATTTTTATTTGCTTAAGTGTACGGGGAAATCTTTAATCTACTAGCCCTAAAAACTATGCGATACAAATTTAAGGTCAATAGGATTATCAAAATTTTTATTTCGGTCGAACGGGTTTTTTTATACCCTCCTCTTACAATTAGTGATAGAGGGTATATATAACTTTGTCATTCCGGTTGTAACTCCTCGAAATATCGGTCTAGGATCCCATAATGTATATGAGGCATTCCACACCAAATGTTCCGCTACAGAAAAACATGTGTCCCGTAAATTTCTGAATAGGTTGTTTGGATAGCCCTATATGGAAGTAAGAAAATTGCGTTTTTGGTTTTTCTAATTTTCAAATATTGGAAAAATGGTAAAATTTGTGGCGAGTTGCCTTGATTAAATATTTATCACATTAAAACGGAATGTACCACAATCTCAAAAATTTACATTCATATATAGTTTTGTATGGGCTATCGATTAAATTTTTTTTTTTTTTTTAATTTTCAGAACCCGTTTTTTTTTTTAAATTTTTTTTTTTTTAAGTTTAGATGTTTGTCCATCCACAAAAAAAAAAATTCAGAAACACGTTCTTCGTTTTTTTCGAGAAAATCGCATTTGAACTTTAAATTTCATAACAATTTTGTAATTTGCTTGTATTTTCTTGATTTAACGTTGCGAATGAGTATTATTAATTGCATAAATATTACTCATTCGCAACGTTAAAACAAAGAAATACAAGCAAATTACAAAATTGTTATGAAATTTAAAGTTCAAATGCGATTTTCTCGAAAAAAACGAAGAACGTGTTTCTGAATTTTTAAAAAAAAAAAATTAAAAAAAAAAAAAAAAAAGAGGAATGTTTTTTAATAAATTGACATTTTAAAAAAATGGAAAATTTTAGAACGGGTTCTGAAAACCCGTAAATTTGACCATTTTTCCAATATTTGACAACGCCTCATAAGCCCAGTTTTTGAAAAAATAAAAAACCAAAAACTCAATTTTTTACACTCAAAAAAAAACTGTAATGTAACAAAAAAAGCTTGTAAACCTACAAGAAAATTTGCTGATTTTGAACCCACAATTTTTTTTGGTAAAGTTAGCAAAAATGTTTTGCCAAAAATTAGTTAACTGAAAATTTTTTTTTTTTCAACTTAGTTCAGACACATTTGAGGACCCCATTGTCATAGTTTTTGATCCAAAATTTGTGTCCGTTTCGCTCTACCTTGCTTAGTTTTTGAGATACGTGACTTTAGGGGACCACCGGGGTTTTGAGAATTACAAAACTCGATAACTTCAAAAATATTACTCGGAGAGCTTTTGCTTATTTGCTTATTGCGGACTTGTTCTACGTGTTGAGAGCTACAAAAATGCTTTTGGACTTTTTGTTGTGTCGGCAATATTTACCGAGATATGAGCATTTTAAAATTTTCCGTAATGCTAACTTTTTTGAATCCAAAGTTCGGACCCATTAGGGTCCACACATGTGAAGAGGGCCGGCAATACTATGGACAGCCCGAGAACCAAAAATGGCCTCCATTTTGCTCTATCTGGCTTAGTTTCCGAGATAGCGCCATTTTAAGTTTTTTGAAAATTAAAAAAAAATTTACCATTTATTTTTGCTAATATTAGCAAAAAATCTTGTAAAAATGTTGTTAACTCAATTTCAAATCTTAGCAAAAGAAATTAGTTCAAAATTTGTTTAAAATTGCTAATGTGCTAAATGAAGTTTACAAGAATTTTTTGCTAACATGCTAATCTCAACTAAAAATTTGCTAAAAGTTAGCTAACTAGCATTAGCAAAAAAAAATTAGTAAATCTACTAACGTATTTTTTTGAGTGTAAGTTCCATATAGGGCTATCCATACAACCTATTTAGAAGTTTACGGTACACGTGTTTTTTTCGCTGGACATTTGGTGTGGAACGCCTCATATATATTATTGATCAGTGATCGATTTTAAGACATTCTAGCGATGTCCGTCTGTCTGTCCGTCTGTGGAAATGGTGATCACGGCCAAAGTATTAAAGTAAGACTTAACATAATTACTTGTTGTTGCCATAAGTAGTTTGGTATTGCATTTGGCGAAATCGGTTCAGCGGTTAAAAAGTTACGAACGAAAATGTAAGGACACCTCGAAAATGTTGGTGCATTCAACATAACCTAAAAATACAAAATGCTTTAATTCGGCTGCTGGTTGACACATGTGAACAGAATTGATCACTAAATGGTATTTAAACAAGTACAAACATATTTTTTTACAAAAACAAAATTTTTTCCGAATTTTACCAAAAAAATTTTTTTCGCAGATTTTTTTTTCAACATTTTTTTTTTGTTTTTGCAAATAAACTTTTTTTACATTGTGGAGGGTATCAATACATTCAGCAAGGTCAAATTTAACTTTTTTACTTGTTTTTTTTTAATTTGCAAAAAAAAATCGTTTTTTTTTTCCTAAAGTCAAGAAATTAAAAAAAAAAATAGTTTATGTTCCCTGACCCTTTCATAGAGCTCTATAAAAGTGTAAAGGGAAAGAATTTTTGAGATTTTTTTTTAATTTCTTGAACGTGAGAAAAAACCACCATTTTTGGAAAATTTCAAATAGCAATATCTCGAAAACCGTTTGACCGATTTTAAAAATTTTGATATGATGTGCCACAAGTCATAGTTGTTTTACTATTATTTTTTTCTAATTTTAAAAAATCCAAAACTTTGATCGACGGTCTCCACGGGTTAGTTTATTCCGACTGACCTTTGTCTTTTGGGAAAATGTCTAAGAATATGCGACTTTTTCTTAAGAAATCAAAATTTGTATCGTCTTAAACCCTTCTTGCACATTTAAGTATTAAAAATCATTTTAAAAGACAGGGCTGCTTAAACGCGAAAGCTTAATAAAAAAATAAAAAAACTTGATTTTCAATTTAAAATAACTTAAGATGGTCTTTAAAACAAAACAAGAAAATAAAATAAAATTAAATTAAAAAAAAACAGAATCTAAATTACATTTAATGATACTTTACAATGTTGTATTTTAATAATAATACAGTTCATTGACTGTTTCGTATTTAAAATTAAATTGCCATTAAATTGCCCCATTGTTGCCTTTTGTGTAAAAATAATTTTTTTAAAATAAACGTGTTTAATTCACAATATAAAATTCAATGAATCATTAAATTTACGTCTATAGTATATTTTTTTTTTTTGTTTAGATAATAATACAAAGTATATAGTATTTTTGCTATAGCATAGAAATTGCAAAAAAAAAAAAAAATAGTAAATTGAAGAACAATCACGGTTTTATTACAATTTTTCCTATTTTTCTTCTTTTGTAATTCTAGAGAATTTTATTGAAATCATGTTCGTAACAAATTTTGCTTATCAAATTGGGTTAAAATTAGTATAAAATTTATAATTTTAAGTAATTGATTGGTCATAATTGAATAATTTTTGAAATAATAAAGATGATTTATTTGTAAAATAAATTGGCAGAGCTATAAAGCACAATGGGTAGGTAAGACTGTTATTTTAATTTTTTGAATGGCAAGACAGTTTCTCTTCCGATTTTGAACATCCGAACAAATTTTTATTCTCCTAGGCCTAAAAATTATGCGGTACAGATTTGAGGCCAATTAGATTAAAAAAGCCCGTAACACCCGGCGATCAAAGTTTTGGATTTTTAAAAGTTACAATAAACAAGTAGAAGAGTTAAATTCGACTTGGCCGAATCTATAAATACCCTCCACAATGCCCTTTTTAAGTGATAGTAAATTTTCTAACGTGAAATAAATAACATTATTGATTAGAAATATTTTATTTTGAGAAAAACCCTTTTTTAATTAATTTTTGAAAAAAAAAAAAAATAATTTACTAAATTTTTTTTTGAGTGTAAAATTTTTTTGGAGAGTAAAATTTTTTTCGAGTCTATTTTTTAGTGTAAAAATGTTTTTGAGTGACAAAAATACGTTGTAAAATATTTTTGTGACTTACCAATGTTTTTAAAACATGTTTAACGGGTTTTCAACATGTGAATTTAAGGTGAACCTAATCTGAAATTCACGGTTTTGCTAATAATTTTTGAACCACTGGACCGATTTGGCTAAAATTCAATACGAACTAGGCCAGGGGAACAACAAATCTATATGCAAAGCTTCAGCATCCTCAGAATTGCCTTTCAAAAGTTAGCATGTGTTTTATCTCGTAAATTCACGAAAATCCATTGCCGAAATTCAGGCTCTTGCTTATAACTTTTGAACCACTGGACCGATTTCGCTGATTGCAATACCAACCTGACCAGGTAAATGCCCAACATACGTGCCAAACCTCAGGAACCTCTGAAAAGTCTTTCAAAAGTTAGCGTGTTTTCTACAGACGGACAGACAGACGGACGGACACAGTTAGATCGACTTAGAATCGATCGTGGATCATGAATAGGGATAAGATTTCCATGCAAATGCATGTTTTTTGTCGATTGTCTAAAAACGGTAACTACCAATTATCTTTCCGAATCAAAAAATTTGCGCAAAATCGGCATCGATTTGTTTTTGCATATTTTGGTGAAAATGCATATTTTTGCATATTTTGATTTTAAATGCATATTTTCTGCATATTTCCAACTTTTAAGTGCATATTTTTGCATATTTTAGCATAAATTAGCAAAAACACAAATTAAAATTTATTTGTTTCAAAAACTGTTTAAAATTTGAATCATTTATTTTGAAAAAAGGAAATTTTTTTTTTATTATTTTAAATTTTTTTTAGGTTGTTTTAGTTTCTACAAAAAATCTTGCTTACATAAAATTTTAAATGTTACAACTGAAACCCGTAGTTATTTTTTACTTTTTTAGAAGTTTTTTCCATGAAAACAAGATTTTTATTGAATGAATACATATGGGGCATTCCATGTCAAATCGGACACTTTGAAAATTTTTTGTTTTAGATTTTCCAAATTTGTTTACAGTTTTTAGTACCCTTCGAAAACTCCTTCGTGGTAAATTTTCGGAGATATCGAATTTTTAAAAATTGGTAGTTTGTTCATTTACTCAAACTTCTTTTACTCATAACTTCTTCAATAATGGTTAGGGTGTTCAATTAATCGGGTTTTTTAATTGTTCGATTAAACGATTAATCGATATTTGCCATTTTTAAATCATTCGATTAAACGAATAAAATTTTAAAATTGTTCGATTAATCGAATAATTGCATATTTTGAAATTTTATAAATTACAAGATTTTTTTCGACAATTTTAGAAAAAATTGGTACTTGAGTAAATACAAGTATTTCAACATTTTATTAACAACAAAAAACCAAAATTAAAATCATTTCAAAATGTATCAAAATTTAAGTTTTCTGCTAATTTGTTTGAAAAAATCATTTTGGGGATTTGTGAAATGTGTAGAATTAAAAAACAATTTTTTTGACAAATTTATTGGATTACCGATATCACAAAAAAATTTTAAATTTATTATCTGACTACATTTGGGAAATCTTAAATTTGTAATTTTTCCAACTTTGACCGATTTTAGCTTGGTCATGCAGTTGACCGATTTGGCCCAAAATTTTATCAGGTACTTATTTAATTTGTTTAACAAACAAAAACAAAGCTTCATGAGCAGCGAAAATCAGAAAACAAATTTAAAATATCGACCACTCAAGTAAACATGAGTGTTTTTTTTTTTTTTAATTCCAACGGTAACATACATTCGGTTTGTTTTTTGGACTTACAATTTTTTAAAAATTATACATATTTCCAGAAAAAACATTTATTATTATTATTCGATTAATCGGCATAAATTCTTCGATTAATCCTTTAATCGAAATTAGCAATTTTAAATTAATCGAACAATTATTCGTCAAAAATTTTTCGATTAATCGAACAAGAATTAATCGACTGAACACCCTAATAATGGTCCAAATTTCATTTTTTTTTTTCAAAATATTTGTTTTTTTGCGTACTTTTAAAAAAAAATGCCAACAAACTCAAAAGCGCTCTAGTATGCGATTTTTAAGTTTCAAAATTTAAATTTAATTTTTGAAAATTTTTGTACTCTTCGATTTTTTTGTAATTTTTTGTGTAAAACTTCTGTCGATTCTACAAATTTTTTGCCCACACTGATAGAAATTTGTACATGACAATAATGAAAATCTACATTAATGTTATGAAAAATGACGTTAAAAAGGAACCTATGAAGGGTTTCATTGAATTAATGAAATGGGTATCATAAAATGTAATTGCAAAAACAAGTTTCATTAAATTAATGAAAATTGTTCATACAAAATATAAATTGTATTTTATGAAAATGTTTCATTACTTTAACGAAAAAAGTATTTAATTCTTATGAAATACTTTCATTGAATAAATCCTATTTTTTTATTTTTGAAATGAAATACTTTTACTGAATAAATGTTACTTTTATTTTTAAAATGAAATATATGTATGAAATTGTAAAGATCTTTTTATAGAATTAAAAATAATAAGAAGTTGTTTTCACTTAGTTTTCCCGCACAAAATTTTACTCCAACCTTAAATTGTAATACATAATTAAAACCACGAACTGATATAAAACATCACAAAAATTAGTTAATAATTTAGTTCTTATTTAAAATTTCGTAAAAAAATCTGAAAAAATCACAAAATATCCAAAACACTTTCACATATTTTTTATTTTATCTATAGATTTCACTCAGTTTTCTCACACAAAATTTTACTATAACGTTTACTTTTAATACATAAGTAAAACCCCGAAATAATTTAAAACAACGTGAGTTTAATAAATACTTATAATTAATATTAATTATAATTAATCAACAACATTTCATTATAAATTTCGTAAAAAAATTCTTAGAAAAAATCACGCTGATCAGCTGTTTTTTGAGCGCGTAAACTAACAGACTAAACAGACGCGACACGACAAGTGTCAAAAAAGAGAAAATTTTGTAAACAAAACTCAATGAAATTTTTTAATGAAACTACGAATTCTAATGAATCAAAATTAATGAATATCTTGCACAATATGTATGAAATTTCATTCAGCATATGAAAAATTTCATTGTTGCAATGAAACAACGTTAATGAATTCCATTCATTAGTGATATGAAGCTTTTTTCTATCAGTGCAGGAGGATAGTGGGATAACGATTATTACTATTTTTTTAAATTTTCTGAAAAAAATTTATTGCAATTTTTCAATCTTAAAATCATTTCTACTGCTCCAATGGTGCGTCATAGATGGGTCATTTATAAGACTGACCCCCATTAGTTTTTACCTCTTAACATTTCTTTGGAACAAACTAATACCCTATCTCCAATTTCTAAGGGGACTCCCACACAAAACGACATTTTTAAAAATTTGCTCCAACCGCTCTAATTGCCCTAATAGTGCCCTTAGAGCAACAAAATGTATGACCGACCCACAATATTTTTTTAGTCCGAACATTTTCTTTGAACACACCAACCCTCTATCTTTAACTGTTAAGGCAGTCCCCATACAATTTTTTTTTATTTTTTGTAAATTTGTTTTATTTAATCAGCTTCTACCGGTCCAATGGTGCGTCCGAGAGGGATCATTAGTGAGACCGACCCCCATTTATTTTTACCCTACAACATTTTTTTAAAACATACCTTCGCCCTATCTCCACCCCCTAAGTGAGCTTCCATTCAAAATTAAATTTTTATAAAATTTGCTCCAACTGTTATTTGTATGGAAGCCTACTTAGGGAGTGGAGATAGGGCGTAGGTATGTTTTGAAAAAATGTTGAAGGGTAAAAATAAATGGGGGTCGGTCTCACTAATGACCCCTCTCGGACGCACCATTGGACTGGTAGAAGCTGATTAAATAGGGTAGGTGTGTTCAGAGAAAATGTTCGGACTAAAAAAATATTGTGGTTCAGTCATAAATTTTGTTGCTCTAAGGGCAGTTAGAGCGGTTGGAGCAAATTTTTAAAAATGTCGTTTTGTGTGGGAGCCCCCTTAGAAATTAGAGATAGGGTATTAGTTTGTTCCAAGGAAATGTTAAGACGTGAAAATTAACGGGGGTCGGTCTTATAAATGACCCCTCTATGAAGCACCATTGGAGCAGTAGAAATGATTTTAAGATTGGAAAATTACAATAAATTTTTTTCAAAAAATTTTAAAAAATAGTAATAATCAGGGAAACCAAAAATATGCAGTATCATGTTTTTTCCTGTGCATTTTATTGATAAATGGGTAAGGTATTTATCCGTTTTTAAGAAATCTGGCATCGATTTGTTAGAGCATATTTTGGCATATTTTAGCCTTAAGAGCATATTTTTGCATATTTTAGGTTTAAGAGCATATTTTAGCATAAGAGCATATTTTTAGAGCATATTTTCAATTTTTAGAGCATTTTTCCACTTTTTAGAGCATTTTTTTACATTTTTAGAGCATTCCTTTCCAATTTTTTTTATGACAACATTTATTTTTAAATTTTTTATCCAACAAGGATGTTTTTTTTTTTTTCAACAATTACGGAATTGTGATGATTGATTCCCCTTTGGCCTGTTCTTGCTTCATATCGGTATATGAAACTATATTTGCTTTAGATTCAGCAACGTGGTAGAAAATATTAAGGCAAATATTTTTGTAGAACATATTTAACCCCCTAACTACCGCATATAACGGTATTTGGAGGGTCTATTCTCTAACAAATTGTAAAAAACACCGCAAAAAAGGGGACATGATTTTTTTTAAGAGCATATTTTTTATTGTTTTTAGAGCATATTTTCCATTTTTAAGGGCATTTTTTAAGCGCATAAAACGTGTTTTTTAGAGCATATTTTTGGTTTCCCTGGTAATAATCGTTATCCCACGATCCTCCTGGGCAAAAAAAAATTGTAGAATCGATAGAAGTTTTAAACAAAAAAATTTAAAAAAAAACGAAGAGTACAAACATTTTGAAAAATGAGATTTAAATTTTAAAACTTAAAAATCGCATACTAGAGCGCTTTTAAGAATTTTTTAACATTTTTTTTTAAAGTACGTAAAAAAACAAAAATTTCGAAAAAAAAAAATTGAAATTTGGAACATTATTGAAGAAGTTATGAGTAAAAGAAGTTTGAGTTAAGGAACAAACTTCCAATTTTTAAAAATTCGATATTTTTTTACCGGTTTTTTTTACAAGATTTAAAATTTTTTCTTTGTCTTTTTCTTTACTTTCATTATAAACTAAATGAGAATTGTTGTTTTTTTATTTTTAGTACCAAAAGGTACATAAAAATAAAATGTATTTATTCGGCCTTTATATATGTATATATATTCGATTAGAGTTTTATTCTAGTTCGAGGCCCAAAAATATTTCTATTTATGATATTGTCATAATAGAGTATTTTTAATTTATTGCTTTAAAAAAGTTACTATCTCATAGTATGTCTGTACTGATCAGTTTCATCCCCACTAAAGGAATCTTCAGCAGACTTTAGAGAATCATCGTTGGTCAATCAAACATCAAACCAGACATAATATTTGATATATTTCCCAAGTTATATGAGAAGTACTATTATGAAGGTCCGAAATCTGTTTTCCAACAAAAATAACTCTTTTAAAGCAAAAATTGTATATATTAAATCACCGTCGGTAACTATTAATATATGTGTTGCTGTTATTTTACAATAACAACAGTGCCTAACCAAACAATAGTGTTGCTTTAAAAGAGTTATTTTTGTTGGAAAACAGATTTCGGACCTTCATAATAGTACTTCTCATATAACTTGGGAAATATATCAAATATTATGTCTGGTTTGATGTTTGATTGACCAACGATGATTCTCTAAAGTCTGCTGAAGATTCCTTTAGTGGGGATGAAACTGATCAGTACAGACATACTATGAGATAGTAACTTTTTTAAAGCAATAAATTAAAAATACTCTATTATGACAATATCATAAATAGAAATATTTTTGGGCCTCGAACTAGAATAAAACTCTAATCGAATATATATACATATATAAAGGCCGAATAAATACATTTTATTTTTATGTACCTTTTGGTACTAAAAATAAAAAAACAACATTTAACACAAAGTTTAGTACGACTTATCCTACCAACACTATTGTTTGGTTAGGCACTGTTGTTATTGTAAAATAACAGCAACACATATATTAATAGTTACCGACGGTGATTTAATATATACAATTTTTGCTTTAAAAGAGTTATTTTTGTTGGAAAACAGATTTCGGACCTTCATAATAGTACTTCTCATATAACTTGGGAAATATATCAAATATTATGTCTGGTTTGATGTTTGATTGACCAACGATGATTCTCTAAAGTCTGCTGAAGATTCCTTTAGTGGGGATGAAACTGATCAGTACAGACATACTATGAGATAGTAACTTTTTTAAAGCAATAAATTAAAAATACTCTATTATGACAATATCATAAATAGAAATATTTTTGGGCCTCGAACTAGAATAAAACTCTAATCGAATATATATACATATATAAAGGCCGAATAAATACATTTTATATTTATGTACCTTTTGGTACTAAAAATAAAAAAACAACATTTAACACAAAGTTTAGTACGACTTATCCTACCAACACTATTGTTTGGTTAGGCACTGTTGTTATTGTAAAATAACAGCAACACATATATTAATAGTTACCGACGGTGATTTAATATATACAATTTTTGCTTTAAAAGAGTTATTTTTGTTGGAAAACAGATTTCGGACCTTCATAATAGTACTTCTCATATAACTTGGGAAATATATCAAATATTATGTCTGGTTTGATGTTTGATTGACCAACGATGATTCTCTAAAGTCTGCTGAAGATTCCTTTAGTGGGGATGAAACTGATCAGTACAGACATACTATGAGATAGTAACTTTTTTAAAGCAATAAATTAAAAATACTCTATTATGACAATATCATAAATAGAAATATTTTTGGGCCTCGAACTAGAATAAAACTCTAATCGAATATATATACATATATAAAGGCCGAATAAATACATTTTATTTTTATGTACCTTTTGGTACTAAAAATAAAAAAACAACATTTAACACAAAGTTTAGTACGACTTATCCTACCAACACTATTGTTTGGTTAGGCACTGTTGTTATTGTAAAATAACAGCAACACATATATTAATAGTTACCGACGGTGATTTAATATATACAATTTTTGCTTTAAAAGAGTTATTTTTGTTGGAAAACAGATTTCGGACCTTCATAATAGTACTTCTCATATAACTTGGGAAATATATCAAATATTATGTCTGGTTTGATGTTTGATTGACCAACGATGATTCTCTAAAGTCTGCTGAAGATTCCTTTAGTGGGGATGAAACTGATCAGTACAGACATACTATGAGATAGTAACTTTTTTAAAGCAATAAATTAAAAATACTCTATTATGACAATATCATAAATAGAAATATTTTTGGGCCTCGAACTAGAATAAAACTCTAATCGAATATATATACATATATAAAGGCCGAATAAATACATTTTATTTTTATGTACCTTTTGGTACTAAAAATAAAAAAACAACATTTAACACAAAGTTTAGTACGACTTATCCTACCAACACTATTGTTTGGTTAGGCACTGTTGTTATTGTAAAATAACAGCAACACATATATTAATAGTTACCGACGGTGATTTAATGTATACAATTTTTGCTTTAAAAGAGTTATTTTTGTTGGAAAACAGATTTCGGACCTTCATAATAGTACTTCTCATATAACTTGGGAAATATATCAAATATTATGTCTGGTTTGATGTTTGATTGACCAACGATGATTCTCTAAAGTCTGCTGAAGATTCCTTTAGTGGGGATGAAACTGATCAGTACAGACATACTATGAGATAGTAACTTTTTTAAAGCAATAAATTAAAAATACTCTATTATGACAATATTATAAATAGAAATATTTTTGGGCCTCGAACTAGAATAAAACTCTAATCGACTAAATGAGAATTGTTATGAACATTATAAACTAAATGAGAACTGCAATAAATATTACAATTCCCATTAAGTTTATAACGTTATCAATTTATCTGCACATTTCTCTAATTTGCAAACTTCAAAACTAAAATCATTGTGATTTATTGAGTTTATTATTTAATTTTTGGGTGTTGGTTTTGTTGGCACTTCCCGATTAAATCTTAAAATAAACACTAAAAATCCAATAAAATGAAAATAATATAAAAAAAAAATTACTGTATGTATTGTTTAGTAGTAGAAAAACAAAAAATGACGTTTAAAAAAAGCAATTTCCGTTAAGGGAAGAAGAAACAGAGTCCAAAATAACAAGCAAACACTTTATACAGCAGAGCTACAAAGGAATTTATTGAAGGAAAATAAATAGAACTTTGGAGAGATAGAAAAATAAATTGTTCCAGCGACCAGTATCGAACCGGCCATCTTCGTGGTATCAATTTAGCGTATATCCACCATGCAATGGCTATATAAACTTCATTGAAAAAAAAAAACAATTTTTATTAGATCAACAAAATGTGTTGTTTATAAAATAAAAAATTAGTTTAACGTAAAATTTTATTTTTGTTGTTACATAAATAATTTTTCTCGGATTTACAAATTGTGTTGTTGATACAATAACAAATGTTGTTGAAGTTATATTTTATATGAAACTTGATTTGGGGGTGCCGAATATTAAATACCCTCAACAACATTCTGTACCCGATTTCTGTAACTATGCGAGAAGTTTTCGCATCGAAAAAAATAAAATAACGTTATAGTCATCCAGTATGTCACAGAGTGATTCAGAAAAAAGCTTTGATTTCTTTTTTTTATTCGATGTTTTTAACACTAGCATCATTGTACTCACCCTGTAGAAAACTAAATGACTACAATATTATTTATTTTTTCTCGATGCGAAAACTTTTCGCATAGTTACAGAAATTGGGCACTGGTTATTTTTTTCTTAAAAAATAATATTGCTTTATTAGACCTTGAAAATATTATGTTTTAAGTAGGGTTATTCTAGCTCGAGGTCATTTTCTTAACTATTACACCATGGTATTCTAATAAAATAATTTTCAAGAAAATAATTTTTTTGTTTTAAATTTATTTATAGTGGTAATTTTTTGCACGTTTTAAAAACCTCAGATAAATGTACATTTAAAGCCTTAAAAATATTTGAAAATTTAGTTTTTCCACAATTAATGTCAGTATTTTAAGTTTCGGATAAATGCGCCTAGACGCATTTTGTAAAAACCGCAGTTAGATTTTAATTTAACGCCCTTAAAAATATTGGTAAATTATATTTCTCTATTAACGTCTGCTTTTTTGAAATTTCTGATAAAAGCGCCAAGACTCATTTATAAAAATCTCTGACAAATGTTTTTAACAAATGCTTAAAAAAATGGCTGCACAATTTTTTAATTGTTTTAGTATTTTTTCCACAAACAATGCCAAATGTTTTGTTACTTGCAGTATGTAGTATTTTAAGGTAATTTTTTTGTAGCATTTTAACAATATTTTTAAATCATACCTTTAGTTGCGAACGTTTAAAGACTCTTTTGCAAAGTACAGCGCAATCTTTTGTGTTCTACATAAAATTTTGTTTTATTTAAATTGTTAAATGTTTAGTGCTTTTCCACTACCTATTTAAATTTATTACATTTTTTTACTAAATTGACTAAGCAATATCAGCGTTTTTAAACTTCTTATAAATGCGCCAAAGCGCCTTTGTAAAAACCTCAAATATATGTTCGTTAAAGGCCCTTAAAATATTTAAAAAGTTAATTTTCCCACAATGGCAGAAATTTAAGGTTCGGATAAATGCGCCTAGACGCATTTATAAAAACCATGGATATATTTAGATGTAAAGCCCCAAAAAAATATTGCTTAATTATATTTCTCTATTAACAATGTCAGCTTTTTTTTAATTTCTGTTAAAAGCGCCAAGACTCATTTATAAGGATTTCTGACAAATATTTTAAAAAAATGCGCCTAGACGCATTTATAAAAACCACGAATATATTTAAATGTAAAGCCCCAAAAAAAAATATTGCTTAATTATATTTCTCTACTAACAATGTCAGCTTTTATAAAATTTCTGATAAAAGCGCCAAGACTCATTTATAAAAATCTCTGACAAATGTTTTAAAAAAATGCTTAAAAAAATGGCTGCATAATTTTTTAATTGTTTTGGTATTTTTTCCACAAGCAATGCCAATTTTTATGCTACTTGTAGTATGTAGTATTTTAAGGTAAATTTTTTGTATTATTTTAACAATATTTTTAAAGCATACCTTTAGGTTCGAACGTTTAAAAACTCTTTTGCAGAGTACAGCGCCTTCTTTTGTGTTCAACTTAAAATTTTGTTTTATATAAATTGTTAAATGTTTAGTGCTTTTAGAAAATTTAATTTTCCCACATTTAATGGCAGTATTTTAAGGTTGGGATAAATGCGCCTAGACGTATTTTTAAAAACCGCAGTTAAATTTAACACACTAAAAAATATTGGTAAATTATAATTCTCTATTAGCGTCCGTTTTTTTTAAATTTCTGATAAAAGCGTCAAGACTCATTTATAAAAATCTCTGACAAATGATTTTAAAAAATGCTTGAAAAAATGGCTGCACAATTTTTTAATTGTTTTAGTATTTTTTCCACAAACAATTACAATTGTTGTTATTTGTAGTATGTTGTATTTTAAGGTAATTTTTTTGTAATATTTTAACAATATTTTTCAAGCATACCTTTAGTTGCGAACGTTTAAAAATTAAAATTTATTACAATTTTATTACTAAATTGTTTTTTTTAAAACTTCTTATAAATGCGCCAAGACGCATTTGTAAAAACCTCAGATAAACGTATGTTTAAATATTTGAAAATTTTATTTTCCCAAAATTAATGGCGTTATTTTAAGTTTCGGATAAATGCGCCTAGACGCATTTATAAAAACCACAGTTAAATTTAAATTTAACGCCCTGAAAAATATTGGTAAATTATAATTCTCTATTAGCGTCAGCTTTTTTGAAATTTCTGATAAAAGCGTCAAGACTTATTTATAAAAAATTCTGACAAATGTTTTTAAATAAATGCTTGAAAAAACGGCTGCACAATTTTTTAAATGTTTTAGCATTTTTTCCACAAACAATGCCAATTGTTATGTTACTTGTAGTATGTAGTATTTCAAGGTAATTTTTTTTTTTGTAGTATTTTAACAATGTTTTAAAAGCATACCTTTAGTTGCAAACGTTTAAAGACTTTATTGCAGAGTGTTTGTGTTATACTTAAAATTTTGTTTTATACAAATTGTTAAATGTTTATTGCTTTTCCACTACATATTTAAATTAATTACAATTTTTTTACTAAATTACCCAAGCAATGTCGGCTTTTTTAAACTTCTTATAAATGCGCCAAGACGCATTTGTAAAAACCTCAGATAAATGTACATTTAAGGCCTT
Source organism: Pegoplata infirma (assembly GCA_963921195.1). Lineage (NCBI taxonomy): Eukaryota > Metazoa > Arthropoda > Insecta > Diptera > Anthomyiidae > Pegoplata > Pegoplata infirma. The sequence continues at coordinate 180,298,079 of OY992538.1, read as the reverse complement.
AAAAATATTTGAAAATTTAGTTTTCCCAAAATTAACTTCAGTATTTTAAGATTCGGATAAACGCGCCTAGACGCATTTATAAAAACCGCGGATAAATTTAAATCTAACGCCCCAAAAAAATATTGCTTAATTATATTTGTCTATAAACAATGTCAGCTTTTATGAAATTTCTGATAAAAGCGTCAAGATTCATTTATAAAAATCTATGAGAAATGCCATAAAAAAATGCTTGAAAAAATGGCTTTACAACTTTTTATTGTTTTAGTATTTTTTCCACAAACAATGCCAATTTGTATGCTACTTGTAGCATGTAGTATTTTAAGGTAAATTTGTTGGTAAATTTAAACAATCCCGAGTAAAAATGTTTAGATATATTTTTATATATTACGTCTTATCCGAGATTTAAAAGATCTTACTCGGATCAGTACTGATCCGAAATTTGAAAGATCAGTACTGATCCGAAAAATGGATCGCTAAGATTAGATCCGTTTTAATCAGACGGATACAATGTTATCCGAAAAATGGGTTTATATAATTAGATAAACCCATTTTTCGGATGAAATTGTATCCGTCCGATTAAAACTGGTCTAATCTTAGCGATCCATTTTTCGGATAAGTACTGATCCTTCACATTTTTACTTGGGATATTTTAAAAGCATACCTTTAGGTGCAAACGTTTAAAAACTCTTTTGCAGAGTACAGCGCCATCTTTTGTGTTCTACTTAAAATTTTGTTTTATATAAATTGTTAAATGTTTAGTGCTTTTCCACTACATATTTAAATTAATTACAATTTTATTACTAAATTTCCCAAGGAATGTCGGCATTTTTAAACTTCTTATAAATGCGCCAAGACGCATTTGTAAAAAACTCAGATAAATATACGTTAAAGGCCCTTAAAATATTTGAATATTTAATTTTCCCACAATTAATGGCAGTATTTTAAGGTTTGGATAAATGCTCCTAGACGCATTTATAAAAAAAAACCGCGGATAAATTTAAATCTAACGCCCCAAAAAAATATTGCTTAATTATATTTGTCTATTAACAATGTCAGCTTTTATGAAATTTCTGATAAAAGCGTCAAGATTCATTTATAAAAATCTATGAGAAATGCTTTTAAAAAATGCTTGAAAAATGGCTTTACAAACTTTTATTGTTTTTGTATTTTTTTTCACAAACAATGCCAATTTTTATGCTCCTTGTAGTATGTAGTATTTTAAGGTAAATTTTTTGTAATATTAACAACATTTTTAAAGCATAACTTTAGTTACGAACGTTTAAAGACTCTTTTGCAGAGTACAGCGCCATCTTTTGTGTTCTACCTAAAATTACTTTTTATATAATTTGTTAAGTTTTTAGTGCTTTTCCACTGCCTATTTAAATTTATTACAATTTTATTATTACATTGCCCAAGAAATGTCAGCTTTTTTAAAACTTCTTTTAAATGCGCCAAGACACATTTGTAAAAACCGCAGATAAAAGTACGTTAAAGGCCCTTAAAATATTTGAACATTTAATTTTCCCACAATTAATGGCAGTATTTTAAAATTCCGATAAATGCGCCTAGACGGATTTATAAAAGCCGCGGAACGCCATTTACATTTAAATTTTAATATTGATAAATTATGTTTCTTTAATAACAATGTGTGCTTTTTGAAATTTCAGATAAAAGCGTCAAGACTCATTATAACAATCTCTGACAAATGCTTTAAAAAAAGACTTTACAAATGTTTCTTATTTAAGGACTATTTCCGCAAATAATACCATTTTTTTTAACTTCCTATAAAAGATCCAAGACGCATTTGTATGAACCTTTGATAAATGTTTTTACGATTTGCTAAATAGTCTTCGCAAGATCTTCATGATATCGAAATATGTAAATATATTTAAAGTAGTAAAAATAAATAAATTTAAAACAAAATAATATTTTCTTAAAATTGAAATTTACAAAAACCAGATACCAAATATTTCTCAAAATCTTAAACTTTACTTATTGCAAAAAAAAAAAAATCTTAGAATGTGAAACTTTTTCCTTAAGAAAAATGGCTGAAATAAAATGCCAGTATTTTTTAACTTCGTATAAAAGCGCCAAGACGCATTTGTAAGAAATGTTCTTACGATTTGCTAAATAGTATTGACAAGATCTTGATGATATCGAAAGAAATATATTTAAAGTAGTAAAAATAAATATATTTAAAACAGAAAAATTATTTTTTTAAAAATTATTCTATGAAACTATCAAGGAAAATTATCTCGGGCTAGAATAATCCTACTTAAAATACATTCTCAACAAATTTACAAACCCAGGTCAGATAGTAAATATCTCTCAAAATCTCTAACTTCACCCATTGCAAAAAAATTTCCGAAAATGCCAGTTTTTTTAAACTTCGTATAAAAGCGCCAAGACGTATTTGTAAGAACATCAGATAAATGTTCTTACTATTTGCTAAATGATATTGACAAAATCTTGATGATATCGAAATAAATATATTTAAAGTAATAAAAATAAATAAATTTAAAGCAGAAAAATTATTTTCTTAAAAATTATTCTATGAAAATATCATGGTGTAGTTAGTAAAGAAAAATTACCTAGAGCTAGAATAGCCCTACATAAAATGTACCAACTTACAAAAAACAAGTCATATACTTAGTAAATATCTCTCAAAACCTTAAACTTCTTCCGTAGCAAAAAAAAAATCTCAAAATCTGAGACTTTTTTCGAAGAAAAAGAAAAATTTCCCAAAACCTAGAAATATTTTTGCAGAAACAATGTTTACACTCTTTTATAAACTGCAACACTTACACACAAACGAAAAAAAAAAAGTTTTTGGAAAACCGTTTGTATATGTATGAAGTATGAATAAGTGTTAGTAACAAAAATGTGTTTATAAATAATAAAAAAATATTTGAAAATATTCCACAACATGAAATTCGTTTACTATTGAACAATATAATATTTACTGTCATAGCCATTGTTGACCCAAATTTTTTTTTTTATATATTTAAGTTTCTTCTTCCTATATTTTGGGAACATCAACGACTCGAAAAACATGCATAGAAATATTAACTTGATGTTTTTTGTTTTATATAATACCAAAAATTTAAGAGGATGCTGATGAGAGATGATGACACCTGAAACAGATGCTCAATTTTAATTGTTTATCTAAGATGCAGTGAAATTCAGATTTTTGTAAAGATTTACAATTAATAAATCATATTTATAATAAAAAAGAATATATTTTGTAAAATAAATTGTTTGCTGCCTTAGTTAGTTTTCAAAATTTGCTATAGGTTGTGATTCTCATTGAGTTAATAAAAAATATAAATTTTTGATTTGTTTGTTTTACGTAACCTGCAATAAATTACACTTATTACTGATGATTAGGGATGAGATTTTCATGCACTAAAAAATCGAAAATATGCGCTTAAAATATGCGCTAAAAAACTCAAAATATGCACTAAAAACCTTAAAATATGCACTAAAAAATAAAATTTGTACAATAAAAATCTTGTTTTCATAGAAAAAACTTTTAAAAAAGCAAAAAATAACGCCGGGTTTGAATAGAAACATTTAAAACTTTATATAAGAAAGATTTTTTTAGAAATTAAGAAAATCTATAAAAAAAATTAAGAAAAAAAAATAATATTTCCTATTTTCAAACTAAATTTTTTAATTTAAAATAGTAGTTTTTGAAAAAATAAATTTCAATTTGTGTTCTTGCTAATTTATGCCAAATATGCATTTTCAATAAAATATGCAAAAATATGCAAAAACAAATCGATGCCATTTTAATGCAAATTTCTTGATTCGGAAAGATAATTGGTCGATATCGTTTTTAGACTTTCGACAAAAAACATACATTTGCATGGAAATCTCATCCCTACTAATGTTTAATGAGGGATATCATCAGTTGTTTGCTGGAGAAATCTTTTCTCTAGCAAACTACTGTGTAGAAAGTAAATGATGGGTTACGGATGAAAGTTGAGTAATGTCATCTGAAATACTAGCTGTGTAAATCTATTGTCTCTAGTTTGGTGTTATTGGTTTTCAAATAATCTGAAATAATAATTTTTAATTCAGAAAACTATCTAATTCATGTAAAAATTGATTAGATCTTATCTGATATGATTACATATCTTCATATATGATTGTATCTGATTGTATATAATTATATCTAAAATGGCCAAAAATCGAGAATCTTGTTATATCTCGGATTTGGCCAACATTGGCACAAATTTGACATCTAAATGGATCTGATCAGATACAATTATATACAATAATGATGCAATCATATATTATCAAATAAAATGACAGAAGATAAGAACAAATCGATTTTTACACGGGAACATAACAATTTGTACAGGAATTTGGATCTCGAGTACAAATCATTAATTTGTAAAAACTCGTTCTTCGAGTCTCCGATTTATTACCATTCATTCAATATTGTCAGTGTTAAATTTCAGTATTTGTTGTTTGTGTATCCATGTGAATGTTGTACTACCATGTGCTGTTGTGGCGTTAAGTTTGTTCAATATTTGCAAATTTTGCAGTTTTTTATTGTTTTTTGATTGATTTTTTTTTTTTGTAATGGCTTTCCGTATAATTTTAGGCGGCAAGCTTTTTTTTGTTTATTTTTTTAGGAAATAAAATTTGTTTATTCAGTCATTTAACAACTTTGTTTAGTGTGAATTTTTTTTATTTTTTGAAAATTTGATTATATTATTTATTGCAGTTTTTTAACTTTTAATGCTTGATCAATAAATAATTTGTACAGTGGGATTTAAAAAATAATGCATAAATTTTAATAGATAAAGGTGAGACTTTTTTCTATTGCTCAGAATCCAGAATTCTTTATACAAAAACATTTTTCAGAATCTGAGACTGTTATCTATACAGACTTTTTGCATGCAGAGAAATATCAATGAATCTGAAGCTTTTTCTATACCGAAACATTTCAGAATCTGAAACATTTTCTATAAAGAAAAATGTCTCAGAATCTGAGTTTTTTCAGAAAAATGTCTCAGAATCTAAAACCTTTTTTCGAACAAATCAATGTCTCAGAATCTAAGACTTTTTCTACTCAGAAAAGTGACTCAAAATCTGAGACAGAAAAATGTGTCAGAATCTGAAATTTTTTCTTTACCGAAAAATTTCAGAATCTAATACATTTTCTATACCGAAAAATGTCTCAGAATCTGAGATGATTTCTTTATAAAAAAATATTTTAGAATCTGAGAAAAATTTTTCTATACAGAAAAATTTGAGAATCTGAGATTTTTTCTATAAAAAAATGCCGACGAATTTGAGACTTTTTCTATACAGAATAAGTCACAGAATCTAAGACTTTTTCTATACAAATAATGTCACAGAATTTGAGACTTTTTCTATACAGAAAAATATCGTAGAATCTGAGCATTTTTCTATACAGGAAAATGTCTCAGAACCTGAGAATTTTTCTATACAGAAAAATGTCTCAAAATTTGAGATTTTTTCTATACAGAGAAAGTTCTCCGAATCTGAGACTTTTTCGATACAGAAATACGCCTGAGAATCTAATACTTTTTCTTTACAAAAAAATGTCTGAGAATCTGTGACTTTCTACACAGAAAAATGTAATAGAATCTTATACTTTTTCTATACTGAAAAATGTCTCTTAACCTGAGACTTTTTCTATACAGAAAAATGTGTCTGAATTTGAGACTTTTTCTATACAGAAAAATGTGTCTGAATCTGAGACTTTTTCGATATAGAAAAATGTCTCAGAATATAATACAGAAAAATGTCTCAGAATCTAAGACTGTTTTCTATACAGAAAAATTTTTCAGAACCTAAGGCTTTTTCTAAAGAAAATAAATGTCTCAACATCTGAGACTTTTTTATACAGAACAAGTAGAAAAGTTAAATTCGACTTGGCCGAATCTATGAATACTAGACTGGGTCGACCATAAAGGAGAAAAAAAAAGTTCCCATTGTGCGGGCTTAATTTTAAAGCTTACCTCGAAAAAGTTCCATAGCCAAAATATTAGATTTTTAGGTCGCGATTTGGTACCGCCGAAATCGTTTTTTGTTCATAGCTTTGTCAGTTGATGTCCGATCGTTTAAAAAAAAAAATTGTTAGAAAGTCCTCAGCGAGTACTAAAGTTGACTCATATCTGGTTTTAACCTCAGAAGTCATCTTCTTGTTATGATTGTTAGTTTCTCATCTTTCTACCCACTTAAATGATTTTTATTTTTCCATTAAATTATAGCACTAAAAAATTCATGAAATTCTTCCCTTGGAAGTATCCAGTTAAATTTATTAACAAAAAAGTTACATTTGATTTAAGATTTTCATATACAATATAAAGAAAATTAGAAAAAACACTTGTTATTATGCCTTTAAACTATATTTAATTTTTTAAGTTTGTATTTAAATACATACGAACAAGTGTTTTAAATCTTTTTCTATGGAAATTTAAAATTGAATGTAACTTTTTTGTTAATTAATTTAAGAGGGTACTTCTAAGGGAAGAATTTCATAAATTTTTTAATGCTATAATTTAATGGAAAAATAAAAATCATTTAGGTGGGTAGAAAGCTGAGAAACTAACACTCATGACACGAAGATGAGCTCAGAGGTCAAAACCAGATATGGGTCAAATTTAGTACTCGCGGAGGACTTTCAAACAAATTTTTTTTTAAAACGATCGGACATCAAATGACAACGTTATGAACAAATAACGATTTCGGCGGTACCAAATCGCGACCTAAAAATCTTATATTTTGGCTATGGAACTTTTTCGAGGTAAGCTTTAAAATTAAGCCCGCACAATGGGAACTTTTTTTTTCGACCCGGTCTAATGAATACCCTCCACAATGCCCTTTTTAAGTGATAGTAAATTTTATAACTTGAAAAAAATAAAATTTTTGGTTAGAAATATTTTATTTTGTGTAAAAAAATTTTTCATATTAATTTTTGAAAAAAAAAAAAATTTACTAATTTTTTTCTTGAGTGTAAAATTTTTTTTGAATGTAAAATTGTTTTTGAGTGTAAACATTTTTTTGAGTGTATTTTTTTTTTGTTTAAGTGTAAAAATATTTTTGTGTGACAAAAATACCTTGTAAAATATTTTTTTGACTTACAAATGTTTTTAAAACATGTTTAACGGGTTTTCAACACGTGAATTTAAGGTGAAACTAATCTGAAATTTACGGTTTTGCTAATAACTTTTGAACCACTGGATCGATTTGGCCGAAATTTAAAACGAACCGGACCAGTGGAACGACAAATATATATGCCACACTTCAGCACCCTAAGAATTGCCGTTCGAAAGTTACCTTGTGTTTTATCTCGTAAATTCGCGAAACACCCTTGCCGAAATTCACTCATTTGCTTATAACTTTTGAACCACTGGACCGATTTCGCTAGATTGCAATACCAACCTGACCAGGTAAATGCCCAACATATATGCCAAACTTCAGGAGCCTCCGTAAAGTCTTTCAAAAGTTAGCGTGTTTTCAACAGACAGACAGACGGAGAGACGGACGGACGGACGGACATCGCTAGATCGTCTTAAAATCGATCGAGGATCATGAATATATACACTTTATGGGGTCCTAGACCAATATTTCGAGGTGTTACAAACGGAATGAAAACTTATATATACCCTCTATCACTAGAGTGGAGGGTATAAAAATGTCTCAGAATCTGAGACATCTTTTTCTGTTGAAAAACATGTATCATGTATCAACGACTTTTTCGATACAGAAAAATATCTAAGAACGTGGTGCTCAATATGTACAGAAAGATGTTTCGGAATCTCAAACTATTTTTTATACAGAAAAATGTCTCAGAATCTGAGACAGTTTTTTATACAGAAAAAATATCTCAGAATGTGCGACTTTTTGTATACAGATGAATGTCTCGGAATCTAAACCGTTTTCTATACAGAAAATTTTCTCCGAATATGAGACTTTCTATACAGAAAAATGTCTCCGAATCTGAGACTTTTTCTTTACAGAAAAATGTTTCCGAATCTGAGACTTTTCAATACAAAAAAATTTCTCAGAATCTGAGACTTTTTTAATACAGAAAAATGTCTAAGAGTCTGCATACAAAAAATATTTCAGAAACTGAGTCCATTTTCAATACAGAAAAATGTCCCAGAATCTGATACATAAAAATGTTTTAGAATCTAAGACTGTTTTCTATACAGAAAAATTACTCAGAAATTGAGACTTTTTTTATCCAAAAGAATGTCTCAGAATCTGATACAGAAAAATGTCTCAGAATCTAAGACTTTTTCTATATAGAAAAATTTCTCAGAATCAGAGACTTTTTTATCCAAAAGAATGTCGCAGAATCTGATACAGAAAAATTTCTTAGAATCTAAGACTGTTTCCTATACAGAAAAATTTCTTAGAATCGGAGACTTTTTTTATTCAAAAGAATAACTCAGAATATGATACAGAAAAATTTCTTAGAATCTAAGACTGTTTCCTATACAGAAAAAATTCTCAGAATCTGAGACTTTTTCAATACAGAAAAATGTCTTAGACTCTACTCTGAGACATCTTTTTCTATTCAGAAACATGTAACATTTTTTTGTAAAGAAAAAGTCTCAGATTCTGAGACATTCATCTGTACAGAAAAATTTTTCCGAATCTGAGACTTTTTCTATACAGAAAAATGTCTTAGAATCTGAAACTTTTTCTTTACAGAAAAATTCCTTCCAATCTGAGACTTTTTGAATACAGAAAAATGTCTCCGATCTAAGACTTTTTCTATACAGAAAAACAACTCAGGATCTAAAACTTTTTATATACAGAAAAATGAATCTGAATACAAAAAATATTTAAAAATCTGACTCCGTTTTAAATACAGAAAAATGCCTGAAATCTGAAACCTTTTCTATCCAGAAAAATTTTCCAAAATGTGAGATTTTTTTTATACAAAAAAATGTCTTAGAACCTGAGACGCAGTTTTCTGGAGGGTATACAAATTTCAATAGACATTTTTCCATATTAGGACACAAAAGTTTCCATTGGACATGAGTCACTTAATCATTTGAAACACCTACATTTTGGATAAAATTTATTTTAATTATCTTTAATAGTAATTGAATTAGTTTTTTAAATTCTTAGAAAAAAAGTAAATTTTAAGACAGATAGAACAAAATCAAATATGAAAATAAAATTCGGCCCAGTCAAATATACTCATACACTCCATATTGTAAAAATATTATTATAGGAAAAAAATATTATTGAACAAAATTTTGATGAAAAAAAAAATTTGTGAAAACATGTTGTCAAAAAAAAATTGGTAATAGAAATTAGTAATACACTCTAAAAAGTCTTTGTAAAATTACTACTATCAAGTGGGTAAATTTTTATGTAAAATAACACACAACGCCTAAATTTAAACACGAAGTGTTTAAAACTCTTAATTACACACAAAAATTTTAAAATTACGCACATTGTATAGTATTTGGTGTGTTGATAAATATATTCGAAGAAAAATAAACACAAAATTTTTAAAATTACACATTTTGTGTTTGATTTCTGATATTAAACATTAAATGCGTAATATAAAAAAATAATTTAAATTGTCAAACATAAATTAAAAGAAAAATAAAAATAAAAGAAAATTTGTAGCATTTCTAACAAAAATTAAGCAGCGCGAAGAAAAATGCTATAAAAAAGAAAATCTATATCTTAAAAGCGAAAGTGAAGTTAATATTTTAAGCTACGAGTAAATGCAATAAATGCATTACGATATTAATAAATTTATTGCATTATTTAAATCGTCATGTTTAAGATAATTATATGGCGGTTTAAAATCAGAAAGGTAAGTACTGCAATATCCTTTTAACAATAAAAAAAGGTCTCGGAATCTGAGAATTGTTGTGTTTTTCAATTATATGTACTTATTAAGTACATTTTCTAATATTACCCCAAAAGTGTGCTTTAAAAATGCTAAAAAGTTCAAATAATGAAAGTTTTAAACAAAAGAGCTTTTACTTCCTGCATGATTTGATGGGGATATTTATTGTTCGCCCTTAAAGTATGCTATAAGAATATTACAAAAGCTCTGTATAAAATACATTCCACAACAGGGAGAGTCAAATGTGTACTAATCTTTTATAATAATAATATTTATTAAGTACACATATTGTATGGTAAATCCTAATCCAAATGATTGCAAAACACAGCTAATATTTCTTTACAAAAATATTTTAAATGAAATTCCTCAGATTTCAAAATCTCTAAATGTCTTCTAAGAATCTGTGAAATTTTCTATGGATTAAAGTCATAGATTCTGAGAATTTTTGAACAGGAAAATATTTCAGATTTTTTGAATTTTCCTACAGAAAAAGTGTATGTTCCGAGAATTTTTATTATAGGAAAAGTGTCTCACATTCTGGGAATTTTTCTTTAGAAAAAATTCATTCTGAAAATTTATATTTAGAAAAAAATTCTCAGATTCTGAGAATTTCTCTATATAGAAAAAATGTCTCATATTCTGAAATTTTTTCTACAGAAAAAATATCTCAGATTCTGAGAATTTTTTATAGAAACAGTGCCACAGGATCCGAGAATTTTTCTTTAGATTCGGAAAAAAATTTTTATACAAAACATGTCCCATATTGTCTGAATTATTCTTTAGAAGACATGTCTCATATTCTGAAAAAAATTTTATAGACAAAATATTTCAGATTCTGCGAACTTTTCTAAGAAAAAATACCTCAGACTCGAAGAATTTTTCTATAGAAAAAATATTTCAAATTCTTAGAATTTTTCTGTCAAAAAATATCTTAGATATTGAGAAATTTTCCATAAAAAAAAATATCTCAGACACTGAGAATTTTTCTGTAAAAAAAAAATATTTTATGTTCTGAGAATTTTTCGATATAAAAAATATCTCACATTCTGAGAAACTTTCTATAGAAAAAATATCTTAGATTCTGAGAAACTTTCTATAGAAAAAGTATCTCAGATTCAGAGAATTGTTCTATATAAAAAAATCAGATTCTGAGAATTTTTCTATAGAAAAATATTACGGATTCAAAAAATATATCTATAAAAGAAATATCTCAGATTTTGAGAATTTTTCTATAGCAAAAATGTCTTAGATTCTGAGAATTTTTCTAAAGAAAAAATATCTCAAATTCTGAGAATTTTTTTATAGAAAAAATGTCTGAGATTTTGAGAATTTTTCTATAGAAAAAATATATCAGATTCTTAGAATTTTTCTATAAAAAAATATACAGATTCTTAGAGTTTTTCTATAGAAGAAATATCTCAGATTTTGAGAATTTTTCAATAGAAAAAATGTCTTAGGTTCTGAGTAGTTTTCTATAGAAAAAATGTCTGAGATTTTGAGAAATTTTGTATAGAAAAATATATCAGATTCTGAGAATTTTTCTATAGAAAAATATTTCAGATTCTAATAATTTTAAAATATTTTTATTCTGTGAATTTTTCTGTAGAAAAAATATCTCAGATTTTGAGAATTTTTCTATAGAAAAAATATATCAGATTCTAATAATTTGTCTATAGAAAAATATCGCTATTCTAATAATTTTATGTAGGAAAAATTTCTCAGATTCTGAGAACTATGTACATATATAGAAAAAATATTAAAATTTTTATATATTTTCAGTTGGTACAAGAAGAAATGAAGCAAAAATTCAGATTCCATGGGTTTTGGTTATTATTCCCCGTTTATTGTGATTGTAAGTATTTAAGTGATGAGAATGATTGCAATGTATTTGCCAAAATATTTAAATTTTACTATTTTTTATCAATTTTCAGAGACTGAATCATCAGAAAAATCTACTTTTATAGAGAAGCAAGAAGTAATTATGATCTATCAACTACTAGAATTAACAGACTAAAGAGGTTATATTAAGATCTTTTTTTTTAATTTAAATAATGTCCAAAAATTAATATAATTATTCAAAATATGTTGTCATTTACATAAAGTGTTAATTAATATTGCTACTATTTTTGCTTAGTACTTTTTGTTTAGTTTTTTAATTTTATAGTAATTTTTAATTATAGTTTATGCAATTTATATTTAACTATTGTAACTATGTATAGTATTTATAAACAAAAACAATAAAAATTGTAAAAAAAAAATTATTGGTGTATTTCATTACAGGAGTTTTTATTGCGAAAAATTCAATATGCAATTTTGAACATTTTAAATGCATTTTTACGCACTTCGGAATGCTTTTTTAAACACAAAAATTTTAAAATTACACACTTTTTGTTTAATGCTAGATAAATTTCTAAGCAGCCAACCTGTAGCTGTAAACACAAAATGTTTATTAATTGTACACACTTTGTGTGCAAGTGTTAAAATTTAAACACATAGAGTATTTTTACCCACATTATTGTAGGAGAACAGTTACCTACAATAAAGTGGGTAAATTTCAACAAAAATTTATAAGAGTGTAGAAAATAATTTTTAGTGTCCGACCGAATATTCGTCTTCGGCTTCGGCCAAAAAGCACTATTCGGCCACTATTCGGCTTCGGCCACAATTTTGGCGGATAGGCCGAATAGCGAATAATTGTATAATATTTGTGCTCACGTGTTGAAAAACACACTAAACTAACTTTGAATAACAATTGTATGCCACAAAAACATTTTACTAAGTGTTTTTGCAACTAAAAACATTTTTTTTTTAATATTCGGCTTCGGTTTGGCCGAATAGTGAAAATTTGGCCGAATATTCGGCTTCGGCCAAAAAAGGTGTATTCGGTCGGACACTAATAATTTTGATCAAAAAAAAATTTTTCGGCAAAATTTTTTTTTTTTCGGCAAATTTTTCGGCAAAATTTTTTTTTTAATAAAAAATCGGTATTTTTTTTTTTTTTCTAAAAAATAAATTTTTTTACCCTACATTACTTTGTGGTACAAGATATAATGAGTTTGTACTGATGTTTGTAACTATCCAAAATAGTGATCCTAAATTCCGATCGACTCGGATCACTTTTGGAGTATATTTACAATCAATTCAAATCACGATTATATACATATTTGCCTGAAATTTTAAGCTTAAGCTTATTTTGGCCTAATGACGAATTGATATTGGAAAAAATCTATCCATGTTTAGAATAAGACCCCATACAAATGTCCCCTTTAAATTTGAATCCGTCTATTTTTAACAAAAGAATCCTATTTCATCCAAATATGGTTTGTGAGTGTTTTTCTAACTTATAAAAGTGCTACCAAAAGAAAAATCCAAATGATCCATGTTTGGATTTGGGACATATTTTCCGAAAAACACTGGTGAAGTGTATTATATGGTCGGCTACAATTTTAAAAGTTGTTTTATATAATTTTGTGCCACACGTAGGGAAGAAACATAATTGCGACAACCATAATGGAGGGGCAATATAGTATGATTGATGACTTTATCATAACATGATTGTAGCGATCATATTATAATCTTCGTTGATCATTGTATGATTAAAAAATTTATCATTATATAATTGTTGATGTTCATAGTATGATTGTCACAATCATATATATGATCAAATGGATCAACCATACTATGTTTCCCCTCCATTATAAGTGAGTTGGTGTGCTGCAATCATGTTCCAAACACTTAAAATCTTTTATTCATTCTGTAGCGTATTCATAGATTCGGCCAAGACGATTTTTACCATTTTTCTTGTTACTTACTGTATTATCTTGTTAACTTTACTTGTTTAAAAAACAATGACTTTTAAAACAATGACTCAAAAGATGTAAAAGAATTATATTTTGTATTTTACTCAAACAATTTAACAAAAAACAAAAAAAAAATACAAAATATGACCGCAGAATTGCTTGTCATATTTAAGAGAAACATGAAAAATAATAAAAATATAAAAAAATAGTAAATAATAATATTGTGACTGTTGCAACAAGACAAGTTGCCTTAAAAGGTTACAAGTAGATTTATTCATTTTATATTTCATTTTTACAAACATATTTTATTTCATACAGTTTGAATTTTATAAAAAATATTTCTCACTTTTAAACTTAAACAATGACATACGTTAGAATTTAAAAAAATTGTATAAAAATGCACTCAAAAAAATAGTGAACTAAAATCTGGGAAAATTAATTTAATTTTAAGAAAAAGAGGGAATGATTTGGCTCCAAAGATTTATTTTCTTGGTTTTAGTTCATAATTTTCCCAAAAATAAGGAAAGTTAACTAATTTTAAACCAATTTTAACTAGAAAATGGGAAAAATTATATTACACTTTAGTTCATTCACATTTTAAAACTGGATTGGGTCTAGATCCTGGACCCATGGGTTCGGACCCCATGGGTCCAGCCCCTTGTTAACTCAAGACCCCGGTCCTTTAAGGGTCCCCATAGATTTTGACCCAAAAATTGTGTCCGTTTGGCTCTAACTTGCTTAGTTTTTGAGATGAGAATCTTAAAAACTGGATAACTCAAAAACTACACTGAAAAAAATAACTGTACTGAAATTAAATAAACACTGTTATTAATTTAAGTACACAATTTTTTTTATAATTTACTTCAACTTAACTTAATATAAGGTGCTTTTACTTAAAACAAAGAAAATAAACTTGAAGATAGTACATGCAAATACTTAAAAAAGCACAAAAGTTTTCCTTAATTTCTTTTTTTAAATTAAGTTAAATATTCTTTACATTAATGGCGAATTGATTGCTTTTAAGAAAAAAAGGGTTTATTAAAAAATTTTGTTTTACTTAAAAGAAAAAAAATTAAATTGTGTGCAAAAAAAATAAATAAGTACGTAACTTACTTAAAAATAGTATAGACATTTTCAAGACATTGAATCAAATAAGTACTAATCTTTAATTCCAAAACGCATTTTCTTTAATTTAATCAATTTTTGTTTTAAGTTAAGAAAAAAGCAACCTTTATTTTATTGATTTCATTGACTTTATTTGAATCCAGATCTTCATCAGTTTAAGAAAGAATTGACTTAACTTAAGAAAAAAATACTTGAGGTATTTTGGGGACCCCATCTGGGGGCCCCATCTAAAGACCCCATGATACCCTAACTTTAAATCCAAATTTAGATTTTTGCGGAATTTTCAAATGCCTATAACTCTGCAAGTACTGCAGATACGAAAAAATTCTAAAGGCATTTTTGTAGTCCTTAACTTGTAGAATATGACCGCCGAAGACCCGAAAGCTCTCCGAGTTATAGTTTTCGAGTTATTTCATGATCAAATTTCTCAAGACCCCATTCCCAGATCTCGAAAACTAAGCCAGATAGAGCGATTCTGACCAAAATTTTGGATCAAAATCAATAGGGACCCTATACTAGTGTACGCACATACTCATGGGCGGACCCCATATATTGGGGGCCCGTAGGGTCCTCACATTGGGACTCCATAGGGTCCACAGAATCCGTAAGTTTAAGGAAATTTTTACTTATTTTAAAAAAATATTTTTCCTCTGGATAAAAACAATTAAACTTATAATAAGTACAATTTTACTTACTTTTAAGATATATTTAAGTAAATGCATTACTATGTTTTAGGAAAAAATATACTTGGAAGAAGAATTAAAATCTTTGGAGCCCTCGCATACCCTTCTTTTTTTTAAATTAAGTTCAACATGCTTTAAAAATGGTAAATTTTTTTTTCAGTGTAGTAATCAGAGGGCTTTCGGGTATTTTGCGGAAGTGTTCTACGAGTCAAGAGCTACAAAAATGCCGTTGGATCTTTTCTCGTGTTGGCAGTATTTACCGAGATATGTGCATATATAAAATCTCTGGAATTTCAAATTTTAGATCTAAAATTAGGGTCTTGAGACCCCGACAGATATGCAGAGCTAGGCTATTCCATATTTTTATTTGTAGTCTTTCTTTAGAAAATTTCATCCGTTTCGCTCTATCTCGCTTAGTTTTCGAGATATCGCCATTTTGAATTTTTAACTAAATTCTAAGAAGTTATTTACTAAATTCTAAGAAGTACACTTCCTCAATTCAAAGAAGAGAAATACGATGATGTTTTTTTAGTAAATTTTAACTAAACTTGAACTAAATTGTTTTTTAAGAAATATGTCTTAAAAATAAAGATACGTTTTTTAGATTTGTGGAAAATTTCTTTGGCAGTAAGAATTTTTTTCCTAATACTTAAAAATTCCATTTAAAGAAAACTACTTTTAAGTAAATGAACCAAAATTTTTTCCTCATAATTAAGAAAATTTCTCATTTTTTAGTTAAATTTTACTAAATTTTAGGAAGGTTAGGTTAGGTTAGGGGTGGCGGAGCTCAAAATTTTAAACTCCTCGCATAGACCGGCTGGTCCATAGCAATACCACATGTTCCTTCAGCGACAAGGATAAAACGCGTTAGTCCATGTTGCAAACAATTTAATGCGCATGAGGTCCATGACTGCGATTTCTTCCAGATTCTCGAGTTCTGCTTTGCCTAAAATCTGTTTGCGATGCCTGGCCAATGCGGGGCATTTGCACAGGATATGTTCAACAGTTTCATCCGTATTCGGTTCATCAAATCTTCTACAATTGGAATCAGAGATGAGTCCAATTGTTCTTGCGTGGAAAATTTATGATAAATTTTCAAAGACATTTTTCCTTAATTTTAGTTATGTCTTTTTTTTCAGTGTGATGCGAACAATAAAAGATTTAAGATTTTTAAATTTAAATTACAATTTACCAACATATTTTTTTGAGTGTAGCAAAAATTTTGAATTTACCAGCTTTACTATTTGAGTGTATCCATAACTTAAGACTTAGAGAGACATTTTTCTGTATAGAAAGAAAAAAATTTCTATATAGAAAATTCTGAGATTCTGTAACATTTTTCTCTATAGAAAAAGTCTCAGATTCTGAGACTTTTTTCTGTATAGAAAACATTTTTCTGTATAGAAAAAGTCTCAGATTCTGAGACATTTTTCTGTATAGAAAAAGTCTCTGATTCTGAGACATTTTTCTGTATAGAAAAAGTATCAAATTTTAAGATATTATTCTGTATAGAAAAAGTCTCAGATTCTGTGACATTTTTCTGTATAGAAAAAGTCTCAGATTTTGAGTAATTTTTCTGTATAGAACAGTCTCAAATTCCGGGGCATTTTTCTATATGGAAAAAGACATTTTTCTGTATAGAAATAGTATCAGATTCTGAGACATTTTTTTTATAGAAAAAGTTTCAGATTTTAGAAATTTTTCTGTATAGAAAAAGTCGTCTCAGATTCTGACACATTTTTCTGTATAGAAAAAGTCTCAAATTCTGAGACATTTTTCTGTATAGAAAAATTCTTAGATTCTGAAACATTTTTCTGTGTAGAAAAAGTCTTAGGTTCTGAAACATTTCTCTGTACTCTAAAAGTATCATATTCTTAAACATTTTTTTGCATAGAAAAAGTCTTAGATTCTAAAACATTTTTCTGTATAGAAAAAGTCTTAGATTCTGAGACATTTTTATAGACAAGTCTCAGATTATGAGACATTTTTATAGAAGAGTCTCTGATTATGTGACATTTTTCTGTATACAAAAAGTTTCAGATCCTGCGACATTTTCTGTATAGAAAAATAATCAAATTTTAAGATATTTTTCTGTATAGAGAAAGTCTCAGATTCTGTGACATTCTGTATAGAAAAAGTCTTAAATTCTGAGGCATTTTTCTGTATAGAAAAAATCTCAGATTTTGAGTAATTTTTCTGTATAGAACAGTCTCAGATTTTAGGACATTTTTATACCCCTCACCACACTGTGGTACAGGGTATAATGAGTTTGTGCTGATGTTTGTAACTACCCGAAATATTGGTCCTAGACCCACTTTTAAGTATACCGATCGACTTAGAATCACTTTTTGAGTCGATTTAGCGATGTCCGTCCGTCCGTCCGTCTGTCTGTCCATGTAAACGGTGTAAACACGATACAGGTCGCAATTCTTAATCAATTGACTTGAAATTTGAAACTTAAGCCTCTTTTGGCCCAAGGACCAAATTGGAAAAAATCGGTTCATATTTAGACCTAGCCCCCATACAAAGGTCCTCTTTAGTTTTGGCTCAAATGACTCTAATAGCCGCATTTTAATAGGTATCTTTTCGAAATTTGCCAGGTAATCATGTTTTATCCACACAAATCAACATTCCGAATTTTAAAGAAATCGGACCAGTTCTTCTTGTAGCCCCCATACAAACCACCTTCCCGATTTTCACATAAATCTCTCAAATTTCATGAAAATAGAAAATATTTAATTAAAATTCTGTTTGTGTATGTTAAACGCTTTCTTTAATAACCTTATCAAATCTGATTATCATCGGACCATTTTTGAACTTAGGTCCCATGTGGAAATTTCCCCCGATATTCAGTTGAAGCGATTTATTGTCAACAAAAAGAAGCCTATTCCACTCAAATTTGATTAGTAATT
Source organism: Pegoplata infirma (assembly GCA_963921195.1). NCBI lineage: Eukaryota > Metazoa > Arthropoda > Insecta > Diptera > Anthomyiidae > Pegoplata > Pegoplata infirma. The sequence goes on along the minus strand of OY992538.1, from coordinate 180,279,694 downwards.
GCTTTTTACACTTATTAAAGATTTGACAAAATATAGATCTAATCAGACCATGTTTGAACTTGGGACCCATTTTCCGGGAAACTCTGGTGTAGGGTATTATATGGTCGGTCCGACTATAATTTTCTTACTTGTTCTATATGGAAAAGGTAATTTTTCTGTATAGAAAGAGTCTCAGATTCTGAGTCATTTTTCTGTATAGAAAAAATTTGAGAAATTTTTCTGTATAGAAAAATTCGTCACAGATTCTGACACATTTTTCAGTACAGATTCTGAGACATTTTTCTGTATAGAAAAAGTATCAAATTCGGAGACATTTTTCTGTATCAAAAAGTCTCAGATTCTGAGAAATTTGTTTGTATAGAAAAAGTCTCAGATTCTGAGACATATTTCTGAATTACTTTTTCAGGAAAATTACTTTTTCCATATAGAAAAAGTCTCAGATTCTGTGACATTTTTCTATATAGAAACAGTCTCAGAATCTGTGACATTTTTCTATATAGAAAAGTCTCAGATTCTGTGACATTTTTCTATAAAGAAAAGTCTCAGATTCTGTGACATTTTTCAATATAGAAAAGTCTCTGATTATGTGACATTTGTCAATATAGAAAAGTCTCTGATTATGTGACATTTTTCTATATAGAAAAGTTTCAGATTCTGCGACATTTGTCTATATAGAAAAAGTCTCAGATTCTGTGACATTCTCTATATAGGAAAAGTTTTAGATTCTGAGGCAGTTTTCTATAAGAAAAAAAATCTTAGATTCTGAGACATTTTTCTGTATAGAAAACGTCTCAGACTCTGAGACATTTTTCTGTATAGAAAAAGTCTCAGATTCTGAGAAATTTGTTTGTATAGAAAAAGTCTTTGATTCTCAGACATTTTTCTGTATAGACAAAAGTCTTAGATTCTAAAACATTTTTCCGTATAGAAAAAGTCTCCGATTCTGAGACATTTTTCTGTAAAGAAAAAGTTTTTAATTCTGATATATTTTTCTGTAAAGAAAAAGTCTCAGCTTCTAAGACATTTTTTTTAAAGAAGAAAGTTTCAGATTCTGAGGCATTTTTTCGGTATAGAAAAAGTCTCAGACCCCGAGATTAAAAAAAGTCTCAGAAAAGCTTTTAATCAAATCTATGTTTTAACAATTTTTATATTAAATTCCTCAATTTCAAAATGAAATTTTTAAACATGCCAAAATTTTCTTAAACCGAAATAAGCTTTTCATTCAATCTTTGTATGTTTTGTTATAAATTCAATTATATTTTTTCTTTATCTACATATTTTATTTGACCTAAAACCATATTGATTTTTTTCCTAAAACATGTTAAAATTCCTTCTTTCAATATACAATATTTTATTTTTTCAACACTTGACTTAACAAATCAAATTTACTCCTACTAACCATTTTGTCAATATTCTTTTTCTAAAAGTATAGAGAATTGACTTGGTTTCGAAAATCGTTTGTTTTATATAACAAAAGCATTCCGATAATATGATTTAAAGTTTGTTCTTTTATTATACACTCCGCGTTACATTAATAGAGACTTTCCAAAAGACTTCAGAAATAAACCACACTCTGAAAAGTGTGGTGTAAAAGTACTTAAACCTCTTGGTAATTCGGATCATTGCACTATTTCCGCATCCTTTTCGTAGTCGGTACTTCAAAGCGTGTCTCGGTCGGCTACTAAACTCTTGGTTAATATTTACGAAAAGGATCGTTGGGTAGAACTCAACGAATTTTTCCGGAAATTCAACTAGAAACTTTACGGTAGGTTAGGTAAGTAGGCCGCCGTTTGGTCCAACGTGGTCCCGTTGTGTTGCCTACAACGTACAGGAAAGGCAAGTGGCCTCACTAGGATAAAAGCTGAATAGCTAGTTGTTCCGGATGAACGAGTTTAGCATGTCAAATCTAGTATCGGGTTGCTAAAATGTTCGGCTCTCTGATGGGCGCTGGGGGTGCACATGTCAATAAAATGGCATGTGCGACAAAACGTCCACTATGCCCCGTAACGGCTGCAACCAGGTTGTGTAGCTGGTTCCGAGGCAGTTAAATGATCTTGCCTGAACGCCACTATCATATGAAGGCCACATAATCCTCATGCTAAACCACGTCGCAATCTGTCGTTTCACGTCGCCATTTGTCGTTAGCGACTCAAATACCGCATTCCCAGCAAAACTTACCTTACCAAATAAGGTATAAAATAAGGTATAAGATCTCTTATTTTATTCATTGCAGCATTGATGATTTTAACAGGCGATGAGACTAAAAGTAATGCATATACATTATCACAAAGAATACCAGTAAGGTATAAAATAAGTCATAAATTTATAACGAAGAATACGAGTAAGGTGTAAAATATATGATATTTTATAGGTTACGAGTAAGGTATATAATATAGCATACCAGAACGTAATATATAAGGTGTTACGAGTAGTGAAAAAGTAATTTTGTATTAAATTTACTCACGTGATTGTAAGCGAGATAAAATATACTCCTGAGTGAGTGTGTGTCATTAAAAAATTTCTGTCGTGAATCCATCTCTAGTTTAAACTTATGCAATTTTTTTTTAAAATATTTATTTTTTATGTTATTGTAATGCATTATGTATTCAATTATAAATAATGCATTATTTCAAACTTTCAAATAATACATAATGTAACCAAATATAAGTCATCCATGATTTAATGTTTAGAAATAATAAATATGAAATACATTTTTTCCAATAATCATGCATTACGTAGCAAATTATTAGTAATGTATTATTTTTCACTTTAAAATAATACGTTGTGGAACAAATGTTTGGTAAGACATCATAAAATAATGCTACAAATAAGATATATACATTACCTGGTAATGTGTTATATAATCACTACCCATTACCAAAGTTTTGCTGAGTTGAGCGGAATGCAGGCGTATGATCGATCTCATTAAAAAGTAGAGTCGTTTCCTGTCTGGCTAGTTCATCAACTACACAGTTGCTATTTATACCCATATGTCCAGGCTACCAAATGAGTGCCAGGTTCGAATGTCTCACCATCTCATTAAGAGCCGCCCAGCATTCTTGAACAATTCCAAATGTGTTAGTCACACTTATCAGGTATTGCATAACCGCTTGGTTGTAAATGAAAACTCAGATATCCCTGAATTATATCCCTATCCAATCCACAAACCGCTGTATAGCCATGATCTTGGCCTGAAATATGCTACACTGGTCCGATAATCCAGTTAAAACATAAAAACGCCACCCCCACTCGGCCGTATATTTTTGAGCCATCAGTAAAAACCTGAAGTGTCTCCTTAGGTACATCGGACCTGCCCGGAATACTTGTTACAAACACGGTTTCGATAGTCAATGTTGGCTGTGGTACCCAGAATTCTTAAATGTCGTATGATTTGTACGACCATGCATTTATTGCCACAAGCCAAGTGACTGTTACCGTCGATGACGCTGCAGAAATGGTGCAGTGCTTGGAATGAAGAAAATTATTTCTTCAAAACTAAGTTCGGTTAAGCTAAACATTCAGAAATTGGCGGCACCAATAACGATAATATTGATTTGCTGCGCAAAACGGCGAGAACCAATTCTGCCAAGGTACTAACACGCGAGAAGCTCTTCTACGAACAGAGTCTTCATGCTAATGTTATATCTGCCCGTTGGGGTAGTAAGAGCTTTTGGTCATTCGTAGAGAGATAAAGGTAAATAGTTCTTTTATCCCGACTCTATTAAACGTTGACCCAGTGTTTACTGACCCGGTTTACAAGGCTAACCTTTTCGTTGGATTATTTGCCGGCAACTCGTTCTTGCCAGAAGGCGAGAACTTGAAAAAGTAATCAGTACTATGCCTAACATATTTTTTCGAGCTCATGCAGTGAAAAGGCTACTTAAGGATCTCAACGTTAATAAGTCACCAAGTGGTCCTTAGCATTAGATTGTCCATTGGCAAACCTTTTCAGCTTTTCGTTGTCTAAGGGTATTTACCCTTCTTGATGGAAGGTGGCCAACGTCAGTCCCTAAAAGGGGTTCGTCTTCAAACCCTGAGGACTATTGCCGGAAATAAATTTGTTCTACGCTCTCGAAGGTGATGGACAGCATGGTAAATCACCATCTTGTTGACCATCTGAAGTCAAACTTACTCTTCAGTGACCGACAGAATAGCTTCTGTTAAGGTCGTTCTACAGAAGACCTGATGAGGTTCCTTTCGCAACGTTGAAGTAGGTCCATTCATCACTTTGGTGAAAGTAAGGTGGTTGCTTTGGGTATTTCCAATCGGGTATGGCACGACGCATTTGTATCTAAACTATTGCTTTTGGTGTCGGAAATGATTTCTCTCGATTTATATCGAGTTTTATCAGATACCGAAGTATACGTGTTATTGTAGATGGGGTCGCATCGGATAGGTTTCAATTTAACTCAGGGGTACCGCAAGGTTCTGTTCTTTTTCTACGCTCTTCTTTATCTTTATTAATGACCTTCTTAGTCAAACTTACAACCCTATCTGCTCTTTTGCAGACGACAGAAACGTTTGTCATACATTTGTCTTTGATCATAGGACAAGCCATGTAGAGGTTGAGCGGTTGCAGCAAAATATGATTGGCACTCTCAATCAGGACGTCTTGACAATCTCTGAGTGGGGTGTGGCGAATAAGGTAGATTTTAACTATGCAAGACCCAATGTTGTTTGTTGGCCCATAGACGATTTGTGGAACCAACATTGTCGTCTGTATCTATGGGTGGTATTTATATTGAGGAATTCGACCCCCTTAATGTTCTAGGCATGAAAATCCAGTATGTTCGTTGGAAAAAATGTGTTTTTCAAGTGTTGCAAGAAGCATACAAGTGTATTGTATTAAATAAAACTCCATTATATGGGCAAGGGATTCATAGTATATTCTGAAGTTTCTGGAAAGTGTTCAACGAAGGGCGTCGAAGGTAATGTGTTCAACAGAGGGCGTCGAAGCTAATTACCGAAGCTTCTCAACTCTACTGACTCTTCGGAGCATCGTTCGAATTTGGGTTGTGTAACACTGGGGTCTTATTTAGGCTTCCGGATAAGTGTAGTGTTTTCCAGGCTGAGGTGCTTGCAATTGACAAAGCCGCGCAGTTAATTATGACAAGGGATCTTCGTCCTTGCGTCATTAACATTTTCGTGGATAGTCTCGCAGCTCTGAAGGCCTTAGAGTCAAATACTGTAAAATCGCGAATAGTTATGAATTGTATACAATCGCTTCGTCGAATCAGTCAGCACACAATCAAGCTAATCTGGGTCCCAGGCCATAGTGGGGTCGCTGGGAAGAATTGGCTGATGAGTGTGCGAGGAATGGCTTTGAATCGGTGGGGGAACGTGTATAACCTTACGTCTCGGTTCCTATAGTGGAATTGATGAACGAAATTGATAGGATATCTGAAAATAGGATGAAGGATAGGTGGATATCACTGACTACGTGCAGGATATCTAGAACCCTGTGGCCACTGCCGAATCCTAAGAGGACAAAAAGTCTTCTTACTTTTGGCAAACGGACGGTTAGCCTATTAGTTGGAGTACTTACAGGACACTGTATGATTGGCCAAATGGCCGTGCGTATGGGAATTTCCGATAGGGACTATTGTAGAAGCTGTGGGGAGGTGGAGGAAGAGGAGTCGGTGAAGCACTTGCTATGCGAATGTCCGGGCCTAATGAGGAGCCGCCTTGAGAATTTGGGGCAAAGATTTTTCGATGACCTGGACTGCCTAAGCGGTGTCTCATTGACGTCTCTAGCGGAATACCTCAGGGAAACGGGGTGGGTTAAAAAGTAGAACTTTGTATCAGAGGGGGAGTAGGGAAATATGATTAGGGGAATCACAATGGGCCTTATGGCCTCCGAGTGAACTCGCCAAATGGCGAGCGCCCATCCAACCTAACCTAACCTAACACTGTTCTTTCGATATGGTAAATGTTCTGCTGAGATAAGCGAACTTGTCCGCCGAGCCCGGATTTGGTTCGGAGAACTCACTTATATGGTAGGGCTCATCCATTTGTTGTTGATTACCCAGTGTACCGAACAAGAGATTACAGAGAAAATGCATTATATAAGTTTTTCCTATTAACACCTTTGGAAAATTCAAATCAAAAACCCACAAACTCTACTCGATCTATACTCCTTCTCGTAATCTATTTTGCTAATTACATAGTGATACAAAATCTAACTTTCCGAATCGGAATGGGATGAAATCAAAAGTAAATGAAAGTGACATTTTACATAACAAACCCCTCAGGGAATTTTTCTAGTTCAGCGCTAGATTTGTTTTTACACGCATTCAAAGTTTATTTTTTTAGGGCATTTAAGTATTTGTGAACTAAACATTTCATTTGCTTTTGGTTTCATCCCAATCCGATTTTAGTTGTTGCACTGTATTATCGACTCATTGCACTGCATTTATATAAGACATCCCCTGAGTGTTGGTTAGGTAAAAAAAAAAATCCTATTCCATATTCAATTTCCCTGCAGTATCCTTTACAAATAAGTTAGTATTTGCATACAAAGTGTTATAAAATGGATGAGTAGTTTTCTATATGTGTTCTAACATACATGTAAGTTTTTCATTTACTACTACTTTATACATACAAAAAATACATAAAACATACATAGTTTTAGCAAATCTTTAGTGTATAAAGTGTCAATTCTTATAACACTTTTACAATACTTTAATAGTCGGCACATTATATATTTCTTGGAAAAAAGAACTACAAATTTCTGTGTTGGAAGTGTTCAAAATATAACAACAGAAAGAAGTAGTACTTCAAAATTCATTTCTATTTAAAAGAAATGAAACATGAAAAAATTCTTTATAGACTTGTAGCTACTACATACAACTATCGAGTTATAAAGGTATAAGAGTAAGTAACAATACGATATTAAAAACAAGTAGGAAATAAGGGAATAGCAAGGATGTTTCCATGCAATTGCATCTAGCCAGGTTAATTTTCGCCCTAAATGCTGTAATTCAAATCAAAAGGTTCTACGATGATTTCAAGCTCATTTGATGCAGCACTCTCTGTCGTCGATCAGAGAATTCATACGGTAGATCGCTAAAAGAGAGTAACTACAGAACCTAAGATTCTTTTGTCGAGTTCGTAGAGGCTTTATCCCGAAGGCTGGGAAAATTTCCCATACAGCTCCGAAGGATTTCAGATCAATTATTCTGTCTTCTTTTTTGTTAAAGACAATGGAACGAATGATAGATTCATATTTGCGTAGAGTGATTGACCCAAGGTTGCTTTCGACAAAGCAACATGCATACAGCAAGGGTAGATCAACGGAAACAGCTCTTTATGTGTTCGTTGCAGTGACGGTCCGTGAAGTTGTCACTGGGTGTTCTCTACTTATTTAAAATATCAAAATTATGTATATAATATATGCTTTTCTGGATGTAACACGTTCCCGTGATAGACAAGGTTCAGCTTTATTAGTTTTTGTTAACACGCAGCCAAAATTCTTTTTTGTGTTCCATTTATTTGCGAAATAAGGCTTTTTGTTAATTGTCGATGTGGTGAGGCAACAAAATGACAATAAAATAGAATTTGGGCTGCATATTATTCAAAAATATACAAAACTAATAACATCGGATCTTTATCTATCTCGGGAACGCTTTAGGTCCAGGAAAACATGAATTTTATACTTAAATTTGCTGTTTTTAAAAATTAGAGAACACCCAGTGACAACTTCACGGACCGTCACTGGTTCGTTGGTACCACTGGTTCGTTGGTACCATATACCATTCTTGATATAGAGGGGGCTTTTAATAATGTCATCCCAGAATCGATAATTCTGGCATTGTGTGGTCTGGGAGTAAAGCGTGGTATGGTTTTAATGGTGGAAACCCTACTTGCCAATAGACGTAAAACGTTTGAATTGGAAGCGTCCGTCATATATCGATTTGTCAATAGGGGCACACCACAAGGAGGTGTTCTTTCGCCGCTTCTTTGAAACCTGGTACTGAATTCAATGCAGCTATCTCTAGAAGCACGTGGTTGTCATGTTGTCGCATATGGTGACGATGTCGCGATAGCGGTAAAGGGGAAGCATCTGCCAACATTGAGGGACATTCTTCAGGGTTCTCTGAAAGATCTGTCTAAATGGGCAAGAGACTGTGGTCTAGGAGTTAATCCAAGTAAAACAGAGCATGTTTTGTTAACAAGGAAAAATAAGATTCCTGCTTTTAATTCTATTTCTCTGGACGGCACTGAAATCACCTTTTCAAATGGAGCTGAGTATCTTGGAGTATTTCTTGATAGGAAGTTGAATTTCAGGCGTACTATTGAGGAACGGGTGAGAAAAGCAACGATTGCTTTATATTTATAAAAGAGCCATTGGAAAACGATGGGGTTTTAGCTCTCAAGTCGTTCATTGGATCTATACAGCAGTGGTGCGTCTAATTCTAATGTATGCAATCATTGTCTGGTGACCTGCTTTAGAAACAAAAGCGAACTGTGTCTTTATCACGAAGGTACAGAGAATATCGTCGATGTGCATCACTGGTGCTCTTCGTACTACAGCTACGGCTGCATTAGAAATCCTCCTTCACCTGATACCATTGAACATATTGGGTAGGCACGCTGCAATGGAGGAGCAGCGATTGTGGCCATAGCGCGATCTTAAAGAAGATAACAATACCACAAAATGTGGACTGTGCTGCCTCTATGAGCCTTTTTGAGCGCCACTTTACCACCATGATACCATCCAGGGAGTCTTGGATAGGGGACATTCTGGGAAGTGGAGCCACCATACATTTTTTCACAGATGGATAGAGGCTGCACGAACAAGTGGGCTTTGGAGTCTATTCGGAAGAGCTTGCAAGACTAAGAACTACCTTACAGGTTCCAACAGAATTGGAATGTGTTGGTATGCCTCTAGAAACTTGCAAGCAAAACCTACGGCATTGTTCCGCGACGGAGACTAATCAAAGATAAGCAAATGGAATGACGTGTGAGACAACACGACTGATTTGGCCTTCTCTTAATCAGGTGCGCACAAGTGAGATGATATCGCTGCCAAGAGGAGGTTAGGTTAGGGGTGGTGGAGCCTAAAGTTCAGACTCCTCGCATAGACCGGCTGGTCCATAGCGATACCACAATTTCCTTCAGCGACGAGGATAAAACGCGTTAGTCCATGTTGCGAACAGTTTTAGTTGCGTAAGGTCCGTAGCGGCGATATCATCCAGATTCTCGATTTTTGCTGCCAAGAGGAGAGTTTCGACGGTAATTACCGGACACCGTCTTATAGGAAGCACGCAGAGCGGTTAAATGTGCTGTCGAATGACTTTTGCCGGAGTTGCTTGAATGAAGAGGAGTTGGAAACCATCGAACACTTTATCTGCCATTGCCCGGCACTTTCTGGTCAGAGACTTGCTTCACTGGGATCTAGGGAGCTGCACGATCTTCTGATTTGTCAGATGTCAAAATTCAATATTGAAACCTATTGCAGTCCCGTGGTATCACAATGGACCTCAGAGTCTATGTGTGCTGACGTAAAACGTCAGCAGCCACTTACAACCTAACCTGACCTCGCAAATGTGTTACTGTAAGATAAATGAGATTCGTACTTTTCTACCAATTGCTTTGTGAATGGTGCTACACAGAATTTTAAGTGCATACATAGTGTACAATATATTCATGATATGGGATATAAGAAAATATTATGAGGATTTAGTACTCCAGATATAAGCACCTACCGATTGGTGTTAGATTTAAGATGGAGTCGCTTATGACGTAAACAAACTAACCAACCAGACTGTATGGCCGAGGGTCAGCAGCCACTTACAACCTAACCTAAGCCAAGGGTCTCATAAGACAGGAAACTGCCTTACAGATTCGTTCTACTATTTCTACATCGCTGGTAATAGCTTTACAGTTTCAAGATAGTCAAGTCTAAATAAAAACCCATAAAAACAGTTGATATCAACAGTTGTGGCGGCAAAAAAAAATCAAGATCTGCAACCTCTCTGATTTCGAGGAACTCTAGTTGGTTCAACATTTGGGATTAAAGATGAGTAGATCTCATAAAAGCACAAAAATGATGGAAGTGTATAGTATCACAATCGATTTTAGTGTATCGGAAAGGAACCATAAATGCTAGAAGCCTGTAAGATAGGGACTACGAGGCTGCTGACGTAAAACCTAGCCTTACCTAAGAGGTGCCTTTGTAAAAGCAATTTTCGTAACAAGGCCATGCTAAGAAAAATCAAGGATGTCTTAAAAAATAAGTCCAGAAATGTCCTTATATGAATCGAAAGTGTACGAAATGTGATCAACTGATGACTTCCGACGTTGAATACATAAGGAGCAAGTGGAAGCTAAAGATTGTCTTAAGGTCAATATTAAAAGTGTCATTCATGTTACCCCATAGCTTCAACCTGAGTGAGGCTTGATCTATGTTTAAAAGGAAATAAATGACAAATGTGGCTGTCTTATGAGAAAGAAAAGATAGGAGTGGAAGTTTGACCCCGAAGGTCGTTAAGAAAGATAAATGTCTAAAAAATTATTTTTTCTACACAGAACAGAACTTCGCGGCACCCATGAACTCATATGAAACTCATCAGATGTAAACCGATCTATAACAACACAAACCGTCACTGAGAAAGGTCGAAATAAATCGAGGGCACCGTAGCACACACTCTAAAACGCCTTGGAAATATGTATAGCAATCACTTTTATTCCACTAAATTTGTGAAAAGAACAACTCAAACGTTCCGAGAGAAACTCTAACAGGACTCGCGTAGAACGACTCGCGTCAGTCTCACAAAACTAAATTAGACTGCAGAGTATTTACCAGGTAGTGATTAATCCCGCTCTCTATGACTTTCGAGAGCGAAGAGCAAATTGCTATTGAGCGGTAGGTTCCTGGGTTTGTAGCCTCACGTTGACTATCTACGACATTTTTTCCAATTGGGTTTTATTTTCAAATGCACTTGAAAGCACACATACAAATTGAGTTCTAACAATAAGTGCTGTTTAGGGTCTTAAACTTAAAATAAAGTGTATTTTTGTTTTGTAGTGGTATTACTTTTGTACTTTGTACTGTTATTACTCTTTTCTAGTTCTTTTAAATATTATGTACCTACTACATCATGGCACATTGGTGCTATCCTAGATATGTCATACTGTTTTTATGACTTTAGGGGGAACATTTATATAAACAAACTTTTTCAATAAAAAAAAAAAATTTCTTAGAATCTGAGACTTTTTCTATAAGAAAAATGTCTCAGAATCTAAGACTTAAGAAAAATGTCTCAGAATCTGAGACTTTTTCTATAAGAAAAATGTCTCAGAATCTGAGACTTTTTCTATAAGAAAAATGTCTCAGAATCTGAGACTTTTTCTATAAGAAAAATGTCTCAGAATCTGAGACTTTTTCTATAAGAAAAATGTCTCAGAATCTGAGACTTTTTCTATAAGAAAAATGTCTCAGAATCTGAGACTTTTTCTATAAGAAAAATGTCTCAGAATCTGAGACTTTTTCTATAAGAAAAATGTCTCAGAATCTGAGACTTTTTCTATAAGAAAAATGTCTCAGAATCTGAGACTTTTTCTATAAGAAAAATGTCTCAGAATCTGAGACTTTTTCTATAAGAAAAATGTCTCAGACTTTTTCTATAAGAAAAATGTCTCAGAATCTGAGACTTTTTCTATAAGAAAAATGTCTCAGAATCTGAGACTTTTTCTATAAGAAAAATGTCTCAGAATCTGAGACTTTTTCTATAAGAAAAATGTCTCAGAATCTGAGACTTTTTCTATAAGAAAAATGTCTCAGAATCTGAGACTTTTTCTATAAGAAAAATGTCTCAGAATCTGAGACTTTTTCTATAAGAAAAATGTCTCAGAATCTGAGACTTTTTCTATAAGAAAAATGTCTCAGAATCTGAGACTTTTTCTATAAGAAAAATGTCTCAGAATCTGAGACTTTTTCTATAAGAAAAATGTCTCAGAATCTGAGACTTTTTCTATAAGAAAAATGTCTCAGAATCTGAGACTTTTTCTATAAGAAAAATGTCTCAGAATCTGAGACTTTTTCTATAAGAAAAATGTCTCAGAATCTGAGACTTTTTCTATAAGAAAAATGTCTCAGAATCTGAGACTTTTTCTATAAGAAAAATGTCTCAGAATCTGAGACTTTTGCGGTTGTGACAACTGCATTTGTTAAGCGACTGTATCTTCCCTCATAGTGACTTTATTTAGTCACTATGGATCAGCAAAAATTTTCTTATTTGTTTTTCCTTTCTCCTCCCAGCAAACTCCTTCACTTGCTGTTCCTTAAATGTATTTAAAAAATCTTTTTCTTTCTACATATTTTTTTATACCCTCCACTCTAGTGATAGAGGGTATATATAAGTTTGTCATTCCGTTTGTAACACCTCGAAATATTGGTCTAGGACCCCATAAAGTATATATATTCATGATCCCCGATCGATTTTAAGACGATCTAGCGATGTCCGTCCGTCCGTCCGTCCGTCCGTCCGTCCGTCCGTCCGTCCGTCTGTCCGTCTGTCTGTCTGTCTGTCTGTCTGTCTGTTGAAAACACGCTAACTTTTGAAAGACTTTACGGAGGCTCCTGAAGTTTGGCATATATGTTGGGCATTCACCTGGTCAGGTTGGTATTGCAATCCAGCGAAATCGGTCCAGTGGTTCAAAAGTTATAAGCAAATGAGTGAATTTCGGCAAGGGTTTTTCTGGAATTTACGAGATAAAACACACGGTAACTTTCGAACGGCAATTCTGATGTTGCTGAAGTGTGGCACATATTTTTGCCGTTCCTCTGGTCCGGTTCGTTTTAAATTTCAGCCAAATCGGTCCAGTGGTTCAAAAGTTATTAGCAAAACTGTAAATTTCAGATTCGCCTCACCTCAAATTCACGTGTTGAAACCCCGTTAAACAGGTTTTAAAAACATTAGTAAGTCACAAATATATTTTACAACGCATTTTTGTCACTCAAAAATATTTTTACACTAAAAGAAAAAAAAAAAAATACACTCGAAAAAAATTTTACACTCAAAAAAAATTTTACACCCAAAAAAAAATTTTGTAATTTTTTTTTTTTTCAAAAATTAGATTAAAAAAAAAGTTTTTTTAAACAAAATAAAATATTTCTAATCAAAAATGTTATTTTTCACTCTAGAAAATTTACTATAACTTAAAAAGGGCGTAGTGGAGGGTATTCATAGATTCGTCCAAGTCGAATTTAACTTTTCTACTTGTTTTATTTTCCTATCCTGTATTTACATAAATTCTTATTCTTCTAGTTGTTGTTGTTTGGAAGCTTTGTGTCACTAAAACCTTTGGTGGTGCTCCCTTTTGTATTTTACTGCTGCTCTGTGTGCAGTTGTATTTTTTTTTTGCTATCGCTCTTGTATTTATATTGTTCCGTTGTATCCTGGCTGTATGTTGTGTTTGCTAAGTGCAGTGCTTTGTAATCTTTAACATTTATTTGCAAAAACTTAAGAATGCAATTTAGATTCACACAAAGAAAAAGGGAGTCATGTCCCCATAGTATGTACAGTGAGCGTCAAAAGAAAGTGTACAGATCTAAAGTTGATTTAATTCTTAAACGACAAAGTTGACAATAAAAACCCTTATTATTATTAATCGACCTTTATTTAAAAAAAATTCTAAATAGGAAATTTTCCAAGCTTTAATTTAAGCTTGATAGCGTCCAGATTGTGCAAATATTTAATGAGATACGAGGGTCGCGCTGGAAAATGAATCATTTTTTAGATAATTTTTTTAAAAATATTTCTAAGTTGAATTTTTTCAAGTTCAAACATTAAAAATTTAAAAAATATTACAATAATTTAAATTCAGTTAAAAACTCATTTTTGCAGCGACCCAAACAAAAATCAAAATTTTTTAAATGCAGTAAAAAAATATGCATATTTTGACCTTTAATTATTTTGACCACTAATTTTTTTGTAAACAAAGAAAAGATTTTATTGTTTATTAATTTTAGTACATCTAAGTGTAATGAGATATGAAAATAATTAAAAATTTTCTTTGTTTACAAAAAAGTGGTGGTCAAAAGAATTGATGGTGAAAAAAAAGCATATTTTTTTACTGTATTTAAAAAACTTGAATTTTGTTTGGGTCGTTGGAAAGATGAGTTGATAGCTGTATTTAAATTTTTAAAATTTTAAATGTTTGAACTAGAAAAAATCAAATTAGAAATATTTTTTAAAAAATTTCTACAAATAATTTCATTTTCCAGCGCGACCCTCGTAAATGCAGTAAAAAATATGCATAATAATTACACTAATTTTTTTTAAACAAAGTAAAGATTTCATTCTTTATTAATTTTAGCACATCTAATGGTGTTTTCTTTTCTGAACAAAAAATTGTGCATTGTTAAAATGTTAAATTTTAAAATGTTGACATGGCCCTGAAACGATGTTGCATTTTTTTCACTCAGAAAAGAACACAAAAAATGCTGTTTTATACGCAAATTGCCCTGATTTGCTGGTTCGATGGATGTGTTTTTCGCTTATATTGCCGGCAGCTCAGGTTCGAATCCCGGCGATGGCCATCACATATTTTTTTTATTTTTTTTTTTTGCTTTAAATTATTTTTTTTTTAATTATTTAAACTTAAAAAAAAAATACCAAAAAATTAACAAATTTAGTCGATTTTATATGAAAATTTACTTTTTTTTTTAAAAAATTATTAAATTATTTAAAAAAAAAACATTATTAAATAAAAAAAATAATACGTAATTGAATAAAAAAAAAAATACCTGAATAAAAAAAAAAAAAAAAAAATTTGTCCATACCGGGATTTGAACCCCGGACCTCCAGTGTCACATGCCACGACACCATCCTCTGCACCACAACAGCATCAGTTAACTTGTTCGCTTAATTTGAGTTTTGCTACATGAGAGAATATCAGGGCAGTTTTTCACCCCGTCATTTCATTTCGGGGTTGAAAATATGCATTTTTTACCTCACGGGCAGGCAATAATTTGAGAAAAGAACATAATATTTTTTCAAAAGTGTGCATTTTTTTTAGAAAAGAACACAAAAAATTCAAAGAATAAAAAAAATGTTACAAAATGCTACATTTTTTGCCAGAAAAGAAAACGCCATAAGTGTATAGTAATGAGATATGAAAATAATTAAAATTTTTCGCTGTTTACAAAAAATTGGTGGTCAAAAAAAAGCATATTTTTTTACTGTATTTAAAAAATTTTGATTTTTGTTTGGGTCGTTGGAAAAATGAGTTGATAGCTGAATTTAAATTGCTGTACTATTTTTTAAATTTTTAATGTTTGAACTTGAAAAAAATCAAATTAAAAATATTTTATAAAAATTTTCTAAAAAACATCTGCAAATAATTTCATTTTCCAGCGCGACCCTAGTAAATGCAGTAAAAAAGTATGCATACTAAGTAGACTAATTTATATGTTTATTAATTAATTTTATTGTTTATTAATTTTAGTACACCTAAGTGTATAGTAATGAGATATGAAAATGATTAAAATTTTTCTTTGTTTACAAAAAATTAATGGTCAAAAGAATTTAAAGTAAAAAAAACATATTTTTTCCTGTATTTAAAAAATTTTGATTTTTGTTTTGGTCGTTGCAAAAATGAGTTGATAGCTGAATTTAAATTATTGTACTATTTTAAAAATTTTTAATGTTTGAACTTGAAAAAATTCAAATTAAAATTATTTTTTAAAAATTTTCTAAAAAATGTCTACAAATAATTTCATTTTCCAGCGCGACCCTCGTATCTAATTTAATATTTGCACAATCTGCACGCTAACAAGTTTAAATTAAATCTTGGAAATATATCATTTTTTTAAATAATAGTCGATTGATAATAATAGGTGTGTTTAAAAATTACATCTAATTTAGACCTGTACACTTTCTTTTGACGCTCACTGTAGACTGTATGTATGGTGTAAGGTATGGCACGGTCTTAAATATTAAATGAGATTTGTTTACGAAAGAGAAAAGATTAAATTAAATAAAAATTATTATAATGACTAAACATGACTGTGAAAATAACACAAAAAAATAATAAAAAAAAAATATTAAATAAATAAAAAGTAAAATGGCATATAACAAAAAAAGAAGGGCGAGAGATTTGAATTAAGTTAAGTAAACTTCATTTTAAATTAAAAGTATAATCCATGGTCTAGTACTTTAATCTAGTATTATAAATACAGCTGTGGCTCAGGCAGCATATTTCAGATTTATAATAAAGTTAGGTTAGAGTCGACGGAAAACAATGTCGTTGGGACTTTTTTATATAGGAATTTAATCTAGAATCGCCACAAAACAATATCGTTGGTACTTTTTTAATAGGAGAGAGAGAACCTTTGAACGAGGCATTCTGTAAATAATTTTTTTTGTTGGAAATCTACATTCCAAATTTTAGTTTTCTAAAACCATTATGGCAGGAAATATAAAAAGTACCAAAAACTACACTTTTTAGCTTATTTTGTACTTTATAATCGGAACTTCCAAAAAGTACTTTTTACATAATGTTTTTTTCTGCTGAAAAATTCTACATTTCTTAATGTCAGGTTTCTAGTAGATGATAGAAAAAATACCAATGTACACTTTTTACCCCACAGGGGCAACCCTTTAGAATCGAAATTTCCAAAAAGTACTTTTTTGGAATTTTTTTGATTGTACAAAAGTGGTAGGTTAGGAGGTTTAGGTTGTAAGTCAACACACGTAGACTCTGAGGTCCATTGTGATACCACGGAACTGTAATTGGTTTCCCCACTAATCCCTGTCGTTAAACCAATTTGAGATTCTTATTAAACTCTTTAGATATTGAATTTTGACATCCGACAAATCAGAAAGATCGTACAGCTCCCTAGATCCCAGTGAAGTAAGTCTCTGACCAGAAAGTGCCGGACAATGGCAGATGAAGCGTTCGATAGTTTGCAACTCCTCTTCATCCATGTAATTCCGACACAAGTCATTCGACGGCACATTTAGCCGCTCTGCGTGCTTCCCTATAAGACATTGTCCGGTAATTATAGCAACCACTGTCGAAATCTCTCTTCTTGGAAGCGATATCAGCTCACTTGTGCGCCCTTGATTAAGAGAAGGCCGAATTAGTCGTGTTGTCTCACACGTCCATCGATTTGCCCACCTTTGATTAGTCTCCGTCGCGGAATAAGGCCTTAGGTTTTGCCTGCCTGTTTTTCCTGTTTCCAGAGGCATACCAACACATTCCAATTCTGTTGGAACCTGTAAGGTAGTTCCTAGTCTTGCAACGTCATCGGCTTTGCAATTCCCTGGAATGTCTCTGTGCCCTGGGACCTATATGAGACGTATATTAAACTGACTGGCCATCTCATTTAAAGACGTGAGGCAGTTAAGGGCAGATCTAGTTTTCAGAAACATTGAATCCAGGGACTTGACCGCTGCTTGACTGTCAGATTAGATGTTGACTGCGGTTGTAGACCAGACATTGCAGCTCAACCTGTCAGCCACTTCCTTTATTGCCAGTATCTCTGCCTGGTAAGCACTGCAATGATCTGGCAACCTTCGAGCCAGGCTGAATCTAAGCTCTTCCGAATAGACTCCAAAGCCCACTTGTGCGTACAGCCTCGATCCATCTGTTTAGAAATTTATGGTGGCTCCACTTCCCAGAATGTCCACCATACAAGACCCACTGGATGGTATCATAGTAGTAAAGTGGCACTCAAAAAGACTCATAGAGTAAGCACAGTCCACATTTTGTGGTATTGTTATTTTCTTCAAGATCGCGCTATGGCCACAATCGCAGCTCTTCCATTGCAGTTTGCTATTCAGTCGAATTGCCGACGTAGCCGATACTGCCTACCTAATGTGTCCAATGGTATCAGGTGAAGGAGGATTTTTTATGCAGTCGTAGGTGTAGTGCGAAGAGCACCAGTGATGAACATCGACGCCATTCTCTGTACCTTCGTGATAAAGACCCAGTTCGCTTTTGTTTCTCTAAATCTGGCCACCAGACAATGATTCCATACAGCAGAATTGGACGCACCACTGCAGTATAGATCCAATGAACAACTTGAGGGCTAAAACCCCATCGTTTTCCAATGGCCCTTTTACAGGAATATAAAGCAATCGCTGCTTTTCTCACCCGTTCCTCAATATTACGCCTGAAATTCAACTTCCTATCTAGAAATACTCTAAGATACTTGGCTCCATCTGAGAAGGTGATTTCAGTTCCGTCCAGAGAAATAGGATCAAAAGCAGGAATCTTATTTTTCCTTGTAAACAAAACAAGCTCTGTTTTACTTGGATTAACTCCTAGACCACAATATCTTGCCCATTTACACAGATCTTTCAGAGAACCCTGAAGAATGTCCCTCAATGTTGACAGATGCTTCCCCTTTATCACTATCGCGACATCGTCAGCATATGCGACAGTATGACAACCACGTGCTTCTAGAGATAGCAGCATTTAACTCAGTCCCAGGTTCGAAAGAAGCGGCGAAAGAACACCTCCCTGTGGTGTGCCCCTATTGACAAATCGAGATATGACAGACGTTATATTACGTCTATTGGCAAGTAGGTTTTCCACCATTAAAACGATCCCACGCTTTAGTCCCAGACCAGACACTGCCAGAATTATCGAGTCTGGGATAACATTATTAAAAGCCCCTCTCTATATCAAGAAAAGCCACCATAGTGGACTCCTTCACTGAAAGCGATCTCTCGATGATACCAACGAGCTCATGAAGAGCTGTTTCCGTTGATCTACAAAAGTGTACTTTGATATTTTTTTGATCTTCTGAAATAATGGCCCTAAAAATTTGATACATCTAAATTCTCTAACAAAATATTCTGAAAAAAAAAATACGTTTAGCTAGAAGTAGACTAATTGTAAGAGGGTTGGAGAGGAAAAAATTGTACTTTGGTACTTTTTTACCCTCCAACCACAGTATGGGGGTATACTCACTTTGTCATTCCGTTTGTAACGCATAGAAATATTGGTCGGGGACGCCATAAAGTATATATGGGGCATTCCAGGTCAAATCGGACACTATGAAAAAATTTTTTTTTAGATTTTCCCAATTTGTTAACAGTTTTTAGTACCCTTCGAAAACTCCTTCGTGGTAAATTTTCAAATTTTTTTGATGACCCGTTCAAAAGATATCGAATTTTAAAAAATTGGTAGTTTGTTCGTTTACACAAACTTCTTTTACTCATAACTTCTTCAATAATGGCCCAAATTAAAATTTTTTTTTTTCAAAATTTTTGTTTTTTTACGTACTTTTAAAAAAAAATCCCTAAAAATTCTTAAAAGCGCTCTAGTATGCGATTTTTAAGTTTTAAAATTTAAATCTCATTTTTGAAAATGTTTGTACTCTTCGATTATTTTGATTTTTTTTGTGTAAAACTTCTATCGATTCTACAATTTTTTTGCCAGGAGGAACATGGGATAACGATTATTACTATTTTTTTAAATTTTTTGAAAAAATTTTATTGTAATTTTCCAATTTTAAAATCATTTCTACTGCTCCAATGGTGCGTCAAAGAGGGGTCCTTAATAATACCGACCCCCATTAATTTTTACGTCTAAACATTTCTTCGAAAGAAACTAATACCCTATCTCCAATTTCTGAGGGGGCTCCCACACTAAACGACATTTTTTAAAATTTGCTCCAACTGCTCTAACTGCCCTAATAGTGCCCTTAGAGCAACAAAATGTATGACCGACCCACAATATTTTTTTATTCCAAACATTTCCTCTGAACACACCTACCCTATATCTCTAATTGTTAAGGCGGTCCCCATACAATTTTTTTTATTTTTTGTAAATTTGTTTTATTGAATCAGCTTCTACCGGTCCAATGGTGCGTCCGAAAGGGGTAATTAGTGAGACCGACCCCCATTTATTTTTACCCTCCAACATTTTTGTAAAACAATCCACAGCCCTATCTCCACTCCCTAAGTAGGCTTCCATTCAAAATTACATTTTTATAAAATTTTCTCCAACTGTTATTTGTATGGGAGCCTACTTAGGGAGTGGAGATAGGGCGTAGGTATGTTATAAAAATATGTTGTAGGGTAAAAAAAAAAGTCGGGTCGGTCAAACTAATGACCCCTTTCAGAAGCACCATTGGACCGGTAGAAGCTGATTAAATAAAACAAATTTACAAAAAATAAAAAAAATTGTAAGGGGACCGCCTTACCAGTTAAAGATAGAGGGTAGGTGTGTTCAGAGAAAATGTTTGGACTAAAAAAATATTGTGGGTTGGTCATACATTTTGTTGCTCTAAGGGCACTATTAGGGCAGTTAGCGCGGTTGGAACAAATTTTAAAAAATGTCGTTTTGTGTGGGAGCCCCCTTAAAAATTGGAGATAGGGTATTAGTTTGTTCCAAAGAAATGTTAAGACGTAAAAAATAATGGGGGTCGGTCTTATAAAGGACCCCTCTATGACGCACCATTGGAGCAGTAGAAATGATTTTAAGATTGGAAAATTACAATAAAATTTTTTCAAAAAATTTTAAAAATAGTAATAATCGTTATCCCACGATCTTCCTGGGCAAAAAATTTGTAGAACTGATAGAAGTTTTACACAAAAAAATTTAAAAAAAATCGAAGAGTACAAACATTTTCAAAAATGAGATTTAAATTTTAAAACTTAAAAATCGCATACTAGAGCGCTTTTAAGAATTTTTTGGTATTTTGTTTCAAAAAGTACGTAAAAAAACAAAATTTTGAAAAAAAAAATATTTGAAATTCGGACCATTATTGAAGAAGTTATGAGTAAAAGAAGTTTGAGTAAAGGAATTTTTAAAAATTCTATATCTTTTAAACGGGTCATCAAAAAAATCTGAAAATTTACCACGAAGGAGTTTTCGAGGGGTACTAACTAACTGTAAGCAAATTGGGAAAATCTAAAAAAAAAATTTTCAACGTGTTCGATTTGACATGGAATGCCCCATATATTATTGATCTCTGATCAATTCTAAGACTTTCTGTGTATGTCCGTCTGTCCGTCCGTATGTCCGTCTGTCTGTAGATGGCACGATGCAGTTCAAAATAAAAGAGCTAGTCTCCTGCAATTTGGCATGAATATGTCTTATGGTCCTAGGTAGGGTATTCAATCGATTAACCGTTAATCGGTTAACCGATTAATTTTGTTCGATTAACTGTTCGAATAATTTGAAATTGCCAATTTTCAAATAACAAATAAACCGATTAATTTGTGTCGATTAACCGATTAACCGAAATTTCTATTTTTTTAGTACTTTTGGTTGTAATTTGCTGTTTAAGGTTCTGCAAATTACGGTTCTGCTTAAAGAAGTTTAGGTATAAAAAAATTAATCAAACTCGCTTTTATCAATGTGTAAAATTGTCGTTAGGAAAATATTTTATCGAAGTCCTAAAAATTTATTTCGGCTTGTTGACCCTAGCCAATTTGTTATACATTTCCAGCTTAATAGAATTTCTAATAGTTTTTTATGTGCGTAATCCGAATCTGGCTTTAGAACTGATCTATCTCAGCTTGAGATATTTAGAATTTTTATTTACAATACTGCACTCTAAAAAAGTGAGTCCAGTTTCCAACTATAAATTGGGTAAATTTAAACAAATTCAAATAATTTACTACTATAAATTGTGTAATTTTTCAATAATTTTAGGTAGAATTAAGCAATTGGGGTTAATTTACCCAATTTATAGTAGAAAACTGAAATAATTTTAATTAGAGTGTGAAAAAACTCAGATTTTCGCAATGTCCTCTATAAAACAGCGAAATATTTTTTGATGTGACAAATAGTTTAGCACATCTTAAAAAAATACTTTTGGAATCCTTCAGATATCTTTTTTAATCACGGAGATATTGACCGATGAAATTATTGCAATTTTAGCACTAAAAGATAAAAGGGCAATTTTTCTTTTTTATAAAAATAGCTTAATTTTTTGGCATTTTTGCACATTGTATTGTTTCCAAATTTGACATTTGATCATGAGGTGATATTTTTCACGGTGGTGTCATTTTGGATTGGGGTAATTTTTCAGGATGACATACAAAAATTCTTTACTTGGGCTGAGATTGTTGGGGGTATTTGAAGCTTTGTCATAGCGGATAAAAATTTCTTACTTGTTTATAATAAGATTTTTAAAAGTACAAACAATTCGTGGTTTTGTATTCAATTTAAAATTTAAATTGATATTATTCGGTTAATCGAATAATTCAAATTTAACCGATTATTAACCGATTAAATCTCAACCCCGATTAATTATTTGCTCGGTTAACCGATTAAGCAAGAACCTCGATTAATTGAATACCCTAGTCCTAGGCAAGTTAAGTTCGTAAATGGGCAAAATCGGCCTAGGAGAAAAAATTTCCCCCTTGAAGAACTAAACCAACCTCTGAAAAAATACACTTTTTTTATATGTTTTTTTTTTTATATTTTTGTTAAATAAATGAAACCTTTGGTATATTTATCGGGATGGGAAGGTGCTCTCAACGTCCCCCACTATATGAAATATAGGATTCTCTAGCGAAACAAAACTTTCTGAAAAAAAAAATAAGTTCAGATTCTAAGAGTGAAACGTGGGGTAAAAACTGTACTTTTTAAATTTAACATACACCAGAAAAGTTCAGTGTTCTTTTCCCGTGATATTACAAAGAACCTCAAATTCTACGTATACCACCATGTGCCATCAATGACAGCCACCCTCACCAAACTTAACTCTTTTAGTATGTAGTAAAATGTTTATTCCCCCCCCCCCCCCCCCATCTCTAATTCTATAAGTGTAGTACAATAATTTAGTTTTACTACAGCCCTAAATAATTAACTATGGTATCAATTCTATATAATTATTCAGCATTAGCATCATTATCTTAGTTCTACTAATTAGGTCACAATTATCATATACAAAAAATTTTTGGTTTTGTTTAGCAAAAATTTATTTAATTTATTCTCTGTAAATAAAACTATTGAAAAACTTGCGAAAAGTTGATTTTTTTTGTTTTTTTGTTTTCCATTTTATTATTTTCTCTAGAACTCATAACATATGTTTAGGAGTACTTCGTTCTACTCTACCAACTTAAATTTTTTTGGCATCAGTTTCCATGAAATAATTTTCAGTTTTCTGCTATTGTTTAAATGAAAAAAAAAAAAATAGCAAGAATATTATAAACGGTCAAGACCGAACATATTATACCTTATGGCAGGTTTTGCTTTAAAAAAAAATGTTTTTGTGACTTTTCGCCGTATTGGCATCATTATTAAGTCAAAGAATGATATTTTTGCATTTTTGACATAACTTAAAAACTTTAGCTCGGAGAGTGTCAAGTATTTAACATGAATGTTCCTCGGATCAAGCACGTGTTATCCACGGTATTCATGTGATTGTAATCACATTTAAAAGAAGTGAAAGTGTTAAACTCGTTTGTCACGCCCACAAAAGAGGGCGGGCCAAAAAACGACATTTTTTTTTTTTTGACATAAAAATGAATAAATATATGGAGGGAAACTTTTTTCTAGGTGCGATTTTTACCAAGCTTAGCCAGCCTATTACCATAAAACATATTCTTACCAAAACTTCAGGAGAGTAGCTTATATCTTAGAATCGAACACTGACCAATAATATATAAAGTATACTTTTTGGGGTCCCAGGCATATGTTTCGATGCGTTATACACGAAATGACAAAGTGAGTATACCACTTTTCTGACTAAGGTATTTAGAATTGACATAACAAGGGACCTTAATCCTTGCGCCATTCAAGGGACCTTAATCCTTGCACCATTTTCGTGGATAGTCTTGCAGCACTGACGGTCTCAGAATCAAACACTGTTAAATTGGGAATCGTTAGAAATTTGTATACAATCTCTTCGTCGAATCAGCCAGGACTCTGTCAAGCTAATATGGGTCCCTGGACGTAGTGGGATTGCTGATTCTCTGACGAACGGGTGGAACCTGGAATCTCGTTTGCCATAGTGTAATTGAAGGGCTTATTGTAAAAACTCGATAAGCAACATTTCATTAAATTGTGGTTTTTGCCTTAAAACTTTTGAAATTATGTAGAAAATAGATCTTTTGAATACTTTCATACACTCAAAATAATTCTACCGTAAAAGGTTTAGTAAGAGATATTGTACCTAAATCTACTAATTAGTTACTAATTTTAGTATCTTCAAAGTACTAAAATTAGTCATTTTTACTGGTTTTGACTAATATTAGTTAAAAATTTTAGTATTGGTTACCAATTTCTGCACTAGGTCCTTTTGGACTAAAATTAGTTAAATTTTTAGTATTGAATACCCACGTTTTTTTTTTTGGGTGTACACAAGATACTTGTACGAAGGGTTTAAGCTAAAATTCGGCCAAAAATCTGTCAAAGGAACATCAGTAGAAGGCGCACTTGTTATGTGAATGTCCGGGTCTTATGAAGAACCGCCGGCACATTTGGGGCAAAGACTTTTCGATAACCTGGAAAAGCAGAATTTCTAAGGAAATCGGAATTGTATAAGAAGTAGAACTTTGCATTAAAGGGGAGTCTGTAAATACCAATTATGGTAGTTACAATTAGTCTTATGGCCCCTGAGTGAATTCGCCAGATAGCGGATGGCCAACCAACCTAACCCATGGGTTCGAAGATTCACGTGTTTGGACTGTGAACACCAGCTCTCACACCAGAGGTCATTTTTAATCCATCCCTACACCAGTTTAGCGTGGTATCATAACGGATCTCAGACTCTATGTGTGCTGACGTAAAGCACCAGTCACTTACAACCTAACCTATACCAGTTTAGGCTTCTTGTGTCTACAAATGGCTAATCTTCATCCCATCCTGATTCACACAGTTTCACGATCTCAAATTTCCGTCCAAATCAAATCTTCGCGAAGCTCAAAGTTTATCATATCCGATGGCATATCAAAGTTTTACTTAATTCTAATTGAAGAATATTTATCCTACGCACATTCATAGCTTCCGCAGATCTTATGACAATGTCGTGGGGTGTGAGACCTAAAATGGCTTCTGGGAGCAACGTTGGGCATGTTTTCATAGCACCCTTGATTAGTGTACAAGCCAGATGCTGTTTCTTGCTTTGTTTTACCGTTGCATCCATCTGCATGGCTTTCGGTCACCAGATTATGGCAGCATAATTCATGATCGGTCTACCAATAATTCCATGCGCTGTCCATAATGTCGCAATAGCCTTGCTGATGATGCTGTCCAAATGCGAGTACCAAGTAAGTTTGGCATTCAAGATTTATTCCAGAAATTTATATAGCAGTATTCACTACAGAAATTGTACCTTAATTGAGTATTTTTTTCCTAGTAAACTGAACTTTAATGGTTTTGTTGGGGTCAATGGAAAAACCCTGTTCAGTGCACCAAATCATGATCTAATGAAGAGCGTTGCACATAATATCCGAGATGATATAGTCGTCTATTACCAAGGACCATAGCAGTTGATATAGGATGCCGCCCCGAGGACGCTTACTGTAACTCGAGTACTATCCATAGATGCAGTTATTTCCCGGCATTCCTAATCTATCTGCACGTAACCTGATCTAAAACCTCTACACCGAAATGCAGATTCAATAGAGTCATAACCAGTATTAGTAAAAGATACCTTAATATCCAGAAAGGCACAAAGATATATTTCCTTGCCCATGTTGCCTTTTTCTTTCTCTGATACAGGATGATGTAAAGCCGATTCAGTAGATTTCCCTTTTGCATATGCATACTGATTTCTGTGCAAAGG
The DNA here is from genome assembly GCA_963921195.1 of Pegoplata infirma. NCBI lineage: Eukaryota > Metazoa > Arthropoda > Insecta > Diptera > Anthomyiidae > Pegoplata > Pegoplata infirma. The sequence goes on along the minus strand of OY992538.1, from coordinate 180,253,989 downwards.
ATATTGGTACAAATATGTGGATCTAATGTGAAGATGCAGTCCATAGTCTTCAGTATGAAGGATTTAAGACTAAATAATTGATCTATACGATTACATTTCAGCAGGTCTATTTCCTGCGGAAAAGTACCAAACTACACGAAAAGTACCAATACCAATGAAAAGTAGTAAAGTAAACGGAAAGTACCGAAGAACACGGAATGTACCAAAGTACAAGGAAGTGCCAAAGTACACTGAAAGTATCATAGCACACGGAAAGTACCAAAGTGCACTGAAAGTAATATAGCATACGGAAAGCGCCAAAGTACGCATTAAGTGCGAAAGTGGGCGAAAAGTACCAAAGTAGACAGAAAGTACCAAAGTACACAGTTAATTTTCATGTATTTTGAGAGATTTAATGCCAACACAATATACTTACAACTTCAGTATATTAAGAATGCTTATCATAATACGGTTCTTTAGGCGATTTCATCCAGAGAAAGCGATTTTATGAAGCTGGGTACATTTAGCGATTTTTACCAATTTCCACTCAATCTATTGATTAATGTTGGGTCTCGGTCAAGTATTTTTGATAGTTACAAGCATTAGCACAATGTTATTCTACCCTGTACAACAATCTTGTGTAGGGTATTAAAAATGCTAAAAACTTTTGCTTTGCGAAAATTGTTTTTGTTAGTTTTATGTATTTAGTTATGGAAAATATGCCTTGTGTTCTCACATGAATATTCATCTTTTCTGGAGTTTTTTTTTTTTTGTTTTCTACATGTTTAGTTAATTGTATTTTACCATAATTTATTTTTGTTTTGGTTATTTACCCAAACCAGAAATGGAATACAATAAAAATAACCCATTTTTAGAGTGAATATAAAGTGTTTTTCTTTTCGTTTTGTAGGGATTAGGGTTTTTTAAAAAAATATTCGAATTTTTGCGGGTAATCGATTAAGGGACTATTTTGGAAATCTTTAGAAAACTCGTGATTGGAATGGGTTATATACAGGGAAATGTGACAAAAATAGGCTAAACCTCAAGATCCTCGTCTTGTTGGTCTTGAATAGAGCTAAAAAGTCATATAAAATCAAGCAATTGCTAACTATAATATTTGAGGTCAAAGGTCACAACAATTTTCCCAAGGGGGGAAGAAACCTTTAAAGAATTAAACCAACTTTAAAAAAAAAAAATTGAAAAAAAATTATGTCAGAAGATGTGCAAAGTTCTGCGCGTGAAACCAGGTTATCAGGAAATGCCATTTTTTTCGGTCCGCCCCTTTTGTGGGCGTGGGTATAAAAAATAATTTTATTTATGAATAAAATTGTATTACTGAAGTACAAAAGCATAATAAATTAATTTGTTAACATTTTATCGCGAAAGGAAATATGTCCCCTGGAGGACCCCTCCGCGCACCACCCTGTCCACCTCTCCACAAAACACACTGAGAAAAAAAAATATTTTTTTTTACACATTGGAGGGTATAAAAGATTCGGCACATCCAAATATAACACTCTCACGTTCATATTTTATATTTTTTTATATTTTATATTTTATAATTTATATTTTAAATTTTATATTTTATATTTTATATTTTATATTTTATATTTTATATTTTATATTTTATATTTTATATTTTATATTTTATATTTTATATTTTATATTTTATATTTTATATTTTATATTTTATATTTTATATTTTATATTTTATATTTTATATTTTATATTTTATAATTTATATTTTAAATTTTATATTTTATATTTTATATTTTATATTTTATATTTTATATTTTATATTTTATATTTTATATTTTATATTTTATATTTTATATTTTATATTTTATATTTTATATTTTATATTTTATATTTTATATTTTATATTTTATATTTTATATTTTATATTTTATATTTTATATTTTATATTTTATATTTTATATTTTATATTTTATATTTTATATTTTATATTTTATATTTTATATTTTATATTTTATATTTTATATTTTATATTTTATATTTTATATTTTATATTTTATATTTTATATTTTATATTTTATATTTTATATTTTATATTTTATATTTTATATTTTATATTTTATATTTTATATTTTATATTTTATATTTTATATTTTATATTTTATATTTTATATTTTATATTTTATATTTTATATTTTATATTTTATATTTTATATTTTATATTTTATATTTTATATTTTATATTTTATATTTTATATTTTATATTTTATATTTTATATTTTATATTTTATATTTTATATTTTATATTTTATATTTTATATTTTATATTTTATATTTTATATTTTATATTTTATATTTTATATTTTATATTTTATATTTTATATTTTATATTTTATATTTTATATTTTATATTTTATATTTTATATTTTATATTTTATATTTTATATTTTATATTTTATATTTTATATTTTATATTTTATATTTTATATTTTATATTTTATATTTTATATTTTATATTTTATATTTTATATTTTATATTTTATATTTTATATTTTATATTTTATATTTTATATTTTATATTTTATATTTTATATTTTATATTTTATATTTTATATTTTATATTTTATATTTTATATTTTATATTTTATATTTTATATTTTATATTTTATATTTTATATTTTATATTTTATATTTTATATTTTATATTTTATATTTTATATTTTATATTTTATATTTTATATTTTATATTTTATATTTTATATTTTATATTTTATATTTTATATTTTATATTTTATATTTTATATTTTATATTTTATATTTTATATTTTATATTTTATATTTTATATTTTATATTTTATATTTTATATTTTATATTTTATATTTTATATTTTATATTTTATATTTTATATTTTATATTTTATATTTTATATTTTATATTTTATATTTTATATTTTATATTTTATATTTTATATTTTATATTTTATATTTTATATTTTATATTTTATATTTTATATTTTATATTTTATATTTTATATTTTATATTTTATATTTTATATTTTATATTTTATATTTTATATTTTATATTTTATATTTTATATTTTATATTTTATATTTTATATTTTATATTTTATATTTTATATTTTATATTTTATATTTTATATTTTATATTTTATATTTTATATTTTATATTTTATATTTTATATTTTATATTTTATATTTTATATTTTATATTTTATATTTTATATTTTATATTTTATATTTTATATTTTATATTTTATATTTTATATTTTATATTTTATATTTTATATTTTATATTTTATATTTTATATTTTATATTTTATATTTTATATTTTATATTTTATATTTTATATTTTATATTTTATATTTTATATTTTATATTTTATATTTTATATTTTATATTTTATATTTTATATTTTATATTTTATATTTTATATTTTATATTTTATATTTTATATTTTATATTTTATATTTTATATTTTATATTTTATATTTTATATTTTATATTTTATATTTTATATTTTATATTTTATATTTTATATTTTATATTTTATATTTTATATTTTATATTTTATATTTTATATTTTATATTTTATATTTTATATTTTATATTTTATATTTTATATTTTATATTTTATATTTTATATTTTATATTTTATATTTTATATTTTATATTTTATATTTTATATTTTATATTTTATATTTTATATTTTATATTTTATATTTTATATTTTATATTTTATATTTTATATTTTATATTTTATATTTTATATTTTATATTTTATATTTTATATTTTATATTTTATATTTTATATTTTATATTTTATATTTTATATTTTATATTTTATATTTTATATTTTATATTTTATATTTTATATTTTATATTTTATATTTTATATTTTATATTTTATATTTTATATTTTATATTTTATATTTTATATTTTATATTTTATATTTTATATTTTATATTTTATATTTTATATTTTATATTTTATATTTTATATTTTATATTTTATATTTTATATTTTATATTTTATATTTTATATTTTATATTTTATATTTTATATTTTATATTTTATATTTTATATTTTATATTTTATATTTTATATTTTATATTTTATATTTTATATTTTATATTTTATATTTTATATTTTATATTTTATATTTTATATTTTATATTTTATATTTTATATTTTATATTTTATATTTTATATTTTATATTTTATATTTTATATTTTATATTTTATATTTTATATTTTATATTTTATATTTTATATTTTATATTTTATATTTTATATTTTATATTTTATATTTTATATTTTATATTTTATATTTTATATTTTATATTTTATATTTTATATTTTATATTTTATATTTTATATTTTATATTTTATATTTTATATTTTATATTTTATATTTTATATTTTATATTTTATATTTTATATTTTATATTTTATATTTTATATTTTATATTTTATATTTTATATTTTATATTTTATATTTTATATTTTATATTTTATATTTTATATTTTATATTTTATATTTTATATTTTATATTTTATATTTTATATTTTATATTTTATATTTTATATTTTATATTTTATATTTTATATTTTATATTTTATATTTTATATTTTATATTTTATATTTTATATTTTATATTTTATATTTTATATTTTATATTTTATATTTTATATTTTATATTTTATATTTTATATTTTATATTTTATATTTTATATTTTATATTTTATATTTTATATTTTATATTTTATATTTTATATTTTATATTTTATATTTTATATTTTATATTTTATATTTTATATTTTATATTTTATATTTTATATTTTATATTTTATATTTTATATTTTATATTTTATATTTTATATTTTATATTTTATATTTTATATTTTATATTTTATATTTTATATTTTATATTTTATATTTTATATTTTATATTTTATATTTTATATTTTATATTTTATATTTTATATTTTATATTTTATATTTTATATTTTATATTTTATATTTTATATTTTATATTTTATATTTTATATTTTATATTTTATATTTTATATTTTATATTTTATATTTTATATTTTATATTTTATATTTTATATTTTATATTTTATATTTTATATTTTATATTTTATATTTTATATTTTATATTTTATATTTTATATTTTATATTTTATATTTTATATTTTATATTTTATATTTTATATTTTATATTTTATATTTTATATTTTATATTTTATATTTTATATTTTATATTTTATTGAAAATTTTTAAAATTTTTTTGAAATTTAAAAATCATAAAATATATTTCTATTCGATTAATTGTTCATAACCGAATAACCCGAATCGTCACTTTTACGTACAGCCATAAAAATTTGTTTGTTCGCAAATAAACAATGATGCCATAGAAATGAAATGAAAATTTCATGGAATCCTTTTGAAAGGAAAGCAAAATGCAAAAACATTCAACGATTTATGTAGCGTCATGTGAATGTATTTGGAGGCTCATTTCAAATATGAACAATAAAAAAAAACAAAACAACAAATTTCTTTAGTCGCATGAAATAAAAACAATTAGACCGTTTAAATACCAGAACATTTTTAAACTCATTGTCTTAACTCTGAAATGGGAAAATTTAAAAACAAAATAAAATATATTAAGAAAAAAAAGAGTTTTCCAGGACACAACAATCTTCTCACGGTAAAAATTAAAAATCACTAGAATTTAGAGAAAATGTTACAGGTTCCAACAGAATTGGAATGTGTTGGTATGCCTCTAGAAACTTGCAAGCAAAACCTACGGCTTTGTTCTGCGACGGAGACTAATCAAAGATGGGCAAATGGATGGACGTGTGAGACAACACGACTGATTTGGCCTTCTCTTAATCAGGGGCGCACAAGTGAGCTGATATCGCTTCCAAGAGGAGAGATTTCAACGGTGGTTTCTATAATTACCGGACACTGTCTTATAGGGAAGCACGCAGAGCGGTTAAATGTGCCGTCGAATGACTTTTGCCGAAGTTGCATGGATGAAGAGGAGTTGGAAACTATCGAACACTTTATTTGCCATTGCCCGGCACTTTCTGGTCAGCGACTTGCTTCACTGGGATCTAGGGAGCTGTACGATCTTTCAGATTTGTCGGATGTCAAAATTCAACATCTAAGGAGTTTCATAAGAAGCTCAAACTGGTTTAACGACAGGGACTAGTAGGGAAACCTATTACGATCCCGTGGTATCACAATGGACCTCAGAGTCTACGTGTGTTGACGTAAAACGTCAGCAGCCACTTACAACCTAACCTAACCTAGTTGTTCTATTTAAGACTAAATGCGAAGTCCAAATAAACCTGTCCAGATCGCAATTTTTGTTCGATTGTTCGCAAAATTGCAATATAAACCTCCATTGACTCAAGAACGAATTTTAGTATACAAAAAGTTGAAAACATTTTCATTTGAATTCGTTCCCAGTTACATTCCATTTCGTTTCCTGTTCTATGTCATTTAGTTCCCTGCTCCATTCAATTTCGTTCAATGTGGTGTTCATTCCTTTTCGAATAGTATCCGTTAAATAACAAAAGAGTTTGTTGGGATAAGATCATTAAATTAAAAAGAATCATTTTGCCCCTTCTTTTGTTTCAAAAAATATTAAAAGTTCCCCTTTAACTCCTCAGGAATCAGAGTAAAAAAAAATCTTTTGGGAATGTTTTTTTTTCGCTTGATGATCCTACATTCCAAATTTCAAGTTTCCAGTACCATAATTTCAGATAATATGAAAAGTACCAAAGTGCTATTTTTTACTCCCTTAGAATCGAAACTTCGAAAAAAGTACTTTTTACAGATTTTTTTCTGTTGTTGGGTCCTGCATTCCTAATTTAAGTTTTTATGACCTTTATTTCAGAAAATATAAACAGTACCAAAAAGTAAATTTTTTGTGGGATTTTTTCCCGTTAGAGAATGCTACATTCCAAATTTCAAGTTAAAAGGCTCATTATTAAGGAATATATAATTTCCTTTTTTAATTGATTTCCTTAGAAATAAGACAATCTTACACTCCAAATTTCCATCAAATTTATTTCAGAAAATATAAAAGGTACCATAGTACTCGTTTTTATCCCCTTAGAGCGGAATCGGAATTTCCAAAAAGTAAATTTTTCATAGTTTTTTTCTGTTGTTGGATCCTACATTCCAAATTTTAAGTTTTTATGACCTTTATTTAAGCAAGGGATGCTACATTCCAAATTTCAGGCTAATAAAACCATTATTTGAGTATGTATACAAAGTACCAAAATACCTTTTTTACCCATTTTACCCGCATAGAATCATTATTTCAAAAAACTCAACCTTAGTGGATCTATATTCCGGGAGATGCAGCTCCATTCCAAATTTCAAATCTCTAGCTTAATTGGTTTGTGGAACTATAAAAAGTACTAAAGTACCTATTTTTGCACATTTTACCGCCTTAGAATCAACATTCCCAAAACCCACGCCTTAGTAGACCTATTTTCCGGGAGGTTTGTGGAAATATAAAAAGTACCAAAATACCATTTTTACCCCTATTCCCTAGAACATTTCCAATAACACAGCGTTAAAGGATCTATATTTCGGGAGGCGCACCTACATTCCAAATTTCAAGTCCCCATTTCGTTCCCTGTTTTATTCCACTTGATTCCCTGTTCCATTCCGAATAGCCATATGTGGCTTTTATTCCGTTCAGAATATGCGCTTACATGCGCTAAAAAACAAAAAATTCTTTGCCTTCTTTAGAAATCTTTTTTCGCTAAATGACCCTGCATTTCCAAATTTAAAGTTTCCAGGACCATTATTTCAGGAATTATAATAAGTATCAAAATACACTTTTTTACCCACCTTAGAATCGGAATTTCGAAAGAGTACTTTTTCAGAAATTTTCCCGTTGTTGGAACTAACATTTTAATATTTTTTGTAGGACCTTAATTTTAAAAAATTTAGAAAGTACAAAAGTACATTTTTTTTACAGCTTTTTACCCTTATGAGTCCAAATTTCCAGAAAGTACTTTTTTGGGATTTTTTTATGTTAGAGGATCCTACATTCCAATTTTCAAATTAATAGGATTTTTTTTTTAGAAAAAATAAAAAGTATCAAAGTGCTCGCTTTTTACCCACATTAGAATCGGTATTTCGAAAAGTACTTTTTCAGATTTTTTTTGTTGTTGGAAACAACATTCCAAATTTTAATTTTTTTTGTAGGAATTTAATTTCAAACAAAAAAAAAGTACCAAAGTACAATTTTTTAATCCTCTTTACCCTTAGGAATCCGAATTTCCAGACAGTTCTTTTTTTAAATGTCGAATAGGATTTTTTTTTTCAGAAAAAATAAAAAATAAAAAGTACCAAAGTACTCTCTGTTTTACCCCCCCCCCCCCCCCCCCTTATAATCGGAACTTCGAAAAAGTACGTTTTCTGAATTTTTTCCGTTGTTGGAACCATTTTTGTAGGATCTTAATTTCAAAAAATATAAAAAGTACCAAATTACCATTTTTACCCCTTTTTACCCTTAGGAATCCAAATTTCCAGAAAGTACTTTTTTGTGAATGTTTTTCCGTTAGAGGATCCTACACTTCAAATTTCAAATTAATTGAATTTTTTTTCAGAAAAAATAAAAAGTACCAAAGTACTCGCTTTTTCCCCCTTCCTTTTTCCCCCGAAGGGTTGGTTGACCCTTCGTTTTAACCCCTAAAATCAACATTTCCAAAAACCCAGCCTTAGTGGATATCTATTCCGGGAGGTGAAACTTCAATCCAAATTTCAAGACTCTAGCTTCAGTGGTTTTGGGCTGTGGGATGATGCGTGATTAGTATGTCAGTCAGTCATCAGTCAGTCACGTGACTGACTACTTTATATATGGGGCATTCCATGTGAAATCGGACACTTTGAAAAACTGTTTTTTTAGATTTTCCCAATTTGTTTACAGTTTTTAGTACCCTTCGTAAACTCCTTCGTGGTAAATTTTCAGATTTTTTTGATGACCCGTTCAAAAGATATCGAATTTTTAAAAATTGGTAGTTTGTTTCTTTACTCAAACTTCTTTTAATCATAACTTCTTCAATAATGTTCCGAATTTCAAATTTTTTTTTTCAAAATTTTTGTTTTTTTACGTACTTTTTAAAAAAAAATCCCAAAAAATTCTTAAAAGCGCTCTAGTATGCGATTTTTAAGTTTTAAAATTTAAATCTCATTTTTAAAACTGTTTGTACTCTTCGATTTTCTTGAAATTTTTTTGTGTAAAATTTCTATCAATTCTACAAATTTTTTTCCCAGGAGGATCGTGGAATAACAATTATTACTATTTTTTAAAATTTTTTGAAAAAATTTTATTGTAATTTTCCAATCTTAAAATCATTTCTACTGCTCCAATGGTGCGTCATAGAGGGGTCATTTATAAGACCGACCCCAATTAATTTTTACGTCTTAACATTTCTTTGGAACAAACTAATACCCTATCTCCAATTTCTAAGGGGGCTCCCACACAAAACGACATTTTTCAAAATTTGTTCCAACCGCTCTAACTGCCCTAATAATGCCCTTAGAGCAACAAAATGTATGACCGACCGACAATATTTTTTTAGTCCAAACATTTTCTCTGAACACACCTACCCTCTATCTGTAATTGTTAAGGCGGTCCCCATACATTTTGTTTTATTTTTTGTAAATTTGTTTTTTTAATCAGCTTCTACCGGTCCAATGGTGCGCCCGAGAGGGGTCATTAGTGAGACCGACCCCAATTTATTTTTACCCTACAACATTTTTTCAAAATATACCTACGCCGTATCTCAACTCCCTAAGTAGGCTCCCATACAAAATTACATTTGTATAAAATTTGCTCCAACTGTTTTTTGTATGGGAGCCTACTTAGGGAGTGGAGATAGGGCGTAGGTATGTTTTGAAAAAATGTTGTAGGGTAAAAATAAATGGGGGTCGGTGTTACTAATGACCCCTCTCGGACGCACCATTGGACCGGTACACACAGAAAACGAATTTAACGATTTCCAACTGAAAGTCAGTTATTGCAACAAAAAATCGGTAGGAACTTTTGTATATAGGTCATCACAGTAGAATATCGGTTGTCACAACTCATTTTCGGCGGTCATAACTGTCTTTTAATTGGGGCTACTAAAAAATGTTGTTGTCAAAGCCAAATATAGTGGCAGCAACCTAATTTTGAGTTGATACAACTGATAAATTCGATTGGAAACTTTTTTTTCTGTGTGTAGAAGCTGATTAAATAAAACAAATTTTCCAAAAATAAAAAAAATTGGTCTTATAGAGGACCCCTCTATGAAGCACCATTGGAGCAGTAGAAATGATTTTAAGATTGGAAAATTACAATAAAATTTTTTCAAAAAATTTTAAAAAATAATAGTAATCGTTATCCCACGATCCTCCTGGGCAAAAAATTTGTAGAATTGATAGAAGTTTTACACAAAAAAATTTCAAGAAAATCGAAGAGTACAAACAGTTTCAAAAAATGAGATATAAATTTTAAAACTTAAAAATCGCATACTAGAGCGCTTTTAAGAATTTTTTGGGATTTTTTTTTAAAAAGTACGTAAAAAAACAAAAATTTTGAAAAAAAAAAATTTGAAATTCGGAACATTATTGAAGAAGTTATGATTAAAAGAAGTTTGAGTAAAGAAACAAACTACCAATTTTTAAAAATTCGATATCTTTTGAACGGGTCATCAAAAAAATCTGAAAATTTACCACGAAGGAGTTTTCGAAGGGTACTAAAAACTGTAAACAAACTGGGAAAATCTAAAAAAAAAGTTTTTCAAAGTGTCCGATTTCACATGGAATGCCCCATATATAGATTTTGCATAAAAAATCGGATTTGGTACAAATAAGTTCAAAAAAGTACAATTTTATGAGCTAGTTGGTTTTACAACCCTCTTTGTCAATCGAAAAACATTCTGATTTTTCGTAAAGAAAACTCTCCGATTTTTCATATAGAAAAATTCTTATATTTTTCCCATAGAAAAATTCGTTGATTTCTTCTATAAAAAAATTTTAAGATTCCAAAAATGGGTTTCTAAGGAAAAATTTTCGATTCTTACACATTTTTCTTAGAAAACAGATTCTCAGATTCCTATTATCTATCTCTTACCTTTTTGAGCCTCTCTTTTTTCTTTTTCTTCCGAATTAGGTTTGGGGGAGGGGGTGCGTTTTGATTTCCCCTTGGATCCAAGCCTGTTTTAAGGGCATACTCGCTTTGTCATTGCGTGTGTAACTCATCGAAACATCGGTCTAGGACAACATAAAGTGTAAATGTTTTGGTCCTCGATCGAATCTATGACATTCTAGCAAAGTTCGTCCGTCTGTAGAAATCACGATGCAGTCCAAACTAAACATGCTAAGCTCCTGAATATGTGTTATGGTCATAGTCTGGCTAAGTTTGAAAATGGGCAAGATCGGAAAATGGGCAAGATCGGAGGAGGGGATAAATGTTTCCCTTAAAGAACTTAATAAACCCTTAAAAAAGTATTTTTTTAGGTTTTTTGTACAGTTGTTTAATATATGAAATAATTTGATGCCAGACAAAAATCAAAGTTCTAACTTGGATTAGTTCAGGGGATTAGAAAATGCCTTCTTTCGGCCAGCCTCTTATTGCATAAAAAAGTCGCTTTAAAAATGATAAAATTACTTTAGTTAACTTATCGTGTGAGGGAAGGTTCCCCCAACGTTCCCCAAAGACTGCCCCTCCCTTTTATCCTGACAATTTTTATACCCTTCACTCTAGTGATAGAGGGTATTTATAAGTTTGTCATTCCGTTTGTAACACCTCGAAATATTTGTGAAGGACCCCATAAAGTACATATATTCATGATCCTCGATCGATTTTAAGACGATCAAGCGATGTCCGTCCGTCTGTCTGTCTGTCTGTCTGTTGAAAACACGCTAACTTTTGAAGGACTATACGGAGGCTACCAAAGTTTGGCATATGTGTTGGGTATTTACCTGATCAGGTTGTTATTGCAATCCAGTAAAATCGGTCTAGTGGTTCAAAAGTTATAAAGAAAAGAGTAAAGCAAGGGTTTTTTTGAGAATTTACTAGATAAAAAACACGCTAACTTTCAAAAGACAATCCTGAGGCTGCTGAAGCTTAACATATATGTTTGTTGTTTCCCTGGTCTGATTGGTATTGAATTACAGCAAAATCGGTTGATTGTTTTAAAAGTTATTAAGCAAACCGTGAATTCCAGATTGGTTTCACCTTAAATCCAAATGTTGAAAAACCCGTTAAACAAGCTTTAAAAACATTGCTAAGCCAGAAAAATATTTTATAAAGTATTTTTTCCACTCAAAAACATTTTTACACATAAAAAAAATATAGACTCAAAAAATAATGTTTAGTATTTTTTTTTTTTTCAAAAATGACTAAAAACATTTTTACTCAAATGAAAATATTTCTAATCAAAATTGTTCATTTTTTTCACTTACTATCACTTCAAAAGGGAATTGTGGGGGGTATTTATAGGTTCGGTCAAGTCGAATTTTACTTTTCTATATTTTGGAGGGTATTAAAGATTCGGCACCCTCAAATAAAACATTCTCACTTATTTTTCAGTCATATTGATTTTACACAATAAATTTGCAATTGTTTTATTGTTTTAACACAACAAACACACACAGAAATGTACAACAAATGAATAAAAAAAACTTAATTTATTACAATTATTGTTGTTTGTAAACAATTTGTTTATTTGTAAATTATTGTGGAAAAATGTAAAAACGAATAGTAAATTAAGTTTTATAATGTTGAACAATTTCGACATAAACTGCTATAAATTTCTAAGAAAATTTATTTATTTTATTATGAAAGAGAGTATCATAAAGGAAGTGACAGTAAGGGGAGTCACTAGTAGCTGTAAGATCAAAAGTTGTAAATGAAGCAACACTGACATTTTCAGATTTTTTTTATTTATTACTAACAGAAATTTTAAAATTAAGATTAAATTTAAATAAATCTGAATTCAAAAACATTAAAAAATTTTGTTTTTCAAAAAACTATTTTGACTTATATTTGGCGCCCAACATGGGGCCGACATAGAAAAGCCAACATTTTCTTTTGGGACCCCTGTAGGTTAGTTGGTAGAGAGCTAACCTATAAACCAGGGGGTCGTGGGTTCGATTTCCACCAAAACCCTTGGACGATTTCGCTAACCAGATGACAGTCATTGTTAACAGTTTTCGGTTAGGTTGAAAATATTAAAAAAGTTTTTTAATTAAATGGAAAAAATAAATAAAAATACTTGATCATGGAATAAAAATGATTAATATATTATAATTATTTTCTTTTGTGTGATGGCTGTGCTAAAAATCCGATAATACTTTATCACACCACCAAAAATCATTTAATTTTGTAAATATTTACATTTGGCGCCCACCATAGGGCTTTCTTATAAAAACGGCTACTGTGTGGTTTCTGTGCTTTTACTTAATCCCACTGAAAAAAAAAAATCTAATCTTCTTAATATTTCCCTACTTTATTACTGATTTTCGTGATCACCTCTAATATTTATTGCTAATTTATATTTAATGTAGATCTTAGCATCTTTATTGTCCTTCCTTTTAAAAAAGATTTACAACCATAACAATTAGGTAATAATATGAAAAATAAAACTCAATTTTATTATTCTTTATTCAATGTAATTAAATATTATGGGTTTTATTTTAATGATTTTAATTTATTGGCGTAGCGTAAAATATTGACAAATGTTTTTATTGGTTTTGTGGCCATAAAAATATATTTTATTTCATTTGTTAATGAGAGAAGTGTGACGTCAATTGTTGGTCATTGTTTATTTAATAAATTCTTATTTAAACAATAAAAAATATATAAAAAAGAAGTATTTGTTTGTGGACTTAAAGTAGGTACTAAAGGATGAAAGTACTAAAAATGTATAACAAAAAAGACAGCCGAGAGTATTCAATTAAAGCTTTTATATAATAAGGGGTAGGTATGTTCTGGAAAACAAATTAGCGGTAGGTAAATCTAGGTATGAGAATACAGTGTGATGTCCGTCAGAATAAAGTTGAAGTATTGAAAAAGCATTCAAGTGTTTAGGCTTCCTAAAACGGTGCACGACTTATATACGACCTAAAATAGAGTATAACTCCCCCGTATGAGCGGGTGCGCCAAAATCTTCCTTGGATCTCCTTGATCGAGTTGAGAAAAGATTTGAGCCATTACATCCCTCAATTCCCAAAATCCATTTTTCAAAATTTCCAAAAATAAAATTTTTTGCCGTTTTTGCTGCCACACCCACAATTAAGGCGATGTTTAAAATTCCCGTATGGCAAAAACTACTAACATTATAGAGCATCTATACCTGTCCGTAACGCCTCATTTAGGGAGTGTGTCTTTTCACAGCGGATTTGGTTCAAAAATTGGATGGAGCTGGCTGGAGCAATATTTTGAACTTGACCGACATCAGTGTCGAAACGTAGTTTGTTTAACTCACAGTTGGTTTTGTGTGTGACGTATACAGACACTGATGATTGTATACCGACAATAGCCTAAGTAGTTAGGCGGCGGTGTATAAACCATGAGTTATTTAGAAGCACAGTTTCGAATCTCATGGCAGGCTAGTCTGTTGATAAAAAAACATATAAAAAAAATTTCTAGCAAATATCAAAAAAGCAATTAAATGTAATGTCCTGGTAACGAAGTAGAAGTGGCTACAGAAACCATGGTCTAGGGTAAATCCACATTTAATTTAATCTTTACAAGACACAATTTTCTTCTTCAATCAAAAACACAAACAACAAATTAAACAAGTAAGAAAGTTATAGTCGGTCAAGACCGAACATATGATACCCTACACCAGTGTTTTCCGGAAAATGGGTCACAAGCCCAAACATGGACCGATTGGATCTGTCCTTTGTTAGATCTTTATTTAGTGGAGAAAACAAACACAGATCAAATTTTAGTGGAATTGGTTTGTTTTTTGTCAATAGACCGATTTAACTGAATATCGGTCGAAAATTTTATATGGGGGACTAACAAGGGAAGTATCTCCACCCTTATGAACCGATTTGCTTGAAACTTAAAATATACAAAAAAGAGACGATTTTAAGGTTGGGGTGTCTCGGCTTATCGGCCATATCAGTGTTTCAAAATTTCGTTGTCCCCTTATGAAACAATGTGGACCTCCGGGAAAATTTCGATAACTCCCGAACTAACAGGAATATCCTCTAGAGGAAAAATACGTGTCGACTTAAATTTAATAAAGATTATTTCTTATTTCTATGGACATCGTAGGTCTATGTCTTCATATAAATACCCCCCAAAATTTACACATTTTCATGAAAAACGTACTTAACGAAGCCAAACTTTTACAAGGTTATGCCACAGTTGAATAGGCACTAAAAAAACCTTTCTCCTCATATGTAAACATCATATAGTTTCTAAGAAATAAATGACTGAAACATCGAAAAAACGATTTTTTCGCCATTTTTTTATCCGTGTTTTAAACCCCTAAATCCCCGATATGGCCGATAAGCCGAGACACCCCAACCTTAGAATTGTCTCTTTTATATATTACGTTTCCTGCAAATCGGTTCATAAGGGTTGAGATACTTCCCTCCAAAAATGTTACAATTATATTCTGATTTGATTAGGTTACTAAAGTACACGTTTAACACCTAAAAACACAATTTTTATCAAATATTTCCATTTTCATGAATTTTGAGGGATTTATGTGAATATCGGGAGGGTGTTTTATATGGGGACAGAAGGACTGACCCGATTCCTTTCAAACTTGGAATGAAGATTCGTGCATACAAAATTTGATTACCTACTAAATTACCTGCGGTTATTAGAGTCATTTAAGCCGAATTCAAAGAGGGCGTTTGTATGGGGGTTAGGTCTTAACATGGACCGATTTTCTCCAATTTCAATAGGCTTCGTCCTTGGACCAAAAGATGCTTAAGTTTCAAATTTCAAGTTAATTGATTGAAAACTGCGACCTGTATCGTGCTTAAAACGATAGATGGACAGACGGACGGACGGACATCGCTAAATCGACTCAAAAAGTCTTCTTGAGTCGATCGGTATACTTGAAGGTTTTTTTTGTTTCTTCATTATTTGAAACTAAAAGGTCCTTTTGGTCCTTTAAAGACAATCTAAGGACAAAATAGCCACATGTGACTTTTTTTAGGATTGCAAAATAAAAAATTTTAAGTTTTCTTCGGAGGTTGCGAACACTCATGATCAGTTAGCATCCCCTTCCAATTGTCGCAGGGTGCTGAAATCGGTCGCAAAAAATTCGTTACGATGCAATCCTTCATTTTTTGAGATGCATGCAAAAGGTGGCCTACTTTCGGGGGTTCTACTGCCGGCTCAACCGCTGGGATCCGAACTTAAGATCGAAGGTTAGGTTAGGTTGGATGGGAGTCCGCCTACTTTCCGAATTCTCCCGGAGGCCATAAGGCCTATTGTGATTCCCCTAAAGTTGTTTCCCTACTCCCCTCTGATATACAAAATTCTACCTCTCAAACCACCCCGATTCTCTAAGATAATCTGTTAGAGATGTCAATGGGACACTGTTTAGGCAATCCAGGTCATCAAAAGATCGACCCGGACATTCACACAACAAGTGCTTAACTGACTCCTCCTCCTCCTCCTCCACTTCCCCACAACTTCTACAAAAGTCCTATTAGAAATTTCTATACGAACGGCCATTTGGCCGATTATACAGTGTCCTGTCCGTACATGTCATGATTCGAGATATCCTGCACGAGTTTACAGTGTTTGATTCTAAGGCCTTCAGAGCTGCACGACTATTCACAACAATGTTAATGGCGCAAGGACTTAGGTTCTTACTTATCTTTATGAAATTGGTTTTATTTTGTAGATCAGAAAAAATAAAGGGACACGTATTTTTTTTTAGCGGCCCAAATTCATATTTAGGGGATAAAAAGGAGGGGGGAAGACAAGGCCATTTGACAGTTTTTTTCGTTTATCTCCTATATTATGCAAAGAAACCTAGTCATGTTACATACCAAATGAAAAATCTTTGGAAAACCTATCTACGTGTGCTAAGAAAGTGACCAAACATGCACAACTTTCGTCATATGGAGTAAAATACCAAAATTTTAGGACATTTTTGTTAATATGTCAAAAAATATTAACTTCTTTGGCCCGTTGTAAATCGTAAAAAACTAAAAAAGTTCAATTTCGCCCCATACAAATCGACCCCTCCTAAAAATGAGTTTGGGCCGCTAAAAAAAATACGTGTCGAATTAATTTTCGTTCTTAACAACATATCCAAATTAATGAAGATCGGAGGGTGACACCAGGGAGACTTCCCTTGTTAGTCATACACACAGAAAAATAAGTTTCCAATCGAATGTTTTAGTTGCATCAACACATAATTCGGTTGTTGCTACAAATTTTTTGGTGTGACAACCGAATTTTGTTGTTATTTCAACTAAATGTCTGCTGTATCAACCGAATTTTAGTTGATACTACCGAAATTCAATTGAGACAACCTATATACAAATGTATCAACCCATTTTTAGTTGTATTAACTGAATTTCAGTTGGATATTTGGAACATTTTTTTCTGTGTGTAATAATCTGCGCAGCTTTGTCAATTGCAAGAACCTCGGCCTGGAAAACACTACACATGTCCGGGAGCCTTATTAAGGCCCTGATTTCAAGGCATTCAGAGTATACCCCCGGACCTGTACCCATCTCCATCTTCGATGCGTCCGTAAAAATTAAGATCTCATTCCCCGTTACAAGATCGAAAATACGTTAGCTATGACCATTTTTAATTTTATGACTCTCGGGCTCATTATTTACTGAATTAGCTCCAAAAAAAATTAAATTTTTCCCACAGTGCTTTGCCCAAAAATAAGCAAAAACAAATTGTGTAACTATACATTTTTCCCTTTGACGACCAGACTTTACACTACTCTGCAAAAATCGATGTTTTTTGCACAGACTTCTAAAGTACAATCTTCAAAGTATTTTGGCCTCCTAAACACGAAAATGTCATCAGAAAAGTTGTATCAAATCGCCTTCTCGAGATATATGCATTTTCATTTTTTGCGGACATTTTTGGAAAAGTGTATGTTAAAGTTATTCATATTTTTTTATTCGAATTCCCAATAAAATTACCTAACTTTTGCAAGCAATTCGGACTCGATACGATCAAGGATACCATGAGGACATTAAAAGGAAGTTCAAAATGTCCTTTTTTTGTTTATGTCCTTATAAGTATTCTGTTCAAAGCAGATATGTAAAGTAGACACTCCAATTAAGAGAACCTGGGGTAAAAATACAAAATTCATTGAGTATCCAAAAATATTTGTAAAAGAAGTCAAAATTTTAAACCAAATCTGCATATTTTTTCCATACATTTTTTCGTACCAATTTTTATGGATTTTTGTTAAAATTAAAAAAAAAATTAAAATACATTTCTTAAAGTATTTTGGCCTCCTAAACACGAATCTGTCACTAGAAAAATTTTATCGAATCATCTTCTCGAGATATGGGGATTTTAATTATTTTGCGGATTAAGCCCTCAAAACCAACAAAGTTGGCTTCTTTTGCAAATATTTCTGGATATACTCAACGGATTTTAGATTTTAACCCCACGTTCCTTTTATTGGTTAGTTAATTTTATTGGCAGTTCGAATAAAAAAATATGAATGTGATCGATTCTAAGACATTCTAGCGTTGTCCGTCTGTCTGTCCGTCTGTGGAAATGGTGATCACGGCCAAAGTATTTAACAGCCATGACTAAGACTTAGCATATTTACTTGTTGTTGTCCTAAGTTGCTTGGTATTGCATTTGAGCGAAATCGGTTAAGCGGTTCAAAAGTTATGAAAGAAAATGTAAGGACACCCCATAAATTTTGGTAAATTCAACATAACCTAAAAATACAAAATGCTTTAATTCGGCTGCTGGTTGACACATGTCAACCGAATTGATCACCGAATGGTATTTCAACCAGTACAAACACATTGTTTAAAAAAAAAAGCTTTCGCGGAATTGTTTTTCACCCGAAATTTTTTTCGCGGATTTTTTTTTAATTTTTTTTTTTTTTTTTTTTTTTGAAATAATATTTTTTTACATTGTGTAGGGTATCAATGCATTCGGCAAGGCCGAATTTAACTTTTTTACTTGTTTGATACTAGGGAAAAAATTTGCCCTTTGACGATTACGCACACTCAAAATAATAACTCTGTAAAATACTCTGTAAAATGACTGTAATCTCAATTCAACAGATATTTGACAGACTTTTTTGCCAAAATACAGATTTAAAGAAAATACTTTGAATTTTGTTGTGACAAAAAACAAAGTTTCCCCTGTTATATTACTTTTTTCTTCGTAATCTTAATTTTACAGATAATTAACAGAGTTTTCTGCTAAAATACAGATCTAACCGACGCCCATTGTTATTCTGAAAGAATTTAGACCTATATGCACCCTTCTAGAGACTTATTTCGCATGACACGTAATGGTACTTTTATCCCTAAAATAGGATTATTATATCACAAACTTTGATCAAGTAGACGCAATTAGATACTGATTGTTAACCAGACTTTTGTTGCCCAAAACCCCCTCTACAATTCATCTTTAAGCACATTAGCCATATCTTTAACCCGAACAAAAATAATCGCCAAAAACGCTTTGGCAATTATACTAGCCTGGGGCCGTTAAAGGGTTAAGCATTTAACGTATTTCGCACAAACTAAAAACCAACGGCGACACCTAGTAAAATTTGATTCAGAAAATATTCGTTGAATATTTTAACCCTTTTAGTGCACGTTTTCGTTAACTTCTACGACAGTTTTTGAAAAAAGGACTAAAATGACCCGTTAAAATGAGCTATAAGAAAAGAATCACCATAAAATTTTACTAAAGACTTCTAAGAACATAACTAATACAGTCGAACCCGGTTGTAACGACCTCCGAGGGACCAGTAAAAATAGTTCGTTATAAGTGAAGTTCGCTATAAGCGGGATACATTTTTTAGCAACCTAGTTTTATTTCCAAAAAAAATAGTTCCAATTTTGTTTTATTTGATGTTTTTTTCGTAAATAAACTACTAATTGAGAAGAAAACATTAAAAAATATAAATAAATTTTATCAAAATTGTGATATAAACCAAAAATTTGCAACCTTTTGTGAGTTTGATAAACATGATTGCCGCACATTAAAAAATATTTATGGGAGTTCGTTATAAAAAGGTAAATAAAAATGAAATTGTATTCGTGGGACCATAATAAGCAGTTCGCTTTAACCGAGGACTCGTTATAACCGAGTTCGTTATAAAAGAAGTATTTTGTGTGGAAAATAAAGCCAAAACGTCGGGACTTTAGAATTAGTTCGTTATAACCGAGAATTCGTTATAACCGAGTTCGTTATAACCGAGTTTGACTGTATTAGAAATATATTTACATCATATATTTCACATATTTCACACGCCTATAAAAACCATCAGTGGGCCATAAAAAACTGAAAATTCGTTGAACAGTGTAACCGGTACGAATTTCAGTACTTACTGAATGACCAAATTACACAGCCCAACAAATAAATAAAAAGGTTCTGACCCAGAAACTAGACCAACTAATCCTTATGTATTTTGACTTTCTGATTTCGATTCCAACATCAGAATTGAATTCTATCGTTGGGTTTTCCTGTCCGCAAAGTGAACTCACCAGATTTCTTAGTTAATTTGACTAATTGTAAGTTAAAAATTTTATTTCTGTATTTAAAGTTTAAGTCTTATTTATTACCAAGAAAATACGAGTTTTTTTATTAAAATCCGTCAAAAATTGTAGAAGTTGCATGCCTTTGAACAAAAATACATAAATTGTATTTCGGGTGTGCGGAATGCATGAACTGAACTTATGCATGCATATATCTTCAAATGCATGTAACTTCTACAATTTTTGACGGATTTTAATAAAAAGCCTCTTATTTTCTTCACAATAAATCGGACTAGAACTCTAAATACATAAATAAAATTTAAAATATATATTTTTTAACTTTGTAAAATTTACAAAGAAATCAGCAGGTTCACTAACGATAGAATTCACTTCTGATCGAATTCAGGAGGTCAAAATAGATAAGGATTAGTTGGTCTTGTTTCTCGGTCAAAACGTTTTTTTTTTGGTGGCCTGTGTTATTTCCAAACTTTTTCGAAAATAAATCACTATGGAGTGTAATAAAAAAATTTTTTGTTTAGTCTCGTTGATAATGGTTGACATCAATAAAATGCTTTAAACACTCTTTAGGCAAAGAACAATTCTAATTGAGTTAATAAAATGGTATAAATAGTAAGCACTCCGTTTAACCCTGCTGTTAGGTTAGAAAAAACTTACGAATGTTAGGTTAGTGGACCATTTGGTCCATACTTCAATATTCAAATAAAATAACGATTTAATATAATATTTGATATATTTTGGATCATTTCTACCTAAATACTATTATTTTAAGCTTAACTCAACGTTAGAGATGGGTGCGTGAGTGAATTTTGGCTCACGCTCACGCAAGAAATATTATAATCGTGCATGAATCACTCACTCGATTCTTTTCTTTACTCACGCTCACTTACTACTCACGTCAGTAAAACTAAAATAACTTACGCTCATGCGTGACTCACGTGATTCATAATTACGCTCACCCCAATTCACGCAATATTCACTTTCAAATACACAATTTTAAGGAAATTAAAAAAAATGTTTTTCATATATTAGCAGACCGTTAATTTGAATTTTAACTGATTGCAAAACGAAAAATAACTAAAACTATAAATAAAACTGAAAGCAATACAAAAAAATTATATTGAATCACGCAAGAAAATTGACACTCACGCAAAAATTTGGTTCGCTTTCTAATCACTCACACATAAAAGTTTTGGAATCACACTCACTCAAGCATGATTCTCGTAAGTAACTAGACTTTCGCTCGAGTGTGAGTCACGCGTGATTCATGTGAACCACACAAATCACGTGACCAGCACCCATCTCTACTCAACACAGCTAATGTAAAAATTTGTTGAGGGATTCCCATTTTTCATTTTCTTTACTGCAGGGATTGTTTTGTATTACAATTCAACGAAAGGTATGTTAGTTTTGTTTTTTCCTATAATTTCTAATGATTCATCTCATTTAGATGGCGTGGATATTGCTGATCAAATGGTTGGCTCCTACAGCACAAAACGCGCAACAAATCGATGGCCTAACATTGTATTTGCAAACAAACTTGATATCCCAGCAAAACCTTAAACATGGTAACGGTTATGTAATGCATTACCATGTAATGCATAGTCAAAAAATAAAAAATAAAAAGTGTGCATTAATTTTCGCCTACCGCTTACAATAGGCATTCACTTTATTTATTTTTCATGCAATATGTAAAACTCATGCATTACTTTGAGCGACACCCCAAACAAGAAGCATCAATCCAGTATAGGGTATTGTAAGGTTGCCTTATTCAATACTGGATTAATGATTTTTGTTTGGGATAAGACTCAAAGTAGTGCATGAGGTTTACATAATGCGTGAAAAATACAAAAAAGTTATGCCTATTGTAAGCGATAGGGAAAAAATGCATATTTTTGATTTTTTTTTTTTGCTGTGCATACATGACATGGTAATGCATTACATAGCCGTGACCATTTTAAAAGTTTTGCCGGAATACCCGCTTTGAATGCGTGCATCCTATTTTCTGAAATCGACGTTTCATGGGCTTCAGCTAACGAAATCGCAGGAGAAAATATACTATGGACCAAATGGTCCCTTAACCTAAGATACGTAATTTTTTATTTTTCTCAGTCCTGGCTTAAGTCAGAACCTAGATTTTGTGTAAATAACATTGTTTTATAAAAAGACCCCATGAGCAAAAAAACTAAGCCAGTATATATCGCCGTTCAAAAGTTACAAAGGAAACAATCCAAAAATTGGACCAAATGGGCTTAACCTAACAGCAGGGTTAAACACGCATTTTCCGGGCAATTCCATGACGCCGTTTCAAGCTTTGGAACGTTCTGACGCCCAAGCATCTGAAATTGCTTTGGAAATAATAAATATGCTAACATTAATCTGGGCGATAAAAAGCTTCAGGCCCTATAAATCCCCGGGACCTGATAGTATAATCCCGGCTGAGTTGCAGCAAGTGTCGGACTATATAGCCCCGTTGCTGTAGAATCTATACACAGCATGCATCAACTGGTCGTATATTCCTTTAAAATGGAGGGATACCAGAGTCGTCTTTATCCCGAAGGCTGGGAAAAGTTCACACACAGCTCCGAAGGATTTCAGACCAATTAGTCTGTCTTCTTTTTTGTTAAAGACAATGGAACGAATGATGAACAACATGAATACAGCAAGGGTAGATCAACGGAAACAGCTCTCCATGAGCTCGTTGGTACCATCGAGAGATCACTTTCAGTAAAGGAGTACACTATGTTGGCCTTTCTTGATATAGAGGGGGCTTTTAATAATGTCATCCCAGACTCGATAATTTTGGCATTGTCTGGTCTAGGAGTAAAGCGTGGGATCGTTTTAATGGTGGAAAACCTTCTTGCCAATAGAAGTATAACGTCTGAATTGGGAGCGTCCGTCATATCTCGATTTGTCAATAGGGGCACACCTCAAGGAGGTGTTCTTTCGCCGCTTCTTTGGAACCTAGCACTAAATTCAATGCTGCTATCTCTAGAAGCACGTGGTTGTCATGTCGCATATGCTGACGATGTCGCGATAGAGGTAAAGGGGAAGCATCTGCCAACATTGAGGGACACCCTTCAGGGTTCTCTGAAAGATCTGTCTAAATGGGCAAGAGACTGTGGTCTAGGAGTTAATCCAAGTAAAACAGAGCTTGTTTTGTTTACAAGGAAAAATAAAATTCCTGCCTTTGATCCTATTTCTCTGGACGGCACTGAAATCACCTTCTCAGATGGAGCCAAGTATCTTGGAGTATTTCTAGATAGGAAGTTGAATTTCAGGCGTAATATTGAGGAACGGGTGAGAAAAGCAACGATTGCTTTATATTCCTGTAAAAGGGCCACTGGAAAACGATGGGGTTTTAGCCCTCAAGTCGTTCATTGGATCTATACAGCAGTGGTGCGTCCAATTTTGCTGTATGGAATCATTGTCTGGTGGCCTGCTTTGGAAACAAAAGCGAACCGTGTCTTTATCACGAAGGTACAGAGAATGGCGTCGATGTGCATCACTGGTGCTCTTCGTAC
The DNA here is from genome assembly GCA_963921195.1 of Pegoplata infirma. Lineage (NCBI taxonomy): Eukaryota > Metazoa > Arthropoda > Insecta > Diptera > Anthomyiidae > Pegoplata > Pegoplata infirma. Next base: position 180,229,756 of record OY992538.1, on the reverse strand, counting down.
TACACCTACGGCTGCATTAGAAATCCTCCTTCACCTGATACCATTGGACATATTGGGCATAGAGTAAAGAATAATATCAGAGATTTTGATAGGCCCCAAAACAATATGTCACTTTATATAAATTGGTTCTCTTAATGTTTAAGAGAGTTTTTACATGCAATAGCATAGGCAACACTAAGAGAACCAACTTTTTGAGAGAGGAAATTAAATGGAAGCCAACCAACCTGATACCCACTGATATTGGGTAGGCAGTATGCGGCTGCGTCGGCAATTCGATTTAATAGCACGCTGCAATGGAGAATCAGCGATTGTGGTCAGTGAGCGATCTTGAAGAAGATAACAATACCACAAAATGTGGACTGTGCTCCCTCTTTGACCGCCACTTTACCACTATGATACCATACAGGGAGTCTTGGATGGGGGACATTCCGGGTAGTGGAGCCACCATAAATTTTTAAACAGATAGATCGAGGCTGCACGAACAATTGAGCTTTGGAGTCTATTCGGAAGAGCTTGGATTGAGCCTGGCTCGAAGATTGATTGGCAATAAAGGAAGTGGCTGACTGGTTGAGCTGCAATGTCTTGTCTACAACCGAAGTCAACATCAATACTGACAGTCAAGTCGCGGTAAAGTCCCTGGATTCAATGTTTCTGAAAACAAGATCTGCCCTTAACTGCCGCACGTCTTTAAATGAGATGGCCAAGCAGTTTAACATACGACTCATATGGGTCCCAGGGCACAGAAACATTCCAGGGAATTGCAAAGCCGATGAGCTTGCAAGACTAGGAACTACCTTACAGGTTCCAACAGAATTGGAATGTGTTGGTATGCCTCTAGAAACTTGCAAGCAAATCCGACGGCTTTGTTCTGCGACGGAGACCAATCAAAGATGCGCAAACGGATGGACGTGTGAGACAACACGACTGATTTGGCCTTCTCTTAATCAGGGGCGCACAAGTGAGCTGATATCGCTTCCAAGAGGAGAGATTTCGACGGTTGTTTCTATAATTACCGGACACTGTCTTATAGGGAAGCACGCAGAGCGGTTAAATGTGCCGTCGAATGACTTTTGCCAAAGTTGCATGGATGAAGAGTAGTTGGAAACTATCGAACACTTTATTTGACATTGCCCGGCATTTTCTGATCAGATACTTGCTTCACTGGGATCTAGGGAGCTGTACGATCTATCTGATTTGTCGGATGTCAAAATTCAACATCTAAGGAGTTTCATAAGGAGCTCAAACTGGTGTAACGACAGCGACTAGTAGGGAAACCTATTACGGTCCCATGGTATCACAATGGACCTCAGAGTCTACGTGTGTTGACGTAAAACGTCAGTAGCCACTTACAACCTAACCTTAGCACGATCACTTATAGCAACCAATTTGATAGCAAACAGATATAAAATTATGTATTTGAAGTCCTAGTCAAATTTAATTACTGTAACGCCTTCCATGTCTTCCACTAATACCCAACCAATTTAACAATTGAGTGTTTATTGTTTATTATCATGTCATATAAAAAAATTAAAAGAAAAATGAATTCTGCTGCTACTGCTGATGACTAAACTTAAACTCTAGCCAATTCATCCATTAAACTATTCCATGGATTTTTTAGCATTATTCTTGTTTTTACTTAAACTTAGTTGTGTAAATAACAGCTGCTTCTACTAAATGTTTATTGTTTATGTTAATTTCCAGCAATAAAATTTATTTTTATGGTTGAATTGTAATTTTTATATTTTTTGCAATTTTCATTTAAAACGGAACAGAGAATGAGTTTGAAAATGAATGAATTAAGAAATTATTCGTTTGTTAACTATTGAGTGAGCAAAACTACAAAGCGGAGAGGACAATGACTTATGATTTGACAGGGATCAACTGTACCCAACTTTCCGCGCAATTATCAAAAAAAAAATAAAATAAAATCGGTCCAACGGTTTTCGAGATATCGCTATTTAAAATATACAAAAATGGCGACTTTTTTCTAGCAATTAAAAAAAAGAACGAAATCTCTAAGTTTTTGTCCTTGACCCTTTCAAAAAGCTTGAGAGAAACTTTAATTTAAAATTAATATGAGCCACTTCCGATCATTTTAACCCGCGCCGACCTACGATTAAAATTAAGGTTTCTTTAAAAATGTTCACCATAACCCTAAACTTTGATCAAATGGTTCCATGAGTTAAAATTGTCCAATTTGGCTCAAATTAAGTTTTAATGAAAATTTGCTTCAAGCTCTATGAGATAGTCAATGGAAAAAAATTTTAAGATTTTTTTAAATTATTTTTTAAAACCGTAATTTTTTAAAATTTTTTGAAAAATTTTAAATGGCGATATCTCGAAAACCGCTCGAATGTTTTCAGAAATTCGTTTTATTCGTCGGCTAAATTAATAAAAATAATGTATCGCAAGATATTTTTTATTTATTTAATTAAAGTATTTATTATTTGACCTTTGCAATTTTAAATAAATAAAAATTCTTCGAGCTCGAGGCCAGTTTTTTTTCTGTAAATAAATGTTCTTTTATTTCATTCCTATATTTCGATCTTCTTTCTTTTTCATCATTAGGGAATTAATGAATTTTTATGAACACGAAAACTTAAAAATATGTTGTGAACGCATTGCCATCTAGTCCAATTTTAGATGACAATGGGTTCACAATATATTTTTAAGTTTTTGTGTTTATAAAAATTCACTAAATCCCTGATGATGATCCTCAAAGAGGATCGAAATATTGGAATGGAATAAAAGAATATGCATTTACAAGAAAAAACGGGCCTCGAGCTCAAAGAATAATTATTTTTATTTTTTTTTTTTATTTTTCAAAAATCAAAAAATTAGGTAGAAATTTTCCAAAAATCCAAAACGAAGGGTGTGACGAGTAAATATAATCGGATTTTCTCAAATTACGTTTAAATTAAAGATGGTCTCAAGCTCTATGAAAGCCTCAAAGAAAAGAAATTTTGAGATGGTTTTAAAAAAATATTGGAATGGAATAAAAGAATATTTATTTACAAGAAACAACTGGAAGAAAAAAAATTTTGAGATGTTTTAAAAAAAAAAAATGGGAATGGAATAAAAGAATATTTTTTACGAGAAAAAACTAAATCCTGATGATGATCCTCAAAGAGGATCGAAATATTGGAATGAAATAAAAGAATATTTATTTACAAGAAAAATCTGGCCTCGAGCTCAAAGAATTTGTATTTATTTTTTTTTATTTTTCAAAAAACCAAAATTTATGTAGAAATTTTCCAAAAATCCATTACGAAAGGAGGAACGAGTATAATTGATCGGATTTGGTTCAGATTAAGTTTAAATGAAAGATTGTTTCAAGCTTTATGAAAGGGATAAAGAAAAGAAATTTTGAGATGTTTTTAAAACAATATTGGAATGAAATAAAAGAATATTTATTTACAAGAAAAAACTGGAAGAAATAAAATTTTGAGATGTTTTTAAAAAAAATATTGGAAAGGAATAAAAGATTATTTATTTGCAAAAAAAAACTAAATCCTGATGATGATCCTCAAAGAGGATCAAAATATTGGAATGGAATAAAAGTGTATTTATTTACAAGAAAAAAACTGGCCTTGAGCTCGAAGAATTTTTATTAATTTTTTAAAAAACCAAAATTTAGGTAGAAATTTTCCAAAAATCCAAAACGAAGGGCGTAACGAGTATAAATGATCGGATTTGGTTTATATTAAAGATTGTTCCAAGCTCTATGAAAGGGATAAAGAAAAGAAATTTTGAGATGTTTTTTAAACAATATTGGAATGGAATAAAAGAATAATTAGTTACAAGAAAAAACTAGAAGAAAAAGAAATTTTGAGATGTTTTTAAAAAAATATTGGCATGGAATAAAAGAATATTTAGTTACAAGAAAAAACTAAATCCTGATGATGATCCTCAAAGAGGATCGAAATATTGGAATGGAATAAAAGAATATTTTTTACAAGAAAAAACTGGCCTCGAGCTCGAAGAATTTTTATTAATTTTTCAAAAAACCAAAATTTAGGTAGAAATTTTCCAAAAATTCATTACGAAAGGAAAAACGAGTATAAATGATCTGATTTGGTTCAAATTAAGTTTAAATAAAAGATTATTTCAAGCTCTATGAAAGCCTCAAAGAAAAGAAATTTTGAGATGTTTTCAAAAAAATATTGGAAGGGAATAAAAGAATATTTTTTACAAAAAAAAAAACTGGAAAAAAAAGAAATTTTGAGATGTTTTTAAAAAAAAAATATTGGAAGGGAATAAAAAAAATATTTATTTGCAAGAAAAAACTAAATCCTGATGACGATCCTTAAAGAAAATCAAAATATTGGAATGGAATAAAAGAATATTTATTTACAAGAAAAAACTGGCCTCGAGCTCGAAGAATTTTTTTAATTTTTCACAAAACCAAAATATTGGTAAAAATTTTCCTAAAATCCAAAACGAAGGGTGTAAATATAATCGTATTTTGCTAAAATTAAGTTAAAATGAATTGTCTCAAGCTCTATGAAAGGCACAAAGAAAAGAAATTTTGAGATGTTTTAAAAAAAAATTGGAATGGAATAAAAGAATATTTATTCACCAAACAAAACTAGAAGAAAATGAAATTTTGAGATGTTTTAAAAAAAAAATATTGGAAAGGAATAAAAGAATATTTATTTGCAAGAAAAAACTAAATCCTGATGATGATCCTCAAAGAGGATAGAAATATTGGAATGGCATAAAAAAATATTTATTTACCAGAAACAACTGGCCTCGAGCTTAAAGAAGTTTTATTAATTTTTCAAAAAACCAAAATTTAGGTAGAAATTTTCTAAAAATCCATTACGAAAGGCGGAACGAGTATAAATGATCGGATTTGGTTCAAATTAAGTTTAAATGAAAGATTTTTTCAAGCTCTATGAAAGTGATAAAGAAAATAAATTTTGAGATGGTTTTAAAAAAAAATATTGGAATGGAATAAAAGAATATTTTGTTAGAAGAAAAAACTGGAAGAAAAAGAAATTTTGAGATGTTTTTAAAAAAAATTGGAAAGGAATAAAAGAATATTTATTTGCAAGAAAAAACTAAATCCTGATGATGATCCTCAAAGAGGATCAAAATATTGGAATGGAATAAAAGAATATTTATTTACAAGAAAAAACTGGCCTCGAGCTAAAAGAATTTTTATTTACCATTTTTCAAAAATCAAAAATTTTCGTAGAAATTTTCCAAAAATCCAAAACGAAGGGCGTAACGAGTAATTATGATCGGATTTTGCCCAAATTAAGTTTAAATGAAAGATTGTCTTAAGCTCTATGAAAGGCTCAAAGAAAAGAAATTTTGAGATGTTTTAAAAGAAATTGGAATGGAATAAATGAATATTTATTTACAAGAAACAACTTAAAGAAAAATAAATTTTGAGATGTTTTAAAAAAAAAATTGGAATGGAATAAAAGAATATTTTTTACAAAAAAAAAACTAAATCCTGATGATCCTCAAAGAGGATCAAAATATTGGAATGGAATAAAAGAGTATTTATTTACAAGAAAAAACTGTCTTTTTCAAAAAACCAAAATTTAAGTAGAAATTTTCCAAAAATCCAAAACGAAGGTCGTATTGAGTAAATATGATCGGATTTGGTTCAAATTAAGTTTAAACGAACGATTTTTTCAAGCTCTATGAAAGGGATAAAGAAAAGAAATTTTGAGATGCTTTTAAAAAAATATTGGAAAGGAATAAAAGAATATTTATTTGTAAGAAAAAACTAAATCCTGATGATGATCCTCAAAGAGGATCGAAATATTGGAATGGAATAAAAGAATATTTATTTACAAGAAAAAACTGTCCTCGAGCTCGAACAATTTTTATTAATTTTTCAAAAAACAAAAATTTGGGCAGAAATTTTCCAAAAATCCATTACGAAAAGAGGAACGAGTATAAATGATCGGATTTGGTTCAAATTAAGTTTAAATGAAGAAAGATTGTTTCAAGCTCTATGAAAGGAATAAAGAAAATAAATTTTGAGATGTTTTTAAAACAATATTGGAATGGAATAAAAGAACAATTATTTACAAGAAAAAACTGGAAGAAATAAAATTTTGAGATGTTTTTAAAAAAATATTGGAATGGAATAAAATAATATTTATTCGCAAGAAAAAACTAAATCCTGATGATGATCCTCAAAGAGGATCGAAATATCGAGCTCGAAGAATTTTTATTTTTTTACTTTTCAAAAATCAAAAATTTTGGTAGAAATTTTCCAAAAATCAAAAACGAAGGGCGCAACGAGTAAATATTGTCTCAAGCTCTATAAAAGATTGTCTCAAGCTCTATAAAAGGCTCAAAGACAAGAAATTTTAAGACGTTTTTAAAAAAATATTGGAATAGAATAAAAGAATATTTATTTACAAGAAAAAACTGGAACAAAAAGAAAGTTTTGAGATATTTAAAAAAAAATTTTGGAATGGAATAAAAGAATATTAGTTACAAGAAAAAACTGGCCTTGAGCTCGAACAATTTTTAATTATTTTTTTATTTTTCAAAAATCAAAAATGTTGGTAGAAATTTTCCAAAAATCCAAAATGAAGGGCGCAACGAGTAAATACAATCGGATTTAGTTCAAATTAAGTTTAAAGATTGTGTCAAACTCAATGAAAGGCTCAAAGAAAAGACATTTTGAGATTTTTTAAAAAAAATTCTTGAATGCAATTTAAAAAAATGATATCTCGAAAACCGATTTTAATTTTTTTTTGATATTCGTGTTCATCGAAATAAACAAGTAGGATGTGTCGAAAGACATATTTGTTTTTTTTTTTTTTTTTTTATTTTCAAAAATCCAAAACTTTGACGGCGGGGGCTACGGATTAATTTAGTTTGATTTGCCTCAAGTTGTAGGCATGGGAGCATAAAAATTTGCCAATACGTTCAAAATCGCAAGAAAAAGTTTTTTTCATACAAAAAATTACGGTCTTATGTCACAAAGGGCAATTAAACCTGCCGAAATACCATTATTGTTCATATAAGAGATCTTAATCACAGTATAAGAGATTGATTAATTCTTAACACTTACTTGAATAGATAATTTTGTAAATAAATGTTGATCCAAAATAATACTCACCTAAAAAAGAAGAAAAAAATATACAAAAATATTAGTTAAAATTTTATTTGTATAAGAGTTGTATAAGAGAAAACATAAAATAGCATAACTCATACAACAATTCATTTAAAATATAGTTCTAATAATATTATCGAAAAAATAAAACACGTTTCATATTGATTTCTAGTTTAATATATAATCTATCCTAAAGTAAAATATATTTTCTCGTTTATTTTAAAGCTAATCATAACTTTTACAAACTTACTGTTAATAATATCAAGCAAAAATATCATTGAAATATTAAAACAAATAGACAAAAAATATAGAAAAAAAACTAAAACAGACACGAACAGATAGTAAAACAATGGCCAAAAAATAAAGGAAACTGTTGGCTTCACCAAAAAAAAAAAATGAATAAAAAAATAGTAGATTTCATAGGAAATGACAAAGTTAGTTAAATCATCGTCATCATCTCCATTAGTGTCATTTTGTTGAAATAGAAGAGTTGTGTAAGGCATGTGGCATAAAAGAGTTCGGTTTGATATTATTTACAAAATATATCAAATTAGTTGAAGATTTTTGGGTGGCAAACATTTTTGATAGGTTTTTGGTATTATTTTTTATTGTTAGTATAAGAGATGGTCTTAGTATAAGAGAATCAAGTTTTAACATAAGAAGCGGCAGTTAGTATAATATATAAAACTTTTAATAAAAAGACCCTAAGGGATTGGGGATTGAAGTTATAGTATAAGAGATGTTTATTTTAGTATAAGAGACTGTGGTGTTAGTATATAATATAGAAATATTGACATAATAAATGTTTGTAAGTGTTACAAATTGAAAATACTGTGAAGGTATAAACGATTTTAACGTAGTATAAGAGTTTTTGAACTTGGTATAAGATATTGTATAAATTCTTAAAGATATAATTACCTTAGAAGACTTATAAAAAAGGCTTATTTTCTTTGTTTTCAATAAGATATGATAGTATAAGACTTTAAAAGTTATGTATAAATTTAGTATAAGAGTTGATGGATCAGGTATACATTATTGCACATATTGTTTAAAATATTATAATCTTAGTATAAGAGACTATTTTAACCGAATATGTGATAGCCATGCAACCTGTAAACCTCCTTTCGGTCGAACTCTACAATTTGGTATTATTTTTTATTTAATTGTTAGTATAAGAGATGGTCTTAGTATAAGAGAATCAAGTCTTAACATAAGAAGCGGCAGTAAGTATAAGTAATAAAACTATTAATGAAAAGACCCTATGTAATGTTTAAGGGATTGAAGTTTAAGTATAAGAGATGTTTGCTTTAGTATAAGAGACTGTGGTGTTAGTATATAATATAGAAATATTGACATAATAAATGTTTGTAAGTGTTACAGATTGCAAATACTGTGAAGGTACAAATGATTTTAACCGAAGTATAAGAGTTTGTGGACTTGGTATAAGATATTGTATAAATTCTTAAAGATATAATAGCCTTAAAAGGCTTATAAAAAGGGTTTATTTTCTTGGATTTCAATAAGATATGATAGTATAAGACTTTAAAAATTATGTATAAGTTTAATATAAGAGTTGATGGACCAGGTATACGTTATTGCAGATATTGTTTAAAATATTATAATCTTAGTATAAGAGACTATTTTAACCGAATATTTGATACCCATTCAACCTGTAAACCTCCTTTCGGTCGAACTCTACAATTTTTATGTTGTCCCCTTTAAATTTACAATGAAAAAAAGAAAAAAAAATACATTTTGCCCAAAAAAAAACATTCGCCACATACAAAAGTGCAAATTGTTAAAACATGCTGTTTGACTATTTTGTAATATGAGAATGCTATGGATTCCAGTTTAAAGCAAAAACAAAAAGAACGAATGATACACAGAGGTTGTATTGTGTATCATCATTATGGTGAGTATAAATAATGTTGGTGGCGTTTCCTTGCAAATACTAGCAAGGAGCATATAAAGAAAAGGAGGTCAGAAAACAGATAAATAATCACAATCTAAACAAAATGGGCAAAATATTTTTAAGAAATAATAAATATGCATAAAAATGTTATCAATTTGTGGCATATTTTTATAAAACTGCTTATTTTGATTTTAAATGCATATTTTTTTTTTTTATTTGTAAGTTATAAATAAATACCCGAGTAAAAAAGTTTTTGATATAATTATATATAATTTGATAAAATTATATCAAATTGTATATAATTATATTTGTCAAAAAATTGTATAAAATTATATAAAATTATAAATAATTTGATAAAATTATATATAATTATAGGATTTGGTGGATATAATTATATAAAATTACATCAAATTATATATAATTTGATAAAATTATATAAAATTTTATAAAATTTAATCTAATTATATATAATTTGATATAATTTTATATAATTATATCCACCAAATCCTGGATATAATATATCGTTAAACTATATTCAATTTGAGCTAACTAAAAAAACAAAACTTTTCAGGAGAGCAAAAAAACCGTCGCATTCGCGTATTTTTAAATGTTTTGTCATTCGATCTTTTACAATATTAATTAATAATTACTACTAAATTTTACATGTGCCTTGTTTGTAAAAATTCGTATTATTCGCTGAGTTACAGCAGATAGCTCAACCTTTTTTATTTGAAATTAATCAACCTAAGCAGATAGCTCATTAAATATAGACTTTAAAGCTTTATAACTTTTTAACGGATTATGATAAAAATATGATTTTGGTACCATATTTCTCAGTTTTTTAAGCACTTCCAGTACAGGTATTAAAAAATACTTTTAAGTTTTTTTTTTTTTAAATCATCGATTTTTTCGCGCTTTATCGCCATTATTTGGAACCTTCATGAAGCTTGCGAAAAATGTCATATCACTTGTGTTTGCTGTACAATCGAATGGGCAAAAAAAATATGCAAAAAGTTTAACCGTTTTTGCTCCGCATCGAAATAAGGGTCAAAAACCGCGTTTTTAACCGCGGAAAGGAGTTGAAATTTTCCAAAAAAAAATTATGCCGTTATTTTTATTGATGGAAAACCCGTCTAAAAAGTGATAATATCAAAAAATTTAAACTTAAAAGTTTACTCTAGTAAACTATACTGTAGATAGCTCAAATTTTTATTTATAAAAAAACATGGTTTCACATAGCTCATGCTATTTTTGCAATAAAATAGTCTTAAAATAATTTTTTTGTTCTGAAATTTATTCCATAGATGACATTTACGCCAACGAACATTTTGCCATCAAAATCTCATTTTCGTCAACCGAGCAGATAGCTCAAATTGAATATAGTTCCACGATATATAATTTTATCAAATTATATATAATTTTATATAATTTCATCCAACTTTTTGGAAAATTTTAACTATTTATATAATTTTATATAATTATATATAATTTGATATAATTTTATCAAATTATATATAATTATATAAAAACTTTTTTACTCGGGTACATATTTTGCCAAGAAATTTGAAAAAACTAAAACAAAATTTTATGTTTTTTACCCTCCACTTACAATTAGTGATAGAGGGTAAGTTTGACATTCCGTTTGTAACTCATCGAAATATCGAAACATGGGGAATGCCCCATAGTGTATATGGGGCATTCCATGTCAAATCGGACACTTTGAAAATTTCAAAAAACAGATAACTAAGGCAAATCAAAACAAAATGGACAAAATATTTTTACGAAATAATAAATATGCATAAAAATGTTATCAATTTGTGGCATATTTTTATAAAAAAATGCATATTTTGATCTCAAATGCATATTTTTGGATTAAGTTATAAATAAATGCATATTTTGCCAAGAAATTTGCAAAAACTAAAACAAAATTTTATGTTTTTTTACCCTCCACTTACAATTATTGATAGAGGGTAAGTTTGTCATTCCGTTTGTAACTCATCGAAATATCGGTCTAGGACCCCATAGTGTATATGGGGCATTCCATGTCAAATCGGACACTTTGAAATTTTTTTTTTAGATTTTCCCAATTTGTTTACAGTTTTTAGTACCCTTCAAAAACTTCTTCGTGGTAAATTTTCAGATTTTTTTGATGACCCGTTCAAAAGATATCAAATTTTTTAAAATTGGTAGTTTGTTCCTTAACTCAAACGTCTTTTACTCATAACTTCTTCAATCAATAATGGTCCAAATTTCAATTTTTTTTTACGTACTTTTTAAAAAAAAATCCCAAAAAGTTCTTAAAAGCGCTCTAGTATGCAATTTTTAAATTTTTAAATTTAAATCTCATTTTTGAAAATGTTTGTACTCTTCGATTTTTTTGAAATTTTTTTGTGTAAAACATCTATCGATTCTACAAATTTTTTGCCCAGGAGTATCGTGGAATAACGATTATTACTATTTTTTTAAATTTTTTGAAAAAAATTTATTGTAATTTTTCCAATCTTAAAATCATTTCTACACTGATAGAAAAACGCTTCATATCACTAATCAATGGAATTCATTAACGTTGATTCATTGCAACAACGAAATTTTTCATATGCTGAATGAAATTTCATACATATTGTGCAAGATATTCATTAATTTTGATTCATTAGATTTCGTAATTTCATTAAAAAATTTCATTAAGTTTTGTTTACAAAATTTTCTGTTTTTTGACACTTGTCGTGTCGCATCTTTTTAGTCTGTTAGTTTACGCGCGCAAAAAACAGCTGATCAGAGCGTGATTTTTTCTAAGAATTTTTTTACGAAATTTAAAGTGAAATGTTGTTGATTAATTATAAGTATTTATTAAACTCACGTTGTTTTAAATTATTTCGGAGTTTTACTTATGTATTAAAAGTAAACGTTATAGTAAAATTTTGTGTGAGAAAACTGAGTGAAATCCATAGATAAAATAAAAAATATGTGAAAGTGTTTTTTTAACTTGATTATTTTGTGATTTTTTTCAGATTTTTTTTACGAAATTTTAAATAAAAACTAAATTATTAATTAACTAATTTTTGTGATGTTTTTTATTAGTTCGTGGTTTTAATGTATTACAATTTAAGGTTGGAGTAAAATTTTGTGCGAGAAAACTAAGTGAAAACAATTTTTTATTATTTTTAATTCTAAAAAAAGATCTTTACAATTTCATACATATATTTCATTTTAAAAATAAAAGTAACATTTATTCAATAAAAGTATTTAATTTCAAAAATAAAAAGTAGGATTTATTCAATTAAAGTATTTCATAAGAATTAAAAACTTTTTTCATTAAAGTAATGAAACATTTTCATAATATACAATCATTTTGTATGAACAATTTTCATTAATTTAATGAAACTTGTTCTTGCAATTACATTTTATGATACCCATTTCATTAATTCAATGAAACCCTACATAGGTTCCTTTTTAACGTCATTTTTCATAACATTAATGTAGATTTTCATTATTGTCATGTACAAATTTCTATCAGTGTACTGCTCCAATGGTGCGTCATAGAGGGGTCATTTCAAAGACCGACCCCCATTAAGTTTTACGTCTTAACATTTCTTTTGAACAAACTAATACCCTATCTTCAATTTCTAAGGGGGCTCCCACACAAAACGAAATTTTTTTTTAAATTTGCTCCAACCGCTCTCATTGCCCTTATAGTGCCCTTAGAGCAATGGTTCCCAACCTTTTTTACGTCACGCCCCACTTTTAAGTTAAAAAAATTGCCTAGTCCCCCTTACACTTAAGAAAAATTTAATAATTTTTCTAATTTTTGTTTCTAATGAAAAATTACTACTGGTTTCGCAAAGTTTTTGTAAAATAAGCTTTTAAACTAAGTTTTTTGTAAAAATGTTTAACAATTAACAAAAGTTTTGTAGTTAATTTTGCTAAAAAAATAGTTTTTGTAGTAAATTTGACTAAAAAAAATCTTGAAAATTTGCTCGTTGCCCCCCTGGAACCTTCAAATTGCCCCCCAGTGGGGCGAGAATCAAAGGTTGGGAACCATTGCCTTAGAGCAACAAAATGTATGATCGCCCCACAATATTTTTTTAGTCCAAATATTTTCTCTGAACACACCTACCCTCTATCTCTAATTTTTAAGGCGGTGCCCATACAAATTTTTTTAATTTTTTGTAAATTTGTTTTACTTAATCAGCTTCTATCGGTCCAATGGTGCGTAGCCTACTTAGGGAGTGGAGATAGGACGTAGGTATATTTTAAAAAAATGTTGTAGGGTAAAAATAAATGGTGGTCGGTCTCACTAATGACCCCTCTCGGACGCACCATTGGACTGGTAGAAGCTGACTAAATAAAACTAATTTATAAAAAATAAAAAAAAATTGTATGGGGACCGCCTTAACAATTAGAGATACAGGGTAGGTGTGTTCAGAGAAAATGTTTGGACTAAAAAAATATTGTGGGTCAATCATACATTTTGTTGCTCTAAGGGCACTATTAGGGCAGTTAGAGCGTTTGGAGCAAATTTTAAAAAATGTCGTTTTGTGTGGGAGCCCCCTTAGAAATTGGAGATAGGGTATTAGTTTGTTCCAAAGAAATGTTAAGACGTAAAAATTAATGGGGATCGGTCTTATAAATTACCCCTCTATGACGCACCATTGGAGCAGTAGAAATGATTTTAAGATTGGAAAATTACAATAATTTATTTTCAAAAAATTTAAAAAAATAGTAATAATCGTTATCCCATGATCCTCCTGGGCAAACAAATTTGTAGAATCAATAGAAGTTTTACACAAAAAAATTAAAAAAAAAACCGAAGAGTACAAACATGTTCAAAAATGAGATTTAAATTTTAAAACTTAAAAATCGCATACTAGGACGTTTTTAAGATTTTTTGGAGATTTTTTTTTTAAAGTACGTTAAAAAACAAAAATTTTGAAAAAAAAAAATTAAATTTGGACCATTATTGAAGAAGTTATAAGTAAAAGAAGTTTGAGTAAAGGAACAAACTAACAATTTTTAAAAATTCGATATCTTTTGAACGGGTCATCAAAAAAATCTGAAAATTTACCACGAAGAAGTTTTCGAAGGGTACTAAAAACTGTAAACAAATTGGGAAAATCTAAAAAAAAATTTTTCAAAGTGTCCGATTTCACATGGAATGCCCCATACCCGAGTAAAAATTTTTATATGATACAATATATAATGATATGTAAGACAATATATATTTATACGCAATTTGATCCGAATAATGGTGGATGTTTTTGCATTAAAAAAGATCAACTTGTATAAAATATGATTTGATTTCATCCGAGTTTTGACCAGACATTGCCATATATTAGTGGATCTAGTTAGATATAATTGCATAAAAACATGTAAAATCCTAGTGTTTTTTGTTTGGGTTGAGATACACCACAGGTCAACGATACATTCACCAAACATATAATTTTCTTAAACAAAAAAAATGTTCGGGTACGCTTCGAACCAGATAGGTGATATACATAACCCTAACAAGGAAATGTTCAGGAACATTTTAAAAAGTTTCTTATACTTTGCCTTAAAAACTTAGAAAATTGTTGGTTAAATGGAAACATATAGTGTTATATATGGAACAGAATAGGATATCGAGACCTTAGAACAACAAGGTTCTATTTGCTTAAAGAAATAGGCACAGATAGAACCTTGTCGTCCCAAGGTCGCGATATATATAATTTTATATTAAATTATACAGAAAAACAAATTTTGTATTGACCCTCATAAAATTTTATATAATTATATCAACCACACACCTTTTAATCCGAATCAAGATTCAATTATATATAACTACATATGACTGCATTTAAAAAATTTTGAAAATATCTCACGCGATGTATAATCATATATGATTTATTATGTTTGCATCAAGTTATATATTGTTATATATGTTTATTTTTACTCGGGTATGCATATTTTTCGAAAAAGTTACTATTTTGGTTTGAATGTCTTTTAGCGAAGACATTCAAATGGCAATTTTAGTCCACGCGATTTGGTTTTAGATCTCCTCTTAAGTAAGATCTCTACCATTACATGACTGACAATTGTGCCACTACTCCAGTAAAACAGCTTCTAGTTATTACAGCAGTTTTCGCCTGCAGAACATAAAAAACCAAAAAAACTGTTTTAATGTACAGACAATGGAACTGGCTGGAGTTGCAAACGTAGAAAAGAAGGTCATAACCACGTTTGTCTTTGTGAAAAAATACAAATATGTCGTCTCCTTTTGAAAAAAGCGAAATAAATGGAAAAATAATAAAAAAAAATGCAGCAAAATTTTACACAAAAAAAAATAGCCATGACAGACATGAGAAAAAATAAAATAATAATAAAACAAACATAATAAAAAAATAAAAAAAGTGGTTTATACACAGAAAAAAATATGAAGGAAACAAATTTGAGTAATCACTTGTTTAAATTTAAAAACAAAAATTGAGTAATTTTTTAATTGACGCAATTAAAAATTTACTCAAAAATTTTAAAAACAATTTAAGTAAATAATTTAATAAAAATTTAATAGTTTTTTTATTTTTTTTAACTCTCATAGTTTTTTGAATTCTCGTTTAGTTTATAGTTTTTTGTGTATGTATATGAAAGTTTGTAATCGTCTTTATAAAATTTTCCTATGTTTTTGAGACATAAATATGTTTGGTAAAGTTTGAAAAAACAAGTTTTTTGTTTTTTTTTTTTTGTAAAAAAATTTAAAACTATTTTAAACTTTTAAAAAAATAAATAGATAAATTTTGAGTAAATTTTTAATTGTGTCAATTAAAAATTTACTCAAATTTTTTTTCAAACATTTAATAAATTTTTATTAAAAATTTACTCAATACTATTAAATCGTTTACTGGTGCAAAATTGAGTAATTTTTTACTCAATTTTTTACAATAGTATTAAAAATTTACTCAAATATTTTTTTTATTTTTTTCTGTGTACTATATCGCGAAACATATTTTCATCCTTGTCCATCTTTATTTTCACATTTTTAAATAGTATTGTTTTATGATGATGCCCTAGAGCTCGTCATTTCATTTTTTGTATTTTTATGACAGAGAATCTTTTGTAATTTATACTTGGCTTAATATATTTGTTTTTTTTTTTTTTTTTTTTAAACAAAGGTTGATACAATTTTATTGAATTTCCGAATTTGTCGGTTAAAAAATATATGTTATTAATAGGGATGAGATTTTCATTTTCATACTAAAAAATTGAAAATATACGCCAAAAAATTCAAAATATGCACTAAAAAACCTAAAAATATGCACTAAAAAATAAAATGTGTGCAATAAAAATCTTTTTTTTTACATAAAAAAACTTCTTAAAAAGCAAAAAATAACGCCGGGTTTAAACAGTAACATTTAAAACTTTATATAAGCAAGATTTTTTTTTTTAGAAATTAAGACAATTAAAAACAAGTAGAAAAGTTAAATTCGACTTGGCCGAATCTATGAATACCCTCCACAATGCCCATTTTAAGTGATAATTAATTTTCTAACGTGAAAAAAAATAACAGTTTTGAATAGAAATATTTTATTTTGTTTAAAAAAATTTTTTTTTAGTAATTTTTGAAAAAAAAAAAAATAATTTACTAATTTTTTTTTTTTTTGAGTGTAAAATTTTTTTTGAGTGTAAAATTTTTTTCAAGTGTATTTTTTTTTTATTTTGGTATAAAAATATTTTTGAGTGACAAAAATACGTTGTAAAATATTTTTGTGACTTACCAATGTTTTTAAAACAGGTTTAATGGGTTTTCAACAAGTGAATTTTAGGTGAAGCTAATCTGAAATTCACGGTTTTGCTAATAACTTTTGAACCACTGGACCGATTTGGCTGAAATTTAATACGAACGAGGCTGGAGGAACGCAAAATATATATGCCAAGCTACAGCATCATAGTATAGTATATATAGTGCTTTTTATCTCAAAAATTCACGAAAAACCCTTGCCGAAATTCAGTCTTTTGCTCATAACTTTTGAACCACTGGACCGATTTCGCTGAATTGCAATACCAACCTGACCAGGTAAATGCCCAACATATATGCCAAACTTCAGGAACCTCCGTTAAGTCTTTCAAAAGTTAGCGTGTTCTCAACAGACAGACAGACAGACGGACAGACGGACGGAAGGACGGACGGACGGACGGACGGACGGACGGACATCGCTAGATCGTCTTAAAATCGATCGAGGATCATGAATATATATACTTTATGGGGTCCTAGACCAATATTTCGAGGTGTTACAAACGGAATGACAAACTTATATATACCATCTATCACTAGAGTGGAGGGTATAAAAAAGAATATAAATAATTCATTTTTTAAAAAATAAATAATTTAAAAAAAAACACATTTTTTTTTTAATAAAAAGGTTTAAAAAAAAAATATTTTTTCAAACTTTATCATTTTATAAAGTTAGGTATACACCTTTTATATACATACACATAAAACTATAAACAAAATGAGAATTCAAAAATCTATCTGAGAAATAAAAAACTTTCAACAAACTGTTTATACATCTGTAATTGTTTTTGTAAGTAAAACAATGCAAGAGATAAACACATTCTCGCACACACGAAAAACACAGCAAAACAAAAAACAAAAAAAAGTTAAATTCGGCCTTGCCGAATGTAGTGATACCCTCCACAATTTCAAAAAGATTATTGCAAAAAACTTTATTTAAAAGGAAATTACTTTTGAAAAAAAAAAAAAAAATTTGAAAAAAAAATTCCGCGAAAAAAAATTTTGGTAAAAAAAAAAATCCGCGAATCCGAAAAAAAAAAATCCGCGATTTTTTTTTTTTTTATTTTGTCAAAACATATGTTCGTACTCATGGACGTATACAGGGGGTGGGCACAGGGGGCACGTGCCCCCCCTTTTTCAATTAATTTTCAAGTACTTCTAGTTAAAACTAGATATAAATAGTCAATCTCAAACAATTTTGGGAGTTGTGCCCCCCCCTTTTCAAATTCCTGGATACAGCGCTGTTCGTACTTGTTTAAATACCATTTAGTGTTCAATTATGTTCACATATGTCAACCAGCAGCCGAATTAGAGCATTTTGTATTTTTAGGTTATGTTGAATGTACTGAAATTTTTTAGGTGTGCTTACATTTTCGTTCATAACTTTTGAACCGCTGAACCGATATCGCTTAAATGCAATACTAAACTTCTCGGGAGAACTTCCAATATATATGTTAAGTTTCAGTCATCTCTGTGCAATATTTTGTCCGCTAGAGCATTTTCCACAGACAGACAGACAGACGGACAGACGGACAGACGGACAGACGGACATCGCTAGAATGTCTTAAAATCGATCGGGCATCATGAATATATATACTTTATGGGGTCCCAGACCAATATTTCGATGAGTTACAAACGGAATGACAAACTTATATATACCCACTAAATGGAGGGTATAAAAAATAAGTAAAGCTAAGAATTTAATTATACAATTAATTATATTATTTAAATATTTAATTAATATGAAACTGAAAAACAATTAAAATGTTAATTAAAGAAAAGTTAAAAATTTGATTAAACAATTAATTATATTAATTAAAAATTTAATTGATATTAAATTAGAAAACAATTAAAATTTTAATTAAAATTAAATAAACGATATTATTTTCTGTGTGTGTGCAATAAAAATCTTTTTTTCACAGGAAAAACTTCTTAAAAAGCAAAAAACAACGCCGGGTTTAAACAGTTATATTTAAAACTTTATTTTTTAGAAATTTTTTAGAAATTAAGATACTTTATAAAAAAATTAGAAAGAAAAAAAATAATTTTTCTTATTTTCAAAATACAAATTTTTAAAATTTATAATAGTTTTTGAAACAAATAAATTTTAATTTGGGTTTTTGCTAATTTATGCCAAAATATGCAAAAAAAATGCACGTAACAGTTGGAAATATGCATAAAATATGAATTTAAAACCAAAATATGCACAAAATATGCATTTAAAACCAAAATATGCATTTTTACTAAAGTATGCAAAAATATGCAAAAACAATATGCAAAAACAAATTAACGCAAATTAAAAAAAAAAAAAAACAAGTGAGAGTGTTAAATTCGACTGTGCCGAATCTCCAACAGATAAAAAAAAAAATTTAAAAAAAAATTGCAGGGGCGTTTTTTTTTTGGAGGGGGGGGGGGTCAGAAGGGGTCATTGGGGGACACATAAACCAATGCGGTAAATGTTTAAAAATGCATTTATTATGCTTTTTGAGCTTAAGTAATACAATTTTATCATTATTTAAAAACATTTTTAAAATCCACGCCCACAAAAGGGGGCTGGCAAAAAAAATATTTTTTTTATTTCCCAAGTCCAAGTGCAGGACCTTGAACTTTTTCTGGCATCAAATTGTTTCATTTGCTTAACAAAAATACAAAAAACCCTGTGAAAATATGGCGTTTTTCAGAGGTTAGTTAAGTTCTTCAAAGGGGAACTTTTTTCCCCCTGGTCCGATTTTGCCCATTTACGAACTTAAACTGCCTTCGACCAAAAGACATATTCCTGCCAAACTTAACGAGTCTATCACTTTTCTTTTGGACTGCATCGTGTCTTATACAGACGGACGGACGGACGGACGGACGGACATACGGGCATTCTAGAAAAGTCTTAGAATCGATCATAGATCAATAATATATGGGGTATTCCATGTCAAATCGGACACTTTGAAAATTTTTTTTTTAGATTTTCCCAATTTGTTTACAGTTTTTAGTACCCCTCAAAAACTCCTTCGTGGTAAATTTTCATATTTTCTAGACGACCCGTTCAAAAGATTTTAAATTTTTAAAAATTTGTAACTTGCTCCTTTACTCAAACTTCTTTTACTCATAACTTCTTCAATAATAGTCCAAATTTCCAATTTTTTTTTTTTCTCAAAATTTTTGTTTTTTTGCGTACTTTCTAAAGAAAAATCCCAAAAAATTCTTAAAAGCGTTCTAAGTAGTATGCGATTTTTAAGTTTTTAAATTTAAATCTCATTTTAGAAAATGTTTGTACTCTTCGATTTTGTAGAAATTTTTTTGTGTAAAACTTCTATCGATTCTACAAATTTTTTGCCCAGGAGGATCGTGGGATAACGATTATTACTATTTTTTAAAAAAAATTTATTGTAATTTTCCAATCTTAAAATCATTTCTACTGCTCCAATGGAATAGAGCAACAAAATGTATGACCGACCCACAATATTTTTTTAGTCCAAACATTTTCTCTGAACACACCTACCCTCTATCTTTAACTGTTAAGGGGGTCCCCATACAATTTTTTTTATTTTTTCTAAATTTGTTTTATTTAATCAGCTTCTACCGGTCCAATGGTGCATCCGAGAGGGGTCATTAGTGAGACCGACCCCCATTTATTTTTACCCTACAACATTTTCTTAAAACATACCAACGCCTTATCTCCTCTCCCTAAGTAGGCTCCCATACAAATAACAGTTGGAGCAAATTTTATAAAAATGTAATGTTGTATGGTACTTAGGGAGTGGAGATAGGGCGTAGGTATATTTTAAAAAAATGTTGTACAAAAAATAAAAAAAAATGTATGGGGACCGCCTTAACAATTAGAGATACAGGGTAGGTGTGTTCAGAGAAAATGTTTGGACTAAAAAAATATGGTGGGTCGGTCATACATTTTGTTGCTTTAAGGGCACTATTAGGGCAGTTAGAGCGGTTGGAACAAATTTTAAAAAATGTCGTTTTGTGTGGGAGCCCCCTTAGAAATTGGAGATAGGGTATTAGTTTGTTCCAAAGAAATGTTAAGACGTAAAAATTAATGGGGGTCGGTCTTATAAAGGACCCCTCTATGACGCACCATTGGAGCAGTAGAAATGATTTTAAGATTGGAAAATTACAATAAAATTTTTTAAAAAAATTTAAAAAAATAGTAATAATCGTTATCCCACGATCTTCCTGGGCAAAAAATTTGTAGAATTGATAGAAGTTTTACACAAAAAAATTTCAAAAAAATCGAAGAGTACAAACATTTTCAAAAATGAGAGTTAAATTTAAAAACTTAAAAATCGCATACTAAGTAGAGCGCTTTTAAGAATTTTTGGGATTTTTTTTTAAAAGTACGCAAAAAAACAAAATTTTTGAAAAAAAAAATTGAAATTTGGACCATTATTGAAGAAGTTATGAGTAAAAGAAGTTTGAGTAAAGAAAAAAACTACCAATTTTTAAAAAATCGATATCTTTTGAACGGGTCATCAAAAAAATCTGAAAATTTACCACGAAGGGGTTTTCGAAGGGTACTAAAAACTGTAAATAAATTGGGAAAATCTAAAAAAAAAATTTTTCAAAGTATCCGATTTCACATGGAATGCCTACTTTAAGGGGTCCCGATCGATATTTCGAGGTGTTACAAACGAAATGACAAACTTATGTATACCCTCTATAACTAGAGTGGTGGGTATAAAAATTAAAAAGAAAAAAAATATTTTCAAAATAAAAAAATTTAAAATTTAAAATAGTTTTTGAAATAAATTTGGGTGTTTGCTAATTTATGCCAAAATATGCAAAAATATGCACTTAAATGTTAGAAATAGGCACAAAATATGCATTTAAATCAAAAATATGCATTTAAAACCAAAATAAGCATTTTTACTAAAATATCCAAAAACAAATCGATGCCATATTAACGCAAATTTAAAAAAAAAAAATTAAAAAGAAAAAAAATATTTTCAAAATAAAAAATTTTAAAATTTAAAATAGTTTTTGAAACAAATGTGGGTTTTTGCTAATTTATGATAAAATATGCAAAAATATGCACTTAAAAGTTGGAAATATGCACAAAATATGCATTTAAATCAAAAATATGCATTTAAAACAAAAATATGCATTTTTACTAAAATATGCAAAAACAAATCGATGCCATATTAACGCAAATTTAAAAAAAAAATTAAAAAGAAACAAAATATTTTCAAAATAAAAAATTTTAAAATTTAAAATTATTTTTAAAACAAATTTGGGTTTTTGCTAATTTATGACAAAATATGCACGTAAAAGTTGGAAATATGCACAAAATATGCATTTAAAACAAAAATATGCACAAAATATGCATTTAAAACCAAAATATGCACAAAATATGCATTTAAAACAAAAATATGCAAAAATATGCAGAAACAAATCGATGCCATATTAACGCAAATTTCTTAGTTCCGAAAGATAATTGGTCGATATCGTTTTTAGACTATCGAAAAAAACATGCATTTGCATGGAAGTCACATCCTTACACTCAAAATAATCACTCTGTTAAATTACAGAGATACTCTGCTGAGCCAGCAGAAAATACCATAGATTTCCAACCAGCAAGATTTTTTGTTATTTTACAAAGAAAACTCTGTAAAATGATTCCGATAAAAAAAACTGCAAATTTAAAGAATTATCTGTAAAATATTGATAAAACCGAAATGAATTTTTCCAAAAAAAACTCTGTAAATTTACAAAGTTTTAGTTAAATGCATTTTATGAGTTCAAAATTTTACAAAAAAAAACTCTATAAATTTACAAAGTTTTAGTTAAATCCATTTTATGAGTAAAACTTCTCTGCCTCAAAAACTTTAATTCAAATTAAAAAAAAAATATTTACTAAAATTTAAATTTTGTTAAATTTTCCCGCTTTAATGCTTCCAAACTGTAAATTTACTTTTTTTATTTTTGTGAAAATTACGAGTTTTTAACGAGTAACTGCAATTTAACAACATTTTGTTTTTCGGTCACAAGAAAATACAAAGTATTTTTTTAAAATCTGTATTTCGACAGATAACTTTGTCAAATATCTGTCGAATTGAGATTACAGTCATTTTACAGAGTATTTAACAGATTAATTATTTTGAGTGTAGTTATTAATATATAAAGGGAAGGGACTTCGATACAGTCGCTAACACCACAAAATCGGGCAGAAGGTCAAAAAATACTTGCACTCAAAATATTTTGTAGGCAAAAACAAATGAAAAACACATTTAAAACCACACTTAAAATAATAACTCTGTAAAATACTCAGTAAAATGACTGTAATGCCAATTCAAAATAAATAACATTAAACATTCAAAAATTACGGGTTTTTTCATTCTTTTTTACCAACAAATTCGAAAAAAAAATAACCTACGAAAACATTAAAAATTAATGATAGTTCTGTTAATTTTTACCAAAAAAAATAACCTACGAAAACATTAAAAATTAATGATTTCGTAGGTAATTTTTACAATTTTCTATTGAAATATTTTTTTTACAAATTTTTAATAAAATTTTGGGGAATCGATCACGCAATCAACTACATTCTGGCCAGACACTGTATCCATCGTGCCAAAGTCACTTGCTACATGTTTCTATATTTCTATACATAATTTTTTGATTTTTTTTTTTCTACAAAAAAAAACCTACTTCTGTATGTAAAAACTAATGATATCTCATTAAAAAATACCAACAATTAAAAAAAAAATTACTTACACAAATCATTAAAAATTTAAAGAATAATCAGTAGTTTTTACTTACAGAACAAAAATAAATGACTTTAAAAATTTAATGTTAATGAAAGTCTTTATTTTTTAGTGTGTTATTTTTGAAACAAAGAACAGAAGTAGTCATTAATAAAAACTGAACATCAAAAAAATGTTTTTTCTTTTAACAACGACTAAACGTAAAACTTTTTAAATAAACTACAAACAGTTAATGACATAATTTTTTGAGCATGTTTACAGTTGCTGTGTTTTTCAAAAAATGGATTTATTTTCAGATTAATCTTATTTTGTTTAAAATAAATATTTTATCATGCCAAAAAAATTTTGGAATATTTTTTTCCCTAATCTATGATAAATTATCAATTATAATCCGAAAACATGATAAAAAAATTTGGAAAATTGAAAAAGTTATAAATAAATCAAAATTAATCCAATTAAATTTAAGGATTTAATAAGTCCACTTTGGATTAATTTTGATTTATTTATAACTTTTTTCATTTTCCAGATTTTTTTATTATTTTTTCGGATAATAAATGCTATTTATCGTAGATTACGGAAAAAAATATCTCAAATTTGTTTTGGCATGTTACAATATTTATTTTGAATTAAATAAAATTAATCCGAAAATAAATCCACTTATTGAAAACACAGCATGTGTTAATTTATTTTAGGGTCGTTGAAAAAAGTATTTGATAACAAGTTTTAACAAATTTTAAAAAAATAAACAACTTCATACCAGCTTTTGTTTTTAAAATCCCCTTTTAAAGATCACTAACCTTAATAAATGCAAATCTGTATGCACATTTTCCAAAGGATTTATTATCAATTACCGCAAACAAAACTAAATATTTGCTTTAAAAATATTTGTTAATTATTTATAAATATTCTATCTGGATATTATGGATTTTGTATAAATCATGTGTAAACATTTTTAAATAACCAACCAATTTTCAACAATAACATATAAAATATTTATTGCAAAATATAAACAATAAAATACTAAAATAAATTTTATGCCAAACATCAAAAAAACAAAAAAAAAAATTAAATATTTGCACAAATATTTGTTTAACCTATTTTCATAAAAATGTTTATTTTTTTAATTTAAATTTAAAATTGTTTTTTACTTTTTTTTTTGCCACAACAATTTATTTTAATTTTTTGACTAGGAACAAGAATATATTTATGTAAAAAAATTTATATATGAAATAAATATTTTTTTTTTAAATAAACTGCATAAATATTAAAAGTCAAGTATGGCAACCAAAAAGAAAATAAAATAAAAAATTTACAAAAAAAAAAACTGTTAAAGAAAACCACGAAAACCCATCCACTGTATTATAAACTAGAAAAAAAAGAACTTCTTTTGAAGTTGAAATAGAAAAAAAGTAAGAACATTATAGCGAAAGGTTGAACATATAACACCCTACACTAGTGCTTCCCAGAAAATTTGCCCCAAGTCTAAATAATTCTTGGTAATGGACCGATTTAAATGAATATCGGAAGGAACTATAAAAATAAAATGTTTGAGCTCGAGGCCTGGATTTTGTAATTAAAATTCTTCTTTATTTATATCCAATATTTCGCTACTCATCGAGTAGCATCCTCAGGGAATATCACAAGTAAGTATAATTTATATGGTGTGTGACATAAATATAAATTATATTTACTTGTGATATTGTTCTTCCTCAGGGAATATCTTAAATTAAATTAAGATATTCCCTGAGGATGCTACTCAATGAGTAGCGAAATATTGGAAATAAATAAAGAAGAATTTTAATTACAAAATCCAGGCCTCGAGCTCGAACATTTTATTTTTAAAATTAAATTGGAAAGGTCGAATAAAAAACAACTATAACACAGGGTCACAAAAAATGATCTTTTTCAATTTGCCTGACATTTGACAACTGATTTATATGAAGTTTAGTGTGCTGATTCCGAATCTGTTATCCGATTTTTTCCATCAGCTCGCGTTAGCGAGCAAATCGCTGTTAAAGAGTCAAAAAGGTTCGTTTTTTACCAACTTTGCAAGGCTATAATTTCCAACACTTATTTTAGAGACTGAGTTTTAATCACGAACTTAACTAAATTGGATGCGAGGATTCCAAAAATGGTATTAATTTTTTTTCTGACAGCTTTAATTTTCGAGTTATGACTAGGGTGACCATTTTTTTCTGAGCTTAAATCAGTACGCCCAAGTTTTTATGTTTTTTTTTTTATAAATAACTCTCTAAAATTTTTTTCTATGAGAAAACACTAATGTTTTTTCAACACTCAAAAAAAAAGTATTTTAAGTAAAACCAACGGTTAAAAACAACTGCATAAAAACAACTATTAAAAAACAACTGCAAAAAACAACTGTTGTCGTTATTTTGCTGAAAATTTAGTTGACTTTAAACGACTTCATTTGAATGTTTTGATTGTTTCAGTGCAGAAAATATAACAAGATTCTACAGGTTTTGAGAGTAAGAAAATCCCTCAGATTTTGAAGACTTTTTCCGTAAGTTTTGACAACTTTTTCTGTATGAAAACTTCACAGCTAATAAGCACGTGTTTTTTTTAAAGGCCCTGATTTCCTGAGCGCTTTTTCGAATAAGCTCTGATGACATTACCTCATCTAAGATCTCAGAATCATTTGGGTTCATGCAATTTACATCATCTTTCTAAAAAATTAAAAAAATTATCGGCCCATTGAACTTTTTGTTATAGAAAACCTCAAAGATTCTGTGCGCATTTTCATATAAATTTAGCAAGATCAAAATAACCTCATGCTCAGATTAATTTTTGCGTTTATATAAATTATCTCAATTTCAGACTTAAGTTATAAAAAACAACTCTGACGATTTATATTATGAAAATTCAAGTTTTTGTTCAGAATTTACGAAAAAAATTATTTTTTATGTTGAAATGTTTAAAAATTAGTACAATCAGTACATATTTTAAAAAATCAGTACAAATCAGTACAACGTTTTTTGATCAGTACACGTGATCAAAAATCAGTACATGTACTGATCAAATCAGTACGAATGGTCAGCCTAGTTATGACTCAAGAAAATTTCGAAAAATTCTTTTCATCATTCCAGCCAAACCACTCTTGTGATTGACCTTATATTTACATCATATGCTTACTTGATTTTGGGAATTGTTCTAAGGAATGTGTGGTGTGGGTAGGTAGCGTGGGCGTGGCACCTCCCATGTAACCCAAAACAACAAAATGCTTTTATTTGGCTTCTGAAAAATATTTTTCAACAAATTTGAGTACAGGATGCTAATTTTTGCTTAACTTTGTAGAAAATATAGGCAAGATTAGGTTAAGGGGCGTGGCACCTCTCTTAAAAATAAAGATTATAACATGAAACAACAAAATTTTTTTTTATCGAATTCTGGCATAAATGAGAATTTTAAAATTTTATTTTAGCAATATCTCAAAAACTAAAGATGACTCAAAAAAACGAAGGGCATTTTTGGAATCAGTATATCCAACATACCTAAAATCGTCATTCACCTTTTTAAAACAAGACCAGTGTTGGTAAATATGGACTCACAAATATGCCAAAAATAGCCTATTTTCAAAGTTTCCTGAGGCTATATCTCGAAAACTAGAGCTGACCCAAAAAAACGGAAGGCAGATTTGAAATCAGCGTACCCCAATTACCCAAAATTAGCTATCAGAACCCGGGCAAAAAAAAAGTGTTGCCCTGTGTAATTTATCAGAAGGAATTTTTCTATAAGGACTCATAGAAAAAATTTGAAACGAATCAATCAACAAAAATGCCTGCAAATTTTGTACTCTTGCCCAAAACATTAAATCATGATAATGTTTTGCGGAAGTTTTGAAATATCAGCCGAGGACCCTATTAAAAAACCAAAAGAGCTGTACATTTCGTAAGTGAGTTCAAAAATAAGTGCAAAAAACTATTTTTACATTTTGGAGAGTATAAAAGATTCGGCAGCAAAGAATATAACACTCTCATTTGTTGTATGTACATTTGATAAACAAATGGAAAATTTTTATGCGAAAAGCTTAGACTTGGTGAAAAAGTAGTTTTGGTAAAAAAAAAATTATTTTTTTCACGAAAAACAAAATTATGTTAAAAAAAATTAATGAACCCAAAATTTTAGGTAAAAAAAAATGTTGATGAAAAAAGTTTTGGTGAAAAAAAATTATATAATAAAACATTTGATGAAAAAATATGATAAAAAAAAATTTATGAAAAAAAAAAATTTGATAAAAAAAAAATTAGATGGAAAAAAAATTAATGAAAAAAAAAAATTAATGAAAAAAAATTAATGAAAAAAAAAATTAATGAAAAAAAAAAAATTAATGAAAAAAAATTGATGAAAAAAAATTTGATGAAAAAAAAATTGATGAAAAAACAAGTAGAAAAGTTAAATTCGACTTGGCCTTATCTATGAATACCCTTCACAATGTCCTTTTTAAGTGATAGTAAATTTTCTAACGTGAAAAAATATAACATTTTTGGTTAGAAATATTTAATTTTCTGTAAAAAAACTTTTTTTATTAATTTAAAAAAAAAAAAAATAATAATTTATAAATTTTTTTTTTTTTGAGTGTAAAATTTTTTTGAGTGTAAAATTTTTTTTTGAGTATATTTTTTTTTTGTTTTAGTGTAAAAATATTTTTGTGTGACAAAAATACCTTGTAAAATATTTTTCTGACTTACAAAGGTTTTTAAAACATGTTTAACGGGTTTTCAACACGTGAATTTAAGGTGAAACTAATCTCAAATTTACGGTTTTGCTAATAACTTTTGAACCACTGGACCGATATAGCTGAAATTTAAAACGAACTGGACCAGAGGAACGGCAAATATATATGGCACACTTCAGCACCCTCAGAATTGCCGTTCGAAAGTTACCGTGTGTTTTATCTCTTAAATTCCAGAAAAACCCTTGCCGAAATTCACTGATTTGCTTATAACTTTTGAACCACTGGACCGATTTTGCTGGATTGCAATACCAACCTGACCAGGTAAATGTCCAACATATATGCCAAACTTCATGAGCCTCCGTAAAGTCTTTCAAAAGTTAGCGTGTTTTCAACAGACGGACGGACAGACGGACGGACGGACGAACATCGCTAGATCGTCTTAAAATCGATCGAGGATCATGAATATATATACTTTATGGGGTCCTAGACCAATATTTCAAGGTGTTACAAACGGAATGACAAACCTATATATACCCTCTATTACTAGAGTGGAGAGTATAAAAATTTAATAAAAACAAGTAAAAAAGTAAAATTCGGCCTTGCCAAATGTAGTGATACCCTCCACAATTTCAAAAAAATAAAATTTTTAAAAAGAAATTACTTAAAAAAAAAAAAAAAATTTCGCGAAAAAAAATCCGCGATTTTTTTTATATTTTTGTCAAAACTATGTTCGTACTAGTTTAAATACCATTTGGGGTTCAATTTTGTTCACATATGTCAACCAGCAGTCGAATTAACGCATTTTGTATTTTTAGGTTATGTTGAATGTACTAAAATTTTTTAAGTGTTCTTACATTTTCGTTCATAACTTTTGAACCGCTCAACCGATGTCGCTCAAATGCAATACCAAACTTCTCGGGAGAACTTCCAACAAATATGTAAAGTTTCAGTCACCTCCGTGTAATATTTTGGCCGTGATCACCATTTGCACAGACAGACAGACGGACATCACTAGAATGTCTTAAAATCGATCGGGGATCATGAATATATATGGGGCATTCCATGTCAAATCAGACACTTTAAAAATTTTTTTTTTTTTGACTTTCCCAATTTGTTTACAGTTTTTAGTACCCTTCGAAAAATCCTTCGTGGTAAATTTTCAGATTTTTTTGATGACGCGTTCAAAAGATATCGAATTTTGAAAAATTGATAGTTTGTTCCTTTACTCAAACTTCTTTTACTCATAACTTCTTCAATAATGGTCCAAATTTCAATTTTTTTTTTCCAAATTTTTGTTTTTTACGTACTTTTTAAAAAAAAATCCCAAAAAATTCTGAAAAGCGCTCTAGTACGCGATTTTTAAGTTTTAAAATTTAAATCTCTTCGATTTTTTTGAAACTTTTTTGTGTAAAACATCTGTCGATTCTACAAATTTTTTGCCTAGGAGGATCGTGGGATAACGATTATTACTATTTTTTTAAATTTTTTGAAAAAATTTTATTGTAATTTTCCAATCTTAAAATCATTTCTACTGCTCCAATGGTGGATCATAGAGGGGAGGGGTCATTTATAAGACCGACCCCCATTAATTTTTACGTCTTAACATTTCTTGGGAATAAACTAATACCCTATCTCCTATTTCTAAGGGGGCTCCCACACAAAACGATTTTTTTTTTAATTTTTCCAACCGCTCTAACTGCCCAAATAGTGCCCTTAGAGCAACAAAATGTATGACCGACCCACAGTATTTGTTTAGTCCAAACATTTTTTCTAAACACACCTATCCTCTATCTTAAATTGTTAAGGCGGTCCCCATACATTTATTTTTTATTTTTTTTAAATTTGTTTTATTTAATCAGCTTCTACCGACCCCCATTTATTTTTTCCCAACAATATTTTTTTAAAACATACCTACGCCCTATCTCCACTCCCTAAGTAGGCTTCCATACAAATAACAGTTGGAGCAAATTTTAAAAAAATTGTTATTTTGAATTGAAGCTTACTTTAGGAGTGGAGATAGGGCGTAGGTATGTTTTAAAAAAATGTTGTAGGGTAAAAATAAATGGGGGTCGGTCTCACTAATGATCCCTCTCGGTCGCACCATTGGACCGGTAGAAGCTGATTAAATAAAACAAATTTACAAATAATAAAAAAATTGTATGGGGACCGCCTTAACTATTAGAGATAGAGGGTAGGTGCGTTCAGAGAAATGTTTGGACTAAAAAAATATTGTGGGTCGGTCATAGATTTTGTTGCTCTAAGGGCACTATTAGGGCAGTTAGAGCGGTTGGAGCAAATTTTAAAAAATTTCGTTTTGTGTGGCAGCCCCCTTAGAAATAGGAGATAGGGTATTAGTTTATTCCAAAGAAATGTTAAGACGTAAAAATTAATGGGGGTCGGTCTTATAAATGACCCCTCTATGATGCACCATTGGAGCAGTAGAAATGATTTTAAGATTGAAAAATTACAATAAAATTTTTTCAAAAAATTTTAAAAAATAGTAATAATCGTTATCCCACGATTCTCCTGGGGAAAAAATTTGCAGAATCGATAGAAGTTTTACACAAAAAAATTTCAAAAAAATCGAAGAGTATAAAAATTTTCAAAAAAAATTAAGAATTTTTAGGGATTTTTTATACCCTCCACTTAGTGATAGAGGGTATATATAAGTTTGTCATTCCGATTGTAACTCATCGAAATATCGGTCTGGGACCCCATAAAGTATATATATTCATGATGCCCGATCGGTTTTAAGACATTCTAGCGATGTCCGTCTGTCCGTCTGTCTGTCTGTCTGTGGAAAATGCTGTCGCGGACAAAATATTGCACAGAGATGACTGAAACTTAACATATTCATTGGAAGTTCTCCCGAGAAGTTTGGTATTGCATTTGAGCGATATCGGTTCAGCGGTTCAAAAGTTATGAACGAAAATGTAAGCACACCTCAAAAATTTCAGTACATTCAACATAACCTAAATATACAAAATGCTTTAATTCGGCTTCTGGTTGGCATATGTGAACATAATTGAACACCAAATGGTATTTAAACAAGTACGAACATATTTTTTGACAAAAAAAGAAAAATCGCGGATTTTTTTTACCAAAAATTTTTTTCGCGGAAATTTTTTTTCTAAATTTTTTTTTTTCAAAAGTAATTTACTTTTAAATAAAGTTTTTTGCAATAATCTTTTTGAAATTGTGGAGGGTATCACTACATTCGGCAAGACCGAGTTTAACTTTTTTACTTGTTTTTTTTAAAGTTCGTAAAAAAACAAAAATTTTGAAAAAAAAATAATTTGAAATTTGGACCATTATTGAAGAAGTTATGAGTAAAAGAAGTTTGAGTAAAGGAACAAACTACCAATTTTTAAAAATTCGATATTTTTTTAACGGGTCATCAAAAAAATCTGAAAATTTTCCACGAAGGAGTTTTCGAAGGGTACTAAAAACTGTAAACAAATTGGGAAAATCTAAAAAAAAAAAATTTCAAAGTGTCCGATTTGACATGGCCGAATAAATTTTCATTTTTATGTACCTTTTGGTACTAAAAATAAAAAATAACATTTATTTTTTTTTTTTTAACTCTCATAGTTTTTTTAATTCTCGTTTAGTTTATAGTTTTTTGTGTATGTATATGAACGTTTGTAATCGTCTTTATAAAATTTTCCAATGTTTTTGAGACATAAATATGTTTGGTAAAGTTTGAAAAAAACAAGTTTTTTGTTGAAAAAAAATTTAAAACTTTTTTAAACTTTTAATAAATAGATAAATTTTAAGTAAATTTTTAATTGTGTCAATTAAAAATTTACTCAACTTTTTTTCAATCATTTAATAAATTTTTATTAAACA
Organism: Pegoplata infirma; assembly: GCA_963921195.1. Taxonomy (NCBI): domain Eukaryota; kingdom Metazoa; phylum Arthropoda; class Insecta; order Diptera; family Anthomyiidae; genus Pegoplata; species Pegoplata infirma. The sequence continues at coordinate 180,197,743 of OY992538.1, read as the reverse complement.
TTAACTCAATAGTATTAAATCGTTTACTGGTGCAAAATTGAGTAATTTTTTACTTAATAGTATTCAAAATTTACTCAAATATTTTTTTTATTTTTTTCTGTGTACGCCTTAAAAAAATGTTCGACACCTAAACCGATATTTCTATATGTTACAAACGCAATAACAAACTTTTATATACACTCTACTAAATAGATGTTATAAAAAAGCGCGTTTGTTGAGCTGCACTCACCAATTCTACCACCACTCTAACTATACAAAGATTGAATTTTGAATAAAATATATTTTCTATTAAAATAAATGTAATCATAAGGTATGCACAACAAACAGCAACATGCAAAAACCCAGCCAAAAAAAATATATACAGTGGGCGACAATACATTGGAAACTTTTTTATAGTAGATGAAATTTGTTAAAGACAAAGCTAACAAAACTAAACATTATAATTATCAAACAAGTATTATAAAAAAACGTTATGTAGGTAATTTATCAAGCTTTAATTTAAGCTTATTAGCGTCCAGATTGGGAAAATAATGAATGTGTTACGAGGGTCGATGTGGAAAATGAAAAAATGTATAGTCATTTTTCAGAACATTTTTAAAAAATATTTCGAAATCGATTTTTTCCAAGTTAAAACATTAGAAATTTAAAAAAAGGTCCAATAGTTTTAATTCAGTGATCAAATAATTTTTCCAACAACCCAAACAAACAGTGGAATTTTTTAAGTACAGTAGCAAAAATCCACATTTTTTGACCTCCAATTCTTTTGACCACCAATTTTCTGTTAACAAAGAAAAATTAAGATTATCTTAATATATCCTTAGCATATACTTAAGTGTACTAAAAATAATAAACAATAACATCTTTTCTTTGTTTACAAAAAATCGGTGGTCAAAAGAATTGGAGGTCAAAAAATGTGGATTTTGGCTACTGTACTTAAAAAATTCCACTGTTTGTTTGGGTTGCTGGAAAAATTATTTGATCACTGAGTAAAAACTATTGGACCTTTTTTTAAATTTCTAATGTTTTAACTTGGAAAAAATCGACCCGGAAATATTCTGAAAAATGTCTATAAATTTTGTCCTTTTTCACATCGACCCTCGTAACACATTCATTATTTTCCCAATCTGGACGCTATTAAGCTTAAATTAAAGCTTGATAAATTACCTACATAATATTTTTTTATAATACTTGTTTGATAATTATAACGTTTAGTTTTGTTAACTTTGTCTTTAACAAATTTCATCTACTATAAAAAAGTGTCCAATGTATTGTCGCCCACTGTATAAAGAAAAAGTCGAGTTTCTTACAAGGGAAGTATCTCAACCCTTATGAACCGATTTGCCTGAAACTTAAAATATATATTAAAGAGATGATTTTAAGGTTGGGGTGTCTCGGCTTATCGGCCATATCGGTGTTTAAAAATTTCGTTGTCCCCTTATGAAACCATGTGGACCTTCGGGAAAATGTTGATAACTTCCGAACTAACAGGAATATCATCTAGGGCAAAAATACGGGTCGACTTAAATTTAATAAAGATTATTTCTTATCCATATGGATATCGCAGGTCTATGTCTTCACATAAGTACCCCCCAAAATTTACACATTTTCCTGAAAACAATATTTAAAGAAGCCGAATTTTTACAAGGTTATGCCACCATTGGATAGGCATTAAAAAAACCTTTCTTCTCATATGAAAACATCATATAGTTTCTTAAAAATAAATGGCTGAAAAATCCAAAAAACGATTTTTTCGCCATTTTTTACCCATGTTTTGAACCCCTAAATCCCCGATATGGCCGATAAGCCGAGACATCCCGACCTTAGAATTGTGTCTTTGATATATATTTTAAGTTTCAGGCATATCGGTTCATAAGGTTTGAGATACTTCCCTTGTTAGTTATATTTCAGTTTTTTTTGTTAGTGCAACTTCCTTTCAAGAATCATCGCCATCATGATAGAGGAAGTTATAGAAAAAACTGCAAAAAAGAAAATTGTATGTAAAATTTATTTATAAAAAAAAGTATTTTTTTCAAGTATAAAATACCTTTAAAAAAACATAGAAACTGAAACAAATTTTTTTGGTTTTAAGCTTGAGAAATAATAAGAATTTTTACAATTTTCCACTAGTTTAAATGCAATAAAAATTTTTTGGTGAATGAACATTTTTTAAATTCTAAAAAATTTAGGTAGGTGGGTGCGAAATTGTTTAAGAAGAATTATTTAAATTGTTTAAAAAATTAAACGAAATTTTTTTTAATTTTTAATTTAACAACAGATCGTGATTTTTGAAGCAAACATTTTAAATCGCGTGGCATTAAGTATAATTTTCTAATTTTTAACCAAAAAAATAGTCTAAATTTTGAAAACTCGTTAAAAATTGGCAGCTATGCTTGTAGAGCGAAAATTTTCACAAATTTTTACAATATTTGACAAAATTTCCTAGTAACTTTACAAGATTTTTACCAATAATTTTGTAATTTTATAAGGTTTTTACCAATAAAATTTTCACCCTATTTGACAAAATTTCCTAGTAACTTTACAAGATTTTTACCAATAATTTTATATTTTTACATGGTTTTTACCAATAAAATTGTAAATTTACAAATTTTTTGACACGATAAAATTAACAAGGAGGTTTCGTAATTTTACTAGATTTTTTGCTACCTCCTATTTTAAGAGAATTATTAGTAATTTAACAAACTTTTTACCAATAATATTGTAATTTTACAAGCATTTTACCAATAAAATTGTAAATTTACAGTTTTTTGGCGCAATTAAAATTACAAGGAATTCTCGTGAATTTGCTAGATTATTTTGTAAAATTATCTTGGAAATTTGTAAAATTACAAAAAAAAATGTAAAAATACCAAAAAAATGTAATTTCGATTTGTTAAAAAACAAAGAAAACTGTCAAATATTGGTAAAATCGGATTACGAGACTTTTCCTAGTAATTTGACAAAGTTTTTTTTGTGTGTACCTCATATTTTACGAGAATTCTTAGTAAAAATTACGAGCTTTTTTTGTAATTTTACAAGGTTTTTACTATAAAATTTCAAATTTACCACTTTTTTGGCGCAATAAAACTTAAAAGGAATTCACGTGAATTTACTAGATTTTTTTGTAAAAAAAGCCTTGAAAATTTGTAAAATTACAAAAAAAAAATTTTTCAAATTTAAAAAAAAAAAAAATTAATTTCGATCGAACATTTTTTGATAAAAAAACTAGGAAAACTGTCAAATATTGGTAAAATGGGATTACGAGACTTTTTCTAGTAATTTGACAAGTTTTTTTTTTTTTGAGTATAGACCTATATAGACCTAAAAGTAATGTGTAACAAACTTAAGTCAGGTTAAATTAACCCGTGGCTTTGGGAAAAAGACCCATGGTTTTGGATGTTTAAAAATTAAAAAAAAAAAAACAAAAAATATGTCTTGCGAATACTTATTAATTTTTATGCACTGAACACGAATATCAAAAAAATATCAAATCGGTCAAACAGTTTTTGAGATGTCGCTATTTGAAATTTGCGAAAAATGGCGGGGTTTTCCTAAGTTCAAGAAATTTAAAAAAAAAAATCTCTAAATTTCTTTTCCTTAACCGTAATTTGAGCCAAATCAGATCATTTGAACCAGTGCACAGTGCCACATTTGGCCAATCTAGCACGACAAAAATAAAAAAAAAGATCCCCAATTTTTATGATTTGTTTGTATGTATTATAAAACATTCCTAATAACACGGAAATACTCATATAAGAACTATAATTCTATTCGTTATTAAGATGTGGGTGCATAAAGTTGCAACTTTTAAAATCCTGAAAGTAGTGTCCATTATTTCGCATTAATTAAGTCGATTTTAAACTGTTGTAACTTTTTAACAAAAAAACATATTTATACACTCTTTTTTTGGTAATTTTAAAGGATATTTAAAGGCTTTAAGTCATATCTTTTCTTCTTTTTTTAAACAATTTTTTATATTTTTTTTATTAAATTTTTAACATAATAAAAATTTTTGAAAAGAAAATTATATATTTATTTTTTTTTATGGAATAGAACTTTTGTGTTTGGTCTCTATTGGTCGCCATACTTTTTCAGACATATTGACCAATATCCATAGTACTTAATTTAACGGCTAACTTTTGCGACCGTCTGCGACGCCGACTACAGTGGGGCGATATGTAAACCTTGTTTTTACATATTTTTTAAACATATTTTTAAAAAGTGGGCGTGGCAGTTGTCTGACCGCCCCCTTTTTTTGTGATATTATTTCTACAGTCCTTCAGAGTATATATACCAAGTTTAAAGAAATTACAACCAAAATTAAAAATTTTTTATAAAGTGGGCGTGGCAGTTAACTGGCCTCCCATATTTTTCATAATGTTGTTTTTGAAGTCAAAACGAACATTTATACCGAATTTCCAGTCAATATAAATATAAGTGGATTTTTGTCGTCTTAGATCGGCCAAATGTGGCACTGTGCAGTGGCGCCATTAGAACAAAATTTTGTTTTTTTTAGAAAATATTCTCAAAAAAACTCTAAGCTTTAATCAAAGGGCGCCATGGGTTAAAATGTTCTGATTTGGCTCAAATTAAGTTCAAATTCAAGTTTGTTTCAAGGTCTTTGAAATAGCCAGAAGAGAAATATTTTTAGATTTACTTTTTTAAATTTCTGAAAGAATTTTTGGAAAAATTTTGACAAATTTCATGCGAAGATATCTCGAAAATCACTTGACCGATTTCAGAAATTTTTAATCAGCATGCAGAATATAATAATGTATCGCAAGAAATTTTTTTTTATTTTTTCGTTTTTCAAAACCTCAAAATATATTGTTGAACATTTTCCAAATATCCAAAATATTGATCGAACGGGGCCACGGTTTAAAATTTAGCTCAATTTAATTTTAAATGAAAGATTGTTTCAAGCTCTATGCAATGGTCAGGGGAAGGAAATTTCAAGATTATTTTCAAAAAAATTTGTTGAACGTAGGAAAACACCGCCATTTTTAGCAAATTTCTAATAGCGATAACCGTTAGATCGAAATAATTTTTTTTTTTTGATATTTGTGTTCAGTGCATCAAAATTATTAACTATGATGTTTCGCTAGACATAGTTTTATACCCTCCAGTTAGTGATGGAGGGTATATATAAGTTTGTCATTCCGTTTGTAACTCATTGAAATATCTGTCTGGGACCCCATAAAGTATATAGGGCATTCCATGTCAAATCGGACACTTTGAAATTTTTTTTTTTTAGATTTTCCCAATTTGTTTACAGTTTTTAGTACCCTTCGAAAACTCCTTCGTGGTAAATTTTCAGATTTTTTTGATAACCCGTTTAAAAGATGTCGTATTTTTAAAAATTGGTAGTTTGTTCCTTTACTCAAACTTCTTTTACTAATAACTTCTTAAATAATGATCCAAATTTAAATTTCTTTTTTCAAAATTTTTGTATTTTTTACGTACTTTTTATAAAAAAAATCCAAAAATATTCTTAAAATCGCTCTAGTATGCGATTTTTAAGTTTTAAAATTTAAATCTCATTTTTGAAAATGTTTGTACTCTTCGATTTTTTTGAAATTTTTTTGGGTAAAACTTCTATCGATTCTACAAATTTTTTGCCCAGGATGATCGTGGGATAACGACTATTAATATTTTTTTAAATTTTTTGAAAAAAAATGTATTGTAATTTTCCAATCTTAAAATCATTTCTACTGCTCCAATGGCGCGTCTTAGAGGGGTCATTTATAAGACCGACCCCCATTAATTTTTACGTCTTAACATTTCTTTGGAACAAACTAATACCCTATCTCCAATTTCTAAGGGGGCTCCCACACAAAACGACATTTTTTTAAATTTCCTCCAACCGCTCTAACGCACCAATCAAATTTACAAAAAATAAAAAAATGTATGGGGACCGCCTTAACAATTAGAGATAGAGGGTAGGTGTGTTTAGAGAAAATGTTTGGACTAAAAAAATATTGTGGGTCGGTCATAATAAGGGCACTATTAGGGCAGTTAGAGCGGTTGGAGCAAATTTAAAAAAATGTCGTTTTGTGTGGGAGCCCCCTTAGAAATTGGAGATAGGATATTAGTTTGTTCCAAAGAAATGTTAAGACGTAAAAATTAATGGGGGTCGGTCTTATAAATGACCCCTCTATGACGCACCATTGGAGCAGCAGAAATGATTTTAAGATTGGAAAATTACAATAAATTTTTTTCAAAAAATTTTAAAAAATAGTAATAATCGTTATTCCACGATCCTCCTGGGCAAAAAATTTGTGGAATCGATAGAAGTTTTACACAAAAACATGTCAAAAAAATCGAAGAGTACAAAAATTTTCAAAAATTAGATTTAAATTTTAAAACTTAAAAATCGCATACTAGAGCGCTTTTAGGAATTTTTTGGGATTTTTTTTTAAAGTACGTAAAAAACCAAAATTTTGAAAAAAAAAAATTAAATTTGGACCATTATTAAAGAAGTTATGAGTAAAAGAAGTTTGAGTAAAGGAACCAACTACCAATTTTTAAAAATTCGATATCTTTTGAACGGATCATCAAAAAAATCTGAAAATTTACTAAGATGGTGTTTTCGAAGGGTACTAAAAACTTTTAACAAATTGTGAAAATCTAAAAAAAATAATTTTCAAAGTGTCCTATTTGACATGGAATGCCCCATATATTCATGATCCTTGATCAATTCTAAGACGATCTAGCGACGATCCGTCTGTCTGTCTGTTGAAAACACGCTAACTTTGGAAAGACTTTACGGAGGCTCCTGAAGTTTGGCATATATGTTGGGCATTTACCTGGTCAGGTTGGTATTGCAATCCAGCGAAAACGGTCAAGTTGTTCAAAAGTTATGAGCAAAAGACTGAATTTCGGTAAGGGTTTTTTGTGAATTTAAAAAATTGTGAAATGGTGAAATAAAAACACGCTTACTTTTGAAAGGCAATTCTGAGGTTGTCGTTCCTTTGGCCTGGTTCGCATTGAATTTTAGTCAAATCGGTCCAGTGGTTCAAAAGTTATTAGCAAAACCGTGAATTTCAGATTAGCTACACCTTAAATTTACGTGTTGAAAACCCGTTAAACATGTTTTAAAAACATTGGTAAGTCACAAAAATATTTTACAACATTTTTGTCACTCAAAAATATTTTTGTGCGCCACGGGTTAATTAAATCCGATTGGTCCGGTGGATATCATTTCGTTGAAGACAAATTTTCGTTCAAGACTGTGTAGGTTATTTATTAAATATTAATTAAAGCTTCATGACGTCCAGATTGAATTAATAATGAATGTCCTACGAAGGTCGAACGGAAAAAAGAAATTATTAATAGACCTGTTGTTGAAAAAATTTTAAAAATATTTCTAAGTCGATTTTTTTATTCATATTTTTTTTGTTTACTGCACCATTTCATATTCAATCCACTGTATACAGTCCGGTGTCAGAATGTCCATTTGGCATTCGTTAAAATTTTAAAATCTTTACCTAAAATTGATAAAGCACTTTTACAAAAAAAAAATATTTGATTTAAATACTATCACTTTTATTTACAATTTATTTAGTTTTTATTAGTTTGTTTTGGACTAACATTAGAACATTCCAGTTTTAAGTTTCACTACCAGTCACCAAATTCCAAACTGATAACCTTTTACATGACTTAAAGAAAATTCCTTCCCGGCAATATGCATTCAAAGTAAACAAAACATTGACATACATTTAGACATATTTTTAAAAATACATCATCATAGTAAAATATAGATTATAATACACTTTTAAATTATCATTTAAAATGGATGGGTATTTTTTAATATAATCATTAAACAGAAAATTACACACAAAAAAAACCTTGTCAAATGACTAGAAAAAGTCTCGTAATCCCATTTTACCAATATTTGACAGTTTTCCTTCTTTTATAGAAAAATTTTCCAACGAAATCTAAATTTTTTTTTTGTAATTTTACAACTTTTTTGTAATTTTACAAATTTCCAACTTTTTTTACAAAAAAAAAAATCTAGTTAATTCGCTATAATTCCTTGTAAGATTTATTGGGCCAAAAATGTTGTAAATTTACAATTTTATTGGTAAAAAGCTTTAAAAATTAAAAAAAGCTCGTAATTTTTATTTGGAATTCTCGTAAAATAGGAGGTAGCGAAAAATATAGTAAAGTCACGGACCTCCTTGTAAGTTTTATCACGTCAAAAAAACTGTAAATTTACAATTTTATTGGTAAAAAGCTTGTAAAATTACAAAACTATTAGTAAAAAGCTTGTAAAATTACAAGAAATTCTTGTCAAATAGGAGGTAGCAAAAAAAAAAAAGTTTTTCCTGTCATTTCACAATGTTTTTTTTTGAGTGTATAGTTGATCATGACCAAACGTTTAATACCATACACTGTGCAACAATTGTTGGGCTTTTTGTGGTTTTTAACCCGTTAACGCCAAATTTCTTCCAATAAGAAGACATATTCCTCACAACTGGCTCGGAGTCGCTCCTAGAGGGGTAAAATGTAAGACCTACCTAATTATTTTTTTGCACACTTGTGAACAAACCTACACTAAAACAAGTAAAAAAGTTAAATTCGGCCTTGCCGAATGTAGTGATACCCTCCACAATTTCAAAAGGATTATTGCAAAAAACTTTATATAAAAGGAAATTACTTTTGAAAAAAAAAAAAAAACAAAACAAGTAAAAAAGTTAAATTCGACTTGGCCGAATCTATGAATACCCTCCACAATGCCAATTTTAAGTGATAGTAAATTTTCTAACGTGAAAAAAATAACAGTTTTGATTAGAAATATTTTATTTTGTGAAAAAAAATTTTTTTAGCAATTTTTGAAAAAAAAAAAAATACTAATTTTTTTTTTTGAGTGTAAAATTTTTTTTGAGTGTAAAATTTTTTTCGAGTGTATTTTTTTTTTTTTTGTTTTGGTATAAAAATATTTTTGTGACTTACCAATGCTTTTAAAACAGGTTTAACGGGTTTTCAATACGTGAATTTAAGGTGTAGCTAATCTGAAATTCACGGTTTTGCTAATAACTTTTGAACCACTGGACCAATTTCGCTGAAATTCAACACGAACTAGGCTGAAGGAACAAATATATATGCCAAGCTATAGCAACCTGAGAATTGCTTTTCGAAAGTTATAGTGCTTTTTATCTCATAAATTCACGAAAAACCCTTGCCGAAATTCAGTCTTTTACTCATAACTTTTGAACCACTGGACCAATTTCGCTGGATTGCAATACCAACCTGACCAGGTAAATGCCCAACATATATTCCAAACTTTAGGAGCCTCCGTAAAGTCTTTCAAAAGTTAGCGTGTTTTCAACAGACAGACGGACAGACGGACGGACATCGCTAGATCGTCTAAAAATCGATCGAGGATCATGAATATATATACTTTATGGGGTCCTAGACCAATATTACGAGGTGTTACAAACGGAATGACAAACTTATATATACCCTCTATCACTAGAGTGGAGGGTATAAAAATTTCCGCGAAAAAAAATTTTGGTAAAAACAAGTGAGAGTATTAAATTCGGCTGTGCCGAATCTATTATACCCTCCAACATGTAAAAAAATAAAAAAAAAAATTTTGACAGGTGCGTATAAAAATGTCTCATTTAGTTCACAAAAATACAAAAAAACTTCAAAAAATTTTGCATTTTTAAGAGGTTGGTTTAGTTCTTCAAGGGGGATCTTTTTTCCCCCTGGTCCGATTTGGCCCATTTCCGAACTTAACCTGCCTAGGACCATAAGACATATTTATGCCAAACTTGAGGGGTCTAACTCTTTTATTTTGGACTGCATCGTGTTAACTACAGACGGACGGACAGACAGACGGACGGACGGACGGACATCGCTAGAATGTCTTAGAATCGATCACTGATCAATAATATTTATACTTTATGGGGTCCCCGACCGATATTTCGATGCGTTACACACGGAATGACAAAATGAGTATACCCCCATACTGTAGTTGGAGGGTATAAAAAATCCGCGATTTTTTTCTTTTTTTGTCAAAAAATATGTTCGTACTTGTTTAAATACCATTTAGTGTTCAATTATGTTCACATTTGTCAACCAGAAGCCGAATTAAAGCATTTTGAATTTTTAGGTTATGTTGAATGTACTGAAATTTTTGAGGCGTGCTTACATTTTCGTTCATAACTTTTGAACCGCTGAACCGATATCGCTCAAATGCAATACCAAACTTCTCGGGAGAACTTTCAATAAAAATGTTAAGTTTCAGTCATCTCTGTGCAATATTTTGTCCGTGACAGCATTTTCCACAGACAGACAGACGGACATCGCTAGAATGTCTTAAAATCGATCGGGCATCATGAATATGTATACTTTATGGGGTCCCATATCGATATTTCGATGAGTTACAAACGGAATGACAAACTTATATATACCCTCTATAACTAAGTGGAGGGTATAAAAAAACCTGGTCAAATTACTAGAAAAAGTCTCGTAATCCCATTTTACCAATATTTGGCAGTTTTCCCTGTTTTTTAAAAAAAAAGTTAACGAAATTTACATTTTTTTTTAATTTTAAAAATTTTTTTGTAATTTTACAAATTTTTTGTAATTTTACAAACTTCCAACTTTTTTTCAAAAAAAAATTAATAAATTCACCAGAATTTCTTGTACATTTTATTGTGCCAAAAAAGTTGTAAATTTATAATTTTATTGGTAAAAGCTCGTAAAATTACAAAAAAGCTCGCAATTTTTACTACACACAAAAAAAAAACTTTGTCAAATTACTAGGAAAAGTCTCGTTATCCCATTTTACCAATATTTGACAGTTTTCCTTGTTTTTTAACAAATCGAAATTTAATTTTTTTTTTTGGTAATTTAACAATTTTTTTTGAATTTTACAAATTTCCAAGATAATTTTACATAAAAAATCCAGTAAATTCACGAGAATTCCTTGTAATTTTAATTGCGCCAAAAAACTGTAAATTTTGAATTTTATTGGTAAAAAGCTAGTAAAATTACAAAATTATTGGTAAAAAGCTTGTAAAATTACTAGGAATTTTGGTAAAACAGGAGCTAGCAAAAAATCTAGTAAAATTACGAAACCTCTTTGTAAATTTTATCGTGTCAAAAAAATTTTAAATTTACAAATTAGTAGAAAAAGTCTCGTAATCCCATTTTATCAATATTTGACAGTTTTCTCTGTTTTTTTTTAAGAATTTAACGAAATTTACTTTTTTTTTTAATTTTACAAATTTTTTTGTAATTTTATAAATTATTTGTAATTTTACAAATTTTAACTTTTTTTCCAAAAAAATCTAGTAAATTCACGAGAATTCCTTGTTAATTTTATTGCGCCAAAAAGTTGTAAATTTATAATTTTATTGGTAAAAGCTCGTAATTTTTACTACACACAAAAAAAAACTTTATCAAATTACTAGGAAAAGTCTTGTAATCCCATTTTACCAATATTTGACAGTTTTCCTTGTTTTTTAACAAATCGAAATTTACATTTTTTTGGTAATTTAACATTTTTTTTTTTTGTAATTTTACAAATTTCCAAGATAATTTTACAAAAAATTCTAGTAAATTCAAGAGAATTCCTTGTAATTTTAATTGCGCCAAAAAACCGTAAGTTTACAAATTTTATTGGTAAAAAGCTTGCAAAATTATTGGTAAAAAGCTTGTAAAATTACTAGGAATTCTCGTAAATTAGGAGGTAGCAAAAAATCTACTAAAATTACAAAACCTCTTTGTAAATGTTATCGTGTCAAAAAATTTGTAAATTTACAATTTTATTGGTAAAAACTTTGTAAAATTAAAAAATTATTTGTAAAAAAACTTGTAAAATTACAATAATTTCTAGTCAAATAGGAGGTAGCAAAAAATAAAATCTTACACTTTTTTTTTTTGAGTGCAGTGTTTTAGCAAAAAAAACCCTTAAAATTAATTTCCTTTTATAAACTTTTATCAAAAATGCAGTTCATTAGTTTTACTAGAAAACGGAAATCAAAAACACAACGTTGCATTATCTTAAACTATTACATGAAAATATATTTCTTATCCTTAAACAATACATCAACAATTGTTCTAAAACACCTATTGTGATTAAGCCCTTAAGACAAACAAGTAGTATCGGTTAAGATAATAAGACCCAATTCACAATACAAAAGGTAACACGAGAGAGTATAAAATATTTTAACGGGGTCATTAAAAATAATTAAAATATTTTACTAAACAGAATCTGAGATTTTTGCTAAACAGGAAAAACTTTTCAGAGTCTAAGACTTTTTCTATGCAGAAAAAATGTTTCAGAATCAGAAAAAGAGATTCTTATAAATTCACCTAAGGTACTTAGGTAATTTTATATCAGCGCAATAAAACAATTTGAAACTTTTTCTTTAGAAAAAATGTATCAGCATTTTTATGTATAGAAAAAATGTCTCAGAATTAGAAAAATAAATTTTTCTTTAAGTACCTAATTAACTTAGGTAATTTTATATTTAAATTTTTATACAATAAAACAATATGAGACTTAAAAAAAAAAAATGTCTCAGAATCTAAGACTTTTTCTAGAATATTTTTCTTTAAATGCCTAATTAACTTAGGTAATTTTAAATAACAATCTGAGACTTTAAAAAATGAATTTCTCAGAATATTAGACTTTTTCTATAATGTCCGTCTATAATGTCCGTCTTTTTTATATAAATAAAATGTCTCACAATCAGAATAAAAAAAAATAAATTTTTCTTTAAATACCTAATTAACTTAGGTAATTTTATATTAAAATTTAAATGCAATTAAACAATCTCAAACTGGTTCTAAATGGGAAAAATTTCACAGAAAATTTCTCAAAATTCCCATATTGACTCACCCTGTTCCTGTCTAAGGACCCACCATCATCAATTATATTCTGCATTATGAATTTGTTTGTAATGGATGTTAAAAGCTTACTTAGGTATTCAAATTTATATCGTTGAAATGAACTTGTGAGTGTATGTGTGTGTATTGAGTTAATGTCAGCGTATTTGTATAGTATTTCATCATTTAGTTTTTGTTGAAAAGTAACAACTTATCACTTATTGACACATACGAGGCATATAATTACTCACATCTATATCAAACACATACATATGTTATGTTTAACGCTTCAATTAATTTGCTGTGATTAATGACATGAATATTAACTTTAAAGATACGGTTGAATATGAAATGTTTTTCTTAGAAGTTTTAATTGATTTTAGAAGACAAAAGGATTTCACTTTTTTTCAATTAACAGCCATATAAATTATAAAAGCAATTAAAATTTTGAAAACCTATGCACGGTGACAAAAAATGTTTTAGAATCTCAAAAATTTTCTATTAAAAAAAAATGTCTCAGAAACTGTCCCAAAAAGAGTGAATTTTTAAATTGTCTCGGAATCTAAGAATTTTTTATCCAAAAAAGTCCAAAACAAAACCTAAAATTTTTTATACAAAATTAAATTACAGAATTATTTCTAAAATTTACCTATTTAACTTAGGTAATATCCATTTTTTAAATTTCTGCTCAATGAAACATTCAGAATTTTAAATTTGTCTATGGCAAAATATATTAGAATTTGAAATTCTTTTTATGATGTCCCAGAATCTGTGAAAAAATTTTTTGAAAATTTTTCCAAAACAAACAAAAAACAAGTAGAAAAGTTAAATTCGACTTGGCCGAATATATGAATACCCTCCACAATGCCCATTTTAAATGATAGTAAATTTTCTAGCGTGACAAAAATAACAGTTTTGATTAGAAATATTTTATTTTGTGTAAAAAAATTTTTTTTAGTAATTTTTGACAAAAAAAAAATAATTTACTAACATTTTTTTTTTGAGTGTAAAATTTTTTTCGAGTGTACTTTTTTTTTTGTTTTGGTATAAAAATATTTTTGAGTGACAAAAATACGTTGTAAAATATTTTTGTGACTTACCAATGTTTTTAAAACAGGTTTAACGGCCCTAGTAAAAAAGTTTTGATATAATGATATATAATTTGATACAAAGATATTAAATTATATAGGACATTTTATATGTTCAGATCTAATTTTATCTAAGATTTATTAAGGCTCCATTTTCTTATCTGACGCTATACATAAATACATCTGACTTTATGTAACTATATAAATATATATTAATTTATATAAAATAAGATCAAGTGGATTTAATTGGATGTGACCAAAATTCGGATCTAATTGTATCATTTTTTATATTTGTGTATCTAAAATAATACAATTAGATCTATATTTGATCCAACTTGATACAGCCAATTTTGAGATCAAATTAGATCTAAAAAGTTTTTTTTTTACTCGGGGGGTTTTCAACACGTGAATTTGAGGTGAAGCTAATCTGAAATTTACGGTTTCGCTAATAACTTTTGAACCACTGGACCGATTTCGGTGAAATTCAATATGAACTAGGCTGGAGCTAGGCTTGTCAAGCTTCCCCGAGTAAAAAAAAAACTTTTAAGATCTAATTTTATCTCAAAATTGGCTGTATCAAGTTGTATCAAATAATTATCTTATTGTATTATTTTAGATACACAAATATAAAAAATGATACAATTAGATCCGAATTTTGGTCACATCCAAATAAATCCAGTTGATCTTATTTTATATAAATAAATGTAGATTTATATAATTATGTAAAGTCATATATATTTATGTATAACCTCAGATAAGAAAATGGAGCCATATAAAATCTTTCATATAATTAGATCTGAACATATAAAAAGTCATATATATTTAAATATGATTGTATCAAATTATATATCATTATATCAAAACTTTTTTACTAGGGTCAGCATCCCTAGAATTGCTTTTCGAAAGTTATAGTGCTTTTTATCTCATAAATTCACGAAAAACCCTTGCCGAAATTCAGTCTTTTGCTCATAACTTTTGAACCACTGGACCGATTTCGCTGGATTGCAATACAAACCTGACCAGGTAAATGCCCAACATATATGCCAAACTTCAGGAGCCTCCGTAAAGTCTTTCAAAAGTTAGCGTGTTTTCAACAGACAGACAGACGGTCGGACATCGCTAGATCGTCTTAAAATCGATCGAGGATCATGAATATATATACTTTATGGGGTCCCAGACCAATATTTCGAGGTGTTACAAACGAAATGACAAACTTATATATACCCTCTATCACTAGAGTGGAGGGTATAAAAAATCAATTCAAAAATTGTTTCAGAATCTGAGAATGTTTTATGCAAAAATTTTCCTAAAACCAAAGAATTTTTTATTAAAAAAAATGAACCAAATTCGGAATTTTTTATGAAAAAATTAAATCACAAAATTATTTTCTTAAATTTATCTAATAAACTTAGGTAATTTCCACTTTTCCAGTTCTTGTACAATAAAACAATCATTAAAAACTAAAATTTGTTTATCTAAATATTTCTAAAACTAGTCTATTTTTTTATCCAAACAAAAATCGAAAATTTTTTATACAAAATAAAATAACAGAATTATTTTCTTAAATTTTCCTAATAAACTTAGGCAATTTTCATTTTTCAAATTTCTACTCAATAAAAAAATTAGAATTTTAAAATTTGTCTATGGCAAAATATATTAAAATTTAAAATTCTTTTTATGTCGTCCCAGAATCTAAGTACATTTTTATCGAAAAATTTTACTTAAACAAAAGTGTTTCGGAATCTAATTTTTCTTAAGAAAGTTGTACCTAAAGAAGCGAATTTTTAAATTGTCTTAGAATCCAAGAATTTTTGTATCCCAAAAAGTGCTAGAAATAGTAAATTTTTCCTTTAATACCAAATATTTTATACAAAATAAAATCACCGAATTGTTTTCTAAAATTTACCTAAGTCACTTAGGCAGTAACATTTTTAAAATTTCATGTTTAAAACATTTAAAATTTTAAAATTTGTCTGCAGTTAAAAAATAAGAATTTGAAATATTTTTTACTTTTTATTATAGTATCTGTACATATTTTGTTAAACATTTTTTAAAACACAAAAAAATTTGCTATTCAAAAGTTATTTTAAAATCGGAGAATGTTTCTTGCAAAAAGTGTCTTAAACCTAGAGAATTTTTTTTATCAAAAAAAAAGTCTGAATTATTTTATACAAAATTAAATCACAAAATCATTCTTAAATTTACCTAATAAACTTAGGTAATTTAAAATTTTCCAGTTCTTGAACAATATAACAATCATTAAAAATTAAAATTTGTTTATCCAAATATTCCTAGAACCAGTCTTTTTCTCTAAACAAAAATCTAAATTTTTGTTTGTCAAAATTTAATTACAGAATTATTTTCTTAAATTACCTAGTTATCTTAGGTAATTATTATTTTTCAAATTTCTGCTCAATAAAACATTAATTCTTACAACAAATAATTAAAAATTTATTTATTGTAAAATATAAAAAAAAATAAATTTATTTTTTTTTCCAAGAATCTATGAAAATTTTTATTGAACATTTTTTTCAAAACCAAAAAAATTTCAGTTCAAAAATTGTTTCAGAATCTGAGAATGTTTTGCGCAAAAGTTTTTCTAAAACCAAAGAATTTTTCTATTTAAAAAGAATGCCCCAAAATCTGAATTTTTTATGAAAAAATTTAATCACAAAATTATTTGGTTAAATTTACCTAATAAACTTAGGTAATTTCCACTTTTCCAGTTCATGTACAATATAACAATCATTAAAAATTGTTTATCAAAATATTCCTAAAACTAGTCTATTTTTTTATCCAAACAAAAATCGAAAATTTTTTATACAAAATAAAATCACAGAATTATTTTCTTAAATTTTCATAATAAACTTAGGCAATTTTCATTTTTCAAATTTCTGCTCAATAAAAAAAATAGAATTTTAAAATTTGTCTATGGCAAAATATATTAAAATTTACAATTCTTTTTATGTCGTCCCAGAATCTAAGTAAATTTTTATCGAAAAATTTTACTTAAACAAAAGTGTTTCAGAATCTAATTTTTCTTAAGAAAGTTGTCCCTAAAGAAGTGAATTTTTAAATTGTCTTAGAATCCAAGAATTTTTGTATCCAAAAAAGTGCTAGAAATAGTCTATTTTTCTATTCATACCAAATATTTAATACAACATTAAGAATTGTTTTCTAAAATTTATCTAAGTCACTTAGGCAATTTCATTTTTAAATTTCACGTTTAAAACATTTAAAATTTTTCTACAGTAAAAAAATAAGAATTTGAAATTATTTTTACTTTTTGTCCGAGTATCTGTACAAATTTTGTTAAACATTTTTTAAAAAACAAACAAATGTTCTATTCATAAATTATTTTAAAATCGGAGAATGTTTCTTGCAAAAAGTGTCTTAAAACCAGAGAATTTTTTTATCAAAAAAAAAAGTCGCAAAATCTGAATTATTTTATACAAAATTAAATCACAAAATCATTCTTAAATTTACCTAATAAACTTAGGTAATTTAAAATTTTCCAGTTCTTGAACAATATAACAATCATTAAAATTAAAATTTGTTTATCCAAATATTCCTAGAACCAGTCTTTTTTCTATCCAAAAAAAATCTAAATTTTTGTTTGTCAAAATTTAATTACAGAATTATTTTCTTAAATTACCTAGTTAACTTAGGTAATTATTATTTTTCAAATTTCTGCTCAATAAAACATTAATTCTTACAACAAATAATTAAAAATTTATTTATTGTAAAATATAAAAAAAAATAAATTTATTTTTTTTTCCAAGAATCTATGAAAATTTTTATTGAACATTTTTTTCAAAACCAAAAAAATTTCAGTTCAAAAATTGTTTCAGAATCTGAGAATGTTTTGCGCAAAAGTTTTTCTAAAACCAAAGAATTTTTCTATTTAAAAAGAATGCCCCAAAATCTGAATTTTTTATGAAAAAATTTAATCACAAAATTATTTGGTTAAATTTACCTAATAAACTTAGGTAATTTCCACTTTTCCAGTTCATGTACAATATAACAATCATTAAAAATTAAAATTTGTTTATCCAAATATTTCTAGAACTAGTCGTTTTTTCTATCCAAACAAAAATCGAAAATTTTTTATACAAAATGAAATCACAGAATAATTTTCTTAAATTTTCCTAATAAACTTAGGCAAATTTTCATTTTTCAAATTTCTGCTCAATAAAAAAATTAGAATTTTAAAATTTGTCTATGGCAAAATATATTAAAATTTTTAAATTCTTTTTATGTCGTCCCAGAATCTAAGTTAATTTTTATCGAAAAATTTTACTTAAACAAAAGTGTTTCAGAATCTAATTTTTCTTAAGAAAGTTGTCCCTAAAAAGTTTTTTTTTTTAAATTGTCTTAGAATCCAAGAATTTTTGTATCCAAAAAAGTGCTAGAAATAGTCTATTTTTCTATTCATACCAAATATTTTATACAACATTAAATCACAGAATTGTTTTCTAAAATTTACCTAAGTCACTTAGGCAATTTCATTTCTAAAATTTCATGATTAAAACATTTAAAATTTTAAAATTTGTCTACAGTTAAAAAATAAGAATTTGAAATTATTTTTACTTTTTGTCCGAGTATCTGTGTACATTTTGTTAAACATTTTTTAAAACACAAAAAAAAATTATATTCAAAAATTATTTTAAAATCGGAGAATGTTTCTTGCAAAAAGTGTCTTAAAACTATAAACTTTTTTTATCCAAAAAAAAAATCGCAAAATCTGAATTGTTTTATAAAAAATTAAATCACAAAATCATTCTTTAATTTACCTAAAAAACTTAGGTAATTTAAAATTTTCCAGTTCTTGAACAATATAACAATCATTAAAAATTAAAATTTGTTTATCCAAATATTCCTAGAACCAGTCTTTTTCTCTATCCAAACAAAAATCTAAATTTTTGTTTGTCAAAATTTAATTACAGAATTATTTTCTTAAATTACCTAGTTAACTTAGGTAATTATTATTTTTCAAATTTCTGCTCAATAAAACATTTAGAATTTAAAAATTTATTTATGGTAAAATATATATAAAAAAAAAATATTTATTTTTTTTTCCAAGAATCTGCGAAAATTTTTATTGAAATTTTTTTTCAAAACCAAAAAAATTTCAATTCAAAATTTTTTCAGAATCTGAGAATATTTTATGCAAAAATTGTCCTAAAACCAAAAAAATTTCAATTCAAAATTTTTTCAGAATCTGAGAATATTTTATGCAAAAATTGTCCTAAAACCAAAGAATTTTTCTATTCAAATAAAATTACCCAAATTCTGAATTTTTTATGAAAAAATTTAATCACAAAATTATTTTGTTAAATTTACCTAATAAACTTAGGTAATTTCCACTTTTCCAGTTCTTGTACAATAAAACAATCATTAAAAACTAAAATTTGTTTATCTAAATATTTCTAAAACTAGTCTATTTTTTTATCCAAACAAAAATCGAAAATTTTTTATACAAAATAAAATAACAGAATTATTTTCTTAAATTTTCCTAATAAACTTAGGCAAATTTTCATTTTTTAAATTTCTGCTCAATAAAAAAATTAGAATTTTAAAATTTGTCTATGGCAAAATATATTAAAATTTAAAATTCTTTTTATGTCGTCCCAGAATCTAAATAAATTTTTATCGAAAAATTTTACTTAAACAAAAGTGTTTCAGAATCTAATTTTTCTTAAGAAAGTTCTCCCTAAAGAAGTGAATTTTAAAATTGTCTTAGAATTCAAGAATTTTTGTATCCAAAAAAAGTGCTAGAAATAGTCTATTTTTCTATTCATACCAAATATTTAATACAACATTAAATCACAGAATTGTTTTCTAAAATTTACCTAAGTCACTTAGACAATTTCATTTTTAAAATTTCATGTTTAAAACATTTAAAATTTTAAAATTTGTCTACAGTAAAAAAATAAGAATTTGAAATTATTTTTACTTTTTGTCCTAGTATCTGTACAAATTTTGTTAAACATTTTTTAAAACACAAAAAAAAATTCTATTCAAAAATTATTTTAAAATCGGAGAATGTTTCTTTCAAAAAGTGTCTTAAAACTAGAGAATTTTTTTTATCAAAAAAAAAGTCGCAAGATCTGAATTATTTTATGCAAAATTAAATCACAAAATCATTTTTAAATTTACCTAATAAACTTAGGTAATTTAAAATTTTCCAGTTCTTGTACAATATAACAATCATTAAAACACAGTTCAAAACGAAAATATATTTTGTCTGATACCAAAAAAAAAAACATGAAAGTATCCTTATAGAACTAAAACCGCTATGTAATTTTGGACACGTACAAATTTATTGTCTTAAATTTACCTAATTAATTTAGATAATTGAAATTTTTCGAATATCTGCTCAATTATTTAGAATTTCAAAATCTAAAAATAAAACAAAAATTGTCCTAAAAGTTTCTAGTTTTTTATTTTTCAAAAAAAAAATCTAAAAATCTGATTTTTTTTACCTAATAAACTTAGGTAATTTCCACTTTTTCAGTTCCTGTACAATAAAAGAAATTATTACAACACTGTTCAACATGAAAATTTATTTGGCTTGATACCTAAAAAACATATCAACCCCTAAATGATGTTGGCCACGTACTTACAGTTTTTTTATGGCCCACTGAAGGTTTTTCAAAGGCGTGTGGAATAAGTAAAAAAATTGTGTAAAAATAAGTAATATGCTTAAATATCTGCAGTAAAATTTTATGGTGCTTCTTTTCTAAAAACATATTAACCCTCTATCGCTCATTGTAAGGGGTCAATTAAATTTACCTAATTAACTTAGGTAATTTTTATTTAACAAATTTTTGTTAAAAAATTCAGAATTTTACAATTTTTCTATGACAAAATATATAAGAATTAAATTATTTTTATGTTGTCCCAGAATCTGTGAAAAGTTTTATTGAAATTTTTTTTGAAAACCAGAAAAATTTCTATCCAAAAATTGTTTCAGAATCTGAGAATATTTTATGCAAAAATTGTCTAAAACCAAAGAATTTGTCTATTAAAAAAAAAAACAAAAAAAAAACTGAATTTTTTACGAAAAAATTAAATAACAAAATTATTTTCCTAAATTTTTAAGATTGTTTCATTGTATGTGAACTGGAAAAGTCGAAATTACCTAAGTTTATTAGGTAATTTCGACTTTTTCAGTTCACGTACTATAAAACAATCTTTAAAAACAATTTTTAACAAGATAAAGTATTTGGTTTGAAACCAAAAAAAAAGTTTACTTATAGTAGATTATGGCCACGTACTAAAAGTTTTTCTTTTTTATGGCCCACTGAAGTTTTTTTCAAAGGCGTGTGGAATAAGTAAAAAAAATATGTAAAAATATTTCTGAGCTAAGTTATGTGCTTAGATATTATAATAGATTTTGCCGGGGTTAGGTCAGTCAGAACCAGGATTATTAAAACACAGGAATTTTATTTTAATTCAGAACTTTATTTTACAATTTATCACTAAAATTGAAGACCAACGCAGCAACCAGGATACAAGCTTGAGTCAAACTATTTAATAACGTTGCGATTATTCCCTGTACTCGAATAATCGCACACGTTCACGATCCTGTACCAGAGATGTTTGCAGTCACCCACGTTTGTGACTGAAACCAGGATCTAGACGTTTCCGATGAAACCAGGATAATTAATGTTTGAAAAGAAACCAGGATAATTGCCGGACAGAGTAACGCAGGTTACCCGCTGCACGGGTGAACGCTTTCGCGGTAGACAAGAGACTCCCCGAATTAATGCTCGAGTCATATTTTTATAGTGTGGAATTTTTATTGTTTGTTAGTGTTTTAGTTACCACTACAGACATGGGATCTATGGCCGTTTAAACCAGTAGACTCCCTGGTCACTAATACATCTACCTGCCTGGAAACTATGGCCATCTTAACCAGTAGTTTTCCTATGCACTACCACTACTATGCCTGGGGACTATTATTTATTTAAATAAGTAGAAACCCTCTGCAATTACTACATTGAGTTGAACTTGGCTGTACTTGTGAACGACTACCACCGAAATCTAATGACCTGCAGTGCTACCCGTACACTTGGACAGCACAAGCTCAACTAAAGTTGTAGTAATGACCAAACTAACTACAAACCAACTACGTACGTTAGTAGTGAGAGCATGAGAAAACGAATGTATGCGTGAGCTTTGAATTTACTACCGACCGATCAATACCACTGTAGTAGTGAGATCAAGAGAAAATTAAATTGTATGTGTAGCATTGGTTGATGCGTTGGTTCTCTTATACAGACTACTCTTATATTTATGTAACTGTAAATCTCTTAAAAACTAGAAAGAAATATTTAAATATTTAAATGAAAAAAATAGTATTTTAATAAAAAAATATAAAATTACCAATATGTAACGAAAAACTTCGTTACAATATCTTCAATAAAATTTCATGGTGCTTCTTTTTTTAAAACATATTAACCCTCTAAAGCTAATTTTAGGGGGTCAATTAGGTCCTTTTTTCAAAAACTATCTTGGAAGTCCACTAAAACGTGAATTTGATGGGTTAAAATGTTCTACGAATAATTTTTGGGTCAAATTTCATTAGGGGTCGCCGAAGGTTTTAGTTCTTGCGGAATACGTAAAATGTTTAAAGAACGAAAATTTAAAATTAACACAATTTTTTCTTAATTTTTGGCCAAAGTTAAGTTAGTCAAAAAAATATGTCGTAAATTTACTTGTAAGCTAAAAATTGTGTTCTGTTCTTTTCTTAGACCAAATTAACCCTCTATTACCGATTGTAGTGATCATTTTTGTCCTTTTTTTACGAAATACCTAAAAGTCTATAAAAAAAAGTCATTTAATGGGTTAACAACTTCCAAAAATATTTTCTGCATCAAATTTCACCTCAAATTTGTGAAATAAATTACTTTACTTATCAACAAATTAATTTAATTTAAATTATTTATCTTTTTCATAACAAAACTCTCCAAAACCATACTAAAAAATAAATTCTTATAAAGTATTTTTGTTTAAATAAAATTGTTTACTTTTGCAAGTTAAATTTAAATTGACAATATGACAAAAATTAATTTACAAATGAAAAAACAACACACAAAATCTACAGAAAATACCAAGAGACCGACTTTAGTTTTATTTCATTTATTTTATTTTTTTTTTACTGGTTGACACAAGATGATTCTGGTAAATTGACATTTGACATTGAGATGAAGAAAATGTTACGAAAAATAAAAAAAAATAAAATATGAAGAAGAACAAGTGGAGTTTGGAGGACTGACAACAAAAGTGAAATGCTTATGCGGAAAACTTTAACAAAAGATGTAATAAAAAAAAAATAACTGAGCCCAGCACAATAAGGGTTTACTAAAGAGAAGTGATAAAAAATGGGAGAAAATAAAGGGAAAGCAATGAATTTGAAAAGCAATGAAATTAGCATTGAAAAAAAAAAATTAAAAACACAGCTATTACATTCAAAAAAAAACTTGTAAAACGACAAGAAAAGTTTGTAACTTTTTTTGTTTGCTACCTCCTATTTGACAAAAATTTCTTGTAATTTTACAAACTTTTTACCAATAATTTTGTAATTTTACAAACTTTTTACCAACAAACTTGTAAATTTACAGTTTTTTTGACACAATAAAACTTACAAGTACACTCAAAATAATAACTCAATAAAATACTCTGTAAAATGACTGTAATCTCAATTTAACAGATATTTGACAGAGTTTTCTGTCAAAATACAGATTTAAAGAAAATACTTGGTATTTTGCTGTGACAAAAAAACAAAGTTTCATCTGTTTAATTACTTTTAACTTTGTAATCTTTATTTTAAAGGTAATTAACAGAGTTTTCTGCTTAAATACAGATTTAAGCGAAATACTCTGTATTTTTTATAACCAAAAAACTAAGTTTTATCTGTATTTTTACTTATTTCTATGTAATCTTAATTTCATAGTTAAAAACAGAGTTTTCTGTTAAACACCAAAATTTTATTTGTATTTTTTTTTGAGAAAATGTTAAAAAAGTACCAAAAAAAATCTTATCAAAACTTTAAAAAATAACGTTTTTACTAAACTTTGTAAATTTACAGAGTTTTTTTTTGTAAAATTTTGGTTGCATTAAATGCATTTTACAAATATATGTACACTAAAAATAATAACTCTGTAAAATACTCTGTAAAATGACTGTAATCTCAATTCGACAGATATTTGACAGAGTTTTCTGTCAAAATACAGATTTAAAGAAAATACTTTGAATTTTGTTGTGAGTAGAAACAAAGTTTCCTCTGTTATATTACTTTTTACTTTGTAATCTTAACTTTACAGATAATTAACAGATTTTTCTGATAAAATACAGATTTAAGCAAAATACTTCGTATTTTTTTATAACCAAAAAAGTTTCTAGAAGTTATTTTGAAAATTCCTGAACATCTTTTAACCACCGATCGTGTAAAATGGGCATTAAGTTTATTTAAACCATACAAATCTCCTGGACCAGACGGTATCATACCTGTCATGTTGCAAAATGTTGCTAATGGCATAACGCCATACTTATTGACAATTTTCCATGCCTGTTTAAGGTTGTGTTACATACCTATCGCATGGCGAAAGGCCATTATAACGTACTTACCTAAAAATGGAAAAATTAACCACGCGACCGGTAAGGATTACAGACCGATTAGTTTGACGTCGTTTTTACTGAAAACTCTAGAGAGATTGTTGGATTTACATATAAGGGCTAACCTGGCGCCAAACTTTCTATCGGATTCGCAACATGCTTATCAGTAGGGTAAATCCATAGAAACATCTCTCCATTCGTTAGTACATAGGACAGAGACATCTCTTGAATATAGCCCATCAAAAACATGGTAATGAGTTGTGAAAAGTAATCATTACCAAGTACATTATTTATAATGAGTACCCATTACCATTAACATTATTTTAAGCCCAAAAGTAACTTCTTCTTAGTAATATGTTATAAAAGCACATCTAAGTAATAATATATCCTTGCACTTGCAGTTTTTAACCTTTACAATTCAAATAACTTTAAAAGTACTTAAAAACTTAATAAAATTACGCAATTTTTAAGTTTTAGTAAAAACAAGTTAAATTTTAAATGTTTTAATTAACTAATTATTTTACTTCTTATTGGTAATGGGTTTTTACTCCTTATTAGTAATCCGAGTCAGTAACTACTTATTTAACTCCATACTCTTCACTAGTTATTTTTGTCTCACGCCCTTGTTAAAATAATTAGTGTTTCATTCAATAAGTAACTACTTATTAACATCTGTTTCGGATTACAAAACCCATTACTAGTAATGCCAATTTTTCCTGGGAGAGAATATGCCATGGCAGCATTTCTTGATATTGAAGGCGCTTTTAATAACGTGAATACGGAGTCAATAATTGATGCGATGAACAATGCATCTATTAATCACTGCATAATCATATGGGTTAAGCGAATGCTTTCCAATCGGGATATTACAGCTGAATGGGGTCATGCTAAGGCCTCACGTTACGCGACTAGGGGTACACCGCAAGGCGGAGTTTTATCACCTTTACTCTGGCTGTTAGTGGTAGACCCTGTAATGAAGAAACTGGGAACTTCAACCATCGCTTATGCGGACGACGTCGAAATATTGTCCTGTGGGAAATATCCGGACACGATACCCGATTTACTTGAAGGATCACTGAAGATGGTATGGAAGTGGGCATCAGATAACGGACTCAACGTTAACCCGAAAAAGACCGAAATAGTTCTTTTTACGAGAAAGTATAAGATCCCAAATTTTAGGAAGATTCGTGTAGGTGGAGTTGAGATTCCACAATCCCTTCATGCGAAATTTTTAGGAGTGATTTTGGACAGTAAGCTCTCTTGGAAAATGAACACAGTTGAGAGAATAAAAAAGGCTAACAATGCTTACTACACAGAAAAACAGCCCGTTTTTTGTTGTTTTGTCCAATAAAAAAATTTTTTACAACATAAAAGAAAAAAAAAATGGTCAATATGAAAGGTGATTATGTATGAAACGAACTACTTTCAATTTTTTTAATTTTGGTTCAAAATTACGCCCTCTATTGGAAAAAAATAAAAAAAAAATTAAAAAAATCAATTACGAAATACACCGATTCAATTACTTTAGTATTTGAAATTCCTCCGAGCACGAAAATTGTAATATTGATTACTCAAGTAATTGGTCCAATTACTAAAGTAATTGGTTCAATTATTTTAGTAATTGGCGCACGAAAATTGTAATATTGATTACTCAAGTAATTGGTCCAATTACTAAAGTAATTGGTTCAATTATTTTAGTAATTGGCGCAATTACTTGAGTAATCTATATTACAATTTTCGTGCTCGGAGGAAATTCATATACTAAAGTAAACAAACGCATGGAGTAGGCGCGGGTTTTACGAACGTGGAACAAAACCAGAACTTTTCTTTTAACCTACCTTTGGACTCGAGCATATTTCAGGCTGAAATTGTTGCCATAACTAAAGCTGTGGAAATATCAAGGAAACCAAGGGAACAACCATAAATTTTTACGTAGATAGTCAGGCCGCCTTGAAGGCTCTTCAAGGATATTATATTAAATCTAAAATAGTTTTACAATGTTACGAGAACTTGCAGATGCTGTGTCTACACAACCAGGTTAATTTATTATGGGTACCAGGACACAACGGAATACAGGGAAATGAAAAGGCAGATGAACTCGCAAAACTTGGAGCTGATGGTTTAGGTACCATGGTGCCAGTTTTACCACCACTTCAACACTATAAACTTAAACGGAATTCCATCAATGTTGCAAAGGCAAACTGACAACATGCAAAACCAGCAGAACTTTGTGGTCAACTTATGATCAAGGGAAAACTAAATATCTACTATAACTTACGAGAAGGGAATGACGAGCTCTGACTTGGATAATAACTGGTCATTGTCTTATCGGCATCCATGCCAAGAATATTGGACTTACTTCAGACGCTAGTTGTAAAAGATGCGCTTCTCCAGGAGTAGATGAAACGATGGAACACATACTTTGTCACTGCCCAGCTGTGGCAAGGAGACGCCGATCCATTACCGGTCAGATAAGTTTCGGTACTTTGGAGGATATAACGCAAATGGATCTTAGGATATTGAAAAGATTCGCAATGACTTTGAACGTGTTTAACTTGCACCGCTAGCGGAAAAAGTTTTGTGGTACCGCTATGGACTAAGAGGTCTATGCGAGGTGTCAATCGGACACCGCCACCCTAACCTAACCTTGTTGTGACAAAAAAACAAAGTTTCCTCTGTTATGTTACTTTTTACTTTGTAATCTTAATTTTACAGATAATTAACAGAGTTTTCTGCTAAAATACAGAGTAGTAGTTTTTGTTACCAAACATCAAAATTTTATCTGTACATATTTTTGGGAGAAAGTTGAAAAAGTAGCAAAAAAAAAGTTATAAAATTTTTTTTTTCAGAAATCTTATAAAAATTTTACAAAATAACATGCCTTAAACTAAACTCCTTAAATTTACAGAGTTTTTTCTGTAATTTTTTTTTTTTTTCATCAAATGCATTTTAAAAATATATGTAAATTTACATAGTTTTCTTTGCTAAATGGTGGTTAATTTAACCAATATTTTACTAGAAACTCTGTAAATTAACAGTTTTTTTTTTTGTCCAAATCATTTCACAGAATTTTAAAGTAAAATTACAGAGTTTTCTCTGTCAAAAAGCTTTCATATTTAACCAATAATTTACTATAAACTCTGTAAATTAACAGTTTTTTTTTGTCAAAATCATTTTACAGAGTATTTGAGTAAAATTACCAAGAAATGTTGTTAGCTGGAAAAGTATGGTGTACTCTGTTAAATTAGCAGAGTTTTTCTGTAATTTAACAGAGTTATTATTTTGAGTGTAAATTTACAGAGTTTTTCTTTGCTAAATGGTATTTTATTTAACCAATATGTTACTAAAGACTCTGTAAATTAACAGTTTTTTTTTTGTCAAAATCATTTTACAGAGTTTTATAGTAAAATAACCAAGAAATGTTGCTAGCTGGAATAGTATGGTGTACTCTGTTAAATTAGCAGAGTTTTTCTGTAATTTAACAGAGTTATTATTTTGAGTGTAGATTTCGTAACTTTACTACATTTATTGCTACCTCCTATTTTACGAGAATTTCTAGTAAAAATTACGAGCTTTTTTGTAATTTTACAAGTTTTTTACCAATAAAGTTCTAAATTAACAACTTTCTTGGTACAATAAAACTTATAAGGAATTCTCGTGAGTTTACTAAATTTTTTTGTAAAAAACCTTGGAAATTTGTAAAATAATCAAAAAAAAATTGTAAAATTACAAAAAAAAATTAACATTTTTCGATCGAAAATTTTTTTGTTAAAAAACAAGGAAAACTGTCAAATATTGGTAAAATGGGATTACGAGACTTTTTCTAGTAATTTGACAAGGTTTTTTTTGTGTGCATTATTTGTGCCATTCTACTGTAGATATATTCTTGATCCTCGACTTCAAGACGATCTAGCGATGTCTGTCCGTCTGTCTGTCTGATATAGGATTTTTTTGTAAAATTTTTTAACAATTATTCTTTTTGCTGGGATTTCTTAAATACAAATAAAAAGTTTGTTGTTAATGTGGGTAAAATAATATGTACTTGTGTATGAAATGTTGTATTAACTGTCAAAAAAAAGGCTGCTGCTGTTTTTTTTTTCATGCAATAATCATGTTTATTCATATTAAGTGTTTTTGTAGAAAAAAAACCGTAAGAAAAGTTTTTTTTTGTGCAAAAAAAGTTTTGTATTTATCCAAAACCCCCTGACAAAAAACTTTTTACATTATAATTTTTTTTTTATTTAAATATTAATTAGATTTTCTTTTTTTTGTGTTTTGGCCAAAATGTTATAAATTTATGTTAATAAGCCGTAACAGAGTTATGAAACCTTATGACAGTTATTGTAAGCAATTCGAAAGACAAAACTTTTGTGTTATTTTTTTTTAGTATTTGTTTTAAAATTCAGTTTTTGGGGACATTAAAAGGAATATTTAAGTCAATGGGGCATTTTTAAATTTTAACAAAAATAATTTTAAGGGTAAAAAGACAATTATTTGTACTTTTTTAAATTTAAATTACACTATGCACAGCGAATTAAAATCCTGAATGAGACAAAAAAAAAAAGTAGACCAAAACCCCTGAATTAAAATGTAAGCAAATTTTTTTCAATGTCCCACAGTAGTTATACCCTACACCACACTGTGGTACAGGGTATAATGAGTTTGTGCTGATGTTTGTAACTACCCGAAATATTGGTCCTAGACCAATGATGCCCATTTCTTTACACAATTGTGCATTACACTCTTCACACATATTCTTATGCTCATTAATTTAGTCATCGATGAGACCTCGAAGTATGCACATGCTGAACTGATCATCGCTTATATTTTTTTATATGCACTGACAGAAACAAATGATGCCATTCAAGCAATTATCTGTTATATTTTTTTTTTAATAAACAATGCCTTTTATTATTAATAATAATTTAATTTTTTATTAATTAAATTTATTTATAAAGAGTTAATTCATTAATTATAGTTGAATTATTCACAAAGTTAATTAATTATTTTTTAAATAATTTAAATTCAATGAAAAAATTAATTCAAACATAAATTAATTCATTCATTAAAAATGTAATAAAAAATAATGTGAATTCATTCACAATTAGAAATTAATTCTTCAAACGTCTAAAATTTAATAATATTTCAATTATTAGTCTGATTTTAACGACATCTTTTATAATTCGGTCAATTATTTTTGCTCAGTGCAGTCTCTCTCGTGCTCACTAATACTAATGCAAAAACTTTTTGGACATCGCTGTCCTAGACCCACTTTTAAGTATACCGATCGACTTAGAATCACTTTTTGAGTCGATTTAGCGATGTCCGTCCGTCCGTCTGTCCGTCCGTCTGTCTGTCTGTCCATGTAAACGGTGTAAACACGATACAGGTCGCAATTCTCGATCAATTGACTTGAAATTTAAAACTTAAGCCTCTTTTGGCCCAAGGACGAAGCCTATTGAAATTGGAAAAAATCGGTCCATATTTAGACCTAGCCCCCATACAAAGGTCCTCTTTAGTTTTGGCTCAAATGACTCTAATAGTCGCATTTTAATAGGTATCTTTTCAAAATTTGGCAGGAATTAATGTTTTATACACACAAATCACCATTCCGAATTTTAAAGAAATCGAACCAGTTCTTCTAGTAGCCCCCATACAAACCACCTTCCCGATTTTCACATAAATCTCTCAATTTTCATGAAAATAGAAAATATTTAAATTTTTGTTTTTCTGTAAAGACAGTTGAGCTCAGGCTCTAATTATAATTATGTATTATAATTTTTTAATCATGTTATTTATATATGGTTTGAATTGAGATGAAGGAGAGGAGGACGAATGATGATTACTAAAAAATTTTATTTATTAACCATAATGCAATTTCACCTTCTTCTGTACGAAAAAACAATAGTAACAACCACACAAGAATTTAAAAACCATGATTTAGTTGATACTTGCTTAACAGCCAACTTAGCGTATCGGTCTAGAGTGATCGTACCTAAGAGGCAGTTAATAGCAAATACATTACAGATCATGGGCAAGGATCATAGAAGTAAATAGGATGTCCAGAACTTCAAGTTCCTGATAATCACGTTGCTCAGCCTGCTCAGTCTGCTCAGCTTGCTCTCCCAAAACAGGGGTCTTGTGGACTGTCCACAGGGGCCTTGTGGACTGTCCACAAGACCCCTGAACATTAACCATTAAAGCGTTCAAAACAAAGAAATCGAAATTTGGCAAACATTTTGAAAAATTTTCGATTTAAATTTTAAAAAAATGAGGAATATTAAGAAAAATTCCAAAAAAATTATTGAAAATACTAAGAAGAACCAAAAATGAATATTTATGGGGAAAAATAAAAAATAATGAAAATTTTTTAAATTTTCAAAAATAAGAAAATAAATATTCATTTTTGGTTCTTCCTAGTATTTTCAATATTTTTTTTGGAATTTTTCTTAATATTCCTCATTTTTTCAAAATTTAAATCGAAAATTTTTTTAAATGTTTGCCAAATTTCGATTTCTTTGTTTTGAACGCTTTAATGGTTAATGTTCAGGGGTCTTGTGGACAGTCCACAAGGCCCCTGTGGACAGTCCACAAGACCCCTGTTTTGGGAGAGCAAGCTGAGCAAGCTGAGCAGACTGAGCAGGCTGAGCAACGTGATTATCAGGAACTTGAAGTTCTGGACATCCTATTTACTTCTATGATCCTTGTCATGGGTTCAATCCTGTGACGACAAGTTTGCTCGCAAACTTGTGTCACAGACAGTATCCGTATACTTACCGTACACAGTGTACAAATACCCTGATTAATGAAATAACAATAACAACACACACACTGTGTGGTTTTGATATAGCAGGCACACAAGCAGCAGAACCCAACAGTAGAAATATTTTGTAACAAACAAGTAGCAACAACATACAGTGGGCTTTTATTTTTGTAATAAACAAGTAAACAAGTAGCAACAAAATATAAGGACTTGTTTTCAATATTGACCGTTAGATAAATAAAACAACACACAGGAGTAATATTTTGTTGGTAGTTTCTATGAGCTTGGAATTGTATAAAAGACGCGTGGTTTTAACAAACAGGTCTCATTCTTTTATCAGCGATTCGGTCTGTAAGTAATAAAATTAATATAAGGTAGACACTTCATTTGGTGGTTAGCGAACACCTTATGAAGTTAGAATTATTATCAGCAGTAGTGAACTTTCACTGGTGGTTATCGAGCACCAGGGAAAGACGTAGAAACCTAAGTAAGGTTAAGTATATGCTTCGACTGGTGGTTAGCGAGCACCAGACCGAAGCTAGGGTAATGGTAAGATAATCCTCCGACGGTGGTTAGCGAGCACCCGAGGACACTAGTGGATCATCAGTAGCGAGTAGTACACTTCAGCCGGTGGTTACCGAACACTGGATGAAGTTAACCATAATTTAGATTTTTAACGAGCATTCCCGAAGGTGGTTGGCGATCACCGGAGGGAATTAGATTAAGTCGTAGTATAGAAACTATTCCGCCCGGTGGTTACCGAGCACCGGATGGAATAATCTTACCTTCTCAGGAATTAAGCATCCACTTCGGCTGGTGGTTACCGATCACCAGGCGAAGATTAGAAAGTAGACGAACCAAGGAACACTTTACCGGGTGGTTAGCGAACACCCGTGGAAGTCAGATTCCGAGGAACGTGTGGTGAATGGTAGAGTAGAATTCGTTCTTTTCAGCTTATAGGTTCGGCGGATAATCAAACGAGCAATTACCGAAGGTGTTCCGAGCGTCAGGACAAACGAGTTTTACCAGGTCTAACATCCGAGACAAAATTGTGGCGTAAGAGTGTGCGGTAAATGTCGGCCAGTGATCACGGGTCGGATGTACGAGGGTTCACGAGTGGTTACCGAACACGAGTGGACCACTGGACAGACGATTCGTGAAGGCAACTGGGTTGGAAACTGCTAGTGGTTTCCTAGCACGAACAGTGGACAACCCAGCATAAAAATCCGAAGCACGAGCGAGGGGACCCGACCAAGTTCGAGAGGGAAACGAGGGACACGAGTGTCATCCCAAAGTGGAAACTTCCTCAGGAGAATACCCGGAACAGGAAAACGGTCACAGGGAGCCAAACACGAAGATTGCCGAAGTGGAGCCGAAGAGGAACGATCATTTAATATTATATATTTTGAATGAAATTTTATATTAATATTTTAAATAAACCGAGATTGTGAAGTATTGAAACAAAAAAATACACGTGTTCATTATTTCTTGTAGCGAAACCTGGACAAAGGCTGAGTATTTACCCTAGCGAAAACAAGTCGTTACAAGTGGCGCCCGAGCAGGCTATTTAAACAAGAAAGTAAAACACGAAGAATACACGAGCAACATGGAGAATACAAAGGAGTTTTATGATGAAGTAGCAGCATTTGCAACAAAATTTGGTGTCGATGCGGAGGAAAATGTAGAGGAACTACGAAAACGTTTGGAGGACTTTATCAAAAATGTTAGTCATGAAACCAGTACAAGTGAATACGCAAGCAGTTTATACGCCATAGAACGAGTAAGAAAATGGTCTCTTAAGTATGACGGAAGCATGAATCCGTTAGATTTTCTGGAACGGGTACGGGAACTGGCTGGAGCCTATAAAATTCCACTGGATCGAGTACCTAAGATAATGCCGGAACTGCTGAAGGACTTGGCACTATTATGGTTTAGAAATAATAATGATAATTGGAGCGACTGGAATGAGTTTCAACGGGACTTTCTCGAATACTTTTTACCAACGGGATATTTCAAGACACTGGAGGATAGGATCAGGGGAAGGAAGCAACAGGCAGGTGAATTATTTAAGGTTTACATGGTTAGTTTACAGGATTTGATGAGGCAGGCAGGATACAGCGAAGAACAAAAATTGGAACGGATTTATGAGAATTTGAACCCTAGTTATAGATTATATATAAAACGTAGAGAGTTCAGGAACAAGCGGGAGCTACTCAGATTGGCAGGGGATTTTGAGCTTTTGATGAGGGAGGCTTTAGGTTTTCAACAAACGCCACCTACTCCGACGATGGATACGCAAACACAACTCCAACCAATGAAGCTGGATAACCAACATAAGATGGTCGTTATGGCAGGAGCAGTGTGTGATAATAATCGATGTTATGGAAAGCAAGTGATCGATGTGATTAATCCAAGAGCGGCATGCAGGCGATGTGGACAGGAGGGCCATGGCTATCGGTTTTGTCAAAATGAATCCAAACTATTTTGCTGGGAGTGTGGTAAGCCGAGTGTTCGTACGAGGGAGTGTTGCAATAAGAGAAGGGAAAAATGGTCGTTGAGTGATGGTGTATTTCAGGGTAAACGACCCATATCGGAGGCAGCAGGTACATCTACAAAATCTAGGAACGCAATCTACATGAGACAAGGTCATATATTTGCGAAAGTGACATTGGGAAGTCAAGTGGCAGAGGCGCTAGTAGATACCGGGGCGTCCAACAGTTTTATATGTACCCAGTTGGCAGACAAGATGATAGGAGTAGAACGAGTGAAGGTTGATGTAGGTATAACTCTGGCTGACGGTAAAAAAGCGGCGGTGAACGAGGCAGTGGTGATGGAAGTAGCGGTAGGCGATAGGAGCTTTAGAATGTCGTTGTTAATTCTTCCTGAGGTAATGGATGGGTTAATACTGGGGATGGATTTCTTAACCAAGGTAAATGCTACGTTGAGCTGTGGCGGTGTAACACTTCAATTAAAGGAGGAGGTAGGAGGAGTAAGAAGTCCGAATACTCGATGCACGGGTGTAGAAACTATAGGCAACGAGGAGGAAGTGCGTATAAAGCGGTTCTTAGAAGGTGAATTACGAGGTTTTGAAACTTTGACTGGACTTTCTAATATTGCAGAACATCGAATTGTAATGAAGGATGAAACTCCGTTTAAGCAAAGGTATATGCAGACAAACCCGGCAAAGCAAAAGATAATAAGTGATCTGGTGGATGAGTTAATAGAGAATGGATGTATTGAACCTTCATATAGTCCATACAGTTCACCGATTGTGTTGGCACCTAAAAAGAATGGTAAATGGAGGCTTTGCTGTGACTTTCGGCAATTAAACAGCAGGTCAGTAACAGATGCATACCCTTTACCACGTATCAATTCCATTCTGGAGAGGCTGCGAGATGCTAAATATTTTAGTACACTGGATCTTAAAAATGGTTACTGGCAGATACCCATGGAGAAGGAAAGTAGGTTAGTAACGGCATTTACAGTACCAGGTCGAGGGTTGTTCCAGTGGAAGGTAATGCCTTTTGGATTACATTCGGCGCCAGCTACGTTTCAGCGCGCATTGGACCAGGTTATTGGTCCGGAGATGGAACCACATGCATTTGCTTACCTGGACGACATAATTGTGATTGGAAAGACATTGGAGGAGCATATGGTGAATTTGCGAGAGGTGTTTAGGCGACTAAAGATGGCGAATCTGAGAATAAATCCAGAAAAGTGCTCATTTATGAAGAAAGAAATAAAATACCTTGGCCATGTTGTGGGGGAGGATGGGATAAAAACCGACCCAGACAAGATAGCGGCGATCAAGGAAATGCTACCCCCAAAAGATGTTAAAGGAGTGAGACGGGTATTGGGCGTTGCCTCATGGTATCGAAGGTTTGTACCTGATTTTTCCGATTTGGTGTCCCCAATTACAAGTTTATTGAAAAAGGGTACAAGATGGAAGTGGGGTAAGGAGCAGCAGGAGGCTTTTGAAAAACTGAAGGAGCGATTGACAGGTGCACCAGTGTTGGCTTGTCCAAATTTCGACAAACAGTTTATTCTCCAGACTGATGCAAGTGACTTTGGCTTGGGTGCGGTGCTCACGCAAAACATCAACGACGAGGAACGGGTCATCGCATACGCGAGTCGTCGGCTAAATAAAGCAGAGTGCAATTATTCAGCAACGGAAAAGGAGTGTTTGGCGATTGTGTGGGGTATTCGAAAAATGCGTCAATATTTGGAGGGTTATCGGTTTAAGGTAATAACTGATCATCTCTCTCTCAAATGGTTAAATAGCATTGAGAGTCCGTCTGGAAGAGTTGCGAGGTGGGCGTTAGAACTACAGCAGTACACGTTTGATGTGGAGTATCGCAAGGGGAAAAGTAATGTGGTGGCCGACGCGTTATCACGAGAACCACTAAACATATTGTGTGCTATGTCTGATAACTCGGTCAAAGATAAGTGTGCCTGGTTGGAGAAAAAGATGAAGGAGGTAAGAGAAGACCCGGAAAAGTATGCTGATTTCGTTATTGAAAACGACCAATTGTATAGACATATTCCGAGTCGTGATGAAGTCGAGGGTGGAGTTCAATGGAAGCTATGTATCCCCAAGTACATGCGCGAGAGGGTGTTGAAGGAGAATCATGACGATGAAACAGCGGGTCATCTTGGTAGTAGAAAGACTATTGCTCGAGTTGCAAGGCGTTACTATTGGCCAGGTTTATTCCGCGACGTAACCAGCTACGTACGGAAATGTGAATCGTGTCAACGATATAAGGCAAGTCAACAAAAGCCAGCGGGAATGATGTTAACGCAAATACCAGAGGAACCATGGGCGGTCGTATGTGCCGATTTTGTTGGACCACTACCACGATCAAAGCACGGGAACTCAATGCTGTTGGTTTTCTTTGACAAATTTTCAAAGTGGACAGAGCTAGTTCCAATGAGGAAGGCTAAGAGCGAGGGTGTTATGAAGGCGTTACGGGAAAGGATTGTGAGCCGGTTCGGAGTTCCAAAAGTATTGGTGACAGATAATGGAACACAGTTCACTAGTCGTGCATTCAAAACGTTTTTGGAGAAGTTGGGTGTACGCCATCAGTTAACGGCACCATATACACCACAGGAAAACCCTACTGAGCGTGTCAACAGGACGGTGAAAACAATGATAGCACAATTTGCAGGCGAAAATCAGCGAACATGGGACGAACATCTACCAGAGATTATGTTGGCGGTAAATTCAAGTGTCTCGGATTCTACGGGATACAGTCCCAGTTTTGTGGTTCAGGGAAGGGAGCCAAGACTTCCAAAGGCGCTGTACGATGAAGTCACTGTTGGTACTGGAGGCGATGTTCAGGAGCCAGAAGAAAGGGCAGAAATGATACAGGAGATTTTTAAACTGGTAAGACGTAACTTGGAGGTCGCATCACAAGATCAGAGGCGGCATTACAATCTGAGGAGAAGGGAATGGAAACCAAGGAAAGGAGACTTAGTGCTGGTAAAACAACATCATCTTTCTAGTGCAGTCGACGGGTTTGCTGCGAAACTGGCTCCGAAATATGATGGGCCTTATAAAGTTAAAAGTTTTATATCACCGGTAATTGTGGAGCTAGAGGGTGACGGTAGACGGAAAAGAAATGCGCACATTGGCGAACTAAAGGCGTTTAATGTTGAAGATGGTAGCCAGGAGTAAGGAGTCGTATTTTTCTTTGGAGGGGTTAGCATGTTATTAAAGAAAGGGGGGAATGTGACGACAAGTTTGCTCGCAAACTTGTGTCACAGACAGTATCCGTATACTTACCGTACACAGTGTACAAATACCCTGATTAATGAAATAACAATAACAACACACACACTGTGTGGTTTTGATATAGCAGGCACACAAGCAGCAGAACCCAACAGTAGAAATATTTTGTAACAAACAAGTAGCAACAACATACAGTGGGCTTTTATTTTTGTAATAAACAAGTAAACAAGTAGCAACAAAATATAAGGACTTGTTTTCAATATTGACCGTTAGATAAATAAAACAACACACAGGAGTAATATTTTGTTGGTAGTTTCTATGAGCTTGGAATTGTATAAAAGACGCGTGGTTTTAACAAACAGGTCTCATTCTTTTATCAGCGATTCGGTCTGTAAGTAATAAAATTAATATAAGGTAGACACTTCATTTGGTGGTTAGCGAACACCTTATGAAGTTAGAATTATTATCAGCAGTAGTGAACTTTCACTGGTGGTTATCGAGCACCAGGGAAAGACGTAGAAACCTAAGTAAGGTTAAGTATATGCTTCGACTGGTGGTTAGCGAGCACCAGACCGAAGCTAGGGTAATGGTAAGATAATCCTCCGACGGTGGTTAGCGAGCACCCGAGGACACTAGTGGATCATCAGTAGCGAGTAGTACACTTCAGCCGGTGGTTACCGAACACTGGATGAAGTTAACCATAATTTAGATTTTTAACGAGCATTCCCGAAGGTGGTTGGCGATCACCGGAGGGAATTAGATTAAGTCGTAGTATAGAAACTATTCCGCCCGGTGGTTACCGAGCACCGGATGGAATAATCTTACCTTCTCAGGAATTAAGCATCCACTTCGGCTGGTGGTTACCGATCACCAGGCGAAGATTAGAAAGTAGACGAACCAAGGAACACTTTACCGGGTGGTTAGCGAACACCCGTGGAAGTCAGATTCCGAGGAACGTGTGGTGAATGGTAGAGTAGAATTCGTTCTTTTCAGCTTATAGGTTCGGCGGATAATCAAACGAGCAATTACCGAAGGTGTTCCGAGCGTCAGGACAAACGAGTTTTACCAGGTCTAACATCCGAGACAAAATTGTGGCGTAAGAGTGTGCGGTAAATGTCGGCCAGTGATCACGGGTCGGATGTACGAGGGTTCACGAGTGGTTACCGAACACGAGTGGACCACTGGACAGACGATTCGTGAAGGCAACTGGGTTGGAAACTGCTAGTGGTTTCCTAGCACGAACAGTGGACAACCCAGCATAAAAATCCGAAGCACGAGCGAGGGGACCCGACCAAGTTCGAGAGGGAAACGAGGGACACGAGTGTCATCCCAAAGTGGAAACTTCCTCAGGAGAATACCCGGAACAGGAAAACGGTCACAGGGAGCCAAACACGAAGATTGCCGAAGTGGAGCCGAAGAGGAACGATCATTTAATATTATATATTTTGAATGAAATTTTATATTAATATTTTAAATAAACCGAGATTGTGAAGTATTGAAACAAAAAAATACACGTGTTCATTATTTCTTGTAGCGAAACCTGGACAAAGGCTGAGTATTTACCCTAGCGAAAACAAGTCGTTACAATCCCTGGCGGCTGTGATCTGTTAATAATTTTCACATATAGAATAAAATTGACTATTAACTGAATAAATTTGACATTAAAAGTTTTTCTGATGATTATAATAACTGGATTATATGAAACTAGTAAAAAACGAACCAGGATGTCTTAAATTTTAAGGAAAATAAATTTTTCTTTCACACCTTTCTCAATTCAAACTAGAGATGGGCACCAATCACGTGATTAACGTGAATCACGTGAATCACGCATGAATCACGTGATTCGTGAGTAATTTTTTTTTCTACTCACGTGAGCGTGCGTGAGCGTGAGTAACACAAAAAAGTTCGTGCGTGATCGTGCGTGAGTAAAATTCTTGCGTGAATTTTTCGTGATTTTAATTGTTTCCCAGATTTTTTTTTGTTCGGTAACGTTTTTTTGATTTTTTCATGGTCTTTAAAAAAAATATAAATTTAATAAGTTTTTTAAATGTGTCATTGGGGAATTTGCACAGTGCTTCCATTAGGAAATGCCTTCAGATTCTGACATTTAATAGGTAGTTCTTGAAGACATGTCCTAACATTGTCATCAATGAATGTTTGTTTTAAGAGTGTGAAAAAGTTCTCTA
Organism: Pegoplata infirma; assembly: GCA_963921195.1. Taxonomy (NCBI): domain Eukaryota; kingdom Metazoa; phylum Arthropoda; class Insecta; order Diptera; family Anthomyiidae; genus Pegoplata; species Pegoplata infirma. The sequence goes on along the minus strand of OY992538.1, from coordinate 180,158,512 downwards.
AACATCTTTAAGGAAATGTGTTCACAATAGCAGTATATCAAACTGAACTTTTACATCTGGGCAGTACCGTTTTAACCATTAGGGCACACTAGGCACGTGCACAGGGCCCTCGACCTAATGGGCCTGAAATGCCAATAAATTCGGTTATACGGTTAATTTCTTTTAAAAGAAAATTTCTTATTTTCTTACAGAAAAGTCTCAGAATCTTACAGATTTTTCGTATACACTGAGACTTTTTCTATAGGAGAAATTTGTAATATATCAAAAGTCTCAAATCCATTGAAATATTTGCTACATAAAAAGTTTCCGAATGTGAAATATTTTTCGTACACAAAAAGTTTCAGATTCTGAGATTTTAAAAGTCTAAAGTTCAGAGAAGTTTTTCCAAAATAGAAAGTCTCAGATTCTGAGACACTTTTTGTATGCAAAGTCTCAGATTCTGAGACATTTTTCGAATTGAAAACTCTCAGATTCCGAGACGTTTTTCGTATAAAAATATTCTCAGATTCTGAGACATTTTTCGTACAGGATATGTCTCAGATTCTGAGACATGGTTTTAATAAGAAAAGAAAAATTAACTCAACCCTGTGAAAAATGAGCATATATGGATACATACATATATGTAAATATATGGATGCATATATGTAAATATATGATCATATATGGTCATATATGAAATTGTATGCAGTCATATATTCAATCAGAAAAACACAAACAACATATATGATCATATTTGCAACATATATGTCCATATACGTAAAATGAGGGCATATGCCCATATATGACATATGTGGACATATATGGAGCATATATGTCATATATGTTCATATGCCCTCATTTTACGTATATGGACATATATGTTGCAAATATGATCATATATGCCTTCATACAGTATCATATATATTCATATATGCTACATATATGGACATACATGAGCTGTATGAACGCATATATGATCATATTTGTATCATTTTTCACCGGGAAGCTAAAATATCACTACCCAAAATATATTTTTTTTAGTTTCTTTTTCTTAAAACAGGTAATAACATGAATTTAATTTGTACCACAAGAATGTGTTTTTTTTTTGTCGTGCGACTTTTTACTTTCCAGCGGGCCCCAAATTTTTTGTGACCATTCTTGTGTGCCCAGCGCCATACTTTAAGACGACCCTGAATCTTTGAACTTTTCAATTTCTGAGAAAAAAATCGGAAACATCGGAAAGTCGAAATGTTATTTCTTGATATGATAAGGATAAGTTATAAAGGAAATTGGATGGAAGTAAAAACTATTGGAAATACGAAGATTTTTGGCATTTTCATATGACCTATATCAGACATTTCCACAAAGACAACTGCTGAATATGATTGAGGAAATTTTGAAATTTTTTATGAAACTGTCCTCAACTCGGTATATAGAGATGTCATGGGGATGTCAGGTGTGTCAGCGAGCCGTCACCACGGATGGCTCAAGGACTTTCCCAACTGGGTAATGCATAAAAAATATGACACATTTTTTTTACATATTTAAATTCGTGAGTATTTCGTGATCGTGATTACATCGTGAGCGTGATTAAATTTTTTTTCTACTCACGTGAGCGTGCGTGAGCGTGAGCAGAAGAAAAATGTTCGTGCGTGATCGTGCGTGATTACAATTTTTTTTTCGTGAGCGTGCGTGATCGTGATTGAAAAGTCACTCACGATCCCATCTCTAATTCAAACCATATATAAAAAAAAAAAAAAATATTTAATTAAAATTCTGTTTGTGTATGTTAAACGCGTACTTTAATTACCTTATCAAATCTAATTATCATCGGACCATTTTGGACTTAGGTCCCATGTGGAAATTTCGCCCGATATTCAGTTGAAGCGATTTATTGTCAACAAAAAGAAGCCTATTCCACTCAAATTTGATTAGTGATTGCTTTTTACACTTATTAAAGATTTGACAAAATATAGATCTAATCAGTCCATGTTTGAACTTGGGCCCCATTTTCCGGGAAACTCTGGTGTAGGGTATTATATGGTCGGTCGTGACCGACTATAATTTTCTTACTTGTTTTTAATTTGTTTTTGAGGCTATTTGAAAACGTCAAAATTCTATAATAAACGTGTTTCAGAGCTAACAAACTTTATTCAAATGTCTGCAGTTAAATTTTATTTTTCATTCTGTGACAACTTCTAAAAAAATTTACACAAAAAATATTTTTGATACATTTTAACTCTGTAAATGAGCGTTTTATTAGAAATTCTGCGTTTAGTTTTGGAAATCGAAAATCGCTGATGATGAAAGGGTGGCAACTTTCGCATTGAACATCGAAAATAGATAATTCACAGAAATAACGAATGTATACTTTAACCAAACAAAATAAAACTTAAGATATTTTCATTTTTAATATTTTTGTCTTCTATACCGTCTGAACTTTCCGTCTTTGAAGACCCCTAGTAAGATATTATGCAAAAAATATACTTGGAATTTTTAACGTTTTAATCGGCCTTTTATTTGACTTTTGGAAAATAATGTCTCAAATAGCCTCAAAAAAGGATTAATATGTTTTAGAAAAATAATTCCCATTAAATTCTGTTGAAAACTTCTCAATGTAATTTTGAGATCAGAAGTGTAGGGTAGAGAGGGGCACATTCGCCACCCCAACTTATCTCTTAACCTAAGAGAGGTATCAAATTGTGACGAATGAGTCAAATATGTATTTATCAATTACCTTTCACACTACGAACTTCGACCGTTCTTTTTTACACGTGAATGCGGACAGATGTGTTTTAGTATTTTTTAGGTTGCTGAAAAAATATTACCTAGTCAATATATTTTGTAATAACTTTGTGATTTTGTAAGTTACAAACATATTGCTCATTGTGGTAAGCCGTTACTATCCATTGAAAAAGACTGCAATGAGTTTGTTTTTAATAAGTAATAAATAAGTGTAAACATTTTTATTTTTTTGTGAGTGCCCGCTTCCGGGGCACATTCGCCAGGTTGAGGAAAGGGCAGTTTTGGCGGCGAATGTACCCCAATGGAGCACATTAGCCGACGGCGGATGTACCCCGTGGAATACATACGCCCCTTAAAATGGTACCACATGGGGTTGATTCGCCGATGACGGATGTGCCCACGGGTAGTACTTTTTTTTAATTTTTTCCAATAAAATTATGTTTTTTTAATAAAATCGTGTTTTTAAAAATAATTCTTTCAAAAAATTATATTGTTAACGAATTTTCATAAATTTAACTTCTTGACTACTGTGCCAACCCTTTTGGTGGATGTGCCCCATGAATGGGGCAGTTTCGCCGATTTGGGTTGTTTTAAAAATGCGAAAAAAAAAAATAATAGAAGCCAAACAGATAAAATTCATTTGGGGTATACACAGGGCCGGATTAGCCATGTCGGGCCCCTAGGGGCCCCTTCAGACTTTTTATAATTCCAAAAAAATAAAAAAACACAAATTTTCCAGGCACAATGTAATCTTTTTCTAAATTACGCTGTTTTTTGTGAATAGTTTACCCCTTTCTGTAATTCTCTTTTCCTTTTTGATCTTCTTAGAAGTAATGTTTCATTTCCTGAAAGCCTTTTTTAAGAAAAAATATTTTTAAAAATTGCTTCTAAGAAGGCCAAAAAAAGCATAAAAGAACTCAAAAAAAATTAAACAAATAAAATAAAATAAAATAAAATAAAATAAAATAAAATAAAATAAAATAAAATAAAATAAAATAAAATAAAATAAAATAAAATAAAATAAAATAAAATAAAACAAAACAAAATAAAATAAAATAAAATAAAACAAAATAAAATAAAATAAAATAAAATAAAATAAAATAAAATAAAATAAAATAAAATAAAATAAAATAAAATAAAATAAAATAAAATAAAATAAAATAAAATAAAATAAAATAAAACAAAACAAAATAAAATAAAATAATAAAATAAAATAAAATAAAATAAAATAAAATAAAATAAAATAAAATAAAATAAAACAAAATAAAATAAAAACAAGTAAAAAAGTTAAATTCGGCCTTGCCGAATGTAGTGATACCCTCCACAATTTCTAACACATTATTGCAAAAAACTTTATTTAAAAGGAAATTACTTTTGAAAAAAAAAAAAAATTTAAAAAAAAAAATTCCGCGAAAAAAAAATTTGTTAAAAAAAAATCCCCGATTTTTTTTTTTTTTTTTTTTTTGTCAAAAACTATGTTCGTACTTGTTTAAATACCATTTAGTGTTCAATTATGTTCACATATGTCAACCAGCAGACGAATTAAAGCATTTTGTATATTTAGGTTATGTTGAATGTACTAACATTTTTGAGGTGTCCTTACAATTTCGTTCATAACTTTTGAACCGCTGAACCGATATCGCTCAAATGCATTACCAAACTTCTCGGGAGAACTTTCAATAAATGTGTTAAGTTTCAGTCATCTCCGTGTAAAATTTTGGCCGTGATCACCATTTCCACAGACAGACAGACGGACATCGCTAGAATGTCTTAAAATCGATCGGGGATTATGAATATATATACTTTATGTGGTCGCAGACCGATATTTCGATGAGCTACAAACGGAATGACAAACTTATATATACCCTCTATCACTAGAGTGGAGGGTATAAAAAATAAAATAAAATAAAATCAAAATCTAACAAGTAGTATAAAAGTAATAAATAGACAAACAATTTTCAAAATAAAGTTTGGAACAAGTGGTTAGGTTTGGAGGTTCCAGGTTCAAATCCAGTTGGGACTTAAAAACGCGGGAAGTTTTTTCTAAATATGAGAAAGATAATTTTTAAAGGAAATGCATAAAAGTAAAAATAAAGGAAATACGAAAATGTTTTGTATTTTAGTATGACCTACGTCAGACATTTCCCCAAAGAAGTCTTAGGGGACATGTCCCCTGAAGGTCAGAATACCCTGACTACTGCTGACTTTGAGTGAGGACATTTTGATAATTTATATGAAGCTGTCCTCAACTCAGTACACAGAGATGTCTTGTGGATATCAGCAGTGACTCTGACATGTCACCGCGCCGTCACTGAGGATGACTCGAGGACGTTGCCAACTGGGTACTTTTTTGCTGGCACTTTTTTATTTTACTTAAGGGGTTATGACACTTGCTAGTTTTTGTAATGGATTAATATTGACGAAAAATTGACCAATTCGCTTATGGGAATGTAATGTGTGTGAAGAGTACAACTATATAGAATTAATCTTAATATGCCAAATTGAAGTCGGTAATGATGTTCTCTAATATGATTTACATTGCTGACAATCTTAATCCAATACAAAAACTAGCAAGTGTCATAACCCCTTTAACAATTAATTGTGAAATTCACTATTTTTTTTTATGAAATTTTTTCGAAATTATTATAAATTTCACTATATAATTTTAAAATTAAAATTAGAAACAGTGTTTAAACAATTTTCTTGTTTCTAAGCATAACAAATTTACTTTTAAACAAATTTCTAAACATTGACAACAATATCAAATCTTTGATTTAAAATTATCCATGCAAAAATTACTACAGTTTGTCATGCATATTCAAAATGAATTTGCAATTAGTATTCAAATGAATAATAGATCAATATAAAAAAAATCATGTAAAACTAAACTTAAGAATCACATTAGAAATACAGTCGAACCCGGTTATAACGAACTCCGAGGGACCAGTAAAAATAGTTCGTTATAAGTGAAGTTCGCTATAAGCGGGGTATATTTTTTATAAATCTAGCTTTATTTCCAAAAAAACATATCCAATTTTGTTTTATTTGATGTTTTTTTCGTAAATAAACTACTTATTGAGAAGAAATCATTAAAAATATAAATAAATTTTATCAAAATTATAATATAAACCAAAAAATTCCAACCTTTTGTTGGCTTGATAAGCATTATTGCCACATATTTAAAAATATTTATGGGAGTTTGTTATAAAAAGGTAAATATACATGAAATTGTGTTCGTGGGACCACAATAAGCAGTTCGTTTTAACCGAGGATTCGTTATAACCAAGTTCGTTACAAAAGAAGTATTTTGTGTGAAAATTAATGCTAAAACGTCGGGACTTTAGAATTTGTTCGTTATAACCGAGAATTCGTTATAACCGAGTTTGACTGTAATACAAAAAATTCGAGTATAAATGAAACCAATTAATCAAAATTCTAATGAAATAAAGCAGCACTTGTGATACTGTATATTCATTCATTGATGTTGTTAAAGTAAGTAGATATTCAGCAACAAGCATGCATGAGCATGCCAAATGAATAAACATGTATGATAATGAATTTGAAGTATCACAAATGGAAATTCAAATTGAAAACTGATAGAAATAGAGATAGAAACAAAAACCTCAATTAAAAGCAACAGAAAAAGAAAACAATCATGCATAAATAGACAATACCTAAGTATCTACTTAAGTATTCAAAGAACGAAAGACAAACTTATGGACAGACAGACATAAATATGTAGATTGAAAAATATATAGAACCATATAAATATTGTAGACTTTAAAATCGAACTAGAAAAAAATTACACAGGACGACATAAAAAAATTGAAAAATTTTAGACTTTTTTTATATATCCTAAATATATTGAAATAAAAAAAGTACCATTTAAAAAGTACCATATAATTTATAATTTAAGTACCATTTAATTTAAGTGACTGAGTAATCACGCATCACCCCACATCACAAACCACTGAAGCTAAAGACTTGAAATTTGGAATGTAGGTGCACCTCCCGGAATATAGAACCGCTAAAGCTGGGTTTTTTGAAAAAAAAAAAACAATGATTCTAAGGGGTTTAAAAGGGTAAAAAAGGTACTTTGGTACTTTTTATATTTCCTGACACAATAATTCTATTAACTTGAAATTTGGATCCTCTAACGGGAAAAAAATCCCAGAAAATGTACTTTTTGCAAATTTAAATTCCAAAGGGGTAAAAAATGTACTTTGGTACTTTTTTTTTTTGAAAATAAAGTTCCTTAAAACTTAAAATTTGGAATGTAGTATCCAACAACACAAAAAAAAATATGAAAAAAGTACTTTTTTAGAAATTCCGTTTCTAAGGGGGTAAAAAAGTGTACTTTGGTACTTTTTATATTTTCTGAAATAATGGTTCTGTAAACTTGAAATTTGGAATGTAGGATCGTCTAGCGAAAAAAACATTCCCAAAAAAATACTTTTTGGAAATACTGATTTTTTATGGGTAAAATGAATTAAAAACATAAACTTTGGTACTTTTTATATTTAATGAATTATTAAAAAGGGTAAAATCATTCTTTAACAGCAGAGCCCGAGAAACTCTTTTGTTTTCAATCAATCACCTTCAATTTGATGATTGGTATAACAATTTTTTTAATTGGAGGAATTTCAATCAAAAAATAGATTGAATCCGCGTTTTTGTTTGATTGAAATTCGCTTCAAATTGTTTCTGTGTGTGTAAAAAATCCCCCAGTGTCGTCTAGTGTTTCATAGATATAATGATGTACACTTGAAACAATTGAATGTTTTATTGTTATTATTCGTATTTTTTTTTAATTACTAAAGACTTATTAAAGCTAATTAAGAATACTTAAATTGTTTTTTATGGTTTCTTTATAAAAAAAAAAAAAAAAAAAAAAAAAACTCAAGAGAATTCTTACATGCATCCATAAGAATGAAACAAAATGCAGCAAACGTCGTTGTATATTTCAATCAATTTATGTAAAGAATATGAAATTGAATTCATTTCATTTTTTTATATTTTATCATGATGATCTGTTTAATGCAACTGTTACAATTATGGATTGTTTAATTACAATTTTAAAAAACTGAAATTGAACAATAAACCATGTAGAGGAATTAATATTCAGCTCATGAGTTGTAGTAGTAGAAGTAGAAGTAAGTGGTTTATCCAGACAGTCGTTGAATGTATAGATGGATGTAGCAGATGCACGGAGGCTGGTAGGATTGGTAAAGAGACGGACGGACAATGAGTCAATTGTTAAGTACTTACAACTACTTAATTATTATTTTTTCATAAGTGAACAGATACAGATGAGTTTAAGTATATACAATCAGTTGTAAAATCCATATTTAAATACATATTTTAATTATGATATACATTGTAGTTGTTACATCAGTTATAATCATCACTTAATGAACATATAAATGGGGTATTCACAGTTAGAAAGTAGATAAAAATCCATTGAAAATAGCGCCGAGATACAAGAGAGTTAATAATCCCAAAAAATTGACCATGGTCCCAAAAGAATCAAGAGCCATTGGTCTAATATCGTTCTTGTTAAGAACAGCGGATTTCAAGATACACTTTTATTTGCTTACAACCATTGTCCAAAAACTGCAGCCGACAGGACAACACACCATCCACAACAATGAAGTCAGAGAGAGAGAACAGCTTTGAGAGGACCCCACAAACAACATCAACCTCAGCTTGAGAACGTACCTTGATGTTGAAGCAGTTATAACAGCCGTCAAGGCTCAGCAGCAATTGGACGCGACGGCCTAGTAACCAAAATGCTCAAACATATTGGCATAAAAGGAAGAACGTAGTATCTTAAACAGATTTTCAACATGTCCATAGCTACCCTTGGCGTTAGAACTTTCCATAGCCTTCGATACGGTGTGTCACACCACGCTCCTCACGGACAGGCTCAACACTACCGAATTCCCTCAAGAGATGGATCGCAAACTATATGTCCGGAAGACAGTCCTTTGTGGAGTTCAGAGGAACAAAATCTAAGGAGAAATAAACAGGGTGTACTACAAGGGGGAATACTAGTGCCCCTCCTTTTCAACTGGTACGTCTCCAAGGCCCCTGAACCATCAGAAGATATAAATATAATATCATACTCAGACGACTTCTCGATAATTACAACTGGTAGAGAAGTAGGCGACCTGGAAGCCAAAATAAACAGCTACCTCCCTATTCTCAAGGGAATCCTGGAAAACAGAAATCTACAACTGTCTGAACCAAAAGCCCCAGCCACCTTACCTACAACATGGACAAAGGAAGTAAATGAGGAACTCGATATCCATATTGGTGAATAGAGGATACCAACAACGAAGAATCCTCTTCATGTTCAGCAAACATGCCGAGGATCTGACAAACAGAGTTAAATCCTGAAACAAGCACATGAGGGAAGGACAAAGATCATACTCTGCGCCTATAAGGCGATATGCAGCGCCAGTATGGTCTCCGGGTATCAGAGAAACTTAATGGAGAAACCTCCAGACGGTTCAAAATTCCGCTCTCAGAGTAACAACAGGATGCCACTCCAAGGCACCAGAGCACCACCTACAACAGGAAACCACTGCACCTTAATTACGTGGCAACATCTCCTGAAATGTGAAGCTACCCAAATCACTCATCTACCAGAGGCCAGCCGTTTGAAAGGCAAACAGCGATAAGGTTTGACCTGAGAAGGGAAAACCAGGCCATAAGCCACCTGACTGGTGATGTTAGAGAAGGTAGGCTAGAAAACGCTATGAAACTAGCACACACAGAGATCGTCCAGGAGGCAATCAACTTCCATCCGGGCAGCGTAGTCCTCGGCGGTAGACCCCCTCCCATCTCGAAAGCGGAGAAAACTCTACCAAGGGACACGAGGACCATCTTATCTCAACTTCGGTCAGGGATAACAAGTTATCTCTGCCCCCTCTGTCAGGAGGAATCGCATACCATCAGGCATCTTTTCGCGTGTTCTGCTATGCCGACTGTCCTTGCACCATTATCCCTTTAGCCACATCCAGTCGAGGCAACTCGCTTCCTCGAACTGGATGTAGGCTCTTAAATATTGGTGATACACTATAGGGATCGTCACAGAAATTTATATTTGCTAATAGAAGAGAGGTGTCTAGAGAATGTTCTATCTGGATACTCATGTGATTCCACGAGGTCGAAGGATTTCAAGTCATTTAGTGCGTGCGATGGTCGATTTTCCTTAGTATGGGTAGCAACCTCGTGGCGCGGGTAGGGAAAGAAAAACCAAACTAGGGCATCTGGCGACAGCACTCCAAAGACGCAAGTGACGAATAAGAACCCAAGCTAGTTCACGAAAGAATCCAAGCTAGTGCATCTGGCGACATCACCCTAAGGCAAGATCGACGAAAGATAATCCAAGCTAGGGCACCTGGCGACAGCACTTACTATACGCGAGAAACGAAAGTACTCCAAGCTTGGGCACCTGGCGACAGCACTTTCTAGACGCGAGCCGCAAAAACAGTCCAAGCTCGGGCACTAAGCGACAGCACTTTCTAGACTCGAGCAACGAGAGATAATCCAATCTAGCACACCTAGCTACAGCACTCACAGACCAACACTCTGGACTAAACCTTAGTGTTGGTCTAACTTGAACAAAGTTTTGACTTGTCTAGACTAACTTTCCAAATTCGGTCACTATTCCTACAGAAGTTTTTCCATAATCTTTAAAGTCCTTTTATTTATTTCTATTCAAAGAAATTCCATTTGTTCAAATAAACACAATTGTCAATTTTCATAAATATCTACACAAAACAATTGTTGCAAGTTGCAACATTGTTGTGTTGATTGACAATGACAGTTTATCCACTTTAATTCTAACATCATTACTTTGTTAACTGGCAACGTTTGTTTGAAATTACAGCTCCATCTATCATTGCTACGTTGACTGACAACTTGACACCTTAAACTCTCTCTAATTTCATGAAGTTAGTTTTCAAAGCAGTGTTGCATTTTTACGTTTATCTCCTTAATTATAACGGTTAAATATCATCTGCTGTGAGTGCCCTTTTAAAATAATGTACTAAAACCTTATAATGAAAACAAGGTTGGTAACCGAAACTATATTAGTATACATAAGTATTGGAATTTGATTTGAAAATGATGTTAGTAGTGGTTTTTAATTTTTGTTGAATTGGTATTAGTAAGTAACGGTACAAGTTTTGAATTTTTTGATATTGGTATTGCATCTTGAACCGGTATTGGTCTTTCGAATTTTTCACAATAAATACATACAAAAAACAAATTTTGAAATTTTTAACTGAAATTCAGTTAACACAACTAAAAATCGGTTGATACAATTACATATAGGTGGTCTCAATTGAATATTGGTAGTCTTAACTTAATTCGGTTGCGACAACAGACATTTAATTGAAAGAACAGCAAAATTCTGTTGTCACACCCAAATATAGTAGCGACAACCGATTAATGAGTTGATACAACAAAAAAACTCGATTTATTTTCAGTTGGTATTGATAGTAAGATAATGAAATTTGGGGTTTTATCGATTTTAATATCGCACGATTAAAGTTTATGGTTTTTAGTCGCTCTGGGTTTGAAATTTCAATCAATATTAACGGGTATTGTCATGTCAAAGCTATTGATACCCAATCTTGTATAAAACTGTAAAAACAACAGAAAAAAAGCCGGGGAAAATTAAAACAAACCTTACAAGTAAATATGAAGCAGATGTTAAGTGTGAAAAAATACACACGAGTATAAAGTACAAAAAGTGCGGTTGGTTGGTAACCAATTTACTTGATCTTATATGCATATTAGGGAAGAGCAAAAATGGATTTATGTAACATCAACTTAGCAGAGAGAGTTTGACTTTGTGTTTAGAACGTACAAAATAAAGGTTTAAGACCACATAAATTACACTGTGCAACACGATTTTGTATCTTGGATGGGACCCAAGAATAGTGAAAGTACACCAACAGTAGACCAAAACCCTCGAAGGGTTTTGAAAATAGACTTGTGCTTAATCGTTCAATTGAGTGTGCGCTAATTTTCGTTCATTTCAGATAAAAGACCTAGTTCGTTCATCTAGTTCAATCGCTCTTTTGTGGTCTTCGTTCAACAGTTCGTGAACAAATCATTTTGATCATGTCTGTTGGTCGTTCACCTAGTTCAAATCGTTCAGCTTTTGTTTTCGTTCAACAGTTCTTGAACGAATCATTTTGATCATGTCTGTTGTTTTGGCTTTCGTTCAAAGATTACAAAAAAGTTGAATAAAAACATGAATTTAAAAAAGAAACATACAATTTTTGTAAAAAAGAAATATAAATGCTGAGAAAGCGTGCCAAAAAGAGAAGAGAAAACAAACGCATAATGACAAAATTCACAAAAAAAAATTGAACGACCGAACTGAAAGATCAAAATGAAATAATGACCAATTGAGCTGAATGAACGAAAAGACCTAAAAGAGCGGAAATGAACGAACTAGATAAACCGCTCACTTAAGTGAATAGTTCAATTGAACTAGTTCGTTCGTGAACGACACAACTCTATTTGAAAACTTAGCTCGAGTTCTTTTTTTCATGGCCCACTGAAGTTTTCGAATATTTTTAAAGACGTTTTGAATTAGTAAAAAAAAAACATTAACCCACAGTTTCTGTAACACGAAGGTCATTCGTCTGCTACGAATTTACATGTATTTTGTTTTTGTTACAATAACAAAGTACATGCAAATTCATCGCGGACGAATGACGATCGTTATATAGGAACTGCACGTAAATCTTATTTTGAGGTAAATAATGTTAAGAGATGTCTGCACTGAAATTTGAATGCGGTTCTTTTCTTAGAACACATTAACCCCCTTTTCCCTATTTTAGTGGTCGTTTTGGTAATTATTTCAAATATACTCATTGAACACAACTAAAATGTGCTTTTAAAGGGTTAAAATGTTCTACAAAAAATTTCTGCATCAAATTTCACTAGGGTTTATCAAAGGCCAAAAGTTCGTGCAGAAAGTTCAAAATGCTTAAAAAAGTAGAATTGGAAATAACCAAATATCCTTAAATTGTTTTTCACCCCAAAGTCGTGTGAAGTAAGTCGAAAAAATGTTATAAATCTGCTTCTGAGCTAAATAACGTTTATAGATGTCTTCAGTGAAATTCGATGACGGTTTTTTTCCTAGAACAGATTAACCCTCTATCTCCTAGTTTTAGTGGTAATTTTTGTCCATTTTTCAAATACCCTCAAAGAACACCACTAAAACGTGCCTTTAAAGGGTTAAATGGTCTACAAACATTTTTTTTGAAAGAAGATTTTTTTAACAAAACACTGGCCTGAGCTCGATTATAACACTCAAAATAATAACTCTGGTAAATTACAGAAAAACTCTGCTAATTTAACAGAGTACACCATACTTTTCCAGCTAACAACATTTCTTGGTAATTTTACTAAAAAACTCTGTAAAATGATTTTGACAAAAAAAACTGTTAATTTACAGAGTTTATAGTAAAATGTTGGTTAAATATGAAAGCTTTTTGACATAGAAAACTCTGTAAAAAAAAAAACTGTTAATTTACATAGTTTCTAGTAAAATATTGGTTAAATAAACCACCATTTAGCGAAGAAAAGTGCACGCAAAATAATAACTCTGGAAAATACTCTGTAAAATGACTGTAATCTCAATTCAACAGATATTTGAGAGAGTTTTCTGTCAAAATACAGATTTAAACAAAATACTTCGTATTTTGTTGTGACAAAAAAAACAAAGTTTCCTCTGTTTTATTACTTTTTACTTTGTAATCTTAATTTTACAGATAATTAACAGAGTTTTCTGCTAAAATACAGATTTAAGCAAAATACTTCGTATTTTTTTATAACCAAAAAAGTTTTCTGTTTTGAGTAGTTTTTGTTACCAAACATCAAAATTTTGAAAAAGTAGCAAAAAGTAGTTGAAAAAGTGCACTCAAAATAATAACTCTGTTAAATTACAGAAAAACTCTGCTAATTTAACAGAGTACACCATACTTTTCCAGCTTACAACATTTCTTGGTAATTTTACTAAAAAAAAACTGCTAATTTACAGAGTTTATAGTAAAATATTGGTTAAATATGAAAGCTTTTTGACAGAGAAAACTCTGTAATTTTACTTTAAAACTCTGTAAAATGATTTGGACAAAAAAAACTGTTAATTTACAGAGTTTTTAGTAAAATATTGGTTAAATAAACCACCATTTAGCGAAGAAAACTCGCTGCGTTTTGAATAAAACCAAAAAAAGTTTATAGGTTTTGGTTTCCCGATTTCAAAACCGTCCCTCAAATTTTTCTATCACGTCACAACTTTGAGAAAATCGCGGTTAAAGTGTCAAAAAAGGCACATTTTGGCCATTTTTGAGCGCCTATAAAAAAAGATCCTGACATGCGAATGCAGTATTTAGCGAGATATGTGCATTTTTAAATTTCCCGGAATGCTAACTTTTTTAGATTCAAAATAAGGACCCAATGGGGTCCACCCATGTGTAGAGGCCTAGCGATACACTGTTCGAAAGTGCGTAATTTTCTCTTTAAGACAAAATAAAATTTTCTTGAAATTTAATATTTTATAATGGTGAGAAAATCATTAGCCACAAGTGCTTTAAATTTAATATTTACGTGTGTATTTGTATGGAAATTTGTTAAAAAACTGTGTGAATAAACTAAATATTTTAAAAATGGAAGGTTTTTTGTTAATGATTTTTTTACCACTCTAGAAAATTAATTCCAAGAACATTTTATCTTGACTTATATAGAAAATTACATACTTTTGAATAAACTTGATACCAAGTCAATCGCATGTCAGGATCATATATTATAAGCTTTCAAAAAGGGTCCAAAATGGCCTTTTTCGGCACTTTAACCGCGAATAATTCAAAATCCTGACGTGATAGACATATTTGGGTCGCAGATTTGGAATCAGCGCAACAAACACAACCTAAATCACTTACTAGAACCCAATACGCATTAAGGTTACAAAGTAAAAAGTAATATAACAGAGGAAACTTTGTTCTTTTGTCACAACAAAATACAAAGTATTTTCTTTAAATCTGTATTTTAACAGAAAACTCTGTCAAATATCTGTTGAATTGAGATTACAGTCATTTTACAGAGTATTTTACAGAGTTATTATTTTGAGTGTGGCAAAAAAAGTTATCAAAAAAATCTTTTTAGAAATCTTATAAAAATTTTACAAAATAACATGCATTTAACTAAACTCTGTAAATTTACAGAGCTTTTTCTGTAATTTTTTTTTTTTTTGCATCAAATGCATTTTACAAATATATGTTAATTTACATAGTTTTTTTTTGCTAAATGGTGGTTTATTTAAGCAATATTTTACTAGAAACTCTGTAAATTAACAGTTTTTTCGTCCAAATCATTTTACAGAGTTTTACAGTAAAATTACAGAGTTTTCTCTGTCAAAAAGCTTTCATATTTAACCAATATTTTACTATAAACTCTGTAAATTAATAGTTTTTTTTTGTCAAAATCATTTTACAGAGTGTTTTTAGTAAAATTACCAAGAAATGTTGTTAGCTGGAAAAGTATGGTGTACTCTGTTAAATTAGCTGAGCTTTTCTGTAATTTAACAGAGTTATTGTTTTGAGTGTGGTAAAATCCATCTTTTTATTTCCAAACCATCCTGAAAATAATTTACTCCCGTCTAATGTATACACGAGATATATTTACTTATTTGTGCAAGTATTAAAACTGCAAAAAATTTATATGAAAACAAGTAAAAAAGTTAAATTCGGCCTTGCCGAATGTATTGATACCCTCCACAATTTCTTAAAGATTATTGCAAAAAAATTTTTTTAAAAGAAATTACTTTTGAAAAAAAAAAAAAAAATTTTAAAAAATTCCGCGAAAAAAAAAAATTTTGGTAAAAAAAATCCGCGATTTTTTTCTTTTTTTTTGTCAAAAAATATGTTCGCATTTGTTTAAATACCATTTGGTGTTCAATTATGTTCACATATGCCAACCAGCAGTCGAATTAAAGCATTTTGTATTTTTAGGTTATGTTGAATGTACTAAAAATTTTGAGGTGTCCTTACATTTTCGTTCATAAGTTTTGAACCGCTGAACCGATTTCGCTCAAATGCAATACCAAACTTCTCGGGAGAACTTCCAATAAATATGTTAAGTTTCAGTCATCTCCGTGTAATACTTTCGTGATCACCATTTCCACAGACAGACGGACATAGCTAGAATGTCTTAAAATCGATCGGGGATCATGAATATATACTTTAGGGGGTCCCAGACCGATATTTCGATGAGTTGCAAACGGAATGACAAACTTATATATACCCTCTATCACTAAAGTGGAGGGTATAAAAAAATATAAATTGTAAAGCCGGTGGCCGCTTTAGAGGTTTCATTCAGTTCAAAATAAAAAAAAATAATGATTGTACTTGAATAATACATTTTTTTCTTTTTTATTTTAATTTTTCTTATTCTATCCGTTCATCTCAGTTGTGAAGAGCATTTGTAACAAGATTTCAAAGCGATAAAAATATTTTTTTTTATTTTTTGCTAGCTTTAAGTTGTTGAAATTTTATTTGAATTTTTTTTCTTTATTTTTTCCATATTAATTTGTTGAAGTTTGTAATATTTGTACTCGGAATATTTTTTTTATTATAGCTGTTAATGTCCATTAAATGGGCGTTGACAGGCAAATGCTTATTTAAAGTTCATTTTACTTAAAAAAAATGGCAGCAGCAAACAATTAAAGAGACCTCACACAAATTTAAAACGTTATATGCGACGTACTTAAGTTTTAAATGTAACAAAGATTTAAAAAATTTGTGTATAAGAGACTAAACAGAACGGTACGGTAGGAGGCCGGCGTTGTAAAAGATATTATTTGCAAAACATAGACGGACGGACAGACTTTTTACCTTGTAATCTGTATTTTACAGATATTAAACAGAGTTTTTTGTTAAAATACCGATTTTAGAAAAATACTTTGTTTTTTTTTTCTCGTAACCAAAAGACTTAATTTTATCTGTAATTTTACTTATTGCTCTGTAATGCAGTTTTCGCATAAAAATCTCTTCAAAAAACTTACAAATATTTCTACCCCTCTTTAAAAAGTGTCTTAAATGACTATAAAAGCTGGTAAATTTTACGAGATTGTCGTGTAAAATTAAAGGTACTCATAAAAAACTCGCAATTTTCACCAAAATAAAAAACAAAAGTAAATTTAAAATTTGGAAGCATTTAAGCGGGCAAATTAACACGATGACATTATCCAATTGTCAAAACTACTTGCACATTAAGAAAGGAGAAATTGATCAGGAATCAAATAGTGCTCGTTGTGTAAAAGCCATATCAAGCGCATTTAAAAAATATATAAGAAAGTCAAGGCAATCTTCAACAATTTCCCATAAATTTTATAAAAGTGTTTATTGGAATGACCCCGCTTAAATGTGGCACAGAAAATGAAAAATTTATGAAAAAAAAAACGTGAGAACATCTAGCGAGTTTATAAATAATTTCTATAAAGTTAAACATTCGCGTGCGAAACATTCAAGCGGGCGCATTTAAATGATGGCATTTGCTTTTATTTTGTTTCAAGTTATTACTTATTCATGCTTCTTGCACATTAAAGTCGAAGAAAATTAATAAGAATTCTTATAGTTGCCACTTAAAAAGTGAATTTAAACAAGAAATTAAAAAATAACATTTTGCATGCGCACCATTAAAGTGGGGAATGCATTTAATCGGGCACATTTAAATTTTAGTTTTTTCTCTAACAATAAGATTATAAAAGTACTAATAGGAAACACAATTTTCACATTTAAATAGCCCCTGCTCAAATCGTCATTTATTAATTTATAAAAACCTCGGTAAATATCTACCGCTTAAATGCGTCACTAAATATGTGAGTTTTAATAATTTAAAATATATGGGGCATTCCATGTCAAATCGGACACATTGAAAATTTTTTTTTTTTAAATTTTCCCAATTTGTTTACAGTTTTTATTAGTACCCTTCGAAAACTCCTTCGTGGTAAATTTTCAGATTTTTTTTAATGACCCGTTCAAAAGATATCGAATTTTTAAAAATTGGTAGTTTGTTCCTTTACTCAAACTTCTTTTACTCATAACTTCTTCAATAATGGTCCAAATTTCAATTTTTTTTTTTTTTGCAAAATTTTTTTTTTTTTACTTACTTTTTAAATTAAAATCCCAAAAAATTCTTAAAAGCGCTCTAGTATGCGATTTTTAAGTTTTAAAATTTAAATCTCATTTTTGAAAATGTTTGTACTCTTCGATTTTTTTGAATTTTTTTTGTGTAAAACTTCTATCAATTCTACAAATTTTTTGCCCAGAGGATCGTGGGATAACCATTATTACTATTTTTTAAAATTTTTGAAAAAAATTTATTGTAATTTTCCAATCTTAAAATCATTTCTACTGCTCCAATGGCGCGTCATAGAGGGCTCATTTTCAAGACCGACCCCCATTAATTTTTACGTCTAAACATTCGGAACAAACTAATACCCTATCTCCGATTTCTAAGGGGGCTCCCACACAAAACGACATTTCCTAAAATTTGTTCCAACCGCTCTAACTGCCCTAAGAGTGCCCTTAGAGCAACACCATGTATGAACGACCTACAATATTTTTTTAGTCCAAACATTTTCTCTGAACACACCTACCCTCTATCTCTCACTGTTAAGGCGGTCTTTTTTTATTTTTTGTAAATTTGTTTTATTTAATCAGCTTCTACCGGTCCAATGGTGCGTCCGAGAGGGGTCATTAGTGAGACCGACCCCCATTTATTTTTACCCTACAACATTTTTCTAAAGCATACCTACGCCCTATCTCCACTCCCTAAGTAGATTTCCATACAAATAACAGTTAGAGCAAATTTTATAAAAATGTAATTTTGAATGGAAGCCTACTTAGGGAGTGGAGATAGATATGTTTTAAAAAAATGTTGTAGGGTAAAAATAAATGGTGGTCGATCTCACTAATGACCCCTCTCGGACGCACCATTGGACCGGTAGAAGCTGATTAAATAAAACAAATTTACAAAAAAATAAAAAAAAATGTATGCGGACCGCCTTAAAATTTACATATAGAGGGTAGGTGCGTTCAGAGAAAATGTTTAAACTAAAATAATATTATGGGTCGGTCATACATTTTGTTGCTCTACAGGCACTCTTAGGGCAGTTAGAGCGGTTGGAGCAAATTTTAAGAAATGTCGTTTTGTGTGGGAGCCCCCTCAGAAATTGGAGATAGGGTATTAGTTTGTTCCAAAGATATGTTTAGACTTAAAAATTAATGGGGGTCGGTCCTGGAAATGACCCCTAAATGATTTTAAGATTGGGAAATTACAATAAAATTTAAAAAAAAAAAAAATAAAAAATAGTAATATTCGTTATCCCACGATCTTCCTGGGCAAAATATTTGTAGAATCGATAGAAGTTTTACACAAAAAAAATTAAAAAAAATCGAATAGAACAATCATTTTCAAAAATGACATTTAAGTTTTAAAACTAAAAAATCGCATACTAGAGCGCTTTTAAGATTTTTTTGGGATTTTTTTTTAAAGTACGTAAAAAGCAAAAATTTAAAAAAAAATGCAATTTGGACTATTATTGAAGAAGTTATGAGTAAAAGAAGTTTGAGTAAAGTAACAAACTACCAAAAATCTAAAAAAAAAATTTTTCAAAGTATCCGATTTGACATGGAATGCCCCATATATAATTATACATACACTCAAAATAATAACTCTGTAAAATACTCTGTAAAATGACTGTAATCTCAATTCAACAGAAATTTGACAGAGTTTTCTGTCAAAATACAGATTTAAAGAAAATACTTTGTATTTTGTTGTGACAAAAAAACAAAGTTTCCTCTGTTATATTACTTTTTACTTTGTAATCATAATTTAACAGATAATTAACAGAGTTTTCTGCTAAAATACAGATTTAAGCAAAATACTTCGTATTTTTTATAACCAAAAAAGTTTTCTGTGTTGAGTAGTTTTTGTTTTTGTTACGAAACATCAAAATTTTATCTGTTTTTTTTGTTGAGAATAAGTTGAAAAAGTAGCAAAAAAAGTTATAAAAAAAAATCTTGTCAGAAATCTTATAAAAATTTTACAAAATAACATGCATTTAACTAAACTCTGTAAATTTACAGAGTTTTTTCTGTATTTTTTTTTTGCATCAAATGCATTTTACAATGTAAATGTAAATTTACATAGTTTTCTTTGCTAAATGGTAGTTTATTTAACAAATATTTTACTATAAACTCTGTAAATTAACAGTTTTTTTTTGTCAAAATCATTTTACAGAGTTTTTTAGTAAAATTACCAAGAAATGTTGTTAGCTGGAAAAGTATGGTGTACTCTGTTAAATTAGCAGAGTTTTTCTGTAATTTAACAGAGTTATTATTTTGAGTGTACATACAAGTTTCAGTTTTCAAAAAATTAGATACAATTGTATCTAAAATTTAGTTAAAATTTATCAAATTATATCTAGTTTGATAAAATTTCATAAAATAATATTTCGGATAAAATAATACATACTTTTATCAAATTATATATAATTTTATCTAATTTTATCCAATTCTCTAATTTTATCTAATATTATATATTTTTTTTTCAACTTTATATAATTAAATATAAACTTTTTTACTCGAAATTAAAAAAGTTTTTAAATTTTCAATTTCACTTGTTTTTAATAATTATTTTGTTTTTTATAAATTCCCACAGTAATTAATAAAATTAATTTAAAAACATATTTCAACTGTCAGCAAATCTATAATAACATCAACACCTAGAACAGAAAAATCATTAACATTTATATATATTTTTTTATGCTGTTATTATAATTTTTAAACCACTAGGGGCAGATAAATAATTTAAAAATATTTATCTAATATAAAATATAAATATTTATATGAGTTATTTATGGATGAAGATTAGAGTGACCACATAAAAAAAACAAATTTTTAATTAATAAACCTGAATTTTGGTAATTTTTTTTTTATTTTTCCTTGAATTAAAAAGACAACAAACATTTACACTAACAATAAGGGAAAAACATATTTAAATCATATATTTTTAAATAAATATGAGGGCTTCTTCGTCCACCTGGCCATCCCTCTCTCCAAATTTAGCATGTGTTTAAAATTTTTTTAAAAAATTTAGAAATTACTTAAAAATATTTACTTTTAAATGCCGAGTGGCGGTTTTTGAATTTCAATATGGCGGATCCAATATGGCACCCAATTTTTTGAATATTACAAATTTTTTCAAAACTCTTCATATACGGGTTCTTGGGGTCGCTTATGAAGAATCTGCAATTGGATTTTCAAAATTCAAAATGGCGGATCCAATTTTTTTTTTTAAATAACAGATTTACTTTAAACTCTTTACGCACAGGTTTGTTGGGTTGCTAAATTAGAATCTGACATACGAAAATCTAACTTCAGATTCTTATTTGGCGACCCCAAAAATTCGTAGTATAAAAAGTTTCAACCAAATTGGTTTATTTTTTAAAAATATTGGTCGCCATTTTGAATCTGCCATGTTGAGTTTTAAAATTGCAACTTCAGGTTCTTCTTAAGCGACCACAAAAACCCATGTATAAAGAGTTTTAAGCGAACCTGTAATGTTTTTAAAAAATTGGGCGCCAAATTGGATCCGCCATATTGAAATTCAAAAGCCGCCACTCGGCATTTAAAAGTAAGTATTTTTAAGTAATATAGATTTTTTTTTTTTTTAATTAAAACCATATCAATTTTGGAGAGAGGTTTGGTCTGGTTTACGAAGAAACCCTCATACACTAAAAAAAAAAAGTTTGTAAAATGACATAAAATCCCCGTGATTTTACGGGGCAGGTTTTGTAAAATATGTACTAGCAAGAATCCCCGTAATGTTACGGGGATAATTTGTAAATTGATTTAACAAAAAAATTACGGGGAGAAAGTGTAAATTTACAATTTTTTTTGTAAAATATTATTGTAGACTTACAAAAAAAGTTGTAAATTTACGAAATAAAGTAGAAAACCAAAAAATAAAATTGTAAATTTACAAATTTTTTGGTTTAACTACAGTTTTTTATGGCAAAAAACTTGTATATTTACAGTAAAAAGTGGTAAATTTACAATTTTTATTGTAAATATACCATTTTTTCTTATTTTTTTGCCGTAAAAACAGTAGTTTAACCAAATAATTTGTAAATTTACAATATTGTTTTTGTAATTTTTACTTCATTTTTGTAAAATTACAACTTTTTCTGTAAGTATACAATTTTGTTTTCTAAACTTTCATATTTATTTTGTAAATTTACAAAAAATTTGGTATATTTACATATTGGTTTTGTAAATTTAAAGGTTTTTTTCCATTGGTGCATCTTATTTTTCCTTCTTCGGCAGCTGGAGTAGCACTTTAACAACCTGAAATGATTTTTTTTTTCACTTGAACACTTTTAACAAACTTTTTAGAGTATAACACTGCACTTTTTTATTTTTTTTTTTTTTCAGAATTTTGTTTTTCTTAAGTAGAACATATGAGAATTGCGAAGGAGGCTACACAAGAAATTTCTTATATTTTCAAGAAAAACTAGTCAAAAAAATTACCTTTTTTTCGAATTTTTAATTATTTTAGCAAGTATTTTAAAAAAATTAAAAAAACTTTGGATATTGTAGATTGGACGTTTAAGTACCTGATAAAATAAGAAAAAACTTAATTTTCCATAATTGACAGCTTTTGATTGACATTTTAGTGCCAGATTTAAAAAAAAGTACCAAAAAAATATGGTAAAATTACCAAAAAAATGGTAAAAATACAAACAAAAAAACTAGAACAATAATATAGTAAAAACATATAAAAATTGTGGTATTTTACTTAAAGCAAGTTACCAAAAAAAAAAGCTTACAACTAATTGAAAAATGTTTGTATCCGGAACTTAAAAAATTTAAAAAATTTTTTTATGAAATTTTTTATTTATAAAAATAAATTTTTAACAAAATATGGACTTAGAAAATTTTTGCGTCTCCTATTGTTGCATAATTATTTTTCAATACAAATTTTTGTTTAATTACATTTTTTTGTGTCAAAATACTGAAAACCTTGTAAACTAAAAAATCTTGAAAAAAAATTGTTTGTAATAAAACATTTTTTGGTAGAAAGACTAAATACTATCAAATAAAATGTTGTTGTACAATTACAATTTTCTTGTGTAAAACAACTAAACACCTTGTATTTTTTTTTTTAATTTGTAAAATAATTATTTTTTTTGTTAATTTACCTAAAAAAATTGTTAAATAAATTTACCAACATATTATAGTAAAATTACAAAGCGCACGGTAGTTTTTGTTTTATTAAAAATACAAGAATTTTTGTAAATAGACAAAAATATTAGTAAAATAGAATTACAAGACCTTTTGCTTGTAATTTTACAAACTTTTTTTTTTGAGTGTATTTAAAAAAAAAATCAAATTTTTATATTGATTGTGATTGATTTTATAATAACATTTTTGTTTTAAAATTGCCTCATTTTCGTTTTAAGTTTCATCAACTTTAAATAACGATGTCATTCCAGTTCATTACAAATTCAAATTAATTCAAATTTGAATTTTTGTTTTCAAAACAATATTGTTTCATGCTTAATTTTATGTTGAACAATTTTATTTTCTGACATTTTAAAACCATATGTCAAATCTGTTTTTGTGCTTACTTAAACAAAAAAAATATAAATTTTTTCTGGGCACACTAATATGCGTTTAAAATATGTTAAAAATATGCAGTAGCAATTAAATTATAAATAAAAATTTTAAATATTTAAAGAGAATTAATACAAAAACGTATGTATACAGTGACTCAAACTAACAATGGAACAGCAGATATTTGATAGCAGTTCTTTAAAGGAAAAGTTATAAATACTTAACCGTATTACTATCAAACGAATATTTTTTGAAGAAACTGCTATATAGTAAATTTTCCAACTTTTAATTTAAGCTTAATAGCGACCAGATTGAGTAAATATAAAATGAGATACGAGGATCGCACTGGAAAATGAAATTATATATATGTAGATATCCCTTAGAAAATTTTTTAAAAATATTTCTAACAAGGGAAGTCTCCCTGGTGTCACCCTCCGATCTTCATGAAATTTTGATATGTTGTTAAGAACGAAAATTAATTTGACACTTATTTTTTTTAACGGCCAAAACTCATTTTTAGGGGGGTCGATTTGAATGGAGGGAAATTGACCTTTTTCAGTTTTTTACGATTTACGCCTATTTAAACAAAATTAATATAGGCATGTGTGATATCAGATTAAAGGTATTAAAAATACTTATCTCGTGGTGCTAACAACGGGCCAAAGAAGTTAACATTTTTCGACTTATTAACAAAAATTTCCCAAAATTTTGTTATTTTACTCAATATGACGAAAAGTTGTGCATGTTTGGACACGTTCTTAGCACACGTAGATAGGTTTTCCAAAGACCTTTTATTTGGTATGTAACATGACTAGGGTTCTTTGCATAATATAGGAGATTAACGAAAAAAACTGAAAAATGGCCTTGTCTTCCCACCTCCTTTTTACCCCTAAATATGAATTTGGGTCGCTAAAAAAAATACGTGTCCCTTTATTTTTTCTGCTCTACAAAATAAAATCAATTCCATAAAGATCCGCGGGTGACACTAGGGAGACTTCCCTTGTAAGTCGATATTTTCCAGGTTCAAACACTAAAAGTTTAAAAAAATTATCCAGTATTTTTTACTCAATCTGGACGCTATCAAGCTTAAATTAAAGCTTGGAAAATTTCCTATACACCATAATTTTTCAAAAATAGTCGATTGGTAATAATCAGGTTTAGTATTGAAAACTTTTCCTTTAAAGCACTGCTTTCAAATATCTGCTGTTCCATTATTATTTTGAGTCACTGTAAATAGTAAATTGTTGGTAACTGCACAGAAAAGAAATTAATAAAATCACATCAGTTTATGTAAATTACCTAAATACTGGCATACCCTTATGTCTTTGGACCAACAACAGGAATAAAAACTTCTTCATGAATAACTAAAATACAAAAATATCGTGTAGCAAAATAATTTTCTTTTAGAGATCCTGCAAAGCAAGCATGTCTATTTGTTTGCTTACAAAAAATTGGTGGTCAAAAAATGCGGATTTCTTCTACTGTATATAAAAAAACTTATATCAAACTACATATTGGACCATTTTTTAAATTTTTAATGTTTGAACTTAGAATAAATCGACTTAGAAATATTTTAAAAAATTTTCAGAAAAATGTTAATAAATAATTTTATTTTCTAGATTGACCCTCGTAGCACATTTATTATTTACTCAATCTGGACGCTATCGAGCTTAAATTAAAGCTTTATAAATTACCTACAAATTTTTTTTTTAAATTATGCTCTTTTAATAAAATTAACATTTATTGTGAACTTTGTCTTTAACAAATTGAGTATGGGATATTTCACGTCAGCGTTCCATATTGGATCCGTTATTTTTAATTTATTTAATCTGAATGAAAATTTGAAATCAGCGTCCCAATTAACTCCCGGATAACAAGTTTGAAGCGAATCGTAACAAGTAGAAAAATTAAATTCGACTTGGTCGAATCTATGAATACCCTCCACAATGTTATCTGATAGTAATTTTCTAAAAAAAAATTCAAAAAATTGCATTCAAAATTTTTTATTAGAAATATATTAATTTGAGTAAAACTTTTTTTTAATCTATCAAATTTTTTTGAGTGTAACATTTTTTTGACTGTCAACATTTTTTGAGTGTGACATTTCATTAAAAAAAAAAAAATATGTGTACATTTTTTTTTGAGTGTAACATTTTTTTTGAGTGTAAAAATTTTTTGCAGTGTACAATTTCTTTGACTAACAAAATTACTTTGTAAAATATTTCTGTTGTTTTATACCTACATATACATATGTAATGCAAAAAAAACTATTTCACATTTTCCCTGTTTTTATTTTACCAACGTCTTCCTTAAAAACCAAAAACAACCTAACATTCAATCATAATGTAAGTCCCACTTTTTTTGATTTTTTTCCAAAAATACTTACTATACACCGTTACATACAGTTACAAAAACAATAACAACACAATAACAAATATTTACTTGTCTAACAACTAAACTGCACGCCACGGCAAGAAAACTAACAACAACAAGTTTTAAGAAAACTGGTATTTCAACATGTTGTTAAAACTTGTTTAACGAGTTTTCAACAGTGTAAGGTGAAACCAATATGAAATTTAGGGCTTTGCTTATAACTTTTGAACCACTGGACCGATTTTGCTGAAACTCAAAACCAAGCAGGCTTAGGGAACGACAAATATATATGCTAAGCTTCAGCACCATCAGAATTGTCTTTCGAAAGTTAGAGTGGTTTTAATCTCGTAAATTCGTAAAATACCCTTGCCGAAATTTACTCTTTTGCTCATAACTTTTGAACCACTTGACCGATTTCGCTGGATTGCAATACCAACCTGACCCGGTAAATGGTCAACATATATGTCAAACTTCAGGAGCCTCCGTAAAGTCTTTCAAAAGTTAGCGTGTTTTCAACGGACAGACAGACAGACGGACGGACGGACGGACAGACATCGCTAGATCGACTTAAAATCGATCAAGGATCATGAATATATATACTTTATGGGGTCCTAGACCAATATTTCGATGTGTTACAAACAGAATGACAAACTTATATATACCCTCTATCACTAGAGTGGAGGGTATAATAAAAAAAATTAGCGCCATATTCGATCCGCCGTTGTTAATTTTGGAAATCTAAAAACTTTAAACAATTATACGGCATTTTGAATTCTTCAGTCTAAATCAATGGTTCCCAACCTTTTTTGCTCCATGTCCCACTTTTGAGCTAAAAAAACCAAAATTTCCCCTACACTTAAAAAAAAAATTGTGAATTTTACAAATTTGTTTGATAATTCGAAATTTTACTAGTGTTATTGCAAAATTTTTTTAAAATCTTAGTTTAAACAAAGTTTTTAGTAAAATGTTTCATCTTTTAACTAAATAATTGTAGTAAATTTAACTTAAAAAAATATTTTTTTTAGTTAATTTAAGTAAAACAAGTCTTAAAAACTTGCTCGTTGCCCCCCTAAAATATTCAAATTTCCCCCCAGTGGGGCGAGAATCAAAAGTTGGGAACTATTGGTCTAAATGAAAATTCAAAATCGGCGTCCCAATGAACGCCTGATAACAAATTTATAAATAAATTAAGCCAACGATCTCTATTTTTGAAAGCTGAGTGGCAGAAGTTGAACCCAATGGTACACTCAAAATAATAACTCTGTTAAATACTCTGTAAAATGACTGTAATCTCAATTCAACAGATATTTGACAGAGTTTTCTGTCAAAATACAGATTTAAAGAAAAAACTTTGTATTTTGTTGTGACAAAAAAACAAAGTTTCTTCTGTAATATTACTTTTAACTTTGTAATATTAATTTTACAGATAATTAACAGAGATTTCTGCTAAAATACAGATTTAAGCGAAATACTCCGTATTTTTTATAACCAAAAAACTAAGTTTTATCTGTATTTTTACTTATAAAAACAGAGTTTTCTGTAAAAACACCAACATTTTTTTTTTGAGAAAATGTTAAAAAATTAACAAAAAAATCTTTTCTAAAATCTTATAAAAATTTTACAAAATAACATGTTTTTTACTAAACTCTGTAAATTTACAGAAATTTTGTATGCATAAAATGCATTTTACAAATATATGTAAATTTACAGAGTTTTTCTTTGCTAAATGGTGTTTTATTTGACCAATATTTTACTAGAAACTCTGTAAATTAACAGTTTTTTTTTGTCAAAATCATTTTACAGTATTTTATAGTGAAATTACCAAGAAATGTTGCTAGCTGGAAAAGTATGGTGTACTCTGTTAAATTAGCAGAGTTTTTCTGTAATTAAACAAGAGTTATTATTTTGAGTGTAGGTGAGCCAATATGGCGGCGCGAATCGGGATACCCCTATCGGGATAAGCTGGAAACTAATGAAGGAGTTATCGAATTTTTCTGAAATTTGTTATCAGGGGGCTAATTATGTAACTTGATAATCGTCAATCGTCATCGTTAGCTGATTATTATATTACCATAAAATGACACTATATGGTAATGGAATAACGATGGAAACGATACGATTGACGACTATCAAGTTACATAATCACCCCCCAGGCGTTTATTGGGACGCTGATTTTGAATTTTCATTCAGATATAAGAATTCAAAGGAATTACTAAAAACTCAATGAAATAACTTTAAACTAAAACAAAAAACAAGTATATTTTTGCTTGTATTAATTAAAAATTTAATTGAAAACTTAAAAATTCCTTAATTTAACTTTTATAAAAAAATTAATTCTATCAATTAAACATTTAATTAAAAATCTGTTAAAATAAATTTAAACTAATGACTAATCAAAAAAAATACTCCAATATTTTTTTCTGTGTATATGTATGTTTGTATTTTAACCGAAAGTGTTATTTTGTCAAATTATAGTAAAATAATTAAAAACAAATGAATAAATTAAAAAAAAATATTTATTAAAAAATTTACTTGCATAAAAGAGCAAACATTTAAACATCAATGATTAAATATAGTTTGTTGAATGAAAAAAAAACATTTACATTTTATATTTATTAAAGAACGAAATTTAAAAAATAAAGTAAAAAAATATAATTCGGCATTGCTGAATAAATTGATACCCTTCACAATGTGATTACATATTCCTAAAAATAGGAAAAAAAATTGATGGAAATAATTTTTTTATTCAAAAACACGTAAAAAGTTAAATTCGAATATATTGATAACCTCCAAAATGTAAAAAATATTTGTTCATGTGGAGTGTACTAAAAATTTCGAGGTGTTCTTACATTTTTTTCATAAGTTTTGAACCGTGATCGCCATTTAAACAAGCAGACGGACAGACAGACGAACATCGCTAGAATGAACACAGCCCCACAAAAATATATAAAGTTTCTGATCCAGAAACCAGATCCACTAATTTTTATGTATTTTGACCTCCTGAATTCGATTCCGCCATCAGAATTGATTTCTAACGTTGGGTTTTCCTGTAATTTACAAAAAAAGTCCGAGAAGTGTACCTACGTATATAATTAGAAAATTTAAACAAATAAAAACATTTTTAAATTTTATTTCTGTATGTAAAGTTAAAGTCTGATTTATTACGAAGAAAATGAGGGGTTTTTTAATAATATCCGTCGAAAATTGTGGAAGTTACATGCATTTGAACCAAAGAGCATAATTTCAGTTGTATTTCGGGTGGCACACCTTGCGGACTTTCCTTGTAAATTACAGGAAAACCCAACGATAGAATTAAATTCTGATGGCGGAATCGAATTCAGGAGGTCAAAATACATAAAAATTAGTGGATCTGGTTTCTGGATCAGAACTTTTTTTATATTTTTGTGGGGCTGTATAATAATATAATTTATTTATGATATTTCGAGGAGTTACAAACATAATGATAAACTTTTTTATAACCTTTATCACCAATTGTAAGTGGAGGGTATAGAAATATTCATTATTTTTATATAAACCACACCAGTACAGTGGGTGACTAATTAAAACCATTACAACCACATTGTAAAATAAATTATTAAGTTCATTCATACGAAAATATGTATGGTAACTATGTTGAAGTTGATTTTTTTTTATTAAAATTTAATAATTAAATTTAATAAAAAAAAGTAAATGAAGAGGACTGGCGAAAAAAATTAAAATAAATTTTTCAGTATTTGCAGACATAAAGTTCAGAACAAAGGGGCGTGGGAATTTATGCAACTTTACCCAATCGTGAGTGATTTAACCGTTTTTGAGTGATTGCTAAAGTGAGTTTGAGGCTTTCTTCGCACCTTTTCCCGATTGCACTCCAATAGTTTCCGCTCTGTTAGTACTATCAGCTGTAAAAATATTAACGAAATCGGTTTAGCGTTTTTGCTTAATTTCGAACGTTCAGTATAGTAAAAAGGGGGTGCAATTTTCGTCCATTTTTTCAATTAAGATCTTATATGTCCTACATATGTTTCGCCCTTGGTTAGCACTATCTGTAGTGAAAATTTCAACAGAATCGATTCAGTTTTTTTGTGATTATATCGAACCGTCTGTAGTTTAAACTATCCAGTTCAAAATAAAAGAGCTAATCTCCTGAAGTTAGGATAGGTTTGGTTGTATGTTAGTGGCTGCATACGTTTTACGTCAACACACGTAGACTCTGAGGTCCATTGTGATACCACGGAACTGTAATAGGTTTCCCTACTAGGCCCTGTCGTTAAACCAATTTGAGCTTCTTATAAAACTCCTTAGATATTGAATTTTGACAACCGACAAATCAGAAAGATCGTGCAGCTCCCTTGATCCGAGTGAAGCAAGTTTCTGACCGGGCAATGGTAGATAAAGTGTTCGATAGTTTCCAACTCCTTTTCATCCATGCAACTGCGGTAAAAGTCATTCGACGGTACATTTAACCACTTTGCGTGCTTCCCTATAAGACAGTGTCCGGTAATTATAGCAACCACCGTATGTCAAACTGTTTGGTTATCTCATTTAAGGACGTGCGGCAGTTAAGGGTAGATCTGGTTTTCAGAAACATTGACTCTAGGGACTTAACCGCGGCGTGACTGTCAGAATAGATGTTGACTGCGGTTGTAGACAAGACATTGAACTTAACGTGTCAGCCACCTCCTTTATTTGTCGGCATCTCTGCCAGGTAAACACTGCAATGATCTGGCAATCTTCGAGCCAAGCTCAATCAAAACTCTTCCGAATAGACTCCAAAGCCCACTTGTTCGTGCAACCTTGATCCATCTGTGTAAAAAATTATGTTGGCTCCACTTCCCGGAATGTCCCCCATCCAAGACTCCCTAGATGGTATCATAGTGGTAAAGTGGCGCTCAAAAAGGCTTATAGAGGGAGCACAGTCCACATTTTGTGGTATTGTTATCTTCTTCAAGATCGCGCTTTGGCCACAATCGCTGCTCCTCCATTGCAGCGTGCTAGTAAGTCGAATTGCCGACGTTACCGCATACTGCCTACCCAATATGTACAATGGTATCAGGTGAAGGAGGATTTCTAATGCAGCCTTAGGTGCAGTACGAAAAGCACCAGTAATGCACATCAACGCCATTCTCTGTACCTTCGTGATAAAGACACAGTTCCCAATTCTCTCTAAAGCAGGCCACCAGACAATGATTCCATACAGCAGAATTGGACGCACAACTGCTGTAAAAATCCAATGAACGACTTCAGGGCTAAAACCCCATCGTGTTCCAATGGCCCATTTACAGGAATATAAAGCAGTCGTTGCTTTTCTCACTCGTTCTTTAATACTACGGCTAAAATTCAACTTCCTATCTAGAGATACTCCGAGATACTTGGCTCCATCTGGAAAGGCAATTTCAATGCCATCCAGAGAAATAGGATCAAAAGTAGGAATCTTAGTTTTCCTTGTAAACAAGACAAGCTCTGTTTTACTTGCAGTAACTTCCAGACCACAGTCTGTAAGCACTTGTTTATATTTTTTTTACGAATGGGGATGTAAGAAATTCGGCAAAGCCTAATTGAAGAATCTCACTTGAATTGCATAATTCCATTTTTTATTTGACTAACCGTTTTTAAGACTAGATGGCAGCATCGTCTTTAATAAAATAATGTATACACTCATTTGGCCCATGCTTTCGGTGAAAGTGATGCCACCTATTACCAGATTATGGATTTTCAGGGAAATGTCAATTTCCTCAAAATATGCACTTAGCTTGAGTTTGACAATCAAATGTTCATTTAAATTTCATTTAAAATTTAATTTCAATTAAATTTCTATTTAGATCAACAAATCTGTATTTTAGCTACCTCACTAAAATCTCGTTCACAAACAAAAATCAGCTGCTTCTCAGCAACTCTAGCACACTTCGCCTGTCTGTGTGTAGAATTTAAAAAAGAAATGGTAATTTAAACATCTTTATCTAATTTTAAATTATTTTTTCTTTTTCAAAGATTTCTTATGCAAGAATAATATTATTTTAACCAAAGAGTTCTCTTCATCAGCGGCTGGCTACTGGCATTTTCTGTTAAAAAACAAACAAAAGATTGATTTTGTTGTTGGTTTTTTCTCAGTTCATATTAAAAAAAATAAAAAATGCAAAAAAAATACTATAGAAATTGTATACCAGAAGTATATTTTGTATGCACAACTTGTATTAGCATTTAGTTTAACATTTACTGCATGGACTGAATGAAATGACTGACTGGCAAAATGCTATGTGAAATGCCAAGCATTCAAGAGAAAAATAGCCAACTATAGACTTGAAAAAATAATCTGGTTGAAATAAAACGAATTCGGGAATTATAATGGGATATTCTGAATTTTAAATGAGATTTTCAGAACTTCAATAGGAGTTTTCTAAATTTTTAAATGACGATTTCTGAGTATCAATTGCGTTTTTTTTTTTATTCAAACCTAACGGACATTTTTCAAGACTTGAACTAATAATATATGGCAACAACGAAAAAACACAACACTGCGCAAAGTGAATTTTGCTTATATTTGACATACCTGTTACTCCCGGGTCCTGCATTGTTAATCTAATATACGCTAGGCCATCAAGAGCTTCGCGCCCGACAAATAATTGCGTATTGGGATAATACCATGGCTTGACAGTATTTTCCTGGTCTGTCTTAGATGGTCATGCATTCTTAGGAAATAGGGGGGGGGGGTTTATATCAAGGGAGGGGAAGACATTCTATATGAAACCAAAGGACTATAGACCAATGAACTTTCCTCGTTTCTCCTAGCGACTCTGGAGAGGAACAAGATTCCCACAGTCAGCTCGCCGACATTAGGCGGAATTCAACTCACGGTGTCCGATAGTGCTAAGTAGATAGGAATGGCTCTAGGTTAGGTTGAATGGGTATCCGCAATTTGGCGAATTCACTCGGAGACCCCGATTTCCAAAGATATTCTGTTAAAGAATTCAATGACACACTGTTTAAGCAATTCAAGTCATCGAAAAATCTTTGCCCCAAATGCTTAAGCCAACACCTTATCATGCCAGGACATTCACACAACAAGGGCTTTACTGACTCCTCCTCCACTTCGCCCCAGATAATACAATAGTCCCAGTCATAGACTCTTACATGTACTGCCGTTTGGTCGAATATACAATTTGGGCTTCTTATAAAACTCCTAAAATATTAAATTTTGACATCTGACAAATCAGAAAGATCGTGCAGCTCCCTACTTCCCAGCGAAGCAAGTCTCTGACCAGAAAGTGCCGGGCAATGGCAGATGAAGTGCTCGATAGTTTCCAACTCCTCTTCATGCGTACAACTCCGGCAAAAGTCATTTGACGGCACATTTAACCGCGTGCTTCAGCTCACTCGTGCGCCTCTGATTAAGAGAAGGCCAAATCTGGCATGTTGTCTCACACGTCAATCCGTTTCCCATCACTGATTAGTCTCGGTCGTGGAGCAAAGCCGTAGATTTTGCTTGCAAGTTTCTAGAGGCATACCAACACATTCCAATTCTGTTGGAACCTGTAAGGTGGTTCCCAGTCTTGCAAGCTTTGCAATTTCCTGGAATGTCTCTGTACCGTGGGACCCATATGAGTCGTATAGCAAACTGCTTGGCCATCTCATTTAGAGGCGTGCGGCAGTTAATGGCAGATCTTGTTTTCAGAAACATGGACTCCAGAAACATGACCGCGGCTTGACTGTCAGAATAAATGTTGATTGCAGTTGTAGACAAGACATTGCAACTCAACCAGTTAGCCACTTCCTTTAATCACAGCATCTGTGCCTGGTAAATACTGCAATGATCTGGTAATCTTCGTGCCAAGCTCAATCCAAGCTCTTCCGAATAGACTCCAAAACCCACTTGCTCGTGCAGCCTCGATCCATCTGTGTAATGCCCCTCATCCAAGACTCCCTGGTGGTAAAGTGGCGCTCAAAAAGGCTCACAGAGGGATCACGGTGCACATTTTGTGGTATTGTTATCTTCTTCAAGATCGCGCTATGGCCAGATTTGCAGTGTGCTATTAAGTCGAATTGCCGACGTAGCTGCATACTGCCTACCCAATATGTCCAATGGTATCAGATGAAGAATAATTTCCAATGCAGCCGTAGGTGTAGTACGAAGAGCACCAGTGATGCACATCGATGCCATTCTCTGTACCTTCGTGATAAAGACACAGTTCGGGACCTAGATAAGCTAGACTGTGTGCAGACTTATTCGACGAAGGCATTGTATAAAGATTCCGGATTTTACAGTGTTTGATTACAAAGCATTCAGAGCTGCAAGACTGTCCACAAAAATGTTAATGGCACAAGGATTATGACAAGAATTATCTGCGCGGCTTTATCAATTTCAAGTTCCTCAGCCGGGAACACACTACACTTGTCCGGAAGTCTCAATGAGGCCTGATTTTGAGCCATTCAGTGTATGCTTCCGAGCCCGTACAAGCCTCCATCTTCGATCCCTTCGTAAAGATTGAGATCACATTCTCTGTTATAACAGAGTTTTCTGCCCAGTCTTCCCCAGTTGGTATTTACACTTTGAAGGTTCTGTCAAAGTTCGTCTTCGGTAAAGTATTTCCCCTCATTAGATAGTTTCAAGGTGATTCCATCTAATTTGGGAAAAACAAACCTATCTTTTTGCAAACAAGACAAAACTTCCAGACCGTTGTCCATTGCTCACCTCGAGAGTTTCTTTAGCTTTGATTCCATGAGTTCACTAATCGTTGGCAAAAACTAACCTTTGATTAGGATCACAACGTTTTTAGCGTAGGCAACCATCTTGATCCACAGAAGGTCTTCCCTTCTGTGAATTAAGGTGGTCACATTCTTAAACGCAACTTCCACATACAAGAATGAAGCCAAAACATAGTCTTTTTTGTGAAGAATATTCTTAATCAAC
Source organism: Pegoplata infirma (assembly GCA_963921195.1). Taxonomy (NCBI): domain Eukaryota; kingdom Metazoa; phylum Arthropoda; class Insecta; order Diptera; family Anthomyiidae; genus Pegoplata; species Pegoplata infirma. Next base: position 180,123,802 of record OY992538.1, on the reverse strand, counting down.
CCAATAACATCACTTAAAGCCGTCTCAACAGGCCTACCCTTAAAATAGGGATGTCGGTACTCGGTGAAGTTGTCTAATTAAAAGGTGACTTTTCACATAAACATCTACCAGTCTTGTTATGTTTTGTTAATAAAAACGATAAATGGCTGATAGGGGTGTAATCCTTTGCGGTATTCTAGACAGAAAGCTTCTAAGGAACTTAAATACTCAGGCCAGAGTGGCAAAGTCAAGTGCTGCCATTTATTGCTGCAAGAAGGTCATCGGAGAAGCTGGGGTCTAACACCCAGGGATGTCAATTAGCTATGGAACAAGGTCGTCAGGCCCACACTTATGTTGTAGTATCTGTTTGGTGGGATAGGATACTTAGAACAACTGCGCTGATGACAACTGAGGCACTTCGTTTCACTCCGATTAAAGGACTACTCGCAATGCTTCACTGGATGCCAGTAGACCTTGCAAGACAAGTAGCCGGGAGCACAGTTACTCGGTTTGCGGCTATAAATGCATGTACGTATAGACCATACGGGCATGCCAGAACACTTGGGAATCACAGTGCCGAAGCGAACATTGACTTTTAAACCCCAACACCCTCATTCAAACCGAGTTTAGAAAAGGATTCCAGACAGGTTGGATTGGACGGAGGGAGTTAGACCTGCCTGAGGAGACACTTGAGGTTTTCACAGATGGATCCATAATGAAGAGACGAGTGGGGGGAGGTTAGGGGGTAGCCTTTTCTAGACAAAAAGCTACCTTTGAACTTGAACACTCATGCTAGAGTGGCAAAGGCAAATGATGCCATTTATTGCTGCAAGAAGGACATCGGAAGGAACTGGGGTCTTACTCCCCGGAATGTCAATTGGCTATTCAACACAGTCGTCAGGCCCACACTTATGTATGGAGTATCTGTTTGTTAGGTGGCGATGGGAAGGTCACTCACCAGAAGGGTGCTTACAACAAGTGCACTGATGTAACGGGCGCACTTCGTTCCACCTAGTCGAAAGGTTTACCTCGACGAAAGGTTTGCTCTTAATGATTCACTGGCTGCTAGTACCCGTTCTCGTATAGACCATACGGACATGCGAGACTACTGGGGCATCACGGTGCCAAAACGAACATTGACTATTGCACCCCAAAACCCTTGTTTGAAAACATTTTTAAGACAATGGTTTCGGAAATTTCCGATTGGACGAATGGTCTCGACCTACCTGAGGAGCCACTTGAGGTTTTTACTGAGGGCTTCAAAATTTTTGGACACATAGGGGGTGGCGTTTTCATGTGTTAACTTGAGACTTTTCTTTTGGCTACGTGACTAGTGTAGCGTATTTGAGGCCAAGATCATGGCCATAAAATGTGCTGCGGATTGGATAGAGAGGCAACGGATATCATTCAAGGGTATCTGTGTTTTACTGACAGCCAAGCGGCTAAGAAACTTCTGGAGGGTGCAACCACCACATTGAAAATAGTCCAAGAATGTAGTGCATCTCTTAATGAGATGGTGAAGTATAGACTATATGAACTTGCAAGAATCCTGGGGCATCACAGTGCGGAACCGATCATTAACTATTGCACCCCAACACCCTCGTTGGAAACCATGTTTAAGACAAGGATTCCAGACAGATCCCATTGGACGGAGGTTCTCGATCTATCCGAGGACCCACTTGAGGTTTTCACTGACGGCTCTAAAATGGATGGACGAGTGGGGATGGAGTTTTCATGAGTTAGTCAACTAGATTACAGACTCTACTATCGACTACCAGAGCAGTGAATCGTATTTTAGGCCGAGATCAATAGCCCGCGAATTGGATACCGTGCCAAAGGAAATCATTCAGGGATATCTGTGTGTTCACCGACAATCAAGCAGTTTAAAAATTTCTGGCGGGTGTAACCACCACATTTAAAAGTGTCCAAAAATAGCAGGCGTCTCCTAATGAGATACCGAGGCATTCGAATGTGGTACTCATTTGGGTGCCTGGACATATGGGTATAAATGGCAACCAACAGTATTTCAATAGATTAGCCAGGCAGGGGAAGACTCTGCGTTCCAACGGGATCGATTACACGTCAGGCATCCCGCTCAGTGTGAGTAAGTGGCGAACAAGAGACTTCGCTTTTACAGATCGCCAACGATTAATGGCGATGTGAACTCACGTGCTTCAAAACGAAGATGATGTGGCCCGGGTAGGATCATTTGGGTAGGATCATATCTACGGGGCACTGAGCATGCTTTAGCGCACACTTCAGAAAGATAGGAGTCCCCGACAACGACTATTACGTGGGATGTCAGGACGTGGAGGAGGAAGATACAATACTATCTCTGTTAATATCAGACATACTGTCGGATTGACATGTTTACCTGGTACAGGTATCCGTAGGGAAAACTCGTTCATCAGATAATCTGATCGATTCAGTTTGGATCCCATTGAGATCTCTTGAGCATTTATTCCTATCTTTTCGTCTCCTCACCTTATCTCTTCTTTCCTATATTTTCTCTTATAGGTAATACAGCGGGACCACGTTCATCCTGCCTACCCAACATTGCCTTAGTTTTATTAAAAGCAGATGATTTTTTTCTGACGGAAAGCAAATTTGTATAGTATTTTTTTAGCATTTTCTACCCCAATTTTTTTACAGTGTACTCCACTGACATTTTAACCATTGATGCTGCTACTGTTACCATTGCCGTATATGCCCAGCACATTGCTAATGTTGCTTGTTGCTCATTTTTCTCCCCTCCCCTCCCGTTCTGTTTCTGTGTTTAGTTTAGTTTTCTTTTATCAAAGTTAATATTTACTTTAACATCACGAGTTCACGCATTGAATTTGCAATATTTTGTGCTTCATGATGCACAGAAGGGCAACGGTCGAATTGCTAGAAAAAAAAATCCATCCATTGAATACAATACAGGGAATTGTATGAAAATAGTTCATTTGAGATGAATTATAGGATTATATGTGGAGAAAAATTCAATAAAAATTGTTAGATTGTTAAATCAAATGGAAAATAATTGCGTGGATTAAATAGAAAATTGAAATATACTACTCGTACATATAATGTTTTTATTAATAAAAATAACAATTGATTTATTCTTGTTTAAAAATAATAATACATTGCAAAATTTTATGATTTTTTTGAACTAGCCTTTGAAAATGCCGTTTTAAGTTTGGAGTGGCCAATTATAGTTGGCAATACTCAACTATTACGTATCATTAGAAACTTTTTTCTCTTAAAGCTTTTGATCTAATGATCTGCCACTTTAAAAATCATGTATTCTTGACCTTTTATCAAGTCAATCGTTAAATTATAAAGGTTATAAAAAAGTATTGAAAGCTTTCGTGGATTCAGAAGGGTTTTAAAAATGTACCAGAATCTAAAAAAACAAAACGTGGATAATGGTTCCAAAAAGTGCTCAAATCTAAGAAAAACAATTGCGGATTCCAAAATGTTTTAAAAGAAATTACTTTAATCTAAAAAAATCAATAACGGGTACAAAAAAGTTCTAAAAAAGTACACAAATCTAAGTCAATGGTGGATTTATTATGATAGTAGTTCAACCTTAGAAAATTAAAAGTTCTAAAAAAAGTACTTAAATCAAAGAAAAGTACTAAAAGTACTTAAGTACTAAAAATAAAGCAAATCAGTCATGGATCTATTAAAGCTCTAAAGAAGAACTAAAGTCAAGCTGGGATTAAGTAAGATCTTTAGAGATAATTTAAATCTTTTAATTTCAATCGCGCATTTAAAAAGGTTCTAAATAAGTTTACGAAAATCAATTGTGGATACATAAAGGTTCTACAGAAGTACTTAAATCGCAAAATGTTTATCGTAGATTCATAAACGTTTTAAGAAAGCGCTAAAATTGTGGATAAGGGTTCTGAAATCTAAGAAAATCGGTAGTGGATCAACAAAAGTTCTTAAATAAGTTTATAGCATACAAAAGTTATGAAAAAGTCCTATATACTTTGACAAGCTCGAGGCCACAGTTGTTTTTTAATAAATTTTTAATCTTTATTAATTTTTCTTTTCAATATTTCCCCATCCTCCGTATGGCATCCCCAAGTTCTCAAAGAGTACTAAAAAACGTAAGGGTTCTAAAAAGTACTAAAATCTCCGAAAAAAAATTGCGGATTTTACAGGATTCTAAAAAATTACTGAAATCTAAAAAATCAATGGCAGATACATAAAGGTGCTTAAAAACTACGCAAATCTTAGTCAACGGTGGATTCATAAAGCTCCTAAGAATATGCTTAAACTTTAAAAAATCAAAAGTTCTAATTAAAGTACTAAATCAAAGAAAATCAGTAGCGGATTTAATAAAATTCTTAATAAGGCTTAACAATGTACATAAATCGAATCAAGTCATTCATGAATCTATTAAGGTTCTAAAGAAGTACTTAAGTCAATCTTTCATTTTGTAAGGTCCTAAAGAAGTACTAAAGTCAATCTTGCATATTGTAAGGTCCCAAAAAATTATTAAAATCAATCGTGGATTCAAAAAGATTCAAAAAAAGTTCTTCAATTTAAGAAAATCAATTGTGAATACATAAAGGTTCCAAAAAAGTACTCAAATCGCGAAATATTAGACGTAGATAATTCTAACATTTTAAGAAAGCACTAAAATCGGTGGATTGATTCATAAGGGTTCTAAAATCTAAGAAAATTGGTAGTTGATCTATAAAAGTTCCAAAAAAGGTCTTAAGTCAGTCGTTTATACCATAATAATGTTCTCAAAAAGTACTAATAAATATAAAAGTTCTAAAAAGTACTAAAAACTCAGAAAACAACAGCGGAAAAAAGGTTCTGAGACATTACTAAAATCTAAAAAATCAATAGCGGTTACATAAAGGTTCAAAAAGTACACAAATCTCAGTCAATGGGGGAGTCATAACTGTTCTAAGAATGGTTAAAAAAATAAAAAGTTCTGAAAAAGTACTAAAATCAAAGAAATTCAGTAGAGGATTTAACAAAATTCAAACTAAACAATTTATGTATAGAAAGTACTTTTAACTTCGAAAATCAAAAGTTCTAAAAAGGTACTAAAATCAAAGAAAATCAGTAGTGGATTTAACAAAATTCTAAAAATACTAACAAAATACTAACATCAAAGCAAATCAGTCATGGATCTATTAAGGTTTTAAAGAAGTACTCCATAAAATAAATTTTGGAGTTATAAAGGTCCTTAAAATTACTGAAATCAATCGTGGATTCATACGGTTTAAAACCGAACTTTTCTTTAAAAAATCAATGACGAAGTAATACGGGTTTCATAACTCGGGGATTCAAAAACGTTCTAAAAAAGTACTTAACCTTAAAAAAATCAATGTTGGGTTCAAAAGGGTTCTAAAAAAGTACTAAAACCTAAAAAAGTACTTAAATCTAAAAAAGTACTAAAATCTGTAAAAGGTACTAAAATCTAAAAAGTACTAAAATCTAAAAAAGTACTAAAATCTAAAAAGTACTAAATCTAAAAAGTACTAAAATTTAAAAAAAAGTACTAAAATCTAAAAAAGTACTAAAATCCAAAAAGTAATAAAATCTAAAAAAAGTACTAAAATCCAAAAAAAGTATTAAATTCTAAAAAAGTACTAAAATCTAAAAAAGTACTAAAATCTAAAAAAAGTAATAAAATCTAAAAAAGTACTAAAATCTAAAAAAGTACCAAAATCTAAAAAAGTACTAAAATATAAAAAGTACTAAAATCTAAAAAAGTACTAAAACATAAAAAGTACTAAAATCTAAAAAAAGTACAAAAATCTAAAACAGTGCTATAGTCAATCGTGCATTCACATATTTTTTAAAAATGGACTTTTAGTTAAAAAATCAATCACGGATTAATTAGAGTTCCACAAAGTATCAAAATCAAAAAAACTCAATCGGGGACCCATCAAGGTTCTAAGAAAATACATAACCTTAAAAAATCAATAGTGGGTTCAAAAGATACTAAAATCTTAAAATGTACTAAAATCCCTCGCATATTTATAAAAGTTCTAAAGTAATCCATCGTAAAGGCTTTAAAAAAGGACTAACATTTTGGAAAATTAATTATGAATATATAAAGGTTCTACAGAAGTACTTAAATCGCAGAATGTTAATCGTAGATTTATAAACGTTTTAAAAAAGCACTAAAATGGTGGATTGATTCATAAAAAAGGTTTTAAATCTAAGAAAATCGATAGTAGAAGTTCTAAAAAGGTCTAAAATAAGTCGTTTATAGCATATAAAATTATAATAATCAAAATCAAGCGTGGTTCCATTAAGGCCCATTTAGATTAGCACACTTTTTGAAAAGATTATCAAGATGAAAAAGTCTTTTCATTTTAAACCGCTTGTCAAAAAGTATAAAAAAACTCTCTTGAATGTCTTTTGTGTGTTTAGACGTATACGCGTAAATTAAATTGTAGAAAAAAAAAATAGCTGTTCATTACAAACACACACCCAAACAACATTTTGCAATTGTAAAATTTACAAATCAACCATACAATTGTGGTAAAATATTTTCTTCAATTTGCGTTCCTTAACCAAAAGATGCATAAATCTAAATCTCCACTGATTCCGACATCTCTGATTCCAACATCTCCACCGACTCCATATTCCTTGTTTGTCAGGAAGTTTGGTTAAAGTCTAGTTGGCAGACATTTCTCTGATCAAAAAACAAAAAATATCACAGGTAGAACTTTTAGTGCTGTGTCCAAAAAAGAAAAAAAAATTGTCGGCGGCCCATGGTTTCCGAGTTATGGGCCTCCAAAGTTCGGATATCGAATTTGATATATCTTCATCAAAATTTGTCCGATCAGACCAAGATTGGTTTCATTCGAAAGCTTAATCAAATACCTTTATTTTGAAATTTAAAAAAAATTTGGTTCCATTAACCCATTGTGGCACAAAACCAAATTTTAGATTTTTAAACCAAAGTTTTTAGAGAAAATGCGTTATATTTCAAAATTGTGTGTTATTAAGGCATGTATTTATACGACGAGATTTAAAGCTTAGATATTAAGCTTTCATTTGAGCTTTTAATGGACCTTTTAACCCTTATAGAACCGGAGTTATTGACTCATAACCATTGACCCCGCTTATATATTAATAAAAAAAAACTTTATTTAGCGAAGCCGCTTAATTAATATATGAAAATTAAAATCCCTAAGCCCGTCCGAAGGCCGGCAACCCAGAAAACCTTTTAAGGCAAAAAAAAATAAACTACACAGAGGTCTGGTATATATATTCAAATATGTTTTCTAATGTTTAAACGTAAATAACTCCGGTTCTATAAGGGTTAAAAGGTCAAATGAAAGCTCAAATCAAAGCTTAATATCTAAGCTATAAGCCTAGTTATAAAAATAAATACCTTAATAGGGCATAATTTTAAAATTTTACCCCATTTCTTCAAAAACTTGGGGTGAAAAATCTAAAATTTAGAGTTGTTTCACAATGGGTTAATGAATCCAAATTTTTTAAAATGTCAAATCAAAGGTATTTGAATAAGCTTTCGAATGAAACCAATCTTGGTCTGATTGGACCATTATTGATGAAGATATATTAAATTCGATATCCGAACTTTGGAGACCCATAACTCTGGAACCACGGGCCGCCGACAATTTTGTTTCTTTGTTGAACTCAACTAAATCATCCCTATTTCAAAAAATAGAAAAAAATAAATCGGACCAATGTCTGCCAATTAGACTTGTTCCGAAAATTTAGCCCATATAAAATTTTATTTATTTTTACCACCACTTCACAACAGCTGTTGTTATTATTTGTATTTTTGTTTACATAAAAAACATCCCTGATCTAATGAAAATAGTAATTTTTTGAAATTTTTCAAAACACAAAAATTACATCCGTATGTCAACATTTTCCTCTCCGTATTGACAAAAAGTCTGTCCGTATTTGTATGTTGAGTGTTTAGACGATGAAAAAAATTCTCTCCGCATGAATTTTTGACAGGTCGTTTTACAAGTCTGCCAATCTAAATGGCCCTTTAAGGTTCCATAAAATCAATCTTGAAATTATAAATGTCATAAAAATTACTGAAAGAAATCATAGATTCATAAAGGTTCTTAATTAGTACTTTTATTTAAAAAAAATTAATCCTGGACTTATTAACCCAATCGGGAATCAATAAAGTTTCTAAGAAATGACTTAATATTAAAAAAATCGTTGCTGGGTTCAAAAGGGTTCTAAAAAAGTACTAAAATCTAAAAAAATACATACTTAAATCTAAAATAGTGCTAAAATCATTCGCTCATTCATAAAGATTCAAAAACAGTACTTTTATTTGAAAAATCAATCAAAGAATAATTACACAGAAAAAAATACCAATGAACGAAATTCATAGTATTTATGAACAAATACATAAAAATGTATGAACTTTTTTAATAAATTTTTGAAATTTTTCCTAGTATTTATGAAAATATGTTAAATAATTCTTGAATTCCACATATTATTATTTATTAATAAATACTATATAAAAGCTCAAAATTATTTTGAAAAATTTAATAATTTTTTATGAATTTGTTCATAAATACTACTAATTTCGTTCATTGGCAATTTTTTTTGTGTGTAGGGATTTATAAAAAAATAAATGGCGTTCCAAAAAACGCCAAATAAAGTACTAAAATCAATCGTGTACTCATTAAGTTCTAAAAACTGTCTTCAATTAATTAAAATTCTAAAATGTTCCAAAACCAATCCCAAAAGTTTAAAAAAAGTACTTAAATCTAAAAAAATAATCACGGATTCCTGAAGTACTAAAATATGTATAAGGAAACCCATAATAAATCATATGGAAAAATATTGAAAACATCTTTTCACACAATTTTTCTATAAGAAAAATGTCTCAGAATCTGAGAATTTTTCTATAGGAAAAATGTCTTAAAATCTAAGAATTTTTCTATAGCAAAAATTTCTCAGAATCTGAGAATTTTTCTATAAAAAAGTTCTATAAGAAAAATGTTTCAGAATTTCAGAATTATAAGAAAAATGTCTCAGAATCTGATAATTTTTCTATAAGTAAAATGTATCAGAATCTGAGAATTTTTCTATAAAAAAATTGTCTCAGAATTATTCTATAAAACAAATGTCTCAGAATTTGAAAATTTTTCTATAAGAAAAATATCTCAGAATGTAAAAATTTTTCTATAGGAAAAATGTCTCAGAATCTCAGAATTTTTCTATAAGAAAAATGTCTCAAATCTGAGAATTTTTCTATAAGAATAATGTCTCAGAATCTGAGAATTTTTCTATAAGAAAAATGTCACAAATCTGAGAATTTTTCTATAAAAAAAATTTTTCTATAATTAAAATGTCTCAGAATCTCAGAATTTTTCTATAGCAAAAATGTCCCAGAATCTGAGAAATTTTCTATAAGAAAAATGTCTCAGACTTTTTTATGGAAAAAAATTTTCCAAATCTGATAAATCTGTAAATTTTCTAATGTGACTTCCCCTATTTTAGATAATTTTGTTATTGTGTTAATAAAATATGGTAATATGGTGCCCGTGTTCTATGTACGTTTAGATTTCCGTTTCGCATTAGTTATGCATGTATTGTTTAAACGATATATTTGAAAATTTATATATTTCAACACCTGTTTGAAAGTGTTTTGAATATATATAAATGTTTTTAATTTTTTTGTCAGAAGGTGTTTGAATAAAATGTGTGTTGCCAATAATTTATGGTTAAACTAATTTCTAATTTTTGTATAAACCAATATTGAATGATCATAAATTTTAATTGAAATAAAATGTTTTAAATAAATAAATAAAAACAAATTAGAAAATTACAGTTGGTCAAGACCGGCCATGTAATACCCTATATCGTTTGAATTTGTTATTATAAAAAAACAATTTTTAGAAAAATTAACTAAAATGAATTTTTTGCTAACTAAATTTATTGCAAAATTAGATTAAACTTGGTTTAATGTGCTCTTATCTGGTCTGATATAATAAATTATAATTGTATCTATTCAGATCTGCCAGATAACGAATTTGGTCACCATTTTCCGGATCTGATAATGATCTGATCTCTCGAAAATGGGGAACATATTTGAGATCTGACAGATCTGATCATACACAACAAAATATAATTAGATCTAATCAGATCGAACCAGATATGAGCAAACCCGAACCAGATTTAATCCTTTTTTACACGGAACGGCAATTATAAAAAAGTACTAAAAAAATCTTTAAGTCGCTTTCCAGTCACAAAATGTTCAGCTCAAAACATCTTTATAAAAATTTTAAAATCTAACAAATTTAAACTTTCTTAAACATTTAACTTAATTATTCCACTTAAATTAAAAACAAACATATATTTTTAATTGCTTTAAGAGAATTTTTTTTTTCTTTCCCAAAACCCGCATAAAATTTATTTAATATTCAACTCAAATATCATGTTACTAAATAAATGAAGTTTAAATCGTATAACGTGTTAATATAACATTTCCCCTTTTTTTTAACACAAAAGAAAATTCAGTCAAGCCACTTAATTAAATTAATTCTGTGTAATATTTTGTGTTAACAAATTCTCTACCACATTAAACGCAATGGGTGACCGTTCATGTTGGTATCCTTTGAATGTCGCTCTTAAATAGTATATATATGAATGGAAGTTACACACTTTAAGACTTTTATTGCTCCGGGCAAAAATTGTTAAGGTTATCAATGATTTTTGAGTCTGTCGATGAATTTAAGATTTTAGTACACTTTAAAATTGCTGTTAAATAAATTCCTTTGAACAAATTAATTCTTGCACACTCTTTACTAGTTTACTCTTCTATTAAACCCTTAAAATGTATTTTAAGGACTTTTTTTACTTATTTCTTAAATTTTTTTTTTATATTTTTTTTTTAATTTCTCTATATATTTCTACAATTCAAAACAATTTATACAATATAGCAAAGTCATCATATATTTTTATTTGAATGGAAATGTATACTTGAACAATGGATGATATACAGTTGGTACAATTTGTACTTTTTTAGTAGTTTTAGTACTTTTTTTAGTAGTTATAGAAGGGCACAAATAATTTTCTTTGGATACTTTATAGATTTTGTTTTAGGTTTTAGTAGGTACTTTTTTTGTACATTTATAAATCAAAAACTGTTAAGGCTCTAAAGGTTTTAGTACTTTTTTAGTACTTTTTTGATAAACTAGTTTTATTTTATTTTAGTTCTTTTTTAACATTAAAATCCAAATTCATTCAAATTTTATCATGTACATTAGGGTTAGTACTTTTTGCATTTTTTGCAAATATGCAACCTCCATCCTCGGAATCGTGTAGGGCATGGAAAATAACTAAAAACTGTTAGTTTAGTTTTTCGCGATCGAGAAAAAACTTCACGCACCAAATGCATTGAAGTTTTGTATATACGATTTTTTAATTTTTTTTTATTAAAGTTTCACTTTTCTCTTAATAACCAAGTTTTTGTGGTTCACTGCTTACAAAACCGTTACCCACAATTAAAAGCAATAATATCGGGATTGGAATTGGTTCAGTTTCCATTCCAAATGTGTAGAAAACGATTAAATAATGAAGATTAAATAAGAAAATTGCAAAAAAAAAAACTTTATTTGGAGTAAAAAAACTTAAATTATGTAAAATATTTCAATCGCTAAAAAAATGACTTATATCGCGAATTATCGAAACTTTCGTAACAAAATGGTGTGAAACACATTTGTATGTAGGATTATAATAAAAAACAACAAACATTTTAGTTAGTTATCACTTTTATTAATTTAAAAAAAAAAACTTCAATGCGTTTGGTGCGTGAACTTTTTTCACGATCGGGAAAAATCATAAGCAGATTTCTTAGTATTTTTCCATGCCCTACACGATTCCGTGAATGGAGGATGTCGCAAAAAAAAAGTCATAACCCTAATGTACATAACTACAATGGATTTTCTTAGATTTTAGTACTTTTTTAAAACCTTTTTAAATCTACGATTAATTTTCTTAGATTTTAATACAGTTTTGAAACCTTTAAAAATCAACGATTACACCGCTCAACACTCATTTTCCGGTTTGAATTCTGGTGATCAATTTTAGTAGACTTTGATCTCCTGATTCCAAATCTGTTCTCCAAATTTTTCCATCACGTCCAGATATTTAGTTATTCATGGTTGAAAATGCAAAAATGACGATTTTTGCATTACACTGTGCAACAAGAAAAATGAGCCTCAATGGCTTCAACGCCATATGAAAGTAGACCATCAAATGGACAAATTCACCAAAGGGTTTTGCAAAGTCAGTTCGGATTTCTTTTTTATAGCCCACTGAAGTTTTTATTTTTTTATCAAAAGCGTTTGGAAAACGTCAAAAATACTATAATAAGAACACATCTGAGCTTCAAAATATGATTTGATGTCTTCAGTGAAATTTTATGGCGGTTCTTTTCTTAGAACATTTTAACCCTCTAACTGCCATTTTAAGGGGTCATTTTAGTCCTTTTTCAAAAACTAAACACAGAAGTCTAATAAAACGTCCATTTAGAGGGTTAAAATGTTCTACTACTATTTTCCTCATAAAATTTCACTAGGGGTTGTCAAATACTCAAAGTTTGTGCGACATGCGAAAAGTGCTTAAAAAGGGTCAAGTATAAATAATCAATGTTTGTTATATTTTTTTACCAAAGCAGTGTTAAAAAATACCGACAAAAAACAGTGCATATGTACTTTTGAGCTTAAAATGATGTTCTGATGTGTTTTATAAAATTTTATGATGATTCTTTTCTTTGACCAAATTAACCCTCTAGCTCCCGTTTTAAGGGGTCATTTTTGTTCTTTTTTAAAAGAAATACAAAAAAGTCTATAAAAAAGGCAGTTAGAGGGTTAAAATATTTTACAAATATTTTCTGCATCAAATTTTACTAGGGCACGTCTAAGACAGAAAGTTCGTCCGGCATATAGAAAATGCTTAAAATTTTTTTTTTTTTTTATAATTTTTTTTGGCCGAAATATAAAAAAAAAACAAGCAACAAAGTTAAATTCGACTTTGGTGATCACGGCCAAAGTATTAAAAGATATAACTAGGACTTAGCATATTTACTTGTTGTTGCCATAAGCAGTTTGGTATTGCATTTGAGCGAAAGCGGTTCAAAAGTTATGAACGAAAATGTAAGAACACCTCGAAAATTGTGGTACATTCAACATAACCTAAAAACAGAAAATGCTTTAATTCGGCTGCTGGTTAACACATGTGAACAGAATTGATCACCGAATGGTATTTAAACAAGTACAAACATATTTTTTACAAAAAAAAAAACATTTTCGTCAAATTTTTTTTTTTACCAACAAATTTTTTTCGCGGATTTTTTTTTTAATTTTTGTTTTGTTTTTTTTTTTGCAAATAAACTTTTTTACATCGTGGAGGGTAATAATACATTCGACAAAGTCGAATTTAACTTTGTTACTTGTTTTTTTTTTCTTATATTTCGGGCCAAAAAAAAATATAAAATTTTTTTTTAATACTTTAAAATTTTTAAGCATTTTCTATATGCTGGACGAACTTTCTGTCTTAGATGTGCCCTAGTAAAATTTGATGCAGAAAATATTTGTTACACATTTTAACCCTCTAACTGCCTTTTTTATAGACTTTTTTGTATTTCGTTTAAAAAAGGACAAAAATTACCCCTTAAAACGGGAGCTAGAGGGTTAATTTGGTCGAAGAAAAGAATCATCATAAAATTTTATAAAACACATCAGAACATCATTTTAAGCTCAAAAGTATATTTGCACTGTTTTTTGTCGATATTTTTTAACACTGCTTTGGTAAAAAAAAAATAACAAACATTGATTATTTATACTTGACCCTTTTTAAGCACTTTGCGCATGTCGCACAAACTTTAAGCATTTGACAACCCCTAGTGAAATTTTATGAGGAAAATATTTGTAGAACATTTTAACCCTCTAAATGGACGCTTTATTAGACTTCTGTGTTTAGTTTTTGAAAAAGGACTAAAATGGCCCCTTAAAATGGCAGTTAGAGGGTTAAGATGTTCTAAGAAAAGAATCGTCATAAAATTTCACTGGAGACATCAAATCATATTTTGAAGCTCAGATGTGTTTTTATTATAGTATTTTTGACGTTTTCCAAACGCCTTTGTCAAAAATATGAAAACTTCAGTGGGCTATAAAAAAGAAATCCGAACTGACTTTGCAAAACCCTTTGGTGATTTTGTCCACTTGATAGTCTACTTTCATACGGTGTTGAAGGCATTGAGGCTCAATGCGATGACCCAAAATTTGTTGCACAGTGTTATTTGAAAGCCTGCACAGCAGCCATTGAGTGGAATACAAATCTGGTATAAAGCGCAAAAGTATAATTTGTCTTTGGTCTCCAACATAGAAAACAATTGTTTTCTAATTATTGCGTTTGGTTGGGTTACAATTGCGTTTTAAAATGACTCTGTTAAAATTATAATTTTTGTAAAAAAGATAAGGTAGATAGATACCTTAGTTTTTTTTTTTTTTGATATTTTTCAAAGAAAACCTAAAAAAATAAATATTTTACAAATTTAAGTTTTCTGTGTTATTTTTCATACAAACCGGAAGATATCTTTAATGGGTTTAAAAGTCTATAAGAAAGAATGAACTTTTGCCTAAATTTTGAGCTCATCACAGTAAAGATTTATCATCTGGTTTTTGTTTTAGAGCCTTTTAAAAATGGTGCTTTTTCTAATTTTTTTCACAGTGTTTTTTTAAATACATGTTTGGCCAATAATAGTGCAACAACTTTAAATTTTTTTGATCATATATTTGAGATCATAGTTCAATTCTACTCTAACGCTTTATACCAGATTTTTATTCCACCCAGTGGCTGCTGTGCAAGATTTCAAAAAATGCAAAAATCGCGTTTTTTCGCATTTTCAACCGCAAATAATTAAAATTCTAGACGTGATGGAAAAATTTGGAGCACAGATTTGGAATCAGCGAGCCAAAATCTTTATAAATTTTGTATCAAACTTCAAACCGGAGTCAAAAACCTTCGATTTGTTGAGCAGTGTTATTTTTCTTATGTTTTAGTCATTCTTAGTTTTTAGTACTTTTTTAGAACCTTTACGGCTGACTTTCTCAGATTTTTGAACTTTTTTAAAAACTTTCATGCAACCACAGTGATTTTCTGCAATTAAAGTACTTTTTAGCATCTTTTAATTCACAAGTTTTCTGTAATACACGTTTATTTTTTTAGGTTTTAGAAATTTGTAAGACCTTTAAAAATTCTTGACTTTCCGGGTTTAAGGTTATTTTTAAAAATCTATCTTGTATCCACCTTTTCTTAGATTTTTATACTTTTTTAAAACATTTCATCAAAGTTAAATTTTCTCAGGTTTTCGTGCTTTCTTAGCTAATTAATATCCACGATTGATTTTTATAAGGTTTGAGTAGACTTTTCGAGATTTTAGTAGTTTTTTAGAACCTGTTTTATACATAATTTTTTTTATATTTTAGTGGTTTTTAAAACCTTGAGTAATCCACGGTTGTTTTGATTTTTAGTACTTTTGCAAAACTTTTTTAAATCACGATGATTTTTTTAGATTTTAGTACTTTTTTAGTAGAATTATTAATCTATGATTAAGTTTTATAGATTTTAGTACTTTATAAATTCATGACTGATGTATAAAATTTTATAATTTTTAAGACCTTAATAAAGCTGCGATGGATTTTCTTGCTTTTTTAGATGTGTGTGAAGATAAATACGTATATAACTAGCAAAGACACAAACCATTTATTTTCACACATTTTTTCAGCGCAGTCCTTAATAATGCTTTTTCTTTATAAAATGATTTGTTGTTGCGACTATAACCACTTTTATGGACATAAGTGTTTCTAAAGGTACTCCTCGAATTAATCTTTTATAAATGCACATTTAATTTTTTTAATTTTTTGGCATTTTATAAATCTGACTTTAGTACTATTTTAGGTTCTTTGTGAATGCACAATTGATTTAGTTAGATTCGAGTACTTTAGACATTTTATGAATCGTCGATTGACATAAATATTTTTCAAGAACTTTTTTAAGGTTTTAGTACAATTTTTGGGTAATAAGAGATTTTAGTAGTCTTAAGTACCTTGATAATTCAGGTACTAAAAACTATTTTGACTATTTTGAATCCGCTATTGTTTTTTTTAGAAGTTTAGTACATGCTTAGAACACTTATAAATCCACGATTGATTTCCAATAATTTAAGTACATCTTATATTTTTCACATTTTAAGACAATTTTTGAATACACGTTGGTTTTTTAGTACTTTTTTAGAACCTTTATAAATCTACGATTGATATTAGTATTTTTAAGTACTTTTTTGAATCAATGACTGAACTTAAAACTTTCATGAATATACGATAGATTCAGGACAGATGTTCTTAGATCTTAGTACTTTATAGAAGTTTGAATAATTCGCAATTGATTTTCATAGATTTTATAAATCTTCCATTTATTTAAGTACTTTTTTTACAACCTCTATAATTCCACGATTGATTTAATCATATTCAAATAATTTTTAACTATTATAAATCTTTGATTGCTTTAAGTACTCCTTTATAATTTAAAAAAAAATCCTCGATTTATTTTAGTACTTTTTTAATGCCTGTATAATTTCACGATTGATTTAATCATATTCAAGTACTTTTATTAGAACTTTTATGAATTCACGATTGATTTTCGTACTTGTTTTTTTATTTTATTGATTGATTTTATCATACTTAAGTACTATTACTTTTTGGAACTTTTATTTATCGCCAATTAATTTTAGTACTTGTTTAGATATTCACGATTTTGTTTGTTTTTTAGTTATTTTTAAGAAGCTTTATTTAGATTGATTTTCTATGATTTTTGGGTATAAATAAAAATTATTCGAGCTCGAGTGAATTTTTAAGTTTTTGTGTGTATAAAAATTCACAAGATTCCCTGATGATGATCCCCAAACAGGATCGAAATATTGGAATGGCATAAAATAATATTTATTTACACACATAGATCCTGAGGTTAGTTTTTATACCATGGGACGGTAATGTCCTAGTCCCTGCCTTTAAAACAATTTCAACTCCTTATGAAACTACTAAGATTTTAAATTTTGACATCTAACAAATCAGAAATATCGTGCAGCTTCCTAGATCCCAGTGAAGCAAGTTTTTGACCAAAAAGTGCCAATCATTGTCAGATAAAGTGATCGTAAGTTTCCAACATTCCTTATCTATGCAACTCCGACAAAAGTCAATTGACGGCACGTTTAACCACTCATCGTGCTTTCCTATAAGGCATTGTCTGGTAATTACAGCAACCACCGTCGAAATCTCTACCCCTGGAAGCGATATCAGCTCACTTGGGTGCTTCTGATTAAGACAAGGCCAAATCTTTTGTTTAGTCTTACACGTCAGTTCATGTGCCGATCTCTAATCAGTCTCCGTCGCCGAACAAAGATCTAGGCTTTTGCTTGAAAATTCCTAGAGGATCACCAACACATTCGAATTCCGTTGGAACCTGTAATATAGTACCCAGCCTTGCAAGCTCATCGGCTTTCCTGGAACGTCTCTGTGCCATAGGGCCCATATGACTCGTGTGTCAAACTACTCCGTATGTCAAACTGCCCATTTCATTTAAAGGTCTGCGGCAGTTAAGAGCATATCTTGCTTTCAGTAACTTCAGGGACTTGACCACGACTTGACTGTCAGCATAGATGTTGACAATGCATTGCAACTGAATAAGTCAGCCACTTCATTTATTGCTCTGGGCCCATATGAGTCGTATGTCAAACTGCTTGGCCATCTCATTTAAAGACGTGTGGCAGTAAAGGGCAGATCTTGCTTTCAGAAACAGGGACTTGACCGTGGCTTGACTGTTAGAAAAGATGTTTACAATGCATTGCAACTCAACCAGTCAGACACATCCTCTATTGCCAGCATCTCTGCCTGATAAACACTGCAATGATATGTCAATCTTCGAGGCAGGTTCAACCCAAGTTGAACCAGTCAGACACATCCTCTATTGCCAGCATCTCTGCCTGATAAACACGGCAATGATCTGTCAATCTTCGAGGCAGGTTCAACCCAAGCTCTTCCGAATAGACTCCGAACCCACTTGTTCGTGCTAATTCGATCCTTCTGTGTTAAAATAATGAAGGCTCCACTACCCGAAATGCCCCTTATCCAAGACTACCTGAATGGTATCATAGTAGTAGCGCTCACTAGATAGAACTATTAGTTTTGGTCTAAAAAAAGTACTCTAAAAAAAATCCCAATTTATCATCTCTGTTGTACACACGCATTCCACAAATATATTTTTTTTTATATTGTATGTATGGTTATTGACCTTATTTTTTATTTTAACCGTCTTCTCCTTTTTTTTTTAATTTTGCAGAGTAAGGGTAAAAATACTTTAAAGGAATTATAAATAAATTTGTAAGGATAAACACCACAGCCATCTGCAGTTTTATACTACACACAATCCCCGCGTCCTCCATTCACCTCCATCTAACCCTGCTGATATCCTGTTTCAGGCATTTCATTCAAGCAGGCAACCCATTCAGCAGCCACCATCAGTGAAATCATGTATACAATTCATAAAAAAACATTGTTAAATTTAATCACATGTGCAAAATTATGCGGGAACACGTTGTTTGTATATCCCTAGCCCCAGACCATTATGCTGTTCAGTCAACACAGGGTGTTTTTTTGCTAAAAATTTTTAGAGAATGACACACACACACTTTAAAAACCCTGTTGAAAGGATATTTTGTTAATTTTAAGTATGGACAATTTGATGTTGATGGTAGTGGAAAAAAAAAAACTGTTCAACTCCGAAATGAAACATATTTTAATTGTTTAATTAATTACAAAAAGAAAGTGTTGAATACATTACATGAAAGGTTAAACAGGGATAGGGATTTGTATACCCTATAGTAAGTAATAAGGGGATATTAAAAGTTGGCCATTGCGTTTGTAACACCTCTAAATATTGGTGAAAATATTAACAAACGGAATTATAAAATGGCGCCCAAGCTGGGGCCAGATTGGAAATAGCATAACAGTAATGTAGAAAGCACACTCAAAGGGGAAGAGGTAAGCCAAATTTATGACTGCGATTAAATAGCCATTTAACAACTCATCGTCAAACATTGAGTATCGATTCACTCCGATAGACTTCTGAAGGAATTCCCATTGCAAGATTTACAGCAGAAAATCTTTAATTAATTACAAAAAAAAGTGTTGAATACATTACATGAAAGGTTAAACAGGGATGAGGTTTTTTTGTACCCTAAAGAAAGTAATAAAGGGATATTAAAAGTTGGCCATTGCGTTTGTAACACCTTTAAATATTGGTAAAAAAATAAAAAAAAAAAAATTCTTAAATGGCGCCCAAGCTGGGGCCAGATTGGAAATAGCATAACAGTAACGTAGAAAGCACTCTCAAAGGGGAAGAGGTAAGCCAAATTTATGACTGCGATTAAATAACCATTTAACAACTCATCGTCGAACATTGAGTGTCGATTCACTCAGATAGACTTATGAAGGAATTCCTATTGCAGGATTTACTGCAGAAAATCTTTGAAAACAATCGATAAATACAAATAAAACTAGTTTTGACATTCACAAAGAATTTACTATTAGATTTTTATCATTACGATCAGATGAGAAGGTCTCCATGTGATGCAGTTTTGTTTCCAGCTGAGGTAGCACTAGATATGTCCAGTGTTCAACAAAGGTCTGCTTCCTTTGTGATTGTATAGTTGTACACACGAAGTTGTTGACCCAATGTCGGTAGTACCGATGTAAGGGACTCACGAGTATAGGGCGCAGGTGAGTCAGTGAGACCGAACGTTAGTTGGTGTTCGGGGGTGTCAGGGAATCGGATGACGAAAGTAAATTAGAATATGTACGAAGTAACTCACGAGAATGGTGTGCAGGTGAGTCGGGTTAATACGAACGATAGGTGGCGTTCGGGATTAGTGGGCGATCGGGTATTCTAACTACGGTAAGTAGCAATACTAAGTAACTCACGAGAATGAGGTGCAGGTGAGTCGGGTTAATACGAACGATAGGTGGTGTTCGGATTTAGTGGGCGATCGGGTGCTAACGACGATAAGTAAAAATACTAAGTAACTCACGAGAATGGGGTGCAGGTGAGTCGGGTTAATACGAACGATAGGTGGCGTTCGGGTTTAGTGGGCGATCGGGTGCTAACTACGATAAGTAAAAATACTAAGTAACTCACGAGAATGGGGTGCAGGTGAGTCGGGTTAATACGAACGATAGGTGGCGTTCGGGTTTAGTGGGCGATCGGGTGCTAACTACGATAAGTAAAAATACTAAGTAACTCACGAGAATGGGGTGCAGGTGAGTCGGGTTAATACGAACGATAGGTGGCGTTCGGGTTTAGTGGGCGATCGGGTGCTAACTACGATAAGTAAAAATACTAAGTAACTCACGAGAAGGGGGTGCAGATGAGTCGGGTTAATACGAACGATAGGTGGCGTTCGGGTGCTAACTACGATAAGTAAAAATACTAAGCAACTCACGAGAATGGGGTGCAGGTGAGTCGTGTTAATACAAACGATAGGTAGCGTTCGGGTTTAGTCGGATTTCTAACTACAGGGTTTTAACTACGGACCAACTACGGCTAAAGACGGAGTTGGGAACGGGAATCTGGTCGGCTTACGGTATACATCGTATATTCTACGAGGTATATCACGAACTCCAACTGGTTTCTCGTTGTTCTGGTCAGCCAAACTTTGTCATTATAAATAACAATTTGACGAACTCAACGAGAATTGCGAGATAGTATTAACTGTTTGCTTGTAATAACTATCAAACAAACAACTCTATATTGGGTATGGGTACAAGTAGAGTGATGAGGTATATGGAAAAGTATTTTCCTTGTAACGGCACGTTACATTCCCCCCCTACTTTAAAAAAAAAATAATGTTTGTGATTATTTTTTCTCCCTTACCAAAGAAAAGTAAATTTTACCTAACTGCTAAGAGCTTCGGCTCGATTGTGACGGGTCGCTGTTGAATTGTTTTGTTATATGGAGAGTTGATAGCCCACATCTATTCAGATGTTTATTTTTCCGTTGTTGGGTGAGGGATACCTTGTCTGTATGACGGTGATGATGGCTTGGTCTCGTGAATTGTCCTGGCTTCGATTTTATGAAATCGGCGCTTATTTTCGTTGGCTGAACCGATTGCTGCTCCGCAATAGTCTTCTCTGGCACAATTCGTGCTTTTCTGACCTTGACATTTCCCACTAAGCTGGCGAAGTGGATTGATGTTGGAACTTGTGTCGGATTAAGCTCTAATTGGTTTGGTTTGCAAGCTGACTTGTTTGTACCATCTTTGTGTGACTTTGCTTCAAGGATTGCTGGACAGGTACAATCCTTAGACAGAATTCCATCGGCACCACATCTGGAGCAAAAAAATTTCATCGAGTTACGGCATTGCCTTCTCGAGTGTCCCTTCATTTTGCAGCGCCAACAATGCGTCGTTCGGCAGTAGGTAGCATCGAGTGTTTTGACACCGTCAAAATGCGATTGCTCCTTAGCCTCAGACTGCCGAATGGACTCATACTCAGAAACTTGGTCTAAAAGTTCGTCCAGGGATTTAAAATCTTGGCGCCGAACATACAATCGGTATTCTGGTCGCAGACCTTCATATATTCTGCCAGTATGGTCAATTTGTCGCAGCTGTGGGTGTCGCCGAATGAGAGTCTGTAGCTCCAAAACGAAATCCTTAGCTTTTTCTTTTCGGCCTTGTTTACGATTGTATATCGCTTCCTCAATATCAGACAGGTACCTCCTCGGTAAAAAGAAACGAATTGCTTTCACCTTAAACTCCTCCCAGGTTCGGATTTCGCCACGGTATATCCGATACCATTGCAATGCTCGGTCCTTCAATATCTCCCATAACGAAAACATTAATCTGTCGTAAGGAATAGAGTAACACTCGGCTAACTCCTCTAGACGTTCTAAAAACTCCAGCAGATTTTTGGAGCCGTCGTATTTCACATCCCAACGAATAATTATTTTCATAATTTCTAAATCGCTTAGCTTATTTAAGACTTGTTCACTAGAAAGATCTTGGTTTGTGTGTAATTCCCTCGTTCCAAATTCGTTGGTGGTGTTGTCAATTTTTCCACAAGGTGCGTTTTTGGAAACGAGTCCCTGCTCGGGCGCCATTTGTGATGCAGTTTTGTTTCCAGCTGAGGTAGCACTAGATATGTCCAGTGTTCAACAAAGGTCTGCTTCCTTTGTGATTGTATAGTTGTACACACGAAGTTGTTGACCCAATGTCGGTAGTACCGATGTAAGGGACTCACGAGTATAGGGCGCAGGTGAGTCAGTGAGACCGAACGTTAGTTGGTGTTCGGGGGTGTCAGGGAATCGGATGACGAAAGTAAATTAGAATATGTACGAAGTAACTCACGAGAATGGTGTGCAGGTGAGTCGGGTTAATACGAACGATAGGTGGCGTTCGGGATTAGTGGGCGATCGGGTATTCTAACTACGGTAAGTAGCAATACTAAGTAACTCACGAGAATGAGGTGCAGGTGAGTCGGGTTAATACGAACGATAGGTGGTGTTCGGATTTAGTGGGCGATCGGGTGCTAACGACGATAAGTAAAAATACTAAGTAACTCACGAGAATGGGGTGCAGGTGAGTCGGGTTAATACGAACGATAGGTGGCGTTCGGGTTTAGTGGGCGATCGGGTGCTAACTACGATAAGTAAAAATACTAAGTAACTCACGAGAATGGGGTGCAGGTGAGTCGGGTTAATACGAACGATAGGTGGCGTTCGGGTTTAGTGGGCGATCGGGTGCTAACTACGATAAGTAAAAATACTAAGTAACTCACGAGAATGGGGTGCAGGTGAGTCGGGTTAATACGAACGATAGGTGGCGTTCGGGTTTAGTGGGCGATCGGGTGCTAACTACGATAAGTAAAAATACTAAGTAACTCACGAGAAGGGGGTGCAGATGAGTCGGGTTAATACGAACGATAGGTGGCGTTCGGGTGCTAACTACGATAAGTAAAAATACTAAGCAACTCACGAGAATGGGGTGCAGGTGAGTCGTGTTAATACAAACGATAGGTAGCGTTCGGGTTTAGTCGGATTTCTAACTACAGGGTTTTAACTACGGACCAACTACGGCTAAAGACGGAGTTGGGAACGGGAATCTGGTCGGCTTACGGTATACATCGTATATTCTACGAGGTATATCACGAACTCCAACTGGTTTCTCGTTGTTCTGGTCAGCCAAACTTTGTCATTATAAATAACAATTTGACGAACTCAACGAGAATTGCGAGATAGTATTAACTGTTTGCTTGTAATAACTATCAAACAAACAACTCTATATTGGGTATGGGTACAAGTAGAGTGATGAGGTATATGGAAAAGTATTTTCCTTGTAACGGCACGTTACACCATTCCAAAAGAAACATTCCAACAGAATTGGAATGTGTTGGTATGCCTCTAGAAACTTGCAAGCAAAACCTACGGCTTTGTTCCGAGACGGAGACTAATCAAAAATGGGCAAATGGATGAACGTGTAAGACAACACGACTGATTTGGCCTTCTCTTAATCAGGGGCGCACAAAAGAGCTGAAATCGCTTTCAAGAGGAGAGATTTCGACGGTGGTTGCTGTAATTACCGCACTCAAAAAAAAAAAACTGTAAAGTTGGCAAAAAATTTAGTTAAATTTAACTAAAAAAACACCTGATTTTGAACCTACTAAATTTCTAGTTAATTTAACAAAAAATATTTAGTTAACTTTTCGTAGAATGAATGTAGCAAAAAAACAGTAATTTTAACTAAAAATTCAGCTGAAAATTTCGTAACATTTTTTATTAGGTGAATTCAGCTAACCTTTTTTTTAAATAAAAAAAAAAATATTTTTCACAGCGTTAAGTTCAGCTTAAGTAGGACTAATGAGATTTGCATAGGAGGCTACACAAGAAATGTTTAAAATTTTCGACTTGACAAAAATGTTACAAAAAATCAGCAAATTAATTAGTAAAAATTCGTAAACTCAGTTTTAAAGTCAACAAAAAAAATTAATTCCAAATTTGTACAAAACTAGTATTTTCGTAAATCGAACTTAACTAAAAAAAGAAGTTAAAACGCTGATTTTAACTAAAAATTTGCTAAAAAGCCAGTAAACTCGAGTTAACAAAAAAAAGTTTGTTAACTTTACAGTTTTATTTTTTTGAGTGCGGTCACTGTTTTGTAGGGAGGCACGCAGAGCGGTTAAATGTGCCGTCGAATGACTTTTGTCGGAGTTGCATGAATGAAGAGAATTTGGAAAAATATCGAACACTTTATCTGCCATTGCCCGGCACTTTCTGGTCAGAGACTAAAATTTTTGAGCTCGAGGTTAAAAATTGTATTTCTTATAAAAAAAATATAATATATATATAAAAAATTTTAATTGGGAAAGTAAAAATTTCATCCGATTAACTTTTCTAGATCCCATAATTTCTGACATTCTTGTTGATTACTTACTTGCTCAGGAAATTGATTTCATATTAGAAAAGACATATTTTACTCACCTGCAAATAAAGAAAAAAAGTACATAAATTAGTGTTTATTCGAATCAAAATAATCGTTCTATATTTATATAATAATCGTAGGTTTGAGTTTTAGTTCTTCTGTGTTTTTATACCAAATACCCAAACAGAACAACAACAAATTGTTATATTGACCCCCAAATTTGTCAATACAATTAATTTTTTCACTGAAAGCCGGAACATGTAATATCAACTAACGTTTGTAAATTTTCAGACTCTCCAAAATATTTTAGTACCCCCACGACAGATTAGGTTCCTTTTCTATACCAAACGTTTTATGTTCCCCAAAATCTAAAAATAAATCTTAAAAATGTTTATAGTGACAAATGTTACAAAAGTTTAAAATTTGGGTAATTTAACGTTTCGCTACCAAATTTTTTTCAGTGTTTTCTTTTTTACCTTGTAATCCAGCATCTTCAAGGTAAAATATATTTTAGAATCTGAAATTTCGCTACAAAGTAATCAAAATAAATATAAATAAGTGAGAGTGTTAATTTCGAAAGTGCCGTATCTTCTATACCCTACAAAATGTAAAAAATAAAATGTCAGCGGCACTTTCTATTCGCGATAAATGTTGGCAAATTAAATTATTATGGTTTATGCACTCAAGTTATACAATTTTATAATTAAAACAATTTTTATACATTCACGCCCACAAAAGAGGCGATGATAAACGGTTTTAGACTCCACTTTCCGAAATTTCTAGTGCAGGTGTTAAAACCACATAACCTCTTTTTTTTCCTTTCCCTGTACTCCTTTTCCAAGAAAGCTTTAGGTTCAGGATCCCAACTAGATATTTCGCCTATCAAATAAGAAAAATATTTACAGAGGAAAGGATATAAAAATAAGTTTCGGAAGAAGGTGGGGTCTTAAACCGTATATCATCCACTGGATGTAATACCAACCTATGATGCCCTTGTGTGGTGGAGCGCAGTGGATAAAAAATCACATCTCTGCAACTTACAGAATTTACAACAACTGTGGTGTGTGGGTATCACTGATGCTATTAGATCGGCACTCCTGGCCGGTCTAGAAACGGTGCTAAATACTCAGCCCGTGAATATCTACATCAAGAACACAGCTGAAAAATCGGCTCTCCGGCTAAGAGAGTCGTAAAGGCTTAAGCAAAGCTCTAGAGGACACTCGACCATACCAAATAAGGTGGGTGGGACGGAACTAAAACAGAAAACCGACTACATGCCACCGCTTCTTAACTTTGACAGAACCTTCGAAGTCCACGTACCAACAAGGAAAGACTGGGCGAAAAGCTCTGTTATGACTGAGAATGCGATCTTCATTTTTACAAACGGATCGAAAATGGAAATGGATAAGTGTTCGGAAGTATATTCCTAGAACTTAGGGCTTCATTGAGACTTCCAGGCAAATGCAGTGTTTTCCAGGCTGAGGTACTTGCAATTGATAAAGCCGTCCAGAAGGTTATGACAAGGGACTATCATCTAGGCGCTATTAACATTTTCGTGGACAGTCTTGCAGCTGGGAAGGCCTTAGAATCAAACACTGTAAAATCGGGAATCATTTGTAGCTGTATAAAATTCCTTTGTCGAATCAGTCAGCACACTGACTTTGTTCTTTGTCGAATCAGCCCTGGACAAAGTAGGGTCGTTGGAAAAAAATTGGCTGATGAATGCGTAAGAAATGGAGTCAATGGGGGAACAGATTGAACCTGACATCTCGGTTCTTATAGTGAAATTGATAATCGAAATTGACACAGGGCAACACTTTTTTTTGCTCGGGTTTTGATAGTTAATTATCGGTAATTGGGGTACGCTGATTAAAAATCTGGCAACCGTCTTTTTTGGGTCAGCTCTAGTTTTCGAGATATAGTCTACGGAAACTTTGTAAAGAGGCTATTTTTAGCATATTTGTGAGTACATATTTACCAGCACTGGTCTTCCATCACAAAAGTGTATGACAATTTAAGGTATGTTGACTATGCTGATTCCAAAAATGCTCTTCCTTTTTTTGAGTCATCTCTAGTTTTTGAGATATCGCTAAAATAAAATTTTAAAAATTTCCATTCATGCTCTTTTTAAATCTAAGCACGTTTATCACTGTGCCAGAGTTTGAGGACACGATTTAGACTAAATAGGGCACGCGGATTTCAAAAATGCTATTATTTTTCTTCTGCAGGCTTATGTTTTCGAGTTATGAAGCCACGAAATAACATATTTTTTTTAATCAAATAATTAAAAATTTTATCTTTGTATTAGCATTTACTGAGGTTACAATTCGTCAGTAGTGTCCGAGCGAACAGTTCGGCCAAAAAACGTCATTTAATCAAAAATTTGGTATTTGGAAGTACTTTTAACAACTTTTTTATATGGGGTAGAATTGTTGAGGCGATGGAAGACGATTCTGAGTGTAAAATTTAAGAACGAGTATAAAGTTAAGCTACAATTTCGAAGTTCGATAACCGAACTTTTTTCAATTTGGCCGAACGTTCGGTTACCAAACATCTAAATTGGTGCTTAACTTCGTCCTCGCCATTAAATTTGAAAGTCAGAATAGTCTTCTATAGCTTAAACAAACGGCCATCAGAAAAAGCTGTTTAAAATGCTTACAAACATTAATTTTTGGCCAATACCGTTTTTTGGCCGAACTGTTCGGTCGGACACTATTGCTCAGACATTTGCAAAGGCTTTGTCAACTCATTGTGACCTTACTAAGAACAATTATCGAAAACAAATTAAAACATGACAAAATATCAAGTCAACCAGACAAGTGGCTTGGATGGAGTGATGAGATCGATTTTTCGAAAAAATTTTTGCGTTATAATTTGAAAACTAAAGCTGTCAGAAATAAGTTAATAAATGTTTTGGAATGCTCGCATCCAATATAGTTAAGTTCGTATTTAAAACTGAGGCTCTAAAATTTGTGTTAGCAATTATAGCCTTGCAAAGTTGGTAAAAAACGCACGTTTTTGACTCTTTAACGACTCGCGAACGAGAGCTGATGGAACAAATTGTAATACAGATTCGGAATCAGCACACAAAGTCAGTTTTCAATGTGCAGACATTGAAAAAGATAATTTTTTGTCAACCTGTGTAGTATATCAGAGAAAAGAATGAAATAGTAATAGTAAACGTATCGCGTATTTTCTACAAGACTGCCATAACTAAAAAAAACTGATTTTGCAGAAAAAATGTTCTTTTCAAGATAGAGATTTATATAACAACCACGTAAACCATTGTAAAATTCAAGTGCAATTCAAGTATAAATCAAGTGTAAATCAAAACCTCATTTTCTTGAATTACACTTGAATGCAATATCATACTCCAGCAAAACGGATACTGGAATTCAAGCCCTGTTTTTACAGCCATATCATTGGTTTTACAGTGTAAAAACAGGGCTTTAATTCACCTATCCGTTTTGCTGGAGAATTGCTATTGAATTTAAGTATAATTCAAGCATGGACTGTTAATTTGGGCTTGATTTACACTTGATTTATACTTGAATTTTAATAATTTTTCAAGTGGTTTACTGGGAAGGAACTATGCATTCAAAATTACAAACAGAAAAATAAATTTCCAACTGAATTTTTCAGTTGCATCAACTCTAAATTCGGTTGTTGCTAGTATATTCGACTGAGACAACCAAATTTTATAGTTGTTACAATTAAAAGCCAGTTATATTAACCTTATTCAGTTATGACAATCTATATGTAACTGTTTCAATCTAATTTTGGTTTTATGAACTGACTTTCAGTTGAAAATTTAAAAATTCATTTTCTGTGTTTACAGTCTTGTTTTAAAAATGAGCGATATTATAATTATTCAAATTATATAAAATGAAAATAACTCAAGTAAACTACTTAACCTACATTATCCACTTGCAAATGATATTTTTAACATTTTAAATATAAAAAAATAATACATTTGATACAAAAAGAAAGAAAATGAAAACCCATTCATAAGGATACTTGTGCAAAAGTAAAGACATTTTAATATTTCATAGAGAAATTCTTCTTCAAAAAAAAATTAAAATTCTATTAAAATACTTATACACAAAGCAAAACTTTTCTCAGCACAAATATAAACAAAAAAAACATTTCAAAGAATTATTCTTTTTATGATATTTTTTTTTTGGAACCCGAACACAAAACTGTGCTTAGAATATTTATACCCAAAAAAAATATTACTTTTTTTGTGATTTTAAAAAAGTTATTTGACAAAAAAAAATATACACGAAAATCCTTAAGAAACATAAATTTATATAAAAGTTAAATCGACAAAAAAAGAGGAAAATAAAACTTAACAAAATTCCTGTCTTTTTATCAACGCACAAAAAATACAGCCTCCTCCTTCTCCTCATCCTTCGAAACTAAACCGACTGTTAACAACTTGTTAAAAAACATTTCTTTATCACTCCACTAACAACCAACCAAGCAGCACTCTATTAAAATAACAAACCACATTGGCAACTCTATTTTTACTGTCAAAAAGCTTTAACAACAAAACTATGCCATTAAGATAAAAAAATATTGTTTATAAAGAAACCCGCAAACACACACACAGACTTCAAAATAGACGTCGGATGCTTAAAAATTAATGAACTTAGGAAAGACCGCAAAAATAATTTGGGAAAATTTCCTTAAAAATAGTTCATGAATTTTCTTCAAATTTATTTGGGCCCCAAATTCCCGTATCTCCAAAACTAAGCAAGGTAGAGCGAAACGCACAAACGTTTTAGATAAAAATCTGTGGCGAAAGAACCGAATGCGGTCTCCACTCGAGACTCTCGAGCCAACGTGGAATCGATGATTTTTGTTTGAAATTGTCATGAAAGCAATCGTTTGTTAGAGCAAGTTGTTTTTTTTTTGAAAAATAAAGATGCATTAAAAATTTTGTTATGATTACCGTACAATGCATTCCAGAATCTATGGCAATGGGAATCTGATTCAAAAAAATTTCCTTGATAAAAGGGAAATCAAGCCCTCACGGCCGGCATATTGAACTTTTTGGGGTTTTTCTGCCAAGGAGATTATTAATCTCCTTACTATATTTTATGACCGAAAATAGACCATTTCCACATGTGGGCAGTAGCTTTTGAGACTGGTTTAAAACTTCTGGAACGTGTTTAAAGAAGTGCAGTGCATTTTATTGACAACAACAGGTTATCAAACTTTATTGTTTCTTTGGAGCTTGTTTAGAATGTTTTTTTTTTCGTCTCGTTACAGATTTTGCTATTTTAAGTCACCAATGAGAAATAGCGACGTGAATTAAGTCAACGGAAGTCCACTTCCTTCAGTATAGCGACATGATCATAACGGACCTCAAAGTCTTATGTGCTGACATAAAAGCGTCAGCAGCCATTTCATTTGATCATTTGACTGCTCCAGCTACGCAGGAAAATTTTTAGTAAAAATTTCGTTAAATATGAAACTCAAAAGCTGAGAACTTTTCTATATGTAAACAAGTAAGAAAATTATAGTCGGTCAAGACCGACCATATAATACCCTACACCAAGGTTTCCCGGAAAATGGGTCCCATGGATCGATTAGATCTATGTGTTGTAAAACCTTTAATAAGTAAAGAAAACACTCACAAATCAAATTTGAGTGAAATAGGCTTCTATTTGTTGACAATAAACCGCTTTAACTGAATATTGGGCGAAATTTTCACAAGGGGCCTGAGTCCAAAACTGGTCCGATGATTATCAGGTTTGATAAGGTTATTTAAGTACGCGTTTAACATACACAAACAAAATTTTAATTAAATATTTTCTATTTTCATGAAATTTGAGACATTTATGTGAAAATCGGGAAGGTGGTTTGTATGGGGGCTACAAGAAGAACTGGTCCGATTTCTTTGAAATTCGGAATGATGATATGTGAAGACAAAACATGTTTACCATCCAAATTTCAAAGCGATACCTTCTATAATACGGTTATTAGAGTCATTTGAGCCAAAACTAAAGAGGACCTTTGTATGGGGGCTAGGTCTAAATATGGACCGATTTTTTCCAATTTCAATAGGCTTCGTCCTTTGGCCAAGAGAGACTTAAGTTTCAAATTTCAAGTCAATTGATTAAAAATTGCGACCTGTATCGTGTTTACACCGTTTACATGGACAGACAGACAGACAGACGGACGGACGGACGGACATCGCTAAATCGACTCAAAAAGTGATTCTGAGTCGATCGGTATACTTAAAGGTGGGTCTAGGACCAATATTTCAGGTAGTTACAAACATCAGCACAAACTCATTATACCCTGTACCACAGTGTGGTGTAGGGTATAAATATCTCAAAATCTGGGGGCTATTTTACATAATCATTAAAAAAATATCACAATTTATAGGTTTCTCACATTCGCACTAATTACTACAATTGGCGCCCAACATGGGGCCCGAAACAAAATTGTTCGAATTTATATAATTTTGTTTTCAATAAATTTTACACTCAATAAAACATTGAGGTTAGGTTGGATGGACGTCTACCAATTTGGGAAATTCACTCGGAGACCATAAGGCCAATTGTGATTCCCTTAATTGTTATTTTCTTACTCCCCTATGATACAAAATTTGTTTAACTCTTAAACCACCTCAATTCTCTAAGATATTCTGCTAGAGATGTCAATGACACACTGTTTAGGCAATCCAGGTCATCGAAACATCTTTGCCCCAAATGCTTAAGGCGGCTTCTCATCAGATCTGGACATTCACATAACAAGTGCTTCACTGACTCCTCCTCCTCCACTTCCCAAAACTTCTACAGTAGCAACCTATCAGAAACTCCCATACGCACGGCCATTTGGCGAATTATACACGTTAATACTCCCGCTAATAGGCTAACCGTAAAGTAAAAAGAATTTTTGTCCTCTTAGGATTTGGCCGTGGCCACATGGTTCGCGGTATCCTGAACGTAGTCCACGATATCCACCTATCCTTCATGCTATTATAAGATATCCTATCGATTTCGCTTATCACTAACACTACAGGAACCGAGATGTCAGATTCTACAGGTTCCCCCACTAATTCAGAGCGATATCTCGCACATTCATCAGCCAATTCATTTCACAGCTATCCCACTATGTCCAAGGATCCAGATTAGCTTGACTGTGTGTGTCAGGTTCTTCACGTTTCTCCACCGATTAAAATCTATTTCTCGCACATTCGTCGACCAATTTGTTCCCGGCAACCAAACTATGTCCAAGGATCCAGATAAGCTTGACTGTATGCTGACTGAATGGCGCAAGGACGAAGGCCCCTTGTCAAAATTATCTGCACGGCTTTACCAATGAAAGTTCCTCAGCCTGGAAATAACTCCAATCCGGAAGTCTCAATGAGGCGCCGATTTCGACGTTTTCAGAGTATACTCCCGAAGCCGTAACCATCTCCATCTTTGAATCGTCCGTAAATATTGAGACCGCATTCACTGTTGTAATAGTGTTCCGTCCTGTCTTCCTTAGTTGGTAGTTGAACTTCGAAGGTTCTGTCAAAGTTCGCCTGTGGTAAGATATAGTCGGTTTTCTATTCCAGTTGCGTCCCATCCATCGTACTTAAAAAAAGAGCGTTTCTTAAGCATTTGCGATTCTCTTAACCTGAGAGCTGATTTTGCTGATGTGCTCTTGACGTAAATACCCACGGGCTGAATGTTTAGTATCACTTCCAAGCCAGCCTATGGTGCCGATCTAATAGCACCCGTAATACCCTCACACGTCAGTCATTGTACCTTCTGTAGATTGCAGAGATTTAATTTTTCTATCCCTTTTTATTTCTCATCGGGGCTTTGCGTTATATATGTATTAGGGAAAATGTTGTGTACCAAGTACTGCCTCATCTAGGCAGTAGTTTTTTCAGATTTTCGCAAGGCAACCAAATATTCACAGAATCGGTTGATAAAGCCAACATTTTTGCTGAATTTTTTTGCAAAAAACTCTTTCTTGCCGAAAAGTTATCAACCACTGCCCGAACTCGAGAGAGTATCCTTTACTATGTCCAAAATATTTTTTTCAGCACGTGCAGTTAAAAAGGTGCTTGAAGATCTCAAAGTCCCTGGGGTCAGATGGTATTTTGGCACTAGGGTTGAAACATTGTGCCTCGACATTGTCTCACCCGTTTTCAAACCTTTTTAGCTACTCGTACCGTGTAGAAGTTTTCCCTTCATGATGGATGGTGGCAAACGTACAGCCAATCTCTAAAAAGGTTAGGCTTCTAAACCTGATAACTACCGTCCAATAGCAATTTGCTCTGCGGCCTCTAATGTGATGGAGAGCGTGATTAATTACCACTTTGTCAACTATCTAGTGTCCAACTCGCTTTTCGTAGAAGTCGTTCTACGAGCGACCTTATGGCGTTTCTTTCGGAGCGTTTAAGTCGTTCCATTAACCAATTTGGTGAAAGCAAACTTGATGCTCTGGATATTTCCAAGACGCTCGATCGTGTGCGGCACGGTTCCCTCGTTTCAAAGCTTATTGCATTTGGTGTCGGTAGCGATTTCTCTCGAATTATATCGAGCTTTCTCAGAGACCGCTCTATTCGTGTTGTTATAGATGGGTTCTCCTCGGATGAGTTTCATCTGAATTCAGGGGTACGGCAAAGTTCTGTTCTTTCTCCTGCACTTTTTCTTATATTTCTTAACGACCTTCTGGGTCTAACTTCCAATCCTATCTATTCTTTCGCAGATGACAGCAACGTTTGTCATTAATTTTCCTTCAATCATAGACCAAGCCTTACTGAGGTCGATACTAAGAGGCAGAACTCAATCATGACCTTACCAGAATCTCCGAGTGGGGTCTTGTGAATAAGGTCGATTTTAATGCTCGTAAGACCCAATGTTGTATGCTGAGCCACAGACGGCTTGTGGAATCAGCGTCATCGGTATCCATGGGTGGTATAGCTATTGAGGAATCAGACACTCTTGATGTTCTAGACATGCAAATCTAATGTGATGTTTGTTGGAACCAACACGTTTTTCAAGATTCGAAAAAAGCATTCAAGTTTCTTGGTTTTTTAAAACGATGCAAGAATTACTTCACCCCGCCTGATCTGATCACTATTTATACCGCCTACATCCGATCGAAAATGGAATACAACTTCCATATCTGGGCAGGAGCCTCAAGGCCAACTTTGGAGCTTCTGCACCGGTTGCAAAGGAGTGCGTTGAAGCTCAAGAATGACAGTAGTGTATTCAGGTTTATTGACTTAATGAAGCATCGTCGGAATGTGGGTTGTATGTTATTGTTGTATCGATATTACGATGGTAAGTATTCAGTTGAGATAGGTGGACTCTTCTCAGAGACCCCGGCGCATGCTCGTAGTACTGGTCAATCTAGAAGATCATATCCGTTCAAGGTAGAAGGTCCAATGTATCGCACAACGAATTACAGAGAAATTTCGTTTCTCAGTCGAACTAGCCGTATGTGGAATAAACACCGCGCATTAGTCTTCCCAGTCGGCTACGATTTAGAAAAACTTCAATTAAATGTCCACAAATCTCCTTCTCATAACCAACTTTCCTAATACCAACACAATGCATTGCTTTAGTAGGGGGATACCCTGAGTGTAGGCTCATAGTAAAAAAAAATAGGAGTCCCAGGCAATGACTATAGTGGAGGCTCTCAGGTTTTAAAAGAGAAGAAAATAAAACCACACTTCCTTTGTTTAATAGAGGAAATACGCATGTCAAAGAGTCAAAATTGTTGTTAGTCCAGAACTGATCGATTTAACATTATTACTTTCATATTCGAATTTGGCGCTCACCTTGGGGCTGAAGTACAGGGTTTACATATGACACGTTTGCCTATGACATATACTCGTTTATTTGGGCTTCGGATTGGTTTGGTATGGATACCAATAAGACCTCCTAAACAAGATTTTTTATCGCTTTTGATCTCTTTCTTATAGACAACATAATGAGACCTTCGTAGGGTATCCTGCTATATTGACTCATTGAAGCATCGTCAGAATGTGGGTTGTATGTCATTGTTCTATCAATATTACCACAGTCAGTGTGCAGTTGAGATATGTGGACTCTTCTCTAGGAAGAAAAAAATAGGAAATAAAAAAATAGGAATCCCACGCAAGGACTGTAGTGGAGGCTCTTAGGACGTGAGTAGAGGAAATACGTATGTCATAGAGCCAAAACTGTTGTTAATCCGGAACTGGTCGCTTTGACATTATTATTTTGATATTCGACTTTGGCTCCCAACTTGGGGCTGGGGTATACGACATGTTTGCCTATGGCATAATCTCGTTTATTCGGGCTTCGAATTGGTTTGCTATGGTTGGTATCCATCCAAAGACATCCAAAACATTATTTGTTATCTCTTTCGATCTCTTTCTTATAGGCAACACAACGAGGTCACAGAGCAACTTTGCTCTGTGCCACTAACCTACGAGTTATTAGAAGCACTGATTAGTTTTTAGTAAGATCTACCAAAATATGAAACATATCGCGAACTCAAAACAGCAAGGTTCTATTTTTGCCTGTTTATTTAAGCAAATAAAACCTTGTTGTCCGAAGGTCTCCATATAATCAACCCTATCAGCCATTTTACAGTTAATCTCTAACATTTCTCAAACCCACCATGCTACATCACATATTTTTGCTATTGAGGCAGGTTCAATAGGCTTCCATATATTCATACATTGAAGTGTTTTCCATTCTTTTGCAATATAAAAGATTCAAAAAAAAAAATAATAATATATAAAAAAGCAAAAAAAAATGTGAGAAAAAAACTGAAATCCCTCTTGTAATATTATTTAACGACCATATTCAGAAATCCATAAAAAAAAGAATAAATACAAGAAAAAAAACGTAAAATCTAGTTCAAGTTATGATTATTAACTTGATGTTGGTGTTGAAACAAGTTTTATACTCTCGAACGTAGCAAGAACTTAATATTCTTGTAAGATTTTTGTAGTTTTCTGTAGTGATTTTGACACATAACAACATGATGTTATAACAAGTATTTTTTATTTATTTGACTTTTATGTTAAAAAAAGGGGTTTTTTATGATATTAAAATAAGGAAAAAAAAAATAAACTTAAGGATATTTACAAAATGTTATTGGTAATTTGAGGTTGATTTTTATGAAGAAACAAATATGAAGAAAAAAAAAATATTTTTTGTAACATAAGTGAACAAGTTTAATGTTTCAAGGTTGTTTTTGGATAGTATTACAAAAGAAAAAGAGAAATGGAAAGTGCTATTAAACCAATCAACATAAATTAAGTTTTTATTTATTACTTAATCTATCCCAGCAAAATTTTCTGTTGCAAAGAACCGATTGTGGAACAACTTATACTTCCCTAGAACCTGTTCTAATTCTTGTGCAACACCAATTCTTTTTACATAGGGATTGTCCCAAAAGCAACAGGTGTTTGTAAGCAAAACTAGAACATATTTTTGTTCCTCGGAATCGGTTCTAGAAGTAGAATTTGGAACTGAAATGAGAATTAAAGAAATATTTTGAATTGCATTAATTTATTAAACAAAGACAATTACAATCATATCTGACATAAAGTATTCCCAGTTCTTAACACTTATATATCCTTTTGCGCCTCCAAATTGCATTTTGGGCCTTACTTACAATTTGACATACCAGAACATGGATTTTCTGCAAACTAAAACAAAAAACATAATATTATTAGTATTTGACCCTACCCATACAAAGAAAATTTAACTTACTCACTTTTTTATTAACATTTTTCACGATTATATCCCGATATTTTAAGAGAATTTTGTATGTTTTCTTGGTTAACCAAAAAAAAAGTGATTTTATTTTTGAATTTTTTTGACACATAATTTTTTTTTAATTCCTGAGAACCAAAATGTAATGAAACTTTGATTGCAGAGAACATGTTTCACAACAATTTTCACTTAACTTGTTCTAAATAATTGAAGTGTAATAGTGTATGATTACCGAAGAACCTGTTCTAGAACCAGTGTTGTCAGAATCGGTTCTGAAAAATTTTCCTGGGATCTTCTAGCACAAGTAGTCACGTTCCCAAAAAAAATTCTAATAAAAGTACTTTTTAGAAGTACTGTCTTTTTCGATTTCCTAAAATAATGGTCATACAAGTTTAGGTTAGAGTGGCGGTGTCCAATTGACACCTCGCATAGACCGCTTGGTCCATAGCGATACCACAAAACTTTTTCCGCTAGCGGTGCAAGTAAAAGTCATTGCGAATCTTTTTAATATCCTAAGATCCATTCGTATTATATTCTCCAAAGTACCGAAACTTATCTGACCGGTAATGGATCGGCGACCGCTGGGCAGTGACGAAGTATGTGTTCCATTGTTTCATCTTCTCCTGGTAAAGCGTATATTTTACAACTAGTGTCTGAAATAAATAAAAAATTCTTGGCATGGAAGCCGATGAGGCAATGACCAGTTATTATCTCGTCAGAGCTCAACATTTTCTTCTCGTAAGTGATCGTAGATATTTAGTTCTGCTGATATTGCATGTTGTTAGTTATCTCCACTTCCCGTTTGTCTTTGCAAGATCCATTCGCATTATATCCTCCAAAGTACCGAAACTTATCTGACCGGTAATGGATCGGCCACCGCTGGGCAGTGACGAAGTATGTGTTCCATTGTTTCATCATCTACTCCCGGTAAAGCGCATCCTTTAAAACTAGCGTCTGAAATAAGTCCAATATTCTTGGCATGGAAGCCGACAAGACAATGACCAGTTATTATCCCGTCAGAGCTCGACATTTTCTTCTCTTGATAGTAGATACTTAGTTTTCTCTTGATCAAAAGTTGGCCAAAGAGTTCTGCTGATACTCATGTTGTTAGTTCTCTCCACTTCCTGTTCGCCTTTGGAAAATTGATAGAATTTCGTTTAAGTTCATAGTGTTCAGGTCCTATAAATCCCCTGGACTTGATGGTATAATCCCGGCTGAGATGCAGCAAGTGTCGGACTATATAGCAACTTGGCTGTATAATTTATACACAGCATCCCTCAACTGATCGTATATTCCTTAAAAATGGAGGGATAACAGAGTCGTCTTTATCCCGAAGGCTGGGAAAAATTCCCACACAGTTCCAATGGATTTCAGACCAATAAGTCTGTCTTCTTTTTGGAACGAATAATAGACTCATATTTGCATAGAGTGATTGACCCAAGGTTGCTTTCGACAAGGCAACATGCATACAGCAAGGGTAGATCAACACAAACAGCTCTTCACCAACTTGTAAGTACCCTCGAGAGATCGCTTTCGGTAAAGGAGTACACAATGGTGGCCTTTCTTAATATAGAGGGTACTTTTAATAATGTCATCTCAAACTTGATAATTGTGGCATTGTCTGGTCTGGGAGTAAAGCGTGAAATCGTTTTAATGGTGGAAAACCTACTTGCCAATAGACGTATAACTTCTGAATTGGGAGCGTCTGTCATATCTCGACTTGTCAATAGGTGCACACCACAGGGAAGTGTTCTTTCGCCGCTTCTTTGGAACCTGGCACTGTATTCAATACTGCTATCTCTAGCAGCACGTGGTTGTCATATTGTCGCATATGCTGACGATGTCGCGTTAGCGGTAAAGGGAAAGCATCTGCCAACATTGAGGAACATTCTTCAGGGTTCTCTGAAAGATCTGTTTAAATGGGCAAGAGCCTGTGGTCTGGGAGTTAATCTAATTTAAACAGAGCTTGTATTGTTTACAAGGAAAAATGAGATTCCTACTTTTGATCCTATTTCATCGGACGGCACTGAAATCACCATCTTAGATGGAGCCAAGTAGAGATGGGCACATGAGCAGATTAGAGTGTGACTGATTTCAATTTTACTCACGTGATTGTGAGTGGGTGTGAGTGGAGAAAAAAATTGCGTGAGTGAGTGTGCGTGAGTAAGATTTTTTCGTGAGTGAGTGTGCGTGAGTCGACTTTTTTGCGTGAGTTTGCTTGATTTATCTTCTCTTCATATTTCCTTTTTTACCAAAAAAAGCAACAAAAAATTGTAAAATATGGCTTAATTTCATATTTCGTCCCGAAAAAAGCAAAAAAAAATGCAAAATTTCGCTGAACTTTAAATTTTGCTGAAAATTTTGAATGATTTTTGAAATTTTAGTTTTTGAAATTTGTTTTTGTATAAATAAGTGTTTCGTGATTGTGAGTCAACGTGAGTGTGAGTGAAGCTTCCGTGAGTGCACATGAGTGTGAGTTGTATTAAATTTACTCACGTGATTGTGAGTGAGTGTGAGTAGAAAAAAAATGCTCGTGAGTGAGTGTGCGTGATCCAAAAATTCCTGTCGTGAGCGTGAGTGAGTGTGAGTCAAAAATCACTCACGCGCCCATCTCTAGAGCCAAGTATCTTGGAGTATTTCTAGATAGGAAGTTAAATTTCAGGCGTAATATTGAGGAACGGATGAGAAAAGCAACGATTGCTTTATATTCCTGTAAAAGGGACATTGGAAAGCGATGGAGCTTTAGCCCTAAAGTCGTTCATTGGATCTATACAGCAGTGGTGCGTCCAATTCTGCTGTATGGAATCATTGTCTGGTGGCCTGCTTTAGAGAGAAAAGGGAACTGTAGCTTCATCACGAAGGTCCAGAGAATGTCGTCGATGTGTAGCACTGGTGCTCTTCGTACTACAACTACGGCTGCATTCAAATCCTCCTTCATCTGATACCATTGGACATATTGGGTAGGCAGTATGCGGCTATGTCGGCAAATCGACTTAATAGCACACTGCAATAAAGGGGCAGCGATTGAGGCCATAGCGCGATCTTGAAGAAGATATCAGTACTACAAAATGTGGATTGTGCTCCCTCTATGAGGCTTTTTGAGCGCCACTTTACAACTATGAGAGCATCCAGGGAGTCTTGGATGAAGGGCATTCTGGGTATTGGAGCCTCAAAAAATGTTTACACGGATGGATAGAGGCTGCACGAACAAGTGGGCTTTGAGTCCATCCGGAGGAGCTTGGGTTGAGCCTGGCTCGAAGACTGCCGGATCATTGCAGTGCTTACCAGGCAGAGATGCTGGCAATAAAGAAAGTGGCTGACTGGTTGAGCTGCAATGTATTGTCTACAACTGCAGTCAACATCTGTTCTGACAAGTCAAGACGCGGTCAAGTCCCGGGAGTCAATGTTTCTGAAAACAAGATCTGCCCTTAACTGCCGCACGCCTTTAAATGAGATGGCCAAGCAGTTTAACATACGACTCATATGGGTTTCAGGGCACAGAGACATTCCAGCGAATTGCAAAGCCGATGAGCTTGCAAGACTGGGAAGTACCTTACAGGTTCCAACAAAATTGGAATGTGTTTGTATGCCTCTAGAAACTTGCAAGCAAAACCTACGGCTTTGTTCCGCGACGTAGACTACTCAAAGATGGGCAAATGTATGGACATGTGAGACAAAACACGACTAATTTGGCCTTCTCTTGATCAGGAGCGCACAAGTGAGCTGTTATCGCTTCCAAGATGAGAGATTTCGAGGGTGGTTGCTGTAATTACCGGACACTCTCTTATAGGGAAGCACGCAGAGCGGTTAAATATGCTGTCGAATGAATTTTTCCGGAGATGCATGGAGAAAGAGGAGTTGGAAACTGTCGAACACTTTATCTGCCAGTGCCCGGCACTTTCTGGTCAGAGATTTGCTTCACTGCGATCTAGGGAGCTGCACAAACTTTCTGATTTGTCGGATGTCAAAATTCAATATCTAACGAGTTTCATAAGTAGCTCAAATTGGTTTAACGACTGGGATTAGTAGGGAAACATATCAGCTTCACGTTACGCGAGTTCGTCTGCCATTTCATTTCCCTGTATTTCCTTTCTTGTGTCCTGGTACCCATACTGTTCATCCAAGATCATACATACTCAAATGTAAAATTCTCAGATTCTGAATCATTTTTCTTTCCTAACAGAAAAAGTCTCAGATTCTAAGACATTTTCCTATTAATAGAAACAGCCTATTTAAAAAAATTTTCTGAATCTAAGACATTTTCGTAAATAGAAAAAGTCTCCGACTTTAAGACATTTAGAGACAATTATTTGATAAGTACATTTTGCTTCCTAATAGCTAATATCATGTAATCCATAAATAATTTTAGGTCATTACATACTTTAGCATAATTATGCTGGTGCTTTCAATTTTATGCGTGTAATTAGTTGTACAAACCATCACACGTAATCCTAAATCTAAAACAAATCACTACAGCCTACTAAGAAATATTTAACAACTTTAATGACATTTATGACACATTCAAACGGAAAAAAACATTACGGATTTCTCCCCACAAACTAAACAATCATAGAGTAAACAAATGCTGCTGCGCGGTTTATTGTACATTCTAAAACATTCAAAGCCATTATTTGTGCTGTAAATACAAATGCTGTGTATGTTCGTTTAGGAACAAGGAAGGTCTCTTCGGAAGTTCTGTCATGATTTTAATAAAAACAAGTCCTCGGGGCCGGATGGTATTGCGGCTGTGGTCCTGAAACAGTGTGTTTAGTCGTTGTCTCGTCCTACGGTAGAATTATTTAGCTACTCGTATCGGGTAGAAGTTTTTCCCTCTTTTTGGAAGATCTAGCCAATCCCAAAAAAAGGGTGAGGCTACACACCCTAGAAACAACTGCCCAATAGAAATATGTTCTACGCTCTACGTTATGGAGAGCATGTTGAATCACATTCTGGTAAATTATCTGGAGTCTAATTCACTGTTGTGCGATCGGAAACATGGCTTTCGTAGAAGTCGTTGTACGAGAGACCTGTTAGAGTTTCTTTCGTTGAAAGTCGTTTCGAAGCTTATTGCGTTTGGTGTCGAAAGTGATTTCTCTCGATTTCTATCGAGCTTTCTCAGAGACCGCTATATCCCAGCAAAACTTAGATTACCAAATAAGGTATAAAATAAGGTATATGATCTCTTATTTTATACATTGCAGCATTGATGATTTTAACAGGCGATGAGACTCAAAGTAATGCATCCACATTATCACATAGAATACCAGTAAGGTATAAAATAAGTCATAAATTTATAACGAAGAATACCAGTAGGGTGTAAAATATATGATATTTTATAGGTTACGAGTAAGGTATATAATATGGCATACCAGAACGTAATATATAAGGTGTTACGAGTAGTGAAAAAGTAATTTTGTATTAAATTTACTCACGTGATTGTAAGTGAGTGTAAGTAGATAAAATATGCTTGTGAGTGTGTGTCGTTAGAAATTTCCTGTCGTGAGCCCATCTCTAGTTTAAACTTATGCATTTTTTTATAAAATAATTATTTTTTATGTTATTGTAATGCATTATGCATCCAATTATATATAATGCATTATTTCAAACTTTCAAATAATACATAATGTTACCAAATATAAGTCATCCATGATTTAATGTTTAGAAATAATAAATATGAAATACATTTTTTCCAATAATCATGCATTACGTAGCAAATTATTAGTAATGCATTATTTTTCACTTTAAAATAATACGTTGTGGAACAAATGTTTGGTAAGACATCCTAAAATAATGCTACAAATAAGGTATATACATTACCTGGTAATGTGTTATATAATCACTACCCATTACCAAAGTTTTGCTGGGATACGGGTTGTTATAAATGGTTTTCATCAGATGAGCTTCATTTAAATTCAATGGTACCGTAAGGCTCTAATCCTTCTCCTACACTTTTTCTTACTTTTCTTAACGACCTCCTGGGTCTAACTTCCAATCCAGTCTATTCTTTCGCAATGACATATGTCATTAATTTTCCTTAAATCCCTTAAATAAGCCAGGACATGAAGGACACATGAAGGAACAACCATGACCTAACGACAATCTCCAAATGCTAATAAGATCGCTTATAATGCTCGTAAGACCCAATGTTGTATGTTGATCCACAGACGGCTTGTGAAATCAGCATTTAAAGTATCCATGGTTAGTATATGTATTAAGGAATAAGACACTCTTGATGTTCTAGGCATGAAAATTCAATATGTTTGTTGAAACCAACATGTTAGGTTAGGTTGTAAGTGGCTGCTGACGCTTTACGTCAACACACGTAGACTCTGAGGTCTGTTGTGATACCATGAGACTGTTATATGTTTCCCTATTAGTCCCTGCGGTTAAACCAATTTGAGCTTCTTATGAAACTCTATTGAATTTTGACATCCGACAAATCAGAAAGATCGTGCAGCTCCCTAGATCCTAGTGAAGCAAGTCTCTGACCAGATAGTGCCGGCTGATGACAGATGAAGTGTTCGATAGTTTCCAACTCCTCTTCATCCATGCATCTCCGGCAAAAGTCATTCGATGGCACATTTAACCGCCCTGCAAGCTTCCCTATAAGACAGTGTCAGGTAATTATAAAACTGCCGTCAAAATTTCTCCTCTTGGAAGTGATATCAGCTCACTTGTGCACTTCTTATTAAGAGATGACCAAATCTGTCGTGTTGTCTCACATGTCCATCTATTCGCCCAACTTTGATTAGTCTCCGGAACAAAGCCGTAGATTTTGCTTGAAAGTTTTTAGAGGCATACCAACGCATTCCAATTCTGTTGAAACCTAAAAGGTAGTTCCCAGTCTTGCAAGCTTATCGGCTTTGCAATTCCCTGAAATGCCTCTATGCCCTGGGACCCATATGAGTCGTATGTTAAACGGCTTGGTCATCTCATTTGAAGGCGTGCGGCAGTTAAGGGCAGATCTTCTTTTCAGAAACATTGACTCCAGGGAATTGACCGCGGCTTGACTGTCAGAATAGATATTGACTGCGGTTGTAGACAAGACATTTCAACTCAACCAGTCAGCCACTTCCATTATTGCCAGCATCTCTGCCTGGTAAACACTGCAATGATCTGGCAATCTTCGAGCCAGGCTCAATCCAAGCTCTTTCTAATAGACTCCAAAGCCCACTTTCTCGTGCAGCCTCAATCCATCTGTGTAAAAATTTATGATGGCTCCAATTCCCAAAACGCACCCAATCCAAGACTCCCTGGATGGTATCATAGTGATAAAGAAGCGCTCGAAAAGGCTAATAAATGGAGCACAGTCCACATTTTGTGGTATTGTTATCTTATTCAAGATCGCGCTATGGCCACAACCGCTGCTCCTCCATTGCAGCGTGCTATTAAGT
The DNA here is from genome assembly GCA_963921195.1 of Pegoplata infirma. Classification (NCBI taxonomy): domain Eukaryota; kingdom Metazoa; phylum Arthropoda; class Insecta; order Diptera; family Anthomyiidae; genus Pegoplata; species Pegoplata infirma. Next base: position 180,080,195 of record OY992538.1, on the reverse strand, counting down.
CGAATTGCCGACGTAGCTTCATACTGCCTACCTAATATGTCCAATGGTATGAGTTGAAGGAGGATTTATAATGCAGCCGTAGTTGTAGTAGGAAGAGCACAAGTGATGCACATCGACGCTTTTCTTTGTAATGAAGACACAGTTCCGTTTTGTCTCTGAAGCAGGCCATCAGACAATGATTCAGAATTGGACGCACCACCGCTGTATAAATCCAATGAACGACTTTAGAGCTAAATCCCCATCGTTTTCCAATGGCCCTTTTACAAGAATATAGAGCAATTGTTTGCTTTTCTCACCCGTTCCTAAATATTTCGCCTAAAATTCAGATTCCTATCTAGAAATACTCCAAGATACTTGGCTCCATCTGAGAAGGTAATTTCAGTGCCTTCCAGAGAAATAGGATCAAAAGCAGGAATCTTATTTTTCCTTGTAAATAAAACAAGCTTTATTTTAGATAGATTAACTCCCAGACCACAGCCTCATGTTGTTCAAGTGTCTAAAAAAGCATGCAGGTGTATTGGTTTCTTAAAACGTTTGCAAGAGTTACTTTATTCCGTCTAATCTTGTCACTATTTATACCACCTATATCCGACTGAATTCCCTTCTTTAGGCAGGTGCTTTAAGGTCTATATCGAAGCTTCTGGAACCGTTGCAAAGGCGTGGGTTGAAGCTCATAAATGAAAGTATGGTATCCAGCTTTATTGACTCACTGGAGCATCGTCGGAATGTGGGATGTGCATCTGTGTTGTATCGATAATACGGTAAGTGTTCAGCTAAGATGGGCGAACTCATCCCTGAGCCGCAGGTGCATGCGCGTAGTAATCGCCTTTCCAGCAGATTACATCCGTTCGTTCTCGACTGTCTAATGTATCGCACAAAGTTTCTAGGTCGAACTCCAGTCCGTTTCTCGGTCAAACTTCCGTACGGAGACAGTCACGTTAAAGTGATAGGTCGCTTATAAGGAAAAGTTCAGGGGAGTTACTGTGTATTTCAATTCGAAAACAAAATCCTTTCGAATTAAATGGCAAATAGTCACAAAATATTCGACTTAAAAGTGTTCGAACTCGAACAGTTTCTTTCGAATTGAAATACACAGTAGCCCCCAGGTCTGAGACCTGTCCTTGTCTCTTGAAACGAGTTCAGAACCAATCACAGAACCTGTTCTCTTCCTCACAGGCGTTTTAATTCTATTTGTTGACAAAAAAATAGAGCTTCACATTTATGTTTGTTTTCATTGTTAATGGCAACCCCTAACAGACCTTCCTTGTCTACAAAAAACATACATACAATTTCATAAGGACTTTAACTAGCATATATAACATACTACGAGTATATACTATATTTTTGAAGGAACCCAACAACTCTACTTACTGCGACATACTTAAGTGCCACTTAAAAAAAAAAATAAACTGAACTAAACATTAAATACAAGTAAAATACAAACATATTTATGTTAGTATAGACAACACCTGTAGTAAATACTTATGAGTTGAAACTAAGAAACACAACATTATGACAACAAACTCTTGAAAAAGTGTTTTTTGAAAAGACGATAATGATAATAATATGTAATCATCATCATCACCATCACATACTTCATTCAGTAGACATAACTACAGTAGTGTGCAGTAGTAGCAGCAAACGTTAATAGATTACGACGACTACTGCTAGCATGCTATAAACATTCAGAAAATAGAGAAGATCGAGCACGTGCGGGAGAATCCGAACATTAACAATAAGATTTAATCAATGTTTCTAAAAACTCCAACAGCTCTTAACTGAGGCATGTCCTTTATATGATGACCAAATTTAACATTTGATTGGTATGAGTAGCAAGGTTAAGAAGCATTCCACGAAACTATAATTCCAATGAGCTTGCGAAAAGGTGGCCTACCTAACACGTTCCTACGAAACTGAAATATATTGGAAAGCAAGCTCGAACGTCGAATTTAAAGCACTGCGAAGTCAAACTAAAGTTGGGCTGAGATGGGGTAGATTTTTGGGAAAGACGCCCAAACGATCTTTGAGCAATTGGTGAATGGGCCAACTTACCATTCGTGTGTTGAAGGGCAGTCGAGTAACACAATTCATCACTTTATTATTTACCACCCTAAAAAGTAAGAAGTGAAAATACTTGCACCCCTTGCATCTTTTTCATAGTCTACTCTTTGTAGCGTTTCTAACTTGGTGCCGAAACGTTCTATTTTCCTCTATAAAAAAATTCGAGCTTAACGATTTATTTCGGCATTTCAAATGGAAACTTGTTTTCTCGACAACAACGTTAATGTCACTGCAGAAATGGTAGTAAATATAATTATGCTAGGAACGAAATTTTTTATTCCTACAAGCATATTTCGGCAAAATCAAGACACAAGTGTTAGTTTAACCATACGTGCAAAAATGCAGTCAGATCAAATCAGTAGTTACTGATATGCATCGCAAAAAGGCGAGAGCAGAGTCAAAGTACTTAAAGCAAAAAAGTTCTATTGAAAGGTTCTATTGAAAGTTCTTTCATTTCACTATTTGGACGTTTGTTAAAAGAGTAAAGGATAATGCTAGGTTTCTATTTCAATTCTTTTAAAGGATCTCTTTGCAAGAGATTTTTTGTGCCGGAAAGCGATCAGCCCGTTCTCGAATTTTTTTCGGGTCCGAGCAGGTAAAAATGGTTTTGTGGACCGTAACGTAAACAAGTCATCGGGACCGGATGGCATCTGAGCACTGGTGCTTAAACAGTGCTCTGCTTCGTTATCACATCCGTTAGCAAACCTTTTAAGCACCTCATGGGAGGTGTTCATCTGAGATTAGTAAAATTATTTCCCAAGCCCGAGTGTTTATTCGTTATACTCGCATATCTCGTAGAGCACACCCGTTTGTTGTTGACTGTCATATATTTCGCCCAACACTCACAGCAAAATACGGTTGTCTCAACCGTACAAGGTTCCAACCTCAGATTGAGGTTGCTGCAACCGGTAAATATACGGTTGTAGCAACCGACAATTTACAGTTGTTGCAACCGACAAATGCCGGTTGCAGCAACCTCACATAACGGCATTTGCCGGTTATGGCAACCGTATTGCCGGTTGTCGCAACCATAGCTGTGTTTAATATATTTTCGATATTATGCCAAAATACAAAATAAAACACCAATTATAAGACACGTTTTTTAAATTTTGTTTTGCTTTTTTATTGTTTGAAAAAAATATATTTATATAAATCACTTAATACTAAAAATAATAAACTTAATGTATCATTTTTATGTGGTTCTAATTCGTTTACTAAAAATCCGATAAAAAGAATTCTTCTTTTCAGAATCTGAGACTTTTTCTTTAGGAAAAATATTTCACAATCTGGGACTTTTTCTATGAGAAAAATAACTCAGAATCTGAAAATTTTTCTTTAGGAAAAATCTGAATCTTTTTCTATAACAATAAGACAGTTTTTCTAAGGAAAAAGTCTCAGATTCTGAGACAGTTTTTCTAAGGAAAAAGTCTCAGATTCTGAGACAGTTTTTCTATAGAAAAAGTCTCAGATTCTGAAACAGTTTTTCTAAAGAAAAAGTTTCAGATTCCGAGACAGTTTTTCTATAGAAAATGTCTCAGATTCCGAGACAGTTTTTCTATAGAAAATGTCTCAGATTCTGAGACAGTTTTTCTATAGAAAAAGTCTCAGATTCTGAGACAGTTTTTCTATAGAAAAAGTCTCAGATTCTGAGACAGTTTTTCTATAGAAAAAGTCTCAGATTCTGAGACAGTTTTTCTATAGAAAAAGTCTCAGATTCTGAGACAGTTTTTCTATAGAAAAAGTCTCAGATTCTGAGACAGTTTTTCTATAGAAAAAGTCTCAGATTCTGAGACAGTTTTTCTATAGAAAAAGTCTCAGATTCTGAGACAGTTTTTCTATAGAAAAAGTCTCAGATTCTGAGACAGTTTTTCTATAGAAAAAGTCTCAGATTCTGAGACAGTTTTTCTATAGAAAAAGTCTCAGATTCTGAGACAGTTTTTCTATAGAAAAAGTCTCAGATTCTGAGACAGTTTTTCTATAGAAAAAGTCTCAGATTCTGAGACAGTTTTTCTATAGAAAAAGTCTCAGATTCTGAGACAGTTTTTCTATAGAAAAAGTCTCAGATTCTGAGACAGTTTTTCTATAGAAAAAGTCTCAGATTCTGAGACAGTTTTTCTATAGAAAAAGTCTCAGATTCTGAGACAGTTTTTCTATAGAAAAAGTCTCAGATTCTGAGACAGTTTTTCTATAGAAAAAGTCTCAGATTCTGAGACAGTTTTTCTATAGAAAAAGTCTCAGATTCTGAGACAGTTTTTCTATAGAAAAAGTCTCAGATTCTGAGACAGTTTTTCTATAGAAAAAGTCTCAGATTCTGAGACAGTTTTTCTATAGAAAAAGTCTCAGATTCTGAGACAGTTTTTCTATAGAAAAAGTCTCAGATTCTGAGACAGTTTTTCTATAGAAAAAGTCTCAGATTCTGAGACAGTTTTTCTATAGAAAAAGTCTCAGATTCTGAGACAGTTTTTCTATAGAAAAAGTCTCAGATTCTGAGACAGTTTTTCTATAGAAAAAGTCTCAGATTCTGAGACAGTTTTTCTATAGAAAAAGTCTCAGATTCTGAGACAGTTTTTCTATAAAAAAAGTCTCAGATTCTGAGACAGTTTTTCTATAGAAAAAGTCTCAGATTCTGAGACAGTTTTTCTATAGAAAAAGTCTCAGATTCTGAGACAGTTTTTCTATAGAAAAAGTCTCAGATTCTGAGACAGTTTTTCTATAGAAAAAGTCTCAGATTCTGAGACAGATTTTCTATAGAAAAAGTCTCAGATTCTGAGACAGATTTTCTATAGAAAAACTCTCAGATTCTGAGACAGATTTTCTATAGAAAAAGTCTCAGATTCTGAGACAGATTTTCTATAGAAAAAGTCTCAGATTCTGAGACAGTTTTTCTATAGAAAAAGTCTCAGATTCTGAGACAGTTTTTCTATAGAAAAGTCTCAGATTCTGAGACAGTTTTTCTATAAAAAAAATCTCAGATTCTGAGAAATTTTTTCAATAGAAAAAGTCTCAGATTCTGAGACATTTTTCCTATAGCAAAAGTCTCAGAATCTTAGACAGTTTTTCTATAGAAATAGTCTCAGAATCTGAGACAGTTTTTCTATAGAAAAAGTCTCAGAATCTGAGACAGTTTTTCTATAGAAAAGTCTCAGAATCTGATACAGTTTTTCTATAGAAAAGTCTCAGAATCTGAGACAGTTTTTCTATAGAAAAGTCTCAGAATCTGAGACAGTTTTTCTATAGAAAAGTCTCAGAATCTGAGACAGTTTTTCTATAGAAAAGTCTCAGATTCTGAGACAGTTTTTCTATAGAAAAAGTCTCAGATTCTGAGACAGTTTTTCTATAGAAAAAGTCTCAGATTCTGAGACAGTTTTTCTATAGAAAAAGTCTCAGATTCTGAGACAGTTTTTCTATAGAAAAAGTCTCAGATTCTGAGACAGTTTTTCTATAGAAAAAGTCTCAGATTCTGAGACAGTTTTTCTATAGAAAAAGTCTCAGATTCTGAGACAGTTTTTCTATAGAAAAAGTCTCAGATTCTGAGACAGTTTTTCTATAGAAAAAGTCTCAGATTCTGAGACAGTTTTTCTATAGAAAAAGTCTCAGATTCTGAGACAGTTTTTCTATAGAAAAAGTCTCAGATTCTGAGACAGTTTTTCTATAGAAAAAGTCTCAGATTCTGAGACAGTTTTTCTATAGAAAAAGTCTCAGATTCTGAGACAGTTTTTCTATAGAAAAAGTCTCAGATTCTGAGACAGTTTTTCTATAGAAAAAGTCTCAGATTCTGAGACAGTTTTTCTATAGAAAAAGTCTCAGATTCTGAGACAGTTTTTCTATAGAAAAAGTCTCAGATTCTGAGACAGTTTTTCTATAGAAAAAGTCTCAGATTCTGAGACAGTTTTTCTATAGAAAAAGTCTCAGATTCTGAGACAGTTTTTCTATAGAAAAAGTCTCAGATTCTGAGACAGTTTTTCTATAGAAAAAGTCTCAGATTCTGAGACAGTTTTTCTATAGAAAAAGTCTCAGATTCTGAGACAGTTTTTCTATAGAAAAAGTCTCAGATTCTGAGACAGTTTTTCTATAGAAAAAGTCTCAGATTCTGAGACAGTTTTTCTATAGAAAAAGTCTCAGATTCTGAGACAGTTTTCTATAGAAAAAGTCTCAGATTCTGAGACAGTTTTTCTATAGAAAAAGTCTCAGATTCTGAGACAGTTTTTCTATAGAAAAAGTCTCAGATTCTGAGACAGTTTTTCTATAGAAAAAGTCTCAGATTCTGAGACAGTTTTTCTATAGAAAAAGTCTCAGATTCTGAGACAGTTTTTCTATAGAAAAAGTCTCAGATTCTGAGACAGTTTTTCTATAGAAAAAGTCTCAGATTCTGAGACAGTTTTTCTATAGAAAAAGTCTCAGATTCTGAGACAGTTTTTCTATAGAAAAAGTCTCAGATTCTAAGACAGTTTTTCTATAGAAAAAGTCTCAGATTCTGAGACAGTTTTTCTATAGAAAAAGTCTCAGGAGTCTGAGAAACTTTTTGTAAAGAAAAATTTTCATTTTTTGAGACAGCTTACCACCGAAAGCTACGGATTCTTGGAAATTAAACTTTTTCTGGCTTTAAAGCATTTTTCTTACAAAAGGAGTCACAGATTTTGAGGTTTTCTGAGAAAATTGTTCCAAAGCAAGTGTCTTTATTATTTGAAGTCCGCGAGTTTCATAAACTTTAAGATTAAATTTTGATGATTTCGAACTTCCTGCACATGATTAATTTTTGCTAGCAGCTTCAGGGAGGCATTTTTAGTATCCGCAATGTGGAAATCATTTTTGATGATATTCCTTTATATCTATAAGTTTAATGAAAAAATTATATTTTTTTAATTGTTGTAGCCTTCATTGTAAGAAAACTTACCTAAATTATGCTTTATTTTTATTTATTTCACAAAAAAATAAAAATTTATTTTTGAATATTTTGTTTTATTTTATGACAAAACAAAATTTTTTGAAGTTTTGTTATTTGAATTATCAGTATAGGGAACCGGTAATATGAGTTTGTGGCAACCGGCAAATGCCGTTATTTACGGTTGCTGCAACCGGGGTTTGCAGTTGTAGCAACTTTTTTTTTAATTTTGTGGCAACAGGCACAAAAATATTTTAAAAAAGTTAGAACAACCTCAATTTACGGTTGCTGCAACCGCGTACGGTTGGGACAACCGTAAGCCGGTTGCGACAACCGTATTGCGGTTGTGGCAACCTCTTTCCAACCGATTTTTTATGTGAGTGAAGGCATTACAGAGAAAATTAATTTTTCAGTGGAACAATTTCTATGTAGAATGATTTCCACTTACATGTCTTTTCTGTCACTTAGATGAGGTTAGGTTATGTTGTAAGAGGCTGCTGACGTGTAATGTCAGACTCTGAGGTCAATTGTGATACCACGGTTTCCCTACTGGTCCCTGCCGATAAACCAATTTAAGCTTCTTATGAAACTCCTAGGACATTGAATTTTGACATCTGACAAATCAGAAATATCGTTCAGCACCCTATATCCCAGTGAAGCAAGTCTCTGACCAGAAAGTGCGGGGCAATGGCAGATGAAGTGTTCGATAGTTTCCAACTCCTCTTCATTCATGCACCTCCGACAAGTCATTTGACGGCACATTTAACCGCTCTGCGTGCTTCCCTATAAGACAGTGTCCTGTAATTACAGTAACCACTGTCGAAATCTCTCCGATATCAGCTCATTTGTGTACCTCTGAAGGCCAAATATGTCGCATTGTCTCACACTTCAATCCATTCGCCCATCTCTGATTAGTCACCTTCGCGGAACAAAGCCGTAGATTTTGCTGGCATGTTTCTAGAGGCATTGGAGCTACCTTACAGGTTCCAATTCTACCTTACAGGTTCCAATTCAGTTGGAACCTGTAAGGTAATTCCTAGTCTTGCTAGCTCATCGGCTTTGCAATTCCCTGGAATGTCTCAGTGCCCTGGGACCCATATGAGTCGTATGTCAAACTGCTTGGCCATCATATTTAAAGACGTGCTGCAGTTAAGGGCAGATCTTGTTTTCAGAAACATGGACGCCGGAGACTTAACTGCGGCTTGACTGTCAGAATAGATGTTGACTGCGGTTGTAGACAAGACATTGCAACTCAACCAGTCAGCCACTTCCTTAATTGTCATCATCTCTGACTGGTAAACACTGCAATGATCTGGCAATCTTCGAGCTAGGCTCAATCCAAGCTCATTCTAATAGACTCCAAAGCCCACTTTCTCGTGCAGCCTCGATCCATCTGTGTAAAAATGTATGATGACTCCACTTCCCAAAAGGCCCCCAATCCAAGACTCCCTGGATTATATCATAGTGATAAAGTGGCGCTCGAAAAGGCTCATAGATGGAGCACAGACCACATTTTGTGGTATTGTTATAATCGCTGCTCCTCCATTGCAGCGTGCTATTAGTGCAATGATCTAGCAATCTTCGAGCCAGGCTCAATCCAAGCTCTTTCTAATAGACTCCAAAGCCCACTTTCTCGTGCAGCCTCGATCCATCTGTGTAAAAATGTATGATGGATCCACTTCCCAAAACGCCCCCCATCCAAGACTCCCTGGATGGTATCATAGTGGTAAAGTGACACTCGAAACGGCTTATAGATGGAGCACAGTCCACATTTTGTTATTGTTATCTTCTTCAAGATCGCGCTATGGCCACAACCGCTGCTCCTCCATTGCAGCGTACTATTAAGTCGAATTGCCTACGTAGCTGCATACTGCCTACCCAATATGTCCAATGGTGTCAGGTGAATGACGATTTCTAATGCAGCCGTAGGTGTAGTACGAAGGGCACCAGTGATGCACATCGACATCATTCTCTGTACCTTCGTGATCAAGACACAGTTCACTTTTGTTTCTAAAGCAGGACACCATACAATGATTCCATACAGCAGAACTGGACGCACCACTGCTGTAAAGGTCCAATGAACGACTTTAGGGCTAAACCCCCATCGTTTTCCAATGGCCTTTTACAGGAATATAAAGCAATCGTTGCTTTTCTCACCCGTTCCTCAATATTACGCCTGAAATTCAACTTCCTACTTAGCTCCATCTGAGAAGGTGATTTCAGTGCCGTCCAGAGAAATAGGATCAAAAGCAGGAATCTTATTTTGCCTTGTAAATAATTCTGACGTTACACAAGACTGGATGACATCAAAATTCCCTCTTTATCAAGTAAGTCCACTATAGTGTAGTCTTTGATCAAAAGGCGATTGCGCTGATGTTACTCGTATCGAAAAAAAATTTCCGAATCTAAACGATAAACGGAAAATCACATAAAAAATGTTAAATTTTAAACAATTTTATCAGTATGAACTAAATATCTAGTTTGTGTGTTAATAATATAAATGTATTACAGTAGGCTAGTTTCTGTGTTTATAATTTAAATATATTACAGTAGGCTAAATGATTTTTAAGTGAACCTCCCTAAGGCGTATGCTAACCATTTAACATAAACTAGTGGAATTACCTAACGAAGCGTTTACATTCATTATCATACAAACTCACACACACAATAAGAGTGAAATGAAACTCCATGTTTCAACATTATAAGTTAAATGTATATTAGTAAATGTTGCACAAATACAAGTTGGAAAATTTATTATTTGAACATATGTTTTTGTGTTGGTTTTATTGCATTGAACTTTTAATTAAAAATCCTTTTTCATTTTGTTTTCATAATCCCTTGTAAAAATGTCCTATAAAAGTTCATACAACTGATTAGTTTTGTTTTTTTTTGTTTTGTTTTAACATCTCTCCTTGATAGTTTTCAAAATCCTTCCTGTGCCAATTTTAGTCTTAAACTAGAAGGTGTTAATTTCACAACCATGTTCGTAGAAGAAAGAACTTTGTTTTTTTGTATTTCATTCAATGTTGTAATATATATTTTTTTTTTTTTTTTTTTTTTGAGGTCAAAACAGGATGTTGCCAACAAGAATTACCACAACGTACATTGTAACCGAACCGCAACAATTTGCAACAGACATGGATAAAATCAGCAACAGCAATATTTAACAAAAAAAAAAAAAAGTCATGATAACAGAGATTTTAAGGAGTTTATTCGAGTTAAAGAAATCAAATTGTGAGTTTGGAAAAGTGGTAAGGAGATTTCTATTCTAGAGTCGAATAGTAAACAAAAAATCTTTTCAGGAAAAAAGAGTTCAAAAAGGTCCTTTCTAATCTAAGCAGTAAGATTGCCGAGCAGTTTTACATACTATTCCTATGGGTCCCAGGACAAAGGGGAATTCCAGAGAATTGCAAAGTCGATGAGTTTGCAAGATTGGGAACTAATTCGCAGAAATTAGAAAGTGTTGAAAAGCCTCTAGAAACTTGCAAGCAAAATCTACGCTAATCAGAGATGGATAAGAGATTTCGACAATGATTGCTGTAAAAACCGCACAATGTCTCATAGAAAAATAAGCCGAGCAGCTAATGATAGGTTAGGTTGTAAGTGGCTGCTGACGATTTACGTCAACACACGTAGACTCTGAGGCCCATTATGATACCACGGGACCGTAATAGGTTTCCCTACTAGTCCCTGTCGTTGAACCAGTTTGACCTTCTTATGAAACTCTTTAGATATTGAATTTTGGCATCCGACAAATCAGAAAGATCGTACAGCTCCCTAGATCCCAGTGAAGCAAGTCTGTGACCAGAAGTGCCGGGCAATGGCAAATAAAGTGTTCGATAGTTTCCAACTCCTCCTCATCCATGCAACTTCGGCAAAAGTCATTCGAGGGCACATTTAACCGCTATGCGTGCTTCCCTATAAGACAGTGTCCGGTAATTATAGAAACAACCGTCGAAATCTCTCCTCTTGGAAGCGATATTAGCTCACTTGTGCGCCTCTGATTAAGAGAAGGCCAAATCAGTCGATCCATTTGCCCATCTTTGATTAGTCTCCGTCGCAGAACAAAGCCGTAGGTTTTGGTTGCAAGTTTCTAGAGGCATACCAACACATTCCAATTCTATTTGATTTTTTCTGTAAGTACAGATCGAGCACGGGCTCTAATTATATTTGTTATAAGGGTTCAAGTTGAAAAAATGCAGAAGAAAAATTGAATTTCTAAAAATTATAGACATTTCTGGTATTTCCTATACCGGTTTCAAACACCCCAGTTAGTGTCATCATCAGTAGGATTTTAAATGTCGGTTTGTCTTGTTAATGAAAACTGTTTTTTATATATGTGAATATTTATAGTTTCTACAGAATAAATTTTGACAGTTTCCAACACTACAATTCTATTTCTAGCAATCTCAACCTCACTTCATACTTTCTTTCAACTTTTTTGTCTCTTACATTATTTCGCAAGGGTTACCAACATGATCTGGAATTGCAGACACAAATGAAGGAATTTGGATTTTCTGTTTCGGAGACGTGCCTAATGGCGACATATTTTGTCAGTAATTTTATTTTATTTTTTCTGTAAGTACAGATCGAGCACGGGCTCTAATTATATTTGTTATAAGGGTTCTGTTGGAACCTCTAAGGTCTTGCAAGCTCATCGGCTTTGCGATTCCCTGAAATGTCTCTGTGCCCTGGGACCCATATGAGTCGTATGTTAAACGCTTGGACATCTCATTTAAAGACGTGCGGCAGTTAAGGGCAGATCTTGTTTTCAGAAACATTGAATCCAGGGACTTGACCGCGGCTTGACTGTCAGTATAGATGTTGACTGCGGTTGTAGACAAGACATTGCAGCTAAACCAGTCAGCCACTTCCTTTATTGCCAGCATCTCTGCCTGGTAAACACTGCAATGATCTGGCAATCTTCGAGCCAGGCTCAATCCAAGCTCTTCCGAATAGACTCCAAAGCCCACTTGTTCGTGCAGCCTCGATCCATCGATGGAGCAGCTAAAGATGCCTTAAATTGACTTCTGCAAGAGTTGCATGGATAAGGAGGAGTTGACAACTGCGGAACACTTAAATGTCATTGCTCTGTGTTTTCTGGTCATATACATTCATTCAGTTAGAAGATCTCTCTGATTCCTCAGATATCAAAATTCAATACTTTTGAAGTTTCATAAGGTTTAGGTTAGGTCTTACGTCAACACACGTAGACCCTAAGGTCCATTGTGCTACCACGGGGCTTTAATAGGTTTCCCTGATAGTCCCTATCGTTAAACCAATTTGAGCTTCTTATGAAACTCCTTATATATTGAATTTTGACATCCGACAAAATATCGTACAGCTCCCTAGATCCTAGTGAAGCAAGTCTCTGACTAGAAAGTGCTGGGCAATAGCAGATGAAGTGCTCGATAGTTTCCAACTTCATCCATGCAACTCCGGCAAAAGTCATTCGACGGCACATTCAACCGCTCTGCGTGCTTCCGTATACGACTGTGTCCGTTAATTATAGAAACCACCGTCGAAATCTCTCCTCTTGGAAGCGATATCAGCTCACTAGTGCGCTTATGATTAAGAGAAGGATAGATCTGTCATGTTGTCTCACACGTCCATCCATTTGCCCATCTCTGATTAGTCTCCATCGCGGAAAAAAGCCGTAGATTTTGCTTGCAAGTTTCTAGAGGCATACCAACACATTACAATTCTGTTGGAACCTGTAAGGTAGTTCCCAGTCTTGCAAGCTCATCGGCTTTGCAATTTCCTTGAATGTCTCTGTGCCCTGGGACCCAAATGAGTCGAATGTCAAACTGCTTGGCCAACTCATTTAAAGATGTGCGGCAGTTAAGGGCAGATCTTGTTTTCAGAAACATTGACTCCAGGGACTTCACCACAGCTTGACTGTCAGAATAGATGTTGACAGTGGTTGTAGACAAGACATTTTAACTAAACCAGTCAGCCACTTCCTTTCTTGCCAGCATCTCTGCCTGGTAAACACTGCAATGATCTGGCAATCTTCGAGCCAAGCTCAATCCAAGCTCTTCCGAATAGACTCCAAAGCCCACTTTTTCGTGCAACCTCGATCCATTCGTGTAAACATTTATGGAATATCCACTACCCGGAATGTCTTTCATCCAAGACTCCCTGGATGGTATCATAGTGTTGAAGTAGCACTCAAAAAGGCTCATAGAGGGAGCACAGTCCACATTTTGTGGTATTTTTATTTTCTTCAAAATCGCGCTATGGCCACAATCGCTGCTCCTCCACGGCAGTGTGCTATTAAGTCGAATTGCCGATGTAGCCGTATACAGTTTCCTAGTAATTCAATCAACAGATTTTATTCTTTTAACCAACTGGCGATAAACGACGAAATGAAAAGGCGTTAACCAAACTTAGCACTATTACATACTAGTATGTGTTTGTGTGTGTGTAGCATAGTATAAAAATGGAAAAATTAGGCCAAAAACTTTTGTTTTAGACTAATAAAATGAATTGTGTGGGTGTAACAAAGAGGTTGTATAAAAATGATTAAGAAGAGAAACATTGAGTAATTAAAACTCGGCAAAAAAAATAACAGAAAAAAAAAATAAAACAACAAAACAAAAACCCAAATGAAAAACTGTATAAAAATGAAAAAAGTTTTTTGTTTTATTGTATTTTGTTGTTATTGTGTAATGAAATCCTTTTATGACTTGAGTAATAAATAAATAGGGGTTAAAATCCATTTTTTTTTGTTGTTTCAAACTTATTGTTTCAACAAACAAAACAACAGCAGAAATTTTTTAATAGACAAAAAAAACCGAAAGAAAGTGTCAAAAGTTTAAAGGTTTTATAATGACAAAATTTTTATTTTATTATGAGTAGAATAAACACAATACGAAAATAAGCAACCCTTATCTTTAAGCATAACTAATCATGCAGAAAATGAAAATGAATAATCACCAACAACCCCCAAACCACCTTTTGAGAAAATTAGATAAATTTTAAATCTCTAAGGATGTAAGGAAATTATGTGATTAAACTGGCAGGATGTGATGTGAACTGTGTTTGAGATTAACTGTGTAAAATTTAAAAGTTAGAAAAGAAAAATTTTAAATGTTATTTTGTAAAATCACCACATGATTTTTAATTTTAGTTTGTTTGAATTCTCAAAGGATAATTTTTGTAAATGAAATGAATAGAAAGATATTTCCACGGTAGTTAAACGCTGACGACAGGATCATGTTTTTTTTTTTTACTTTTAGCCAACACTCAAGGGATGCCCCCTACTTTGGTATTAGGAAAATAGGTTATGAGGAGAAGGAAAGAGGGAGTAGTGTTTGTGGACATTTAATTTGAACTTTTCTAAATTATAGCCTACTGGAAAGATTTCTGCGGAGAGTTTATTCCACATACGGCTAGTTCGACCGCGAAATGAATTTTCTCGGTAATGCGATGTGCGATACAGTCGACAACAAACGAATGTGTGTTGCTGGAAAGGCGAGTACTACGGGTATGCACCCGCGTCTCAGGGATGAGTTCACCTCAGTTCACATCTCAGCTGAGCACTTACCGTGGTTATATCGATAGAACAATGACGCACAACCCACATTCCGACGATGCTCCAATGAATCAATAGAGCTGGATACCCTACTGTCATTGATGAGCTTCAACGCACTCCTTTGCACCTGGTCCAGAAGCTTCAATATAGACCTTGAAGCAACTGCCCAGATATGGGAGTTGTATTCCATTTTCGGTCGGATATAGGCGGTATAAATAGTGAGAAGATCAGACGGGGTGAAGTAATTCTTGCACCATTTTAAAAAACCAAGACACTGATTCAAGAATGATTCTTTCGACACCTGAAAAACATGTTGGTTCCATCGAACATCACATTGGATTTTCATGCCTAGAACATCAAGAGTGTCTGATTTCTCAATAGCTATACCACCCATGGAAACAGATGACGCTGATTCCACAAGCCGTCTGTGGGTCAGCAGTCCCGGCTGAGATGCAGCCAGTGTCGGACTATATAGGCCGTTGGCTGTATAATCTCTACACAGCATGCATAAACTGGCCCTATATTCCTTTAAAATGGAGGGATATCAGAGTCGTTTTTATTCTGAAGGTTGGGAAAAATTCCCATACAGCTCCGAAGGATTTCAGACCAATTAGTCTGTCTTCTTTTTTGTTAATGACAATGGAACGAATGATAGCTTATATTTGCGTAGAGTGATTGACCCGAGGTTGCTTTTGACTAGGCAACATGCATACATCAAGCGTATATCAACGAAAACTTCTTGGGAACCTCTCACTGAATTCAATGTTGCTCTCTAGATGCACGTGGTTGTCATGTGGTCGCATATGCTAACGAGTCGTTCATTGGATCTATACAGAAGTGATGCGTCCAATTCTGCTGTATGGAATCATTGTATGGTGGCCTTTAGAAACAAAAGCGAACTGTGTCTCTATCGCGAAGGTACAGAGAAGGGCGTCGATGTGCATCACTTGTGCTCGTCGTACTACACCTACTGCTGCATTAGAAATCATCCTTCACCTGATGGTTTCTGATACCATTGAACATATTGGGTAGGCAGTATTCGGCTACGTTGCAAATTCGACTTAATAGCACACTGCAATGGAGGAGCAGCGATTGTACCCATAGCGCGATCTTGAAGAAGATGACAATTCCACAAATTGCGTACTGCGCTCCCTCTTTGAGCCATGGAGTCTTGGATGAGGGGTGGGTAGTGTATCTTCCATAAATATTTACACATATGGATCGAAGTTACACGAAAAGTGGGCTTTGAGATCTATTTAAAGAGCCTGGGTTGAGCCTGGCTCAAAGATTGCCAGATTTCATGGCACACACAGAAAACAGATTCAGTTGTTGCAACTGAATTGTTTGCCAACTGAATTTTTGCGGTTGCACCAACTATCACAATATTCAGTTGCCACTACTGCCAATTCAGTTGTCTCTACCGGTAAATATCTATTTACCGCAAATCCTCTTCCAAACCCTCCAGAGTGGGTGCCGGCTGGGCAACAAGCACTACAGACATATCCTGAATGTAGCAGGATGGTGCTTGGCAGAGGTCAGGGTACACGTTTCTGGTATCAGTGTCGTCCTAGTGACACAGTATCGGAGAATCGGGGTAATTCTTTAGTGGCCAGTCGAAATTCTTGTCGGGGGACAAACATGTTCAGCTGTTGAATATGCCGTATCTTCAAGAAGGACGGTAGTGTACTTACAACCCCTCCTTGTTTGTCAAGGATGGGTCGGCCTCTGCCTAAGTTTTTAGTATGGTTTACTCTATGCTAAACTCCTAGGAAATGTAAGTAGGCGGAGAAATGGTTAACTCTCTTAAAACAGAAACCCCTAATCTACGGTGGAACAGCATATGCCAAGAGATGCGTTGCTAAGAGGGTGCTTAGTAGTGAATATGCGAACTCTGGAAGGAGGCGAAATCCAGTTTAATACAGCCTTCCCATGGTAAGGGGCTCTACCATGGGTGACCTTTATACTTCCCCTTATATTGAAAAAAATATTTATGGATACAACTAATAACCAAAAAATTTTAATCGATGCAGCTGCATCCTCTGTCGGAAATGCCACTGGGCTGTCCGACAATACACAATATATTATGGGCGCTATAGAGCACCATTTAATGGATGACCTAACTGCAACAGTGCAAACCCAAGTTCATCCACAAAATAGTGATATTGAAGTACCACTTACATGCACTGATTCTAACCCAAGTGATGCAATTGTGCGCACAGGTAAGGATCAACAAAGGCAGATCGAAGACGTGTCGCAGGAACTTGAATCTGCGAATTCTGAAACCGACACGGAGACCATAGAATCCGATCTTAAAAGTATATGCTCCGACAGATCAGGAGCTACAATCATAGGCAGCAGCCTTGACAAACTGGGAGAATGTTGCTGTCATCTGCAAAAGAGTAGATAGGATTTGAAGTTTGACTTAGAAGGTCGTTAAGAAAAATAAGAAAAAGGGTAGGAGAAGGAACAGAAACTTGCAAGCAAAATCTACGGCTTTGTTCTGCGACGGAGACTAATCAGAGATGGGCAAATGGATGGACGTGTGAGACAACACAACTGACTTGGCCTTCTCCTTATCAGAGGCGCACAAGTGAGCTGATATCGCTTCTAAGAGGAGAGATTTCGACAGTTTATAATTACCGGGCACTGTCTAATAGAGAAGCATGCAAAGCGATTAAATGTGACGTCGAATGGCTTTTGCCGGAATTGCATGGATGAAGGGGAGTTGGAAACTATCGAGAACTTCATTTGCAATTGCCCGGCACTTTCTAGTCAGAGACTTGCTTCACTGGGATCTAGCAAGAGGCACTATCAGCGTTGCCAGGTCCTTTTTTCCGCTGTCCCCAAAAATATAACAAAATATCCCCAAAATCCCCAAACAAGTAAAAAATACTCTTTTTTTTAAATACGCAAAAAAAAAAATTTTCAATTAAAAAAAAAAATATGGATGAAAATTTTATAATTTTTTTCATAGATTTAGCTATTAAAAAATCCCCATAAATCCCCAAACAAGAAAAAAATGTTAATATACATTTTACAGCCGCTAAATGCAAGTTTAACTAAATGTTTTACTGCATCTCGTACCAAAGAGTGGTTATCACTAAAGCAATTTTCCAAAACCATTGATTACATTAAATTTAGCTTGTGTCATTAAATGGATTTGAATTCGAATATCCCCAAAAAATCCCCAAAATAATTTTAAATATCCCCTTAAAAATCCCCAATCCCCAAATGAAATTTCTTGTCCTTTTTTCTCGCTTGAAATCCCCAACTTTGGGGATAAATCCTTAAGTCTGACAGCCCTTTCTGATTAATCAGATGTCAAAATTCAATATTTTAGGAGTTTCATAAGAAGCATATCGAAACTCCCGGCAGAAGTCTTTCCAGTCAGACACAATTTAGAACGAATCAAAATAAATGTCCACAAATACTACTCCCTCTTTCCTTTCTCCTCATTTCCTATTTTCCTTAAACCAACACAATGCATTGTGTTAGTACGGGTAATCCCCGGAGTTTTAGCTCAAAGTAACAACAAAAAGCTTGCTTAGGTTTTAAATGCTTTTAACGCTTTCAGTCAGCACACATTGACTCTGAGTTAACCTGTAATGTAGCTTTCCATCTAGCAAGCTTATCGGATGTGCAATTTCCGGGAATAATTTTGCCAACTGGCTCCCATATGACATAAAAAATGTCATGGTAAGGTTAGGGTGGTACCATCAGATCCAAAAAAAAAGGTACTCTTTTCGTTCAGTTTCATTACCATTTCAAAACTCGCAATTACCATCCCTAATGGCAGCCATTAATGTCCGTTTCTTGAAAATCATAATGAGTTTGTCGTACATTAACTTATCTTATATACCTTTTATAGACGGTGCAATTCTCTTTATTTTTGCAAACAAGATAAAAATCAATTCCCTGATTTTGCATTCTTATCACATCATTATTTACATGATAATTATTAATAAATAAATACAAATAAAATAAAACTACAACAAAAAATAGTTGAATGACACCATATTATAAGCAGCTGAATAAGTATAATAAAATGAAAAGACCGACAAAAAAATGGAAACAAAGTAGACAAATAAATGCAAATTTCAAAGTCTGTCCTGAAGCTAAGAAGGCTTTCTTCATGAAGAAGGCTAGGACAAATGTTATTCAAAGATTCCAATTGTAAATCGACAAAAATCCATTAAAACTCAATTTCAATTTATGTTTTTAAATAAAAATTGGAATCTTCGAATTACAATTGATCTTTTTCAAGTTATAACTGATATTTTTATAACACCGTCCGACAAAAATGAAAATAAGTCGTTAAACACAAACTGGATAACATACGTTTGAAAATAGAGACTAAATGTTGTAAAACTGCATTTACAGTTTTTCATTTCGTGATCATGTTTCCCACTAAAAGGACTTCAAAGTTTTAGTGGATTAAAATTTATAAAATATTTTTTAATATTTATACTTGTCCTAGGATGCCACTAGTGATAGAAAATCAAAGAGGAGTATCTCTCCTAATTTTCCTATTTTATTATTTTAACATATCAGGAAAAAGGAGGTAAGTTACAATGTTTCAAAACTTTATCCTTCAATGTCATTCCAAATTTTTAACAAAATATTTTGATAAAGTTTTCAAAGGACTTTATTCACATCCTTTTATCCTGATAAAAAAATGGAAAAATTAGGAGAGATCCTCTTCTTTCATTTGGCATCACCAGTGGCATCCTAGGACAAGTACAAATATTTCAGAAATATTTTACAAAATGTATCCTTCAAAACTTTGAAGTCCTTTTAAAAGGAAATAGGATCACGAAATGAAAAACTGTAAAAGCATTTTTACTCCATTTGATATCTACTTTCAGACGTATATCATCCGGTTCATGTTAAATATTTGGCAATCGGACGGTGTAATCACAATTGATCTTTTTTCGAATTACAATTGATTTGTAGATTGACTGTAGATTGTAGACCGACTACAATTTCAATATGAGCAGCAGCCGATAATGCTGCGTCGGCTTTCCCGTTAATCCACTTGTCGTCGCTTATTTTAATTTTTAACAACAGTTGGCTTATTTTTTTGGTCGTAACGGATTTTGGGACAGAATTTCAACAACAAACAATAAAAACACAATGTAGGTACATGTGGCGCATGCGCATTTATTGTATACAAAAGCAAATCGTCTCGTAAACGAACCATACAAAGAAATAGCAAACAAAAATTGAAATGCAAATATTTATTAAATGTATTAATTTACAGTAGAATCTATAAAATGCGTAAATCCAAAGAATTCTTTTTTTTTTGTATCGAAAAATTTTAGAAAAAAAAAATTTTTAAGGAAGTTAGATTTCCCATGCAACTCTGCAAAATCTTTAAACGATGTTACACTCGAGAGTTACAGACTAAAACAGATGCGACAGTTGGGTTATAAAACAAAAATCGGGAAAAAAAACTAATCTAGCACAATAGGTAGAACAAAATTAAAAATTGAAAGATATGGTTTAAGACAACATTTTTGACACCTGTCATAAGTGTCGCGTCCGTTTTGTCTGTGCCAGAGTTGTACAAAATCGGCTGTTCCCAAATGTTGCAGCGCCGCAAATAAGTAAGCTTAAAGTTAAAATTGTCAATCCGTTCAGTTCAAAATAATCGCAATTCTACTGTTCCAAAGATAGACGAGAAATGAATATAAAACCGAAAAAATAACAAAAAAAAAACTATGACTAAATACAAACTAGTGACATTGTTGTTGCCATTATTTATTTTAGAATTATTTATAAATTGTACAACAAAAAAAAGTGAACTTTTGTTTATTATTTTGTAGTTGTAGCCAGACATAAGTGTGGAATTATACACAATGACCACAACAATGGGGCTAAAATGTATGGGGACAATAATAAATAAGTTAATACCACAGATTGTACAAAAATATTTAATTATAATTAAATTAAAAAAAAAAAAATAATAACCAAACCAAAACATAATTAAAACATAATATTCTAAAATCGACCAAAGTTTGCTGTATCAAATATTCAATTACACACTCAAAATAATAACTCTGTAAAATACTCTGTAAAATGACTGTGGTCTCAATTCAACAGATATTTGACAGAGTTTTCTGTCAAAATACAGATTTAAAGAAAATACTTTGTATTTTGTTGTGACAAAAAAACAAAGTTTCATCTGTTATATTACTTTTACTTTGTAATCTTAATTTTAAAAATAATTAACAGAGTTTTCTGCTAAAATACAGATTTAAGCGAAATACTCTGTATTTTTATACCCTCCAACTACAGTATGGGGGTATACTCACTTTGTCATTCCGTGTGTAACGCATCGAAATATCGGTCTAGGACCCCATAAAGTATTTATATTATTGATCAGTGATCGATTCTAAGACATTATAGCGATGTTCGTCTGTCCGTCCGTCCGTCTGTGGAATACACGATACAGTCCAAAATAAAAGTGATAGACTCCTGAAATTTAGCACATATATGTCTTATGTTCATAGGCTGGTTAAGTTCGGAGATGGGCAAAATCGGACCAGGGGGGAAAAAGTTCCCCCTTGACGAACTAAACCAACCCATGAAAAAAGGTAACTTTTTATAGTTTTTTTTGTATTTTTGTTAAACAAATGAAACATTTTTATGCTTGAAAAAGTTCAAAGTCTTGGACTTGGACCCAGGGGATTTGAAAATAACTTTTTTTTTTGGTCCGCCCCCTTTTGTGGGCGGCGTTATTAGCAAATAATTTATATAATGATGAAATTGTATATCTTTTGTACAAATAGCATAGTAATTAAATTTGTAAAAATTTTTGACCAGAGAGAAGGTGTCCCCAAGGACCCCCAACAAGCCCCCCCCCCAAAAAAAAATGCCCCTGCATTTTTTTTATACCCTCCAACTACAGTATGGGGGTATACTCACTTTGTCATTCCGTTTGTAACGCATCGAAATATCGGTCGGGGACCCCAAAAAGTATATATATTATTGATCTATGATCGATTCTAAGACTTTTCTAGAATGTCCGTCCGTCTGTATAAGACACGATGCAGTCCAAAATAAAAGAGATAGACTCGTTAAGTTTGGCAGGAATATGTCTTTTTGTTCTAGGCAGTTTAAGTTCGTAAATGGGCAAAATCGGACCAGGGGGAAAAAATTCTTAACCAACCTCTGAAAAACGCCATATTTTCACAGGTTTTTTTGTATTTTTGTTAAGCAAATGAAACAATTCAATTCAAAAAGTTCAAGGTCCTGCACTTGGACTTATGAATTAAAAAAAATATTTTTTTTGCCCGCCCCCCTTTTGTGGGCGTGGATATTAAAAATGTTTTTAAATAATGATAAAATTGTAAACATAAATAAATGAATTTTAAAACATTTACCGGATGGGTTTATGTGTCCCCCAATGACCCCTTCTGATTAGGGTTATATAGTCGCAACAAAAAGTCGACTTTTCGACTTTTCGACTTTTTTCAATTTCTAAAAAGTCGATTTTTCGACTTTTCGACTTTTCGACTTTTTTCAAATTTTAAAAAGTCGACTTTTCGACCTTTCGACTTTTTAAAAAGTCGACTTTTTTCGACTTTTCGACTTTTTTCGACTTTTCGACTTTCTTCGACTTTTTAACTTTTTTCGACCTTTTCCAACTTTAAAAAGTAGATTTTTTTGTAAATAGAAGTTTAGTTTTGACTTGTTGTAAGCATTTAGGTGATATTTTTTTGGTTGTATTTTATTTATCAAAAAAACTTAAAGAAATCGAAAATGTGGTTGAAAAAATCGAAAGGTTGAAAAAATCGAAAGCAAAAGAGGCGACTTTCGATTTATAGATCCCTATCTGAGGTGTTTACAATAATCAAAAATATTGGTAAATATTGCAGTTAACACTTTCTAACTCATGAATTTGGCATTGACATTTTTGCTTCACATACAAAATACATGGAAACACCAATAGCTTCATTTGTATTAAACTCGGCTCTCATTTGAAATTTTTTTTCAAAAGAAAGAAATTATTTTCATTTAGCAAAAGTAAAAAAAAAAATCTAAAAAAAAACGAAAAAAGTCGAAAAAAAGTCGAAAAAAGTCGAAAAAGTCGAAAGCAAAAGTCGACTTTTCGACTTTTTAAGAACAAAAAAGTCGATTTCGACTTTTCGACTTTTTCATACAAAAAGTCGATTAATCGACTTTTCGACTATAGAACCCTACTTCTGATCCCCCCCCCCCCCTAAAAAAAATGCCCCTGGAATTCTATTTTTATTTTTTTTTATATGTTGGAGGGTATTATAGATTCGGCACGGCCGAATTTAACACTCTCACTTGTTTATAACTAAAAAACTGTGTTTTATCTGTATTTTTACTTATTTCTATGTAAAAAACAGAGTTTTCTATAAAAACACCAACATTTTTTTAAATGTTAAAAAAGTACAAAAAAAATCTTTTCAAAAGTATTTTAAAAGTTTACAAAATAACGTTTTTTACTAAACTCTGTAAATTTACAGAGTTTTTCTGAAAAATTTTGGATGCATCAGTGGCGGGTATAGCATTTGAGTTTGGGGGGGGGGGATTTGTTTTTACTTCGAAAAAACCATAAATTTACCTTTGTTGACGAGCAAAAAAAGAGATAACTTTTTTTTTGCAAAAAAAAAGTGATGGGAAAGCTATAAAATCATCAAATTTATAAGTTTTTGCCGAAGGATGTTTGTTTTTCATGATCATATTTCGTTTAGATCAATTTTTTTTTTAATTTGTTTTAAAAGAAAATTGTATATTTTTCGTATACATTAGAAGAGAATTTTTTAATAGAAGAAATTCTTCCTACATAAAAAATATAAGATGTTGACATTTTTCGGGAAAATATTATTTTTTATAGGGAAAATGTCTCAGAATATAAGACTTTTCTTTACGAAAAATTTCTCAGAATATAAGACTTTTTTCATATAGAAAAATATTCAGATTTTTAAAAGAAATTTAAAAGAAAATTGTATATTTTTCGTATACATAAGAAGAGTCTAAATCTGAGAATTTTTTAATAAAATAAATTCTTCCTACATAGAAAATATCAGATTTTGAGACATTTTTCGTGAATTTTTTTTTTAGGGAAAAATGTCTCAGAATATAAGACTTCTTCTTTACGAAAAATGTCTCAGAATCTAAGACTTTTTGTATAGAAAAATTTTCAGATTCTAAGATTTTTTTCACAGAAAAAATCTCAGATTCGGAGACATTTCACTATAGAAAAAGTCTCATATTTTAAAGCATTATTGAGACATTTTTCCTATAGAGAGGTCTCTGATTATTAGATTTGTTTTGTACTGAAAAAATTTTAGATTCTGAGACTTTTTTAAAGAAAAAGTCTTAGATTCTTCGACCTTTTTCCAATAGAGAAGTCTCAGATTCTAAGACCTTTTTCCTAAAGAAAAAGTTTCAAATTCTGAGATTTTATTCCTAAAAAAAAGGCTCAGATTTTCAGACCTTTTTTTATAATGAAAAAGTATCAGATTCTGAGAGCTTTTTCATATAGAGAAAAAGTTTCTCTAAAGAAGAAGTGACAGATTCTAAAACCTTATTCTGAAATCTTTTTCTATTCTAAGACAGTTTTCCTATAGAAAAAGTCGGAGATTCTGTGACACTTTTCTAAAGAAAAAGTCACAGATTCGGAAATGTTTTTCCCTATAGAAAACGTCTCAGGCTTTAAGACCTTTTTCCTATAGAAAGGTCATAGACTCAGAGACCTGTTTCCTATAGAAAAAGTCTGAGATTCTGAGACATTTTGCTGAGATTCTGAGACATTTTTCTGAGATTCTGAGACCTTTAAAAAAAAGTCTTAGAATCTAAGACCTTTTTCCCAAAGAAAAAGTCTCAGATTCTGCGACCTTTTACCAATTCAGTAAGTTTCAACTTCTGAGACTATTTTTCAACAATAAAAAGTCTCAGACTTTGAGACCTTTTTATTCTAAAAGACTCAGATTCTAAGACCGTTTTCCTTAAAATAAGTCTCAAATTCCGAAATTCTGAGACTTTTTTCTCATAGCAAAATTCTTCTGTGACCTTTTTCCTTATTGAGACTTTTTCACATAAAAAAAGTTTCAGATTCTGAGAATTTTTTCTTTAGAAAAAGTTTATTCTTTAGAAAAAAATATTAAAATAGTTTTACATAATAGTTTACGTTCGACTATCAACATTTTTAAGATTTTAAGATATTATTCCTATTGCTATGTAGAAGACAAACATTTTTTATATAAACCAAATTAAGTTCCTGTAACATTTTTCTCTACAAATATATATTCTTAGTAATTTGTTTATGCCAAAACTCATAATAAGAATTTTGGCATAAACAAATTTTTCACAGAAAATTTTCAGATTAATTCACTTTTCCTTAAAAAATTTTAAAATTTTCCCTATTCAAATTTTTCAATTTTTTTCTATGAAAAAATTTTGGACTTCGAGATTTTTTTCCTTGAGAAATTTTTTTAGAAAATTTCCTTCTTTCTTTTTTTTCTTTCCTTTTCATTCTTTTTTATACCTTCCACTAAGTGATAGAGGGTATATATAAGTTTGTCATTCCGTTTGTAACTCATCGAAATATCGGTCTGGGACCCCATAAAGTATATATATTCATGATCCCCGAT
The DNA here is from genome assembly GCA_963921195.1 of Pegoplata infirma. Lineage (NCBI taxonomy): Eukaryota > Metazoa > Arthropoda > Insecta > Diptera > Anthomyiidae > Pegoplata > Pegoplata infirma. The sequence goes on along the minus strand of OY992538.1, from coordinate 180,055,087 downwards.
CGATTTTAAGACATTCTAGCGATGTCCGTCTGTCCGTCTGTCTGTGGAAATGGTGATCACGACCAAAATACTACACTGATATGACTAAAACTTAACACATTTATTGGAAGTTCTCCTGAGAAGTTTGGTATTGCATTTGAGCGATATCGGTTCAGCGGTTTAAAAGTTATGAACGAAAATGAAAGGACACCTCAAAAATTTTAGTACATTCAACATAACCTAAAAATACAAAATGCTTTAATTCGGCTGCTGATTGACATATGTGAACATAATTGAACACCAAATGGTATTTAAACATGTACGAACATATTTTTTGACAAAAAAAGGAAAAAATCGCGTTTTTTTTTTTTTACCAAAATTTTTTTTTCGCGGAAATTTTTTTTCAATTTTTTTTTTTTTTTTTAAGTAATTTCCTTTTAAAAAAAGTTTTTTGCAATAATCTTTTTGAAATTGTAGAGGGTATCACTACATTCGGCAAAGCCGAATTTAACTTTTTTACTTGTTTTTCTTTTTTTTCATCTTTTTTTCTTTTCAAAATTTGGTGTGGGGGGGGGGGGGGTTATTCCCCTTTTTTCCCCCACCTTGTACCCGCGCATGATGCATCAAATGCATTTTACAAATATATGTAAATTTACAGAGCTTTTCTTTGCTAAATTGTGTTTTATTTAACCAATATTTTACTAAAAACTCTGTAAATTAACAGTTTTGTTTTGTCAAAATATTTTAAATAGTTTTATAGTAAAATTACCTAGAAATGTTGCTAGCTGAAAAAGTATGGTGTCTATTTTAAATTAGCAGAGTTTTTCGGAAATTTAACAGAGTTATTATTTTGGATGCAGAAACTGTTGAACGAAAACAACAATTGACCGATTGAACTAGATGAACGAACTAGGTCTTTTATCTGAAATGAACTAAAATGAGCGCACAATCAATTGAACGATTAAGTCAAATAAAACAATTTATAAGTAAAATTTTTGCATTTATCTTTTTTACATTGTCGAGAGTATTTATCGATTCGGTCAAGTTGAATTTGACTTTTTTACTTGTTTATTGTAACAATTGCTTTGACAAGATCAACAAGGATATTATGCACCTCAAGACAAGTGGACAACAAGAAATTCACAACATTTGGCAAAAAAAAATAAAATACAAAACCCCTGTAAAAAAACCTGCATCAACAGCAAAAACAATGTGATAATAGCCATATTCCATAGGCAACAACAAAATAAGAAAAAAAAACAACAAACAAGTTTTCCTTTTAAAAGCCAAGTCATTATTGGTTTAAACCAGCCAGACATATTGTGTTATAAAAGAAAACAAAAACAGAAAAAATGAATTTAGCAAAAAAACAAACAACAAAGAACCAGAATTACAAAACAAGAAAACTTCTTTAGAGTTTCCTGCTTTTGTTGTACCAGGGATGTTAAAGTTGGTACAATTGTACTTTTTTTGGTACATTTTGACCTTCAAAAGTACCGTGGTACTACCGCGACTGATTTGGTACAATTTTAAAATTTTCAATTTCTTTCTTTATAACTCATCGAAAAATCGGTGAAAGACCCCAGCATTTTTCTTTAATTTAAAAAAAAATGCTCACAAGGTTACTAAAGCTAGACCGATTTACACCATAAATGAGACAATTTTTTAGTTTTTAGCTCTTGTTTTAAAAAATTTTTAAGCAGATTTCTAATTAAATTTTTCTAAATTTTTTTACAAAAATTTCCAGATAACACCGTCCGACAAAAATGAAAAAATTGTTGATCACGAACTGGATAATATACGTTTGAAACTAGAGATTAATGGGCCTATTCTAAAAAAATATAACAAAAATTGTTGTCATAAAAATTTATTATACTTTCTGTTATAATTTTTGTTATAGATTTGATTTGGTATTCTATGCATAAAATGACAAAAAAAATAACAATTAAATTCACCTTATTGTGGTGAAAGGTTTTGTTTGTCAAAAAAAATAAAATTAAAATATAAAAAATAAAAAAAAATCTTGGAATTCTATTGGGATTATTAGCCAAGCCTCTAAAGGCCATTCCCTTATTGTTATTTACGTATTTGGGATGGCGGATGTGTGTATTATTGAGATTTGGAGATGCTATTGTTTCAATATCACATGGCAATTGCTCCTAAGGATTTGGAATTTGTATATTGTTTTGTTTATGGGTTACAATTGTTGTATGTATTTATATCCAGCAAAATAATCCGACAATAATAAATTTTCGTTTCCAATATTGTTCCCCCTCATCAGCAACAAATGAATTAGTACGGGTTAGGACCAATATCACAAGGCTCCCATATCCGATACCACAATGACCGGACTTTACCTCACATACACAAACTCTGTCTCCTTTTTGTTGCATGTCCCCACAACACACCCCTCCCTAAATTCCAACCTTTAATTATACCCTACATTTTCCTTTAATTATACCTTCTCCCTTCCTACGAACGAATTTCCATACTATGTATTTCTTTGAATCTGATCTTCAAAACAATTCCTGTCTTCAAAAACAATTGCCATGCACTTCAAACAACATCTTTAAATGCCTCACTTTACCAACTAACATCTTCCCCAATTAATTTTTTTGGCGTAAAAATGCAATGAATATAGTAATCTAAAAAAAATGAAGCAAAGAGAGCGAGGATATCAAAAATGCCTTCAAACGTCCTCTCATCCACAGAAAATGGGTCATATTTATCTCTAAGGCTTTTCAGAATTTTTCATCAATCTAATTTTGATAGGAAACCCACTAAAACCGTTGGAATTAGGTTATTAGCCATTGATTTTTTATTTATTTTTTAAATTTATTTTAATAACAAACAAAAATATTGCTTGTTATGTGGTTTTTATATCATAACAAATTTGTCATTATTTTTCAATGACAAATTTTTCAAGAATACCAAAATTTAAAAATTGTCATTCACCTCATTTTTATTATAATTTTGTCAGTTATTATAGCTGACAAAATTTTTAGAATAGGGGTATAAATGTAGTAAAACTGCATTTACAGTTTTTCATTTCGTGATCCTGTTTCCTTTTAAAAGGACTTCAAAGTTTTAGAAGATAAAATTTTATAAAATATTTTTTTAGTATTTGTACTTGTCCTAGGATGCCACTTTTGATAGCAAATGAAAGAGGAGGATCTCCCCTAATATTTGACTATTTTTACATATCAGGAAAATGAAGGTTAGTAACGTCCTTTTAAAAATGTATCCTTCAATATCATTCAAAATTTTCAACAAAATATTTTGATTAAGTTTTCAAATGACGTTATTCACATCCTTTTATCCTTATATGGCAAACTAGAAAAATGGAAAAATTAGGGGAGATCCTCCTCTTTCATCTGCCATCGCCAGTGTCATCCACGGACAAGTTCAAATTTTTCAAAAATATTTTACAAAATGTATCCTTTAAAACTTTGAAGTCCTTTTAAAAGGAAACAGGATCACGAAATGAAAAACTTTAAATGCAGTTTTATTCCATTTGATCTCTACTTGCAGACGTACATATATCATCCGGTTCATGTTTAATATTGGCTGTCGGACGGTGTTATTTATCAGAATTAGACACTTTTCCAAAGAAGTATTAATTTCAGATTTTGAGACCCTTTTTCTTAATACCAAATTCACCCCTGAGGTGAAGTCTTGTTCGAACGAGATTTCGATTTGTGTATAAAATGGTACAGGACCATAACGTCGAAATCTCATTTGAACGAGATTTCACCTGAGGTGTGATTAGGCCTTCAGAAGAATTCTCAGAATTTGATATGGGGGTCAATATAACAATTCGTTGTTTTCGGTGTAAAGTATCGGACATGAGAAATTTTTCTGCAGAATAGATTTTAAGAAATTGTTCAAAATCATTCCTGATTTTTAATTTTTTGCATTTCTGGGGGTATGCAAGATTCAGATTCTTTCATTTTAGTTTTTATATTAAAAAAAAATGGTACCGTGAGCGTCCAAAAAGTACAATTTTTTTTGAAAGTTGGTACAAAATTGAAAACCCCATTTAACATCCCTGTGTTGTACACTCACTCTACTCCATGCTGAGGAGTCAGTGGATGGATAATGTTGGATGTTGTTGAATGTTGTTGAATGTAATGATGCTGCGAATATTACGAATGAACGGATAATGAACGGAATGAATTAAATACTTTGTGTGGAGAGAAGATGTTTGAAATCGTCATGCATGAAAAGTAAGAACAATTATTTTTAACTTTATTTTTCAAGTAGGATTTAGTTTTTTTGTTGTTGTTTTTTTTTTTGCTAAATCTTGTTTTAAGATTTTTCTTGTTTTTATTTTGGTTTCGACTTGATATGTTTTTGTTGCTTTTCTTATTTGGATTCAAGTTCAAGAGCAAATTACAACCTCGTTTGGCGATTATCAACGAAATGTTGGTAAAAAAAAGTACTACAACATAAAATGTGAGTGAAATACAATACAACTACAACAATAATACACTAACAATATCAACAAAACAAAATAAAAACAAGTAAAAAAGTTAAATTCGGCCTTGCCGAATGTAGTGATACCCTCCACAATTTCAAAAAGATTATTGCAAAAAACTTTATTTAAAAGGAAATTACTTTTACTTTTGAAAAAATTTGAAAAAAAATTTCCGCGAAAAAAAATTTGGTAAAAAAAAAATCCGCGATTTTTTTCTTTTTTTTCAAAAAATATGTTCGTACTTGTTTAAATACCATTTGGTGTTCAATTATGTTCACATATGTCAACCAGAAGCCGATTTAGAGCATTTTGTATTTTTAGGTTATGTTGAATGTACTGGAATTTTTGAGGTGTGCTTACATTTTCGTTCATAACTTTTGAACCGCTGAACCGATATCGCTCAAATGCAATACCAAACTTCTCGGGAGAACTTCCAATATATATGTTAAGTTTCAGTCATCTCTGTGCAATATTTTGTCCGCGAGAGCATTTTCCACAGACAGACAGACAGACGGACAGACGGACAGACGGACAGACGGACAGACGGACAGACGGACAGACGGACATCGCCAGAAAGTCTTAAAATCGATCGGGCATCATGAATATGTATACTTTATGGGGTCCCAGACCGATATTTCGATGAGTTACAAACGGAATGACAAACTTATATATACCCTCCATCACTAGAGTGGAGGGTATAAAAAACTATAGAATTATAAACAAAAATAAAAGTAAAACAAGAGAATCTAAAGAAGCAAAACACGTTTTTTTGTTTCTGCGCCAACAACCGATTAGCAATATCAATTTAGCCGATATTTAAGAGTATTAACGATTTTAGTTTATTTCCATTCAGTGTTGCCACATTGGGTCAAATTAGAGATGGGCACATGAGCAGATTAGAGCGTGATTCACGCGTGAGTGTGAATGAATTTAATTTTACTCACGTGATTGTGAGTGGAGAAAAAAATTGCGTGAGTGAGTGTGCGTGAGTAAGATTTTTGCGTAAGTGAGTGTGCGTGAGTAAGATTTTTGCGTGAGTGCGTGTGCGTGAGTCGATTTTTTTGGTGACAGGACATAATCCCCACGGACATTACCCCCATAACGGAAATGGGGACCGAATTCATTTCGGTCATAATCCCCATAATAGTTGTGGGGACTTTGACCGTTTCCAAAACGGTCACAATCCCAATGGGGATTATGTCCGTTTCTTGTTCGGATTACGACCGAACTTTTTTCGGTGATAACCCCCATTCACATTATGGGAAGTAAGTCCAAAGCAATTTTGGTCATAATCCCCGTTTTCTCCAGACAGGGTGGGTTTAATGCATGGAGTTTGTAATCCCTAAGCCCGGCCGAAACCCGGCTACGCAGAAAAACTTTTAAGTAAAAAAAAAATCTTTTCATTTTGGGGACTATGCATTGGCGTAGGAAGCCAACATTTCTGGGGGGGGCTAAAGCCCCCCCAGATTTTTTTGAATTTTTTGTTTTTTTTTTAATAGAAAACCCCAGACCTATTTCTGAAGCGTTCCCTATATCATGTGGTAGGTGTCCTAGAAACGAATGCCCTCCGAAAGCGGTTAAAAATTCATATTTTTTTTAAACAAATTTTGATTCTGAAGATTTTTCGGAAATTTAGAACTCCCAGATATGTTATGAAAATGAAAGATTTTTAATGTTTTTCCTATAGTAAAATCATTAGATTACTATGATTTTTTTCAAGAAAAAGTTCTGATGATTGCAAAAGTTGATGATTATTAGTCAAAATTCTCGGATTCTTTCTTCCAATGACTTTTGTCTATAAAAAACCACTTAGAATTTATAAACTTTTTTAAATCAAAGAACTTAAAATGTTTTCCTGAAATTAAAATCCTAAGATTCGGTAAAGTTTTTATTACTGACAAAAACATCATATTCATATAAAAACTTTTTGCAATAATTCAGACTATTTTTCAATAGGAAAAACTATTAGATCTAATATAATAATCATTACGAGTCCTTAAGACTCGTAGAATAATCATAACGAGTCCTAAAGACTTATTATTATTATTTATTGTTGCAAAAATTAATGAAATCATTAAATTATTAAAAAAAAATTGTGAATGATTAAAATTCTGGGGGGGCTAAAATTATTCTGGGGGGGGGCTAAGCCCCCCCCCAGACAGGGCTATCTACGCCAATGGGACTATGACCAACTAGTATAGAAGACATAACCCGAGTAAAAATTTTCTGGTCTAATCATATATAATTTGATACAATCTTATATGAGTTAATATGCTTCCGTATAAATTTATATAAAATTGTATCTATCACTTTGATACTGTTGATCCACTTTATATCGTTAGATATTGCTCCATATATGATTAGATTCGTATTTTGGTTTTGCTCATCAAATTATATAAAAATTGATATTATAAGATCAATTTGATCTAATTAGATTTGACCAAATTCAGGATCAAATTGTATCAATTTTTATATTTTTTGATCTAAAGTAATACAATTAGATATTATTTGATACAACCATTTTACGGATCAAATTAGATCTATTCAGTAAAATTAGCAAAATATTTTTACTAGGGAATCCCAATAATGGGGATTATGGCCATTTGTTACGTGGTCATTATCCCCATAAATCTGGGAATTATGTCCATTTTTTATTGGGATTAGGTCCAAATAATTTTCGGTCATAGTTCCCACTACCATTATGGGGATTATGACCGAAATGAATTTGGTCATAATCCCCATAACGAAAATGGGGATTATGTCATGTCACCGATTTTTTTGAGTGAGTTTGCGTGATTATTTTTCTCTTCATATTTCCTTTGTACCAAAAAAGGAACAAAAAAATTGTAAAATTTGGCTTAACTTAAGATTTCATTCCGAAAAAAAGCAAAAAAAATGTAAAATTTTGCTGAAAATTTTTAAAGATTTTTTCAAAATTTTAGTTTTTGAAATTTGTATAATAAGAGTTTTGTGAGTGTGAGTCAACGTGAGTGTGAGTGAAGCTTGCGTTAGTGCACGTGAGTGTGAGTTGTATTAAATTTACTCACGTGATTGTGAGTGAGTAGAAAAATATGCTCGTGAGTGTGCGTGATTTAAAAATTCCTGTCGGGAGCGTGAGTGAGTGTGAGTCAAAAATCACTTACGCGCCCATCTCTAGGTCAAACCATAGATTAACGATAAATAAGAGACATTGGTAGACCCCAAAATCAATAGACTTGATTTTTGCAGACCGGATTAAATTTATTTAGTTAAAAATGGCCTCCCCGCCATAAATAGTACCGCCCCCATTCCCCTTTATTCGACGCCCCCATTCCCCCTTATTCGATAAACTTCCTTTTTAAAATAAATAACATTGCACTGTTAAAACACTGTTAAACACTCTGTAATATAAAATGGTTTATGTCTTGGGTGCTAAAATTCAAATTTATATTAACGCACATAAAAAATTTCTGGACTTGATTTGACCTATTTTTTTAACTACCCGGTGAAAAATGTTCGTATATGGAAACATATACGAGGATATATGGCTACATATATGAAGATATATGACAATATATGAACCATATAAAGACACATATGTACATATATGAACATAAGTGTGGGCATACATAATTATGTATGAATCATATACGTCCATATACGTAAAGTGAACCCATATGTAAATATATGGCATTCATGTACATATATGAAGCATATATGATCATATATGCCCACAAATATGTTCATATACAGTCGAACCCAGTTATAACGAACTCCGAGGGACCAGTAAAAATAGTTCGTTATAAGCGAAGTTCGTTATAAGCGGGGTATATTTTTTATTAACCCAGTTTTTTTCCCAAAAAAATAGATCTAATTTTGTTTTATTTGATGTTTTTTCCGTAAATAAACTACTTATTGAGAAGAAATCATTAAAAATATTAATACATTTTATCAAAATTATAATAAAATTGCAACCTTTTGTTACTTTTATAAACATTATTGCCAATAATTTAAAAATATTTATGGAAGTTCGTTATAAAAAGGTAAATACACATGAAATTGTGTTCGTGGGACCATAATAAGCAGTTCGTTTTAACCGAGGATTCGTTACAACCGAGTTCGTTATAAAAGAAGTATTTTGTGTGAAAATTGATGCCAAAACGTCAGGACTTTAGAATTAGTTCGTTATAACCGAGAATTCGTTATAACCGAGTTCGTTATAACCGAGTTTGACTGTATTTACATGTATGCCATATATTTACATATGGGTTTACTTTACGTATATGGACGTATATGATTCAAACATAATTATGTATGCCCACACATATGTTCATATATGTACATATGTGTCCATATATTGTTCATATATGGTCATATATCTTCATATATATGTAGCCATATATCATCGTATATGTTTCCATATACGAACGTTTTTCACCGGGTAAAGTTAATCCTAATCTTAATCCGGTCAGCAAAAAACCAGCCTATTATCTAGTGTGTAAGTATTATCATTAAACAACTGTTTTGACGTTTTTAGTTTCTTCAAAAAAGTTGACATCACTTCTACTAAAATAACAACAACCGGCCGGCTGGTATCCGCATTTGGCATCAGTAGCAGCACCAGCATTCAGACAATGTTGTTTCTTGATTTTTTTTTTTTTTTTGTTTATTGTTGGTTTAATGCTGATGAAGAATTTAAATAAAAAACGAGAAGAAATAAACTACTCATGACGTCGAATCGAAAACATTTTTTTATTTGAAATTTTTTATATTATTTATTCTGTTGTTGTTGTTGCTGTTGTCAACAACAAACACTGCGTGTGCATAACCTGCAGTTATACTAAAATATGTATGCAAAAAAAATCTAACAAAAAATTTACGTTAAAAAAAAGATATAAAACAACGAAAAACTTTTGACATGTTTGTGTATTTTTATTTTGCTAAATAAATTATTTATAAAATTTAGTTGTGTGTGTTTAAGAGGAATTTCAAAGCAATTTGCACATTTTTTTTATATTTTTTTTTTTAATTTTTGTAACATAAAAGAAAGTATTTACACATTTTTAAAGTAAAATTAAATATGGCAATAATTAAAGGATCTGGCAAGGCCAAAGCATAGTTTTACAGGTGATATTTTACGCATGCACAAGTAAAAAAGTTAAATTCGGCCTTGCCAAATGTATAGATACCCTCCACAATCTAAAAAAAAGATTTTTTGCGAAAAAAATTCTTTTGAAAATAAAAAAAAATTTCGCAGAAAAATTTTTTTTTGAGAAAAAATATCGCGAATTTTTTTTTTTTAAAAGGTTTGTACTTGTAAAAATACCACTTTGTGTCCATTTTTGTTCACATATGCCAACCAGTAGTCAATTTAAGGCATTTTGTATTTTTAGGTTATGTAGAATGTACTAAAATTTTCGAGGTGTTCTTACATTTTCGCTCATAACTTCTGAACCGCTTAGCCGACTTCGCTCAAATGCAATACCAAACAACTTAGGACAACAACAAGTAAATTTGCTAAGTCTTAGTCATATATGTTTAATACTTTGGCCATGATCACCATTTCCACAGACGGACATCGCTAGAATGTCTTAGAATCGATTACTGATCAATAATATATATAATTTATGGGGCCATTTACAACCTAACCTAAAGAAGGTCATTAATAAAAATTAGTAATAGAGTAGGAGAAAACACAAAACCTTACGGTACCCCCGAATTTAGCTGAAATTCGTTTGATGAGGCATTATCTAAAACAACACGCATAGTGCGATCTCTGAGAAAACTCTGAGAAAATAAAAATAAATCTCTGAGAAATTTGCTCCTATGTCATTACAAAGTGTTAATTAACCCCGTTATAGGACATCGCCATGTAAAAGTGACAGGTCCCTTTCATAAAAAAGTATCAATCTAGTGGAATATATCGCAAAGGAAAAAGGATCAACCCTCAATTTCAACGAGAATTGTCAGGCTGCTCTAAAGGCACTCTTGAGCTACCAAATTAAATCAAAAACTGTTTTGAAGTGTTACGAGAATTTCACTTACTATGGGTACCAGGGCACGAACGAATAGAAGAAACGGAGAAAGCAGGTTAACTCGCGAAACTTGGAGCAGATGGCATAGGTAAAACCATACCCCCATGCCACTCCAGCATTGCAAACTAAAACGAAATTCCCAAGGCAAATCGAAAATGGAGGGAACTTGGGACAAGTCGTAAAAGCAGAATTTTGTGGGCATGCTATTGTACAGGAAGGACAAAATTCTTACTTTATCTCACGAAAATAAAATGTCGTAGGTTGATAACGGGACTCTGTCTTGTCGGGAGACATGCCAAGAACTTGAATCTTATTGCGGACGCTAGCTGCAAAAGGTGCGAGACACCAGGCGTCGAGGAGACCATTCAACACATCCTGTGTAGGGCTCGAATGATAAATTCAGGAAGAATTGTGGATATTGAAATCATCAGCAAGGGCATCGAACGGATTTTGCCGATTCCAAATTTGGACCCCTATAAAGAATATAATCTGAATTAGGAATTCAACATAAATAGAGGCAAATTCCCGATTGTTACAGTTTAACTGTAGCTGATACAACATCATCGCGGATGTACATTACAAGGCCACTATGTAAAGAAAAAAGGGATAGAAGCTTATTTCCAGGTATGTGAAAATCCTGTGGATCATATTATATTAGGCAAAAACATTCGGTCGATAAAAGCGAATGTGAGTATATACAGAAAAGTGATTTACTCTCAATCCGCGTATTACGCATTTTTAAATTTAAATTGGGTATAAATTTCAATTGATGTTTTCCAAATTTTATATGGGCTCCATTTTCTTAAAAAAAAAAATTGGCACCTTTGTCACCTTAAAATTTTTTAAAAAATATTTTAAAACAATTTCTAACTTCATCAACAATTCATTGAAATTGTTTTGACATTTCACACCTAACACGCAAATACAATTTACAAATTTGTTTACAATTTTTATTTTGAAGTGATTGACACTGGAATGAATGACTGAGTAAATAGTATACACTGGGGGAAATATGATACAACGGAATTATGTTGTATTTAGATAATCGAATTATATGTGGCGTCAACTTTTAGTTTAACAGCAGCCTTGGCAATATGAAGATTAACCCGTTAGCTTTTATTAAAATTATAAATGGCTCAACCTCAACGCTCTGAATGGCAAGTGCCTCATAGAACGACCTCTAAGGAAGTCAAACTATCAATAATTTCAAATTATGTTGGTCTCTACAGTCTGGAGAGCTAACAAGATGGAAACATCAAGGACTAATACAGACTCAACATAGGTGACAGGTGTCATAAAAGTATTCCTTAACCATATGGTTAATTTTTTCAAATTATTCTACGAATTAGGTTAGAAAGAGAAAGCTAATATATCGCGCCATAAGAAAAATAAATGTCAGATCTATTTTTATTGTTTCCCTCACTCCTAAGTCGTAGAAAGTGTTGCCATGTTAGCTTAAAACTAACTAAAACCCGTCTAAAATCGGTTAGTTTTTCCCCATTTTGTGTTTTAAACTCTACTGTCGAGTGTTTATGTTGAAGTTCTGTGGTAACATGTTGAAGTTCTTAATCACCTTCAAGAGCGCAGAGCATATTGCGATTTGGCGGTAGTTTTTAATGTGTATTGCTCCTCTATTTTCGAGATCTGTTTAACATTAGCATACGGTTTCTCTCGATCTCCTTTCATCTCATACTCCAGTGTTGCCATATTTTACAAAACAATAGCTAAAACACATACAGTGATGTCAATTTATTCGCATTAGCAGCTTTTGCCGTAACCGTGTTTCAGATTATAAATGCTGCATTACCAAATCAGCTGTTTTCATTTTGATTGTCAGGCAATACTATAGGACATGTCACATACTCAATTCCGTTCGGAAGTGGTGTAAGTGGTTCATTCTTAAAACGTCAAACGAATTTATTTTTTTCGGAATAAAATCACTTTTGAAAATCAAAGTGGAACTGAATTGCAAGGGAGTGGTTTAATTCCGGAAAATTATTTCGCTTTTAAAAAAAAACTTAGAAACCACTTCCGAACGCAATTTCGGATACCATTTTGTCGCAAATAAATATTCTCTATGTGTATGTTAAATTCAAATCATTGTTCCAATACTAGACAAATTCCAATTATGGTATTGTTTTGAATATGTTTTTGTTTTTGCCTACATTTAAATGCATTGAACTATGCTTTGATTTAATTTAAAAACAATTGTAATTCCAGAGCACTTCTATTGTTGTTGAAGTAGTTTAAGTTGTTGTTACTTCTGCGTTGTTAAAATGTCGATACCTTATTGATTAATTACTACATAAATATAAAATGATTGATTTGCTCATTCTTTCCATTCATTCATTATTTAGTATGTATTGGCAGTATTTTTAAAAGCAAAACATTTAAAATTCCTCAAACAATAGCATAGGTGTGAATTCATGAAAACGCCTGATGTAATTGACGACTAGGACCACTACCAGGTTAAAACAAAAGTTCATACTTTTAGTATTTTGAAATCTGCCCGACTAGACCAAATCTTAGGAATCACAAACCCACAGTTTTTACACAAAACTCAGGAAGAGATTTTTAAGTAGAGAAGTCGGTGTGATCTGGGAGTTCTTCTAAACAAGGCACACATACAAAATTTTTGAAATTTGAAATTGGCTTCTCTGCTGAGTGTAAGTTTCTTAGAGTACTCCTTAAGACTTAAAATCGAGCAACTGGTTGAAAGTGTAACGATCTTTTAAGCTACTACACAAGATATCAATTTTATTTGAATTTTCGTTGGCATTTAATTTTGTCTCTGCTGTTGGCCAAACTAAAGCTATTGTGGGGATATCGGAGATGTCATTCAACTGCACAGATCCTCAGCCTGAAATACGCGGACATCGGCAGAGATAGTATTCGACAATCTTCACACTTTTCGCGTTTCTACAACACCGTCTCGACACAATACATATGTTTTCGATTTCAGCCCATCTTTGATAAATCATAAGAAACTGTAAGGTAGTTCCAAATCTTCCCAGATCATAGGTCTTTATTCAGAAAACGACTGGCTCGTCACTATACATATGTTTTCGATCTCAGCCCATCTTTGGTTAGTCAGTTAACTAGTCGAGCACCTTTTAGTTTCGTAGGAATCTGTGAGGTAGTTCTCATTTAAGCAAGATCTTTGTTTCCTGGGATGTAATTGTGTATTCCGATTCGAAAAGAGAAGCTTTTCGAACGACATTTTTGGTTCCAATTTAAAGTACCTAAAATAATTTTTATTCGACCGAAAATCTTTTGGCATATTAATGTTTATCCTTTTATTCTAAAAATAAACAAAAAAATATTTTTCTCATAGCGAGTTACATTTTACAAAGGATCAAAATTTTCCGAATTCGAACATTTTCTTTCAAATCGAATTACACAATTACCCCCCTGTTAACTTACTTCGCTGAAGAGAATTGATTCTAAAAAGTGAACTTTCCCTTGGGCATCTTTCAAACAATACCACAAGTCCCAATTTACTTGTAATCACAATGGAATCGAGAGTATGTAACTCGAAACCTTAGGACAACAAGATTCTGTTTTCTTAAAGAAATAGCCACAAATAGAACCTTGTTGTCCTAACGTCGCGAACTATCAACTATATTGTGGCGAAATATCTTCGTAGCTAACTAGTTGAGACCGAATATGTTGCCAATAACCGCAGTTAACATCCATTCTCGAGCAATGAAAGTCCCAGGGCACCGGGAAATTCTAGAAAATTGCAAAGCCAATATGAAAGTCGAATGTTCACAGAAACTACTCACTCTTCCCCCCTCCCGTACCATAATTTTCTGTTCCTTTAATGTAATGCCAAAATCTATAGCTTTGTTTCTCGTGGAAGACTTGGCATGGATTCCGATAAGACAATGACCAGTTAGTATCCCAGTCAGAGCTCGGCATTCCCTTCTCGAAAGTGATAGTAGATATTTAGTTTTCCCTTGATCATAAGTTGGCCACAAAATTCTGCTGATTTTGCATGTTGTCAGTTCTTTCCACTTCCTGTTTGCCTTTGCAACATTGATGGAATTCCGTTTAAGTTTATAGAGTTGAAGCGGTGGTAAAACTGGCACCATGGTACCTTTACCAACAGCTCCAAGTTTTGCGAGTTCATCTGCCTTTTCATTTCCCTGTATTCCGTTGTGTCCTGGTATCCATAATAAATTAACCTGGTTGTGTAGACACAACATCTGCAAGTTCTCGTAACATTGTAAAACTATTTTAGATTTAATATAATATCCTTGAAGAGCCTTAAAGCGGCCTGACTACGTAAAAATGTATGGTAGTTCCCTTTGTTTCCCTGATATGTTCCACAGCTTTAGTTATGGCAACTAATCAGCCTGAAATATGCTCGAGTCCAAAGGTAGGTTAAAAGAAAAGTTCTGGTTCTGAAGAGTTGCAAACTTTCAAACCCTTTTTTGCCGTTTCCCTTAATTTTCTGGTCAGAGATATGCTTCCTTGGAATCTATCGAGCTGAACAATCTCTCTGATTTGTCAGATGTCGAAATTCAATATCTCCGTGGTGGCCTGCTGTTTGTTTTGTATCGAATAAACCAATTTGAATTGCAAACCAAAAATCCAAGTTGTCACTAAACCGGTTGATAAAGCCAACTTTGCAAGAAATTCTGTCTTGCCGGAATGCAATTAACGACTGCCCGAACTCGAGAGGGTATCCCATACTACGTCCAAGATATGTTTTCGATCTTTATGTAAATAAGTCACCAGGGTCGGATGGGGTACCAGCACCAGCACTAGTGCTGAAGCTGTTCTGTTCGATGTTAGCACTTTCACTAGCTAACCTTTTCATTGCGCCATACCGTGCAGGAGTCATTCCCGCTTGTTGGAAGGTTGCCAATGTACAGCCAATCTCTAAAAAGGGAGCGGTAAACAAACCTGATAATTGCCGCCTAATCGTAATCTGCTCAGTGTTGTCGAAGGTAATGAAGAGTATGGTAAATTTCCTTCCTTTGAAGTATTTAGAGGCTAACTTTGTTTTAAGTGATCGAAAGTATGGTTTTCGCGGAACTCGTTCTACTGAATATCTGTTGGCGTTTTTTTTCGGAACGGTTGAGTCGTTCGATCCATCATTTTGGAGAAAGTTGTTTGCTGTAGATATTTCCAAGGCGTATTATTGTTTGTGGCACAGTGCTCCCATATCTGTGCATGCCTTTGGTGTCGACAATGACTTCTCTCGATTTCGAGTAGAGATGGGAGCTGTTCACATGATTTGCGTGATTCACGTGAATCACGAGTGAGTGTGGGTTACTTTTATTTAAACCGCGTGATTGTGAGTGAGCGTGAGTTGAAAAAAAATCTGCGTGAGTGATTAGTGAGTGAGTCAATTATTTTTTGCGTGATTTAATTTTTTGATTTTACTTAATTTTCTGTTTTTTTTTTTTCATTTGTCATTCTTTTTCCTTTTTGATGTTGATGGAAGAAGGCAGATCACGAATGACACACTTAATCAGGACCTGTCGGCAATCTCCGAGTGGGGTCTTTCGATTGGGGTCAGGTTCAATACACGTTAGACCCAATGTTATATGTTGGCCCACAGGACCGTGGAGCCAACAGCGTAATATGTACACGTGGATGGTATAGATATCGAAGAAACGGACACTCTTGATATTCTGGGCATGAATATCAATTCAGTGTGATGTCCGTTGGAATGAGCACATTTTTTAGGTGTCGAACGAAGCATTCAAGTTTCTCGATTTTTTAAAACGGTGTAAGAAGTACTTCACCTCATTCGACCTCCTTAAGATTTATACCACCTATTTATATCCGAACGAAGACGGAATACAACTTCTATATATGGGCAGGGGCTTCAAAGCCTATTTCGGAGCTCTTGGACTGTGTGCAAAGGAGGACGTTGATGCTTATCCATGCAATAGGGTATCCAGCTCTATTGACTAATTCACAGATCATCGTCGAAATGTGGGTTGTGTGACCCCGTTCTATTAATATTATCATGGAAAGCGTTCTGCTGAGTTTTTGTTGATAGCACTCGGTTGTCTAATAGATCACATTCGTTTGTTGTCAATTGTAGAGTTGATCGCACGTCGCATTGCAGAGATATCAATACAATGCACTGCATTAGTAGGGACATCCCCTAAGTGTTGGTTCAAAATAAAACAAAAACTATTTCGCAATAGGTTACTGGGAGTTTATGGGAGAAGCGATGAAATTTTTGGAGGATGTATTAAAACGTTCAATTGAAGTTCTTTTTTGTAAAAAACTGAAATGTGAGCACCTTTTATACCTTTCGCGGCTTTGAAAACCAATGATTTTGGAGATCTTTGTGTTTGGGCCGATGATGAATCGGTTTTATGTAGTTCATAGTTCAATAGGTTTTATGTAGTTCATAGGAGAAGCGATGGTAAGTTTTAAGGATGTATCAAAACGTTCTATTAAAAGTTTTGATGTGTGTAAGAAAACTGAAATGCGAGCACCTTTCATACCTTCTGCGGCTATGAAAAGCAATGGTTTTGGAGATCTTTGTGCTTGTGCCGAAAATATCTGTTACAACTTCTAGTGTCATTAGATGGCCCATCTGCATCCTATACTGATCTACTTGGGATTTCGATCTTAAATTTAAAAGATAATTTACTTCGATGCCATCTTAAAATATGACTTAATTCGTTGCTAAAGTTAGAGACGACACAATATGTTAATTAATATACATTGTGTCATCTTTAGCTTAGAATTTACTTAAGTATCTTTTCTGTGTATTTATATAGCTCTAAATATCTTACTCGTCTAAATGCTCTTCAATAATTCTAAGATTTTTATTTTTGTTTTTTTATAAAATTTCTAGCAACTATGTTTGGATAATAAGCCTGACGAAAGATGTTACGGATTATGTTTGCCCCCCTCCTGCTACTCTAGCACAACTTTCTATTTTTTTCATTCATCCAAACATTATGCAAAATAAGCTAAAATTAATTTATTCTAATGAGGAAATTGCGTTTATTATTGTTATTGTTGTTATAAATATTTATCTCATCTTTTTATGTATTATTCTTTTATATCTGGTATGCGTATCTGGCATATTATAACACTTGATATATCAGCATCATCACCAACATATCAACATCATCATCTCGTTGAAGTTATTTTAAAATGGAATTAAATTTAAGTATACTTGTCTTTAATAAATTAATTTATGTTTAAATTCTATTTAAGGGAGTAATATTTAAGCAATGTTTAGAATTTTGTTTAATATTTAAATGGGAAAATTTAATGAAAGAATGTGAAATGTTGTGGGAATTTGGATTATGACTTCATAATTACACAGCTTAACAAAAAAAAAGTCCCAGAATCTAGACTCACTAATCTCTGCGTATTTTGACTTCAATTCTGAATTCAATTCCGCCATCTGAATTGAGTTCTATCGTTGGGTTTTTTTTTTGTAATCTTACAAGGAAAGTATTGCAAAGTCCACAAAATCTAGCAAAGTCCGGAAAGTGAACCTAACTGATTTCTGTGAAATTTATACACAAGATAGAGAACGAAATCTAAGAAATATCTGTCTGAGCTTATTACCCATAATTCAGTTTTTTCCAATGTTCACTTTGCGGACTTTTCTTGTGGGATTACAAGAAAACACAACGATAGAATTCAATTCTGATGACGGAATTGAATTCAGAAACTAGTGAGTCTAGTTTCTAAGTCAGAACCTTTTTTGTGGGGCTGTAATATTAATTGAGTAATTTCATAATTTCTATACCCTCCAACTTCAGTATGGGGGTATACTCACTTTATTATTCCATGTGTAACGCATCGAAATATCGCTCGGGGACCCCATAAAGTATATATATAATTGATCCATGATCGATCCTAAGATGTACGAATGTCCGTCCGTCTGTCTGTGGAAAGCACGATGCAGTCCAAACTTAAAGAGCTGGACTTCTGAGGTTTGGCCGAATATGTCTTTTGGTAATAGGCTGGTTAAGTCCAGAAATGGGCAAAAAGTTCCCCTTGAAGAAATAAGTACACTTAATGAGCTCGTTATTACCATCGAGAGATCGCTTTTGGTAAAGAAGTACACTATGGTAGCCTTTCCTTATATAGAGGGGGCTTTTAATAATGTCATCCCAGACTTGATAATTGTGCCATTGTCTGGTCTGGGAGTGAAGCGTGGGATCGTTTAAAAGTGGAAAATCTTCTTGCCAATAGACGTATAAGGTCTGAATTGGGAGCGTCTGTCATCACACCACAACACAGGGAGGTGTTCTTTAGCCACTTCATTGGAATCTGGCATTTAATTCAATGCTGCTCTCTCTAGCAGTACGTGGTTGTAATGTTGTCGCATATTCCGACGATGTCGCGATAGCGGTAAAGGGAAAGCACCTCGCAATATTGAGGGACATTTTTCAGGGTTCTCTGAAATATGTGTCTTAATGGCAAGATAGTGTGGTCTGGGAGTTAATCAAAGTAAAGCAGAGCTTGTCTTGGAAAGGAAAAATAGGATTCCTACTTTTGATCCTGTTTCTCTGGACGGAAATGAAATCAAGGAATGTCGACTTTAATAGGATGTGCAGAATTTCAAAGTGGGGACATCATATAGTTATGCTGCAAAAATGAAAAACAATATGCTGCAAAAAAAAATTATGCTGCAAGTTGATTTTCAGGCGCAATATTGAGGAACGAAAAGGACTATTGGATAACAATGGTGCTTTAGGCCAAAAGTCGTTCATTGGATTTACACAGCAGTGGTGCATCCAATTCTGCTGTATAAAATCATTGGCTGGTGGCCTGCTTTAGAGACAATGGGGAACTGTGTCTTTATCACGATGCTACAGAGAATGGCAACTATGTGCATCACTGGTGCTCTTCGTACTACACCTACGGCTGCATTAGAAATCGTATGCGGTTACGTTGAAAATTCTACTGAATAGCACACTGCAATGGATGAGCAGAGATTGTGATCATAACGCGATCTTAAAGAAGATAACAATATCACAAAATGTGGACTATGTTCCCTCTATGAGCCTTTTTAAGCGCCACTTTATCACAATGATGCCATCCAGGAAGTCTTGGATAAGGAGCATTTCGGGTAGTAAAGCCTCCATATATGTTTACACAGGTGGATCGAAGCTACACGAACAAGTGGGATTTGAAGTCTATTCGGAAGTCTATTGGATTGAGACTCGCTCGAAGATTGGTATACCTCTTAAAACTTGCAAGCAATGTCTAATGCTTTCTGTGCATCAAATGAATTTTGCCGCAGTTGCATGGATGAGGAGGAGTTGAAACTATCGAACACTTTATATGTCATTGTCCACACTTTCTGGTCAGAGACCTGGTTTAATGGGTTCTAGGGAGCTGCACGACCTTTCTGATTTGTCGGATGTCAAAATTCAATATCTTAGAAATTTCATTAGGAGCTCAAATAGGTTTAACGGCAGGGACTAGTAGGGAAACCCCATTACCGTCCTGTGGTATCACAACGGACCTCAGAGTCTATGTGTGTTGACGTCAACGATTAAAGAGTAATGCTAGTTCATCCATTCCAACTCTTATAAATAATGATTAAATATACACTAACTCGGTTGATTAAGCCCACAAATTTGCTGAACTTTTTGCAAGGAATTCATAATTGCCGGAAGGTGATCAAATTCTGCCCGAACTTGGAAGGGTATCCTGTACTTTTCTCAAGATTTTCCTTCGAGCGCGTGCAGTTAAAAGAGTTCTTGCCGAGATCAATGTAAATAAGTTGGAAAAAACGTCCTCGGCATTTTTATTTTTTTTTTTTTCATTTTGTAGTGTATAAAAGATTTCGAACAGCAGAATTTAACACTCTCACTTGTTTGTTTTAAAATAAGTCCCAACAGACAGATTTTTAGTGTCATCTGTGTTTATTTAAAAAACCATTATCATCTTCACACCTTATTTTCAAGGCGAACTTGTGACTAAGTTGTGACTAATTATCAAAACCTTTCTTATTTAGCGATCATGAAAGAAATTGTCACTTTTTCTGATGTTCAATGTATGTATTTTTATTTATTTAGATAGATTATGCCAATGGCGATCCTGCGAACTATACACGAGAAAGATAATGTTAGGTACATGTCATTGTTGCTATAGTTACTAAATATATTCGTACTTCTATCATGAATACTCCCTTTAAAATTTTAAATATTTCAATTGTTTTAAATAATTATGTATACATAATTGTAGACCACACATTGTTGATTGGCATTTCAGGTATTGTTGGTTAAAATAAATTTTTAATATTTCCTACCATTTGCAAATAAATTTTACATTGTACACACAAAAAAAGAACAAAAAAAAATATATAAAAATTCAATCCTTCTGTTTCAGTTGAAAAATCATGCAACTACAAACATTAAAAAATTAATCATAAATTTTGAATGACTTTCGGAGGCAAAATATTTGTTTAAATTATGTGTTTAAATTCGATAAAAGGAAAACAAATGTATTTTACATAATAAACCTACATTTTAATGTTTTCATCAACAAAATAGTATAAAAAAATAATGTATTGTTCTTGTTTTTTCGCAGTTAAAAAAATTATACGATTTTTTTTAGAGTTTTATTGACTTTTTTTATAAACTTAACTACACTTTAAAGGCGAGTTAAATGTGTTAAATATTAAGTGAGTTACTGCTACTGGAATCTTTTATGATTTCAAGATATTGTTTTCGGAAATTATGACATTTTTATCAGATGTTGTTAAATTCAACCCTAAGGCATAGTTTCGCAGATGTCAGTTAAACTTGATCTAGATTTGAGCTAGGTTAGGCTTATCTCTCTGACCTGGGGCCTCTTATAGACCTGTTTTAAGTACTAAACGTTATCAATTTACAAAACTTGGGCAACGTACCTACTTAGCGAATGTCAAAAGACTCATTATTTTGAGTATATTTTTTTCAGATCTCGTAACGTTACGCTGAAACAATCTTCTTCTTTAATGGTCTGAGTACTTCATTAAGGATCCTACTTTGAAATGTCGATATCGTTAGTCACGATATTTGCTGCCTGCTACTTCTATAGGCAGTGATCTACTCTATGTTTCTTAAATGACAGATTATACTTCAGTATGATTTTTAAATTTCAATATTAAAAAAATAATGATCTTATAGGATGTTAGGGATTTAAAATCATAATTTTACAATTTCCGTTTAAAAATTTAAAATTTGAATGTAACGGCAAAATTAGCATTTGAAAATTTAGAAAATATGTTGTTGTAGTTTATTTTCCGTTAAATTTATTTGTTCATGGAAATAATATTTGAAAATATTTCACAATAACGATAAATTTTTTTTAAGTGTATAAATTGCAAATAATTTTGCACCTCTTTTCTCTTAGTGTTGCCACTTTGACACTTCATAATCGATAACTTCTTCGAGATCAGTTATCAATTCTCTTTTATTATAATTCTCCTACGTACATACATACGTTCTCCTTAAAATGAGCTGTTCATAATACCGTTAGGACACATAAATGTCTATACCAGTAGGTGGCCTAGTAATTGGCAGAAAATTAAAATGAGACATGTGGTTTGATTTTTATAAAGTGCGGTCGATTGATTGAACAGTCGGAAAAATTTGTTCAAAATTTTTTTTTATTAATACACGTGCCAAAGAACAATTAAAAAAAACGTTTAAAGAAATTAATGTTAATAAAGTTAATCATTATGGACACATAATTTAACCCTATACATAATTAAAACAAATAAATATTTGCTAAAAAAATTTTATAAATAAATGATCAATATAAAATCGTAATGATCATAAGCATTAAAAATAAAACTACAAATTAAAAATCAAAGACAACTACAAATTACAACAACAAAGTTAAAATTATAAAAACTTTAATTCTAAAAATGTTAACGTGTTAAAACCCTTAAAACTACAAGAACTTTTATTATAAAAATGTTAACAAGCAAAAAAAAAAAAAAAATGTTAACAAATCAAAAGACCCTTAAAATACAAAAACCAACTATATAATGTTACCAACCAGAAACATTTACTAAAACATCTTAAAATGTTAAATAACAAAAAAAAAGAACTTTCAAACGCAAAAACATAAATTATAAAATGTTAACAAACAGAAAATTTACAAAAATGTTTAAAATGTTAAAGTGAACGTTAACGATTTTAAAAGACATTAAAAATACAACATTAAATAAAACATTTTATAACTTTAAAAATGTTAATACAAATTACAACAAACTAAAATTACTTTAAAAACTACAAAAGAAAAGAAAAAGCTAACAGACCGAAAGAAGAGAGAAAGCTTAGTAAAGAGAGAAGGAAGTTTTACATGCAGAAAAGAAGAAGAGAGAATTCAACTATATAAAAAAATCTAAGGCTAAGTTAAAAATAAGAAATAAGGTAGTAAGTAGAAATGAAATTAAAAGTAGAATAGAATATAAATAATTTTTCTAAAAAAATTATTATAATACAATTATTATATTTTTTATTTTTCTCTATAATTTTACACCCTACATTAATTTTTGTTTTATTAAAATACCCATGTTAAAATTACAATTTTTTTTAAGACCCATTTATTTCATGTTTGTTATTATTGAATTTTAAATAAACATAAAATTATAAACATGAATTTCTAACTACTTTTCTTGTTGAGAAATGAAAGCGAACGTAAAAGTAGGTATGATAAACAGTGATAAATTA
Organism: Pegoplata infirma; assembly: GCA_963921195.1. Taxonomy (NCBI): domain Eukaryota; kingdom Metazoa; phylum Arthropoda; class Insecta; order Diptera; family Anthomyiidae; genus Pegoplata; species Pegoplata infirma. Next base: position 180,031,940 of record OY992538.1, on the reverse strand, counting down.
ACGTAATGGGGTAATCGCTAAAAGAATAAGAGTGTTCATGATTACCGCACAATGGGCAAGCGGCCAGATAATTTGCACTCTTTGTGACACTTACATCAAGTCACCCTACACTTGGTAGTATGACATATGACTCATTCATTTTAATAAGCGCTTTGATAAGCTCGTTTAACTTTAGTGGCCCATGTTTACATGGCATGGCATTTATTACTATGATTACGCGGCGATGAATCTGGGTCAAGAACCACGCCACATATGGTAGAGCTAGCCGAAATTTAATCTTATGCCTTTTCAACCCTCATTTGCGCATTTTTAAATCTTTAACGGAAAATTTTATATTTTCAATGAACCCGCGCGTAACAAGGACAATAGCCCAGTTGGAAAATATGTCACGGTGGAAATTTCCACAGTGATTGCTTGAGGAAATGTCTTCAGGTTCTGACAAATCATATGTAATCCTTGATGACATGTCCTAACATTGTCAGCACTGAATGTTTGCTTTAAGAGTGTAGATAATTCCTCTAAGACGTCTAAAAGGAAATGTCTTCAGAATAGCATTATATTAAATTAGAATTTAATATCTGGGCAACTCTTCAATTTCCATGAAAAAGATGGCAATATTATCGATTTATTTAAAATAAAATTAAAATCTAACAAGTAGAATAAAAGTTATAAATAGACAAACAATTTTCAAAATAAAGTTTGGAACAAGTAGTTAGGTATGGGACTAATTAACTGGAGGTTCCAGGTTCAAATCCAGTTGGGACTAAAAAAGGCGAAAAGTTTTTTCTAAATATGAGAAAGACAATTTATAAAGGAAAATAGATGAAAGTAAAAACTAAAGGAAATACGAAATTTTTTTGTATTTTCGCATAACCTACGTCAGTCATTTCCCCAAAGAAGTCTTAGGTGACATGTCCTCAGAAGGTCAGCCCTGACCACTACTGACTTTGAGTGCGGACATTTTGAAAATTTGTATGAAACTGTCCTCAACCCAGTACATAGAGATGTCTTGTGGATGTCAGCAGTGACTCTGACATGTCACCGCTCCGTCACTGAGGATGGCTCGAGGACGTTGCCAACTGGGAGGAAACCTCCTAGACTGGGTGGTATAAGTCTAGTGGTAAAATATCATACGAAGTACATAGGGGTAATATTGGGTAGTAAACTTACGTGGAAACTCTATGTGGACGAAAGAGTCAAGAGGGCCACAAACACGCTCTATGCATGCCAGAAAATGCTAGACAAAACTTGGGTCATTTCACCGAAACTCACTTATTTGATTTACACTGCTATAGCTAGACCAATCTTTCTCTATGAGGTTCTCATTTGGTGGACTGCACTAGACAAGAAACCCTACTGTAAACGCTTAGAGAGTGCACAAGTCTTGAACTGTGTATCACAGGAGCAAGGAAATCTGAAATTCGCTTGAATGTAACTAGTCGCTGTCGTTAACCCAATTTGAGCTTTTTATGAAACTCCTTAGATATTGAAGTGGTCGATAATTTCCAACTCCTCTCTATCCATGCAACTCCGGCAAAAGTCATTCGACGGTACATTTAACCGCTCTGCGTGCTTCCCTATAAGACAGTGTCCGGTAATTATAACAACCACCGTCGAAATCTCTCCTCCTGGAAGCGACATCAGCTCCCTTGTGAGCTTCTGATTAAGAGAATGCCAAGTATGTCGTGTTGTCTTACACGTCCATCCATTTGCCCATCTTTGATTAGTCTCCGTCGCGGAACAAAGCCGTAGGTTTTGCTTGCAAGTTTCTAGGGGCATACCAACACAATCCAATTCTGTTGGCACCTGTAAGATAGTTTCCAGTCTTTCAAGCTCATCGGCTTTGCAATTCCCTGGAATGTCTCTATGCCCTGGCACCCACATGAATCGTATGTCAAACTACTTGGCCATCGCATTTAAAGACGTGCAGCAGTTAAGGGCAGATCTTGTTTTCAGAAACAATGACTCAAGGGACTTGACCGCGGCTTGGCTGTCAGAATATATGTTGACTGCAGTTGTAGACAATACATTGCAGCTTAACCAGTCAGCATCTTCCTTTATTCCCAGAATCTCTGCCTGGTAAACACTGCAATGATCCGGCAATATTAGAGCCAGGTTCAACCCAAGCTCCTCCGAATATACTCTAAAGCCCACTTGTTCGTGCAGCCTCGATCCATTCGTGTTAAAACTTATGGGGGCTCCACTATCCAGAATTTCCCTCATCCAAGACTCTCTGGATGGTATCATAGTTGTAAAGTGGCTTATAGATGGAGCACAGTTCACATTTTGTGGTATTGTTATCTTCTTCAAGATCGCGCTATGGCCAAAACCGCTGCACCTTCATTGCAGTGTGCTATTAGGTCGAATTACCGACGTAGCCGCATACTGCCTACCCAATATGTCCAATGGTATCAGGTAAAGGACGATTTCTTAAGCAACCGTAGGAGGGAGGGAGTAAGAGTTGCGGATTTTTGCCCGGAACTGTGCATTGTAAAAACTTCATGATGACTGCAGTATATTCCAGGCAGAGATTCTTGCGACCAAAATGGCGGCCGATATTTTACTAATAGGGTTAACAACCCAAATATTAGCTTCATCAAGGCAATTTCTGCAAATTACACATATTTAAAAAATTCCCCAAGAGTGCAAAGACCCTATAGATCGACTAAGTACCAACGGAAGAGTACATACATATCAGGCGCGGATCCAGGAATTCCATTTGGGGGGGGAGATTTTTTTTATAAAAAAAATTTTATGTTTGGTTGGAAAGGAGGGGGGGGGGGGTGTTGTGAGAATTTTTTTTAATATTTTTAATATTGAGTTACAAATTAAAAACCAAAAAATAAAGTTTTTTCTAAAAGAAGAGACGATTATAAAATTGACCAGTAAAATCTAAAATTTTTTAAATTTGTTGTATGTAGGTTTGTATAGAAAAATATTAATATGATGACTTTTCAGTCACAAAAACTGGTTTATGACAGTCATATCCACTCACAGCTGTGAATCGACCCATAAAATTTTACATAAAAAGACTTATTTTTAAAAAAATTTTTTTTTTTTATTTTTTTTTTTATTAAGAATTAACATATAATTTCAAATCATATACTAATTTTACCTAACCGAGAACTGGTAACAATGACCTTCGTCTCGTTGTAGCGAAACAGACCAAGGCCTCTGGTGGGAATCGAACCCACGACCCCCAGACTCATAGGCTAGCACGCTACCAACTAGCCTACTGGGGCGCCTTTTTAAAAAAATTATTTTCATACTAAAAGTTTAATATTCCGAAAAAAAACTTTTTAATAAGAAAAGGGTTTTTATGCATGTTTCTTCACAAAATTTCTCAGATGTTGAAACATTTTTAGCACAGAAAATAGATTATAAAATATTTTTCATTTAGAAAATAACCCATTTTTAAGATATAAAAATGTTCAGATTTTAAACCCATTTGATATAAAAATTCTCAGATCGAAGTTTTCTTATAGAAAATGTCTCAGTTTTTTTAAACTTTATTTTATAGAAATAATCTGAGATTCTGAGAGATTCTTCCTATAATTTTTTTTTTCAAATTCCGATAAAATTTTCTTATAAAAAATCTTTGAAATAATTCTCGTTTAAAGTAATCCTCAGATTCTAAGAAATTTTTCTTATACAAAAATTCTCAGAACCTGAAACATATTTCGCAAGAGAAAATTGTCAGATACTACAAAAGTATCAGTTTTTAAAACATTTTATAAAAAAATTTTGATACACTTTTCTAAAAACAAAATCTTAAATTGTATAGCATTTTTCAATAGAAAAATTTTACGTTTTTTGCCACCTAATGTTTTCTAAAGCAACTTCTTAGATTCTGAAAAATTTTTCATATAGATAAACTATTATTGGACAAGAGAAAAATTTTCGTATTAAAATTCGAAGATTCTAAAAGATTTTTCAAACACAGAAATTCTAATATTCTTAAAAAATTGTCCATAAAAAAAATTAAGATTCGGAAATATATTTCTCCATAGAAAAACTCAGATTCTGAGAGGGTTTTTTGTGGAAATGTTGTCCGATTCTGTGAATTTTTTTTTTGCAGAAATTTTTTTTTGGCAGATTCTGAAACATTTTTCCTAAGAAAAAATTCTCAGCTGCTGAGGGATTTTTCCTATAGAAAAGTTATTAGACATTTTTCCTAAAATTTGAGGTAATTTTTTAATAAAAAAATTCTTTCATTCAGAGTCAAAAAAGTATCAAAAATTTTCTATATATGAGGCATTCCACACCAAATGTCCCGCTACAGAAAAACATGTGTCCCGTAAATTTCTGAATAGGTTATTTGGATAACCCTATATGGAACTAAGAAAATTGCGTTTTTGGTTTTTCTAATTTTTTAAAAACTGGGCTTAGAAGGTGTGGTCAAATATTGGAAAAATGGTCAAATTTGTGGCGAGTTGCCTTGATTAAATATTTATCACATTAAAACGGAATGCACCACAATCTCAAAAATTTAAATTCTTATATAGTTTTGTATGGGCTATCGATTAAATTTTTTTTTTTGAAAATTTTCAGAACCCGTTCTGAAATTTTCCATTTTTTAAAAATGTCAATTTATTAAAAAACATGCCACTTTTAGATGTTTGTCCATCCACACAAAAAAATTCAGAAACACGTTCGTCTTTTTTGTCGAGAAAATCGCATTTGAACTTTAAATTTCATAACAATTTTGTAATTTGCTTGTATTTTCTTGATTTAAGTGTTATTAATTGCATAAATATTACTCATTCGCAACGTTAAATCAAAGAAATACAAGCAAATTACAAAATTGTTATGAAATTTAAAGTTTAAATGCGATTTTCTCGAAAAAAAACGAAGAACGTGTTTCTGAATTTTTTTGTGTGGATGGACAAACATCTAAACTTAAAAAAAAAAAGTTTAAAAAATAAAAAAAGTGGCATTTTTTTTAATAAATTGATATTTTTAAAAAATGGAAAATTTCAGAACGGGTTCTGAAAATTTTCCAAAAAAAAAAAAAATTTAATCCATTGCCCATACAAAACTATATAAGAATGTAAATTTTTGAGATTGTGGTGCATTCCGTTTTAATGTGATAAATATTTAATCAAGGCAACTCGCCACAAATTTTACCATTTTTCCAATATTTGACCACGCCTCCTAAGCCCAGTTTTTGAAAAATTGAAAAACCAAAAACGCAATTTTCTAAGTTTCGTATAGGGCTATCCATACAACCTATTCAGAAGATTACGGTACACGTGTTTTTTTTCGCTGGACATTTGGTGTGGAATGCCTCATATACATGCGCGTGTACAAGGGGGGGGGGGGGGGGGGGGGGGAGGGGAAATTTCCCCCCCAGACCAAATTTCAAAAAGAAAAAAAAAGGAAAAAAAGAAAAAAAGAAGAAAAAAAAAAAGAATGAAAAGGAAAGGAAAGAAAAAGAAAGAAAAGAAGAAAAAAAGAAAGAAGGAAATTTTCTAAAAAATTTTCCGAAGGAAAAAAATGTCGAAGTCAAAAAATTTTTCATAGAACAAAATCTGAAAATTTTTAAATTTTGTAAGGAAAAAGTGAATTAATCTGAAAATTTTCTGTCAATCTTATTATGAATTTTGGCTTAAACAAATTACTTAGAATATGTTTTTTTGTATAGAAAAATGTTACAGGATCTTAATTTGGTTTATATAAAAAATATTTGTCTTCTACATAGCAATAGGAAAAATATCTTAAAATCTTAAAAATGTTGATAGTCGAACATGAGTAAAACTATTTAAAAAACTTTTTTTTCTAACAAATAAACTTTTTCTAAAGAAAAAATTCTCATAATCTGAGACTTTTTTTATGTGAAAAAGGTCTCAAAATTTATTTATAGGAAAAAGGTCACAGAAGAATTTTTCTATGGGGAAAAAGTCTCAGAATTTCTGAATTTTAGACTTCTTTTAAGGAAAAAGGTCTCAGAATCTGAGTCTTTTTTAGAAAGAAAAAAGTCTCAAAGTCTGAGACTTTTTATTGTTGAAAAATAGTCTCAGAAGTTGAAACTTACTGAATTGTTAGAAGGTCGAAGAATCTGAGACTTTTTCTACGGGAAAAAGGTCTTAGAATCTAAGACTTTTTTTATTAGAATAAGGTCTCAGAAAATCAGACTTTTTCTATAGGAAACAGGTCTCAGAATCTATGACCTTTCTATAGGAAAAATGTCTGAGACGTTTTCTATAGGAAAAACATTTCCGAATCTGGGACTTTTTCTTTAGAAAAGGGTCACCGAATTTTAAACTTTTTCTGAAACTTTTTCTTTAGGAAAAAGGTCTGAGAATCTGAGCTTTTTTCTTTAGGAATAAGATCTCAGAATTTGAAACCTTTTCTTTAGGAAAAAGGTCTTAGAATCTGAGACTTTTTCTATAGAAAAATGGTCTCAGAATCTAAAATTTTTTCAGTACGAAACAAATATAATAATCAGAGATCTCTCTATAGGAAAAATGTCTCAATAATGGTTTATAATATGAGAATTTTTCTATAGTAAAGTGTCTCAGAATCTTAGACTTTTGCTGTGGAAAAAATTCTTAGAATCTGAATTAGGAATCGAAAAAGTCTCAGATGCTGACACATTTTCCCTATAAAGAAAATTGTTTACGAAAAATGTCACAAAATCTCATATTTTCTATGTAGGAAGAATTTCTTCTATTAAAAATTCTCAGATTTAGACTCTTCTTATGTATACGAAAAATATACAATTTTCTTTTAAATTTCTTTTAAAAATCTGAAATTTTTTCTTTAAGAAAAATGTCTCAGAATCTGAAGAAAAGTCTTATATTCTGAGACATTTTCCCTATAAAAAACAATTTTTTTCAAGAAAAATGCCTCAACATCTGATATTTTCTATGTAGGAAGTATTTCTTCTATTAAAAAATGCTCTTCTTATGTATACGAAAAATATACAATTTTCTTTTAAAACAAATTAAAAAAAATTTATCTAAACGAAATATGATCATGAAAAACAAACCTCCTTCAGCAAAAATTAATAAATTTGATGATTTTATAGCTTTCCCATCACTTTTTTGCATAAAAAACGTATTCCTTTTTTTGCTCTTCAACAAAGCTGAATTTATGATTTTTTTTTTCCAACTTAAAAAAAATTTCCCCCCCCAAACCCAAAAGCTGTACCCGCCACTGCTCATATATAAAGTCTAGAATTCTGAGACATTTTTCTACAACAAATATTTGAGATAATACTTTTTCTTAGGATAGAGGCTGTGTTTGCTGACGTTAATCACATACACACACACATACCTCTCCTGAGGATTTTTGTGTATCCTGGTCATTTTCTTTGCAACTTCGTTCCTTTCCCTTCCTTTTTTTTCTTTTTTCCTTCCCTTTCCTTTCCTTTCTTTTTTTCTTTCTTTCCCTTTCCTTCCTTTCTTTTTTCTTTTTTGAAATCGTTTTGGGGGGGGGGGGGAGAAATCCCATTCTCCCCCCCCCCCTGGATCCGCGCCTGTACATATAAAGGGTCGTCTTAAGGTATGCTGGGCCTTTGGGTACACAAGAATTTGGGACAGGAAAGTTAGAAGTCGCAAAAACAAGAAAGAAACATTTTTTTGTTATGATTTTATATTTATTATGTTTCATTGCTACAAATTAAATTCATGTTATTCACTGTTTTATGAAATAGAATCTACAAAAATATGTTTTAAGTAGGGTTTTTCTAGATCGAGGCCACAGTTCTTCACAAATTAAATCATGATATTCCTATAGTAAAATTTTCAACAATCTCAGACTTTTTCTATAGAATAAGATCTCAGAAAAAGATCTAAGAATCTGAAGGTATTTCAATCGGAAAAATGTCTAAGAATCTGAAACCTTTTCTATTGGAAAAACGTCTCAGAATCTAAGAATGTTTCTATATGAAAAATGTTTTAGAATTTAAGACTTTTTCTATACGAAATCTGAGATTTTTTCTATACGAAAAATGTCTCAGAATCTGAGACTTTTTCTATACGAAAAATGTCTCAGAATCTGAGACTTTTTCTATACGAAAAATGTCTCAGAATCTGAGACTTTTTCTATACGAAAAATGTCTCAGAATCTGGGACTTTTTCTATACGAAAAATGTCTCAGAATCTGAAACTTTTTCTATACCCGAGTAAAAATAAACATATATACCAATATGTTACTTGATACAAACCTAACGAATCATATATGATCATATATTCTGTGAGCTATTTTCTAAATTTTTTAAATGCAGTCATATGTAGTTATATATAATTTAATCATGATTCGGATTAAAATGCGTACGGTTGATATAATTATATTTAATTATATGAGGGTCAATGCAAAATTTGTTTTTCTGTATAATTTAATATAAAATTATATATTTCTCATTCTGTTCCATATATAACTATAAATGTTTCTAATTAACCAACAATTTTCTAAGTTTTTTAGGCAAAGTATAAAAAACTTTTTAAAATGTTCCTAAACATTTCCTTGTTAGGGTTATGTATATCACCTATCTGGTTCGAAGCGTACCCAAACATTTTTTTGTTCTAGAAAATTATATGTTTGGTGAATGTATCGTTGACCTGTGGTGTATCTCAACCCAAACCAAAAAACACCAGGATTTTATATGTTTTTATGCAATTAGATCTAATTAGATCCACCAATATGTGGCAATGTCTGGTCAAAACTCGGAAGAAATCAAATCATATTTTATACAAGTTGATCTTTTTTAATGCAAAAACATCCACCATTTTTCGGATCACATTGCGTATAATTATATATTGTATTACATATCATTATATATTGCATCATATAAAATTTTTTACTCGGGTACGAAAAATGTCTCAGAATCTGAGACTTTTTCTATACGAAAAATGTCTCAGAATCTGAGACTTTTTCTATACGAAAAATGTCTCAGAATCTAAGACTTTTTCTATACGAAAAATGACTCAGAATCTGAGACTTTTTCTATACGAAAAATGACTCAGAATCTGAGACTTTTTCTATACGAAAAATGTCTCAGAATCTGAGACTTTTTCTATAAGAAAAATGTCTCAGAATCTGAGACTTTTTCTTTACGAAAAATGTCTCAGAATCTAAGGCTTTTTCTATACGAAAAATGACTCAGAATCTGAGACTTTTTCTATACAAAAAATGTCTCAGAATCTGAGACTTTTTCTATACGAAAAATGTCTCAGAATCTGAGACTTTTTGTAGGAAAAAATTCTCAGAATCTAGGACTGGGTCTTAATGAAAAATGCCTCAGAATCTACGACTGTTTCTATAAGAGAAATGTCATAGAACCTGAGACTATTTGTATACGAAAAATATATCAGAGTCTGATACTTTTTGTCCAAAAGAGCAGGACAGCTAACTAGTGATAGGTGTAGACTATGTGGGATACCTGGGGACAAGGAGACTGTGGAACGTATTTTATGCCACTTTTTAGCAAAGGAAAGTTATCTAGGAGCATATTTATTTAAGGATTTAGAAGAAATTTGAAGACTTGTGATGATGAGACTACTAGCATTCGTTAAGAGAGGAGTACCCTGGATGGCAATCAAATCGGTTTATTATTTTTTTGACTTACGGGTTATGGTGAAAAATCTAGTAACGCTAGAGGCCTATCTTGGTCTATGTGTCGTCTATGACCAGCCAGCTAAACCTAACTAAACATTGTAGGTCAATGTATTGTTCTATAGGGAGCATATCAATTTAATCTGCCAATTCAAATGCAAATTTTTTATAAAGTATAAATTTTTAAAATTTTTGCTACCCATAACAACGTCAAAAATGCAATTTTTAACTTAAAATTTGTTTATTTGTACCAAAACAATTAAAAAGTTTGTTTTTTATTACCGCCAGAATTATTTTTGTATATCTGTGGCAATAAGGCAAAACAACTTAACTGATTTTGTTCGTTTGAGAAGTAGAGCAGTAAAAAAGGAATATGTATCATCATTTGGGATTTCTGATTATAGATTAAACAAGTAGAAAAGTTAAATTCGGCTTGGCGGAATCTTTGAATACCATCCACAATATTAACCAAGGTAGAGATAAAAAAATAATGGCTCGCACCACAGAAAAAGTCTTAAACAAACGTTTTATTTCAAATTTTCCATACATTTTAAAACCAAAAACAATTTGTTTGACAGTTGTGTCAAATATATAAGGGTTCTGGTGGGAATCGAACCCACGACTCCCACGTTGAAAGGCTAGCACGCTACCAACTAGCCTATGGGGGCTCCCTTCTCAACCGATATTTCTATACATTACACACGGAATGACAAAGAGAATATACCCCACACTGTGGTTGGAGGGTATAAAAAAAGAATGTATCGCAATGATGCGGTTGCAACGGAGATGCTTTTGGCTTGCGAATTTATTGATGGCAGCACTCAAGTGATACTTTGACATTAATTCAATGGGGTACCGTGCACGTTTTTTTTAAATGAGTGAATTATATTAAATTTCGACTTATCCTACATTGATTTTTTATCACAAGCAAGTGAACTATTTATGTTCATATACATATGTATACAACATCCAAACAAACAAAAAAGAATTTAAAATTGAATGAATTAAGTGAATTGTTGTTTGTTTGTGTTATTTTTTTTTAGCTTCAATATTCTTCTCCATATAATGAATCTTTTTATATAAAAAAATATATAAACTGAATACTTTTTGTGTCCACGGGGATATAATGTGCCTCTTACATTTTGCAAGTGTGTACAACGCAGGTTATTGTACTTAATTTAAAATTCTTTTAAAGAATTTTCTTGGAATTTTTTTATTGTTTTCATTCTATTTTTTTTATACCCTCCACTCCACAGTGATAGAGGGTATATAAAAGTTTATCATTCCGTTTGTAACACCTCGAAATATTGGTCTAGGACCCCATAAAGTTAATATATTCATGATCCTCGACCGATTTTAAGTCGATCTAACGAGTTTCGTCTGTTACGCTAACACGCTTACTTTTGAAAAACTTCCCAAAAAGAATTGAAAACGAGTTTCAATCACGAAAAAAACCCGGATTTAATCAATTTTTTGTTGAAACTCCTCCGATGAAGAAAATTGTTATACCAATCACCATATTGTAGGTGATTTATTGGATATTTTTTTAATCAAACATTTTTCAAATTTGATCACAAATTTTACCAATTTTTCATTTCTAGTCAATTAAAATATTGATTGATTTAACGAATAAATTGTAAACATACGACAGAATAATGAAGAAATTCCAATTTTTTGTTTTTCAATATGTTGCAAAAAATAAAAAGAGTAAACCCCGATTATTTTGTATATTTTTGAATTATGAAATAAATTAAAGCGAAAAGAAAATTTGGTATGTTGAAATTTTGTAATTCGCCTGTTAAAGAAAATAACAAAAGTTTTGATTCTTCGCGAATTTACGTAATTAAAAAACATTGGTGAGACAGAAAAATATTTTTCAAGGTATTTTTGTCACTCAAAAATATTTTTACACAAAAAAAAAATACACTCGAAAAAAATTTGACACTCAAAAAAAATTTTTTTTTTCAATAATGACAAAAAATTTTTTTTTTTAATATTGACTAAAAAAGTCTTTTACTCAAAATAAAATATTTCTAATCAAAATTTTTAATTTTTTCACTTAAGAAAATTAACTATAACTTCAAAAGGACATTGTAACGGGTATTCATGAATTCGGCCAAGTCGAATTAAACTTTTCTACTTGTTTTATAAAGATTTTTATACACATTTGCCTTTTTGTGTAGAAAATATTTTGAAAAGAATTCTTGTACAATATGTAAAGACAAACAAATAAACATTTCATATTTTATTTGACAAGCTTTTAAGCTGCTGTATAAATATGAAAATGCGCCATTTAAAAAGTAAAAGTAGAGGTGGGGATAAAAATAATTTATTTAAATTGTAAGAATTTTGCGAGCATCGTGTACCCACATAATAGAAATGACCTTTATAACGTTAGATTTGTTATTCTAAATGCAGTAATATTTCCTAAAGAAGAATTCCAAAATTTTTGACTACAAAAAAACACTTTTTCGGCCTTACCTGTTTTAATTGTCTTAAAAATTGGTATATATGTTCTTCTGATTTTTGTTGAATTTCGGTTTTTGTTATTTAGTAAAAATTGTGAATGGTTCGCGTTTTATCGCTGTTCAAAGTTGGTATTTTGCAACACTTGTATGATAAATACACAATGTTTAAATGACCATATCTTTGGAACGCATCATCCGATTGCCACGAAATAAAGCGCAAAATAATGGTTATGTCCTGTTCTTAAAACAGAATTTTGAAAAAGGATGGGATGCTTTGCGAAAAGGATATTGAATTTTAAAAAATGTCCTTAATTTGCAAATATCTCAAAATGCGTATTTTTAATTTTCCTATATTTTTTTGCACATATAGCCCAAAATGTACTTAACAACATATGCAAATCCCAAATTGGGGTGATAAGCGGTTTATTCATAAACGTGGTTATATGAAACGACTTATTGATTTTTGTTAATAACTCTCGTTTACAAATTAAAAACAATTTCTGCGCGCTAACCGCGAATAATTTTTTTGTATGTATTTTGGATCGCTAAACTCAAAAATTTCATTAAAACGACATTCCGCGAATACATTTTTGTTTAATTATTTTTTTTTAGCGTTTTTTGGAGGTATTTTTACTATTTTGCTTATATCTTAAGTTGTGTTTATCTGATCTTCTCGCAATTAAAACCAAACTAAAGACAATCAAATTTCCAACAAATCCTACATGCATCATTTTCTCGTCAGCTCAAAGCTTTACGCGCAAATAATTTTTTTTAGCATTATTTGAAGGTATTTTTACTATTTTTCTTATATCTTGAGTTCTGTTTATCTGATCCTTCCGAAATAAGAACCAAATTAAAGACAATCAAATTTCCAACAAATCCTACATTCATCCTTTTTCCATCAGTTCAAAGCTTTCCGTTCAATATGCAAACATATCACTAAAATAAGTTTTTTGATTAACGAATTATTTAAAAAAAGTTTAAGAAATAGAAATCTTTGCAATTAATTACGTCTTTTTATTTATCTGCAAAGCCTGAACATTAAGAAATATAATAAAGTTGATTTGATGAAAATCTATCGGTTTACTCCGAAGTTACCACAAATTATATGAATATACATACATGATAAAATACAAAAAAAAAAATTGGTAATTTTTTACGATTTCTGTTTTTAAAAAATGAGTTTTGTTAATAAAAAATAGTTTTTCTTTGTTTGCCTATTGCGCGTAAAGTTATGAACTGATATAAAAATAATGAATGAAGGATTTGTTGGAAATTTTATTGTCTTTAATTTGGTTCTTATTGCGAAAAGATCAGATGAACGGAACTCAAGATATAAGAAAAATAGTCAAAGTACCCCCAAATAACGCTAAAAAATTTATTTGCGCGTAAAGCTATGAACTGGTGAACAAATTATGAATGTAGGATTTGTTGGAAATTCTATTATCTTTAGTTTGGTTTTTATTGCGAGAAGATCCGATAAGCAGAACTTAAGATATAAGCAAAATGGTTAAAATACCTCCAAAAAACGCTAAAAAATTCATTTAACAAAAATGTATTCGCGAAATGTTGTTTTAATGAAATTTTTGAGTTTAGCGATCAAAAATACATATAAAAAAATTATTCGCGGTTAGTGCGCACAAATTGTTTTTCATTTGTAAACGAGAGTTATTAATAAAAATCAATAAGGCGTTTCATGAAACCGCGTTTACAATTAAACCGCTTATCATCCCAATTTGGGATTTGCATATGTTGTTAAGTACATTTTGGGCTATATGTGCAAAAAAATAAAGGAAAATTAAAGATACGCATTTTTAGATATTTGCAAATTAAGGACATTTTTTTTATTTTAATATCCTTTTTGCCAAGCATCCTATCCTTTTTCAAAATTGTGTTTTAAGTACAGGACATAACCATTATTTTGCGCTTTATTTCGTGATAATCGGATGATGCGTTCCAAAGATACGATCATTTAAACAATATGTATTTCTCATAAAATTGTGGCAAAACACCAACTTTGAACAGCGATAAAGCTCGAACCATTCATAATTTCGACTAAATAACAAAAAGCGAAATTCAATAAAAATCAGAAGAATGGATATGCTAATTTTTGGATAAATTGAAACACCATCGGCTGATTGCCTATGCTATTTTAAATGGAACCAGTCTAAAGGAATAATTATCTTGGTTGTTATAGTCATTGAGGAGAAAAATTAAAATGAAAATTTTTCTATAAAAAAAATATCGCAGAATCTGAGAACTTTTCTATAGAAAAAATATCTCAGAATCTGAGAATTTTTCTGTAGCAAAAATAATTCAGAGATCGAGAATTTTCTAAGGAAAAATGTCTTAAAATCTAAGAATTTTTCTATATAAAAAATATCTCAGAATCTAAGAATTTTTCTATAGAGAAAATATACTTAGACTCTGAGAATTTTTCTATAGAAAAAATGTATCAGAATATGAGAATATTTCTATAGAAAAAATGTGTCAGAATCTAAAACTTTTTCTATATGAAAAATGTCTCAGAATCGGACACATTCTACAAGAAAAATTTTTCAGAATCTGAGACTTTTTCTATAGGAAAAATGTCTCAGAATCTGAGTCTTTTTCTTTAGGAAAAATGTCTCAGAATCTAAGACTTTTTCAATAAAAAAATATCTGAGAATCTGAGATTTTTTTATAGGAAACATTTCTCAAAATCTAAGGTTTTTCCTCAGAATCTGGGACTTTCTCTATAGAAAAAATATATCAGAATCTAAAAATTTTGAATACGAAAAATGTCTCAGAATCTGAAATTGAATATATTGGAAAAATGTCTCAGAATCCAAGACTTTTTCTATAGGAAAAATGTCACAGAATCTGAGACTTTTTCTGTAGGAAAAACTCTCAGAATCTGAGACTTTCTATACAAAAAATGTCTCAGAATCTGAGTCTCAGAATCTGGGACTTTTTCTATAGAAAATTTTTCTATAGAAAAAATGTCTCAGAATCCGAGACTTTTTCTATAGAAAATGTTTCTATAGAAAAAACTGTCTCAGACTCTTGACTCAGAATCTGAGACTTTTTCTATAACAAAAATGTATCAGAATCTGAGACTTTTTCTATAGGAAAAATGTCTTAGAATCTGTGAATTTTTTTATAGGAAAAATGTCTCAGAATCTGAGACTTTTTCTATAACAAAAATGTATTAGAATCTGAGACTTTTTCTATAGGAAAAATGTCTTAGAATCTGTGAACTTTTTTATAGGAAAAATGTCTCAGAATCTGAGACTTTTTCTAAATGAAAAATGTCTCAGAATCTGAGATTTTTTCTATAGGAAAAATGTCTCAGAATCTAAGACTTATTCTAAAGGAAAAATTTCTAATAATCTGATACTTTTTCTACAGGAAAAATTTCTCAGAATCTGAGATTTTTTCTATAGAAAAAATGTCTGAGAATCTGAGAATTTTTCTATAGAAAAAATGTCTCAAAATCTGAGAATTTTTCTATAGAAGAAAAATTCTTAGATTCTAAGATAATTTTTTCTATAAAAAAAATTCTCAGAATCTGAGAATCTTCTATAGAAAGAATATCACAGAATCTAAGAATTTTTCTATAGAAAAAATATCTCAGAATCTGAGAGTATTTTTATAGAAATAATTTCTCAGAATCTTCGAAATTTTCTATAGAAAAATTGTCTCAGAATCTGAGACTATTTCTATAGGAAAAATATCTTAGAATCTGAGACTTTTTGTATAGAAAAATATCTCAAAATCTGAAATTTTTCTATAGAAAAAAACTTCAGAATATCAGAATTTTCCTACAGAAAAAATATTTCAGAATCTGAGAAATTTTCTATAGAAAAAAACTCTCATAATCTGAGAATTTTTCTATAGAAAAAATGTTTCAGAATCTGAGAGTCTCAGAATCTGAGACTTTTTCTAAAAAAATGTTTCTAAAGAAAAAATGTCTCAGAACCTGATTCTATAAAAAATATTCTATAAAAAATGTTTCTATAGAAAAAATGTCTCAGAAATGTCTATAAAAAATGTTTCTATAGAAAAAATGTCTCAGAATCTGAGACTTTTTCTATAGAAAAAATGTCTTAGAATCTGAGTCTCAGAATGTGAGAATTTTTCTAAAGGAAAAATGTCTCAGAATCTGAGATTTTTTCTATTGGAAAAATGTCTCAGAATCTGAGACTTTTTCTACAGGAAAAATGTCTCAGAATCTGAGACTTTTTCTATAGGAAAATGTCTCAGAAACTAAGACTTTTTCTATAGAAAAAAAGTCTCAGAATCTGAGACTTCTTCTACACTCAAAATAAATTCCTCTAATCAGCAGAAAAATCTGCTGAAAATACACCCATTTTGAGCCATATGAGAAATCTGCTGATTTTAGCAGACACGGTTTGCTAAATATCTGTCATAAGAGGTGAATAAATATAACAAGAAAAAAAAAAAAAAAACATACGCCGCCAGCCAGCATCGAACTCGCCACCTTCCGATTTGAAAGTACACTTCTTAACCACTACGCTACGAAAGCTTATACTTTTATCTGGCGTTTTAGTTATTAAACATGTGTGTTGTTCGACAGCAGAGAAATCTGATTTTAGCAGAAATATCTGCTGATTTTAGCAGAAAAATCTGCTGATTTTAACAGAACAATTTGCTGATTTGAGCAGAATAATCTGCTGATTTCAGCAGAACAATCTGCTGATTTCAGCAGAACAATCTGCTGATTTCAGCAGAACAATCTGCCGATTTCAGCAGAGCAATCTGCTGATTTCAGCAGAACAATCTGTTCTGCTTTTTTTTTATATAAAAAAATTTCTTGAAAAAATAATGAAATTCAGCAAACAAAATCAGTATAAACATAGTTAAATGTCTGTTATTTTCTTAAACTGAATGACAGAGATTTTAGTAAAAATATCCTTCTCAGCAGAACAATCTGCTAAAAGATTGCTAATTCAAAATGAAAGTCGTTTTACAGATTTTTTGACAGAGTTTATCTTTTGAGTGTATAGGAAAAATGTCTCAGAATCTGAGATTTTTTCTATAAGAAAAATATCTCAGAATCTGAGATTTTTTCTATAGGAAAAATGCTTCAGAATCTGAGACTTTTTCTATAGGAAAAATGTCTCAGAATCTGAGAATGTTTCTATAGGAAAAATGTCTCAGAATCTGAGACTTTTTCTATAGGAAAAATGTCTCAGAATCTGAGACTTTTTCTATAGGAAAAATGTCTCAGAATCTGAGACTTTTTCTATAGGAAAAATGTCTCAGAATCTGAGACTTTTTCTATAGGAAAAATGTCTCAGAATCTGAGACTTTTTCTATAGGAAAAATGTCTCAGAATCTGAGACTTTTTCTATAGGAAAAATGTCTCAGAATCTGAGACTTTTTCTATAGGAAAAATGTCTCAGAATCTGAGACTTTTTCTATAGGAAAAATGTCTCAGAATCTGAGACTTTTTCTATAGGAAAAATGTCTCAGAATCTGAGACTTTTTCTATAGGAAAAATGTCTCAGAATCTGAAACTTTTTCTATAGGAAAAATGTCTAAGAATCTGAGACTTTTTCTATAGGAAAAATGTCTCAGAATCTGAGACTTTTTCTATAGGAAAAATGTCTCAGAATCTGAGACATTTTCTATAGGAAAAATGTCTCAGAATCTGAGACTTTTTCTATAGGAAAAATGTCTCAGAATCTGAGACTTTTCCTATAGGAAAAATGTCTCAGAATCTGAGACTTTTTCTATAGGAAAAATGTCTCAGAATCTGAGACTTTTTCTATAGGAAAAATGTCTCAGAATCTGAGACTTTTTCTATAGGAAAAATGTCTCAGAATCTGAGAGTTTTTCTATAGCAAAAATGTCTTAGAATCTGAGAGTTTTTCTATAGGAAAAATGTCTCAGTCTGATACTTTTTCTATTGGAAAAATGTCTCAGAATCTGAAAATTTTTCTATAGAAAAAATATCTCAGAATCTTTGAAATTTTCTATAGAAAAATTGTCTCAGAATCTGAGAATTTTTCTATAGAAAAAATGTCTCAGAATCTGAGAATTTTTCTATAGGAAAAATGTCTCAGAATCTGAGACTTTTTCTATAGGAATAATGTCTCAGAATCTGAAAATTTTTCTAGGGAAAAAATGTCTTAGAATCTGAGAATTTTTCTATAGAAAAAGTATCTCAGAATCTGAGAATTTTTCTATAGAAAAAATACCTATCTCAGAATGTGAGAATTTTTCCACAGAAAAAAATATCTCAGAATCTGAGAATTTTTCTATAGAAAAAGTATCTCAGAATCTGGGAATTTTTTCATAGAAAAATATCTCAGAATCTAGCAATTTTTCTACACAAAATATATTTTAGAATCTGAGAATTTTTCTATAAAAAAAATATCTTAGAATCTGAGAAAATTTCTATTAAGTTAAGTTTTTTCTTTCTTTAGGAAATGGTGTTTTTATCTGGCTACAATATTTTTGAATTAACTCCAACTAGATTTTTTTTTTAATTTTCTTTTACACTTAACTTTTTTTGTGTCTTTTTTAATCATTAATACTTTAATTACAAGCACTTTATAGTTTTTTTTTTTTTCTTTTAGGTACTTACTTTTTTCCTCGAATGGTGATTTTGTTGAAGATAATGATGATGACGATGACGATGATGCTGATGACAACTGCTGTGGTTTCCTGCGAATTTGATGATGACCACCACCACTACCAGCCCCACCAGTGCCACCAATAAATGTGGTTGGTGATTGTATGGCACCAGTTGAACTAACACTAGAACGTCGTAAATCCACATTAAAACGAGAACTAGCACTACCAGTTGCTGTAGCACCACCAGCCAAAGGAAGTGAAATAAAATCCTGTTTTGTAGGAGAGGAAACGGAAGATGTTGCAGTTGCAGCTGCTGCATTTGCGGAAGCTGATGATGATGGCGTTGCCGTTAGTGTGGGTGATGAGGGTAATAAAGAAGTTGCAGTGTTAACTTCATCTCCGCCGCCTCCATCCAGGATAAATGCAGCTTTATCAAATTTACGCGTTTCCGCAATATCACCAACATGAGTTGGATTTTTTGCCTTTGGCACACTAATGCTGGAGGCTAAGACTTGGTCGCCTGTAGCACTCCATGATATACAATTTGTTAAAATTAACACAACGTAAATAAACATTTTTAAATTTTTTACAACACTTGACATAGAAAACGTGATGGCAACATTACAACGCGGCGACGACGATAACGACGTTAACGAAAAAACCGGCATTTTCAACGTAGAAGCAGACGTCGACAGAGCTGTCGACGTTATTGCTATAAAATACTCTGTTTCTCTCAGAGATTTAATATTTTATTTTTTAAGAACTTTAATATTTTTTTTTACAGCACTTTTATTTGTTGCTTTTAATTATTTAATAACATTTTTTTGTTGTAAATTATTTTTTATTATTTCCTGTATATTTTTTATTAACAATTTCTTTTAACAATTTGTTTTTTTTTTTTGTATTCTCTATTTACTCTTTGTGTGATGTTTTCAACACACCAACAACAACAAACATAATGATAAACGGAAGGAGACACACATAAAATGTATAAAAAGAAGACGACACACAGCAAAACATAAAAATAAATATAATTTTCCTTTGCTTTTTTTATTAAATTTTTCTTTTTAGTTTTACTTTTATTTGTATTGCATTAAACACTGGCTTTAAATTATATATTTTTTTAATTTTAATATAAATCACTTTTTATTTTATTATTTTTCTTTTAATTTATTTTTCAATTACTTTAAAACATATCACACCAACAATTTTGTATACAATATTGTATACGACGAAAATCACAAAATCACGCGTTGCCATCTAGAACAAACCGTCATCTTTCAAATTATTTTCGTTAATAAAATTTTTATTTATAAAATAATTCTCACAAGCAGAGATGATATGAAAAATTGAACTAAGAGCTAAAAGAACCAAATAAAAGAGTATTTATTCCATCTCTTTCACACAAAATCTTTCTTCTTACCGTTAAATATGTTAAAAAGAAACAAAACCAGTGTTCAAGTTTAGCATTTTTTCTGGAGGTAGGAAAATTTATCTATCTCTTTCACACATAAAGTTCGAGCATTTTGATAAAAATGTTAAAAAGAATAAAAATATTAGTTGAATTTATGAAGGGGATGGAATGATCGGTACTTTAGTACTTTTTTTACGACAGCTTTATTATTAGCGTTGCCAGATACATTTTTGTTGTTTCTGAAAAAATTAAAACATATCCCCAAAAATCTCCAAACCATTAAAAAATGTTTTATTTTTTATCAAACAGAACAATTTATTTATTTCCATTTTATATACACGCAAAAAAATCTGTACAGGAGTGAGCAAAAATCTGACCAAAAATGTGCCAAAACTACAACCGACGCAGTAGTTTCCGCAATTAGGCCAAAACGCTTACACTCAAAAAATTATGTAAGTTACTACATGTTAGTTGTTTGTATATTTGTCAGTAGTTAGTTGTTTTCAACTACAAAGTCAGTTGTTTTTGTATGAAAAATATCAAACAACTATATCTGTTAGTAATTTTGAGTAGTTTTTTTTAAATAACTAACAAAAAAGTACTGTAAAGTAGTTACATTAATTTAAAGTAGTTAATTTTATGTTTTTTATCTCTGAAAAATTTTCAAATTTTTTTTCCAAAAAATAAAAATAAATTTTCGTTTTTTTTATTTTTCACAACTTTTTTTAAAAAAAAAAACTTGGAAAAAATTTGGTCTTCAATTTTTTTTTTTTCTGAAAAATTTTTTGAAAAAAAATGATTATATATTGATTATTTTATTTTTACTACATGTTAGTTGTTTTGACTACAAATGTAAGTAGTTTTTACTACATAAGTCAGTTGTTTTTTGTCAGTTAAAATAACTAACTTTGTTAGTTGATTTAACTGAAAAAGTAGTTGACCCCAAAACTACTTACAAAGTAGTTATTTTAACTGACATTTTCAGTTGATTTTACTAACATAATTTTTTGAGTGCACTTAGAAAATTATGTAAGTTACTACATGTTAGTTGTTTGTATATTTTACAGTAGTTGTTGTTTTCAACTACAAAGTCAGTTATTTTTGTATGAAAAATATCAAACAACTATTTCTGTTAGTTATTTTAAATCGTTTTTTTGAATAACTAACAAAAAAGTACTGTAATATAGTAACAGTTATTTAAAGTAGCTAATTTTATTTTTTTGATCTCTGAAAAATTTTCAAAGTTTTTTCAAAAAAAAAAAATCGTTTATTTTTTCACAACTTTTTTTTTTTTTTAAACTTGGAAAAAATTTGGTCTTCATTTTTTTTTCTGAATATTTTTTTGAAAAAAAAAAAAAAAAAATTATATATTGTTTATTTTATTTTTACTACAAATTAATTGTTTTGACTACAAATGTTAGTAATTTTTTCTACATAAGTCAGTTGTTTTTTGTCAGTTAAAATAACTAACATTGTTAGTTTATTTAACTGAAAAAGTAGTTGACCCCAAAACAACTTACTACGTAGTTATTTTAACTGATATTTTCAGTTGATTTTACTAACATAATTTTTTGAGTGTGAAAACGCCATATTTTCTTAGTTTTTTTTTGTATTTTTGTTAAGCAAATGAAACAATTTGATGCCAGAAAAAGTTCAAGGTCTTGCACTTGGACTTGGGAAATAAAAAAAATATTTTGTTTTGCCCGCCCCCCTTTTGTGGGCGTGGATTTTAAAAATGTTTTTAAATAATGATAAAATTGTATTACTTAAGCACAAAAAGCATAATAAACCAATTTTTGAACATTTATCGCATTGGTTTATGTGTCCCCCAATGACCCCTTCTGACCTCCCCCCCCCCCAAAAAACGGACCTGCAATTTTTTTTAAATTTTTTTTTTCTGTTGGAGGGTGTTATAGATTCGGCACAGCCGAATTTAACACTCTCACTTGTTTATTTATCAATTTGTTTTAATTTTATAAATTTTATTAATCAATTTTATTTTTCTTATAACACAAAAATTAAACTAAAATAGAAAATTAAAATGGCGGTTTATTTTTTGTTTTTTTTTTGTTGTTTTCTTTCAATAAGTTTTGTGCAAATAAAATGCAAAATATACACATTTTTTTTATTTTGAACCAAGAAAACTTGGTTATTTTACATAAAAAAACTAGTTATGTTGCTATAAAATTGACAAAAATAATTTTAGCAAAATTTGGTAACAGGCTATCCACTCCATATAAAAAAAAATACCAAGTAGGATTGCTCAATCCGACCCTAGTTTCTTTTTTTTGCGTGTATTTAAAAAGTGTCGTACTACCAGACCTTCGAAAATTAAATTAACCCGTCAATTTTTTAATTCATAAATTTTAATTGATACATTAATTCATGCTGGAATTAATTCTTTGAATTAAATTTAAATTATTTAAAAAAGAATTAATTTATTTTATGAATAATTCAATTTTAATTCAAAGAATTAATTCAAGCATGCATTATTTCTTTTTGAGTTAATTAATTTTCAATTAAATTTTTTGAATTGTTTCTTTTTTTTGAATTAATTCATTGTTTTAATTAATAAATTTTTTGAATTAATAAATTTTTTGAATTTTTTGAAAAATGCTGCTTTTGCGACGTCGACGAATGTGCAACAAAAATGTTGTTGCTTGGTTGATTTTTTTGCTTGCTACTTTCGCGCAAGCATAAATGTTATAGTATGTGTGTGCTTATCAAAAACTGAATTAAAAAAATTTTTAATTCAAATTAATTCAAAAATAATTAATTCAAAATAAATTAATTCAAAAAGAATTAATTCAAGCTTGAATTGATTCTTTGAATTAAAATTGAATTATTCACAAAATGAATTAGTTCTTTTTTTAAATAATTTAAATTAAATTTAAAGAATTAATTCATTCATTAAAAAATTAAACAAAAATGTGAATTAATACACAAATTGAATAAATTCTTCAAATGTCTTTAACCACTTTAGCATATTAATTTATGATAGACTTTTGCTCACTCCGACACAGTTTTTTTTGCGTGTAGGCTATCATCCCAATTAGAGTTTGCAAATAATCGAGATATCTCATAATCGCGATTACGATTAAAAAAATCGCCGTTAATCGCGATTATCGATTAATCGAATTTTTAAATAAATTGAATTGCAATAGATTTATTAAAAAAATCTTTTAAATTTCCAAACGTATTAAAATACAAAAATTTATATTTTTAACATACATATAAACTTTATATTATAAAGAGCTCGTTTTGGGAGTACTTTTTCACCATTCACCTAATTTTTAAAAAATTGTTATTCTTTCGAATTTTAATATTTTCAATAATTACACGATAAGAATTTAAAAGTCTTTAAATTCGAAAGGAATCAAATTTTTAAAATATAATTCGCAATTTGCAAAAAATGTCGGTTTTCCAAAGTCCAATTTTTTTTTTTTTTAATCTCAACATTTTTTTCCCTTAAGCTTGAGACAAACTTTCATTTTAATTTAACTCGAATCCGATCATTTGAACCTGTGGGGCCTTTCGATCAAAACTTTAGATTTTTGGAAAACTTTCGAAAAATTAAAAAAATTTATCGAAAAGGTGCACGGTTTTAAATAATCCGATTTGGCTCAAATCAAGTTTAAATAACAGTTTTTTTCAAGTTTTATAAAAGGATCAATAAAAAAAAAAAAATTAAATTTCTTGAATTTCACTTTTGGATATTTTTTGACAAGTTTATATCTTGAAAACCGTGCAATCGATTTCAGAAAAATTGATATTCGTATTCAGCATGCCAAAATCAATAAAATATATCGCAAATTTTTTATATTTTTAAACTTTTTTCAGAATTACAAATTTTTTTGGAGGAAATTTTCCATCTTATGTATTAAATTCGCTATCAAAACAATAAATTTGATAGAAAATGATTAATCGTAATCGCATGATTTTTTTGCCGATTACGATTACGATTAATTGGTGCGATTAATCGCGATTACGATTACGATTTTAATCGTTTTGCAAACTCTAATCCCAATATAATGGTGTTTTCTTTTCTGAAAAAAATGTTTGCCATTTTGGGGTATACATTTTTAAAATGTTTAACTCACACCTTCAAAAAATTGCATTTTATTTGACTGGAATAGAACACAACATACCTCAATACTCTGCCCTGTATTTTTTTAACAGCTGTTTTGGGAAAACAACACAGAAAAAATCAGCTGTTGTATAAGGCAATTTCAACCCCGTGATTTTTTACGGGGTAAAAAGTGCAACTTTTTTGCACTTTATAGGGCAGACATTTTTAGAAAAGAACACGATATTCTTTATAAGGGTTGACATTTTTTTAGAAAAGAACACAAAAACATAATTTTTGGGGCGAAATGCAGAAAAAAGGCACATTTTTTGCCAGAAAAGAAAACACCATAAAAGTTTTCCTAAGAGCCGAGTCACAATTGGCACCACATTCGGTTACCACAAAATGTTTTCATACATTTTGTATGAAAAGCAAAAAATCGCTTTGTGGTCGACCACGCTGCCGCCAGAATAGATTCTATTTTATTTTTGTAGTTCTCTCTCACCACCCTCTCATATTTTGAAAATTTCTGTCAAGTAGCGTTGCCATATGTTCAACAAAATATGCTAATTTTTCCAATTGGAGTTGATATATTGTGTGTGTGCTGCAAACAAAAAAACATTGTGTACCTGTTTTTAAGGGATAACTAAAGAAAAAAATAAATGTGTAACTGATATGAGCACTGATGCCAACTATTTTTAAAAAAATGTAGCTAGATTGGACAAAAAAATAGCTAGAAATAGCTAAATTTAAAAACAGTTAAAAAATCTAGCTATTTTGTAGCTAGATTTGTATAAACAGTTGAAAAATCTAGCTATTTTATAGCTAGATTTTGGATTTGTGGTTTTTATAAGGTTTTATTTGCTAAAGTTTTTAATTAAATAATAAAATAAGTTAGTTTTGGTATTAAAACGAATATTTTCAAATATTTTTATTAAATTTTGCAAACAAAAAGTTTAAATACTCATTTTTTATATCGCAGATATAATTTATAACGCATGAAACTTTAGAAATTGCTTCCAACGCCTAAGTTATTAAATTAAGCTTTTAAATCAATTTTCATAATCTATATGTTATATGTATGTATTTCTGGTTTTGCAGATCCTGTGAACTATTTCCTGTGAATTTCTATTTTCTGTGAATCGGCACCTCACTATTTTCTGTGAATCAGCACCTCATTTTGTATACGTAAAAAGTACTCATAATAGATATTATTCCTGTAATGGGAACTTATTTTATTTTTTTGGGCTTATTTCGTTCGGAGTTCTTTAATTTTTTTGGGAGTAAGTATTTTGATTTTAAATAACTCCCAAATATTGGGACTTGTTTCATTTTTTCTTTGGGACTTATGTCATTTCTTAAAGTTGGGAGTTAATTCATTCCTCTTAGGACTTATATCATTAGGAATTATTTCATTGGGATTTATTTCATTTGGGAGTTGTTTCGCAGTACCAAATTTTTTAATACACAATTATCTGAATGCGAATTAAAAGCTCGATTATAGCCACTCGTTTTTTTGGTTATGAATTCTGGTGTAAAATTTTATCCGTTATTGGAGAGATGAAAACTATTATATTTTAAGCCCATAGCTGTTTTTTCTTTATGTTGGTACTAAACTACATTCTCTATAAATTATGCCAATACTTGCTTGATGTTGAAAATTTTAAGTAACTTTATCATGGAGAGATTTTTGACAAATTTAAAATTTTTGTTTGAAGTTAAAGGAAATATCATAGAAAACCCCTGATAAAACTTTTTGAAAAGTTGAAAAACTAGCAGATGTCATACACACTTAAATAGCACGTTAACGAAATGTCAACTTGAAAATATGGCTACTAAAACGGTTTAAAAAAACACTTTTTTACAAATTTTGCGAAAAAAAGTAGCTAGATTTGTAGCTAAGAGCTAAATGACTTTTTTTGTCGCTAGATGCAAAAAAAAATAGCTAAATCTAGCTACAAAATAGCTAAATTGGCAACAATGGATATGAGCGTCATTTTCTTTATAAAATGTGTCCGGTCGTCTGTAGTTTAATTATAATGTGTCGCTCTCTCTTTTGATGTCGTCGGTGGTGCCAATTTCAAACTGAATAATTAAAACTAGATCTGGCATCACAGAATTTAAACCTGGCAATACTATATTTTTATTGTTTACATTTTGGCGGTGTAATTTCTCATGAATGTTTTTTTTTTTTTTTAATTATTAACAAATAAAACAATGGAACCAGGTATTATTAAAAAATTAGATGAAGTCGTTGTCAATCGCATAGCGGCAGGTGAAATTATACAAAGACCAGCAAATGCATTAAAAGAACTGCTGGAAAATAGTTTAGATGCAAAATCCACTTACATACAAGTTACAGTAAAATCTGGAGGTTTAAAACTACTGCAAATACAAGATAATGGAACGGGAATACGCAAGGAAGATTTGGGAATATTGTGCGAAAGATTTACAACTTCCAAACTAACAACATTTGAAGATTTAACGACAATTGCAACATTCGGATTTCGTGGTGAAGCATTAGCAAGTATAAGTCATGTGGCACACTTGACCATACAAACAAAAACGGCCCAGGAGAAGTGTGGTTTTAAGTAAGACGGTATAATTAAAGTTTGTTATTGTTACTTATAGGTACTTTTTTTGTTTTAGAGCTTCCTACGAAGATGGCAAATTAAAAGCTCCGCCCAAACCATGTGCTGGCAATCAGGGCACCATTATTACCATTGAAGATTTATTTTATAATATGCCTCAACGTAAACAAGCCTTAAAATCTCCTAATGAAGAATTTCAAAAGATATCAGATGTGGTTTCCAAATATGCGGTACACAATTCAAAAGTCGGCTTCATGCTGAAAAAGTTTGGTGAACAACCGGCCCTTAAGACGGCTCCTAATAGTACGCAAGAGTTAAATATACAAACTATATTCGGTGCTAATATTGCAAAAGAACTAATGGCTGTAGAATTAAAAGATGATGTTCACAAGTTTAACATGAAGGGTTTTATAACCAAAGTTAATTTTAATGCCAAGAAAGGAATAATGTTACTATTTATCAATCATCGTCTGGTAGATTCTGTGGGTAAGTTTTAGATTATATGTAGAATTAAATGAAATTTGGTTAATAACCAAGGTTTGGACTTGCCTTTTTAATTCTCGGAAAAAGTAAAATTTTGTAAGTGCTCCTGTTATGTCCATTACAACCGCTGATCTAGCAATTAATATATGGAGATAATCATACGCACCCATGCACAATTTTATACAAATACTATTGGAATAATATAATCCACGATATTTTTCCTTTCGGGCTAATAAATACAGCGGTGTGATTTATAAAATATTGAAAAAAACGTTTATTTAACAACAACATATTTCAGAAGACTCAAAAAAAAATATATATTTTATTAAAAACAAATTTATCAACGACAATATGATTTAAATTAATATTTTCAAAGTGTTTTATAAACAAGTAAATTTTCCCAACAACCCTTCTCAATTTGTAAACTATATAAGACCAATTATTGCAACATTCGGATTTCGCAATGGACCTCAGAGTCTACGTGTGTTGACGTAAAACGTCAGCAGCCACTTACAACCTAAGACCAATTATTTCCCTAAAATTTAGATATTTTAAAATTTTGTAACGCCTTAGTTAAAAGGTCAGCCAACATATCCTCTGTACATTTATTATTCGAAGATTCTACTTGTAATTCGAATATTCCATGTGTGATTTGAAATGTCCAATTGTAATTCAACAGATTTCAATTGTAATTCGAAAAGTATCAATTAAAATTCGAATTTTAATTGATATTTTTCGAATTACAATTGAAATTTTCGAGTTACAAAAAAACTTGAATTTCCAAATTAAAGTTCTTCAAATTACAAGTAGAATCTTTGAATTACAAATGGAATCTTCGAATAACAACTGCAATCTTAGAATAAAAGTAAACTCTTTTAACTACAATTGATATTTTTCGACAAACATCTGTAAATGGTGTAAAGTATGATATTGAATGCAAAATCTGAAACTTTTTCTTTACAGAAAAATGTTTAGACATAGACGTTTCAATTAGAATTTTCGAGTTACATATGGAATCTTCAAATTACAAGTAGAATCTTAAAATTACAAATGGAATCTTCGAATTACAAGTAGAATCTTCGAATTACAAATGGAATCTTCGAATTGCAGCTGGAATCTTGTATAGGGGCATGTCACAAACTCAATTCCGTTCGGATTTGGAAAAAGTGGTTTAGTCGTAAAACGCAAAGCTAATATTTTTTTTTATGCAATTCAATTCCTCTTTGATTTTTGAAAATAATTTCATTCCGAAAAAAATAATATTCGTTTTGCGTTGCACGATCAAACCACTTGTTGTTACAGCTCGACTTGTAAATGTATGTGAGATTTTAATTTAGTTCTGTTGACTCGAGCAAATCGAGATCCAAAAAGCGTGCTACTTCTATAGGCTGGGTCACTAAAGATGTTTGATTTAGACGACTCGGGTCATGTCCACATGCAGGGCTCGTATTGTCCAAGTATGACATAAACTCGATAGTTTGCTGTCATCAATTCTGTGACTGTCATTCAGAATTGCCTGCATGAGTTGGAATCCAGCTGTTAAATGTCGTATTGCTTGATATCCATCATATAACACCGAAGATCTTTCCTGACATGTCTCGGTTGCGAATCAATTTCCGTAAGGGAATGGGCATGATTTTTATAACCATGCCCACAAAATTCTTCTGGCATAAACAAAGTAAAAAGCTATGTGTTTTTGCAGAGGTTGATTTATTCCCCCTGGTCCGACTTTGCCCATTTGCGAACTTCGCCAACCTATGATTAAAATATCAGAGTAAAATTGATTTGAGTAAAATATCAGGAGTCTAAATTCTTTGGCTTTGGATAATTAATTTTATTATTACAAAAGTGAAGCTTAATTTTAGTTTGAGTCTGAGCTGTACATAGAAAACCTAATCCAGTTTTTAACGTGTAATCATTTTGAGTATTTCCAAACTATTCTCCTAACTAATGTTTCTTTAATCTTAGGCAATCATTTTGGCCATTAATTAAAAAAAATCTTATAAAATCGTTTAAATCTTCTCAAAATTTTTTTTTTTTGTTAAAAAGGACATATCTATCTTTCCAAAAGTTTTAATTATATTGATTCCACTTTCATAAAATCTAAATTCTTCTATTTAGCTCTTAAATCTGCCATCGATAGTGTCTACAGTACTTATTTACCCAAAGGAATGCATCCATTTATTTACATTAGCCTAGAATTAGAACCAACTAATGTTGATGTTAATGTTCATCCTACAAAACATGAAGTTCATTTCCTATACGAAGAGGATATTATTGAAAAAATTAAGGTGCACATAGAAGCGCAATTGCTTGGTAGTAATTCAACACGTACCTTTTATAAACAACTTAAATTACCGGGAGTATCAGAAGACACCATAAAAACCGAACAAGATCAATTATTTAAGAATGCTCTGGGAGAACGGGTATATGCTAAGGATATGATCAGAACCGATAATAAAGAACAGAAACTTGATAAATTTCTATTTGTTGGTGGTGTAAAGGGTCATAATGATTCTGGTTGTTCGGTGAGTTTAAGTGTTTCAAGTGGTGGTTCTACGGCGGCAGAAGAAAGTTTTCGTGATATAGCAGCTAGAAAATCTAAAGATGTTAAATTGACTAGTGTTTTAAATATGCAAAAGAAAATTGAAATTGGTTGTTCGGTTCACTTAAGAAAGATTCTTAAGGAAATGGTTTTTGTCGGTGTGGTAGACAAACATTTTGCATTATTTCAACATGAAACTAAACTGTATCTATCGAATACATTAAAATTAAGGTACACAATTATTTGCTATAAATTTCAAAATAATTTTTCTTACAAATTTTGATGTCTTTACAGTGAAGAATTATTTTATCAACGTTTATTATATGAATTTCAAAATTTGCCTCTAATAAAAATAACACCAGAAAAACTTCCCATTAAAGAATTAATGTTGCTAGCACTAAATTCCTCTGAAAGTGGCTGGTCTGCTGAAGATGGTGATAAGGAAGAGTTATCATTAAGAGCTACAGAAATACTTGTTGAAAAATCGCCCATATTGCGTGAATATTTTTCTTTACATATATCAGCTGGGGGTGAATTAGAAACCATACCCTCTTTACTGCCAAAATATTGTCCAAGTAAAACATTTTTACCTTCATATATGCTACGTTTAGCTACTGAAGTTGAATGGGATACGGAAGAAGACTGTTTTGAAACATTTTGTCGAGAAACTGCACGTTATTATGCTTTAGTTTCAGAAGCTGAAATGCAAGCAGATCCAAAACGTCATAAATGGCTGGTGGAACATGTTTTATATCCAGCATTTAAAAAGTTCTTATTACCTTCCAATCGGCTAAAGAAGCAATTTTATGAACTGACGAATTTACCAACACTTTATAAAGTTTTTGAGAGATGTTAAATGTGATTATTTATTGCAATAGTTATTTTAGATTGAAATTTTATATTGTTTCAATTGATTTGCATGTGTTTTTTTTTTTAATTTTTATGATTTCTTTGTAATAAAATTGTTTTAAAAAAAAGTTTATTTAAAACAGGATAAATACAGTATTTAATTCACATCTTTCGTTTCTTTTTCTTTATAGTTTTCAATAATAAAAAATGTTTCAAATCGATTATATAAGGTTAGTAAAATGTTGTTAAGAGTGTATTTCATTGACTATAACACTTCTTTTTTTTTTTAGGCAATCCCACTGTTCTGGCCGAAACTATAAGAAATATAATAAGTTTCCAAGATTTTCTTAAAACCCGTAATCAATTTTTGTTTTTAATAATACTTAGATCTGTATAAATCATCCAAATTATTTTTAAACAGTTAAAATAATTTATTACAAACAGTACCACAGGCAACCTTTCTAAAATCTAAGCATATTTAAGTACATATAAACACAAATTACAAATTCGGTTGTCTCAAACGTTTTTCACGTTGAGCATTTGCCACATGATCCTTCAACATACGCATAATTTCATTTTCATACTCCGGTGGTGTGGGCTTATTTTCAGTTGCCCAGTAATATATATCCCAATCATTAGTTACACCATTAATCAATTTATCATATTGATCGGTTAAGTTGGCATCCAAATCCTTCAGATACTTGGCGATGAAGGTACTCAAGAGTAAATCATTTTCCAACATACCACGTTTACGAGATTGATAGACAAGTCTGGAAGAGAAACAAGGTATTAAGTATATTAAAATGTATTTACATTAACACAAAACTAATATAAGAAATTATAAAAAAATTGCACCGCTTAACAGTCATTTTCCGATTTGAATTCTGGTGATAAATTTTAGTAGACTTTGATCTCCTGATTCCAAATCTGTACTCCAAATTTTTCCATCACGTCCAGACATGGACGTATACAGGGGGTGGGCACAGGGGGCACGTGCCCCCCCCCCCTTTTGATTTGAAAATTTTGAAAATTTTATACACAAAAAAGCATTATACAAAAAAAATTCACAAGTTTTTAAATATTTTGATTTTAAAAGAAATGATTTTATTTGTTTTATAAAAACTCTAGAGTTTAAAATAATTTTGTTTCTAAAAAGTCATTTACACCGAAAATCAGTTAAATATGATAAAAAAAAACACATGATATTACTTTTATCTAATAAAAATTATGCATCAGGATCATGAAAATAAATTTCTACAAAACAATTTTCAAACAAAAGGATAAGGAAGTATCTTAACCCTTATGAACCGATTTCCCTGAAACTTAAAAGACGATTTTAAATTTATTCTCATATGGAAACATCATAATATGATAATAATAATATGATTTTTCAGCCATTTCTTTCTAAAAAACTATATTATAGTTTTTTAGAAAGAAATGGCTGAAAAATCAGAAAAAATCGCCATTTTTTTGAATCCCAAAATCCCCGATGTGGCCGATGAGCCGAGACACCACAACCTTAGAATTGTTTCTTTTATATGAAGATTTCTTCGTCAACTCTTTCAACACAGGTTTTTGTGGTCGTTTAAGAAGAATCTGAAATTGGAATTTTAAAATTCAAAATGGCGGATCCAACATGGCTACAAATATTTTTAAAAAATAAACCAATTTGCTTGAAACTTTTTATGCCCAAATTTTGGGGTCGCGTTAATAAGAATCTGAAGTTAGATTTTTGAATGGCAGATTCTAATTTAGCAACCCAACAAATCGGTGCGTAAAGAGTTTTGAGTGAATCTGTTATTAAAAAAAAAAAAAATATTGCCATGTTGGATCCAACATTTTGAATTTTAAAAATTTTAAAAATTCAACTTAAAATTTTTCTTAAGCGACTCCAGGATAGGGTTGTAAAAGTACCGGGTATTTGGGTACTTGGTATCGAGTACCAACAAATTTTCCGGGTACCTACTACCAAAAAGTCCCTACCCAATACTTTTTTGGGTTGTATTTTTTACATTTTAGCAATAAATTTATCTAAAAAGTGCAAAAATCGTATAAGATTTTATAAAATATATATAAAAAAATCCGTTAGGCATTGGCGCTTGTATAAAACAAGTGTCAAAAATACTGAATATTGTATAAAAATAATGTATAATGTATAAATATAATGTAATATATATAATTTTTTAAATTTTGCTTAAAAAACATACTGAGCGTATACTAAACAAAAAGTATCGAGTAGTAAAGAGTACCCAATTCAAAAAGTATTGAGTAGTACTGAGTACTGAAAAGTAGCAGACTTTTACAACCCTACTCCAGGAACCCGTGCATTAAAAATTTTAATCAATTCTGTAATATTTTTAAAATATTGGGCGCCATATTGGATCCGCCACATTGAAATTCTAAACCGCCACTCGGTATTCAAAACAAAATATTTTTAAGTAATTTCCAAAATTTTTTTAAAAATTTTTAAACCCATACCAATTTTGGAAAGAAGGCTGGCTCGGTTGACGAAAAAACCCTCAAAAAAAATTTAAGTTTCATGCAAATCGGTTTCCTGGAAAGATTTCGAGATTTTATAAAAAAATCTGATATTCCAAGACATATAAAGACGAAATCATGTTGTGGGGGGAGGGGGTAGGGGAGGGTTGGTTATGGGTGTATTTAAAAACAAATACTAATAGGCGATGACGAAAAAACGAAAAAAGTTTTGGGAATTGTGCCCCCCCGTTTTCAAATTCTTTGATACGTCGCTGCGTCCAGATTTTTAGTTATTCACGGTTAAAAATGCGAAAAACTACGATTTTTGCATTATTTGAAAAACTGCACAGCAGCCATTGAGTGGAATACAAATCTGGTATAAAGCGCAAAAGTATAATTTGTCTTTGGTCTCCAACATAGAAAACAATTTTTTTCTAATTATTGCGTTTGGTTGGGTTACAATTGCGTTTTAAAATGACTCTGTTAAAATTATCATTTTTGTAAAAAAGATAAGGTTTTTTTTTTGATATTTTTCAAAGAAAAACTAAAAAAAAAAAAATATTTTACAAATTTAAGTTTTCTGTGTTATTTTTAGTACATACCGGAAGATATCTTTAATGGGTTTAAAAGTCTATAAGAAAGAATAAACTTTTGCCTAAATTTTGAGCTCATCACAGTAAAGATTGAAAATCTGGTGTTTGTTTTAGAGCCTTTTAAAAATGGTGCTTTTTCTAATTTTTTTTTCAGTGTTTTTTTAAAAATACATATTTCGCCAATAATAGTGCAACAACTTCAAATTTTTTTGATCATATATTTGAGATCATAGTTCAATTCTACTCTTACGCTTTATACCAGATTTTTATTCCACCCAGTGGCTGCTGTGCAGTCTTTCAAAAAATGCAAAAATCTCGTTTTTTCGCATTTTCAACCGCGAATAATTAAAATTCTAGACGTGATGGAAAAATTTGGAGCACAGGGGGTCTACTGCGTAACTCATATCGAAACGAAAATCGATTCGAACAGAATTATTTAGAACTTGTAAGCGCTTCTCCAGACAATGTTAAAAGAGAAAAATATAACAATGTACATACACGGTTGTATTGTTTTTTAAGGGTAAACATTTTCCGAATTCGAACACTTTCTTTCGATTCGAATTACGCAGTAGACCCCCAGATTTGGAATCAACGAGTCAAAATCTTTAAAAATTTTGTATCAAACTTCAAACCGGAGTCAAAAACCTTCGATTTGTTGAGCGGTGTTATTAACATGATTACAAAATTTCGTGCATTAACCAGTGCCAAAGTAAAGTCACGTTGCTGGCTGAAGTAAAAGCCCCCTCTACAGAGGGTAAAAGCGCATACAAAAAATTACCATGGTTTTATTATGACACGGGTAGCCAGAAACAGTTTTCACTTTTCCTAGTACTTACCTTTGTTTCTTAACATCCAAAGGTTCATTTTGTTTAAACGGATACTCTGGCAATGGCAAATAATCCGGATCCTCATAATCAATAATCGGTACATCAGCATGATTTAAAGCCTCCTCTTTTTGTTTACCACCATCACCTCCAGCGGCTGCTGAATAGCTTTGAGTACGTGCCATTGTCGGAAGAATAGATTTTTGGTAAACATTTTTCTAGAATAATGAGGCATTTGTTTATTAATAGTGTAATTATTGTTATGCAATATGTTTTTCAAGAAAATCGTTAGAAATGTTAAAATTTAATGTTATATCCACATTTTTTTTGTAGACTTACTATTACTTGACGCAACATGTTGATGGATTGTTTTGCGATAAATTTAAGTTAATTATTAAAAAATTGTTTTTTTAAAGAATTTTAAATTTTTTACAGCCGCTTGTAATGTTTTTGCGTGTTTCGGAAAATTTCAAAACAATAGCATCATATGTTTTTGACGTTTACAACGATAAATTGTTAAATAGTGATGACACCTTTTTTAATAATAAGGGTTGCCAAGTTCATGTTTTAGTTTTTTGAATTAACCCTGGTGTGCACAAAAAAAATATTTACCGAAAAATTTTTATAAATCTGCTTCTGAGCAAAATTACTATAATAGACGTCTTCAGTGAAATTTGATGGCGGTTCTTTTCTTAGAATAATAACTCTAAATGTTCCATTTTTAGGTGTAATTTTAGTCCTTTTTCAAATATCCTCTTAGAACATATTTGAAATCACCTTTTAATTTGAAATATTTTTCTTTTTGATTTGAAGTATACAGTTAACCCCCCCCCCCCCCTCATTTAAAAAAAGGTTAGGTTTGGCACAAAACATGAAAAGCATTTTAAGACATTTTAGTGATATATCCAGTTTTCACAAGTCACGGAATAGCTAATTTCAGATCGACTGACGCCCTTTTTCCCGCAGAGTGCAATTAAAAACTCAACACATATTTTTTTTTTAAATTCAACACATTTTATTTGCAACATCTAGAAGAAAAATAACGATTTCAAATACATATTTATTTTGCTTTAAGCTACAATGTTAACCATTTAAATAACTATAAAAATTCTATGAATATAGTAAATGCAAATGACTAAATATAAAACAACAATAGTTAAGTTTAAAAATATAAAAAAATAATGGTAAAATTCAAAGAGTATCAATAAGTCAAATTAATTGTTCGGGTGTAATATATAAAATTGATTTTTTTTAATTAAATCAATTGTAAAAGAGTGGTGTACATATAAAATTATTTATCATATCGTTGGCTTAGTCGGCAAACCTGTCAAGTCCAATTTTTA
This sequence comes from Pegoplata infirma, assembly GCA_963921195.1. Classification (NCBI taxonomy): domain Eukaryota; kingdom Metazoa; phylum Arthropoda; class Insecta; order Diptera; family Anthomyiidae; genus Pegoplata; species Pegoplata infirma. Next base: position 179,996,143 of record OY992538.1, on the reverse strand, counting down.
TGCAAATTGAGTTTTCGATGTAGTATGCTAGTATAACTCAAAACACATCATTTACAAGAAACAAAATGCCGTTATGTTGTTTTTTCTTCTTGTTATGTAGTGGTAAGAAATTGTGTCAAGTCCAAAAAAAAAATAAAACATCGAAAGCCACGTGCTAAGTCCAGCTGAAAACAACACACATTTTATATCAACAAATTTCTTCAATAGATTTAAATTCGAGGTTTGTTTATTTTACTAAAAGGACGCAAAAAGAAAGCTCTTATATAAATACATGCTTGTTTTTTGTTTTTTTTTTGCAAAATATAACTTATAAAGGCAAAAATTCCAAAAAAAAAATTTTGCTGATAAATTTTGGTACATTATTAGGCTGACCATTCGTACTGATTTGATCAGTACATGTACTGATTTTTCATCACTTGTACTGATCAAAAAACGTTGTACTGATTTGTACTGATTTTTTTAAATATGTACTGATTGTACTGATTTTTAAACATTTCAACATAATTTTTTATTTTTTTTTCAAAAATTCTATACAAAAACATGAATTAAATAAGTTGTAAGAGTAGTTTTATATAACTTAAGTCTGGCAATGAAATTATAATTAAATTAGTCTAAGGAGCTTAATCTAAAGGTTCCTTAACGCAAAAATGTTTGTATCTGAGCGTGAAGTTATTTTGATCTTTTGTGTAACAAAATGTTTCTGAATGATGGATTTTCTATATTTTTAGAAATGTAATTGCATGAATCCAAATGATTCTAGGATGTTTAATGAGGTTCAGAATTTGACATTTGGCTGTTTAATAACAACATGAGCTTATTATCTGCGAAGTTTTTTAAAAGAAAGAGTTATTAAAACTTAAGGGTCGTGAGAATTTGAGAATATTCTCAAAACCTGTGGGTTTTTGTTATATAATTTGCACTGAAACGATCAAAACATTAACAAAAAGTTGTTTGAAGTCTACTACGACAACAGTTTATGGCAGTTGTTATTTGAACAGTTGTTTTCACTAAAATTCAAATTGACCCTAAGTTTGTTAATTTAATTGAAATTTTTTGAGTGTTGGAAAAATAAACATAAAAACTTGAGCGTACTGATTTGAGTTCAGGAAAAAATGGTCACCCTATACATTATGTCATTTCCAAAGCCAGAAAACTTAGATTTTTTATATAAATTTTTTTTTTTTTTCTTCAAAATTTAATTCAAATGGTAAAATTTAGTAAAATAAAGCGCATTAAGAAAAGAAAATTTGGCTTTTTATGTGCTTCCATGGACCAAAATTTATCAGCAATAATTTTTGGAATTTTTTATTTCACAAAATTGTTTAAAGTTGTGAATAGTTGACCTTTAGTTTAGTAGTTTGTTGATTTTGTTCGGCATTAGGTCATGAGTTAATAAATTAATTAAATAAAAAATATAAACATATTTTATTTTATTTTTTTTATTGTCCCGGCATTTCAGTCAACATTGCTGACCATCTTCAGAGGGATATTTAAAAATTAAATAAAAAAATTTTAAAATATTTTTTTAAAAAAAACATTTTTTTTTTTAATAATTTTTCCCATTATCAGCTCGAAAATGCTCACCGACTTTTTGCTATTAGTTCACGAGATTTGCAAATATCCATATCATCGACCCACCCTACGATTTAGGTTATAAATAATTTCTTTTTTTTGGTCAACAACAATGAAAAAGTATGTAGTAGTTGTATTTTTATACCCTCCAACTACAGTATGGGGGTATACTCACTTTGTCATTCCGTGTGTAACGCATCGAAATATCGGTCGGGGACCCCATATGGTATATATATTATTGATCAGTGATCAATTCTAAGACATTTTAGCGATGTCCGTCCGTCTGTCTGTCTGTCCGTCCGTCCGTCTGTAGTTAACACGATGCAGTCCAAAATAAAAGAGCTAGGAACCTCAAGTTGGGCACAAATATGTCTTATGTTCCTAGGCAGGTTAAGTTCGGAAATTGGCCAAATCGGACCAGGGGGAAAAAAGTTCCCCCTTGAAGAACTAAACCAACCTCTAACAAAATACACGTTTTTACATGTTTTTTTGTATTTTTGTTAAATAAATGAAACATTTGGTATATTTATCGCGATGGTAAGGTGCTCTCAATGTGCCCCACTGACCCTATCAACTACGCCCCCCCCCCCAAAAAAAAAAGAAACGCCCCTTTCAATTTTTTTTTTTACATTTTGGAGGGTATAAAAAATTCGGCACAGCCGAATTTAACACTCTCACTTGTTTATTATAAAAAACACAAAAAAAATCAATAAAAATAAAAAAAACAAGTGAGAGTGTTAAATTCGGCTGTGCCGAATCTATTATACCCTCCAAAATGTAAAAAAAAAATAATTAAAAAAAAAATTGTCAGGGGCATTTCTTTTTTTTTGGGGGGGGGGGGGGGGGTTGATAGGGTCAGTGGGGGACGTTGAGAGCACCTTCCCATCGCGATAAATATACCAAATGTTTCATTTAATTAACAAAAATACAAAAAAAACATGTAAAAATGTGAATTTTTTTAGAGGTTGGTTTAGTTCTTCAAGGGGGAACTTTTTTCCCCCTGGTCCGATTTGGCCAATTTCCGAACTTAACCTGCCTAGGAACATAAGACATATTTGTGCCAAACTTGAAGGGACTAGCTATTTTATTTTGGACCGCATCGTGTTAACTACAGACGGACGGACGGACAGACGGACGGACGGACGGACATCGCTAAAATGTCTTAGAATCGATCACTGATCAATAATATATATACTTTATGGGGTCCCCGACCGATATTTCGATGCGTTACACACGGAATGACAAAGTGAGTATACCCCCATACTGTAGTTGGAGGGTATAAAAATACAAGAAAATCTGTTAAGTCCACAAAATGGAAAGAAAAACTGCTAAGTCCACATTTAAAATAGAAAATTATAAAGAGCAAATGTGCTAAGTCCAAAAAGAGCCCAAAAGTGTTCCTTTCTTTTATTTTAGAGTTCTATGATTTCTTGGGGTTAAACAAGATGAACTTAAGAAAAAAACTGCGTTTACAGATTTAAAAAAAGTTAACCCAAAAAAAAGTTAGACAGTTTTATGTCTCTCCTGAAAAATTTTAAAAAACGGACTTGACAGGTTTGCCGACTAATTGTAAGCCAACGATATTATGAATAAATCAAAAGTTTAACAAAAAAAAAAATCATAGGGAATGCTTAAAAAAATGAAAGCAACTAACATTAAAGCCCTAAAATAATCTCTTAAATTTTAAACATATAAAAACGGAGATACCTATAGCAAGGGTATATTTAAAATAGCATTTAAATTTCAAACGTTTACGTTCAGTTACAAATTCATCATAATCAATATGGAGAGGATTTTTAGGAGGACTAAAGGAAGCCAGCTAAAAAATGTTAAAAAAAAACATAATTATACAAGTGTTACAAAATTTAAAGCATTTGTTTAAAACACTAGCCACTTACATATTTTGTAGTCTTTTTGCATTCTTTAATAGTCGTTTTATAATGATAAAGAGTTTTTTGTAAATTATATAAATTCTCCATGCCTAAAGGTCCTAAAACATCATTTTTTAAATGATCTTTAACAAATTTTAATGTCGAATTTATAATAACTAAATGTTGTAAATGATTAGCGGTTATCATAAGAATTTCATAGAAACTAGAAAGATTAAAAAAAGTAAAAGTTAAAAAAAAATATGCTGATTTCTGTTAAAAACTTACTTTTCATGAGAAGATTTACTGACTCGGGCAATCGATTTTTTTGACCAATGATGTAAATGAAAACTGTGTAAAGTAGGGAATTTATTATATAGATTTTAGAATTTATCAACAGAATTTTTGGAAATATTAGTTGTATTTTAAAAACTTTATAAAACTTTGTTTCAAACGCTTTCAGAATCTATTTCAATTGTATTTCTAAGGGTCGAACCAGGTCGAACCAGAATCAAATTGCGTCGCGCATGACGTAAATAAAAACAAACACATGAAATTTGAAATTTTTACGTCCGTTTGATTTAGGCACCTCACATTTAAATATTAGAAACGAAAAATTATTGGGCGTTACGCCTTACGCGACGTAATTTGATTCAGGTTGGACGCTAAAGCGATATTTATTGTAATTCGAAAATGATCAATTGTGTTTCGAAGATTCCATATGGAATTCGTAAAAGATCAATTGTTTTTTGAAAAAAAAAAATCAATTGTAATTCAAATGAGATCAATTGAAATTCGAAAAAGACCAAATGTAATTTGAACAAGTAAAAATGTTTAATTCGACCTATGCATTTGCAAAACAAAGAAAAACAAGTAGAAAAGTTAAATTCGACTTGGCCGAATCTATGAATACCCTCCACAATGCCCTTTTTAAGTTATAGTAAATTTTCTAGAGTGAAAAAATAACATTTTTGTAGTGTCCGACCGAATATTCGGCGTCGGCTTCGGCCAAAAAGCACTATTCGGTCACTATTCGGCTTCGGCCACATTTTTGACCGAATATGGCCGAATACCGAATAATTGTATAAAATTTGTACTTACGTGTTAAAAAAAACACTAAACACACTTTGAATCACATTAGTAAGCCACAAAAACATTTTAATAAGTGTTTTTGCAGCTAAAACAAGATTTTACACTCAAAAAAATTTTTCAATCGAAAAAAAATTACACTCAAAAAATATATATTTACAAAAATGTCTAAAAAAAATTTGTTGCTCAAAATAAATCGTTCTATACAACATTTTCATACATCTGTGTATTCCGCCAAGTCGAGTTTTATTTTTTTTTTCCTGTTTTTACTACATAAATAATTTTTTTTGTAATATTCGGCTTCGGTTTCGGCCGAATAGTGAAAATATGGCCGAATATTCGGCTTCCGCCAAAAAAGGTGTATTCGGTCAGACACTACATTTTTGATTAAAAATATTTTATTTTGTGTAAAAAAACTTTTTTTTTAAACTAATTTTTGAAAAAAAATAATTTACTAAATTTTTTTTGAGTGTAAAATTTTTTTTGAGTGTAAAATTTTTTTCGAGTGTATTTTTCTTTTCTTTTAGTGTAAAAATAATTTTGAGTGACAAAAATGCGTTGTAAAATATTTTTGTGAAATTTACGGTTTTGCTAATAACTTTGGAACCACTGGACCGATTTGACTGAAATTCAATACGAAACAGCCAAAAGGAACGACAAATATATATGCCAAGCTTCAGCATCCTCAGAATTGCCTTTAGAAAGTTATCGGGGTTTTTATATCGTAAATTCGTGAAAAACCCTTGACGAAGTTCACTCTTTTGCTCATAACTTTTGAACCACTGTACCGATTTCGCTGGATTGCAATACCAATCTGACCAGGTAAATGCCCAACATATATGCAAAACTTCAGGAGCCTCCGTAAAGTCTTTCAAAAGTTAGCGTGTTTTCAACAGACTGACGGACGGTCGGACGGACGGACGGACATCGCTAGATCGTCTTAGAATCGAACGAGGATCATGAATATATATTCTTTATGGGGTCTTAGACCAATATTTCGAGGTGTTACACACGGAATGACAAACCCTCTATCACTAGAGTGGAGGGTATAAAAAGTAACAAAATTTTCACGATTTTTTTTTTTTGTAGAAAATTATGTTTGTATTTGTTTAAATACCATCCGGTGTCTAAAACAGTTCACATATGTCAACCAGCAGCAGAATTAAAGCATTTCGTATTTGTAGGTATGTGGAATGCATACAAATTTTCAAGGTGTCAATTGTAATTCGAAAGAGATCATGCATTTAAGCGATATCGGTTCAGCGGTTCAAAAATTATGAACGAAAATGTAAGGACACCTCGAAAATTTTGGTACATTTAACATAACCTAAAAATGCTTTAATTCGGCTGTTGGTTGACATATGTAAACAGAATTGAACACCGAATGGTATTTAACCAAGTACGAACATATTTTTTTACAAATAAAGAAAAAAAATCGCGTTTTTTTGCGGACATTTTTTTCTAATTCTTTTTTTGCCAAAAGTAATTTTGTTTTAAATAGAGTTTTTTTCAATAATCATTTTTGCATTATGGAGGGTATCAATTAGAGTTGTCAACCGATTAAGAATAATTCGATTAATCGATCAAACAAAACCAAACTCTTGTTCGATTAATTTAAAAATGACGATTTTCGAATAACGAATAAATCGATTAATTTATGCCAATTAATCAAACAATTATTTTTTGTATACCCTCCAACTACAGTATCGAAATATCGGTCTGGAAGTATATATATTATTGATCAGTGATCGATTCTTGGACATTCTAGCGATGTCCGTATTGGACGGTATTTACATGCTGTCTTTTTTTGCTTGCAATAAAGTCTCTCCATTTTTTTGGGGGCAAAAGGGGGTAAAAAGCAAACGGGTAGACAAAAAATCACGAATTCAGTTTTCCTCCTTCGTTGGTTGCTTCTCACTCCCGATTGCCTTAACAAAACTCAGATAAAAAAGGCGTGCAAGAAAAAACGCAGCATGTAAAATACGATACAGTAAAAAAAAAAGTTTCGCACAATTATGGGGCATGTCACAGACTCAATTCCGTTCGGATTTGAAAAAAGTGGTTTACTCGTAAAACGCAAAACGAATATTATTTTTTTCGGAATGAAATCACTTTCAAAAATCAAAGTGGAATTGAAATGCATAAAAGTGATTTCATTCCGAAAAAAAATATTCGCTTTGCGTTTTACGAGTAAACCACTTTTTTCAAATCCGAACGGAATTGAGTCTGTGACATGCCCCTATGTCTTATGATCATAGGCAAGTATTTTGTTTTTAAGTTTTTTGTATGAATTATTTATTTTTTTGTTAATAAAAATATTTTTTAATAACCACTTTTTTATTCGTTATTCTCTTCGATCAATCGAATAATTTTTTAGATTTAATCTTTTGATCGAACGAACAAAAACAATTATTTGAATTATTCGAACAAAGTTAAAAAGCGAATAATTGACAACTCTAGTATCAATACATTCGGCAATTCCGGATTTAACTTTTTTACTTGTTTGAATAACAATTGATATATTTTTAATTCAAATTACAATTGAACTTTTTCGAATTACAATTAAAGAGCTTACTGCAAAAACTTGAAAGGCAACATTTTATTTAGTGGTGTTTTTCGCCTTCTACTGATGTTCTATTGACAGTTTTTTGGCAGAAGTCTTGCTTAAACCCTTCGTACAAGTATCCTGTGAATGAAAGTTCTGCAAAAGTTATTTTTTCTACATTTTTTCAAAAGTTTGAAGGCAAAAACCACCATAAAATGAAATGTTGCTTATCGAGTTTTTACAATAAGCCATTCAATTGATCTTGTACGAATTACAATTAGGATCTTCGAAATACAATTGATATTTTTCGAATTACAAAAGGAACTTTCGAATTACTAATGGAATTTTCGAATAACAAATGGAATCTTCGAATTACATGTTCAATCTTCGATTTACAATTGATATTTTTCAAATTACATCTGTAAATGATAAGGGTATTCATTTCAGCTTTTTTTTGGTTGTAAAAATGAAAAATTGTAAAAATGTAACTTTTTATTACAACAAACATATGAAAAAATTTTCCACTTAAAAGTTGCAATTTAAACAACCTATATCCAAGTGTAAAATTATCAGAGTAAAAAGTTACATTTTTCCAATTATTTAAGCGTTGCCATTCATTACTAGTCAAAGAAAAAGTACCAAAATTTGCTACTGTTATTTAAGTTTTTTCTACCTCGGCAGCCCTTATTGAACATGTGTTTGAAATTTTTCTTAGAAGAAAATATGAATACAAATAATTTTGGTTATAATAATAGAAATTAAGAATTAAACAACAAGAAAAAACTGTCAAAATGAGTAAAAAGTGTAATTTATAAGTTAATTGGTTCATTCATCGAATAATTTAATTATTTTTGGAAACTTTGTATCACAATTTTTTTATGTACCCGTTCACATCAATGAGAGTGGAATCTTACATTTTTAATTTTTCCACTTTTACATTCTCTGAAATGAATACCCTTGATGTAGATTAATAGATTGTGTTGCAGAAACTATCAAATGTATTTAAAACAATAATTGTACTTCAGAAGTTATTATTTAGTCATACTTACTCTAATAATCCCTTCATTATTTTCATACGGTATATAGGAAACGTTATACCCAATTCCTTTAAACGTGCATCGTTCATACTTAAAAATTCTCCCAATGATATTCGTTCTTTAGCAAAGTATTCCAAATAATTATCCATATTTATGGACATTAAGATGGCATTAATCTCTTGAAAATATTCGGGACATTCCGACTTTAAAAATATACGCGGTATATAATCTCTTAAAGTATTATAGGATAAAAATTGAGATGGCACCACATAGGATTCTTTTTGTTTAGGCAGTACATCCAGTAAATCATAGAAACCATGAAATTGTGCCACTTGTATAGGCGTATAACCCTTACGATTTGCAATAGTATAATTTACGCCAGCATCGACTAGGATTTTAACAATATCACCACGATTATTTTCAATGGCATGAAAGATGGGAGTGCAACCATGATTATCAACGGCATCAAAACTAACTTCATTAATCATAAGACGTACGATATTAGTGTAACCATTCTTGCAGGCCATCATAAACGGGGTGGTACCATATTTGTCAGCTATATTAATAACGGCACCATGTTCTAAAAGTAGTTTCGCCATTTTATCTACCACACGAGATTCCTTGCAATTTGTATCACAACAATACATAAGGGGAGTTATAGAATCCACTTGTCGATTAACATCTGCTTTCTTTTCTAATATTAAATATTCAACAATATTTAAATAGCCCTCTTTGCAGGCATGTAAGAGTAAAGTGAAACCATCTAAAAAAAATAGAAATTAATAAAAGTATTAAATTTTCAGATTTTGACTCAGATCTGAATCTGATAATTTTTCTATAGAAAAAATGTGTTAAAATTTGAAAATTTTGCTATAGAAAAAATGTTTTAAAAATCTGAGAATTTTTCTATCAAAAAAAAATGTCTCAGAATCTGACAATTTTTCTATAGGAAAAATTTTTCAGAATCTGTGAATTTATTTTATAGGAAAAATGTCTCAGACCCCTATATGATGAAAATCGTTTTTGAATTTTCAATCTCCATGATTTTGAAATATTTATAAATACAATGAGATAAAATTGTATCAATTCATTAAATTGATTATACTCAAGCCTTTAAAAACAATTTCAAGTAATTTTGGCTTTTCTCTACACTTTTCAAATTTTGACTTTTAATGAAATCGATCTGGAAATTTTTCTATAAGAAAAAAGTCTCAGAATCTGAAAATTTTTCTATAGGCAAAATGTCTTAGAATCTGGGAATTTTTCTATAAGAAAAAAGTCTCAGAATCTGAGAATTTTTCTATAGGCAAAATGTCTTAGAATCTGAGAATTTTTCTATAGGAAAAATGTCTCAGAATCTGAGAATTTTTCTATAGGAAAAATGTCTCAGAATTTGAGAATTTTTCTATAAGAAAAATGTCTCAGAATTTGAGAATTTTTCTATAAGAAAAATGTCTCAGAATTTGAGAATTTTTCTATAAGAAAAATGTCTCAGAATCTGAGAATTTTTCTATAAGAAAAATGTGTCAGAATCTGAGAATTTTTCTATAAGAAAAATGTCTCAGAATCTGAGAATTTTTCTATAAGAAAAATGTCTCAGAATCTGAGAATTTTTCTATAAGAAAAATGTCTCAGAATCTGAGAATTTTTCTATAAGAAAAATGTCTCAGAATCTGAGAATTTTTCAATAAGAAAAATGTCTCAGAATCTGAGAATTTTTCTATAAGAAAAATGTCTCAGAATCTGAGAATTTTTCAATAAGAAAAATGTCTCAGAATCTGAGAATTTTTCTATAAGAAAAATGTCTCAGAATCTGAGAATTTTTTGTAAGAAAAATGTCTCAGAATCTGAGAATTTTTCTATAAGAAAAATGTCTCAGAATCTGAGAATTTTTCTATAAGAAAAATGTCTCAGAATCTGAGAATTTTTCTATAAGAAAAATGTCTCAGAATCTGAGAATTTTTCTATAGGAAAAATGTCTCAGAATCTGAGAATTTTTCTATCGGAAAAATGTCACAGAATCTGAGAATTTTTCTATAGGGGAGCCCCGGGGCCCAGCCCCCTTAAATTTTGATTTCGTTTTTTTTTTTAATTCCAGAGGGGGTCCAATTCCCCCCCCCCCCCCCCCAAAATATTTGTGCCCTGTAAAGTGCACTTTTGCCAAAGTTTAAACAATTGTTTATTCCAATATTTCCTTACTTTTAACTGGCTCATTTACATCAAATCGTAATATCTCCACCTGTTGCTTAACTCTTTCCAAATCTCCATCCAATATTGCTTCATATAATTCCTGATCATTGTCTTTACACCAGTAAGTTGGTTTTGATTTCTTGATTATCTATACAAAAAATATTGAAGGAATTATAAAGTTAACCTTGAATTAGTTCATAAGCCCTTTTTTGCTTCCTTCATTTCACCATCATTGCATTGTACTCACATCATCACCAAATGAAAAACCATCATAATCATCTTCTGAATCGGAATCTGGTGGTCGGTAGACTATATTTCTTGAAGCCATATTTAATTAATTGTGTGTTTTATTTATAATTTCTTTAATAACACATTATCAACTTCAACCAAAACAATGAAAAAATATTACTTCAACAAATAATTGCAAGAACCAAAAAAAATGTGTAATTTGCAAAAAAGAAGGAAAAAGTAAACAATAATTACTTTTAGAGTTGCCATGTTTTGAATATTTTATTGAAAGCATTCACAATAGTGTGAACATTAGACCGGGTCGAAAAAAAAAGTTCCCACTGTGCGGGCTTAATTTTAAAGCTTACCTCGAAAAAATTCCATAGCCAAAATATTAGATTTTTAGGACGCGATTTGGTACCGCCGAAATCGTTATTTGTTCATAGCTTTGTCATTTGATGTCCGATCGTTGTAAAAAAAATATATTAAAAAGTTCTCAGCGAGTACTAAATTTGACCCATATCTGGTTTTGACCTCTGAGGTCATCTTCGTGTTATGAGTGTTAGTTTCTCAGCTTTCTACCCACCTAAATGATTTTTATTTCTCCATTAAATTATAGCACTAAAAAATTCATGAAATTCTTCCCTTAGAAGTACCCTCTTAAATTAATTAACAAAAAAGTTACATTCGATTTTAAATTTCAATAGAAAAAGATTTAAAACACTTGTTTGTATGTATTTAAATACAAACTAAAAAAATTAAATATAGTTTAAAGGCGTAATAACAAGTGTTTTTTCTAATTTTCTTTATATTGTATATGAAAATCTTAAATCAAATGTAACTTTTTTGTCAATTAATTTAACTGTATACTTCCAAGGGAAGGATTTTATGATTTTCTTAGTGCTATAATTTAATGAAAAAATAAAAATCATTTAGGTGGGTAGAAAGCTGAGAAACTAACACTCATGACACGAAGATGAGCTCAGAGGTCAAAACCAGATATGGGTCAAATTTAGTACTCGCTGAGGACTTTCTAACAATTTTTTTTTTATAACGATCGGACATCAAATGACAAAGGTATGAATAAATAACGATTTCGGCGGTACCAAATCGCGACCTAAAAATCTAATATTTTGGCTATGGAATTTTTTCGAGGTAAGCTTTAAAATTAAGACCGCACAATGGGAACTTTTTTTTTCTCCTTTATGGTCGACCCAGTCTAGTGAACATTCACATCTATTGTGATTAATTAATTTGACCGTTAGTTTGAAAAGTTCGTGGTATTTGTATTTTAAAAAGCTTAAAAAAAGGAAAATTGTAAAGTATCTTTGGTGAAACACAATTTAACAAAATATGATAATTTACAATTTTACTATTTTAAGCATTTTGCTTATATCGCACTCACTTTATACTTTCTAAGCCCCCTAGACTAGTGTTGTAAATTGTGGTTACTTTTGACTACTCAATACTACTCGATACTTATTCAACTGAGTACTCGATACTACTCAATACTTTTTTTGAAATAGAAAAATTTAAAAATAGAGCTTTATAAATTACAATTTTAATTATTTGTATCTAAATTCTATTTGTGTTTGCATAACAAGGCATTTTCTTTTAAGTTTATATTATTTTAAATCAATAAAAAATATTTTTCTAGAAAAAAAACATTAAAATATTTTTCATACACAGAGTTGCATTTTATGGCTATATTTGTGGGTTAAATTTTGCATTTCAAGTGAAAAAATACAACCCTGAAAGTATTGAGTAGATACTTTTGAGTATTGAGTACTCGAAAAAATAGGCAGTATTGAGTACTCGGTACTCAATACTTTTACAACACTACCTTAGACTAATTGGCCGTAATAAAATTTGATTCAAAAACGATTTTTAAAACAAATTAAATAATACAAGAGTCAGTCGAGCTACAGCACAGCACTGTTAGCGTTCCAGTGCCTAGGCCTTTATTTTTATAACGGAGCATTGAGTAATCCAACATTAACCCTTTAAACGCAAGTTTTAGTGTTTCCCAATTAGAATATTTGAGAAAGGGACAAAAATTACCCCTGAAAATGGGATATAGAGGGTTAATATGTTCTAAGAAAAGAACCGCCATCAAATTTTTACTGATTGCATCTATTAAAATTATCTAGTTTAGAAGTGGTTTTATAAATTTGTTGACTTATTTCACACGACTTTGTTGAAACACTAGTATTTAACAAAATGTGGCGTACGTTCCCCCACATACCATCTGGCAACAACATTATTTTGTACACTTTGGCAACGCTAATGATTGTTAAGATTCTTCTAGAACATTCTTCTTTTTTGATTGTACAGACGCTTAAGTCTTTTTTTATATTCAATCTTTTTTTCATTAAATAAATAGTTTTAAGTTAATTTAAGAATTAACTATATTTGTTTAATTTGATCTATTCGCTTCATCATCGTAAGTAAATCATCCTCTACATTTGGTGACCCCGACAAAAAAGAACACAGCGCAATGGACGACGATGGCAAGAATGCAGACGTTCTTCCTGGTGCCTCACATAATTTACCACCACCAACATTAAGGAATCTACCAACAGCCTCAGGTCAACACACCGAAGAATTGGCACGCATTTCCGTGAAGATTCCCCCATTTTGGCATGCTCGCCCAGAACTTTGGTTCGCTCAAATTGAGTCGCAATTTGCCACAGCCGGGATAACGGCCGAGCTGACTAAGTACCACACCGTGGTAGCAGCTATCGATGGTACAATTTTGTCCCAGGTGAGTGACATCATATTGAACATGCCAAAGGAAAATCAGTATGCAACCCTTAAAAAACGTTTGCGGGAAGAATTCGCCGACTCTGAACAGAAACGGTTAAAAAAACTTTTGCAAGACATAGAACTTGGGGATATGCGACCATCGCAACTTCTACGGGAAATGAAAAATTTGGCCGGTAACCAGGTTGATGACGCTTTTTTGAAATCTATGTGGATGACGCGTTTACCAAACCACATGCGTACCATAATTTCGATAAGTCGTGAGACTCTTGACAATATCGCTGTAATGGCCGATAAAATATCAGAAGTCAACGACAATTCATCAGTTCAGGAACTTTCACTGGCAAAAACTCCAACAACAAACAACACAACTTTACAACAACAACTACAGCAATTAACAAGAGAAGTCGCTAGTTTGAAGACACAATTTCAACGCTCGCGTAGTCGTAACAGATCCAATTCCGGCAATCGTAATCGTAGTAATACTCGTGAAGAAGCTCAATCCAATGGAAAATGTTGGTACCACAGAAAATTCGGCTCTAAGGCTAAAAAATGCAAAGAGCCATGCAGTGAAAATTTAAACTGAGCAGTCTGTCACTATCGACGGTAAATGACAGACAAAAAGTTCTACACTGCCGTCTTATAATTTTTGATAAGAATTCAAATTTAAAATTTCTCGTGGATACCGGAGCGGAAGTCAGCGTTATCCCTCCTAACCGACATCAACTAAAGTCTCCGGACAACAACATTTTTTTATTTGCGGCGAATAAATCGCCGATTAAGACATATGGTGAAAAAAGCTTAACACTTAATTTAGGCTTACGTCGACCTTTTGCATGGAATTTTGTAATTGCAGAAGTTTCTCAACCTATTCTAGGCGCAGACTTCTTGGGTCATCATAATTTGATGATAAGTATGCGGCAGCGTAAACTGTTTGATGGCAACACTAATATGGCTAGTACTTGCAGTATTGCGACCATCGAATCACCGATTCTAGGTTTATCTACCATCGACATCAACGACACGTTTCAAGTACTTCTCAAACAATTCCCTGGAATTACACAATCACAGCATTCAATCAACAACACCACCCACGATGTTACTCATCATATAATCACAAGTGGACAACCTGTTTTCGCCAAGCCCCGTCGCCTAGCACCTAATATGCTTAAAGCCGCTAAAGCTGAAATGAAATCGTTACTCGACGCTGGTATCTGCCGTCCTTCATCTAGTCCTTGGGCAAGCCCACTTCACATGGTAAAGAAAAAAAACGGTGAGTGGAGGCCTTGCGGGGACTACAGAAAACTGAACGCCATTACCGAACCGGATCGATACCCGATCCCACACATACACGACTTTACTCATTGGTTAGAGGATAGTAAAATTTTTTCAACAATTGATTTGCGAAGAGCATACCACCAAATCCCTGTGGCGCCATCCGACGTTCCAAAGACAGCCATAACAACGCCATTCGGCATGTATGAGTTTACTCATATGACATTCGGATTGAGAAATGCAGGACAAATTTTCCAGCGCCTAATGGACCACATCCTTCGTGATTTGGATTTCGCCTATGCTTATTTAGACGACATTTTGATCGCCTCAAAAGACTTAGAGCAACATCAACAACACGTAAAGTTGGTCTTTGAAAAACTACAAAATTTTGGCATCGTTATAAATCCATCTAAATGTAATTTTGGTAAGTCCGAAGTGAAATTTCTTGGCTTTACAGTTAACGTAAATGGCATCTGTCCTACAACGGAAAGAGTAGATGTTATAACTCAGTACAAATTACCGGAACGAGTTTGTGACCTTAAACGTTTTATGGGTATGCTTAACTTCTTTAGAAGATTTTTGCCAAAAGCCGCTACCCAGCAGGCAACTTTATTTGAATTTATACGTGGTAATAAAAAAACGACAAATCAGTTATAAAGTGGACCGAAGAGGGAAAACTTGCTTTTGAGCAATGCAAGGCACAGCTCCGTGACGCAACATGTCTTGCTTTTCCTAAGCACAACACTCAACTTGCTCTGATGGTAGACGCCTCAGACATTGCCATAGGTGCCGTTTTACAGCAAGTGGTAAACGACGACTTTCAGCCACTTGGTTTTTATTCAGAGCGACTAAACGAAGCTAAACGAAAATACAGCACCTACGATAGGGAGCTATTGAGTGCATACAAAGCGGTCAGACATTTTCAGCACATGCTGGAAGGTCGTGAATTTTGTATATATACGGATCACAAACCGCTTCAATTCGCATTTAAACAGAAACTCGACAAGGCAAGCCCTAGGCAAATTCGTCACCTAGATTTTTTGAGCCAATTTACTACGGACATAAGGCACATACCTGGCAAAAAAAACGTAGTTGCGGACACTTTGTCACGCCTTGAAGCAATTCATGTAAACAACACGATTGATTTTGCAGAATTGTCACACCATCAGAACGACGATGAGGAAATCAAATCATTTCTCAACTCTAATTCAAGCTTGCAACTTAAATCGTTCGTATTGCCTAACACAAACTTTTCTATATATTGCGATATTTCAACCGGAGTAGTGCGACCATTCCTAACTAAGGAATTTCGTAAAACGGCATTTGATTCAATCCATAATCTATGCCACTCTGTAAAAAGGGATTGCCACCTTTGGGCAAAGGCTTGTATCGCCTGCCAAAAGGGAAAAATTCATCGCCACAACAAAGCACCACTATGCGAATATTTTACTACTTCCGATCGTTTTGACCACATCAACATCGACATTGTTGGGCCATTACCGCCATCTAAAGGATTCCGATATTGCTTAACAATGATCGATCGTTTCTCCCGCTGGACGGAGGTATGCCCGTTAGAGGACATTACAGCTGAAAATGTCGCTTTCGCTTTTTATTCAACATGGATATCGAGGTTCGGCATACCATTACGAGTTACTACGGATCATGCGCGGGTACAAGGGGGGGGAAAAAGGGGAAATTTCCCCCCCCAGACCAAATTTCGAAACGAAAAAAAAGGAAAAAAAGAAAAAAAGAAAGAAAAGGAAAGAAAAAGAAGAAAAAAGAAACAAGGAAATTTTCTAAAAAAAATCTCGAAGTTCAAAATTTTTTCATAGAAAAAAATCTGAAATTTTAATAGGGAAAATTTTTTAATTTTTTAAGGAAAAAGTGAATTAATCTAAAAATTTTCTGTGAAAAATATCTGTCAATCTTTTTATGAATTTTGGCATAAACAAATAACTTAGAATATGTTTTTTTAGTATAGAAAAATTTTAAAGGATCTTAATTTGGTAGTAAAAATATCTTAAAATCGTTGAATGTGAAAAAGGTCTCAAAACTTATTTAGAAAAAAAAAGGTGGCAGAAGAATTTTTCTATGGGAAAACTTAGAATTTCTGAATTTGAGACTTATTTTAAGGAAAAAGGTCTCAGAATCTGAGTCTTTTTTAAAAAGAAAAAGGTCTCAAAGTCTGAGACTTTTTATTGTTAAAAAATAATCTCAGAAGTTGAAACTTACTGAACTGGTAGAAGGTCGCAGAATCTGAGACTTTTTCAACGGGAAAAGGTCTTAGAATCTAAGACTCTTTTATAGGAACAAGGTCTCGGAATCTTAGAAAATTTTGTCAGAATCTCAGACTTTTTCTATAGGAAACACGCCTCAGAATCTATGACCTTTATATAGGAAAAATGTCTTAAAGTCTGAGACGTTTTCAATAGGAAAAACATTTCCTGGGTCTTTTTCTTTAGGAAAGGGTCACAGAATCTCCGACTTTTTCTATAGGAAAAGTGTCTTAGAATCGGAAAATATTTTATAATCAGAAAAAGGTCTCAGAATCTGTTACTCCTCTTTAGAGAAAAAGTGCCAGAATTTTAAACTTTTTCTATATAAGAAAAAGTTTTCAGAATCTGAGACTTTTTCTTTAGGAAAAAATTCTGAGAATCTGAGCCCTTTTCTTTAGGAACAAGATCTCAGAATTTGAAACTTTTTCTTTAGGGAAAAGGTCTTAGAATCTTGGACTTTTGCTATTGAAAAAGGGTCGAAGAATCTAAGACTTTTTCTATAGAGAAAAGTCTCAGAATCTAAATTTTTTTCTATACGAAACAAATCTAATAACAAGAGACCTCTCTATAGGAAAAATGTCTCTTTAAAATATGAGACTTTTTCTATAGTAAAATGTATCAGAATCCGAGACTTTTTCTGTGGAAAAATATTCTTAAAATCTGAAAATTTTTCTATACGAAAATCAGTCTCAGATTCTGAAACATTTTTCGTAAAGAAGAAGTCTGATATTCTGATGCATTTTCCCTATAAAAAAAATTTAAGGAAAAATGTCACAAAATCTGATATTTCTATGTAGGAAGAATTTATTCTATTAAAAAATTCTCAGATTTAGACTCTTCTTATTTTAAAAATCTGAAAATTTTTCAATACGAAAATAGTCTCAGATTCTGAGACATTTTTCGCAAAGAAAAGTCTTATATTCTAAGACATTTTACCTATAAAAAATATTTTTTTCACGAAAAATGTCTTAACATCTTATGTTTTCTATGTAGGGAGAATTTCTTCTATTAAAAAATTCTCTTCTTTTCTGTATACGAAAAATATACAATTTCCTTTAAAAACAAATTAAAAAAAATTATCTAAACGAAATATGATCATGAAAAACAAACCTCCTTCGGCAAAAACTAGTAAATTTGACGATTTTATAGCTTTCCCATCACTTTTTTTAATAAAAAAAACTTATCCCTTTATATTGCTCGTCAACAAAGGTGAATTTACGATTTTTTTTTTCGAAGTAAAAAAAATTGTCCCCCCCCAAACCCAAAAGCTGTACCCGCCACTGCTACGGATCAAGGACGTCAATTTGAGTGCAATTTTTTTAAAGAATTGACTAGAATCCTTGGCATACAACATCTGAGAACGAAAGCTTATCATCCAGCGGCAAACGGTATCATCGAAAGATTTCACCGCCCCTTGAAAGCTGCTATTAAATGTTATGAATCAGAAAATTGGGTAGAAATTTTACCATTAATTCTTCTGGGATTTCGAGTTACGTATAAAGAGGACATCGATGCAACGCCATCTCAACTAGTCTATGGATCTAGTTTACGTCTTCCAGGTGAGTTTTTAACAGAAGGTGATAAAAACGAAACCTCTCAAAATGAATTCGTCAACAAACTCAGAAACTTTATGAACGATCTTCGACCCACCAAAACTTCTTTCCACGCTAAGGATAAACCGTTTATTGAAAAGGATTTACATACATCTTCACAAGTATTTATACGTAATTCAATGGTCTGCAAACCACTGCAAACTCCGTATGAGGGGCCATTTCCCGTTTTAAAACGTCATTCAAAATATTTTACTGTAAATGTTAAAGGAAAGAAAATGAACATTAGTTTGGACCGTTTGAAGGCAGCATTTATTTTAAATCCAGGAAACTCTACAAATGATAATCACACTTGTAATAGACAACCGACATACATCGAACCACCAACTAATGAATCAACAGTCAACGAACCATCGGTCATCGAACCATCAGTCAACGAACCAACATCCAAAGAATCAACAGCCAACGAACTACCTCTAAGGGAACCTGCTAACATTCTCCTCGACCCTAACGGCGAACCAAGGATTATCACTTCGCGTTATGGTCGTAAGGTACGATTTTGCCTCAACCGGAAGGGGGAGTAATGTGGCGTACGTTCCCCCACATACCATCTGGCAACAACATTATTTTGTACACTTTGGCAACGCTAATGATTGTTAAGATTCTTCTAGAACATTCTTTTTTTTTGATTGTACAGACGCTTAAGTCTTTTTTTATATTCAATCTTTTTTTCATTAAATAAATAGTTTTAAGTTAATTTAAGAATTAACTATATTTGTTTAATGAATAAAAGATTGAATATAAAAAAAGACTTAAGCGTCTGTACAATCAAAAAAGAACAATGTTCTAGAAGAATCTTAACAATCATTAGCGTTGCCAAAGTGTACAAAATAATGTCATATGGGGCATTCCATGCCGAATTGGGCAATTTGAACATTTTTCTTTTAATTTTTCCCAATTTTTTTACAGTTTTTAATACTCTTCGAAAAATCCTTCGAGGTAAATTTTCAGATTTTTTAAAGACTCGTCTAAAAGATATTGAATTTTCAAAAATTCTGGACTTGTTCCTTTAATCAAACTTCTTTTACTCATGACTTCTTCAAAATAAGGTGTTCTCCACCATTTCCCATTGTATTTTAAAATTTTCCAAATGTATTTTAAAACTGTCCAAAAATATTTAAAAAAATGCCCAAATGCATTTCCAATTGTATTTTAAAATTTCCTAATGCATTTTAAAGTTGTCCAAATGTATTTTAAAATTGTCCAAATATATTTTAAAATTGTCCAAATTAATTTAAAAATTGTCCAAATGTATTTCAAAATTGTCCAAATATATTTTAAAATTGTCCGAATGTATTTTAAAATTGTCCAAATGTAATTTAAAATTGTCCAAATACAATTTAAAATTTTTCATATGTATTTTTAAGTTGTCCAAATGTATTTTAAAACTATCCAAATGTATTTTAAAAAAGAAGTTCTCACATGGTATTAAAAATTGTAGAAAACTCGGGAAAATCTAAATCTATAATTTAAAATTTTACTTTTTTAGGCATTTTGCTTGCATCACACAAACTTTTGGGTTTTTACATGACCTAGTAAAATTCGATGCAGAAAACACTCTTTATCAAATTTTGTTAAAATATGTTAATGTTGTTAATGAATTTTGCAGCTTAGGATAATCTGAATTGAAAAAAAAACAAGTAGAAAATTAAATTCGTCTTGGCCGAATCTATGAATATCCTCCACAATGCCCTTTTTAAGTGATAGTAAATTTTCTAACGTGAAAAAAATAAAATTATTGATTAGAAATATTTTATTTTGTGTAAAAGAACTTTTTTTTCAAGTAATTTTTGAAAAAATTAATTTACTAAATTTTTTTTGAGTGTAAAAATTTTTTTGAGTGTAAAATTTTTTTCGAGTGTATTTTTTTTTTAGTGTAAAAATATTTTTGAGTGACAAAAATACGTTGTAAAATATTTTTGTGACTTACCAATGTTTTTAACGGATTTTCAACACGTGAATTTAAGGTGAAAATAATCTGAAATTCCCGGTTTTGCTAATAACTTTTGAACCACTGGACCAATTTGGCTGAAATTCAACACGAAACAGGCCATTCAACGACAAATATATATGCCAAGCTTCAGCATCCTCAGAATTGCCTTTCGAAAGTTTTTTATACCGTAAAATCACGAAAAACCATTGCCGAAATTCAGTCTTTTGCTCATAACTTTTGAACCACTAGACCGATTTCGCTGGATTGCAATACCAACCTGACCAGGTAAATTCCCAACATATATGCCAAACTTCAGGAGCCTCCGTTAAGTCTTTCAAAAGTGTTTTCAACAGACAGACTGACGGACGGACATCGCTAGATCGTCTTAAAATCGATCGAGGATCATGAATATATATACTTTATGGGGTTCTAGATCAATATTTCGAGGTATTACCCTCAATCACTAGAGTGGAGGGTATAAAAAAATTCATCGATAAAATAAAAAAAAACTTTAACGAAATTTCCGTTACAAATTTTTAAATCTTTGTTAAAAATATTTATTCGATTTAAAATTGTATACAATTTTTAGCTTAAATTATTTTAAAAAAAATCTTAAAATTAAATAATTAATATTTATTATAAAATTCTATAATAATTATAAAGTATCACAACCAAATTATTTAATGAAAAAAACTCCCCCAACAGTTTTAAAATTTAAATTTACCTAAGTAAAACTAAGGAACCTATTAATTTATGAAAAATAACAACTCCAAATATGTGGTACTAAATAATCGGACCAGGTATGGAATTCTTTAGGACAATTAATACTCGTAAAATATTCCATACTATATAGAGATATAATCATACAATTACCATAGATCAAGGAAAACCATATGAAAAAATTGCCTAAGTTTTTGGGAGTCAAACGTGTTAAAAATATCATGCCTACACCTATGATACCGAAAAAGAAAAACATTACAGGAAAAACAACTTGTAAAGCATAGCCCAAAATATACTCATGAAATAGAGCAGATATAAAGAAGACCGTCATGGAAGAAGCCAACTTGGAACCCTTAAAGATGTAAGTATAGAAATCTTTGTAAATATATTCATATAACCAATCATGTACCACCACATTCCAATTACGATAATACGCTTCATAATTACTGGCAGTCCACCAATCTTTGTAAAACATACGATCACCAAAACGTAATAATTCCGCGGTACAATTAAGCCAAGCATGTAAAATCATATAGAAACCACTTAGGAATATAATAATACCAGGCATAAGCATACCAAATAGTTTTACAGTTATGGAAGCAGCATTCAGCTCTTCTTGACCAAAATTACTAAAATGATGATGAATATGACGTTCGTAAATATAACTGTAAAGAAACGCTACGGCTATAACTTCAAAGAAACGAGCCAAAGCAAATTTCCAACGAATGGTGGAAGTACGAGGATAATTATCACGATATATGAGAGTGGGAGCAAATAAATAATACAAATAATTTTTAAATGGTGGTACATTAACGGACAATGTTGAGTCCTGCTCATCGGCCTTCAATTTTCCCGTTACTACTCTTGCTGCTGTGGTTCTTACAAAACTATGCATTTTCATTAATAATCGTATAGATTCACATAATAAAACGGAGGCAGAGGCAAAACGTAAGTCCAATTTCAGACATATTTGTGTAGGAATATAAGCAAATACTATTTGAGTTGTGGCATAAATCAAGACACACAAAAGAGACCAAAAGTGTTGAAGAGTTTCTAAAGAAAAGACGAGAGAAGGGAGATATTTTAGTATATATAAAGAGAATAGCTTTAATCACTCCTGTGATAAACTGTAAAAGTAAGAGAGGAGGGAAAGAAACACTTTTTTGAAAAATCAAATTCTGTAAATAAAATCGTTCCTTCCAATTCTCATTTACGTTTTTTAGTTTCCTTACAAGTGCGATCACCGCAAATATATGTATATACTTGTTGTTATCATACTCACTTTGTTTATGAAGTTTACTTCTTACATTGGCCCATATCTGAAGACCATTGTAGATACTGAATACGAAAGCATGTTGGATCAGCCATATACCAAAAACTTTATGAATGTTATTAAATCCACTTTTAAAGACACCCAAACCAAAGGTTACACTAAAAATAGAGAAGAAAAATCAGATAATTTGGGATCATTTTTTTTTAAATCGCGTTCCTGTACTTTCAAAAATGGAAATAATAATAGAATCAAGTTTGGCGAAAAATGCGACGATATTTTGTTTTCATATTAAATGTATGAGAAATTTTGGGGAAAACGCTTACCGGTTTAATTGTGATTAATCTCTAATGCCTATATTTGTTTGGATCAAATCAAAGACGTTTACTAAAAGACATTGCATTGAAGGGTTTGGGAGTAGACACTGGAAATAAGTTCCCGTGCCAAAAGTTTTTTTACCGTTTACTTTGAAGTAGAGATGCGCGCTTGACACGATTTTTTCGTGATTCACGTGATTCACGCGTGAATCACGCGTGATCGTGAGTGAAATTAATTTATACTCACGTGATCGTGAGTGCGCTTGATTAGAAAAAAATGTTTCGTGCGTGAGTAATTTTTGTTCCGTGAGTTTGCGTGATTGTTTTGTGCTGTTTAAAACAGAAAATAAGTAAAAAAATCGTCATTTTATTGAATTTAGAAGGTAATTAATACAAAATTGTTATTTAAATAAATTTTTATTATTGTTTTTGGGAATTTAAATACTTTTTGTGCACAAATTCGAAAAAGGTAAAATAAAAATTTATTAATTTTAATTTCGTGAGTCTTCGTGAGCGTGATTATTTCGTAAGCGTGAGAAAAATTTTAGTAGCTCACGTGAGCGTGCGTGAATGTGAGCATAAAAAATAATTTCGTGCGTGATCGTGCGTGAGCAATATTTTTATTTCGTGAGCGTGAGCGTGCGTGAGTCAAAATTCACTCACGCGCCCATCTCTACTTTGAAGTTTATCGACCTGCACTTGGACCAACGGGATCAGAGAAGTATACCCTCCAACCACAGTATGGGGGTATACTTCTTTTTTTAAAAGAAAATTACTTTTGGAAAAAAAAAAAAATTTTTGAAAAAAAATTTCAGCGAAAAAAAATTTGATAAAAAATCCGCGATTTTTTTCTGTTTTTGACAAAAAATATGTTCGTACTTGCTTAAATACCATTTGGTGTTCGATTATGTTCACATATGTCAACCAGCAGCCGAATTAAAGCATTTTGTATTTTTAGGTTATGTTGAACGCACTAAAATTTTTGAGGTGTCCTTACATTTTCGTTCATAACTTTTGAACCGCTGAACCGATATCGCTCAAATGCAATACCAAACTTCTCGAAAGAACTTACAATAAATATGTTAAGTTTCAGTCTCTCCGTGTAATATTTTGACCGTGATCACCATTTCCACAGACAGACAGACAGACGGACATCGCTAGGACGTCTTAAAATCGATCGGGGATCATGAATATATGTATATACTTTATGGGGTCCCAGACCGATATTTCGATGAGTTACAAACGGAATGACAAACTTATATATACCCTCTATCACTAAGTGGAGGGTATAAAAACACCATTTTTGGAAATGTTTTTGAAAAATTTAAATGGCGATATCTCGAAAACCGGTAGACCGATTTTTTATTTTTTTTTTTTTAAGTTCGGAATATGTATTTATGTTTTTTATGTTCGTGATGTTTAGATTTTTTTGATTTTTTCAAAAATCTAAAACTTTGTTCGAAGGGCGCCAAGGTTAAAATCATAGAGAAACATAGAGGCGAAGGCGTCAAAAATTGAGTTGTCAAAGTACAACTTGTATACATGTATTTGTTGACAAAGTACGACTTGTAAACATGTATTGTGTGGTGAATTCACATCGACAACGTACGTGTGAGAAATTAGAAAAAGATAGTGATATTATTTTTTCTTTCACCTTCGCCTCTATGTTTCTCTATGGTTAAAATGATCGGATTTAGCTCAAATTAAGTTTAAAGAAAAGTCTCAAGAAGGGATCACGCAGGAAATGTCTTCAGAATAGCAGTATATTAAATTAGAATTTTTAATCTGTGCAACTCTTCAATTTCCAAGAAAAAGATGGCAATATTATCGATTTATTTAAAGTAAAATCAAAATCTAACAAGTAGAATAAACGTTTTGAACAAGTAGTTAGTTGTGGGACTAATAAATTGGAGCTTCCAGGTTCAAATCCAGTTGGGACTAAAAAAGCCGAAAAGTTTTTTCTAAATATGAGAAAGATAATTAATAAAGGAAAATGGATAAAAGTAAAAACTAAAGGAAATACGAAAATTTTTTGTATTTTCGCATGACTTACGTCAGACATTTCCCCAAAGAAGTCTTAGGTGACATGTACCCAGAAGGTCAGCCCTGACCATAACTGACTTTGAGTGATGACATTTTGAAAATTTGTATGCAACTTTCCTCAACCCAGTACATAGAGATGTCTTGTGGATGTCTGCAGTGACTCTGACATGTCACCGCTCCGTCACTAAGGTTGGCTCGAGGACGTTGCCAACTGGGAATATTTTAAAGTGTTTTCTGTAAACCTGCTTTTTCCAGCAAAACTTTTATTACCCGATAATGTATGAAATAATGCATAGGATCCCTTATTTTATAAAATGTCAGCAAATTAAATTGTTCAATATAAAATTAAGCATGCAGCTATATTGTTTTTATAACAAAAATTTTAATTTGAATTTGTAACGAACTAAAATGATATCATATTAAATTTAAAGTTTGTAAAACTTAAAACAAAAATTTTATTTTAAAATTGATTATAATTAATATTAATATTTTATCTTTTTCCAAAAATATGCAGGATGTTCAAAATAAAATTGAACATTTTTAATTTAAATATGTTTTTTTTTAATCAGTTTAAAAATCATTCGAATGTTTTAGGCATTGGATTCGACAAAGACAAATGCATTTTTTCTTTACTGGAGTATTATATGCACACGTGATTATAAAGTTTATTTCCTAATCCCCTTGGGTCAAGTTCGAGAAATTAAATGCAAACAAATTTTCATATTAAAAAACAAAAATTTGAAACTTACCTTCCTTTAACCAAATATTCATAGCTTATGTTATTTAAAAGGAAAACTATAAATATTATATAAAATATATGATATATAGTCTTCATGTGATCAACTTCCAACAGGGCAGTTAAAAATGATTCACGTTGTATGAAAACCTTATCGGGCAAGGCATGACTTTTCTTTGTTGAATTTCTACTCTTTCCTTTGCCATGTGCAACTTCCTCAACTAAAGTGTTTGCTGCTAATCTTCCATTTAAATTGGTCGTATTATTATCTTCATCATGATCGGTTTCCCCATTCTCCTTGTTAGATTTGTTTTTATTTTTACTGACCACCAAACCGTTTTGTGAAGGTATACGATTACTCCAGGTATTTGATTTATGAGTAGGCAAATTTGGTTTAGCAAAATTTCGAAATTCATTGGCTTGTAGTTCATGTTGTCGGATTTCTTGCATGACCTCGTCTATCATGCCCGACATACGTTTTTCCACGTCACGCAAGACAGTTGTTTGGAATGTTTCCAATTTATTGCGCAGAAAATTTAATTCAATTGTTTGATCATTTAACATTGTGGATGGTTCTATAAAAGGAGAAAAGAATAATTACTAAATATTTTAAGT
The DNA here is from genome assembly GCA_963921195.1 of Pegoplata infirma. NCBI lineage: Eukaryota > Metazoa > Arthropoda > Insecta > Diptera > Anthomyiidae > Pegoplata > Pegoplata infirma. Next base: position 179,970,056 of record OY992538.1, on the reverse strand, counting down.
CAATAGTTACAAAAGTTTTTATTGGATAAACTAATTTCTTAAGGTGCGATTAGGTTTATTGATAACCTTTTATTACATTGTATAGAATAATCTATTTATGAAAGTATCACGTAAATTATTGTTTCTTTGTTGATATGGATTTGTTGGTTTTGCCGCCGTTCTATATGTAATCTATCTAAGCAAATTATAGGTGGGAATTATAATTTTTATTACCTTGGAACACTTAAATGTTTAAAAAGCGCTCTGGTGTCGAAAAATATTGACCCAATGCTGGCGCACATTAAAAATTAATGGATATTTGGAGTTGTGATTTTTTTTTATTTTAATTAGGTACTTAATATTTGTTAATTACGTTAAAAACATAGTAGTTACTTTTATTTAGTTAATAAAAAACAATTAAAAACTTTAACTTAAAATGAAATAGGTTCGTTTGATAACTTTTTGGGTAAAGTTTGGTAAATTTAGAGTAAACTAAAATTTAAGACAGTAAAAAAGTAAAATTTTGACTTGACTAATGTTTTTTTATTACCCTTCAAGATGTAAAAAAGATTATTTGCAAAAAATAAAAAAAAATAAAAATTTGGTGGAAAAAAATTCCGCGTTTTTTTTTTTTTTTTTTGTAAAAAAAGATGCTTTTGCTTGCTAAAATACCAATTGGTGTCCAATTCTGTTCACATATGTCAACCAGCAGCCGCATTTAAGCATTTTGTTTTTTTAGGTTATGTACCTTACACTCAGAAAATTATTGCAGTTACTACATGACGGTTGTTTGTGTAGTAAGTAGTAGCTGTTGTTTTTAACTACAATTTCGGTCGTTTTTGTGTGAAAAAATCTCAACAACTTTTTTTTGTAGTAGTTTCAAAAAATAAATACAAAAAATATACTACACTGTAGTAATAGTTGATTTATGTAGTTGTTTTTAGTTTTTTTCTAAAATCTCGTTTTTTTCTGGAAATTTTTATTGCAAACGAATGTGTCGAACGAGTTGGTCGTGCGCGATGCGGAAGGAATTATTTTTATACCAAATAAATAATATCTAAATAAATTAAATTACAATTTATTAAATTTAATTATAACAAAAAATATGTTTTTGGAAAAATATTCTTGAGCGAAAGAAAATAAGTGGATAAATGAGATAACAAGTGTGTATAATATAGCGCTCACATAAGCGTGTGTAAAAACCAATCGGAAAAAAACAAAATACAATGTATGCAGTGTCTTGTTTTCTTATGAGTGCGCCATCTTTCTTTTCTTTGTATACACAACAGAACAGGTACATACTTTTTTGAAACATTGCAAATTAATTCTTTTTTTTATAAATCAATTTTGCCAAAGCATTTGGTTTTTTTTTATTCCAGACAAATTTTGATCAGTAGCGGTGAAAATTTGAAATGAACTATTAAAAAAACAAAGGTAAATACAATCAATTTATTTCGTTTAACATTTTATTAATATAATTTTTTTCTTCTATAATTCCAGATAAATACACCAAAAAATTTTAATTCCATGTCGAAATTCTATACAACCAACTGAAATGTATTGCTTTTTAAATAAATAAAAATCAATCACTTAAACGTTTAAAAAATTTTTTAAATAAAATTTCAGGCAAGTGTATAAAAACAACTGTATACCGTCTTTTGTAGTAGTTTTTACTACATTTTGTAGTTGAAAATCAATAGTTAAAAACAACAACATATTCAGTTGTTTTTACCGTAATGTGTAGTGGACGCCTTTTCAACAACAAAATGTAGTCAAAACAACTGTCTTTTGTAGTAGATTTTACCGACATACTTTTTTGAGTGTACATTTTCGTTCATAACTTTTAAACCGCTGAACCGATTTCGCTCAAATACAATACCAAACTGCTCGGTGCAACAACATGTAAATATCTTAAGTTTCAGTCATATCTGTGTAATATTTTGGCCGCGATCGTAATTTTAACAGACAGACGAACAACGTATAAAAGAAATATGATGAAAAAAATGGGTAAAAATAACAAAAAAAATGGTGAACATTTTTTTCCTGTAAAAAAAATATTGGGAAAAAAAATTTTTATGGCAAAAAAAAATTAAGTAAATAAAAATTTTGGCGAAACGTTTTTTTGGATGAACATTTTTTTACTTTTTTAAATAATATTCTTTATTTAATTCCGTTCGCATGTGCCCACCAGTAGACAAATTTAAACAATTTGTGTTTTTAGGTTATGTGAAAATTTTCGAGGGGCCCTAAAGTTTTCTTTCGTCTCGTACATAAAGAATTAATGAAGTTATAGGCTTTTGATCGGAATTTACAACTGTGCCTAGGTCCAATATTTTTTATACCCTGGACCGAAATGTAGGAAAAAACCGCCCCCCCCCACAAACATGTATGTATTGGTACTCAAATGAAAGGTAATTTGCTCACGATTGCAAATATGTATTTTTTGCAGGGTTGGCAACCGATACCCACCTAGAATAACGGTATTTGGGTATTGTACCGCAACCAATATAGATATGGACATTTTCAAAAGCGATTATGAAAGCTGATGAAATTTCTAGTATTTTGAATGTGCCACTTCGTGTTTCAACCGGTTCGTTTTAGTTATATAGGCCAATACCGTTATAATACCGTTTCAAACGGTATTATAAAGGTATTGATCTATATTTCGAAAACGAACCGGTAGAAACACGAAGTAACACATTTAAAATACTAGAAATTTCATCAGCTTTCATAATCGCTTTTGAAAATGTCCATATCTTTATTAGTTGCGGTACAATAGCCAAATACCGTTATTCTAGGTGGGAATCGGTTGCCAACCCTGATTTTTTGCATGTATTTTAACAATATTGTACCTCTAACAATATTTATTGTATCCATTCTAGTATCTTTCAGTGAAAAAATTTCGCTATTCAGTAATTAACCGGGTAAAAAGGCTTGATACAAAAAAAAAACTATATTTAGCGAAGCCAACACTCAGAAAATTATGTAAGTTACTACATGTTAGTTGTTTGTATATTTTACAGTAGTTAGTTATTTTCAACTACAAAGTCAGTTGTTTTTGTATGAAAAATATCAAACAACTATTTCTGTTAGTTATTTTAAGTAGTTTTTTTGAATAACTAACAAAAAAGTACTGTGATGTAGTAACAGTTATTTAAAGTAGTTAAATATATTTTTTTTATCTCTGAAAAATTTTCAAAGTTTTTTTCCAAAAAATAAATATAAATTTTGTTTTTTTTTTATTTTTCACAACTTTTTTTGTTCAAAAAAAAAAAAAAAAAAAACTTTGAAAAAATTTGGTCTTAATTTTTTTTTCTGAAAAATTTTTTGAAAAAAAAATTGTTTATAGATTTTTTTATTTTTACTACATTTTAGTTGTTTTGACTACAAAAGTAAGTAGTTTTTACTACATAAGTCAGTTGTTTTTTGTCAGTTAAAATAACTAACATTGTTAGTTGATTTAACTGAAAAAGTAGTTGACCCCAAAACAACTTACAAAGTAGTTATTTTAACTGACATTTTCAGTTGATTTTACTAACATAATTTTTTGAGTGAATAAATTAATTGATGGAGTTTGTAATCCCTATGCCCGGCCAAAGGCCATCTACGCAGAAAAACATTAAAAAAAACTTTTTTTGGTAAAAAAATCGCATCAGAATGTTTTTTCGGACCTAGAGGGGCCCAGGGACCTAGCCCTTCTTTATTTTTTTAATTAACTTTAATTTAAGTACCCACACAAACCTGTAGGTGGGTGGGGCGGTATTTGGCTCCAGGGACCCTCGGGGTCCCCTAAATTTAAATTTTTGTTTTTCCAGAGGCGTTCAATTTCCCCCCCCCCCCATAATATTTGTGCCCCGTAAAGTGCACTTTGCCAAAACTTTTTAGTACATTCCACACAACATAAAATACAAAATGTTTTAATTCAGCTGCTGGTGAACTTTTGTGAACAGATTTGGATACCTGATCGTATTTAAGCATTCACGGAATTATTTTTTCACTAAATTTTTTTTCAAAAATTTTATCAAAAAATGTGAAAAATCCCCCTTTTTACATTGTAGAGGGTATCAATATATTCGGCAAGGCCGAATGAAACTCTTGTTTGTGTTAATTGCTGTGTTTTTCAATAAGTGGATTTATTTTCGGAATTATCTTATTTAGTTTAAAAAAAATATTTTAGCATACCAAAACAAATTTTCAATATTTTTTCCCATAATCTACGTTAAATTAGCAATTATAATCCAAAAAAAAATAATAAAAAAGATTGGGAAATGAAAAAAGATATAAATAAATCAAAATTAATCTAAATAAATCCTAGGATTTAATAAGTCTATTTTGGATTAATTTTGATTTATGTATACCCGACTAAAAAAAACTAATACGGCGCCATGTATCATTTGATCCCAAAAATAGAGGATCCAAAAATATACGATTATATCCTTTTAGATCAAGTTTGATACAATTAGATATAATTTGATCCCAAAAATGGAACAGTAAATATTATCTAATTTGATATTATAAAAAAATTGATATAATAATATATAATTATATCATATTAGATCTAATATGATCTTCAATATCAAATTGGATGAAATTTACCGTTCCATTTTTGGGATCAAATTATATCTAATTATATCAAATTTGATCTAATAAGATATAATCATATATGTTTAGATCCTCCATTTTTGGGATCAAATGATAGATCAATTTATATATAATTACTTATATTAAAAATTATATGATTATATCAAAACTATTTTACTCGGGTATCTTTTTTAATTTTCCAAAACTTTTTATTATTTTTTCGGATAATAAGCTAATTTAACGTAGATTATAGAAAAAATATTGCAAATTTGTTTTGGCATGTTTAAATATTTTTATTGTACTAAATAAGATAAATCCGAAAATAAATCCACTTATTGAAAAACACAGCAAATATTGATCCTAATGCATTAAATTGGTAGGTTTTAAAGGTTTGTTCGATAAAATTTTTAAAAATTTCAAAAATCTTTCAAAGGACTTTAGTCAAAAATTGTTTGTACGTTGTCTATCCGAATTTAAATTTTTTACGTGTTTCCAATATTTATCTCGTGTTCGTTGTTTTGTTAACGCCATTGAATTTTTATGCATTAAAGGGTTAACACTTTTTTTAATTTGTTTTTTTTACTTACCACTTTGTGCAGATTTTTCAGGAGAATTAATATTTCGTTCGGATTTTAATAATTTTTCTACCATTTTGTATTTAAATCTTTAATTCACATTAATTTTTAAAAATATTTACACAATTGTTTATTATAAACAATATTCTTGTTTTTTTTTTATTTATTTTTTATCTTGTAATAACTTCCGATATTTTAGTTCTTAATTTTTTTTGTAATTCAAATGTTTAATATGTCTTCACTTTATTAAGTTCTAACTTAAACTGATCGTATTTGTATTTGCCATCAACCAAATACACAAAGTGAACGAGTCATTTTAGTTATTAGGCGTCCCCCACATGCAGTATGTTCTAAACTTAATAAAAGTTTTTACATTAGACTGGAGCAATTTTAGTGATACCCTCTGGAAATTGTTGCATGGCAGTTGTTTGTGTAGTAAGTACTAGGGTGATCAATTATTCGACTTTTTTCAAAAACCGGTTTTCGAATAGTTCGAAAATCAGCATTTAAAAAAAAAAAACGGTTTCGGTTTTTTAAATTGACAAAACAACCGGTTGAAAGGGTTTTTCGTTTTTTTCTTCCAAAATAAGGCAAAAAAATGACGACCACGACCAATATAAAGTAGATATTGTTCAAAAAATTATGTTAGTAAAATCAACTGAAAATGTCAGTTAAAATAACTACTTTGTAAGATGTTTTGGGGTCAACTACTTTTTCAGTTAAATCAACTAACAATGTTAGTTATTTTAACTGACAAAAAACAACTGACTTATGTATGTAGTAAAAACTACTTACATTTGTAGTCAAAACAACTAACATGTAGTAAAAATAAAATAATCAATATAAAAAATGTTTCAGAAAAAAAAATTGAACACAAAATTTTTTCAAAGTTTTGTTTTTTAAAGTTGTGAAAATTTAAAAAACAAAAAGTTATTTTTATTTTTTGGAAAAAAACTTTGAAAATTTTTCAGATAAAAAATAAAATTAACTACTTTAAATAACTTTAAATAACTACATTACAGTACTTTTTTGTTAGTTGTTCAAAAAAACGACTTAAAATAACTGACAGAAATAGTTGTTTGATTTTTTCCATACAAAAACAACTGACTTTGTAGTTGAAAACAACTTACTACTGTAAAATATACAAATAACTGACATGTAGTAACTTACATAATTTTCTGAGTGTTGGTGTTTCGAAAAATTTGGTACTGTTTATCACTATTCCCAATTCTATTTGAGAGAATACAAATTGTATTTAAGAAATTTCCAAATATATTTCAGAAATTTTTAAATACGTGTTAGAAACGTTTTATTTTAATTATATTTCATAAATTTTCATTTATATTTCAGAAATTTCCAATTGTTTCCAGGTTTCCATTTGTACAAATTGTAATGCAAATGAAAATTTCTGAAATACAAATGAAAATTTCTTAAAATCATTGAAAAAATTTTGAAATATAAATGAAAAACTTTGAAAAACAAATGGAATTTCCTGAAAAGCATTTAGAAATTTTTGAAATACAAATGAAAATTTTAAAATATAATTGAAAATTTAGAAATATAAACGGACATTTTTTAAATACAATTGGAATTTTATGAAAAGCATTTAAAAAATTTTGATATTTCACTGGAAAATTTTCTACTTTAAACTTTTGTTTATTTTTAAACAAAAATTACTAACAAACATTAAAAAATTACTCAAAATAAAATTTTGATAGTCCACACAAATGTTCACTATTTTTTTTTTTACTAATTTTTTTTTTATACGTAAGAGTTTACCACAAATGATTTTCACTCAAATTTATGGATTCGGCCAAGGCGAAAATAGTTTTTTCTACTTGTTTTGCATTCAGTTAGGATTTTTGAAAATCTGTTTTAGCAATAAAATTACACTTAAATAACTGCTTTTAAAAGGTAGATTTAAAAAAAACGGGCTTCGACAGTTAAATAATAGTTATGATTTTAAAAACACCGACCGTTGCAATCCACAAAAAACCGGTTTGAACCGGTTTCAAAAAACCGGTCTAATCAACCTAGTAAGTACATAGTAGTTGTTTTTATTTTTAACTGCAATATCAGTTGTTTTTGTATGAAAAATGACTATAGTATTAAAAATTAGTTAAATCAGAATATTCAAAAATGATAGTACATTGTAGTACCAGTTGTTTTTATGGGCACTCAGAAAATTATGTAAGTTACTACACGTTAGTTGTTTGTATATTTTACAGTAGTTAGTTGTTTTCAACTACAAAGTCAGTTGTTTTTGTATGAAAAATATCAAACAATTTTTTTTGTTAGTTATTTTAAATCTTTTTTTTGAACTAACAATAAAGTACTGTAATGTAGTAACCGTTATTTAAAGTACTTAATTTTATTTATCTCTGAAAATTTTTCAAAGTTTAAAAAATATTTTTATTTTTATTTTTCACAGCTTTAAAAAAACATGAAAAAATGTTGGTCGTCAATTTTTTTTTTTTAATTTTTTACTACATATGCTAATGGTTTTGACTACAAATGTAAGAAGTTTTTACTCAGTATTCGAAATTTTTCCAAGTCTTTTGCAGTAAAAACAACTACCGTTGTTTTTACAGTATCTGTAGTTGTTTTGCCACAACTTTTTTTAAATCGTTTTTGTTGTTACTTCCCCGAAACTTTCAGTTGTTTATCAATCAGTTAATTTTACCGAAAATAGTAGTAAACGCCTTTTCAACAAACAAATGCAGTTGTTTTAACGGTGTTTTTTAATAGATTCTTCTTATCCATAATCGCTCCTACCTTATAAACAAAATGATTTAGTATGCATGTATTTTAGAGTGTCCCTTATTTTGGAAATGTTGGAAATGTTGAGACGGTACCCGCTCATTTTTTTCCTTCTGACTTAAAAATAACTGAGGAAAAATTTTACGCCCCTACGACCACGCCTTCCCTACGCGACGGGGCCTAAAAAAATTATTTTTCCATACAAACCAAAATTTTTTTTTTTGATTTTTAAGTTCTTAATTATTATATTACTTGGTTAGCTTATTCACTACAAAAAATTTGATTTTGGTAAGATAAGACTTTCAGCTCTAAAAAATTAAAAAAAAAAAAAAATTAGAGCCGCAGGGGTCCTACGGTAAAAAATTAAAAAAAAATATTTTTTTTTAGTTTTGACAATTCGTAGGGGCGGAAAATTTTTCCTGAGTTATTTTTAAGTCAAATGGAAAAAAATGAGCGGGTACCGTCTCAACATTTCCAAAATAAGGGACACTCTAATGTATTTGTATAGTGAGAGAATAGACTTTGTTCTCACTTCATATTGTAAATGATTAAAAAACTAAAATGTTTTTTATACCCTTTATGAAGTGCAAATAGTGCTTTAGGTAATTCCTAATTCTTGCAGTAGGTTTGTAACAGTACTTCAATTTTTTTTCTGAAAAATTTTTGGAAAAAAAAAAATATTTATTGATTCTTTAATTTTTACTACATTTTAGTTGTTTTGACTACAAATGTTAGTACTTAGTTTTTACTACATAAGTCAGTTGTTTTTTGTCAGTTAAAAAACCTAACATTGTTAGTTGATTTAACTGAAAAAGTAGTTGACCCCAAAACAACTTACAAAGTAGTTATTTTAACTGACATTTTCAGTTGATTTTACTAACATAATTTTTTGAGTGTATACTTTTTAACCATTGAACGGATTTTAACTCCTGTATAATAAACGAAAAATCTCAAGCATCAGTTTACTCTTTCTAAACCAAAAAGTAGAAAAATTTGAAAATAAACATATTGAGCTCGATTCAGGAGTACTGTCCGTCCCATCACTGATTTTAGTTGTCACTAATTTTTCTGAAATTTTATAAAAAAAAAAATTAATTAAATAGTTTTAACTTTTTTTTTAAATTTTGGACATCTTAAGTTTTGTGGTAGTGAATATTTTTTTTTGAAATAACTAAAAAAATATTACTACAATTTTGTGCTTTTTTATAGCTGTTTATTGAAAAAAATAAAAAAACGGTTTTAAACAACTGTAACTACAGTGTAGTACTTTTTGTATAATTGTTTTTTAATAAACTAAACACAACTACAAAAAAAAGTTGTTGCTACAATTTAGTATTTTTTTGTGCATTCCTTTGAAGCAACTGCAATAAAAAATGTTAAACATTTTTCATACAAAAACAACTGAAATTGTAGCTGAAAACAAGAACTGCTACTTAAGAGTGGATAACATTTGCCTGCTTTTGATATTTTCGATTACTTTACAGAAAAATTTTAAATTTATCGAAATTCTCGTACACTCAGAAAATTATGTAAGTAACTACATGTTAGTTGTTTGTATATTTTACAGAAGTTAGTTGTTTTCAACTTCAAAGTCAGTTGTTTTTTTATGAAAAGTATCAAACACTATTTTTGTTAGTTATTTTAAATCGTTTTTTTTAACAACTAACAAAAAAGTACTGTAATGTAGTAACCGTTATTTAAAGTAATTTGGGTACCAAATCACTTACACTTAAAAAATAATGTAAGTTACTACATGTTAGTTGTTTGTATATTTTACAGTAGTTAGTTGTTTTCAACTACAAAGTCAGTTGTTTTTGTATGAAAAATATCAAACAACTATTTCTGTTAGTTATTTTTAGTCGTTTTTTTGAACAACTAACAAAAAAGTACTGTGATGTAGTAACAGTTATTTAAAGAAGTTATTTTTTTTTTTATCTCTGAAAAATTTACAAAGTTTTTTTCCAAAAAATAAAAATAAATTTTCGATTTTTTTTATTTTTCACACCTTTAAAAAAAAAAAAAAAAATTTTTTCTGAAAAATATTTTGAAAAAAATTATATATTGATTATTATATTTTTACTACATTTTAGTTGTTTTGACTACAAATGTAAGTAGTTTTTACTACATAAATCAGTAGTTTTTTTGTCAGTTAAAATAACTAACATTGTTAGTTAATTTAACTGAAAAAGTAGTTGACCCCAAAACAACTTACAAAGTAGTTATTTTAACTGACATTTTCAGTTGATTTTACTAACATAATTTTTTGAGTGTACTAATACTTTTACTGTAAAATTATTTGAGTGTAGTTTTTTTGAACTATAACCATTTTTTAATGCGTGTAGGGTATACTATGGTCGATGTTGACCACTAAACAAAATTATTCCGTATGTTTTAGTTCTTGTTCGTTATTGAAAGTTTGATATTTTACGATTTAGGATTAGTAAAGTTAAAGAGAACACAAATTGCTATTTTAAGTTCATCAAACCCATAAAGAGCCCTAATCCCATAATACACAGAAAGTATTTTATGGGTTAAATCAACTGAAAATGTCCTTTGAAAAATAATTTTTTTTCAAAGATTTTTTTTACACCAACATACGAGATTTTTGAAGTTGTAAACCAGTTTGCAGTTTTTTTTGGTTGAAGTGTCATCTTGCCACACGCAGGTTGCAAGATGACCTTAAGAGTTGCATCTGATATAAAGATCATTATTCCGTAGATTACAAATTTCCACGTGCTTTTGTTTATTTACCATGTATTCTCTCTTGTTTGCACCCAAAAACATACAATAGTTAATTTAATGATTATCATTAGATTATTAGTTCCATAAATTGTCCAGACATTTGTACTTAATAATAATGTATTGTGTACTTTAGTGAGTAATAGTTAACTGAAACATTTCTTATCAAAACTTTTCTAGTTTTGAAATTTGTTCAAGTACATTTGCACTCGGAATATTTTTCAATAATATAAGCGACTATTTTCAATTATATTATTGTAGCACATATTGTATGTTATTTGCATAAGTTCAGTAATGAGATATACAAAGAGTTTTTAAAGTTTATCATACAGTGACAGCAAACTAATAATGGAACAATGGAAAACTTTTTAAATTTCTAAGTCGATTTTTTCCAAGTTCAAAAACTACACTCAGAAAATTATGTAAGTTACTACATGTTAGTTGTTTGTATATTTTACAGTAGTTAGTTGTTTTCAACTACAAAGTCAGTTGTTTTTGTATGAAAAATATCAAACAACTATTTCTGTTAGTTATTTTAATTCGGTTTTTTGAATAACTAACAAAAAAGTACTGTAATGTAGTAACAGTTATTTAAAGTAGTTAATTTTATTTTTTTTATCTCTGAAAAATTTTCAAAGTTTTTTCCAAAAAAATAAAAATTAATTTTCGTTTTTTATTTTTCACAACTTTAAAAAAAAAAAAATTAAAAAATTTGGTCTTAAATTTTTTTTTTTCTGAAAAATTTTTTGAAAAAAATTATATATTGTTAATTTTATTTTTACTACATTTTAGTTGTTTTGACTACAAATGTAAGTAATTTTTACTACATAAGTCAGTTGTTTTTTGTCAGTTAAAATAACTAACATTGTTAGTTGATTTAACTGAAAAAGTAGTTGACCCCAAAACAACTTACAAAGTAGTTATTTTAACTGACATTTTCAGTTGATTTTACTAACATAATTTTTTGAGTGTAAATAAAATTTAAACAAGTAAAAAAGTTAAATTCGGATTCGGCCTTGCCGAATGTAGTGATACCCTCCACAATTTCAAAAAATTATTGCAAAAAACTTTATTTAAAAGAAAATTACTTTTGAAAAAAAAAAAAATTTTATTAAAAAAAAATTTTTTCGCGAAAAAAAATTTTGGTAAAAAAAATCCGCGATTTTTTTCTTTTTTTTGTCAAAAAATATGTTCGTACTTGTTTAAATACCATTTGGTGTTCAATTACGTTCACATATGGCAACCAGAAGCCGAATTAAAGCATTTTGTATTTTTAGGTTATGTTGAATGTACTGAAATTTTTGAAAATGCTTACATTTTCGTTCATAACTTTTGAACCGCTGAACCGATATCGCTCAAATGCAATACCAAACTTCTCGGGAGAACTTCCAATAAATATGTTAAGTTTCAGTCATCTCTGTGCAATATTTTGTCCGTGACAGCATTTTCCACAGACAGACAGACAGACAGACGGACAGACGGACATCGCTAGAATGTCTTAAAATCGATCGGGCATCATGAATATATATACTTTATGGGGTCCCAGATCGATATTTCGATGAGTTACAAACGGAATGACAAACTTATATATACCCTCTATCACTAAGTGGAGGGTATAAAAATTAACCGATAATTTTTATTCAGTTATCAGCTAGTTTTTTAAACAACCCAAACAAAAAATGAAATTTTTCAAATACAGTTAAAGAAATCCACATTTTTTGACTACCAATTTTTTGTAAAAAAAAGAAAAATTTTAATTATTCTAATATCTCATTACTATACACTTGGGTATACTAGGTTAGGTGTACCTGGGTGTACTAAAATGAATAAACAATAAAATATTTTCTGTGTTTACAAAAAAATGTTGGTCAAAAGAGTTGGAGTTCAAAAAATGCGGATTTATTCTACTGTACTTAAAAAAATAATTTTTTGTTTGGGTTGTTTGAAAATCTAGCTGATAAGTAAATACAAATTATTGGATCATTTTTTAAAATTTTTGAACTTGGAAAAAATCGACGTAGAAATATTTTTAAAAAAATTTCTAAAAAATATCTATAAATAATTTTATTTTCAAGCGCGACCCTCGTATCTCATTTAATGCTTGCTCAATCTGGCCGCTATCAAGCTTAAATTAAAGCTTGGAAAATTTCTTATATAGCATTTATTTCAAAAATAGTCGATTAAAAATAATCATGTTTAGTATTAATAACTTTTCCTTTAAAGAACTGCTATCAAATATATGCTGTTCCATTATTATTTTGAGTCACTGTATATAATATTCAGTTTATGTTAAAAAATTACACAACTAAACATTTTGGGAAAAAAAACTTGATGCGACTGGGACGCGACCTTACACAGTTACACTCAGAAAATTATTTAAGTTACTACATGTTAGTTGTTTGTATATTTTACAGTAGTTAGTTGTTTTCAACTACAAAGCCAGTTGTTTTTGTATGAATATCAAAACAACTATTTTTGTTAGTTATTTTAAATCGTGTTTTTTTTAACTAACAAAAATGTACTGTAATGTAGTAACCGTTATTTAAAGTAGTTAATTTTATTTATCTCCGAAAAATTTTCTAAGTTAAAAAAAAAAAAATTTCATTATTTTTTACAGCTTTAGACTTAGAAAACATGAACAAATTTTGGTCTCCCAATTTTTTTATCTGATTTTTTTTAGTTATATACTGATTATTTTTACTACATGTGTTAGTTGTTTTGACTACAAATGTAAGTAATTTTCACTACATAAGTCAGTTGTTTTATGTCAGTTAAAATAACTAACCTTGTTAGTTGATTTAAAAAAAAAAAGTAGTTGACCCAAACCAAACTTACAAAGTAGTTATTTTAACTGAAATTTTCAGTTGATTTTACTTACATAATTTTTTGAGTGTAAATGACGGAACTTGCTAAATAAAGTAAAAACCACAGATTCTGAGACATTTTTCCTTTATCAAAAGTTTTAGATTCTTAGATATTTTTTAAAAATAAAAAGTCTCATATTCTGAGACAATTCTACTATAGAAAAAGTATCTTACACAGTAAAAAGTTTTGGGTTAATTTTAATTCCTAGCTGGTGTGTATATATAACAATGCCAAAACTAATTTAATTTATTCCATAAAAAGTTTACTTTTAAAGGGATAAAAAGAGAGTGAGAGAATGGATTTTGAATTTATTTTTGGGTGTTATACACGGTGAGCCTCAGCGATGTTCAGGTTGAACTTTAGTGTCGACGAAAAGTGTAAATGCAGTTCGATTTCTACATGATTAGTTGTCACAAAACTGTTTTCAGCGAAATCGTAGCTGATCGCATTCGCGAGATATCGCGAAATTAGTGATTTTATATTTTAAAAAATTTTGATATTGAAGTTTTTTAAATATTTTCAAAAACTGAGTATACAGTTTTCATTGTACTTATTTTAAGGTCACAAAACAGTAAACATCGAAATCCTATCTTCTTTAGTTCGCGAGAAATCGCGAAATAACTTTTTTGTCAATTTTTGTTTTTCAACTTTTTGTAGGTTTTTTTCAAATGTTGTGGAAAGCTGATATGCACTTTAATGTGTACGTGATCGAAGGTCATAAGGGTGTTGACATCAAAGTTGTAGGTGTACACTGTCGCAAGATATAGCGGAATTATTTATATATTTTTTATGTTTTTTTTATTTTTCAATTTTGCATGTTCTTTTGAAATGGTGTAAAAACTTGGTATGCATTTTTATTTGTACATGATAAAAAGACATTAAACTGCTAACACAAAAGTCCTATGTGGTCAATTCTTTAAGGAACCGAAAAGTTAATATTAAATCTATTATTTATAAATCTATTAAGAATTTCTTTAGCCTGTTCATTGATTTATTTCAAATATCTAAAAAAAATGGTATTCTGTTTAAATTGTAAACATGGCAAGTTCACAAAACTGAAAACATGGAAAAACTCAATTGCTCAAGAAATCACAAAATTTATCTTTAATTTGTTTTCATATTTATTAATAATTTGTTTGTAAACTAGTAACTCGTTTTCACATTTAATACCAAAAAATTATTTCTTATAACTCAAAATAATATGACAGTTAATAAATGGTTATGAATTATTTGAAGAAAAAGAGAGTGCATAATAATATTACAATACAAAATAAATGAAAAAAAATTGAAAAATTTTTCGCGATTTTTCGCGAAAATTAGCGTCAATATATAGATTTCAGCAGTTTTACCACCTTCAGTTACGGGCAATTTAAACTGCATACCATATACTTGTCGTTACTTAAAAAAGTAATTTATTATAAAAGCTCGTACAGTAATTTTGCGATTTCTCGGGAAATTGATCGTCTATAATTTTTATGCTTGCAGTTTTGTCACCTCTAATAACCTCGAATTCAAACTGCATACCACATTTTTGTCGTTAATTGAAGTATATGTTTTTACAGACCACAAATAACACAAATTAATGAATAAATAGTAGATAAGCGAGTTTTTTTGCGATATCTCGAAGAATTAAGCAGCTAGAATTTAAATGTTAACAGCCTTATGACCTTTGATCAATAGCAAGTCAAACTGCATTTCGTGTTTTTCAACAATGTTAAAGAAACTTCTTTTATTAATCAAAACAAGAAATACCCCCAAAAAGCTGTTTTTCGCTATTTCTCGCGAAAGTGAGCAGCTATAATTTTTTTGGGGGCAGTTTTAATTTCTTCCAGCATGTTCAAATCAAACTGCTTACCACTTTTTTTTATCATTTCTAAAGAACCGGGTTTAAAATATAATAAAAAAAAAAAAAAATATATATAATTACGCGATATCTCGCGAAATTTAGCACCTACAATTTTGATGTCAACAGCTGTGTGACCTTTGATCAACCACAAGTAAAACTGCATACCATGTTTTTATGAAATTTTAAAAAATCATATATGAAGATAAAAACAAAAATAAAAACAGCAAAAAAGTAATTTCGCGATTTCTCGCGAAATTGAGAAGATATGATTTCGCTGTTAACTGTGTTGTGACATGTAAATAAATACAATTAAAACTGCATACCCAGTTTTTGAAGATATTTAAAAAACTTCATTGTCAAAATTTTAGAAAATACAAAAACACTAAATTCGCGATATCTCGCGAATGCGATCAGCTACGATTTCGCTGTTAACAGTTTTGTGACATTTATTCATGTAGAAATCGAACTGCGCTTACACTTTTCGTCGACACTAAAGTTCAACCTGAATATCGCTGAGGCTCACCGTGTATAATAAAACCAAAATATGGAAATAATTTTACACCTAAACAGGTGTTTATTTGAACAAGGCAGGACTTAAATTTCTCCAAAAAATAAATAAAACAAATGTAAGGTTATGTTTTTTAATCAGCACAACTCTGCATAAAATAAACTGCTTCTGCTTCTATATTAAGAAATTATTCCTGGAGGTAGGCACCGTCGTTATCTAAAAATTCCATCTCTCTGCCTTCTGCTTCAAGATTCAGCTGGCCTAAAAGTAAAGTTAACCAAAAATCAATTAAAATGATTGATAAACGTTTGTAGTCAATACTTACTTGATATTTATATTTCGGTCGGAGTAAAATCTTCACTTTCTGGATCACAAATTTTGATAATATAAAGATTTTACTTTTGTGTACATTGCTAACCTCTTTTCTCACTTTCATTGATGAATAAGCATTTTTTGTTTACTCAATATGACAGCTGTTTTCAATTCCTTGTTAAGTGTTTATCTTAAACTTGATGAAATACAATTTTTTGATGACGTTTGACGTTTATTTTTTATAAGTTTTCAAGAGAGAAATTTAATTATTTTTTGGCATCAAAATAAAACTAAAAAAAATGACATAAAGATAATCAAATTTTTAATCCCTATGTGGTTTAGCATATAACCCATTTCGGATTTAACTTTGAGTTTAATTCCAAAGTAGTTTAAAATGTGCTCCGCTAGGTTTTAAATATAACCCAAAACTTTTTACTGTGCAGCTAGTTTTTTAAACAACCCAAACAAAAAATGAAATTTTTCAAATACAGTTAAAGAAATCCACATTTTTTGACTACCAATTTTTTGTAAAAAAAAGAAAAATTTTAATTATTCTAATATCTCATTACTATACACTTGGGTATACTAGGTTAGGTTAGGTGTACCTGGGTGTACTAAAATGAATAAACAATAAAATATTTTCTGTGTTTACAAAAAAATGTTGGTCAAAAGAGTTGGAGTTCAAAAAATGCGGATTTCTTCTACTGTACTTAAAAAAATAATTTTTTGTTTGGGTTGTTGTAAAATCTAGCTGATAACTAAATACAAATTATTGGATCATTTTTTAAAATTTTTGAACTTTGAAATAATCGACGTAGAAATATTTTTAAAAAAATTTCTTAAAAATATCTATAAATAATTTTATTTTCAAGCGCGACCCTCGTATCTCATTCAATGCTTGCTCAATCTGGCCGCTATCAAGCTTAAATTAAAGCTTGGAAAATTTCTTATATAGCATTTATTTCAAAAACATTCGATTAAAAATAATCAGGTTTAGTATTGTGAACTTTTCCTTTAAAGAACTGCTATCAAATATATGCTGTTTCATTATTAGTTTGAGTCACTGTATATAATATTCACAGTTTATGTTAAAAAATTACTCTACACGCAAAAAATAAAAAGGGCGAATTTAAACAAAATTAGGGTACAAAATACCTAAGGAAAGTGTGTACCAGACCACTACCCAAGTTAAAAGCATAAACTACTCAATTCCCTTAGGAAAACATTTATGAACAAAAACAAGAAATATATACGCAAAAATCCTTAGGTAATATTGCCCTTTAAGGAAACGGAAAATTGAGCAAAAAAATACAAATAAATTACCCAAATTATTTAATTGAAATAACCATTTATAAATGATTATTTTTGACAAGAAAAGTGCTTATTAATACCTATGATTTTTGGGATTTCCGTAAAAATAAAGACGCTTTGTATATTTAATTAGTTTTTTTTATTTAAATTATAAAATACTATTTATTATAATATAATATTTAACACATTATTAAAATCATTTTTTATAATATAAAAACTCACTACTTATATGTTGATCCATACCAAAACGGCTTCCATCCGTGCCAAAGAAAACACTAGCTGCAAGGGCGTCCAATGATTTATTTTAGTTACATAGATAACAAATTGACCGGCATTATTTTCATGATTATGTTTATGATTTTTTAATTATTTTTATTTCTATATATTTTATATTGTTTTCACTAGAATAATTTATTTTGTTTAGTTGCTGCTTCTCAGTTCGTTTTTGCATGTATGTTTGTGTTTGTACATCTACCATTTTATAATTAATGGCGTCGTCACATTTTTTGAGACTTTTCACATTGTTTTTGTGAAAAATTCCTAAGTTTATTGGTAATATAGTGCTGCTTTACAATAGACAAATAATGAAATGTATATTGCATAAAATGTAAAAGACCATGTGTTATTCTAAAAAGCCATGGATTTTTTACCTAAGGTTTCCATTATGTAATTTACGCTTTATCTAGATAAATTTTAACAAGCCGCGTGTGTATTCATTAAACTCCATATAAAAAAAAGTTACCAAGTTCGATTGGATATTTTTACACACGTCTTTTTTTTGTGTGTAGTAAAAATAAAATAATCAATTTTTATTTTTTCAAAACATTTTTCAAAAAAAAAAAAAGGAAGACCAAATTTTTTCCAAGTTTTTTTTAAAAAAAAAAAAAGTTGTGAAAAATAAAAAAAAAAACGAAAATTTTTATTTTTTGGAAAAAAAATTTGAAAATTTTTCAGAGATAAAAAAAATAAAATTAACTATTTTAAATAACTGTTACTACATCACAGTACTTTTTTGTTAGTTGTTCAAAAAAATTACTTAAACTAACTAACAGAAATAGTTGTTTGATATTTTTCATACAAAAACAACTGACTTTGTTGTTGAAAACAACTAACTACTGTAAAATATACAAATATCTAACATGTAGTAACTTACATAGTTTTCTGAGTGTATGCACTACGGATGCAAAATGATGCTCGTAACAGTTCTAATAATTTTTTTTTTATCCTGAAAAATCAGGCAAAGATTTTTGCACCAAATAACATTAAATTGGGGTGAGACCGCTAAGAAAATACGTGAACTACTCGGAAACGCGAACATTTTTATTTTTACCCGAGTAAAAAAGTTTTTCAAATACACTCAGAAAATTATTACAGTTACTACACTCAAAAAATTATGTATGTAAGTAAAATCAACTCAAAATGTCAGTAAGTTGTTTTGGGGTCAACTACTTTCGTTTTTATCGATAAAATTGCAGTTGAATATTAAATTTCATAATAATTTTGTAAATTTCTTGTATTTGCTTGTTTTATCATAGTGTATGAGTTACAAACATTTGAAAAATTCGTTGATATGTAACTCATACGCTATGATGAAACAAGCAAATGTAAAAAGATTACAAAACTATTATAAAATTTAATATTTAAATGCGATTTTCTCGAAAAAAACGCACGTCGTAATTTTTTTTTGTGTGGATAGACAAACATCTAAACATTAAAAATAAAAAAGTGGACGAATTTTTGATAAATTGACTTTTTTACAAAATTAAAAATTTCAGAACAGGTTCTGAAAATTTTTCAAAATAAAATTTTTTAATCGATAGCCCACAAAAAAATATAAAAGAATGTAAATTTTTGAGGTTATGGTGCATTCCGTTTTAATTTGAAAAATATTTAATAAAGGCAATTCGACACAAATTTGCAAATCGCATTTTTTAAATTTCGAACAAATTTGGAGGACGGATTTGCTTAAGACAACGTTGCAGTGCTGCTTTAAAAACTATTTAATGGGCGATTTTTGTAATTTTCATACGTGAATATCTTGAAAATGGAACGTGCTAGAAAATTTTGAATGGATTATTTGGGTTAAGGAGGTCCATTTACTATAAAATTTGTTGGTGTTAACTTTCGAAGACGTTATAGTGAAACTACAGAAAGTACTAAAACGGTGTAACCTAAAACATTTTTGAAAGCAGATTTGGAATCAGGAGGCTAAAATCTATTAAATCAATTCATTTGAATTCTTAATAGTGAAGGCTTTTCTTTTTTTTTGCAATTTAAAGATTTTAATTTTTGTTTCTAAATTTTTCTTTATCATCCAAAATACATATTCAAAAAAAGTTTATAATGGTCTTACTTTTAGGTTACAGCTCGTTCCGACTACTTGTGAAAAGTGCTGTTTGGTGCATTTAAATTAAAAAGTAAATACAAGGTAAAAACACAAATCATGCACTAAAAATTCCAACAAATACATAAAAGGCAAAACAGAAATTATGTTAAAAATTGTATACATACATAATTTGTTAAAATAATAATAAAAAGAAACTACAAATAATACTATTTTACCATTTATATTTATTTTAAATGTTGTTGCTTTGTATATTACTAACAAGAAGAAAAATAAAAAAAACAGAAAAATATACAAAATTTTATAAAGACTTAAACAAAAATCTAAAACAAAAGTTCCTGGGAAACATAAAATTGTTTAGATAAGTATTTTGAAAATTAAAGATTTTGGGAAATTACAACATTAACAGATAATTTTTTTAATTAAACTTAAAGAAAAAATAAATCATTTTGAAATAATAGTTTTAATTTTTTGGTAAATTATATAATAAACAAAAAAAAAAAAATAATATTGAAATATTTTCTAGTAATTATGTTTTTAACAGAATAAAATTTAAACTGTTACTATAAAGTAAACATAGATTAAAATTATAATTTGAAAATAAGATAGAAAGATTTTAAAATGTTTAAGAAACATTTTTAAATTATTTGCACAAGACATTGAGACGACACAGAAACAATTAAGAAATTGATAAAAAAGACAACACTATACAACAAAAAAAAAACTAATGCAAAGAATTTATTCGTTAGTTTTGATATTCAAAATAAAGTGGTTGTTATGTTGACTTTGAGGTTGTTTAAGAAACCAAAAAAACTAAAAACAAATTAATTGAAATAAATTCAAAACATTTTTTTTGATATTTGATGAGTTTTGGTTTTTTGTTTAGTTTTTATAATTTTTTTATTCATTCATCAATCATTATAATTTGCGGTGGTTTTGCTACATTAGTTGTATTTGCTGCTGTAGTAGATGTTGTTGCTATTGCTGATGTTGAAATTGTTGTTGCTGCTGCTCCTACGGCTACCGATGGTGTTGATTCAGTAGTTAGTAGTTTATCTTCCAATTTGTCGCCGGTTGCGGGCAATGTCTGTGCGGCTAATTGTCACTTTGTTGCTATTGTTGGCTCACCAACACGTTGATAACGTGGCTTATTACGGGTAAAAGGCAAATATTTATATTTAATCATATGCTGCGAAATAGAAACAAACAGAGAAAGTTTTATTTATTTTTTAATTTATTTTAAATTTGGTAATGTTTTTTATCTCTTCTCACCTTGATCTGTCTCTTCATTGTTATACAGAATAATGTTATAAAGTACATGACAAGTATGGGCCAAAATACTGGTACATTGAAACATTCAAAGAATGTACAAATGACCGCAATCAATGTACTTTTTGCAATGCTTAGCCAAAATTTAAATTCTGGTAAACGTCTAATAAATGGCCGAAATTCATCATTACTACGTGTTGGCAAATTTGGACCATCATCTATAAAAAAAGAAAAAAATAGTTAAAAAAGAAAGTAAAATTAAAAATGTTTAAAAAACATGTAAAAAAGTTAAATTCAGTCTTTCCGACTGTATTGATACCCTGCACAATGTAAACAAGATTATTTGAAAATCTATATAAATAAAAATCAATTGTCGTTCGTTGGTAACAGCATCAGTTGAGAACGGCTGGATCGATTTGGAGAATTTTTTTTTTTTAAATGTTCGTCATAGTCCAACTTAGGTTTTTACGTAAAGAAAAATTGACCACGCCCACTTTTACGCCCACTTTTTTTGATTTATCTAAAATCGGAAAACGGCTGCACCGATTTGGGTAATTTTTTATTTAAATGTTCGTAGTAATCCAATTTAAGTTTTTACTGAAAGAAAAATCGACCACGCCCACTTTTACACCCACTTTTCCAATTTATCTAAAATCTGAGAATGGCTGGGCCGATTTGACAAAATTTTTTTAAATGAATTTTCATCATATTCCAAATTTTGTTTTTACGAAAAAAGAAATAGACCACGCACACTTTGGCTAATTTTTGATGAAAATGTTCGTCATAATTCAACTATGGTTTTTACGGATAGTAAAATTTCCCACGCCCACTTTTTTCTATGTATCGAAAGAACTATATCTGCTAGACCGATATGGTTATAGTCCACAAAAGATTTTTATGGAATGAAAAATTGTCCACGCCTATTTACGCCCACTTTTCCCAATATATATATTATAAATCATGTAATGGCTGGATCAATTTGTCTAATTTTGTTTTAAGTGTTCGTCATAGTCCAACTAAGGTTTTTCGGAAAGAACAATTTTCCATTTCTACGCCCACTTTTAAATGGATGGACCGAGTTGGTTAAATTTAAATAAGTTATTTACGGTAAGAAAAGTTGTCGACCCACTCTTTTTTTTCGAATATATAAAATGTGCTCTATAGAAAAATAAGATATATAATTAATTATTTGAGATTCTAGAATAATAAAATATAAATAAAAATAAAATGTAGTTCGTTGGTAACTGACCCTTCAGAACTGACCGATTTGTTAAATATATTTTTTTAATGTTAGCCTTATTTTTTTTTTAAATGTTTGACTTAGGTTTTTTCATAAATAAATAAATCACGCCCACTTTGCGCCTCCTTTTTTTGATATATCTAACATCGGAGAACGGCTCGATCGATTTGGCTAAACTTTTTTTCAAATGCTCGCCATAGACCAACTTAGGTTTAAACGAAAATAAAAATTGTTCACGCCCACTTTTATTTCGATATATCTAAAATTGAAGAACGGCGGGACCGATTTGGCTATTAGTAGAATTTGTTGACGTTCGTGATAGTACAACTAAGGTTTTTACGGAAAGAAAAAATTGTCCACACCAACTTTTTTCAATACATCTAAAATCGGAGAACGACTTGACTGATTTTGTAATTTTTTTCTTTAATGATCATTATAGTCCAAGTACGGATTTTACGGAAATAATTATTGTCCTCCACCACTCCAAAGCCAACATTTTTCAATATCCTTAAAATTTGCAACACTTGAGAACGCCTGGACCGATTTGGCTATTTTTTTTTTTAATGTAAGTAATAGTCCATATAATTGTTCGGAAATAAAAATTGTCGTCGTCCACTTTTTTCGATATATCTAAAATTAATTTTTACCCTAATTCGATTAAAAAAAATTGTTCTTAATAGATTCCGCTTAAACTTGGTAAAAATGATTTTAAATCCTTGGGTATTGTTAACATATGTACAAGTTTAACTTAGCACACCGGACCGATTTTTTTATGTTCCAATTCCAATTAGGTTTTTAAGGAAATATAAATGAGAAAAGTGTCCCGGGAAAATTGAAAATTCGGGAAAACTATAAAGGTTTGTTTGAACTCCAGACAATAGCTCACGATAAGAACGAAGGATATGCGTAATTTATTTTTGTGTTGTTCGTAATAATACCAAAGAAGTTTTAAATATGTACAGATCGCAAAGTCTAAGACCTGGTAATTTTTTTTAGTTCCTAAAATATAATTTCAAGATGATTATCTGCGTAATCGGGTCTTTAAAACCACGCCCACAAATTTTTCTAAGCCAAGAAATTCATTACATTTTTTGCAGGGCTATATATTTGAAGCGAGACGAAATCTTATATTTGGGCCAGCAACGCGGACCGGGCCAGCTAGTAAAAAATAAAAAAAACAAGTAAGAGTGTTAAATTCGGCTGTGCCGAATCTTCTATACCCTCCAACATCCAACATGTGGGGTCGGTAGTGGTAAATGGGGGGCGGGGCAAATTTCCTTTCGAAATATATGTTTAAAAATTCATTCTTATGATTTTTAAATTAAAGAAATACAAGTTTATCGATATTTAAAAAATTTTTTTAATCCACGCCCACAAAAGGGGGCGGGTCCAAATGCAGGACTTTGAATTTCTTGTAGCATAAAAATGTTGCATTTGTTAAACAAAAACACAAAAAAACATGTAAAAAACATGGTATTTTTCAGTGGTTGGTTTAGTTCTTCAAGGGGGAACTTTTTCACTAGGAACATAAGACATATTCGTGCCAAATTTCGGGAGGATAGCTCTTTTATTTTGGACTGCATCGTGTTAACTACAGACGAACGGACGGGCATCGCTAGAATATCTTAGAATCGATCACTGATCATAAATATATATACTTTATGAGGTCCTAGACCGTTATTTTGATGCGTTACACACGGAATGACAAAGTGAGTATACCCCCATACTGTAGTTGAAGGGTATAAAAAAAATCCGCAAAAAAAAATGTTTGGTAAAAAAAAATTTTAGTAAAAAAAAATCCGCGAATTTTTTATTTTTGTAAGCAATATGTTTGTTTTTGTTTAAATACCATACGGCATCGAATTCAACCAGCAGCCAAATTAAAACATTTTGTATTTTTAGGTTATGTGGAATGTACCAACATTTTGGGGGTGTCCTTAAGTTACGCTAACGTGCAATACTAAACTATTCGGGACAATAAGAAGTAAACGCTAACTATCAGTCATATCTGAGTAATATTTTGGCCTGGATCTACATTCCAACAGACAGACGGACATCGCTAGAATAGATTACTGATTAATAATATATACACTTTATGGCGTCCCAGACCGTTATTTCGTTGAGTTACAAACGGAATGATAAAATTATATATACCCTCTACAATAAGTTTTTTAACAAAAATATTTTTTTGTTAAAATAAAACAAAAATTTCCTCGAAATTGTTTGTTAAAAATAATTTCACAATTTTTTTGTGTGAAAATAAATGTTTCTACTATTTTAAATACTATTCAGTACCAAAGTCTGTTCGCATATGTCAACCAGCTGCCAAATTACAGCATTTTGTATTTTTAGGTTACATAGAGTTTATCTAAATTTTAGAGGTGTCCTAACATTTTCGTTCATAACTTTTGTACCGCTAAACCGATATTGCTCAAATACAATACCAAACTACTCGAGGCAACAAAAAGTTAATATTTTATAAATTCAGTTATTGCTGTGTAATATTTTGACCTTGATCGCCATTTTAATTCAATTTAAACTAAAAAACGATTAAACAAAAAACACGGAATTTTTATTGTTTTAATTTTGCCATATTTTTATTTTTTATTCCCTACACCACTCTGTGGTACAGGGTATAATGAGTTTGTGCTGATGTTTGTAACTACCCGAAATATTGGTCCTAGACCCACCTTTAAGTATACCGATCGACTCAGAATAACTTTTTGAGTCGATTTAGCGATGTCCGTCCGTCTGTCTGTCGCAATTATAAACCGATTTGGCTGATATTTGAAACTTAAGCTTCTTTTGTCCCAAGGACGAAGCCTATTGAAATTGGGAAAAATCGGTCCATGTTTACACCTAGCCCCCATACAAACGTCCCATTTAATTTGACTCAAGTGACTCTTATTAGCGTATTATAACAGATATCCCTTCGAAATTTGGTAGGTAATCGTTTTTTGTATTCACAAATTATCATTCCAAATTTTAAAGGAATCGGACCAGTTCCTCTTGTAGTCCCCATACAAACCACCCTCCCAATATTCACATAAATCTCTTAAAATTCATGAAAGTTGGAAATATTTGATAAAAATTTTGTTTTTAGGTGCTAAAGGTGTACTTTAGTAACTTACTGTTATCTGAATATATTCAGATCATGTTTGGACTTGGTCCCCTTTATACAAATTTCGAACGATATTAAGTTAAATCGGTCTATTGGAATCAAAAATAAGCCAATTCCACTAAAATTTTGTCTGTGTGTGTTTTCTACAATAATTAAAGATCTAACAAAAGATAGATCCAATCGGTCCATGTTTGAACTTGGGACCCATTTTTCGGAAAACACTGGTGTAGGGTATTATATGGTCGGTCTTGACCGACTATAACTTTCTTACTTGTTTTATTTTAAAGTCATTTTTCGCGAAAACTAAAAATAACTGCTATCCGAAAATTTAACATTTTGTAGATAATTTATTAAAATTTCATTTAAGTTAAAAAAAAGGAAAATTGGCGTTTTTTGCCACATCGATTGTTAGGTTAAATTTGGAAAATTCAGACATAGTTTTGATTTTTTTTCCAAAAAATAACT
This sequence comes from Pegoplata infirma, assembly GCA_963921195.1. NCBI lineage: Eukaryota > Metazoa > Arthropoda > Insecta > Diptera > Anthomyiidae > Pegoplata > Pegoplata infirma. The sequence goes on along the minus strand of OY992538.1, from coordinate 179,944,141 downwards.
TCTTATGTAGAGTAACTGTAAAAAAAAAATAAATATGAAGCGCTGTCATGTAAAAATAACCTAATTTTACCATGTTTGATTACGCCTATCTTGCCTTTTTTTAGAAAAACTCAAAATTTTTTGTCACGATTTGTTAGTTCCATATAGGACAATATGCTCTGTTATTTTGACTTTAACCCAAAAACATATTTTTTTCCTGTCACGTTTGCAATGAAAAGCTCCATATGTAGAGTTGTCAAAGTTTCCGAATTATTTGATGAATCGGGTTTTTTATAATTTTCAGTTTTTTTAACCGGGGTTTTCAAAAGGTGGTTTTCGAGTTATTCGAGAAACCGGTTTTTTATTGCCGAATTATTCAATATTTATACTTGCACAAAAACGTGTTTCAGGGTCGTTTATATGAAAAAATATGTAAATAATTATAAATAATTATTATTTAAGTGCAAAAACCATAACATTAATCAGAAGCGGGAAGGTTCTCCCAAAATATTTTGAAAACCAACCATCAAAACTCGGCTCAGCCGAATTTAACACTCTGACTTGTCTTGGTTGGTTTTTAAATTATTACACCACGTCTTGTTTTTGAGAAACTTGTGTTCCAATTAAAACAAAAAATTTTATAAAAATAATTTTGACTTCAAAAATGATTACAGCGATCCAACAATTCATGTGACAAAAACATGTTTAAGCGCAACTTTCACGCTTTAATAGAGACTGCAAGATTTTTATAGCTAGCATCTTTAATAAATGGTCAAAAACTGCTTGTGAATTTTGACCTAAATTTTCCCAAAAATCTAAAGTAATAGAACAAATTTTGAATAAAAAAAAACAATGGAATACCCGATTATTCGAACCTGTTTTTAACAAAAAAAAAAATGAAACCCGATTTTCTCAAAAATTACGGTTTCCTAACTATTGGAAACCCGGTTTTTGAAATATATTGAATAGTTGACAACTCTATCTATATGTATATGAAAATCGTTAGTCTTCAAGTTCTCTTCATACAAATTTTCTAAACAAATAAATGATACAAGCAGTAATGTCTTGAAAAATTCAACTAACATTGTGTATAAACAATGTTAAAAAAAAGTATACAATAGAAATCATTGAAATACCAAATAACCTCTTATAACAAAAAATAAGTCAATACAACAAGCCCCGCTATGAGCTAATCATCATCTGCCAACCCGCCAGTTGTGAATATTTAAATTATAAACGAAAATAAAATCAATAATAAAAAACCTTAATAATATACCACTTAACACATGTTCAAACATTAATTAATAACAAACATGGTAATTATAAATAATTCAATAAACTATAAGTACATACTGTTAAAACAAAACAGAAACTTACCTTCATTGGCATATGGATCAAATTCAGGATCGATTTTAGGTGTTAAAAATGCAATAAATAAATTTAAATGATAAATACCCAGAGCATAGCAAATAATATACCAGCCCTGGTTTAAAAATATACGTAGCAGGAAGAATAAAACTAAGACAGCAGCACCAGACCAACGTAACCGGGTGTGGGGTGTTGAACGATCCAAGGCAGATTGATAAATCTAAAAAAGGGAATATATAGAAATATTAACAAAATGATTAAATTAAAAAAAAAATTATAATCGGTCAAGGCCGACCATATTATACCCTTCACAAGGGTATAATAGACCAATATAATCAAATATCATGACCAATATAATCAAATATCATGCGAAATTTTTATATGCAGAGTTAGTTCAAAAATGATCTGATAAATTAGATTTAAATGCATCTAAATATTGGTATAGGACCGCATAAAGTAAATATTCCTATTGATCCTTGATAGATTCAAAGATATCGTTTTAATGTCCAAATCGGAAGGTATAGATCCAGCTAATCTGGGTCCCTGGACATAGCCAGTTTGCCTAGAATCTTCTCAGTTTTCCTACACCATTAACATGTTATTAAAAAAAAAAATTCTAATTGTAGTTCAAAGATTCCATTTGAAATTCTTTAAAATTAAATCTTTTATACCATCCAATATGTAAAGAAATTAAAAAAAAAATATTAAAAAAATACGTGGCGACTTTAATTTAATAAAGATTACTTCGTAGTCATATAGAAATTTTATGTCGATGTATTCCAATAAATACCCCCCAAAATTTACACATTTTCTTGAAAAAATATGTAACGAAGACAAATTTTTAATGGGTTATACCACCGTTGGATAGGCGTAAAACCCCTTAATTCTCATATGGAAACATCATATAGTTTTTTTTTTTAAGAAAGAAAGGGCTAAAAAATCGAAAAAACTATTTTTTTTGTAATTTTTTGTCCTATTTTTTGAACCCCTAAATCCCCGATATGGCCGATAAGCCGAGACAACCCAACGTTAGAATTGTCTCTTTTATATTTATTTTAAGTTTCATGCAAATCGGTTCATGAGGGTTGAGAAACTTGTTAGGAAATATAATTTTATCAAAATTTAAATTTGATATCCACGGCCACAAAAGGGAGCGGGCCAGAAAAAAACATTTTCTAACCTCCGGCGTCTAAGTGCAGCACTTAGAATTTCTTTCAACATTAAAATGTTTCATTTTCTTTACAAAAGCATAATAAATTCTTTAAAAATTGCGTTTTGTTAGGTTCTCGGGGGGGGGGGGGGGGGGGACTTTTTTTCCCAGGTCCGATTTCCCCATCTCTGAACTTAACCAGCCTACACCCAAAAAACACTTATATACCAAATTTTTGGTATAAATTGAATTCACCATGTGCTTTTGCGTAATTTAGCAAAAAAATTTTAGAACAAAATCTTACGCAAAAGCACTTGGTGAGTTCAATTTTTACCAAAAATTTGGTAAATAAGTGTAAGTGTTTTCTTGCGTGTAGTAGTAGTAGTAGTAAGTAATCTTTATTAAAAATAAAAATAAAATAATTTCATTTACATTTAAAATGTTACAATTTTAATTAATAAAGATAATACAGCTATGACACTTAGTGTCGTCAGCTGGATTTACATAATAAAAAAAAAAAAAATTATTATTATATAATATTATTCAAAAAGTGTACAAATTATTTACTCAAATTCATTTATTATTAATTTTCTGTACTTAAGAGAGGATTTTAAATATCGAATTAAATTCACCCAGTCTGTTATTATCCTTCCATCGAGTATTGCTATGATTTCGTCTTCTAATAATGTTGTTTTTGCAAAGTATCTCAATCGAAAAGTTTTAAAAATAGGGCATTTACCTAAGAAGTGCTGAAGAGTTTCCTTTTCATTAAGGTTGCATATTGTGCAAAGTCGATCTTGTTCATTTGTAGTAAACTTGTTGCCATTTAAATAAAGTAGATCACACCTTGCTTTAAATATCAAAGTAATATCATTTTGATTGTAATTTTTAAAGTACATAGCTCCAACTGTATAATCCAAAGATTTATAGATCCTTGTGCTGCTTTGTTTAGCCTTTTGTATCTTAGCTGCAATGTTTGAAGATTTAACTTTCTGTATTAACAAACAGTTGAGGTAATTCCATTCAGATTCAGTCGTGGGTATATTATTTTCTATCCATTGAATATTGAGGCTATTCGCCAAGATATTTAGATTTTTTGCCCAAAATAATTGCTTTCCAAGAATTATTTTTGATAGGATATGTGGTAATCTATCTTCATGATATTTAAACATTGTTTTCGTTATGTATTGTAGATGGAGCTGTAATGTATATAAGTGCCCATCTTCAATTCCCGTTTCTATTTCTAAAGCATAATTTGGTGTGCATTCCGGAAGCCTAAGTACGCGTTTTAAGAAGAACCGCTGCAGTCTGTCTACTTCTTCGAATAGTCCATAACCCCAAACCTGAGCAGCATAAGCCTGAATGGATCTACAAACTGCCATAAAAAGTTGCCATTTCATTTTAAGTGTTATATCATTTTTCTTAAGGAAGTTTTGCCAAGTACCATTTATTGCATTTTTCGCCTGAGAATTTCTGTTTTGAAGATGTTTAGTAAATGACATTTGGGGAGTCAAGACAACCCCCAAATAGTTATATTCTGACACTATATTTATTTCTTCTCCTTTGTACATCCATTTCTCCTGCTCACTCAATCTTCCTCCATTTCTAAAAACTACTATTTTTGATTTGATTGTGTTTACCTCTAAATTCCATAAATTACAATAGTGCTCTAGCTGTCGTATCATTTTCTCCATAGTTTTAATATTATCCGCCAATATTACTATATCATCAGCATAGAGTAGAATTCTAATGTTGATATCTTCAATATACAAGCCACCCTCCAAGCTTTCGTGCAAATCGTTTATATATAGAGCGAACAATAGTGGTGATAGTAAGCGTGTATGACCATAAGATATATACATAAGTGCCAAACTTCCAGAAGTCTAGATCTTTTATTTTTGGACTATATCGTGTCTTCCACAGACACACGGATGTCGCTAGAATGTTTTAGAAACTATCACTGATCAATAATATAAATACTTTATGGTGACCTAGACCGATATTTCGATGTGTTACACAGAGAATGACAAAGTGAGTAAGCCCCCATTTTGTGTTTGGAGGGTATAAAAAGATAGATTGAATTGACATGAATTCATGGGAACTCGCAAGAATGGCGACCACCCATTTAATCTTACCATGGTAATTTTAACCAAAAAATTTATTTAATACAAGTTAAGAAAGCGAAATTGGCTACATCTTGAATGTTACTTATCCGATATAGATGATTTTAGTATCGTTGAATAGGTCGACTTACAAGGGAAGTCTCCCTGGTGTTTTTGGGGGGGGGGGGGGGGTCGATTTGTATGATGGGAAATTGACCTTTTTCAGTTTTTTACGATTTACGCCTATTTAAACAAATTTAATATAGGCATGTGTGGTATCAGATTAAAGGTATTAAAAATCTCGTGGTGCTAACAACGGGCCAAAGAAGTTAATATTTTTCGACTTATTAACAAAAATGTCCGAAAATTTTGGTATTTTATTCAATATGACGAAAAGTTGTGCATGTTAAGACACGTACATAGCACATTTGGTATGTAACATGACTAGGTTTCTTTGCATAATATAGGAGATAAACGAAAAAAACTGAAAAATGGCCTTGTCTTCACCCCTCCTTTTTACCCCCTGCATATGAATTTGGGCCGCTAAAAAAAATACGTGTCCCTTTATTTTTTCTGATCTACAAAATAAAACTAATTCCATAAAGATCCACGGGTGACACTAGGGAGACTTCCCTTGTTAGCTATATGTAGAGCTTGTTGTCCTAATTTGTTGGATAACAATCTCTATAGGTAGGCTGACCATACGTACTGATTTGATCAGTACATGTATTGATTTTTTATCACGTGTACTGATCAAAAGATGTTGTACTGATTTGTACTGATTTTTTGAAATATGTACTGATTGTACTGATTTTTGAACATTTCAACATAAAAAATAATTTTGTTCGAAAATTTTATACAAAAACTTGAATTTCTATAAAATAGTCATAGGAGTAGTTTTTTATAATTTAAGTATGACAAAGAGATAAGTTAAATCAATTCTTAAAAGTTCAGAGTTCGTGAATGAAAGAGGTTCATTAACGCAAAAATATATCTGAGCATGAGGTTATTTTGATCCTATAAATATAAAAAATGTTTATATGAAAAGGCGCCCATAATCTTTGAGGTTTTCTAAAAGTTCACGGAATGATGGATTTTTTATATTTTTAGAAAGATAATGTAATCGCATCAATTTAAATGATACTGAGATGTTCGATGAGGTAATGTCTTCAGAATTTGTTGGACAAATGCCTCAGAACATCATCCGCTATTTAAAAAAACATGAGCTTTTTATCTGGGAAGTTTTATAAAAGTCAGATTTATCAAAACTTATGGAAAAAAGTCCTCAGAATTTGAGGGATTTTCTTAAACTCAAAACCTGTGGGTTTTTGTTTGTTATAATTTCTCCACTGAAACGATCAACATTCAAATTAAGTTGTTTGAAGTCAGTTAAATTTTTTGCAAAATAACGACAACAGTTTAAGGCAGTTGTTTTTAAACCTTAAACAGCTCTTTTCAAACAGTTGTTTTTACTGAAATACTAATTGCCCTAAGTTTGTTAGTTTAACCGAATTTTTTTGAGTGCTGAAAAAATTATCAGTGTTTTGCCATAGAAAAGAGTTTTTAGAGAGGTATTTCACGAAAACATAAACGTAAAAGCTTGGGCGTACTGATTTGAGTTCAGAAAAAAGTGGTCACCCTATCTATAGGTCATCCCAAATAGCTTTACTAAACATTTTGTTCATTCTGGCCAGATTTTGACAATTAACGAACTTAACTAGCCTACAAAAACGAAAAACATATACATTAGCTAAGTTTTAGCGTAAAATACAGCCCACCAAGTGCTTTTGCGTTATTTAGCCAATTTTATAGAACAACTTGGTGTTAAACACACAAGACAAATTTGTACTAAACTTCGGGAGTCTAGTTTTGATAAACTCCTGCAGTGTGCTTTCCACAGAGAGACGATCAAAGAACAATAATAATGGAATTCACGTCAGAAATTTTAGTCTTGCAAAATTGCGCAATGTCTAAATTGCAACTTTTTTTGCTTGTTTCTTTGTGAATAAAAGCAATTTTAGTTATTTTAAAATAAATTGCAAATATTTTCTTGCAACTACGCATCATATAAAAGGTAATAGAAAAATAAAAATTTTATTAAAAATTTTTAAAAAATAAAAAGTTGCAATATTGCACTGTTGCAAGGGTCAAAAAATTCTGAAGTGAATACCCTGAATATACTTTATATGGTTCTAGACCGATGCTTCCAAATACATACATAGTCCGATATTTTGATGTATAAAATGAGAAAGTATATCGTCGCTGCGCCTAAAAATGGAGTCATGTGTAGTTTTTTAAATTTTTTTTTATTACATCTTTATGATTCCCTATTGGTCATACGTTTACTCACTAAACCATTTTTTGATATCTTGATTGGTTCAAAAGTTAGTAAAAGGAGCTATGTGTTCGTCATACTAAAAAAGGTCTGAAAAGGAGTTATGTGTTAAGCTACACATAACTTTTTTTGGTAAAAAAAGTAACAGAACGTGACAAAATGGACCACTTTTTTAGTAATATGAGGTTCACACATAGCATCCAAGCATTTTAAACGAATTTGTCAAGATTTTTTGGAAAATATTTGCAAATTTTCATCCTGTTATCTAAATCCTAAATGTCGGGTAATAAAGCCTTGTGAAAGCAATTAAATCATTTACGGCGGAAAATTTTAGTATCTAAAGTACAGCATCTTTCGCAGATGTCAATTTATGTCAAAGCTCTTGAATATTTACAACAAAAAACAAAAAATCAGCACCAGTTTTGCGAAAAATCTGTTAGTGAAGAGCTTTTAAATATCAAAATTTTAAGGACCTTGTCTAACTAATGTCGCTTTAAACCGCCAACAAACTATATTTAGTCTTTGTCCCTCTCAAAAAGAAATTAACAATAAAAATGGTTTCATAAGCAAAAGGAGTTATGTATGTGTAAAAAATATTTCCATTTATTTAAATTTTGTTCCAAAAAGTACTTAAAAAAGGAGTTATGTGTATGTTTTTTGAAAATTTCTGCACCACTGGAAAACCGCTAAATGTTTCATAATTTTTTTGCAGTATGTGGATTAGACTGGGTCGAAATCCTACAAAGTCTAAGGATCGATTGTCCTTAGTGCGGGAAAGTGGTAATGGGGTAATATAAGCATTTTATGGAAGACAACTTTTTAATCGATCAAAAACTCTATTAGCGCATCGGTGGTCAAAATTGAGGTTTTGGTCAAAATGGCCAAATTTTCAAAAAAATTTTAAAAATATAAATTTCATTTTCTTGCTTAATAAAAAAAAAAAATTTTATTGCATTTGATACTAATAACTTATGTATTAAATATTGGAATTTTATGCCATCATTAACATATTTTTATTTAAGATACAAAAAAAATCATATTTTTGACGCGATTCTAAAAACCACTTTTTTTTAAATTAATTTTTATTTTTTATTAAAATTGCAAAACATATCGATTTTATTACTCAATGTTATTGAAAACATCATAAAGACTAAAGATTTAAATTTTTGCGAAAATCCGTTCGTTAGTTTTTTGTGGGGAGAGGTTTCAATTGAGGGGATTTCAAGGAAATCGTATTTTTTGCCATTTTTTTGAGTTTGTATTTTTTATAAACTACATTATTGTACAAATTGACCAATATTATGCTCTATCTTGTTCCATTTGATCATGGTAACTTAGTTTTGAAACGATAGATTTCTAGGACATCTTTAACCCTAATCGGTCAGCGGCCAAAAGTGTCCCGTACTGAGTTTTTTTAGGTTTTAACTACTGTTTAATGAAATTAATGGTTGCAAAATCATGTTTGTGTTGAATATTGTGTTGTATAATCTTATATTTAATCATATTGACTTAATTTTGAAACATACATATTTTTGGACATCTTTAACCCTTATGTGCATGCAACCAAAAATGTCCCCAACCAAAACTTTCATGTTTTTCACAAATAAAAAAAAAACACACATTTTTGTATTCAAAATAGTCATAAATAATTAACTGAATTATTTTGATATTGCCGAAAGCGTTAACCCTCTGAAATAAAGGTCAATAGTGGCCCACTAACAGATATTTAAGCCAAAATGATAACATTGAACTGGGATTACGTGCGGACTAATTTTGTTTTAATAAAACTAAAATTTTTTGATATTATATCACACGCAACCATTCATTTCATATATTTCTTAATGTCAAAAAACCCATAAAACAAATAATCTCTAAATCAAACTTAAGACTATACACAAAAAAAATAGGTCAAATTACAAGGAAAAGTCTCGTAATCCCATTTTACCAATATTTGACAGTTTTCCTTGTTTTTTTAACAAATCGAAATTAATATTCTTTTTTGTAATATTACAATTTTTTTTTGTAATTTTACAAATCCAAGATAATTTTACAAAAAAAATCTACTAAATTCACGAGAGTTCCTTGTAGTTTTAATTGCGTCAAAAAACTGTTAATTTACAAAATTATTGGTAAAAAGCTTGTAAAATTACTAGGAATTCTCGTAAAATAGGAGGTAGCAAAAAATCTAGTAAAATTACGAAACAAAAAATCTTGTAAAATTACTAGGAATTTTTGTCAAAAAAAAGTTACACGTTTTTCTTGTAATTTTACAAGGTTTTTTTTAGTGTAGACTAAATGCCCATTCGTTTTCACACTTAGCTTTACCCCCGATCAACGACGAGGATGTGGTTATAAATGACCCCATAAAAAATAAGGTAATTTTAACCCTTCTAATGAATGAATTATATAAGAAAAGATTTTGTAAACTATTACGAATAAAAATAATGCCACTCGGACTTTTACTTTTGGAGCTACATGCTGCCAAAATTGACGTTATAAATAGTTAACTTTATGCAGTTAAGGGTTAAACCGCCAAATTTGAATTTTGAAGGAGTCAAAAAAGTCCCTCCATAAAGCATTCGTCATTTTGACCCTAAATAGCTTTTCCTACGCATCGTTTGGGTCTCATTTTTTTTTAGTTTCAATTAAATTAAGAAAATATAGACCAAATTTCATCTCGTTTGGTGCGGGAAATTTTTTGAAAATGCAATTCTTAATATTTTTTTATGGCTTTTTTGGCTAGGTTTGGTAAATTTTGATATTTGCAAAAAAATGCAAAAAGTCATAACCCTAATGTTCAGGCTTATGCCTTAATCTTTAATTTTAAATTGCGATTTTCACTCAAGTGAGGTTAAATTAGAGCGAGACAATAAAGTGGATCTTATACTTATAACCATCTCTGTTTTTAAAAGAAAAAAAAAGCATAAAATTACTCAAAATAGGGTTCCTCGTCGTTGATGGGGGTAAATCTAAGTGTGAAAATGGACACTTAATCTAGTCTTCAAATTTTAATTTTAAGGATAATTTGTTTTATGGCTTTTTTTGACATTAAGAAATATATGAAATGAATGATTGCGTGTGATATAATATCAAAAAAATTTAGTTTTATTAAAACAAAATTAATCCACACATAATCCTAATTCTTCAAAATCTGTTAGTGGGCCACTATTAACCTTTATTTTAGAAGGGTTAACGCTTTCGGCAATATCAAAATTATTCAATTAATTATTTATGACTATTTTGAATACAAAAATGTGTGTTTTTTTTTTTTTATTTGTGAAAAACATGAAAATTTTGGTAGGGGACATTTTTGGTTGCATGCACATAAGGGTTAAAGATGTCCAAAAATATGTATGTTTCAAAATTAAGTCAATATGATTAAACAAAAGATTATACAACACAATATTCAACACAAACATGATTTTGCAACCATTAATTTCATTACACAGTAGTTAAAACCTAAAAAAACTCAGTACGGGACACTTTTGGCCGCTGACCGATTAGGGTTAAAGATGTCCTAGAAATCTATCGTTTCAAAACTAAGTTACCATGATCAAATGGAACAAGATAGAGCATAATATTGGTCAATTTGTACAATAATGTAGTTTATAAAAAATAAAAACTCAAAAAAATGGCAAAAAATACGATTTCCTTGAAATCCGCTCAATTGAAACCGCTCCCCACAAAAAACTAACGAACGGATTTTCGCAAAAATTTAAATCTTTAGTATTTATGATGTTTTCAATAACATTGAGTAATAAAATCGATATGTTTTGCAATTTTAATAAAAAATAAAAATTAATTTTAAAAAAAGTGGTTTTTAGAACCGCGTCAAAAATATGATTTTTTTTGTATCTTAAATAAAAATATGTTAATGATGGCATAAAATTCCAATATTTAATACATAAGTTACTAGTATCAAATGTAATAAAAAATTTTTTTTTTATTAAGCAAGAAAATGAAATTTATATTTTTAAAATTTTTTTGAAAATTTGGCCATTTTGACCAAAATCTCAATTTTGACCACCGATGCGCTAATAGAGTTTTTGATCGATTAAAAAGTTGTCTTCCATAAAATGCTTATATTACCCCATTACCACTTTCCCGCACTAAGGACAATCGATCCTTAGACTTTGTAGGATTTCGACCCAGTCTAATGTGGATAGCATATCGGTACAAGAATTTTTTGTAGAACAAACTTTTAAAAAATATCGCGAAGGGACAAAAATAAACAGTTTTTTTGCTCTCCTGAACACTTGCCCCAAAACACATGACTCCATTTTTAGGCGCAGCGACGATATGTGGTTGGAGAGCATAATAAAAACACATATTTCAATACTGAAAATAAAAAAAAAACTTAAAAATCATTACTTACTTGTGATATACGCTGAAAAAACTTTTTAACCCCGCCACTGGATGACGTTGACGCCGTCGTATCTTCATTCATCATATTTACTTATGATTACAATTTTTTCTTCTACTTTTTTTTTGAGTAGCCTCTACTTGTCTACTTATTACAAAATCTTAACTATTTCATCAACCCCAAAAAAAGGGTAATTCCTCCGTTTTTGTTGATTTTTTTTTAATAATTTTAAGGAATTTATTACAAAATATTGGAAAAAAACTTAAAAAAAAGAAAATCACACGTCACTTTTTCTCTGCTTCTTCTGCTTTTCTGTTATCGTCGTCGTTGATTTTTATGATTTCTTTTTATGACTTTCGTACTTTAATTATTCCATATTTTTTTAATTCATGTTCTTTTCTTTTACATTGCTGCTTTCCTAGAAGGTTGCCTATTAAAAAAAGCACGTCAACTTTTTAAAGCGGCCCCACTTTTGGTTGTGCTGTTATTTTATACTTTATAAACTTTTTCAAGCAATTATCTTTTTTCCTTTTAAGTTCAATAAGTAGAATGACCAAATAATAAAAAAAAATAAGAATTTCACCAAAAAAAAAAACTAAAAATGTACTTATACTAATAGCTCTTGAGCATTTTTAGTATTATATTTTTGTAAATGTAGGAATTTTTTTAATTTAAACTAATAAAAATTAGAATTTTTCTTAAAAATTCTTAATTTTTTGCAATATTAAACTTTTTTCACTGACAGGTCCAGCAGTCGGCAGATTTTTCAATTTTCTTTTACTATCTGCTTCTGTTTCCTTCCCACGTCTGCAAGTCATGGTTGCTTAAATTAGGTTAAAATGAATAAATACTTTTTTTAATTGTTGTTTAATTTAAAAATTTATAATAATCTACGTTGTTTTCATAATCAGTGCTATTTTGTTATTCATTACAATATTTTTTTGGCTTTAATTAATGTAAAATTAATAGATTTGGCAGTGATATTAAAATTAATAGTTACTATTAATACTATTTTATACAACTGCGTACAACTTTCATTTCCTTCATTAAAATACGTGTGTTAGAAAGAGATAACAAGAGAGTATAAAAGTTCATAGAGAAACATAGAGGCGAAGGCGTCAAAAATTGAGTTGTCAAAGTACAACTTGTTTAAATGTATTTGTTGACAAAGTACGACTTGTAAACATGTATTGTGTGGTGAATTCACATCGACAACGTACGTGTGAGAAATTAGAAAAAGATAGCAATATTGTTTTTTCTTTCACCTTCGCCTCTATGTTTCTCTATGTAAAAGTTTAAAAACAGAGGTGCTAATCGAAATTGAGTTACCAATCTTTCAATAATGATTTCCGTTATTATTTGAACACAGTTTAAAGCAGTGGTGCGCACACACATACTATAACATTTATGCTTGTGTGGGTAGTAGCAAGCGAGAAGTCAACAAATTTGCTCAAGCAACAGAATTTTATAGTGTACGTGAGTCGACTGCGCACAAGCAGCATTTTTTAGCCTATTCCCGCGGGAATAGGAATCACATAAATGCCCATCACTGGTTTAAAGTGAAGATTTTTTTAGAAAAAACTTTTACAAAAAATAAAATGTAGTAAATTTTCAGCGATGCTCCCCTAAATTTTGACCTAGCACCTCTAGTTAAGGATTTAACTGCAATTAAAGTTTAAAAATAAAAAGCATATTTTTTTTTGCAAATGTATGAGAACTACCCCATTTCTATTTTCTAGCAGCCCTAGTTAAGCCATAAAATTTGGTAACAAAAAAAAAAATAAATATATAAATTAAATAAAAGTAATTTTTTGTAAATTAAATAAAGGATCGCAATTAAATTAAAAAAAATAAAAAATAATTTTTGAAGATTTATAGAGATGATCTCAAAATTTTGCTATTTTCGATGTTGCACCTTCAGTTAAGCCATAAAATGCTAGTAACGTTTTTTAAAAGAAATCATATCTAAATGGATTTAAAAAAAAAAAATGTTTCGATGATAACCAATTTGTGGCATTTTTGCTCTAGCACCTCCAGTAAAGTAATAAAATGCAAACACATTTTTCTTTTAAATATTAAAAATTGGTTTTTGCATATTTATAGGCATGATCCCCAATTTCTGTTATCTTTTTTTGTAATTTTACGTGATGATAATTCCAAATCGCAAATCCAAAAATCATAAAAAACTTATCTTGCAAATTTATAGGAATGATCCCATTTTTTTCTATTTCCGATATATTTTGGTAAAAATATATAAATTAAATAAAACCAAATTTTTGGAAATTTTAAGAGGACTTAATTGCAATTAAAGTCAAAACAAAAAAATAAAAAATAATTTTTGAAGATCTCAAAATTTTGATATTTTCGATGTAGCACCTTTAGTTAAGCCATAAAATGCTTGTTAAGTTTTTTAAAAGAAATCATATCAAATCACATAAATGCCCATCACTGGTTTAAAATGAAGATTTTTTTAGAAAAAACTTTTACAAAAAATAAAATGTAGTAAATTTTCAGCGATGCTCCCCTAAATTTTGCTCTAGCACCTCTAGTTAAGTAATAACATGCAAGCACATTTTTTCAAAATAAATTTAAATTGAATTTATAATTGGTTTTTGGATATTTGTAGGCAATTTCTGCTTTTTTTGTAATTTTACGCGATAGTCACAATTTAAAATCACAAATCCAAAAATCATAAAAACTTTTTTTTGTTGCAAATTTATAGGATTGATCCCATTTCTTTTTTTCTATTTTTGATTTAGTACCTCTACTTAAGCCATAAAATGTAGGTTATATTTTGGTAAACAAATAAATTTATAAATTAAATAAAACCAAATTTTTGAACATTTATAGAGGATTTAATTCCAAATAAAGTTAAAAAAACGTAAAAATTCATTTTTAAAGATTTATAGGGATGATCTCAAAAATTTGCTATTTTCGATATAGCACCTTGAGTTGAGTCATAAAATGCTAGTATCTTTTTTTTAAGAAATCATATCAGAATGGAGTTTTAGAAATTTGTATTGTTGATAACTAATTTTTTCTATTTTTGCTCTAGCATCTCTAGTTAAGTAATAACATGCAAGCACATTTTTTTCAGAAGAAATTTAATTAAATTTAATTAAAAATTGATTTTTGGAATTTGGACCCACTAGGTTTTTCTGGGATGAAGTTATTAACAAATTTCATCATTTTAGATTTTGGAGCGATGATAACCAATTTTTGCCATTTTTGTTCTAATACCTTTAGCTAAGTAATAAAATGCAAGCAATTTTCTTAGAAGAAATTTAAATTGAATTTAAAATTGGTTTTTGGAATTTGGACCCGCTAGGGGAATAGTTGTTCACAAATTTCTTCATTTTAAAGTTCAGATAAAAAGCTTAAATAGATTTTTGGTTTCATATATTTTCAGTTTCAGATATTTTCAGATATTTTCGCTCTAGCACTTCTAGTTAAAAATTTAATCGATATTACAGTTTTTTAGAAAAAAAACATAATATGGATTTTGAATAATTGTAATGATGACCTCCAGTTTTTTGCTATTTTCGCTCACGCACGTCTAGTTAAGCCATAAAATGCAAGTAAGTAAAATAAAAAATAAATATAAAAACAGGGTTTTAAACTATAGCAATGATCAGATATTTTTGCTCTAGCTCTTCTAGTTACGCCATAAAATGGAAGTAAAGTTTTTTTAGAAAAAATTCATGATCTCAAATTTTTTATATTTTCCCTCTAGCACTTTAAGTTAAGGCATAAAATGCAAGTAAAGTTTTTTTTTTTAATCAATTTTTGGAAATTTGTTGGAATGATCCCCATAAAATGTAAGTAAAGTTTTTTTTAGAAAAAATAATGTAAAATTGGATTTCTGACAATTTGTAGGTATGATCCCCGATATGAGCTATTTTCTCTTTAGTATATCAAGCCATAAAATGAAAGCAAAATTTTACTTTATTCCTAATTTCAGATATTTGGAAAAAATCATGTATAATTGGATTTTTGACAATTTGTAGGTATGATCCCAGATTTGAGTTAAGTTTAATTATTTTGGAGATATCAGTGATGATCTCAAATTTTTAATATCTTTTTAATAAATTTTTGGAAATTTGTTGTTATGATCCCCGATTTAAGCTATTTTCGCTTTAGCATCTCAAGTTAAGCCATAAAATGAAAGTAAAGTTTTTTAAAATAAATTAATATGAAAATGGATTTTTACTTTATTCCTATTACAAATTTAAGATATTTAGGATCTAGCTCCTCTAGTTAAGGAATTAATTGTAATTCATTATTTTATTTTAATTATATAAAAATGGATTTGCAACTACATATTTTTTTTAATATTCATATAAAAATGAATTTTAAAATTTAATAACTATGATCACCAATTTCAGTTATTTTTGGTCTAGCACCTCTAGTTAATGATTTATTTGCATTAAATTATTTTGGGAATATCATATCTCAAATTTTTAATATTTTCGCTCTAGCACCTTAAGTTAAGCCATAAAATGTAAGTAAAGTTTTTTAAAATAAATTAATATGAAAATGGAGTTTTACTTTATTCCAATTCCTAATTTCAGATATTTGGAAAAACTCATGGATTTTTGACAATTTGTAGGTTTGATCCCAGATTTGAGTTAAGTTTGATTATTTTGGAGGTATCAGTGATGATCTCAAATTTTTAATATTTTTTTTTTAATCAATTTTTGAAAATTTGTTGGCATGATCCCCGATTTGAGCTATTTTCGCTTTAGCATCTCAAGTTAAGCATTAAAATGAAAGTAAAGTTTTTTAAAATAAATTAATATGAAAATGGATTTTGACTTTATTCCTATTACAAATTTTTGATATTTAGGATCTAGCTCCTCTAGTTAAGGAATTAATTGTAATTCATTATTTTATTTTAATTATATAAAAATGGATTTGCAATCATTTTTTTTTAATATTCATATAAAAATGAATTTTAAAATTTAATAACGATGATTACCGATTTCAGCTATTTTTGGTCTAATGATTTATTTGCATTGAATTATTTTGGAAATATCATAGTAATGATCTCAAATTTTTAATATTTTCGCTCTAGCACCTTAAGTTAAGCCATAAAATGAAAGTAAAGGTTTTTTAGAAAAAATAATGTAAAATTGGATTTTTGACAATTTGTAGGTATGATTCCAGATTTGAGCTATTTTCGCTTTAGCATCTCAAGTTAAGCCATAAAATGAAAGCAAAGTTTTTTTAAAACAAATTAATATGAAAATGGAGTTTTACTTTATTCCTATTCCTAATTTCAAATATTTGGAAAAAATCATGTATAATTGGATTTTTGACAATTTGTAGGTATGATCCCAGATTTGAGTTAAGTTTAATTATTTTGGAGATATCAGTAATGATCTCAAATTTTTAATATCTTTTTTTTAATAAATTTTTGGAAATTTGTTGGTATGATCCCCGATTTAAGCTATTTTCGCTTTAGCATCTCAAGTTAAGCCATAAAATGAAAGTAAAGTTTTTTAAAATAAATTAATATGAAAATGGATTTTTACTTTATTCCTATTACAAATTTAAGATATTTAGGATCTAGCTCCTCTAGTTAAGGAATTAATTGTAATTCATTATTTTATTTTAATTATATAAAAATGGATTTGCAACTACACTCAGAAAATTATGTAAGTTACTACATGTTAGTTATTTGTATATTTTACAGTAGTTAGTTGTTTTCAACTACAAAGTCAGTTGTTTTTGTATGAAAAATATCAAACAACTATTTCTGTTAGTTATTTTAAGTCGTTTTTTTGAACAACTAACAAAAAAGTACTGTGATGTAGTAACAGTTATTTAAAGTAGTTAATTTTATTTATTTTATCTCTGAAAAGTTTTAAAGTTTTTTTTCCAAAAAAAAAAAAATTTCGTTATTTTTATTTTTCACAACTTTTTTTTTTTTAAAAAAACTTGGAAAAAATTTGGTCTTCAATTTTTTTTTTCGGAAAAATATTTTGAAAAAAAAAATAAATATTGATTTTTTTATTTTTACTACATTTTAGTTGTTTTGACTACAAATGTAAATAGTTTTTACTACATAAGTCAGTTGTTTTTTGTCAGTTAAAATAACTAACATTGGTAGTTGATTTAACTGAAAAAGTAGTTGACCCCAAAACAACTTACAAAGTAGTTATTTTAACTGACATTTTCAGTTGATTTTACTAACATAATTTTTTAAGTGTACATTTTTTTTTTTAATATTCATATAAAAATGAATTTTAAAATTTAATAACCATGATCACCAATTTCAGTTATTTTTGGTCTAGCACCTCTAGTTAATGATTTATTTGCATTTAATTATTTTGGGAATATCATAGTGATGATCTCAAATTTTTAATATTTTCGCTCTAGCACCTTAAGTTAAGCCATAAAATGTAAGTAAAGGTTTTGTAGAAAAAATAATGTAAAATTGGATTTTTGACAATTTGTAGGTATGATTCCAGATTTGAGCTATTTTCGCTTTAGCGGTGGTAAATGTATCCCCCACCGATTCCATCGGCCCCCTCGCAAAAAAGAAAAGACGCGATTTTTTATTTTCATTTAAAAATGAATTTTAAAATTTAATAACGATGATTACCAATTTTAGCTATTTTTGGTCTAGTACCTCTAGTTAATGATTTATTTGCATTAAATTATTTTGGGAATATCATAGTGATGATCTCAAATTTTTAATATTTTCGCTCTAGCACCTTAAGTTAAGCCATAAAATGTAAGTAAAGTTTTTTAAAATAAATTAATATGAAAATGGAGTTTTACTTTATTCCAATTCCTAATTTCAGATATTTGGAAAAACTCATGGATTTTTGACAATTTGTAGGTTTGATCCCAGATTTGAGTTAAGTTTGATTATTTTGGAGGTATCAGTGATGATCTCAAATTTTTAATATTTTTTTTTTAATCAATTTTTGAAAATTTGTTGGCATGATCCCCGATTTGAAATATTTTCGCTTTAGCATCTCAAGTTAAGCCATAAAATGAAAGTAAAGTTTTTTAAAATAAATTAATATGAAAATGGATTTTGACTTTATTCCTATTACAAATTTTTAAATATTGGGATCTAGCTCCTCTAGTTAAGGAATTAATTGTAATTCATTATTTTATTTTAATTATATAAAAATGGATTTGCAATCATTTTTTTTTAATATTCATATAAAAATGAATTTTAAAATTTAACAACGATGATTACCAATTTCAGCTATTTTTGGTCTAATGATTTATTTGCATTGAATTATTTTGGAAATATCATAGTAATGATCTCAATTTTTTAATATTTTCGCTCTAGCACCTTAAGTTAAGCCATAAAATGAAAGTAAAGGTTTTTTAGAAAAAATAATGTAAAATTGGATTTTTGACAATTTGTAGGTATGATCCCAGATTTGAGCTATTTTCGCTTTAGCATCTCAAGTTAAGCCATAAAATGAAAGCAAAGTTTTTTAAAAAAAATTAATATGAAAATGGAGTTTTACTTTATTCCTATTCGTAATTTCAAATATTTGGAAAAAATCATGTATAATTGGATTTTTGACAATTTGTAGGTATGATCCCAGATTTGAGCTATTTTCGCTTTAGCATCTCAAGTTAAGTCATAAAGTGAAAGCAAAGTTTTTTAAAATAAATTAATATGAAAATGGATTTTTACATCATTCTCATTCCAAATTTTAGATATTTTGAATTTAGCTCCTCTAGGATTAAGGACTTAATTGATTTTTTTTTTTAATTATATAAAAGTTTTTTTTATACCCTCTACTCTAATGATAGAGGGTATATATAAGTTTGTCATTCCGTTTGTAACACCTCGAAATATTGGTCTAAGACCCCACAAAGTATATATATTCATGATCCTCGATCGATTTTAAGACGATCCGTCCGTCTGTTTGTCTGTCTGTCTGTTGAAAACACGCTAACTTTTGAAAGAATTTCGGCAAGGGGTTTTCATAAATTTACGAGATAAATAATTCTGAGAGTGCTGAAGTGTGGCATATATATTTGTCGTTCCTCTGTCCCGGTTCATTTCCAATCTCAGAAAAATCGGTCCAGTAGTTCAAAAGTTATAAGCACAACCCTGAATTTCAGATTGGTTTCACATAAAATTCACGTGTTGAAAAACCCGGGTTTTAAAAAAACAAGCTTTAAAAACAATGATAAGCCACAAAATTACTTTACATAGTATTTTTGTCACTCAGAAATATTTTTCCACAAAAAAAAATTACACTAGAAAAAAATTTTTCACTCAAAAAATAATTAGTAAATTATTTTTTTTTTTTACAAAAATGACAAAAAACTATTTTTTTCTCAAAATAAAATATTTCTAATCAAAATTGTTAATTTTTTCCCATTAAAAAATTTAATATTCTTTAAAAAGGGCATTGTGGAGGGTATTCATTAGAGTTGTCAACCGAAGAATAATTCGATTAATCGATCAAACAAAACCAAACTCTTGTTCGATTAATTTAAAAATTACGTTTTTCGAATAACGAATAAATCGATTAATTTACGTCAATTAATCGAACAATTATTTTTTTACCCTCCAACTACAGTATCGAAATATCGGCCTAGGACCCCATTAAATATATATATTATTGATCAGTGATCGATTCTAAGACATTCAAGCGATGTCCGTCTGTCCGTCCGTCTGTGGATGGCACGATACAGTCGAAAAATAAAAGAGTCATACTCCTGAAGTTAGGCGCGATTATATTTTATGGTCATAGGCTGGTTAAGTTCGGACCCAAAATCGGGCGAGGGGGGAATGTTCCCCTTTAAAGAAGTAAAACACTACCAGAAAAACAAAATTTTTTTCATTTTTTTTTATATCTGTTCAACAAATGAAATATTTTTATGTCATATGAAGTTTTTTGACTTACATTTGGACCAAGATGATTAGGAAATGCAATTTTTTCGGCCCGCCCAGTTTTAAGGGCCTGTTTATAGAAAATAATACAAAATAACGACAAAAGTGTGTTTTTTAGGCGCAAATATCGTAATAAATGAATTTATACACATTTAAGTTAAGAGGGAAAAAGTGTCCTAAAACTAATAAAAATATGTTTTAATAACCATTTGTTTTGTTCGTTATTCGTTAATTATATTGTTCGTTAATTTTTTAGATTTAATCGTTTGATCGAACGAACAAAAACAATTATTTGAATTATTTGAACAAAGTTGAAAGGCGAATAATTGACAACTCTAGTATTCATAGATTCGGCCAAGTCGAATTTAACTTTAAATGAATTTAAGAATTTAATGTCTATGATTCCTAACTTTAGCTATTTTTTGTGTAGCACCTCTAGTTAATGATTTAATTACAATTAAAGTTTTTCAGAAAAAGTTCATATTAAAATGGATATTTGGAAATTTATAACGATGATCCTTAATTTTTGCCATTTTCCCTCTAGCACCTTTAATTAAGCCAAAAAAACCAAATAGAGTTTGTAGGAAAAGTCATATAAATAATTATAATAGTTTTTTTTTGTTGATTTCCGGTTTATTTTTATTTAATTTTTAAACTTATTCTAAACTTAAAAATTAAATCTTTGGATTGAAAAATTCTAAACTTAACATTTCACACATTAAGGGCTAAAAACTTTTCACAATATAATCAATGATTAGTGCTAATCAATGTTTGCAGACGTCAAAATTTATATGAAATTAAACAATGATTAGTATTAAACATTGATTTTTTTTGATAAGTTATCAACCCTAAGAACAGTATCCGAATAAACCCAACGATACCCTTATGATATCGAGGCAATAAAACCTACTTATCACATATTATACGAAAACGATAGTGTTTCAGTTCTTAATGTACCTTTCCTTATGATATCGTTTTTCCATAAATATATGATATCGTTTTCGCTATCGATAATTCCACCCATAACGATAATAAAAACGACATTTTACAGAATTTATCGAAAAACTATCGATATTCCAGGCGATAACGATATCGTTTCGATAAAAAAATATTATATCGTTTTTGCTATCGAAATTTCCAGAAATGACGATAGCAAAATCGCCTTGAATTCGAAAATGGTATCATAATTTTAGTTTAATGTGATACCGTAATCAGTATCTCATACAGGTGATACTATTTTCGCCATCACTTATCGTTATTTGGTTTATTCGGATAATGTATTTTCTTTTAACATAAATTTAAGTACAAACTAAAAATAAAATTGAATGACTTTTTAAGACCTTAAAATTTATGACTGAATACTGAATTGACAAAAAATATTAAGTGAATTTTATAAAATTTTATAAACTTAAAACTATCATATAATACTTTGAGTTAATTATTTACAAAGGATTTTATGAAATACGATTTTTTGAGCTGAATTAATAAGTTAATTCTTTTAAAATACAGAATAATTAAATACATATAAATAAAATTGTAAGTACGGCAAAGAAACTTTTAAATGTTGAAGCTGATGAACTCAAAGGAGAACTATCCATTAACATGTGATAGGGACAGATACTGGGTGGTTTAACAAATGTGGTGAAATTTGGATAACGTATTATTTCAGAAGGCTGTTAAAAGTTTAGAAAATTTTTAATTAAAAGAATTTGAAAATAAGAATTCATCTTAAACTTACAATTGATATTTTATCATTGGAGACTCGACAAAATGTCATATGTTTGCCATTAATCATACTCTGTTCTACCCTCTTGGTAAAAAGAGGCTCTGACCAGGGTAATTGATTAAGATGAGATAAAAATGTACGATCATGAAATTCAACAGGATCAGAAATTATTAATTTATCTAAAAATAGTAATAGAAAAATAATTAATTAGATAATTTTTCTTTTAAAATTGTTAAAAATACATACTTAACAGTGACTCTTCATACAAAATATCTTCTTCTGTCATATTCGCCCGATTTGGTTTAGTTTTAGCATATATAGTATTTGGTATATAATCCAAAACATTGCCATTATATAGAAACAAATTCTCTACATCGGTCATATTTAATGAATAAAATTGATATACACCAAAGGTTTCAAAAAATTCCCGCACCGGAGTCATACTATAACAGCCGGCTAAATCAATGCGCGGGTAGTAGGTTATGAAAGATAAACACATTTCTTGTTTTGTAGAATAGCCCCCAAATGTAGGACGTTTACGGCTGGAAGTCTGAAATAAATAGAACAAATTAATAAAGCTTATATAACACCGTCCGACAAAAAAGAAAAAAGTGGTTAAACACAAACTGGATAATATATGGGGCATTCCATATCAAATCGGACAAATTTTTTTTTTTAGATTTTCCCAATTTGTTTACAGTTTTTATTTAGTACCTTTCGAAAACTCCTTCGTGGTAAATTTTCAGATTTTTTTGATGACCCGTTGAAAAGATATCGAATTTTTAAAAATTGGTAGTTTGTTCCTTTACTCAAAATTATTTTACTCATAACTTCTTCAATAATGGTCCAAATTTCAATTTTTTTTTTTCAAAATTTTTCTTTTTTTACGTACTTTGAAAAAAATTCAATGTTAAATTTCACCGCTTTTTAAATTGTCTGTACAATTTAAAAAAATGTTGCTTATAGTGCTGATGCGTATTGATGCAACATATACCGGGTTATTTTGCCGGTTTTTCACCAGTGAACAGAATACCTCTTCAGCGAAATTTTTACGCTTTTGTAAAGCCAGTGTGAATTTTACGTTTTTTTTATATGGAGTTTGACAGATTTTCACGTGAAAACCGAGCAACTTACCCACCTTAACAATTGAAAGTAGCTTACAAATCTTTGTAAATTTGTTTGCATTTTTTTGCATTTTCAAATTACCTCATAAGCACAATCCGTTATAATATAATCTCCGGGCAAAACCACCGTCTCATTTTCCAACTGCCTAACTTGTTGATAATTGTAATCATAATTATCATCTTCAATAATACGTGGTAGTTCTTTGCCATTGCGAACATGTCTCAAAGTCATTTTACGACCAGCTCGGTGAGAGTGTAAAGTGCCGGAAATTATTTTAATGCCATCTTCAGGAAACATCTTCAAAAAAAAAAAAAAAAAACACATTAAAGAAATTCATCTTTTTAAATATAAAACAAAAATAAAATAAATTTCTATACAACTTACCACATTTGAACAAGAAGGACCACAAATGCCAACATTACGATACAATTTTTGACCTGGTGGTATTAGTTGAGTATCTGACACAGAAACACCTGAAATCATGACACCACCATCATGTTTTCTCAAATGTTTGCTATAGTGAATACGGAAACCAGAATGGTCAGATGCTAAGAAACGGAAGTAAAAGAAAATATTGCAAAAATATTTAAAAAATATTTGGGGATTTCACGATTTCGGGATTATTAGTGTTTTAATTGGAAACCCCGTATAAAATTTACTAAAACGTTAAATTATTAGCCAATTTTAGACAGGAATTTTTTTCTTAGTTTGAATCCTTGAGTAAAATAAATTAAACAGAGCGAAAATAAAACAAACAAAAAAATTGGAAACAGCTGTGATTGTTTTTAGTGAAATTTCGAACGCAGAATCAAAAACAATTTGTTTTTTGAAATTTCAAATAACTTTCACGATATGTAACAAAAAACGTGGTGGCAAATATTTGACGTTTGGTCAAATTACAACTTTGCGAATTATCACACTAAAATGCCCGAGACCGTGAAACCCCCTTTTAAAAACCAAATTTCTCTTTCAAGGTAAAATGAAATAAAAAGAAAAAAAAAAATCTGACAAAATTTTGTGGCTTTCATAAAAATATAAAACACTTACATTTTTGAGCATGAGGATTATCATAGTGTATTTCTAGCATATAATATTTTGGTCCTGTTTTACCACCCACTGGTATGCCAACATGACCAGGTAAAAATTGTCCTGTAAAATTATAACCAAAAAAAGAAATGAGATTTTTTTTTTTAAATAACTTTCTAAAAAATAACTAAATTATTTTTTTAACAAACCTGTAGAGCCAATTGACCATACAGCCACGGGAGTTATA
This sequence comes from Pegoplata infirma, assembly GCA_963921195.1. Taxonomy (NCBI): domain Eukaryota; kingdom Metazoa; phylum Arthropoda; class Insecta; order Diptera; family Anthomyiidae; genus Pegoplata; species Pegoplata infirma. The sequence continues at coordinate 179,919,839 of OY992538.1, read as the reverse complement.
CATGAATCCCAATCCCGTGGCGTTAATAAATTACTATTACAAACAGAGCCACTACTTTTTACCCATACATCCCAAGATGCTGGATCAGAACCAGGATATGATTTCGTAGCACATTCAAATAAGGTCATATGATGTACTAAAGGTTGTGAGTCGCTTCTATAAATAAAAAAAAAAATATTTAAATGTATTAAATTATAAATTTTTTAAAAAATTTACTTTTTTAATAAATAGTCTTCAACAGAAGTACTATATCCTGTTTATGATTGAATTAAATATTTCTGTGGAAAACCAAATCGTCATGCTGTGTTTTATTATCATTTTGACAGTTTTAAGGAACATTTTATGTTTTTGAATTTTCAAATACTTTCATATAAGTAATATTTTGACTACATATGAATATTAAAAAATATTGTAAATATATGTGTAATCTAATTTATAATATTTAGTACATGTATGATTGAAATGACATATTTTTCGTAACATAGGTTATTGGTCTGAAGCAGAGCTTCACACATTTTTAAGTAAGGGCTCCCTTAAATTATTTTTTCTTTACGAAAACTCTTAGATTTTGCATCTTTAAAATTTTTAATCTTTAAATGTGTATGATAAAAAATATTTTTAGCAACAAAAACATCATTGTTTTTACTTTGTTAGGGGCTTTTTGGTTTTTAAGTAAGGTACAACATTTGTGTTCATATTGACCCTTAAAGGCAACTTTTCCGACCTCAACGCAAGACCAAATAAAAAAGTACAATTTTGGTAAAAAAGTACAATTTTGATTAATTTCATAAAAAACTATTTTTAAAAAGTACTATTTTGATACTTTTTATGAAAAAATGCCTGCGAATTTTGTACTCTTGCCCAAAACATTAAATCATGATAATGTTTTGCGGAAGATTTGGGTGTACTTGCCAAAGCAAAGTTTTTTTAGAAAAAATAATGTTATATACTTTGCTATTCCATGCAAAACAAATTGAATGAAATATGAGTCGAGAACCACATTAAAAAACCAAAAGAGCTGTACATTTCGTAAGTGAGTGCAAAAATATGTGCAAAAAAAGTGTTTTTACATTTTGGAGAGTATAAAAGATTCGGCAGAATATAACACTCTCAGTTGTTTTATGTACATTTCATAAACAAATGGAACATTTTTATGCGAAAAGCTTAGACTTGCTGAAAAAGTAGTTTTGGTAAAAAAAAATATTTTTTTTCACGAAAAACAAAATTATGTTAAAAAAAATTTAATGAACCAAAATTTTTGGTGAAAAAAAATTTTGATGAAAAAAAGTTTTTGATGAAAAGAAAAATTTTTTGATGTAAAAAAAAAATGATGAAAAAAACATATGAAAAATTTTTTTTTGGTGAGGAAACAAAAAATTTGATAAAAAAAATGGATGAAAAATATATGATAAAAAAAAATTTATGAAAAAAATTTTGATGAAAAAAAAAAAAAATTGATGAAAAAAAAGTTAATGAAAAAAACAAAATAGATAAAAAAAAAAAAATTTGATAAAAAAACAAAAAAAATGATGAAAAAAATTTTTGATAAAAAAAAATTTGATGAAAAAAAAAAAATTAATAAAAAAAAAAGTTTGATGAAAAAAAAAATTTTAAGAAAAAAAAAAATTTGATGAAAAAAAAATTGATGAAAAAAAAAATTGATAAAAAAAAGTTTGATGAAAAAAAAAAAATTAATGCAAAAAAAAAATTGATCGAAAAAAAATTGATGAAAAAAAAAGATCGATGAAAAAAAAATTTGAAATTTTTTTTTTTGTTAAAAAAAATTATGTTACTTTTTATTCACCAGCTGGTGAAAAACGGGTTTATTCACCACGGGGTGAATTATTATCCAAGTTACAAATCCAATTTATTAAAATTTTTGGTTTTAAGAAAATTAAAATAGTAATTTTCTTTTTCGTTAATTGTTAGCTTATATAGTCAAACTGAGGTGGTGTCCTGCAACTTTTTTAAAATTAGACACCAGCCTAAAAACATTATCATGTTAAAAAATCGCCTTCATACCAATTTTCGTAGCCCTATATATTACGTGTGATTAAAATTTCTTGCCGCATGAGTAGCCCTGCTTTTAAGTAATAAACTTCATTCTACACTCCGAAAAAAAAAAAAACTGCTTGTAAACCTACAAGAAAATTTGCTGATTTTGAACCCACAATTTTTTTGGTAAAATTAGCAAAACTGTTTTGCCAAAAATTAGTTAACTGAAATTTTTTTTATTTCGACTTACAAGGGAAGTCTCCCTAGTGTCACCCGCGGATCTTTATGGAATTGGTTTTATTTTGTAGATCAGAAAAAATTAAGGGACACGTATTTTTTTTTAGCGGCCAAAATTCATATTTAGGGGGTAAAAAGGAGGGGGGAAGACAAGGCTATTTTTCAGTTTTTTTTCGTTTATCTCCTATATTATGCAAAGAAACCTAGTCATGTTACATACCAAATGAAAGGTCTTTGGAAAACCTATCTACGTGTGCTAAGAACGTGTCCATACATGCACAACTTTTCGTCATATTGAGTAAAATATTAAAATTTTAGAACATTTTTGTTAATAAGTCGAAAAATATTAATTTCTTTGGCCCGTTGTTAGCACCGCGAGATAGGTATTTTTAATACCTTTAATCTGATACCACACATGCCTGTATTAATTTTGTTTAAATATGCGTTAATCGTAAAAAACTGAAAAAGGTCAATTTCCCCCCCATACAAATCGACCCCCCTAAAAATGAGTTTGGGCCGCTTAAAAAAAAACACGTGTCGAATTAATTTCCGTTCTTAACAACATATCCAAATTTCATGAAGATCGGAGGGTGACACCAGGGAGACTTCCCTTGTTAGTTCATACACATTTGAGGACCCCCTTGGGTTCGGACCCGATAGGTCCACCCCGATGGGCCTAGACCTAGTTAGGTTCCTTAAAAATCGTCATAGTTTTTGATTCAAAATTTTTGTCAACTCAATTTTAAATTTAAGTTCAATTTTTTTTTAAAATTGCTAATGAGCTAAATGAAGCTTACAATATATTTTTGCTAACATGCTAATCTCAACTGAAAATTTTCTAAAGGTTAGCTTACTAGCATTAGCAAAAAAAAAAATAGTAAATATACTAATATATTATTTTGAGTGTATGAACAATATTTGGGGTTTGCTTGTAAGAGACACATAACCAATACTGTTTTAACCATTAGGGCATACGAGGCACGTGCCCTGGGCACCCGACATCATGGGGCCCCCAATAGGGCGTTTCACCACAAACGTTTTTGTTGATTTTTGCAGCTTTTAAAGCGCAATATAAATTCTTATGACCTAAAAGTTTTTTGAGATATTTTTAGATTTTTGGAAGGTGGGGAAGAACTCGCTCAAATCGATTATATCCAACAAAATGTGGTTATGAAACATATTTTTTTTTCTTTTGTGCCTTTTTTTACAAAACCGGATATATTACCTCTGAATATTGCTAGGCTTCACTAGTTGTATGTATATTTTACAGTAGTTAGTTGTTTTCAATTACAAAGTCAGTTGTTTTTGTATAAAAAATATCAAACAACTATTTCAGTTTGTTATTTTAAGTTGTTTTTTTGAAGTACTAACCATTGGCGTAGATAGCCCTGTTTGGGGGGGCTTAGCCCCCCCCCCCCCAGAATAATTTTAGCCCCCCAGAATTTTAATCATTCACAATTTTTTTTTTAATAATTTTATGATTTCATCAATTTTTGCAACAATAAATAATAATGAGTCTTTAGGACTCGTTATGATGATTCTACGAGTCTTAAGGATTCGTAATGATTATTATATTAGAATCTAATAGTTTTGAAAAATAGTCTGAATTATTGAAAAAAGTTTGTATGTGAATCTGATGTTTTTGTCAGTAATAAAAACTTCACCGAATCTTAGGGTTTTAACTTAAGGAAAACATTTTAACATTCTAAGTGACTTCTTTGATTTCAAAAAGTTTCTAAATTCTAAGGGGGTTTTTTATAGACAAAAGTTATTGGAAGAAATAATCTGAGAATTTTGACTAATAATCATCAAATTTTGCAATCATCTGAACTTTTTCTAAAAAAAAAATCATAATAATCTAATGATTTTACTATAGGAAAAACATTCAAAATCTTGAAAAAATCTTAAAAATATCTTAAAAAAAGTTTAACTAAATATTACCTTTTAACCAATGCATAAGAATTTTGTATCTTAAGTTTGTTTTTCAAATATCCGAAATTTTATAATGGAAAATTTAATTACCAAATTTTGCAAAAATGTAATCTGTACAACGAATGAGTCTATCAGTTAAGTCATTCATTTTCAAATATATCTGGGAGTTCTAATTTTCCGAAAAATCTTCAGAATCAAAATTTGTTTAAAAAAAAGAATATGAATTTTAAACCGCTTTCGGGGGACATTCGTTTCTAGGACACCTAGACGCATGTTAAAGTGAAGGTTTCAGAAATAGGTCTGTTTTTTTCTATTAAAAAAAAAATATCAAAAAACTCAAAAAAATCTAGGGGGGCATTAGCCCCCCCAGAAATTTTGTCTTCCTACGCCAATGCTACTAACAAAAAAGTACTGTAATGTAGTAACAGTTATTTAAAGTAGTTAATTTTATTTTTTTTATCTCCGAAGAATTTTCAAAGTTTTTTTCCAAATAATAAAAATAAATTTTGTTTTTTTATTTTTCACAACTTTGTTAAAAAAAAAAATTAAAAAAAATTTGGTCTTCAATTTTTTTTTTTGGAAAAAAAAATTATATATTGATTATTTTATTTTTACTACAATTTAGTTGTTTTGACTACAAATGTAAGTAGTTTTTACTACATAAGTCAGTTGTTTCTTGTCAATTAAAATAACTTACATTGTTAGTTGGTTTATTATAAATTCAAGTGGCAAAAATTTGACCTCAAAAGAGAAAATTTTAAATTTCTCGAGTTCCAAAATCAATAACTTCAGAAAAATGCAATGTATGAACGTGATTTGTTTTACTTTAACAGCAAAACTTCTTAATGGATCCCCTTCGATTTTCGATAAAAAAAATGAGTTTGGGTACTACCCCAACGTTTATACATTTTTGACAATAACGAATTTGGACACGACCGATACACCATTGGATAGGTCTTCAAAAAGCCTTTCCATCTGTATTAAATATTGATATAGTTTCATTTGAAGAAATGGGAAAAATCCTCCAAAAATTAAAAAAAATCCCGTTTTCCCCCTCCCCATTGACACGCTAAATGTGAGATTGGGCAGCTAAAAAAAACAAGTATCTCTTATTTTGCTCGACTCTTTCCTACACTCAAAAAATTATGTCATTAACTGTTTGTAGTTTACTTAAAAAGTATAACGTTTTGTCGTTTTTAAAAGAAAAAACATTTGTTCAATGTTCTGTTTTTTTAAATGACTATTTCTGTTATTTGTTTAAAAAATAACAACATAAAAGATAAAGAATTTCATTAGCATTCAATTTTTAAAGTCATTTATTTTTGTTCTGTAAGTAAAAATAAGTGATTCTTCTTTAATTTTTAATGATTTGTGTACGTTTTTTTTTAATTGTTGGCATTTTTTAAAGAGAAATCATTATTAAAATTCAAAAAATTATTTATACACGATTCCCCAAAAATTTTATTACAAATTTTTTTAAATAAAATTCAATAGAAAAAATTTATAGTTTTTTTTTTTTTGAATTTGTTGGTAAAAATAACACAACAATCATTAGTTTTTTAATGTTTTCACAGGTTATTTCTTTCGAATTTGTTGGTAAAAAAAATCAAAATGACGTTATTTTTTAATGTTCAATATTATTTATTTTAGAAAATTTTATTAACAGTAAAAAATAAATGTTGATGTTTGTTAAAACAAATAAAGAATCACTGGGATGGTTTTCAAACGTTTTATCACATGTTTTAAATATGTTTTTCATTTATTTTTGCCAACAAAATATTTTGAGTTTCAAGTTTCAAGACAATCTGTGGGTGCTCTGTGAAAGACCTTCCTTGTTAATTTTTTTGTTTTTTTAATATTTCTACTAAAGTGACAAATGTCATTTTAGTTTCAAATATATCAAAGATATTTAAGAAAGACCTATCTAACGGATTCAACACCACGTTCATACACTCAAAAAAAAAACTAACTAAAAAATGGGAAAACTAACTAAATCCAAGGAAAATTGATAATGATTTAGCTCCATTGCCATGCATTCCTACTTTTTAGTCCATATTTTTCTTTAAAAGATGTACAAATTTGAACTAGAAAATGAGAAAAAATTTCCCATTTTTTGGTTAAAAAAACCTTTCTTATAAGGAAATTTTTCCTAAAAATTATTTAATTTTATATTTTTTAATGGTTTATTAATAGAATAGCATGTGAATACACACATAATTCTCATTGGGTACATATTTTATTAGAAATATAAAGAAAGGTTTGTTTCTTAAAGACAAGTAATAAATTTCATTATTTTTTTTAGTTAAATTACAACAAAAACTTTGTATTTGACGTTTGTTCCCAGACTACGGGAAAACACGCTAACGCCAAGGTCTTTGTTGTGATTAAAAAACTTTGTTTTTTCTAACACATACATGTGGAGAAAAAAAATGTAAATATTAAATTTATTACTTGTTATACAAGATCAAACCTTTTGTATTCATGTACTACAAATAATAAACAAAATGTGAACTACAAGCAAGCATGAAAAAAAAAAATAAATCAACAAAACAATTTCAAGTTATGAAAAATTTACTAAACTTGTGGAAAAAACTTCCTCAAATTAAAGAAGATAAATATGATGAACTAACTGGTAGTAAATTACGTCCTAAAACTGAATATTTTGAACTAAATTTTGTTTTAAGAAATATGTCTTAAAAATAAAGATTTTTTTTCAATTATTTAGGGAAAATTGGTTTGGCGGTAAGAATTTCTTCCACGTATTAGGGAATTCCATTTAAGGAAAATTATGGCCTATTTAACAGTCCATAAACTAAAATATTTTCCTAAAAGTTAGGAAAATTTCCCAAATTTTAGTTAAATTTAACTAAATTGTGGGAAAATTTCTAAACTATTTTGGAGAAAATTTTTCCAAAGTTTAAGTTTATTCTTTTTTTTGAGTGTACCTTGCTTATTTCTCGATTTATTGAGTTTTGAACTCGGGAAATTCAAAATTTTAAATTTTAAGGTCAACTTAGTGCCCCTTGAACTTATTATTTTAACGCCGATATTTCAGAAGTGATTTATCCGGTTTTGTAAAAAAAATGTACAAACGAAAACAAAAAAGAAAAATTATGTTACAATAGGTGTGTTCCAGAACGTTACCGCGGGTGCCCGCGGGTACCCAAACCAGCCCGAAAAGCGTTCCCGTACGCAAAAATTGGGTAAATGAGAGAGTTTTTGAGAGAATAAATTTGTTTCTCATTTTACCGAACTTACCCGTACTATTTTTTCGTGTAAATTGGTAACAATCAGATGTTGAGAAAACAGCTGATTTTTGTTGTGAAAATAAATTAAAAATTTTAATAAAATAAAAAAACGAAACAAAAGTAATGTTTAATTTTAAACAAAATAATATATTTAGTCATTAAAATCAACTTTTACAATTTGTTTCGCATTGTTGAACGTATTTTTTCTTATTAAAATTTGTTAGCATTTCAATTTGTTTACATTTTTTAGTTTTTGGGCTAGAAATGTGGTTTTTAGCGTTCCCGTACTTTTGTGCATTTTTGCGGTATGGTGAGAGTTTTTAAGATTTTCTCTCATTTTACCGAACTTTACCCGGAAAGTTCTGGAACACACCTAATATTTCATATTTTTTATAAAATCGATTTGAGCGAGTTCTTTCCGACCTTCCAACAATCTGAAAAAATTTTAAAAATCTTTTAGGCCTTAAAAACCCATATTCCGATTCAAGAGTTGCAAAAATAAAAAAAAAACATTTTTGGTGAAACGCCTTAGCTCCCAATGACTAATAAATTCGCATACACGAATTAATTTTTCATGAACGTATTTCCGTTTTAAACTGCATTTTTTAACCCAAATAACTTTTTAGTGCAAACATTTTTTTTTTAATTTGATTCTAACACTTTTCGTCCCTACATAAAATGTCTCAAATTTATAAAAACTTTTTCTATATAAAAATCTTAGATTCTGAGACATTTTTTGTATAGAAAAAGTTTCTGAACAATTCTTCGCATAGAAAAAGTCTCAGATTCTGAGACATTTTTCATATAGAAAAAGTCTTAGACTCTTTCTATACATTTTTCGTATAGAAAACTCAGACTCTGAGACACTTTTCGTATAGAAAAAGTCTTAGATTCTCAGACATGTTTCGTATGGAAAAGATCTCATGTTCTGACACATTTCGTATAGAAAAAGTCTCAGATTCTGAGACATTTTTAGTATAGAAAAATTCATAAATTCATAAAAAAAGTCTCAGATTCTAAGACATTTTTCCGAGATATTTTCCTTTTAAAAAGTCTCAGATTCTGAGATAGCTTTTCCGTAAAAAAATTCTTAAAGAATGGAATTATGGTTTTAATGAGTAAATAAAAATGAACTCGAGCTAGAATAACCGTACTTAGTGCGGTTAACACAATATCCAGTTAAATCAAAGTTAACGTAACCTCCGGTTAGTCCCATACTAATTTGACATCTACAACCGGTTAGCACTAAACCCAATTTATCTTCCGGTTAGTTCGTTTGTGTTATAGGCCCTTAATATATTTTTTTACATTTCTTAAAACAATAACATGAATTTATTTTGTACCAATTATCCATAATAAATATAAAATCATAACCAAAAAATGTTTTTTCTTTTCTGTGGGGCCCAAAATTCTTGTGTGCCCAAGGGCCCCACCATACTTTAAGACGGCCCCCAACATTATGGTACTTCATATATTGTGTACATACAAAGGACTAATGACAGGTCTTGAACAGAGAAAAAAAAAATTGCATAACATGTCAAAAAATATGACAAACAAATTCATGTACCAAGAATAAAAAAAGTTATATGCGGCTATAACGAATCTGATATACCCTTTTCCAACAATATGAAAATCCGATTTCTTGCACCTTTTTAAAATTTAATTAATTTTGACATTCTGTTTAACCAATTTTTTAGAACAAAAATTTGGTTACATTACGGAAAAGTTTTGGTGAAGGCCGATTCACACCTGAGGTGAAATCTTGTTTGAAAAAGATTTCGATCATATAGTCCGTATCATTTTATACACAACTATATGATCGAAATCTCGTTCAAACGAGATTTTAGCTCAGTGTGAATTGGGTATAAGATGTAATTTTACCAAAAAATAATAAGTATAAGTGTTTTTTGCTAGTACAAAAATTCTCCAAATCTGTGTAAAAAGTTCTTGTGTAAAAAGTTTCAGGCTCTGAAACATGTTTCTGAGATAGTTTTTGTATAGAAAACTCTGATTCTGAGAAATTTTTCGTATTAAAAATCTGATTCTTAAATACCCAGTTGGCAAAATAAATTCACACCTGACATACTGCTGACTCTCCCTTTATGAAATCGCTGACATCTTCATACAAGTTTTCAAAATGTCTTCAATGACATGTCAGCTGTTGGTCAGCAGTGTCCACCAGTATCTGTGGCCACTAACAATTCGTTTAAACAACCGCTGACAAACTGCTGACATGTCATTGATGACATTTTCAAAAATTGTATGAAGATGTCAGCAATTTTATAAAGGGAGAGTCAGCAGTATGTCAGGTGTGATTTTTTTTGCCGACTGGGTATTTTCACAAATTCTGAAATATTTTTTCTACAGACTTTACATGATGACCATTAAATTTCAATTTGTTACACATGGCTTGATGAAATGAATATACTCTAAATGTTTTAATGTAGGGTTAATAAAAAATAACTTTTACGAAATATCATGTTGTTTTTTAACAACGTTTTTTTATACACTTCATACTAACCTTTCGCGTGTCAATAATGCTTCATAACCAATAATATGATGTTTTTCTGAAAGTGCAGGAGCTTTTATAATTTTACACCAATATAAAGTGTCCATGGATGAATCAATAGTAACCTGTAGATAATAAAATAAAATTCATATAAAAGAAATATTAAATTAAATTTATTTTGTATCCGTAAGTAAATATTTGAAACTTACATTTTGTACAGTAACATCCCATTTTTGTACATCTTGATGATTTCGGTTGTTATTCGTTGTTGAATGGGATTTACGAAACATGGGTTCTAGTAAATGTAATGATTTGGAACCACGATTTTTACCATGACCCTTTAAATTGCCATGAATAGGATCAGTATCTCCAAATGACCATAAAACTTTGATGGTGTCAGACTGTTGAAAGTTGAAGAAAAATATAAAATTTTAATAAATAAACACAGAAGATTTAAAAGTGATATTAAGGGCTGGTAACTCATCACAATCATCATGCCAATCATTGTTTCCAAACGTCAATTTTATATGAAATTGATCAATGATTAGTGTTAATCATTGATTAGCTTTTGATAAGTTACCAGCCCTAAAAAGTCTAATGGATTTTGTAGTTTAATCAAAAACCCATTTTCTTAGGCTGTTAATCATAATACTTATAGAAGACTTATTGTAGGTTTATTTGACAAATATACCTGCAATATCTGTCAAATAAACCTACTTTAGTTATATTTCAGTTTTTATGAATAACCACCTTAAAGTTTAGTGACGTCCATATGAATTTTTATTTAATTAAAAACGGTCAACATATTTCTTATTTAAATTTAAGTTTCCATATAAAATTTATTTAATTTAGCCTACGAAGGGTTAAATATATTTTTTAGATCTGGCATCTCCATTAATTCTATGTAATTACGGCCAAACTTAAATAATAGTGCATTCACATTGGCATCGAAACCCCGTTTAACGAGGTTTCGCCTCAAACCTCATTTGAAAATACGTATTTTCCCATACAAATTGAAAACATTTCTTTTATGAGCTTTCACGAAAGTACGATCGAAACCTTTTAAATTTCATAGTTCTCCTTTTTTTTACAACTGTTAGAAGAATAGAAAATAAATTAAAGAAAGTGTCAAAAATAAAAAAATAAAAATATTTACAAATTTAAACAAAAAACAACAATTTAACAATATTTTTCGATAAATTATTGTAAAAAACCGTGTATTTAATATAAATGTGCCTGTTTCAACGCGTAAAATTGAAGAATTTTGTTTAGCAAATTTTGAAAACTCAATACACTTCAAAAACTTCGGGTGTGAACGGCAAAGTTTTCAAAATGAAAATACGAGGTTTCAACGGGGTTTCAAGGTCAGTATGAATGTGCTATAAAGGAACTTAAATCAGTGATGCTAAAGGAACGATAACTTTTAAAGCTTAGAGATGACACTTATGCTTACACTAAAAAAAACTTGTAAAATGACAAGAAGCTTGTAATTTTTATTTTTTGCTACCTCCTATTTTACGAGAATTCCTATACGCAAAAAAAAATCTGTCAGAGTGAGCACAAAGCTGTCATAAATTAAGCAAAAATATGCTAAAACTACAAAAATTTTTTCTATAGAAAAAGTCTCAGATTCAGAGATATTTTTTCTATAGAATAATACCAAATTCTCATTATTTTTTTTTAAACATGTTTAAGCACTTAAACATGTTTATGTACCTTAAAAAGTTTAAATTTAAACATGTTTAAGTGGTTAAAACCGTTTAAAAAAATGAATGCGAATTTGGTATAAGTCTTAGATTCTAAATCATTTTTCCTATAGAAAAAGTCTCAGATTCTGAGACATTTTTCCTATAGAAAATATCTCAGATTATGAGACGTTTTTCCTATAGTAAAAAAGTCTCAGATTCCAAGAAATGTTTCCTATAGAAAAAATCTCAGTTTCTAAAACATTTTTCCTTTAAAAAAGTCTCATGGCGTTTTCTTTTCTGGCAAAAAATGTCACATTTTACCGTCCCTTTAAAAAATATTGCACTTTTTTTGTTCTTTTCTAAAAAACTGGCAACACTTTAAAAATTTATTATGTTTTTTTCTAAAAATGTTGCATTTTTTAAGTTTGAAAATGTCACACTTTTCCCACTTTCATAAATTGACGGGGTAGTAAAATTGCCTTATAAAAACAGCTGATTGCCAATATTTTGGTTGAAAGAAAAATTTTCAAAATTTTTTGTTTTTTTGTAATCACAAAACTGGCAACACATTAAAAGGGTTGTGGCTACATTTTACAAATGATACTATTTAAGGGTGCAACATTTTGTTTCAGAAAAGAAAACGCCATCAGTTTCTGAAACATTTTTCGTATAGAAAAAGTCTCAGTTTCTGAGACATTTTTCCTATAAAAAAAGTCTCAGTTTCTGAGACATTTTTCCTATAAAAAAAGTCTCAGTTTCTGAGACATTTTTCCTATAGAAAAAGTCTCAGATTCTAAGAATTTTTTTCTGTAGAAAAAGTTTCAGATTCTGAGACATTTTTCCGATAGAAAAAGTCTCAGTTTCTAAAACATTTTTTCTATCGAAAAATTCTCAGTTTCTGAGACATTTTTCCTTCAGAAAAAGTCTCAGTTTCGGAGACATTTTTCCTATAGAAAAAGTCTCAGTTTCTGAGACATTTTTCCTATAGAAAAAGTATCAGTTTCTGAGATATTTTTCTTATAGAAAAAGTATCAGTTTTTGAGACATTTTTCCTATAGAAAAAGTATCAGTTTCTGAGATATTTTTCTTATAGAAAAAGTATCAGTTTTTGAGACATTTTTCCTATTGAAAAAGTCTCAGTTTTTGAGACATTTTTCCTTTAGAAAAAGGAGACGTTTTTCTTATAGAAAAAGTCTTAGATTCTAAGAAATTTTTCCTATAGAAAAAGTCTCAGGTTCTGAGACATTTTTCCCATAGAAGAGGTCTCAGATTCTAAGAAATTTTTCCTGCAAAAAAAGTTTAAAATTCTGAGATATTTTTCCTATAGTCTCAGATTTTGAAATATTTTTCCTATACAAAATATCTCAGATTCTAAGACATTTTTCGTATAGCCTATGAAACAGGGGGTAGTGGGCTCGATTTCGACTAAAACTCTTGGTCGATTTCGCTACAAAAAGACGACGTTCATTGTTACCAGTTCTCGGTTAGGTTTAAATTATTATTAATGATTTGTAATTAAATTGGAAAAATAAAAAAAAAAAAATATCAAATTAATAAAAAAAGGCTCAGATTCCGATACATTTTTCCCACAGGAAAAGTCTTAGATTTTGAAATATTTTTACTATAGAAACAGTCTCAGATTCTAAGACATTTTTCTATAAAAAGTCTTAGATTCTGAGACATTTTTCTATTGAAACGTCTTAGATTCTACACTCAAAAAATTATGTAGGTAAATTCCAGTGAATATTCACTTAAAACAAATGAAATTTTATTTAAAAACCATTCATTTAAAATAAAAACATATTACAGTCAATTTTTAATGTTAATTTAATGACTATCCAAAACATTAAAAAACTAGTGAATATTCACTTATTTTGTATTGAAAAACAGTAAAACTATAGAAGAAATTTTTTACTGCCGAAAATGAATGTAACAGAAAATTCAGTTTTAAGACAGTAAATTATTTTTTTTAAACTACAGAAACAGTAGAAAACAAGAAATCCATAATAAAATTATTGATTTTTCTTTTAAAATAACTTTACTGATTAATTTTTAAAATAACCTACAAACAGTTAATGACATAATTTTCTTAGTGTAAGATTTTCCTATAGAATAAGTCTTAAATTCTGAGACATATTTTCTATAGAAAAAGTTTCAGATTTTTCACAAAGAAAATATATTTAATCCTCAAACATTTTCTTTCTCGGATTTTTGGTAGAAGAATTTCCAAATTCTGAAAAAAAATTATACACTCAAAAGATTTTGTAGGCAAAAACAAATAAAAAACATACTTAAAACAAGTAATAAAACATTTGAAACCATCCCAGCAATTATTCATTTGTTTTAACAAACATCAACATTTACATATTTTTTACTGTTAATAAAATTTTCTAAAAAAAATAACATTGAACATTAAAAAATAATTTTTTTACCACAAATTCGAAAAAAATAACCAACGAAAACATTAAAAATTAATGATTGTTGGTGTTATTTTTACTAACAAATTCAAACAAAAATTACCTACGAAAATATTAAAAATTAATGACTTACAATAGTAGGTTATTTTTTCAATTTTTCTATTGAATTTTATTTTAAAAAACTTTTAATAAAATTTTTGTGGAATCGATCCCACAATCAACTTCATTCTGGCCAGACACTACCCATTGTGCCAAAGTCACTTGATACAAACATGTTTTAATATTTCTATAAATAATTTTTTGAATTTTTTGTCTACAAAAAAATAACCAACACAAATAGGTAAAAACTAATGACTTATTTTTAAAAAATGCCAACACTTAAAAAAAAAAATAACGTACACAAATCATTAAAAATTAAAGAAGGATCATTTATTTTTACTTACAGAACAAAAATAAATGACTTTAAAAATTGAATGCTCATGAAAGTCTTTATTTTTTATGTTGTTATTTTTGAAACAAAGATCAGAAATAGTCATTTAAAAAAACTGAACATTGAACAAATGTTTTTTCTTTTAAAAACGACAAAACGTAAAACTTTTCAAATAAACTACAAACAGTTAATGTCATAAATTTTTGTCATTTACAAAAAATTATGTCATTCTTCATCTAATTTAATTTTGGGACATTTTGTAGCAAAATATAAGATTCCAAGACATTTTTTTAATTTAGTTTATTACAAATTTTAATTTTAATATACAAACAGTTTTTATGTAAACCAAATTAAGATCCTGTAACATTTTTCTATACAAAAAAACATTTTTTTCTCATAATAAAACTTCCAGATTGACTATTTTTTTTACAAAAAATTTTCATATTTTTTTTTTAATTTTTTCAGAATTTCTCTATAAAAATTTTGAGAATTTTTCATTAAAATATCGTAAAATTTTTTTTATTTATGAAAAATTTTTGGATTCCGAGATTTTTTCCTTTGGATTTTTTTTGAAAATGTCCGTTTCTTTTCTTTTCTTTTCTTTTCTTTTCTTTTCTTTTCTTTTCTTTTCTTTTCTTTTCTTTTCTTTTCTTTTCTTTTCTTTTCTTTTCTTTTCTTTTCTTTTCTTTTCTTTTCTTTTCTTTTCTTTTCTTTTCTTTTCTTTTCTTTTCTTTTCTTTTCTTTTCTTTTCTTTTCTTTTCTTTTCTTTTCTTTTCTTTTCTTTTCTTTTCTTTTCTTTTCTTTTCTTTTCTTTTCTTTTCTTTTCTTTTCTTTTCTTTTCTTTTCTTTTCTTTTCTTTTCTTTTCTTTTCTTTTCTTTTCTTTTCTTTTCTTTTCTTTTCTTTTCTTTTCTTTTCTTTTATTTTCTTTTTTTCGCTTTTTTCTGTTCGAAATTTCCCCATACAGAAACTAGGGGTTATTTTAGCCCACAAAGGGTTCTATATCTAATCTATTTTTTTAGATCTAACATCTCTATATAATTCTATGTAATTACGGCCACACATAAATAACGGTACTTAGAATAGTGATGCTAAACCAACGATAACTTTTTAAAGCTTAGAGATGACACTCCGGCTAATGATCGATAACAACAAATGAGAAAACACTCAAAAATTTTGTTTTACTTGTTCTGTCCACTTTAATAAATTTTTATTTTAATTTAATTTTTTACAAACAAAAAATGGCAAAAGTTAATGGTATTTAAATGTCTGCACTCAATTTGAATTTTATGTTTTTTTAATATTTGTATTTTATTTTTAGCTTTAACATGTGTTACACAAAATGATATTTGTTCTTTGCGCATTATTTGTACAATGGCTTGTGATAAAAAGCAAACATTGGAGGAAACTGATTACTATGGTAATACTGCGTTGCTGAAAGCATGTTACATGGGTCGCATGGAGGCAGCATTAACCCTGCTGCAATTTGGAGCCAATGTCAAGGCTGTTAATCATTATGGTATAATTGGAAATGATATAACTGACACATTGAAATAATTGTACTGATAAAATGTTAATTATTTTTAATTAGGACAAAATGCTTTAACTTTGGCTACGTGTTCGGGTAATATGGATTTAATTCGTGAACTTTTACGTTATTGCACATACAAAGAATTTAATAAAACCACTTTAACACCAGCCTTGTGTGTGGCAACACTACGCCAGAATTGGCAATTAGTTAAATTTTATAAAGAGCTGGATGGTAATCAATGTGAGGATATACAAACAACGCATGGTTGGTATAAAATGAACAAACAGTTACTGGGAAAATTGAGAATACGCTATTTGAAAAAAAAAAAAAAAATTGATTCAAAATAGAGATGGGCGCGTAAGTGAATTTTGACTCACGCATGCGATTTACGCGTGAATCACGAAAAAATCGTGTCACGTACTCATCACTAATTCGAAGACAAAAAACTTTAAATTTCTTTAAAGTTTCTTTGAATTTACACCATTTACAGATGTAATTAAAAAATGATCAATAATAATTCGAAGATTTTATTTGCAATTCGAAGAATCCATTTGTGATTCGAAGATGCTAAATGTAATTACATTTGTAATTTGAAAATTCCATTTGTAATTCATATACTCCAATCGAAATTCGAAAAATGATCAATTGTAATTCGAAAAAGATCATTGATAATTTAAAAACCATCAATTGTTATTCAAAATAGTTCAATTGTAATTCAAAAAGATCAATTGTAATTCGAAATAGATCAGTTGTAATTTGAAACAGATCGAATTACAATTGATCTTTTTATATGGAGTTTTCAAATTACGAATGCAATCTTTGAATTACAATAGAAATCTTCGAAATACAATTGATCTTTTTCAAAATACAATTGACCCATTTCGAATTACAATTGAACATTTTCGAATTACAATTGAACATTTTCGAATTACAATTGATATTTTTCGAATATAAATTTATCGTTTTTGAATTGTAATTGATCTATTTCGAATTACAATTGATCTTTCTCAAATGGAATTTTCAAATTACAAATGAAATTTTCGAATTACTTATGGAATCTTTTAATTAAAAGTAGAATTTTTAAATTACACATTTTATCTTCGAATTACAAGTAGAGTTTTCGCATTACAATTGATTTTTTTTTGTCAAATTACATCTGCAAATGGTGTAGAAAAATATCAAATGAAACTTAACACCGTTTTCGGAAAAGCAAAAACAGGGATACTTTTTTTTCAAAAAAATAGTGATGGGAAAGCTATAAAATCATAAAATTTAATAGATTTTGCCTAACCACTGAAGCTGATTTTTCAGAATCTGAGACTTTTTCCCTATAGAAAAATTTTTGGATTCTAAGAACTTTTTTTTTACAGAAAAAGTCTCAGATTCTTAAACCTTTTAGTATAGAAAAAGTCTCATACTCTAAAGCATTTTTGGGATATATTTCCTATAAAAAAGGTCTCAGATTCTTAGACTTGTTTCGTATAGAAAAAAATGTTGGATGCTGAGAACTTTTTTTAATAGAAAATTCTAAGATTCCGAGACTTTTTTCTATAAAAAAATCGTAATTCTGAGACCTGTTTCCTATACAAAAAGTATCAGACTCTGATGCTTTTCTTTCTTTAGAGAAAGTCTGAGCTTCTGAGACCCTTTCCTATAGAAAGTATTAGATTCTGAGGCCTTTTTCTTATATAGAAAAAATCTACGATTCGGGCACTTTTTCCTAAAGAAAAAGTCTCAGATTTCGAGATCTTTCCTTTAGAAAGTCTTAGATTCTGAGACCTTTTCCTATAGGAAAAGTCGGCAGATTCTGAGACATTTTTCTTATAGATAAAGTCTCAGATTCTGAGAAATTTTTCCTATAAAAAAAGTCGCAGATTCTGAGAAATTTTTATTAAAGAAAAAGTCTCAGATTCTGCGATTTTTTCCTAAAGAAAGTTTTAGATTCTGAGACATTTTTCCTATAGAAAAAGTTTCAGATTGTATGATATTTTTCCTAAAGAAAACGTCTAAAATTCTAAAACCTTTTTTCTATAGAAAAGTCTCAAATTCTTAAACATTTTTCCTATAGAAAAAACTCGCAGATATTTTTTTTTGTAGAAAAAGTTCCGATTCTGAGTAATTTTTTCTATAGAAAAGGTCTCAGATTCTGATATATTTTTCCTATAGGAAAAGTCTAAGTCACTTTTTTATACCAAAAATGTCACGTTCACAATAATTTTTCCCAAAGAACATTTTTTTTCATAATAAGAACTTCTAGATTGACCGATATTTTTTCACAAAAAACTTTCACATTTTTCGTTTAAAAATTTTCAGATTTTCCCTATAAAAAAATGTTAAGATTTTCCCTATAAAAATGTTTTGATTTTTGCTCCAAAAATTTTCAGATTTTTTGCTATGAAAAATTTTTGGATATCAAATTTTGTCCCCAGGAAAATTTTTGAGAAAGTTTCATTCATTCATTCATTCATTCATTCATTCATTTATTTATTTATTTATTCATTCATTCATTCATTCATTCATTCATTCATTCATTCATTCATTCATTCATTCATTCATTCATTCATTCATTCATTCATTCATTCATTCATTCATTCATTCATTCATTCATTCATTCATTCATTCATTCATTCATTCATTCATTCATTCATTCATTCATTCATTCATTCATTCATTCATTCATTCATTCATTCATTCATTCATTCATTCATTCATTCATTCATTCATTCATTCATTCATTCATTCATTCATTCATTCATTCATTCATTCATTCATTCATTCATTCATTCATTCATTCATTCATTCATTCATTCATGCATTCATTCATTCATTCATTCATTCATTCATTCATTCATTCATTCATTCATTCATTCATTCATTCATTCATTCATTCATTCATTCATTCATTCATTCATTCATTCATTCATTCATTCATTCATTCATTCATTCATTCATTCATTCATTCATTCATTCATTCATTCATTCATTCATTCATTCATTCATTCATTCATTCATTCATTCATTCATTCATTCATTCATTCATTCATTCATTCATTCATTCATTCATTCATTCATTCATTCATTCATTCATTCATTCATTCATTCATTCATTCATTCATTCATTCATTCATTCATTCATTCATTCATTCATTCATTCATTCATTCATTCATTCATTCATTCATTCATTCATTCATTCATTCATTCATTCATTCATTCATTTATTCTTTCTTGTTTCTTTCTTTTTCTTGTTTTTTTCTTTTTTAAATTTTGTGTGGGGGGGGGGGGGGAATTTTCCTCACCCTTGTACCCACGGATGCTAAACATAGGCCGACTTTTTCCAATTTACTCGAATAAAGCAAGTATCATCCACCCATAAGAAACTGATAAATCTTGAATAAATATTAAAAGTGTACGCTTAATTCTGGTAGTAACTGTATATAATCGAATTTATTTTTCGTTTAAATTTTGTGTAGTGGCAAAATCTAATAGTATTTATTAATTTTATATCATTTCAGGTTTGAATTATAAGGATATTACGGGATTTCTAAAATTAAATAAACCTTGTCCCACTCCACAACAAAAACATTTGCATATTTAGATTAAAATTTATAATTTGTCATTTATAATTTTGTGTTAATAATACTGTTTTATTTGAAATGTTTCTTTATGTTAAATAAATTTTTAATACATATTTTAATTTTAAATCAACAATTTGTATGGAAATTAATTTTTGTTGGTTGGTTGGTTACTAGGGGTTTAACCAAAATAAGAACCTATTGTAACGGTATAGGCAATGTTATACTGATAACAAAAAATGTTATCCGGAGTCACTTTGGTCCAAAAACCTTTGGCACCGATTGCAATTTCTAAAACACCCAAAATTTTTTTTTTTTAGTTTTATGGTGGGAATCCTTCCCTTCCGCCACTTTTTGTTTTTTTGTCGTTTTATTACAACAAAAAAAAAAAACAAGAACAAAATAACAGTATGGATTTCAACATTCGAAATATGGTTTCCTAAATAATTTAAAAAAATTATTAGCGAAAACTTCAAAGAGCACACATTTCTTATTGATTTTTCAAGTACTTTCTCACTATGATAGTTCCTTTTTGATATTTAGAAAAAAATGCAAATGGTTATATCCCTATTGGTTACTTACCCCTAATGGTATATCATATGGATCACATGTTTCAATTTGTCTATAAAATTCCACTCGTGTGTGGGTATTATTTTGAAAGCCATCCAAAACTATATAATTTTGTGTATCATCCTGAACGGGAGCAGCATTTTGTTGGGAAAATGATCCATGACAATCCTAAAAAAGAAAACAACAAATTTATTAAAAAGTTGTAAAAATTAATATTTATACGTTAAAAATTACGTTAACTAATCACTCATATTCTTAAAAGTTAAATTAGTCACGCGTCCATCACTATTTTCGATAGTGATCTACGGTTTAAAATTTATCGACATTGTGACATCACTAAATTATTAAACGTTATTTATAACAGAGTTGCCAAGAAATATTTGAATCATAGAACATGCGGGGGAGATTAAAATGCGGGATTTGTTATATAAGAGAAAACACATTCTCCCACCAAAGAGAGACCACAGACTATATACAGACTCGACAGTAGAGTTTTATAAGAAAAAATGGGGAAAAACTAAGCGATTTTAGCAGAAAACAGAGCGGTTTTATGTCCGTTTTACGCTAACATGTCAACACTTTCTACGACTTAGGAGTGAGTGAAACAACAAAAACCGATCTGGCATCTATTTTTCTTATGGCGCGTTATATCAGTTTTCTCTTTCTAACCTAATTCGTAGAATAGTTTGAAAATATTAACCATATGGTTCAGAACTACTTTTTTGACACCTGTCACTTATGTCGAGTCTGTATTAGTCTGTGGAGAGACCTTGAAAAACTCATTACAATTTTTGTTCTGATACAATTTGTGCAATTTGATTGTGCAGTTGACAAGTGGCGAGTGAGATGTAACTTTTAATGCTTTCAGATCACCTTAATTGTTTTCAAATTTTAGTTGGCAATTCTTTTAGATCGCCTTAATTGTTTCATATGTATGAATGCAGGAACAGAACAAGCGCGGAACGGGGAACAGTTTACAATTAGAATGAGAATCACCACATTTAAAAAATACAATAAGTTTTATTTCACACCGGCCGGTGGACGCGGACGCGACCTGGCCTTCGGTTTTATCTGTCAAATTGTATGGAAAAGTCGTGCTGGGCATGTTCTGTTTCTGCTCTGAGTTTTAATCCTTTGTAGTTGGCAATACTACAAGATCCCCCCTCTAAAAAGCCCTATATTTATGAGTTCTTTGTCTTTAAAATCTCTGTAGTTGCCACAGTATTCTCTTTCCATTCTTTCCCAGACAATTTGTATTATTTTTCTTTGCTGAAGGCTATAGTCACTTAACAATAAAACCATAATTCAAAACGTCACCTGATGAGACAAAAAAAAAAAAACTTATGTGACAAAATATAACTAAGCGACGGAACGAATGTTTCTTATTATGCCCTCCACTCATTGTTAGTGATTGAGTGAATATATAAGTTTGTCATTCTGTTTGTAACTCATCAAATTTTGCTATAGTTTTTCGAGAAGTTTGGTATTGCATTTGAGCGATATCGGTTCAGGCGTTCAAAAGTTATTAGCGAAAAGGTAATTCCACATAACCTAAAAGTACAAAATGCTTTAATTCGGCTTCTGGTTTACATATGTAAACAGAATTGAATACCGAATGGTATTTCAACAAGTACAAATATTTTTTTTTTGCAAAAAAAAAATTTCGCGGATTTTTTTTCACCAAAATTTTTTATTCCGCTAAAATTTTATTTTTAATATTTTTTCAAATAATTTTGTTTACATTGTGGAGGGTATTCATAAATTCGGTCAAGTCGAATTTAACTTTTTTGTTTTAAAATAAAATCCTAATGTTTGGAGTTAAAATTCTTATGGCAAAATATTTACAAACACATCTCATGTGTATAGAATTAATTTAATGAATTTATTTACGAGGTCTATATATCATGTGACAAATCATGTTTAACATTAATATGAGAAACAAAAAAAAAAATGAAACGTAAAAAATAAGAAAATCCATTGTTTTGTTTGTCTTTCTTTAAGCCATATCAAATCATCAGCACCTTTGTATAAGAACATTAAATCGTACTCATATGGAAAAGTTTTTTAAATGTATTAAATAAAAAAAAAAAAAATGGAGTGACCAGGTGTTCTAGAAAAAACGCGACATAACGATAAGTTTTTGACACTAATGACAAAAGTGTGGACATGTTTACTTAAAACTAGCTAAAAATCTCTTTATTTCCCCTAAAATCACTTAGATTTTCTTTTGTTGTAAAACTTCTTCTGTCGCTTCTGTCGCGTCTATTATAGTCTGTGGCAGTGTTGCCAACTTAACCAATAGCAAAGATTAATACAGACTCAACAGTACACGCAAAAAAAAACTTGTGTCGGAGTGAGCAAAAATCTGGCATAATTTTACCAAAAATATGCTAAAACTACAACCGACGAAGTAGTTTTCGTAATTTAGCCAAAACACTTATGTAAAAAATTTTGAAGAAAATGCTAATGCTATTTAAGTAAAAACTTGGTAAAATATACCAAAAGAGATATGGTGAAATATTCCAAAATTATTAGAAAAGGTGACTAAAAATAATGCTAAAAATTACCACATTTATGCTAAAATAAATTTTCAATAAATTTTTGTAAAAATTTGTATATTTGTTGAATTTAAAATGTTCACAGAATAAATCCATATTAATGTAATAAATGTTGTGTAGGATTTAATTTACCACCGACCAACTGACCCTTTTTGTACAATTTTCTCGAGTGACTGCTGCCTACGCTTCTTCTTGAAGTAAAGGATCCGCTATAGCTTCACGAATTTATTTAAAAGCATCCTGTAAAAATAGAAAATTATTACAAAACATAAATTTTTAATTTAAAAAATTGGTAAACCCCATTGGTCTCTTGGTAAGGAGGAACACTTACTTTGTCATTCCATTTGTAACTCAAAACAGGTATGGACTCCCTTGGCTTTGGATTTTTAGGTTTTAATTTTATACCTAAAGGCAGGATTGGTGTCCACGCTCTTTATTGTAGTGAATAATTCGCCATAGCTTCAAAAATTTATTTAGCAGTACCCTGTAAAAATAGAAAATTATTACCAAACACTAATTTTTAACTAAAAATCTATTAAACCTTATTGGTGTCTTCGGAATGCGGGTATACTCACTTTATCATTCCATTTGTTATTCATCGAAACATACGTCTGGGACTCCATTGGTTTTTCTTAATGAATGGTGTTTTAAGTGATGAAAGCAAAATTAACTTTAACATTCTTTTATCTTACATTTATTTATCTTTTAGAAAACTAATTATTTATTTTTATTTATTAATTTATTTTTATTTTATTTATCAATTTCCTTTTTACGTTTTTATAACACAAAAAATAAACAAACAACGCACACAAAAAAAAAAAATGAAAATGGCGGTCTGTATTTGTTTTTTTGATGTTTTCTTTCGATAAATTTTTGTGCAGGTAATTTGCGTTATTGTGCAAGCTACTTGGTTATTTTACATAAAAAATGAATTATGTTACTTTAACATCGACAAGCATAATATTAGCAAAAATTTGGTAAAAATTTTTTTTTGGTATGAAAAAAGTTTTACCAAGTAGGATTGCTCAATCTTACACAGATTTTTTTTTGCGTGTAGAGTTAAAAAAAAAAAATACAAGTAAGAAAAACTAAAAAATACCGGCATTATTTTTAGCTCCCCTAAGTCCTTCAAAAAAAAATGATGATATCCGATAAACAGATAAAGTGACATAGTCACCAAACGAACTCTAATATACATGTTGTAACTGCTTCCATTTTTTCATAATATTTTTTCTGTTTAAGTTTTTTCAAAAATGTGTAAAAATATCAATCAAATCCCTAAACAGTTGGTCACCCTAATTATAATAGAATCTGTATAATTTAATTTTAATTGCTCGAAAGTAAATCTTTTTATAAATATATAAATGGGATTTTCCTTTTGTTTAAAAAATCTCTATAGATAGAAAAAGATTTTCACATAAAATACAATGGAAAATGTTTTAGCTTTTCAACTTTTTTATTTTAAATAAAATTATATTGTAAAATACATACAAATGCCTTCACAAGTATCATTTAAGTTAAATGTTAAAAATTTCTAAAGTTTTTTTTATAAGACTGTCTTATATTACAAAAAAATATATAACCATTAAGAATATAAAGGACATATAGTAAGTAGGGTGGAGCAAATTTTTTTTTTTTTCGAATTTAAAAATCGTCGAGGTCGGAATAGTTGCCTTATAGGTGTAGGGTGACCATTATTTCCGAACTCAAATCAGTACAACCAAGTACACTCAAAATAATTACTCTGTTAAATACTCTGTAAAATGACTGTAATCTCAATATGACAGATATTTGACAAAGTTATCTGCCGAAATACAGATTTTGAGAAAATACTTTGTATTTTCTTGTGACCGAAAAACTAAGTTTTATCTGTAATTTTAATTTTTACTTTGTAATCTATATTTTACAGATAATAAACAGAGTTTTTTGTTAATATACAGATTTTTGAAAAATACTCTCGTAACCAAAATACTTATTGCTCTGTAATACAGTTTCCAAATAAAAATCTCTTCAAAAAACTTCCAAATATTTCAACCCCTCTTTAAAAAGCTTCTTAAATTACAATTAAAGCTGTAAATTTTACGAGGATGTGTTGTAAATTGGAGGTTTTTTAATTTTCACAAAAATAAAATTGAATTTAAAATTTGGAAGCATTA
Organism: Pegoplata infirma; assembly: GCA_963921195.1. Classification (NCBI taxonomy): domain Eukaryota; kingdom Metazoa; phylum Arthropoda; class Insecta; order Diptera; family Anthomyiidae; genus Pegoplata; species Pegoplata infirma. The sequence continues at coordinate 179,894,997 of OY992538.1, read as the reverse complement.
AAGCGGGCAAATTTATACAATGGCATTTCCCAATTGTCAACACTACTTGCACATTAAGGAAGGAGAAATTAATCTGGAATCAAATAGTGACCGTTATGTAAAAGCAATATCAAACGCATTAAAAAAATATGTAAGAAAGTCAAGGCAATCATAAACGATTTATCTTAAATTTTATAAAAGTGTTTATTAGAATGAATCCGCTTAAATGTGGCACTGTAAATGAGAAATTTATGAAAAAAAAAACGTGAGAACATCTAGCGAGTATATAAAAAGTTAAGGTAGAAACAGAACAAGCACGGCACGGGGGACGGTTGCCGTTGCCGGAGAATATAGGCCCAAAACAATGACGGGGGACGGCGACGGCGACGGCAAAAAATGTCATTTGTTTGTTCAGTGGTGCCAACTTTTAATAAAATTAGAGTAATTTTACGGAAAAAAATCGCTTATCACATAGTCAATGTGATTAAGTTGGCACTACTGTACGTTTGTTACACCATTGTGAATGAAAAAATAAAAAAATTGTTGAGAAAATGCGGCAACCCTGGAGTGTGAGAGGGAGGGAGATTGAGAGAACCCGGAGATAAAATAAGTTTTAATTTTTTGTCGTGCCGGTCACGGTTTTTAACTGTCAAATCGTATGGAAAAAGTCGTGCCGGGCTTGTTCTGTTCAGACCTTTAAACATAAGCGTGCGAAACATTTAAGCGAGCGAATTTAAATGATGGCAGTTGCCTTTATTTTGTGTCAAGTTATTACTTAGCCATGCTTCTTGCACATTACAATCGAAGAAAATGAATAAGAATTCTTATAGTTGCCACTTAAAAAGTGAATTTTAACAAGAAATTAAAAAATAACGTTTCGCGTGTGCACCTTTAAATTGGGAAATGCATTTAATCAGGCTCATTTAATTTTTAGTTTTTTCTCGAAGTTTATAAAATACTACAATTTTCACATTTAAATCGTCATTTATTAATTTATAAAAACCTCGGTGAATATCTACGCTTAAATGCGTCACTAAATATGTGAGCTTTAATACGCAAAGAATAATTTTGATGGCTTGTCAGACTATTAATGTTTTTGAAGCAGAGAAGTTCTGGAGTTCATGCACGTAGGTAAAACAAAATTAAAAACGCCGTTGGAATGACAAAAGAAGTTTTTTTATTATAAATATGGATGTTATTTTTGTTCCCAATTATTTCATGTTTTCAAGTTTGAAATCAAAAAAATTAAAAAAAAACTTTGCAAATTTTCAGAAGTTTTTTTAAAAAACTTCTAGTCACATACCAACATTTTACAGATAATTCTGTAAATTTTCAGTTTTTTTATCGAAATAGTTTTACAGATTGTTTACAAATATATGTAAATTTACAGAGTACTTCTTTGTAAAAATGTGATCCCATTTAACTAATATTTTACTAAAAACTATGTAATTTTACAGATTTTTTTTTTGTCCAAACCATTTTACAGAGTTTTCTTCGTAAAACAACAAAAAATCTTGCTGGTTGGAAATCTATGGTATTTTCTGCTGGCTTAGCAGAGTATCTCTGTAATTTAACAGAGTGATTATTTTGAGTGTACTATTCAACACTGTCACGAAGGTGTTTTAAGTGTACCCTAAAGTGTGGACCCTAAAAGGCAACATATTCAACCCCCACGATTTTGAAATTCAAATAATTAAACATTTGCTCCATCCTAATAGTTAGTCTAAAATACCAAGCTCTTTGTCTCCCGCTCTTAATATTTTGAAACTTTTTAACAGAAGGTACGAAAACTGTTAGACGAGGAAAATACGATAATGTTAAATTAACATTGTTGGTTTGACAAATAATGCTAACTTTTTATATCGAAAAAGCGCTTAATAAATTTAAAAAAAATGTATCAATTTATAATTTTTATGTCCATATTATTTAGGAAATACCTTTAAAAGTGTTTAAAACAAATTGTCAGCAAATAAAAAGTCTTGGATTTCCCGATAATCCACAAAAAAAACTTTTTTTACAGCTAGATGCAAAAAAAACGCTAGCTTTAGTCTGAAAATCGCCAAACTGCAACACTTTTTTTTTGTTTATATCAAACTTAAGGGATTTTTTTTGGTTTCATCAAACGTCCAGTTCGATGGCGGACTTAGCAAAGGGAATTTAAGAGCGGCTTTAACAGAAGAAGAGCGAGTTCAGATCTCTTTAGTATTGATACTCTTTGAAAATACACTCATATGATTTATTGTTGCAAACAAAAGTAACAAAAATATTTATAAATATCTGAATTTTTATTCTAAATTATACAAATAAGTATGTAAATTTATACAATATTATTGTGTGTGAAATTTTAAGCTGCCACATGATAATAAATTATCCCGGCTAAACACAAGCATATTGCAATATTTTAAATTAAATAATAAATTTTAAGAAAGAATTCTTAGAAATATTATAGAAATTTAATTTTATATAAAAATTGTTTAGTCCTTATAAATTTCATTACTTCTTTATAATATTTCAATTATACCTTTGTTTCATATTCTTCCTTTATCAGATAAGTTGTAAAATCATTACAGCATGAATTAAACTACACCTAAAAAAAATCCTAGATCAAAATTTAGCTTAGCACAGACTAATACAGACTTGACAATTATGACAGGTGTCAAAAATGTAATCTTAAGTCTTATATTTATTTCTTCAGTTAGTTCTACTTTTTGGGTTAGAAAGAGAAAACAAATATTACGCGCCATATGAAAAAAAAAATGACAGATTGTTTCACTCATACTCAAATAGTACAAAGATTTGTCATGTTTAGTTAAACCTAACAAAAAACCGCTCTTATTTCCCCCAAAACCACTTTGCTTTTCACCGTCTGTTGTTGTTGTTTTTTCAGAATCTGAGAACTTTTTTTTGAATCTGAAAAATTTTCTACAGAAAAATTTTGCAGAATCCGAAATTTTTCTATAAAAAAAATGTTTCACAATCTAAGAATAGAAAAAATGTTTCAGAATCTGAGAATTCTTCTATAGAGAAAATGTCTCAGAGTTTTTCAGAATCTGAGAATTTTTCAATAGAAAAAAATGAGAATTTTTCTATAGAAAAAAAATGTCTCAGAATATGAGAATTTTTCTATAGAAAAAATGTCTCAGAATCTGAGAATTTTTCCATAGAAAAAATGTTTCAGAAACTGAGAATTTTTCTATAGATAAAATGTTTCAGAATCTGAGAAGTTTTCTATAGAAAAAATGTTTCAGAAACTGAGAATTTTTCTATAGAAAAAATTTCGAAGAATCTGAGAACTTTTCTACAGAAAAAATGTCTAAAAGTCTGATAATTTTTCTCTAAAAAAATGTCTCAAAAAATGAGAGTTATTCTATAGAAAAAATGTCTCAGAATCAGCAAATTTTTCTAGATAAAATATGTCTTAGAATCTGAGAATTTTTCTTTAAAAAAAGTGTCAGAATCTGAGAACTTTTCTACAGATGAAATGTCTTAGAATCTGAGAATTTGTCTATGGAAAAAATGTCGTAGAATCTAAGAATTTTTCTATAAAAAAAATGTCTCAGAATCTGAGAATTTTTCTATAGAAAAAATCTCTCAGAATCTGAGAATTTTTCTATAGAAAAAATGTCTCAGAATCTGAGAATTTTTCTATAGCAAAAATGTTTCAGAATCTGAGAATTTTTCTATAGAAAAAATGTCTCAGAATCTGAGAATTTTTCTATAAAAGAAATGTCTCAGAATCTGAGAATTTTTCTATATAAAAAATGTCTCAAAATCTGAAAATTTTTTTTATGAAAGAAATGTCTCAGAATCTGAGAATTTTTCTATAGAAAAAAATGTCTCAGAATCTGAGAATTTTTCTATAGAAAAAAATTTCTCAGAATCTGAGAATTTTTCTATAGAAAAAAATGTCTCAGAATCTGAGAATTTTTCTATAGAAAAAATGTCTCAGCATCTGAGAATTTTTCTGTAGAAAAAATGTCTTAGAATCTGGAAATTTTGATATAGAAAAAATGTCTCAGAATCTGAGAATTTTTCTATAGAAAAAAATGTCTCAGAATCTAAGAATTTTTCTATAGAAAAAATGTCTCAGATTCTGAGGCATTTTTTTCTATAGAAAAAATGTCTTAGAATCTGGAAATTTTGATATAGAAAAAATGTATCAGAATCTGAGAATTTTTCGATAGAAAAAATGTTTCAGAAACTGAGAATATTTCTATAGAAAAAATGTCGAAGAATCTGAGAGCTTTTCTACAGAAAAAGTGTCTAAAAGTCTGATAATTTTTCTCTAAAAAAAAATTCTCAAAATCTGAGAATTATTCTATAGAAAAAATGTCTCAGAATCAGCAAATTTTTCTATATAAAAAATGTCTTAGAATCTGAGAATTTTTCTTTAAAAAAAAGTGTCAGAATCTGAGAACTTTTCTACAGAATCTGAGAATTTGTCTATAGAAAAAATGTCTTAGAATCTAAGAATTTTTCTATAGAAAAAATGTCTCAGAATCTGAGAATTTTTCTATAGCAAAAATGTCTCAAAATCCGAGCATTTTTCTATTGAAAAATGTCTCAGAATCTATGAAAATTTTATATTTTTTCTATCGAAAAAATGTCTCAGAATCTGTGAAGTTTTCTGTAAAAAAAGTGTCTCAGTATCTGAGAATTTTTCTGTAGAAAAAACGTTTCAGAATCTAAGAGTATTTGTATTAAAAAAATGTCTCAGAATCTTAGATTTTTTTTTATAGAAGAAATGTCACAGAATCTAAAAATGTTTCTATAGAAAAAATTTCTCAGAATCTGAGAATTTTTCTAGAGAAAGGTATTTCAAAATACTTAGGAGAATTTTTCTACAGAAAAATGTCGCATCTGAGAATTATTTTATAAAAAAATGTCTCAGAATTTTTCCATAGAAAAAATGTCACAGAATCTGAAAATTTTTCTATAGAAATAATCAGATACTGAGAGTTCTTTAATAGAAAAAATGTCTCAGAATCTGAAGGTTTTTTTATGGGAAACATGTCTCAAACTGTGAAAACTTTTTTCTAGAAAAAATGTTTTAGAATCTGAGAATCTGAAAGTTTTTAGGTAGAAAAATTGTCTAAGAATCTTAGAATTTTTCTATAGACAAAATGTCTCAGATACTGAGAGATATTTTATAAAAAAAATGTCTCAGAATCTAAGAATTTTTCTATAGAAAAAATCTTTCATAAACTGAGACTTTTTGTATAGGAATATATCTCAGAGCTGAGAATTTCGGTGTAGGAAAAATGCCTCAGAATCTGTGTATTTTTCTATAGAATTTTTTTTTTCTGAATTTGGGAATTTTTCTAAAGAAAAAATGTATTAGAATCTGAGAGTTTTTCTACAGACAAAATGTCTTAGAATCTTAGAATTTTTTTATAGAAAAAGTGTCTCAAAGTCTGAGATTTTTTTTGTGTAGAAAAAATGTCTCAAGGTCTGAGAATTTTTCTCTAAAAAAATGTCTCAGAATCTGAGAATTTTTCTTTAGAAAAATATCTCAGAATCCTAGAATTTTTTTCTTTAGAAAAAAGCTACTCAGAATATGAGAACTTTTTAACAAAAAAAAATGTCTCTGAATCTGAAAATTTTTCTGTAGAAAAAATGTCTCAGAATCTGAGAATTTTTTTATACAAAAATTTTCATATTCTGAAACATTTTCTCTAAAAAATGCTAAGATTCTGAGACATTTTTCCGATAGAAAAGTTCTCTGATTCTTTAACATTTTTCTATAGAAAAATTTTTAGATTCTGAGACTATTTTTCCATAGAAAAATTATAAGATTCTAAAACTGTTTTTTATTGAAAAATTATAATAATAAGAATATCTTGAACTCCTGATGTTCTTTCAATCGTAATTGCTACAAGTTACATAATATACACAATTTTTTTAGTAAAATTATGCTAGATTTTGGTTAAGTGTGTATTACACGCCTCAGTCACTTTGAAAAGGTTTGTGATTGTTGAAGTATAGCAAGAAACATTTTTTTTTCTTTCGTTTAAAAAAAATTGTTGAAGGATCTTATTATTTATAAGTTTCAATAAATACAAAGAAAAACAGTTTCTTTAAAAAATTAGGAAATGTTATTAATTGAAGAAACAAGTAAGAACATAATAGTAGGCCAAGACCAAACCTAACTTACAATTAGTACACTGATTGTGAGGTAAAAAAAAATATTCAAATCAAAAATGTATAATTTTATTTTAAATATGCCAAAAATTAAAAAAAATATATAATTTTAAAATTGAATATGATTGATTTTAAAATAACATTTTTGTTTTAAAATTGCCTGCTTTTTGTTTTAAGTTTTTCCAACTTTAAATTAAATATGATGTCGTTTAAGTTCGTTACAAATTCAAATTACATGCTTATTTGCATGATAAACAATTTTATTTTCGGAAATTTCAAAACCATGTGTCAAATTTTAATATAAAAATATATTTTTCATTTATTTTCATTCATTTAAATTTCATTGTAAAATATTTTATTGACGCAAATAAAAGCATTTTCGCAGCTAAATGGAAAATTTGTAAAAAAAAACAAAAACAGTGCATTTTATCAATAAAAAAAATGCATTCCAAGGAAATATGAATAAATAAATGTAAATGAATTGATTGTAATGTGTTTTTTCCTAGATTTATTTTAATGAAATTGTTTTTCATTTTTATGTTTAAAGATGGATAGCACCCACTAGGTGCGCAATAGGGTGAAGCATTAAATTACTTTTTTTTTTGAATTTCAAAATCGCCGGGGTCGGAATAGTTGCCTTTTAGGGTTAATTTTATCTCAGAATCTGAGACTTTTTCTATAGAAATATGTCTCTCAATTTAAGACTATTTCTATAGAAAAAATGTTTCAGAATCTGATTTTTTTTTATAGAAAATATTTCTTAGAATCTGAAACTTTTTCTATATGAAAAATGTCTTAGAATCTGAGACTTTTTCTATAGGAAAAAGGTCTTAGAATCTGAGAATTTTTCTTTAGGAAAAATGTTGCAGAGTCTGAGACTTTTTCTATAGGGAAAAGGTCTCAAAATCTCAGAATTTTTCTATAGGAAAAATGTTGCAGGATCTGAGACTTTGTCTATAGGAAAAATATCTCAAAATCTAAGACTATTTCTATAGGAAAAAGGTCTCAAAATCTGAGACTTATTCTATAGGAAAAATGTCGCACAAAATGAGACTTCAATATCAATATCTGAAACTTTTTTTATAGAAAAAAGATCTCAAAAACTGATACTTCTTCTATAGCAGCGGTTACCAACCTTTTTGGCTCCCGTACCCCTAATTTTAAATTTTATCTGCCGCGTACCCCCAAACAAGTTTTTTGCTTTCGTTAAAAAATTTCACATATAAATATTAGAGTGATGGCGTTTTCTTTTCTGGCAAAAAATGTAGCATTTTGTAACATTTTTTTTATTCTACGAATTTTTTGTGTTCTTTTCTAAAAAAAATGCACACTTATAAAAAAATATTATGTTCTTTTCTTAAAATATTGCCTGCATTTGAGGTAAAAAATTAGAGTTGTCAAATATTCGTCTATTTTAAAAACCGGTTTTCGAATACTTCGAAAAACCGCCTTTTAAAAAAATCGGTTTTTCGGTTTTGTAACTAAAAACCGGTTTCGAATAATCGGTTTTTCGGTTTTTTTTTTTAATTATTTATTTAATAAAAAAGTTAAACAAAACTAGCATGTCCTTCTGCATACAACACAATTCAGTCCAAAATAAAAAACCTAGACCCCTGAAATTTGGCACAAATCTTAATATATAGTAGTATATTTTTTTTGTATTTTTGTAAAACAAAAGAAACATTTTTGTAATTTTACAATTTTTATTTGTAATTTTACAAAATTCTAAGGTTTTTTACAAAAAAAAAAAATTGTAAATTCACGAGATTTCCTTGCAGTAAGTTTTTCTGCGCCAAAAAAGTTGTAAATTGACAATTTTATTGGTAAAAATCTTGTAAAATTACGAAGAGCTCGTAATTTTGTATAGGAATTCTCGTAAAAAAGGAGGTAACAAAAAATCTAGTAAGAACACAAAACCTCCTTGAAAGTTTTATCACGTCAAAAAATTTTTAAATTTACGATTTTATTGGTAAAAAGCTTGTAAAATTACAAAATTGTTGGTAAAAAGCTTGTAAAATTACAAGGAATTGTTAACAAATAGGAGGTAGCCAAAAAAAATTACAATCTTTTCTTGCCGTTTTACAAGTTTTTTTTACTGTAGTTACTTGAAAACAACAACAATCATTACGCCCATTACTTTTCAGTAATGCCTTGTAAAGCAGATCTAATTTGGAAGATCTTTTAGATAATTTAGCTATGTAGTATCTAGTCAAAACCCTCTTTCAATACAGGATTTTGAATTTCTTTTAAGGTATAATTAAAATGTTTTCAAAGTTTTGAGATGGCTACTAAAAAACGACATTGAATGCAAAATAATGAAAAAAAAATATATATAAAAAAGTCGATTATTCGAGACCAAAAAATCGGTTTCTCGAATACTTCGAAAACCGGCCTTTTCAAAAAACCGGTTTTAAAAAACCGGAAAAATGGAAAAAAATCGATTTTTCGAATACTTCGGAAATCGGTTTTGACAACTCTAGTAAAAAATGCATATTTTCCACCCCGAAATCAAATGACGGGGTGAAAAATTGCCCTGATATTCTCTCATGTAGCAAAACTCAAATTAAGCGAACAAGTTAACTGGTGCTGTTGTGGTACAGAGGATGTGTCGTGGCATGTGACACCGGAGGTCCGGGGTTCAAATCCCGGTATGGACAATTTTTTTTTTTTTTTTTTTATTCTGGTATTTTTTTTTTTATTCCATTACGTATTATTTTTTAATGTTTTTTTTTTTAATAATTTAATCATTTTTAAAAAAAAAAAAGGAAATTTTCATATAAAATCGACTAAATTTGTTAATTTTTTGGGTTTTTTTTTTTTAAGTTTAAATAATTAAAAAAAAATAATTTAAAGCAAAAATAAAAAAATATGTGATGGCCATCGCCGGGATTCGAACCTGAGCTGCCAGCAATATAAGCGAAACACACATCCATCGAACCAGCAAATCAGGGCAATTTGCGTACAAAACAGCATTTTTTGTGTTCTTTTCTGAGTCAAAAAAATGCAACATCGTTTCAGGGCCATGTCAACATTTTAAAAGTAAACATTTTAACAATGCACAATTTTTTGTTCAGAAAAGAAAACACCATTAATTTTGAAATTTTTGATCTGCGGGTATTTTTATTTTTTTAAGAATTTAGGGGAGATCAAAACAATGGTGGTATTTTTTTTTTGGGTGGTTCAATGCATCTGAAAACGCGGATTTTGAACTGATTTTTCAGCAGGACGAAAACGGTTAAAAATTTTGCAAATCTGATTTCACCAGTCGATTCTACACGCAGAAAAGAGATATGATTGTGGCAACCATAATTTAAGAGCGTCATATTATGATTGAAAATTGTATTATAACTTGTTTGTAGTAACCATGACATTTTTGCAGCAATCATATTATGATCCCAAATATTCGAAAAATTATAATTTAGGACCATAATATGATTGCAACAACAATGTTATGATTGTTATAAACATATTATGATAAAATTATCAATCATAATATGACGCTCTTAAATTATGGTTGCCACAATCATATTTCTTCTCTGACAAGGGAAGTATCTCAACCCTTATAAACCGATTTGCGTGAAACTTATAATGTATACAAATGTATAAATGTATAAAAAAGACAATTCTAAGGTTGGGGTGTCTCAGCTTATCGGCCATATCGGGGATTTAGGGGTTCAAAACACTTGTCAAAAAATGGCGAAAAACAACCCAAACATTCAATGAACGTATATACAATGAAAGGGAGCTTAACAAAATGGTACTAAAATTTCCACGCTATCACAACCCGTCTCAAAAATGCCCAAAAAAAACGTTTTTTGAGAACATTGACATAAATTTTCTCTAAAAACTGACATCATAGAAAAATTTGGGAACCATATTCGGAATCAGCATCGAAAGATTATTCGAAAACAAGTGGTCGGATCTCAAAATATCATCCAAGAATATCGAAAAAAATGCTCTCTCAATTTCACAAAAATACATTTTTTGTGAATTTTGACCTCAAATTTCTTAAAAACCTGACGTAATGGAAAACTTTGGAAGCCAGATGCGGAACCAGCATTTAAAGGTTAATCTTAAACGAATGTTCTAATCAGGGTTGCAAAAGTTGGTACAATTGTACTTTTTTTGGTACAATTCGAAGCTCAAAAGTACAATGGTACACCAATGACTTATTTGGTACAATTTAAAATCTTTCACAGTTTATCCCTTTTTGGTGGAATTTCTCTATTTTAAACGATTCACGGTGGCAACCTAACCTAACCATGTGTTTGGATCAGTGGTCGGCAGAAAGAGGCATATGAAAGTATTAGTGTTTTAATAAAAATATGCATGTGTTGGTGTATTTCTTCAACAAAGCGACATCAACCTGCTTTGAAGAAAGTAAGCTTGCTACTGAATAAAATATTTGTTTTTTTTATGCTCTTTGTTGATTTTTTGTTGACATTCGTGTTGTATATATGTGAATTACCGATTGTGTTCGGCTCCAGCGTGCAATGGGTGCCGACCACTGGTTTGGATCCATATTTGGCCAGATCTGAAATTGGTGTCGAAAAACATACAAACCAAATTTGAGTTAAATAGTAAATATAGAGAGGACGTTTGTAAGGATACTAATTAGATGGACCGACAGAAAGCGGGAAATCATAGCAAAATCGATTCAACATTTGATTCTGCGTCCATAGGTATACTTAAAGTTAGGTCTAGGACCAATATTTCGGATAGCTGATATTATAACGAAAGAATGATATGAAAGAATGCTTCAATCAGCGCTGAGAAGACACATGACTTCACTGTATCAGAAATAGCGCTCTTTCAGTGCTACCAAATAGTGCTTAAGAGACGAGTCACAATTGGCACTACATTCGGTAACCACAAAATGTTTTCATACATTTTGTATGAAAAGCAAAAAATCGCGTTGTGGTCGACCACACTGCCGCCAGAATAGATTCTATTCTATTTTTGTAGTGGTCTCTCACCACACTCTCATTTTTCTCAAATTTGTATCAAGTAGCGTTGCCATATGTTCAACAAAATATGCTAATTTTTCCAATTGGAGTTAATATATTGTGTGTGTGTTGCACACAAGAAACATTGTATACCTGCTTTTATAGGATAACAAAAAAAAAAAATAGATGTGTGACTGATATGAGCGTCTTTTTCTTTATAAAATGTGTCCGGTCATCTGTCGCTTAATTTTAATGTGTCGCTCTCTCTTTTGCAGTGGTTCGTCGTCGGTGGTGCCAATTGTGACTGGGCTCTTAGAGCCGAGTCATAATTGGCACCACATTCGGTAACCACAAAATGTTTTCATACATTTTGTATGAAAAGCAAAAAATCGCTTTGTGGTCGACCACACTGCCGCCAGAATAGATTCTATTCTATTTTTGTAGTGCTCTCTCACCACCCTTTCATATTTCTCAAATTTGTACCAAGTAGCGTTGCCATATGTTCAACAAAATATGCTAATTTTTCCATTTGGAGTTAATATATTGTGTGTGTGTTGCACACAAGAAACATTGTATACCTGCTTTTATAGGATAACAAAAGAAAAAAAATAGATGTGTGACTGATATGAGCGTCGTTTTCTTTATAAAATGTGTCCGGTCGTCTGTCGCTTAATTTTAATGTGTCGCTCTCTCTTTCGCAGTGGTTCGTCGTCGGTGGTGCCAATTGTGACTGGGCTCTTAAACTGTGACATCGCCCACAGAAATCATGCAATAATTCAGGCGGTTTGGATGCGCTCTTTGAGTCTTGATTGCTTTCCAAAAGCTTGTTTTGAGGTCCTTTTAAAAAAAAAAAAAGTTTGGTACAATTGGGGTCGAAAAAGTACAATTTTAGGAGCTCGTTGGTAGAATTTTGATATTCGCATTTTGCAACCCTGGTTCTAATTACTAAAATTTTGCGTACCCCCGCGGACAGTTTCGCGTACCCCCTAGTGGTACGCGTACCATAGGTTGGTAACCGCTGTTCTATAGGAAAAAGATCTCAGAATCTGAGACTTTTTCTAAAGGAAAAAGGTCTCAGAATCTAAAAATTTTTCTATAGAAAAAAGGTCTCAGAATCTGAGACTTTTTCTATAAGAAAAAGGTCTCAGAATCTGTGACTTTTTCTATAGGAAATGGGTCTCAGAAACTGAGACTTTTTCTATAGAAAAAAGTCTCAAAATCTGAGACTTTTTCTATAGGAAAAAGGTCTCAGAATCTGAGACTTTTTCTATAAGAAAAATGTCTCAGAATCTGAGACTTTTTCTATAGGAAAAAACTGAGACTTTTTCTATAGAAAAAATGTCTCAAAATCTGAGACTTTTTCTTTTGTCTCAGTATCTGAGACTTTTTCTATAAAAAAAATGTCTCACAATCTAAGACTATTTTTATAGGGAAATGGTCTCAGAATCTGAGACTTTTTCTATTCTATAGGAAAAAGGTCTCAAAATCTGATACTTTTTCTATAGAAAAAATGTCTCAGATTCTAAGACTTTTTCTATTAAAAAAATGTCTCAGAATCTGAGACTTTTTCTATTAAAAAAAATGTCTCAGAATCTGAGACTTTTTCTGTTAAAAAAATGTCTTAGAATCTGAGACTTTTTCAATTAAAAAAAAATATCTAAGAATCTGACACTTTTCCTATAGAAAAAATGTCTCACAATCTAAGACTTTTTCTATAGGAAAAAGGTCTCAGAATCTGAGACTTTTTCTATAGGAAAAAGGTTTCAGAATCTGAGACTTTTTCTATAGAAAAATTGTCTCAGAGTCTGATACTTTTTCTATAGAAAAATTGTCTCAGAATCTGATACTTTTTCTATAGAAAAATTGTCTCAGAATCTGAGACTTTTTCTACAGGCAAAATGTTTTAGAATATGAGACTTTTTCTATTGAAAAAATGTCTCACAAGGAAGGTCTTTCACAGGGCATCCACCGATTGTCCTGAAACTTGCATATAGGAAAGAGGGGAACAAAATAAGAGTTACCTGTTTTTTTATAAATGCCCAATCTCACATTTAGCGGGTCAAAGGGGAGGGGGAAAACGGGATTTTTTTTCGGTTTTTGAGGAATTTTCCCATTTCTTCAAAAGAAACCATATGAACATTTTATACACGTCGAAAGGTTTTTTGAATGTCTATCCAATGGTGTCAAATTCGGGTTCGTTAAGTTCGTTATTGCCAAAAATGTATAATCCTTGGGAGTAGTTTATGTGGAGATGTATATACGTACGACCGCCAAAATCATATATAATAATCTCTATCAAAATTAAGCTGACCCGTATTTTTTCGTTTGGCGAAATTCCTTCTAGTTCGGCTTTTAAACGGATTTCCCCGAAAGTCCTTATTTTTTCATAAGGTTGCAACCCTTTTTTATACCCTCCACTCTAGTGATATATATATATATATAAGTTTGTCATTCCGTTTGTAACACATCGAAATATTGGTCTAGGACCCCATAAAGTATATATATTCATGATCCTCTATCGATTTTAAGTCGATCTAGCGATGTATGTCCGTCCGTCTGTCTGTCCGTCCGTAGAAAACACGCTAACTTTTGAAAGACTTTACAGAGGCTACTGAAGTTTGGCATATATGTTGGTCATTTACCTGGTCAGGTTGGTATTGTAATCCAGCCAAATCGGTCCAGTGGTTCAAAAGTTATGAGCAAAAGAGTAAATTTCGGCAAGGGGTTTTCGCGAATTTACGAGATAAAAAACACGCTAACTTTCGAAAGACAATAATGAGACTGCTGAAGCTTGGCATATATCTTTGACGTTCCCCAGGTCTATTTGAAATTGAATTTCAGGTCAATGGGTCCAGTGATTCAGAAGTTATAAGCAAAACCCTGAATTTCAGATTAGTTTCATCTAAAATGCCACATGTTAAACAAGTTTTAAAAGCATTGGTGATAACTTAAGAATGCTTTTCAAACTTGTTTAGTTGTAAAGCAATGCTTTTTAAACTTGATTAGTTTTGAAAGCATTGGTAACTTAAAAATTACGCTCGAAAAAAATTTTACACTCAAAAAAAATTTACACTAAAAAAAAATTTAGTTTTTTTTTTTACAAAAATTACACTATTTGGTGTACATACGTACGCATTCACTCAGAAATATTTTTACAGTAAAAAAAAACATTACACTCAAAAAAAATTTTACACTTAAAAAAAAAAATAGTTATTTTTATTTTTTTTTAATGACAAAAAAGAGTTTTTTACTCAAAATAATATATTTCTAATCAAAATTTTTAATTTTTTTCACGTTAAAAAATGTACTATCCTTCAAAAAAGACATTGTGGAGGGTATTCATAGATTCGGCAAAGTCGAATTTAACTTTTCTACTTGTTTTTTTTTTTATCTTAAAAAATTTAAATATAAGATTAGATTTAAAATAATACTTTTATTTGATTTATTAAAAAAAAAAAACATCTTTAGAAATCTTACAATAACGATATTTTATATTTTTTAAAGAAACGTCAACACTCTTTACTTGTCACTTGTTTAAATATTTTTAATTATACTTGATTTTGTTGATGGCTCCATAAAATTCTATACTAAATAAAGTGACTTTTAAGTTTAATAGCAAGACAATAGAATTTTTTTATAACAAAATTTTCTACTGAAGAAGATTTTGTTAAATGTGCAGCATTAATTAAATAATTAAAAAGAAAATATAGAGATAAAAAACATTTAAAAGGATGGGAATGATAAGAAATAATCTCATAATACTCTAAACATGTTATATCCAACATAGGAATTTGTGTTTTAAAAAAAAGGACCCAAGTCTAAATATCTACCGATTGCAAACATATTTACCCCCAGTTTCTGCATGACGAACATATGACGAACGTCATTCAGCAACTGGGGTAAGTAAGTAAGGTCAACTGGGATCGATAATAAGCTAAAATCTAATTCGAGTGCCTCAAAATTTCTGAAAATTTTGAGCAATTTGAGAAATTTGATGATTTCAGCAGATGTAAAAGAAATTAAAATGGACAAATTATGTGGTCACTAAACTCGAAATTTTTGTTTTGTATGTTTCTGTGTTAATTTAAAAGATAAAGTGGTATTAAGATAAATTAACTAAGTTTTTAAAGAAAAACTTAGGTAATTTATGCAAAACACAAAAATCTGCACAATTTGTTTATGTGTGTTATAAGAGGAAAATGGGGGCTCTTTTGCGATAACGAAATCATATCTTAAAAACTAAAGGAGATAGGTCAGGTAATCTCATCTAACAACCAGGGTTGGCAACCGAAACGAATAACGGTATCGGTAACGGTATTGGTATTACATATATTTTATATCGGTAACGGTAAAGGTAACGGTATTTTCGATTATTTCGGTAACGATAAACCGTTACCGAAACATCGATACCGGTACGTACCGGTATTATGAAAAAATTTACCCAAAGTGTTAAAAAGTCACAAATTTATTAAAAACACGTAAAAAATCAAAAATGTATTTAATAAAATTAATAAAAACCTGTTAAATTAAGTGCATTTTTAACTATACTAACTATTAGTTACACGAAAATGCGACTGGGACGCGACCTTATACACTTAATAACAATAGTTTTGCTGGTCAAAAATCCATTCTCCAAACTTTTCCATCACTTCAGGTTTTTGAGAAATATGAGGTCAAAGTTCAAAAAAATTGCCGTTTGGGGCATTTTTGGAAAGTCATAGCGGATGAACCCGATGTAATGGCGGATTCAAAATAAAATCGAGGGTGAAGCTCTTTAAGATTCACAACTCATTTAGTCAGTCGCCTTAAAAAAAAAAAAATCGGGGGAAATACCTTACAATTAGTGCTCCAACGGTTAAAGCGATTGATCAGATGAGTTAAACATCTTAATGAGCTATGTTTATGATTTACCGTTGACTTATTTTTAAGTCGTCAGCACATCGGGCTCATCCGCTATGAGATGTCAAATAATTCCGAAGACGCGGGTTTTTGTATTTAAAATTTCTCAAAAACCTGATGTAATGGATAAGATTAGAAACCGGATTTGTGGGCAAAAAAATAATTGCTATCATGTGCATAAGGCGACGTTCCATTCGAATAAAAATTTTTTTTTTCATGTGATTTGAAGCAGAAAAAATGGTTTTTGGAACTAACCCCCAGTTTCCGTATGACGAACGATAGACGAACGTCAAAAAATTACATGTATTTTGTTTTTGTTACAATAACAAAATACATGTAAATTTTTGACGTTCGTCTATCGTTCGTTATACGGAAACTGGGGGTAAGACATCATTCATTGACAGTTGATTTCCTAAGTGTTAAGGCGACTGTCCAAATGAGTTCAGCATCCTTAAGAGCAATGTTTAAGATTTACCCTTGACTTATTTTGAAGTCGCTATCACATCAAGTTCATCCGCTATGAGTTCTCAATAATGGCAGGGGGAAAACAGAGCAAAAGAAATTAGCATCGCAATAATTTTACAGAAAGAAAATTTTCGATTTTTTTAAAGCGACAATTATTTTTTTAATATGCTGTTTGTTGTTCAATAAAATTAAAAATTTTTTTTTAATAAAATTTTTTAATTTTTTTCAAGAAATTTTTCTTAAAAACGTGTCAACTAAATATTTATGTAAAATTATCAAAGTAATCAGCAGATTTTTTATCTTTTGAAAATTTTTTGGTTTTAATCGTTTAAATTAGACAAAAATTAAAAAAAAATTTACATCAAAAAATGTTTGTAAAATTGCAAAATAATAAGTTTTAAACAAAAAATATTTTGAAGTTAGCAACCTGAGTCAGTAAAAGTACAAAAAAAATCAGTTATTTTTAAAACAACACCGCCAACAACACTTGAGCGATTTGGTACAATTCAGGTTTGTCTCTTCTTTCATCTTCCTACTAAAAAATGTTTACATTACTTGGCACTCACTTTTCTTAAATTAAGAATGTGATCATTGGTTGGACCGATTTTGACATATTCTTTGTCAAGATTTAGTTAATTGCGAATGTGAAATTAGTTGGGCCGATTACCTAATTGTTTTTTGTCCATATAACATAGTAGCTTAAAAATATTTTACTTTGGTTTTATCCGTATTTTATGACAACCGAAACAAAACCGATATAATACCGGTAAAAATCCGAATAAAGGTAATGGTTTTTTTATCGGTAACGGTATTTAAATATTTTTATTTCGGTATTGGTAACGGTAGTCAAAATTAAAGGGTTTTTAATCGGTAACGGTATTGAAAGGGTAACGGTAGCCAACACTGCTAACAACTAAATATATTTAAAGACATTTGTACACATAATTTTTGTATAAAACTTTGTAAATAACCCTGTTGAACTTTTTATTTCTTACATACGTAATAAAATTTATTACTTATATAAATACACTTATGATTTATGTAAATATTTTTATAACATGTCATACATATTGTATTTCTTTAAATCAACTTAAATTTTATTTTTTGTTACGTTGTATTTTGTTAACATAACATGATGAATTGACAACTGCTTGTCATCAAATGTGTCAAAAACAGTGATATTTTTAGAAAAAAAAATTTAAAACCATCATTACATGATATTTTATGTGATTTATGTAGATTTATTATGTATGTACAGAGTAAATGCTATTTTTTTAAGCTTTATAATAAATATTTAGCTTATATTCTTGGGATACTTAAATTGGTATTTATTTTTTTCCGTTTTAATTTGACATTTACAAAGGAGGTTTATGTTGACTTTTGCAATATTAACATCAAGTTTTTCCTTTTTTTTGTGTTTCATTTTGTGTAGGTTAAATTTCCGCATCAAATGTAAACAATGGTCCTAACGAAAAGAACATTGAGTTGAGTTAAAGATGACTAAATTACCCAGCAAAAGCCAAACATGTATGAGTAAGTTTACTGAGGAAAAAACATACATATTTAAATCAAAAAATTTTAAACATGCTTCATATTTTTGGAAAAAAAAAATTAATTTAATATTAATTATTGATTTTAAAATAATATTTCTGTTTTAAAATCGTTTCATTTTTGTTTTAAGTTTTATCAACTTTAGATTTAATGTGATGTTAATTAAATGTGTTACAAATTCAAATTTGAATTTTTGTTATAAAAACTATATTGTTTCATGCTTTACACACAAAAAATTTTAGGGAAAAAAATTTTAATTAAACATTTTAAAAAGTTAGGTTTTGTTTTTAATCATTTTTTTAATTGATATAATTAAATTATTTGATTGATTTAGAAATTTTTTGTGAATACTGTCGACAACATATAAAAACAAAAAAATCGTCAAACATATTTTACGTTTATTTTTAATTTTTGCTTAAATATACTTAAAACGTAATTCTAGTACCAAATTCACTTAAAGTGAGCAACAAATTTTGTTTACAACAAAAAAATAAAAGATAAAAATAGCGTAATATTACTTAATATGTTAAAATTTTTAAACGTTTTTATTTAAGTCAAATCACGATTTTTGCTTAGTCGCAAGTGAACACCACTGACGCTTGTTGAAATTAACACAAGCACAAGATAAAAAAAATATTGAAAAATAATAAAAATACAAAGAAAATAGTGATTATTGCGGAATTATGATATTCGGGTAAAAACTTCTATTACCAAGTAAGGAGGATTTCGCTTTAAAATAGATGGTGGTAGCTAGTTACTAGTTACACATTCAATAACCTACCAGTAACCCTAAAGTGACTCGTTACCAGTGTTGCCATATATCAAGATTTATCTTTTTTTGCAAGTTTTTTGAGGTGCTAAAAAGATTTTTTTTCGGAAAAAAAGATTTTTGGAAAGGTAAAAACACCAGTGCTGTATGCTATGATTGAAATAACGAAACAAATAAATAACAATATTTTTAAAAAAATATTCAAATAAGCGATAATTAAAATATTTTGAAAATGAATAATATTTATTTGCTATTATTTAAATAACGAAAAATTTAAATAATTTTTTCTGATTGATTATTCAAACAAAAAAAAATAAATTTTTCTTATTATTCAACAAAAATTTTTGAATAATTTTGGTTATTCACAAAAATATCAAATAAATAACGTATTATTCAAACAAAAAAAAATAAATATTCTTGAAAATTTTGTGTTTGAAAAAGAAATGTATTTTTTATTTTGTCATTTATTATACAGTGAAACATAAAATTATTCATACAAAATAGTTTTGTTTAAAATTAGCTTCTTTTAAAAAGTTTTATTTTTGAATTTTTAGGAGAATTGTTGTATAGAGAATGCTATTAAAACTATTAAAAGCCCAATTGAATTTCAGAAAAGCTAAGTTGTAATTTATAAAAAGTCAATTGAAATACAGAAAAGTTATGTTGTAATTCAGGAAATTCCAATTGAAATCCTTCTTTTCTGTCATCCTTCTCTCCCACTCTATTTTAAGCTTCACTGGTGATATTATTGTAGCTTTAATTTGAGGCCCCCAATTCATTATTAATACTCCTTCGCCAAGTCTATGATGGAGCACCAGGAGAGGGAGCCGGGGGACATTGAGGGACACCTTCCCACTCGTGATAAATGTTAGCAAATTCATTTATTATAATTTTTGCAATAAAGCAAGGATGGATACCTTTTCAATACCAATACCCTTAAATAACAATTTTAATTGAAAACCAATACCGAAGAAAAACTAATACCTTTATTTGGGCATGAGTTTGCGTGATTTAATTTTTAATTTTACTTATTTAATTAGAATTTTTTCATTTCTTGCAAAAAAAAAAATTTTAGCTGTTTTTTTTTTGTAAGAAAATTTGTTTGCGTGAGTGGAGCTTGCGAGACTCATGCGTGAGCGTGTTTGAATCTGGCGTGAGTTACGCGTGAGCGTGAGAAATTTTAATTTCAATCACGTGATTGTGAGTGAGTGAAAAAAATTGCGTTAATGATTAGTGAGTGATAAGTTTTTTTTTGCGTGAGCGTGAGTGAGTGTGAGTCAAAATCCATTCACGCGCCCATCTCTACTGTAAACGATATGTTTTTGTTTTTATCCTTGATCGATTTAAAGACTTCCTAGTAATATCCGCCTGTATCTCCGTCTGTCTGACCATATTTCTGCAGAAAGTACGAAAGAGAAAAACTAAAGAAAATTAAGAGCTTAAACGTGTAAGCAATAGGTGTTAGGATTCGAAGAAGAAATCAACACTTCATTCCCCATTTCAGGTATTAGAATTCTTTGAAGAAATCAACACTTCATTTTCATAAGAAATGCCCAAAAGTATTTAAAATATTCAGCGTACATTTTGACCATTAAGGTTTAGTTAGCCTAAAAACGTCAACTTAACGTTAACTCTATGCAATGTTCATTAAGCAAAATAGTACAAAACATTCTTATTAATGTTTTGTTTTTTTTTTGTTAAGTAAGAGAAATTTTATTCCCAACAAAACTTCTTTACGTTTTTACTTGACATAGAAGTAAGAAAAATAATAAAGACTACACACAAAAAAAAATTTAAAAAATTGTGCCAGTTTTTGGTTTAATTACAACCTATAAAGTGTTTTTGGATAACTTACCAAAGTTTTTGCTCTAAAAAACTAAGGTAAATTAGCCAAAACCACTTTATAAGTTGTATTGTCCCCAAAACGTACACAATTTTTTTATATTTTTTTTTTGTGTGTAGGTTAGCTACCCGATACCGTCACCTAACGCAGCGTAGCGGTCAAAATCATATACACTCAAAAAAATACGTTAGTAGATTTACTAATTTTTTTTTGCTAATGCTAGTTAGCTAACTTTTAGCAAATTTTTAGTTGAGATTAGCATGTTAGCAAAAAATTCTTGTAAACTTCATTTAGCACATTAGCAATTTTAAACAAACTTTGAACTAATTTCTTTTGCTAAATTTGAAATTGAGTTGACAACATTTTTACAAGATTTTTTGCTAACATTAGCAAAAATAAATGGTAAATTTTTTTTTATTTTCAGAAAATTTAAAATGGCGCTATCTCGGAAACTAAGCCAGATAGAGCAAAATGGAGGGCATTTTTGGTTCTTAGAATCTCCATACTTTCGTGGGTCCTCTTCACATGTGTGGCCCCTAATGGAACCTAACTTTGGATCCAAAAAAGTTAGCATTCCCGAAAATTTTAAAATTCTCATATCTCGGTAAATATTGCCGACACAACAAAAAGTCCAAAAGAATTTTTGTAGCTCTCAACACGTAGAACAAGACCGCAAAATAACCAAAAGCTCTCCGAGTAATATTTTTGAAGTTATCGAGTTTTTTAATTCTCAAGACCCCAGTGATCCCCTAAAATCACGTATCTCAAAAACTAAGCAAGGTAGAGCGAAACGGACACAAATTTTGGATCAAAAACTATGACGATTTTTAAGGAACCCAACTAGGTCTAGGCCCATCAGGGTCTGGACCTATTGGGTCCGAACCCAATGGGGTCCTCAAATGTGTATGAACTAAGTTCAAAAAAAAAAAATTCTGTTAACTAATTATTGGCAAAACATTTTTGCTAACTTTAGCAAAAAAATTGTGGGTTCAAAATCAGCAAATTTTCTTGTAGGTTTACAAGCTTTTTTTGCTAGCATTACAGTTTTTTTTTTTTGAGTGTACAAAATCCCGTAACCTTCTGCAAAGAAGAATAATTGCTCTCACTTCTTCCCATCTAACAAAAACCTCTCTACGCTACGTTAGGGTACGGTTACGGGTGCATTTAAAAATAGAATAATACATTCAAAAATATTTTTTTTTTTCTATAGGAAAAATTTTTAATTGTATACATATGCATTTTTTTTATTAAAATAAATTTTGTGTAGTAGAAAGATTTTAGAGTTAATACTAAAGAATATTTTCTTAAAAATGTCACCAAAGCCAAAAACCTTGAAAATCTGAGTAAATATACATCCTCACAGGACTTTTTGTTGTATTTGAAAAATATCTGAAAGTATTTTAAAAACTTCAGTATTTTCCATAGGAAAATGTTTTAACAACATTTTAAAATAGTAAAAATCTAAAGATTTCAGTTCGGGAAAATTTACAAAGAATATTCTAACTAATGTTTTAGTAAAAAAACGCTTTGTTAAGAAGTTTACTATTAAACAATATTAGTTTGTAAAAATAATTTTATGTTTCACTGTATAGTAAATGATAAAATAAATAAAATACATTTCTTTTTCAAACAAAAAATTTTCCAAAATATTTGTTTTTTTTTTTTTGTTTGAATAATACGTTATTTATTCAATTTTTTGTGAATAACCAAAATTATTCAAAAATTTTTGTTAAATAATAAGAAAATTTCTTTTTTTCCTGTTTGAATAATCAATCAGAAAAAATTATTTGAATTTTTTGGAAACAAATATTATTTTATTTGTATGAAATTGAATAAAATAAAATTGTATTTTATTCAAATCAAAATAAATAAAATAACAGATCATTTTATTTTTTGATAACCAACTAAAATATTAAAGTATTTTATTTTTTCCAAAAAATTCAAATAAAAGTATTCAATAATACAGCTTTGAAAAACACAAATTTAATTTCTAAATAAGCTCAAATTATCTCAGAAATATATTTTTTTTCTAAATTAAATATTATTTTTTCATTCTTCGCTATCCTGTAACTTGTTTTTTTATTTTAAAATTGAATTTAAATACAATTTGTGAGTTTTTTTTTTAATGATTTTATACCTTTTTCAAAAAAAAAAGTTTTTTTTACAAAAAAAAAGATTTTTTTCAGAAAAAATAAGATTTTTCAAAAAAATAAATGGTAACACTGCTCGTTACCCACTCGCTTACAAAAACGCTACAAAACTAAAAAGATCCAAAGTGGAAATGTCAATTACGTTTGTATCTATCCTTACAAATGCTGGATTATAAATTTCCAATAAGACAAGGACCGCAAAGATATCTTGGAACGTTGTAGAGAGGGACGTTTGGCTGCTTAGTGTAAGGACTCCAGCTCAGCCCGTGGAAACCTCATTAAAACAGCATCTTAAGTTTAGTCCATATACAGTTGTTTCATCTATAAGCGTGTCTGTGATGGCTGTTTACCTTTTAGCCGGCTTTTACATAATATAAACAATTAATTGAAGAGGCTAACTATTATTGTGTTAATGTTCAGTGCCATTTTATTTTATATGTTCTGATTTTGTTCTGTTAATAATAAACAATAAATTCCTATTTTTTATCCATATTTGTTTTTATTTATAAAGTGGGACATTTTTAAGCTATAAATTTTATTATTTTATGTAATTGATACAATCATTTTTTTAATTACTTTTTTGAAAATTTTTAATCGCTTTTTTAATTGAAAATATATGCACTTTTTCCTTATTAAACTTTTACAAATTTTAGTAATTCATACTATCACTTTCGTGATAGGTGCAAAATCAATTAAAAAAGTAATTGATATAACCATTTTAGTGATTGAATCTCATTTTCATTTTTCTGTGTGTATTTATGTTGAACAATTTTATTTTCTGACATTTGAAAACCATGTGTCAAATTTTAATATTATAGTATATTTAATTTAAATAATTTCATTGTAAGATGCATATTTTTAAAATTACAAGGATGCGTTTGTAATTTTCATCATAAAAAAAAATTGTTTCAATTTTTTTTGTCAAAACTTTAAATATTAATTATAACTTCAACAAAAAATTTATTAATTAAATTTTTTTGTTTATTTACCAATATTTTTTGTGAAACTACAAACATTTTTTTTACCAAAAAGTTGTCTAAGTAATTATACCCTACACCACTCTGTGGTACAGGGTATAATGAGTTTGTGCTGATGTTTGTAACTACGCTGAAAAAAATAACTACCCGGCTAAAAATGAATTGTATATGAGCATATATGAACACATCTGACCATACATCATTAATTCGAAAACATATATGATCAGATATGAACATATATTAAAATTGGCGCTTATTCAATATATGACCATATATGGTAAAACATATGATAATATGCGATCATATATTGGCCCACCCTTAACATAAATTATCATATATGATCGTACATGAGCTTGTATACATTATTTTTAGCCGGGTATACTGAAATTAAGTAAACACTATAATTAATTAAAGTAAACATTTTTTTTTGGAATTTATAAGGTGGTCTTACTTAAAACAAAGAAAATAAACTTGAAGAAAGTACATGCAAATACTTAAAAATGCACAAAAGTTTTCCTTAATTTGTTTTTATACCCTCCACTCTAGTGATAGAGGGTATATATAAGTTTGTCATTCCGTTTGTAACACCTCGAAATATTGGTCTAGGACCCTATAAAGTATATATATTCATGATCCTCGATCGATTTTAAGACGATCTAGCGATGTCCGTCCGTCCGTCCGTCCGTCCGTCCGTCCGTCTGTCCGTCTGTCTGTCTGTCTGTCTGTCTGTCTGTCTGTCTGTCTGTCTGTCTGTCTGTCTGTTGAAAACACGCTAACTTTTGAAAGACTTTACGGAGGCTCCTGAAGTTTGGCATATATGTTGGACATTTACCTGGTCAGGTTGGTATTGCAATCCAGCGAAATCGGTCCAGTGGTTCAAAAGTTATAAACAAATGAGTGAATTTTGGCAAGGGTTTTTCTGGAATTTACGAGATAAAACACACGGTAACTTTCGAACGGCAATACTGAGGGTGCTGAAGTGTGGCATATATATTTACCGTTCCTCTGGTCCCGTTTGTTTTAAATTTCAGCCAAATCGGGCTAGTGGTTCAAAAGTTATTAGCAAAACCGTAAATTTCAGATTAGTTTCACCTTAAATTTACGTGTAGAAAACCCGTTAAACATGTTTTAAAAACATTTGTAAGTCAGAAAAATATTTAAAAAGGTATTTTTGTCACACAAAAATATTTTTACACTAAAACAAAAATAAAAACAAAAAAAAACAAAAAAATACACTCAAAAAAAAGTTTACACTCAAAAAAAATTTTACACTCAAAAAAAAAATTGGTAAATTATTTTTTTTTTTTTTTCAAAAATTAATAAAAAAAGTTTTTTTACACTAAAACAAAAAAAAAAAAAAAAAAATACACTCAAAAAAATTTTACACTCAAAAAAAAAATTAGTAAATTTTTTTTTTTTTTTCAAAAATTAATAAAAAAAAGTTTTTTTACAGAAAATAAAATATTTCTAACCAAAAATGTTATTTTTTTCACGTTAGAAAATTTACTATCACTTAAATAGGGCATTGTGGAGGGTATTCATAGATTCGGCCAAGTCGAATTTAACTTTTCTACTTGTTTTAAATTAAGTTAAATATTCTTTTCATTTATGGCGAATTGATTGCATTTAAGATAAAAAGGGTTTATTAAACATTTTTGTTTTACTTAAACCGATAGATGGACAGACGGACGGACATCGCTAAATCGACTCAAAAAGTAATTTTGAGTCGATCGGTATGCTTGAAGGTAGGTCTAGGACCAATATTTCGGGTAGTTACAAACATCAGCACAAACTCATTATACCCTGTACCACAGAGTGGTGTAGGGTACAAATATACTTGGAAGAAGTATTAATATCTTTGGAGCCCTCGCATCCCCTTCTTTTCTTAAATTAAGTTCAACATGCTTTAAAATTGGTAAAAAAAAATTTCAGTATACCCGAAATATTGGTCCTAGACCTACCTTCAAATATACCGATCGACTCCGAATTACTTTTTGAGTCGATTTAGCGATATCCGTCCGTCTGTCTGTCCATCTATCGGTTTAAACCGTATTATAATAGATATCGCTTTGAAATTTAACAGGTTATCAAATTTTATATACACGAATCATCATTCCAAATTTTCAAAGGTATCGGGTCAGTCCTTCTCGTAGTCCCCATACAAACCACCCTCCCGATATTCAAATAATTCCCTCAAAATTCATAAAAGTGGAAATATTTGATAAACATTTTATTTTTAGGTGGTAAACGTGTGCTTTAATAACCTAATCACATCGGAATATAATTGGACCATTTTAGGACTCTATCCCCCATATAAAAATTTCGACCGATATTCAGTCAAATCGGTCTATTGGCAAAAAAATAAACCAATTCCATTAAAATTTGATCTGTGTGTGTTTTCTGCACTAAATAAATATCTTACAAAATATAGATCCAATCGGTCCATGTTTGGACTAAGGACCCATTTTTCGGAAAACACTGGTATATATGGTCGGTCTTGACCGACTATCACTTTCTTACTTGTTTTTTTTTTTAATTTTAACATTTTTTTAGTTAATGTATGTACATTTTTTTATTGAAATTTTTAATAAAAAAATCTGTAAATTTATAATTTTTATTTGTAATTTTTGATTAAAAGAAAAGACTTGATTTTTACGTTACTTTGTCTTAAATACATAAAACATTTTCTTGAGTGTAGCAGCCTGAATATGAAGGTGTCTGATGGCAATTAGTGTTTGGGCAATTTTTATTTGTAATTTTTGATTTAAAGAGAAGACTTGTATTTTACAAAACTTTATCTCGTAAAACTACAAGAAATTTTTTGAGTGTAGGTGCCTGTACATTAGGGTGGGTCGATGAAATGCATATTTGCGAATCTCGGTTACTAATAGCAAAAACTCGACGAGCATTTTCGAGCTGATAACGGCAAAAATCATGAAAAAATTTTAGGAGGGTACTTTTAGGCCTCTACAAGCGGTTTTAGTTCGCGGTTTTCGGAAAAAAAATATTTTTTTTAATTTTTTAAAAATATTTTAAAAATTAAGTAAAATAATGCTTATTACGAAACAAGTTCCAAAAAAAATTTATTTCGCCAATTTTAGCCCGTGGATGCATTTTTATACCCACGAAAGTTCGATTTATATATAAAAAAAAAATATTTTTTTATTCATAATAGCACTCAAATGGTGAATAATGCCGATTTTAGAACATGAATGATAAAAATTAAAAAATTGCAGGTATTTATAGCAATCCACAAGTGCAAAAAATTCGCAAATTCAAAAAAAAATTAAAATGGGTATCAAAATTTTGGTAAAATAAAGCGTTTTAAGAAAATGATAAAAAAACAAAACAAATTGGCGGCTATTTATAACAATTCGCAAGTGCAAAAAATTCGCAAGTACCAAAAAAAAAATTAAAAAAAGGAAAAATGGGTATCAAATTTTTGGTAAAATAAAGCGTTTTCAAAAACCCATTTTTCCAATTTTTAATTTTTTTGGTACTTGCGAATTTTTTGCACTTGCGGATTGTTAAAAATAGCCGCCAATTTGTTTTGTTTTTTTATCATTTTCTTAAACGCTTTATTTTACCAAAATTTTGATACCCACTTTTAATTTTTTTTTTGAATTTGCGAATTTTTTGCACTTGTGGATTGCTATAAATACCCTCAATTTTTTAATTTTTATCATTCATGTTCTTAAATCGGCCTTATGCACCATTTGAGTGCTATTATGAAATAAAAAATATTTATTTTTTCTATATATAAATCGAACTTTTCTGGGTATAAAAATGCATCCACGGTCTAAAATTGGCGAGATAAATTTTTTTTGGATATTGTTTCGTAACAAGCATTATTTTACTTAATTTTTAAAATATTTTTAAAAAATTAAAAAAAATATTTTTTTTCCAAAAACCGCGAACTAAAACCGCTTGTAGAGGCCTAAAAGTACCCTCCTAAAATTTTTTCATGATTTTTCCCGTTATCAGCTCGAAAATGCGCGTCGAGTTTTTGCTATTAGTAACCGAGATTCGCAAATATGCATTTCATCGACCCACCCTACTGTACATAAAGGTTGCTGGTGGCAATTAGTGTTTGGGCAATTAAAGTTCACATTTAATGATAAACTGATATTCTATTACTTACCATTAAGTTTGCCATTTTATGTTTGCCAAATGTCAGTTTAATTGCGATAATAGATGTGATTAAAAAACTCAGGAAGAACAAGTAAGAAAATTATAGTCGGTCAAGACCGACCATATAATACCCTACACCACAGTTTCCCGGAAAATTGGTACCGGAAAATGGGTCCCATGGACCGATTAGATCTATATTTTGTCAAACCTTTAATTAATGTAAAAAACACTCACAAATCAAATTTGAGAGAAAAAGGCTTTTATTTGTTGGCAATAAACCGCTTTAACTGAATATCGGTCCAAATTTTCACAAGGGGCCTAAGTCCAAAACTGGTTCGATAATTATCAGATTTGATAAGGTTATTTAAGTACGCGTTTAACATACCCAAACAAAATTGTAGGTATTCAAAAATGTTGGTATGGATACTTTTATACTTTGTAATTTTAAGTTTTTTTTATTTATCGAACATTTATTGATTTTCTATATTTTTAGTTTTCAAATTTTGTATTAAATTTTTCATTCCCATTTTCAATTCTAAAAATAAACATCAATTGTTTTTGTACAATTTTATAAAAATAAAAATAAAAAAAAAAAAAAAAAAAAAAAAAAAAAAATTACAGAGTATAAAATTATCCATACCAACATTTTTGAATACCTTCAAAATTTTAATTAAATATTTTCTATTTTCATGAAATTTGAGAGATTTATGTGAAATTCGGAAAGGTGGTTTGTATGGGGGCTAAAAGAAGAACTGGTCCGATTACTTTAAATCTCGGAATGGTGATTTGTGACGACAAAACCCGTTTACCTGCCAAATTTCGAAAAGATACCTATTATAATACGGTTATTAGAGTCATTTGAGCCAAAACTAAAAAAAAAAAAACTAAAAAGGACCTTTGTATGGGGCTAGGTCTAAATATGGACCGATTTTTTCCAATAGGCTTCGTCCTTGAGCCAAGAGAGGCTTAAGTTTCAAATTTCAAGTCAATTGATAAAAAATTGGACGGACGGACGGACATCGCTAAATCGACTCAAAAAGTGATTCTGAGTCGATCGGTATACTTAAAGGTGGGTCTAGGACCAATATTTCGGGAAGTTACAAACATCAGCACAAACTCATTATACCCTGTACCACAGTGTGGTGTAGGGTATAAAAATACGGAGGGGGATGGGATTTGGGGGGATGACAAAGTACTTTATATGGTCGCTTATGTGCTGGGAAAGCATCCACGATATTAAAGCGCATTAAAACCAAATAATAAAGTACTATCAAAGCACTTTTCAAGCAAAAAGAGGACATATTTAAATTTTCTAAGTCACGAAGACACATTTTTTTTAAATTTGAAGTAATTAAAAAAAAATTTAAGTATTTTTTTACAAATTTTTGGAGCAAAAAAAATATTAAAAATGCTTTTTGGTGAAAAAAAAATTTAAACATTTTTAGAAGTTTAAAAAAAAAAATGTTCTACCTCCCCCGGACTTAGATTTTGCGTTTAAAAAAAAAAAAATTTAAAAATGCATAAGATAAACTTTTTTAAATATTTTGAGTTTTAAATCCCGGATACAATGTTTTTGCGTATTGGAGTATAAAAAACATTAAAAATGCTTTTAGTAAAGTCCCGAAAAAACACTGTGATGTGAAAAGTCACTATTGAACCGGCAATGATTGTGTTTCTAAAGGACAGGTCCAGTTACATGTCACAAGTGATGTATCCGGGATTAAGACATTTCCTCATAAAAGTGACAGTTGTTTTTATATAAGAGGTATCAAGTTTGTGATAGGTCATTTGTAGTGGTGAGATTTTCATGCAATAAAAGATCGAAAATATCCCAGCAAAAACATGGTAATGAGTTGTGAAAAGTAATCATTACCAAGTACATTATTTATAATGAGTACCCATTACCATTAACATTATTTTAAGCCCAAAAGTAACTAATTCTCAGTAATATGTTATAAAAGCACCTCTAAAGCCTAGTTCAGACTATAATTCTGAGTAGTAAGAAAATACGTATCTGAAATAATACGAAATTTTGTCCGCTTGTCAAAAAATCTTTTAGAAAATCCTTTGTATATTTACACTATCATATCTTAAATATTATCCAAACAAATACAACCCTGATCTTATCAAAGGCGTATACGTTTTCTCATTTTTAGAGAAATTTCTAAAAATGAGAATACGTATCCGCTTGTCATTTTTTAATCCGTATTTCTCTTAATTTTATACCGATTTGTGTTTACACCATATTATTTCATAGATTTTACACAAAATTTTGACAGGTGTTATTACAAATATTATAGTCTGAAGCCACCTTAGGTAAGAATATCTTCTTGCACTTGCAGTTTTTAACCTTTACAATTCAATTAACTTAAAAAGTGCTTAAAAACTTAATAAAAATTACGCAATTTTTAAGTTTTAGTAAAAACAAGTTAAATTTTAAAAGTTTTAATTAACTAATTATTTTACTTCTTATTGGTAATGGGTTTTTACTCCTTATTTGTAATCCGAGGCAGTAACTACTTATTTATCTCCATACTCTTCACTAGTTATTTTTGTCTCACGCCCTTGTTAAAATAATTAGTGTTTCATTCAATAAGTAACTACTGATTAACATCTGTTTCGGATTACAAAACCCATTACTAGTAATGCCAATTTTTGCTGGGATGCGCTTAAAATATGCACTAAAAATAATATGTGGGCAAATCCACCTCAAACCACACAGCATTCGGATTTGTCACCTTCGATTTAAATAAAATTTGACAAATATATTGCAAATGGATAGTGTTCCTAAAATCATTACTTTTCTGGCTCCAAAACATTTCGGTTTTTGAAATATGGCGTCTTGAAAATTGGCAAAAACGTCAAATTTTCAATAAGGTTCACATACAAAGTCACCCATAACTTTAAAACTATAAAACCCACAATTACCAAAAAGGTATCATTTGAAAGCTGAAAGGATTACCTTATAAGTGGCATGCACAATTTTTTCTTGTAACGAAAGGTCAAAGGTCATATTTCAAGGTCTAATGTTCAAAGACCTATATCTCAAAATCCGATATTTTTAAAATTCTCAAAAAAATATATGATAGCAATCAAGTCTTT
Source organism: Pegoplata infirma (assembly GCA_963921195.1). NCBI lineage: Eukaryota > Metazoa > Arthropoda > Insecta > Diptera > Anthomyiidae > Pegoplata > Pegoplata infirma. The sequence continues at coordinate 179,864,044 of OY992538.1, read as the reverse complement.
CCCTACATTTGTATCAAAATTTTAGGGTGGACACTAAAGGTGTCCTAACGACTAAGGTAATTTTTCAAAATCACTTTTTAATACGTGGTAGGGTCCTAAATTGTAGTTTTGTATCTAAAAATGAGTGAGCCAAAATTTGGAGACAATCGGATAAAAATAACTCGTGCCGAAAATGGATTGAAGTTTTGGGACACTCTTATCTGATGAAAAAACACATTTTTTCTAGTTTTTTGAAGAATATTGGTATATGCTATTTTTTGTTAATTTTTTTGTTAAGTAATATGAAAATGGTAATAAATTACCTTTCCAAAAAGCTTAAAGAAATTCAAATCGGATGAAAAATAAGCATTTTACGCATACATGCCCCAGACCATTGCATGGTTTTTAAGGCCAAAATTTTAAAATTTTCAAAATTTTTAGGCAAAAAAATAAAAAAAATTAAATTTTACTTTATAATTATATTAAATACATGTTATAGATAAAAACTAACAGATATGGTAGTCTAACTTTTTTTTTCATTTGGCGTGGGTGGTGATATAATTTCCGCGGATTCCAAAGAAAATGAGTTTTTCTAAAATAATTTAGCAAATATGGGAAACAATTTTCTGTATTGTATTATACGAAGTGAAATACATAAATTCTGTACATTTTTTGAGAATTCGGGCATCTTTAACCCCTTTTTGTCGAGGTGAAATGACAAATTTGAGACGTTATACATTTCTATAATACAAAATATCTGCATATATCTGATTTCTCAAAAGTTACAGAATTTACGTTTTACACTTCGATCCGCACAATAGAGCACAAATTTTCAAAAATTTGCTTAATTATTGTAGAAAAACGCATTTTATTTGGAATCCGCGGAAATTTTATCACTACCCGCGCCAAATAAAAAAAAAGCTTGACTACCATATCTGCTATTTTTAATCTTAAACATGTTTTCAATTTGATCATAAAGTAAAATTAAATTTTTACTATTGTTTTGCCTAAAAATTTTGAAAATTTTGAAATTCTGGCTCTAAAAACCATACAATGGTCTGGGGCATGTATGCGTAAAATGCTTATTTTTCATCCGATTTTAATTTTGTTAGTCGTTTTGAAAAGGTAATTTAGTACCATTTTCATATTATTTCACAAAAAATTTAACAAAAAATATCAAAAACCAATGTTTTTCCAAAAACTAGAAAAAACGAGTTTTTCGTTCCTATAAGAATGTCCCAAAACTTCAATCCATTTTCGGCACGAGTTATTTTTAGCCGATTGTCCCCAAATTTTGGCTCACTCATTTTTAGATACTAAAGAACAATATAGGACCCTACCAGGTATAAAAAGGTGATTTTCGTTTTTAAGGACACCTCTAGTGGACACTCATATGGTTCCAAAGTTACAGAGGAAAACGTGCTTGAAGTCAAGATTTTCTCTACGAGTTCATATGCAAAAGCTTACACACACGAAGCAGCATAACATGCTAGCATGCTGCTAGCAGTAAACGAACAATGGGACGGACCTAAAAACTGAACCCATTATTTATTAATATTTCGACCTCCTGAATTTGATTTCACTATCAAAACTGAATTCTATCGTAGGGTTTTCTTGTTTTCTTACAAGGAAAATCTTCAAAGTGAACATACGTAATTTCTTTGAAATTTATGCCCATGAAAGACAACAAATATCTAACATCGAGCTGTCTGAGCTTATTGGTCTTAATTTAGTTTTAAAGGGTTAAACGGGAGCAAAAATTACAGATTTTTAGTAATTTTAACTTTTAGGTACATGATGCCACTTATATCAGATCCGTTTTATTTGAAAAAACAAATTTTGGCGTCTGTTTGAGACATTTTATTTGTTGCATAATTGTTTTTGTTAAAAATGTATAGTTTTTGTTATAGTTTTTGTAAAACAAATTCATTATTGGTACTATTTTCTATTTAAATTAAGCAATCACATGAATTTTTTATTGGCAGTTTTTCTTACAGGTCGGGTTTTATCCGAATTAAAAAAAAAAAAAAATCTTTATTAGTGTGTCCAAAATAAAATAAGGCAAAAATTCAAAGAAGTTCAAAACATTAGTGTTTCCATTTCTAAACCATTTTTATGCTTGATTATATTCTTTTTTATGAGCTTTATTCCGCTTTGAACATACGGTTCCCCCACCCCATTCCTATTTCCCTACTATGGAAGAATATAGGTTTCGAATGAAACCAATCTGTTATATATGGCATCAATATAAAGTACCTAAACTTTAAAATAACTGAAAATGGGTAATTTTTAACCCCGTTTAACCTGAATTTAGGCTCAGACTGGTTGATTTTAGATTTATTTTTTCTAGCTTGTGTATAAATTTTAAAGAAATCACGTATGTTCACTTTCGAGGACTTTCCTTGTAAAAGAACAAGAAAACACCTACAATATAACTCAAAATACATAAAAAGTTTTAAGCCTTGTTCTAGGCCCGCACCTTTGTTTACGACTATGTATATTGTTTTGTTTGTGCAATATTTTTTATATGAACTCGTAGAAAAAACCTTGCCTTCGAGCACGTTTTCTTCTGTAACTTTGGAACCATATGAGTGTCCACCCTGAAATTTTGATGCAAATGTAGGGAAAGACTTGATTGTTATCATATATTTTTTTGAGAATTTAAAAAATATCGGATTTTGAGATATAGGTCTTTGAACATTAGACATAGAAATATGACCTTTGACTTTTCATTAGAAGAAAAAATTGTGCATGTCACGTTTAAGGTAATCCTTTCAGCTTTCAAATGGTACCTATTTGGTAATTGTGGGTTTTATAGTTTTAAAGTTATGGGTACCTTTTTATGAGCACCTCATTGAAAATTTTACGTTTTTGCCAATTTTCAAGACGCCATATTTCGAAAACTAAAATTTTTTGGAGCCTGTAAGGTAATCATTTTATGAAAACAACGCATGTGAAATATTTTTTGCGAATTTCATTAAAATCGGAGGTGACAAATCCGAAAATCACAGTTTTCTGTGCGGTTTGACATGGAATCACCCATGTATGCAATAAAAATCTGGTTTTAATATGAAAAACTTCTTAAAAAGCAAAAAACAAAACTACGTCGGGTTTAAATAGCAACATTTAAAACTTTATGTAACCAAGATATTTTTAAAAATAAAGACAATCTATAAAAAAATTAAAAAAAATAATTTTTCTAATTTTTAAAATAAATTTTTAAAATTTCAAATAGTTTTTGAAACAAATAAATTTCAATTTGTGTGTTTGTTAATTTATGCCAAAATATGCACTTAAAAGTTGGAAATTTGCACAACATATACATTTAAAACCAAAATATGCAAAAATATGCATTTTCATCAAAATATGCTAAAATATGCAAAACCAAATCGATGCCATTTTAAAGCAAATTTCTTGATTCTGAAAGATAATTGGTCGATATCGTTTTTAGACTATAGAGAAAAAACATGCATTTGCATGGAAATCACATCCCTAGTGACATGTCACGTGACCGTTAAATTTTCTGCAGGCAAAAGAAACATATTTCACTTGTTAAAAAAATTATTAATGTTAAATTTCAAATTTATATTGTAAACGGCTATAAATAAGAAAACATTTTTTCAAATTGAACAGTTCATGCGAATTATGACGAATAGACCATTTGTATAATTCTACAAATAACGATAAAAACGCAGGAAACGGCTAAAAACTAATATTTTTTTGAGCTTTTTTGCATTAACGGATTAATGCATTATGCAAAAATGTTGAAAAAAATATTAGTTTTTAACCGTTTCCTGCGTTTTTATCGTCATTTGTAAAATTCGTCCTGTTCAATTGTAAATTAATACTACTTTATACACAAAAAATTAAGTGCTTTGCCAGTACTATTTTTTTGTACCGTAGGCAATTTCTGCCTAGGTAGTTACTGCAAATCTAAACGGTAAATGTAACTGCAAATCTAAATGTAAAAGTAGTTGTACGTTACACCGTCCGACAGAAATAGAAAAAAAATCGTTAAAGACGAACCTGATAATATGAGTTTGGAACTAGAAACTAAATATACGGTGGCTCGCAGCTTATTTCGTGTGAAAGATATTATTAGCAATCCATTCAAGACAGAGTTAAACAATAGTAAGTATTTTTGTAAAAAGTCCTGTGTATATAATTAATCAAGCTTTAAATTAAGCTTAATGGCGTTCAAGCTTTAATTAAAGCTTAATGGCGTTCAGATTATGTAAATATTAAATGTGCAACGAGGTTCGAAATGCAAATTGAAATTATTGAAAGACCTATTTAAGAAAATTTCTTAAAAATATTTCTAGGTCGATTTTATCCAAGCTCAAACATTAAAAATTTAAAAAATAGTCAAGTAGTTTTTATTCATTTATTAAACAATCTTTCCAAAGACCCTAACAAAAACCAAAACTTTTAAAACACAGTAGAAGAAATCCGATTTTTTTTACCTCCAATTCTTTTGACCACCAATTTTTGGTAAACAAAGAAAAGATTTAATTGTTTAATAATTTTAGTACACCTAAGTGTATAATAATGAAATATAAAAATAATTGAAAATTTTCTTTGTTTACAAAAAATTGGTGGTCAAGGAAATTCGGATATCTTCGACTGCATTTTAAAAATTTTGGTTTTTGTTTGGGCTATTGGAAAAATTATTTGATAAATGAGTAAATACTATTGGACTATTTTTTAAATTTTTAATGTTTGAGCTCTGAAAAAATCGACCAAAAAGGATTTTCTAAAAAACGTCTTTAAATAATTTCAATTTCCATTTTAACCCTCGTAGCACGTGTAATATTTACTCAATCTGGACGCCATTAAGCTTAAATTAAAGCTCGATAAACTACCTACACAGCACTTTTAACAAAAATACTCGTTTAATAATAATTAGGTGTTTTATTGGAACATTTTTCTTAAATGGATTGCTAACTGATATCTAACACACGAAATTAGCTGCTAGTCACTGTAGCAGTTTTACAGTTTCTCATTTCGTGATCCTGTTTCTTTTTAAAAGGACTACAAATTTTAGAGGATTACATTTTTGTAAAATATTTTTTAAATATTTGTCTCACCCTAGGACGCAACTAGTGATTGCAAATGAAAGTGGAGGACCTCCGCTAATTTTCCAACTTTATTGTTGGAAAATCAGTAGTATCAGTAATGTCCTTCCAAAAAGTTATCCTTAAATATAATTTAAAATTTTAAACAATTTATTTTGAAAAAGTTTTGAAGGGACGTTACTTATTCACATCGATTTTCCTGATATGGAAAGTTAAAAAAAATTGAAAAATTAGCGAAGATTCTCCTCTTTGATTTACCATCAATAGTGTCATTATAAGACAAGTAGAAATATTACAAACTTAGAAGTCATTTTAAAAGAAAACAGAATCGCGAAATGAAAAACTGTAAATGCAGTTTTATTCTATTTGATCTCTACATTTGGACGTATATCATCCCGTTCATGTTAAATATTGGCTGTAGGATGGTGTTATACTACCAAATTCCTTCGAATGCAATGACTTTTATAACATATTATTTTTATACCCTCCACTCTAGTGATAGAGGGTATATATAAGTTTGTCATTCCGTTTGTAACACATCGAAATATTGGTCTAGGACCCCATAAAGTATATATATTCATGATCCTCGATCGATTTTAAGTCGATCTAGCGATGTCCGTCCGTCCGTCCGTCCGTCCGTCCGTCTGTCTGTCTGTCTGTCCGTCCGTAGAAAACACGCTAACTTTTGAAAGGCTTTACAGAGGCTACTGAAGTTTGGCATATATGTTTGTCATTCGGCTGGTCAGGTTGGTATTGCATTTCAGCCAAATCGGTCTAGTGGTTCAAAAGTTATGAGTAAAAAGGTAAGTGTACCTCAAAATTTTTTGGGTATTTCACACAACAAAAATGGTATAACTTGACATCTGTTCAATGAATATGAACGAAACTTGGTATATGTTGTTATTTTGTCATTTCTAACCCACACACAAAATGTGGGCGGAAGTGGACAATGGGGCGTGGCGCCTGTAGTGTTGCCCAAAACTTTTAAAATGCTTTATCTCAAGTAATAGTAAATATATTTGAGCAAAATTTAATATTGGTACATATTTTATTGTTCTCTACGTTTTTCTGATCATTTTGGTATTAAATATGGCCAAATCGGTCAAGGAGTTAAGAAGTTATATGAGTTTTAATAAATTCCACGTGGTTTATTTTGTTATTTAATTGCATTTGTATTATCGTTGTTATTGTAGTGTAGTAAAAAAAAAAAAACCCGCTATTTTTTTTTTGTTTTTGTATGTCAATATATTGAGGTGAGTTTCAATATAAACAACGCCATTTTATTGTTGATGTTGTTGCAGTTTTTGTCATACAGTAAAGATGATGATGGTTGTTGTTATTTTAATTTATAACTAAAAATGCGTTACCAAATGTTTGTTTGTTTACACGTGGTTTCTTTTTCTTTTATATGGTTGTGATTGTTTATGCTGAAATTTCGAACGCGGCAACAAAAACATTTGTACAAAAAGAAGCATACAAATTATTTGTGTTTATTTTAAAATTGTGAATGTAAAAAGTTAATTAAAGTTATTTTGTGCAAATTATTAACGAAAAGTGCGCCCACGATATGTAAAGAAAAATTGGTGGCAAATGCTTGACGTTTAGTAAAATGGCAAATTTGCCAAATACCCAACTAAAAAAGGCAAATTTAATCGTCACTGTGAAAACCCTAATTATTTTTATTCTATGTATGCCTTGGTTAATATTGTGGAGGGTATTCATAGATTCGGCCAAGTCGAATTTAAATTTTCTACTTGTTTTTATTTAACTATTTATAAGAAAACCAGGGACATAACGGTTATAATTTATATTTAAAAAAATTACTAACTTTTAAATACTTTAAAATTTTTATATTTCAACAAAAACCAAACAGTTTGCTAACGATTTTTATTTTAAAATTTAAAATATTCAATCAATATTTTGATTTTTATTATTTGAAATATAATAACGGTTATTTTATAACCAAATATAAAAATCAAAATAAATAACAAAAAAAAACAAACAAATTTATTTGACTTTCAAATAAATAAAATAAAATTTTAACAAAATTGAAAATACCTACATACATATGTATGTGAAGCGAAATTTTTTTAACAAGAAGACATTTTGAAGCATCCGCAAATAGTCTTTAAGAAAATTGTCGATGGCCATTAAAGAGTGGATTGTGTAATAACATTTTGAGTACATAAATGTTTAAGACAAACAGCGCGCAAAGAAATTTAGTTTTTTTATCACAATTCGTATGATTTGTTTTCTTAAATTTGCTAAAAGTTTCGCGTAATTATGGACAAAATATTTTAATAATTCTAAAATCGGGATTTGGTCCACAGTTGTTGCTTTCTGTAATAAATTCTTGTTGGACTAAAATTTTTAAAATGTTGTGTAGAAAATGGCAAAATATTTTATGATCCTAAAACAGCGATTTTAATCATATTTTTCCCTAAATCAGCATTATAATTTTGCCCATAATGCTGATTTAGGCCATCGTTAATTTTCTCAATGATTATTTCCGGATGCTTCGTTTTTTAATGCCCATTAATATGATATGTCTTGGAAATATGAATAGAATTCTTGTATAGATTACAAAAAAAAAAAATAATAATTTAAGAATCCTGAAACATGCGATTTTGGTCCAAAGATTCTAATCAGAATTTTGGACCAAGATTTGTATTTTTAATTTGCCACATTTTCCCTAAAATCAGCCTTTAATGGCCAACGACCGGAATGTCTTTTGATATAATAGGGTTTTTCAGATCTTGTAAAGATAATAATCAGCTCTTCAATTCATATGCACATAAGTATTAGGCATAGCAGACCTTGTAGAGATAATAATCAGCTCTTCAATTCATATGCACATATTAGTTTGTAAAATATATCTACAAAATTGATTGAATAAAATAAAAATCGAAATAAAAGTTATTTCTTGATTAAATAAACAAATCAAAAAATAACTTTTATTTTTAGGTTCAAAATAAAAATCCAAATATTAACCGAAAAGTTTGAATAAAAAAATAAAAATTAATTTTAAGAAATCTTTGCAATTTTTTGTTAATTTTTAACTAAAATGTGTCTTCATATATTTGCTGTTGAATAATTAACAAACTTTTTTAAATTTTTTTGGTCGATTTTTATGAAATCATAACGGTTATTTTTGGTCCCTGAAGAAAACTTTTTGTAGTTAACTTCAATTTCAAATATATTTTTTTTTATTATTTTGTTTTCAGCAGAATTCTCTTGAAATTGAAATAGAAACTTTAAAAATCCCTTAATGATTATTCATAATCCTTAAGGACTATTTGAAGATTTATAACTTAGTTTAACTTAATTTTATCCTTTACAAATAAACAGCTTAAGTTCTCGTAAATACTTGTTTGAAAACTTTTTTTTTATCTTTTTTTATCAGTGAAAAAGAAAACCAACAAAAAAAAAATACAAGAAACCCCAAAAAGTTTTTCCTTAAAGAAAATTATACCAACAATTAACACTTGCCTTAAAAAAGTAAAGTGTTTACAAGAAAATATGAGTTTAAGACTTTGAGACTACAAGGAATTTTAAATCAACTCAAAAATATTTTTTCTAGGCAAGGAATGTTTATAAATATGACCACATATGAGGCATTCCACACCAAATGTCCCGCTACAGAAAAACATGTGTCCCGTAAATTTCTGAATAGGTTGTTTGGATAGCCCTATATGAAACTAAGAAAATTGCGTTTTTGGTTTTTCAAATTTTCAAAAACTGGGCTTAGAAGGCGTGGTCAAATATTGGAAAAATGGTAAAATTTTTGGCAAGTTGCCTTGATTAAATATTTATCACATTGAAACGGAATGCACCACAATGTCAAAAATTGACATTCTTATATAGTTTTGTATGGGCTATCGATTAAATTTTTTTTTTTTTGAAAATTTTCAGCACCCGTTCTGAAGTTTTCCATTTTTTAAAAAAGTCAATTTATTAAAAATCCGGCCACTTTTTTTTTTTTCTTTTTTAATTTTTTTTTTTTAAGTTTAGATTTTTAACCATCCACACAAAAAAATTCAGAAACAAGTTCGTCGTTTTTTTCGAGATACCACATTTGAATTTTAAATTTCATAACAATTTTGTAATTTGCTTGTATTTCTTCGTTTTTTCGTTGCGAATGAGTAATATTTCTGCAATTAATAATACTCATTCGCAACGTTATAACAAGAAAATACAAGCAAATTACAAATTGTTATGAAATTTAAAGTTCAAATGCGATTTTCTCGAAAAAAAAGAAGAACGTGTTTCTGTATTTTTTTGTGTGGATGGACAAACATGTTAACTTTAAAAAAAAAATTAAAAAAGAAAAAAAAAGTGGCATGTTTTTTAATAAATTGACATTTTTAAAAAAATGGAAAATTTCAGAACGGGTTCTGAAAATTTTCAGAAAAAAAATTTAATCGATAGCCCATACAAAACTATATAAGAACGTAAATTTTTGAGATTGTGGTGCATTCCGTTTTAATGTGATAAATATTTAATCAAGGCAACTCCCCACAAATTTGACCATTTTTCCAATATTTGACTACGCCTCCTAAGCCCAGTTTTTGAAAAATTGAAAAACCAAAAACGCAATTTTCTAAGTTCCATATAGGGCTATCCTTTTTAAAGCATAGTAAATTTTCTAACGTGAAAAAATTAACAATTTTGATTAGAAATATTTTAGTTTGAGTAAAAAACTTTTTTTTTTGTAATTTTTGTAAAAAAGAAATATTACTATTTTTTTTTAAGTGTAAAATTTTTTTCGAGCGTAAATTTTTTTAGTGTAAAAATATTTTTGAGTTACAAAAATACTTTGTAAAGTAACTTTGTGCCTTACCAATGTTTTTAAAACTTGCTTTTTTAAAGCTCGGTTTTTTAACACGCGAATTCAAGGTGAAACCAATCTGAAATTCACGGTTTTGCTAATAACTTTTAAACCACTGAACCGATTTGGCTGAAATTCAATACGAGCTAGACCAGAGGAACGACAAATATATATGCTGAGCCTTAGAAAACTCCGAATTGTCTTTCGAAAGTTAGCGTGTTTTTATCTCGTAAATTTGCGAAAAACCCTTGCCGAAATTCACTCTTTTGCTTATAACTTTTGAACCACTTAACCGATTTTGCTGGATTGCAATACCAACCTGACCAGGTAAATGCACAACATATATGCCTGTATAAAGTCTTTCAAAAGTTAGAGTGTTTTCAACAGGCAGACAGACAGACGGACGGACATCGCTAGATCGTCTTAAAATCGTTCGAGGATCATGAATGTATATGGGGCATTCCATGTCAAATCGGACACTTTGAAAAATGTTTTTTTTAGATTTTCCCAATTTGTTTACAGTTTTTAGTACCCTTCGAAAACTCCTTCGTGGAAAATTTTCAGATTTTTTTGATGAGTCGTTCAAAAGATATCGAATTTTTAAAAATTGGTAGTTTGTTCCTTTACTCAAACTTCTTTTACTCATAACTTCTTCAATAATGATCCAAATTTCAATTTTTTTTTTTCAAAAATTTTGTTTTTTTTGCGTACTTTTAAAAGCGTTCTTAAAAGCGCTCTAGTATGCGATTTTTGAGTTTAAAAATTTAAATCCCATTTTTGAAAATGTTTGTACTCTTCGATTTTTTTTTAAATTTTTTTGTGTTAAACTTCTATCGATTCTATCGTGGGCTAACGATTATTACTATTTTTTTTAAATTTTTTGAAAAAAAATTATTGTAATTTTCCAATCTTAAAATTATTTCTACTGCTCCAATGGTGCGTCATAGAGGGGTCGTAAATAAGGCCGACCCCTATTAATTTTTACGTCTTAACATTTTTTGGAACAAACTAATATCCTATCTCCAATTTCTAAGGGGGCTCCCACACAAAACAACATTTTTTAAAATTTGCTCCAACCGCTCTAACTGCCCTAATAGTGCCCTTAGAGCAACAAAATGTATGACCGACCCACAATATTTTTTTATTCCAAACATTTTCTCTGAACACACCTACCCTCTATCTCTAATTGTTAAGGCGATCCCCATACAATTTTTTTTATTTTGTAAATTTGTTTTATTTAATCAGCTTCTACCGGTCCAATGGTGCGTCCGAGAGGGGTCATTAGTGAGACCGACCCCCATTTATTTTTACCCTACAACATTTTTTTAAAACATACCTACGCCCTATCTCACTTCCCTAAGTAGGCTCCCATACAAATAACAGTTGGAGCAAATTTTATAAAAATGTAATTTTGTATGGGAGCCTACTTAAGGAGTGGAGATAGGGCGTAGGTATGTTTTAAGAAAATGTTGTAGGGTAAAAATAAATGGGGGTTGGTCTCACACTTGGGATGTTTTTTAAAAGTACGTAAAAAAACAAAAATTTTGAAAAAAAAAAATTTGAAATTTGGACCATTATTGAAGAAGTTATGAGTAAAAGAAGTTTAAGTAAAGGTACAAACTACCAATTTTTAAAAATTCGATATCTTTCGAACGGCTCATCAAAAAAATCTAAAAATTTACCACGAAGGAGTTTTCGAAGGGAACTAAAAACTGTAAACAAATTGGGAAAATCTAAAAAAAATTTTTTTCAAAGTGTCCGATTTGACATGGAATGCCCCATATACTTTATAAGGTCCTAGACCAATATTTTGAGGTGTTACAAACGGAATGACAAACTTATAAATGCCCTCTATCACTAGAGTGTAGGGTATAAAAATGTTGCTTTAAAAAAAAATAATTTCGTTCCCTGTTCCATTCCATTCCATTTCACTTTCTATTCTATTATTACTGTTCCATTTCATTATTGTTTCATTCCATTTCGTTTCATGTAAGTTTCATTCATTACATTAGTAATGAATTACTAATTTTTTTTCTAACGCTAGTAAGCTGACCTTTAGCAAATTTTTAGTTGAGATTAGCATGTTAGCAAAAATATCTTGTAAACTTCATTTAGCGCATTAGCAATTGTAATCAAAATGTGAACTATTTTTTTTGCTAAATTTAAAATTGAGTTGACTTAATTTTTACAAGCTTTTTTGCTAATATTAGCAAAAATAAATTGTAACTTTTTTTAAGAAAACTTGAAATGGCGGTATCTCGGAAACTAAGCCAGATGGAGGCCGGTCCTCTTCACATGTGTGGACCCTAAATGGTCCTAACTTTGGATCCAAAAAAGTTAGCATTCCCGAAAATTTTAAAATGCTCATATCTCGGTAAATATTGCCAAAAAAAAGTTCAAAGGCATTTTTGTAATTCTCAACACGTAAAACAAGACCACAAAAAACCAAAAGCTCTCCGAGTAATATTTTTGAAGTTATCGAGTTTGTTAATTCTCAAAACCCTAGTGGTCCCCTAAAATCAAGTATCTCAAAAACTAAGCAAGGTAGAGCGAAACGGACACAAATTTTGAATCAAAAACTATGACGATTTTTAAGAAACCCAACTAGGTCTAGACCATCGGGGTCTGAGACATATCGGGTCCGAACCCAATGGCCTCCTCATATGTGTATGAACTAAGTTGAAATAAAAAAAAGCAAAACATTTTTGCTGAATTTACCAAAAAAAATGTGGGTTCAATATCAGCAAATTTTCTTGTAGGTTTACAAACTTAATTCGGTTATGCCAACCGAAATATGGTTGTGACAGATAAAAGAAGGCTATAACAACTGCAAAAAGGCTGTAACAACCGAATTGCATTTGTAACAACTGAAATGTAGTTGCTGCAACCTCAAAAATTCGGTTGGAATAATTACGGTTGTAAAAACTTTTACTCATGCCTTACGGAAACTATAATTTTCAGTAATGATTTTTAAAATTTAAAGAAAATAGAAAATTCAATCACTTTTCCCATTGAACATTTTATATGTATTGTTTGTTATAAATTTAAACGCTTCAGTTACTTATTGCTCCTTTTTTCTGCTTTTCTTCATCTTAGTCAAATTACCCATCTTTTGTTGTCCCAACAAAAGATGTTTTTCTTTATTGTGCTGAATTAAAAGTGTTTGTTTTCTCTAACAAACTGATAGATTTCAATTTTCATTTTTGTATAAACCCCAAATTTGTTGAACCTTTTTTAAGGGATGACCCTTTTCTTTGTACTTTTATATTATTCATTTTGGAAAAAAAAAATCTATTTGTTGTTTTTTTAATTTCTCTTTTGATAATTTGATATTATTCAAAACACTTAAAAATTTTTATTTAAATAAATAACGTTTTTTTTTTTTTTTAAATTAAATAATGGTGTGGATATCTAGCAAATGTTAGTAAAGATTTTTATACATAGGAAAAATTATAAAAAATATGCAAAAAATCACTTCACAAAGACTCTATCTTTTTACTATTTACTTTATTTAAAAAAAAAAAAAAAATTCAGCCAAATATGAATAAATATGCATTTTCAGCAAAATATGCATAATGTTATTATATAAGTAACGATAACATATTTCTACAAGAACTTCCATGTCCTGCTCTTTAATCATTAAAAAAATCTAAAGAAATATGCAGTTTTCCCCAAATATGGAAAAGTATGCATTTGCAAAAAAATATGCACCAAGAAATCAATGCAAATTTGTACTCTATATTATTTTCCGGCATGTTTTTACCTCTCCTCCCTTGCCCAAATTCAAAATATTAAAAATATGCAGCAAGAAATCACTGTAAATTTATTAATTCGCAAGGATATGAAGATTATGTTATACTCAGGCCAAGAACAAAAAACGTGTTCTACATGAATTTTCTAGCCCTGCTCATCAATTATTAAGAAATATGCAGTTATAGCCAAATTTGTAATAATATGCATATTCTCAGCAACTGCGCAACAAGAAATTTACACCGTAAAACTTCCTTGAACTTCCTTACCCTGCTTATCATGGAAATATATTGCTGCCAGATAGCGAGAGTTGTCCCTATTAGGCAGAAAAAAAATAAATAAAAGAAAACAAATTTTGCACCTTTTCCTAAACTAATACAATTTTATCATTATATGAATTCATTTCTTAAAATCCACGCCCACAATAGGGGGCGGAAAAAAACGAAATTTCTAATCCTTCAAGTCCAAGTGCAGAGATTGGAACTTCTTCTGAAATAAATTAACAAAAACATAAAACAGCCTTAAATAATGTGAAATTTCTCAGAGGAAAGAATACGCATTTTTTGACCTCCAATTTGTTGGACCACCATTTTTTTTTTTTGTAAATAATGACTTTTCGGGTAGTTACCCGAAGTATTGGTCCTACCCCCACTTTTAAGTATACCCATCGACTCAGAATAACTTTTTAAGTCATTTTAGAGATGTCCGTCCGTCGGTCTGTCTGTCTGCTCGTCGGTCAATGTAAACGTAGTTAACACGATACAGGTCGTAATTTTCAATCGCTTTGGCTGAAAATTAAAACTTAAGCTTCGTTTAGCCTAAGGACGAAGCCTATTGAAATTGAACAAAATCGGTCCATGCTTAGACCTAGCCCCCAAACGAACGTCCCGTAAAAATTGGATAAAATGACTTTAATAACCGCATTAAAATCGGCATCCTTTCAAAATTTGGCAGGAAACGTATATTGGATTCATAAAATCATTCCAAAATTTTAAAGAAATCGGATCAGTTCTACATGTAGTCCCCATACAAACCACCCTCCCGATATTCTTATTAATCTCTCAAAATTCATTAAAATAGGAAATATTAAATTCAAATTTTGTTTATAGGTCGTTAACGTGTACTTTGGTAACCTAATAAAATCTGATATAAAAAATTTCGTCCGATATTTAGTAAAATCGGTCTAGTAGCAACAAATAGAAACCTATCTAACTCAAATTAGGTTTATGTATGTTTTCTGCACTTATTAAAGATCTTACAAAATATAGATGCAATTGGTCCATTTTTCGACTTGGAACCCATTTTCCGGAAAACACTGGTGTAGGGTATTATATGATCGGTATTGACCGACAATAATTTTCTTACTTGTTTTCTTTAACGTATACGGAAAGGAATGAAACTTACATGGAATGAAATTAAATGTAACAGAGAACGAAATGAAATAGAAAGAAATGTGATGGAACAAAGAACGACAAGGAATGCACTTTATAATATAGGCCCTCGATATATTATTGATAATTGCATTTTTTTCGGAAATTTATTTATTAAATTTAAATATTTTTAATTTATTTAAAAAGTGTATTTTTTTTGTAAAAAGTTAAAAAAACCGCCAGGTTTGATAGAATAAATCTAAAATCCGTCATCTTTAATTCTCCCCAATTTTTTTGTGTGTAGTTCAAAGCTACATCTTTCTGATAAATAAAAGAAAAGTTGCGTATTGTTCATTCCTTCTATGAGAAAAAAATATTTTTTGTTATGGCTATTTTTGACAAAAGTGCAGTTTATGTGGGACACTTTTATCAAAAAAATAGATTATTTTTTTTGTGCGATACTTTTTTGTCAAATTAAAAAAAAAATTATGGCCCACTGTAGTTTTCAATTTTTTCAATGGCGTTGAAATAAGTAAAACAAAATGAATTAAATAAACTTCTAAGACAAATAATATTTCCACATGTCTTCAGTAAAATTTGATGACGCTTGTTTTCTTAGAATATATTAACCCGCTATCTCCTATTTTTAGGGGTCATTTTAGTCCTTTTCTCAAATACCATCATTGCACATTAATAAAGCGTGCGTTTAAAGGGTTAAAATGTTCCAAAATAATTTTTAGCATTGCATTTCAATAGAGTTGTAGTCCCAAACTGATGGCTTTTAAAAAGCTACAGTAAAAATTTGAAGCAAAAAATATTTAAAGAATATTTTAACCCTTTAAACGCAGGTTTAATTAGATTTCAATAAGATAATTTAAAAAAGGGACTAAAATGACCCCTTAAAATGGGAGATAGAAGGTTAATATGTTCTAAGAAAAGAGCCGCTAATAAATTTTATTGAAGATATGTATAAACAATATTTAGCTCAGATGTAGATTTTATAAATTTTTTACGTCTAATTTACGCTGCTCTGGTAAAACACAATTTCAGAATATATGGTACTTTACAATTTTACATTTTTACCCATTGTGCTTATATCGCACGAATTTTTGACTTTTAGAAACTCTTAGTGAAATTTGATGCAAAACATTTTTGTAGAACATTTTAACGCACGTCATATTGACGTTCTATGACGATTAGGGTGGGGCGATTTGAACATCTTATTGGGCGCTTCGCGTTTCTGATTCTTGGGATTGTACTGAGCAAAAAAGTCAACTAGACCATACGTCTACGGTGAAAATCGAGCCTCCCGATTTTGACTTGAAGTTTTTTCTCAAACTTTATTTTTTTTGGAAATTTGCAAATTTTCTTGGGCTCATATTTTGTAAACTATTTGAAATTTTGACTTATTTTCAAAAGTAAAGTTGTAGCTATGGTCTCGGGCTACAATTTCTCTGAACATATTATTTAGAAAAAACTTCGTTTTCATGGTCAAAAAGTTGAAAATGTAGTAAATTCTCACCACTTTTTGTAATTTTTTTTTTGGATATTTTGGCCTATAACAGCCAAACAATTGAGATTTTCGATCCAATACTAACAAGGGAAGTCTCCCTAGTGTCACCCTCCGATCTTCATGAAATTTGGATATGTTGTTAAGAACGAAAATTAACTCGACACGTATTTTTTTTAGCGGCCCAAACTCATTTTTAGGGGATGTCGATTTGTATGAGGGGAAATTGACCTTTTTCAGTTTTTTACAATTTACGCCTATTTAAACAAAATCAATATAGGCATTAGAGTGGCACTTAAAAATTAAATTTTCGAATTTCAAAAAGCGCGGGTCGGAATATTGTGTAATTGCGTCTAAAAATGATTGTGTAAAAATTTCAGGAAAATCGAATAACTTTAACCCGTGCCGCTTTGAGGTCAAAGTTTCGGGTTTTTGGGGAAAAAAGACGATGATTTGAAAAAAAAAAATAAAAAAAGTTTTTATGAAATTAATTAAAATAAATTTTTTTTATTTAGCTTTTACTCAAAACTACTTGGAAAAAATTATGTCAACTTTGTATGACATCATTAACCCGTTAAAAATTTTAAGCTAAAAATTATCATGAATTTAGGGGGGTACTTCAAATGAGTATTTTCGATTTTTTAAAAATTTTATTAAACAAAATTTTTAAATTCAACATTTCTATACAAGTCACTTATAAAAAACATCCTAAAGATTAAATATTAAAAAAATTGGGGATATACACCGACTCAATTTGTTTTTGGAGCCGTTTGATTTTTGTGGATTTCAAGGAAATTAGAATTTTGTGTAAATTTTTTTTTATGAAAATCGATTTTCAAATAAACTGACCAAATTTAAATTTTTTGTTGCTTCTTTTGATCAAATTAATTCAGTTAAGAACTATTTACTTTATTAGACATCGTTAACCCAAATTGGCAGGGGACAAATGTGACCCAAGCAGCAAATTTAAACTTTGTTTCTAGAATTTTAAGAATTTTATTGTTTCAAAATCATTTTGGTGGTTTATTACATACTAATTTATAGTGTCCGACCGAATATTTGGCTTCGGCATTGGCCAAAGAGCAGCACTCGGCCAGTATTCGGCTTCGGCTACATTTTTGGCCAAATATGGCCTTATACCGAATAATTATATAAAACTTGTAAGAACGTGTTAAAAAATGTTTTTGTGGAAAAACCAAACACTAAAAAAAAGTCTTGCACTCAAAAAAAAATTTTTACTCAAAACAGGTTTCACACTCGAAAAAATGTGCACTCAAAAAAAATTATTTTTACAAAAATCATCGTATAAAATGCTCAACAAAACATTTTCACTGTGTGCGAAATAGGAATTATTCTGTATTAAGGGATTTATGATGTTACGTAAGTTGTCTGGTAAATATTGCGTCCACTGGATGAATTTTCCAAGCAGAGCACTACCGTCACAGGGCCAAAACTGCCTGCAGGAGCGTTCTAATGCTTTTGCGATGTACTAAAGATTTCTTAACTATTGTCTTGGCTACAATTTTTGTCTTAGTATTGGATCGAAAAAAGAAAATTTGCAAATTTCCAAAAGGGTTAATATGTTTTAAGAAAAGAACCGCCATCAAATTTCACTGAAGACATGTTGAAACTTTATTTAGCTTAAAAGTTGATTTAATTCATTTTGTTTTACTTATTCCAACGTCATTGAAACAAAAATCGACAACATAAAAAAAAACTTTAGCTATATTTTCAAAACTCTTTGGTGGTTTTGGGGAACTAATGGTATACTCTAATTTTTTTGGTGCCATTTAAGATATAAAATCTTTTTGCACAGTGTTGTTTACCACATTTAATTTTTTGTTTAAATTCAAATTTTACTAAAGTTTAAGATTTTTATACCCTCCACTCTAGTGATAGATGGTATATATAAGTTTGTCATTCCGTTTGTAACACCTCGAAATATTGGTCTAGGACCCCATAAAGTATATATATTTATGATCCTCGATCGATTTTAAGTCGATCTAGCGATGTCCGTCCGTCCGTCTGTCTGTCTGTCCGTCCGTAGAAAACACGCTAACTTTTGAAAGACTTTACAGAGGCTACTGAAGTTTGGCAAATATGTTTGTCATTTACCTGGTCAGGTTGGTATTGCAATCCAGCCAAATCGGTCCAGTGGTTCAAAAGTTATGAGCAAAAGAGTAAATTTCGGCAAGGGTATTTCGCGAATTTACGAGATAAAAAACACGATAACTTTCGAAAGACAATAATGAGACTACTAAAGCTTGGCACGTATCTTTGCCGTTCCCCGGGTCAGTTTGGTTTTAAATTTCAGCTCAATCGGTCCAGTGGTTCAAAAGTTATAAGCAAAACCTTGAATTTCAGATTGGTTTCATCTAAAATGCCACGTGTTTTAACAAGTTTTAAAAGCATTGGTGGTAACTAAACAATGCTTTTCAAACTTGTTTAATTTTAAAGCAATGCTTTTTAAACTTGTTTAGTTTTAAAAGCATTGGTAACTTAAAAATTACAGTCGAAAAAAATTTTACACTCAAAAAAATTTTACACTCAAAAAAAAATTTACACAAAAAAAATTTTTTTTTTTTTTTACATATATGACAATATTTTGTGTAAGAAATATTTTTACAGGAAAAAAAACATTACACTCGAAAAAAATTTTACACTCAAAAAAAAAAATAGTAATTTTTCTTTTTTTAAAAAAAAAATGACAAAAAAAGAGTTTTTTACTCAAAATAAAATATTTGTAATCAAAATTGTTAATTCTTTCACGTTAAAAAATGTACTACCCTTTAAAAAAAATGCATTGTGGAGGGTATTCATAGATTCGGCAAAGTCGAATTTAACTTTTCTACTTGTTTTTTCTCAAATTCGTCATCTCGGATTTTTTTCTTTTAATTACTTTTGGTACACTGAAAAAAAAAGACATAACTAAAATTAAGGAAAAAATGTCTTTGAAAATTTATCATGAATTTTCCTAAAATTAGTTAAATTTAACTTAAAAATGAGAAATTTTCTTAACTATGGGGAAAAAATTTTAGCTCATTTACTTATAATTAGTTCATAGTTTTCTTTAAATGGATTTTTTTTTAATATTAGGAAAAAAAATTTACTGCCAAAGAAATTTTCCACAAATCTAAGAATCGTATCTTTATTTTTGAGACATAGTATTTCTTAAAAAACAATTTAGTTCAAGTTTAGTTAAAATTTACTAAAAAAAAAACATCATCGTTTTTCTCTTCTTTGAATTGAGGAAGTGTACTTCTTAGAATTTAGTTGATGACTTCTGAGAATTTAGTAAATAACTTCTTAGAATTTAGTTAAAAATTCAAAATGGCGATATCTCGAAAACTAAGCAAGATAGAGCGAAACGGATGAAATTTTCAAAAGAAAGACTACAAAGTAAAAATATGGAATAGCCTAGCTCTGCATATCTGTCGGGGTCTCAAGACCCTAATTTCAGATCTAAAATTTGAAATTCCCGAGATTTTATATATGCACATATCTCGGTAAATACTGCCAACACGAGAAAAGGTCCAACGGCATTTTTGTAGCTCTTGACTCTTAGGACACTTCCGCAAAATACCCTTATAGTTTTTGAGTTATCCGGTTTTTAAGATTCTCAAGACCCTATCAGGCCCCTTATTACCGTATCTCAAAAACTAAGCAAGTTAGAGCGAAACGGACACAAGTTTTGGTTTAAAATCTATGGGGACCCTTAAAGGACCCAACGGGGTCTCGAGTTAAATGGGGTCCGAATCCATGGGTCCAGGGTCTAGACCCAATCTATTTCTAAAATGGGAAGTATAATTTTTCCCATTTCCTAGTTAAAATTTTCTTAAAATTAAATAACTTTGTTTTCCTTATTTTTGGGAAAATTATGAACTAAAACGAAGAAAAAACATCTTTGGAGCCAAATCATTCCCTATTTTTCTCAAAATTGAGTTAATTTTCCCAGATTTTAGTTCACTTTTTTTTTGAGTGTAGTTTTATATGTTCCCTTTTGAATTACAAAAAGAAAAGTTGCGTATTTTTCACTACTTATATTTTTAATTTTTATTTTTGCAAAAGCATTTTATGCGTTTTTAACTCATTTTTCATTAAAGGATGTTTTTGTATTTTTAACATTAATAATCCAATTTTAACAAAATTCTGTATTAATTTAAACCTTATAAATATCAATCAACGTACCAAATTTTATAGCGATCGCACAATTTTTGTAGGTTTTATAGCGTTTTTAAGAAAAAGGATAAATGCCAGGACCTTTAATCCTTGCTCCGGTTTTAATGAAAATTTACACACACGTTGCTAGTTGTATGTGTATCAGCAGAACCACTTTTTGTAATTTTGTGGACAATATTTTAGATAAAATTAAATTTCTAAAATTCCAGGACACATGGGAGGTAGGCGTGTCCTTGCACCAAATTTTCCAAAAATTCATAGTTTTCTTCACGAAGGTATTTTATGCTGGTGTACCAAATTTAAAAAATAAAATATTAGTAACCAAAACTGTTAAATTTGTTCACATTAGAAAATTTACTATCACAAAGGAGATTTTGGAGGGTATTCATGAATTCGGCCGAATTGAATTTAACTTTTCTACTTGTTATACTCTCCATTGTTAGTGATAGAGGGTATATATAAGTTTGTCATTTCGTTTGTAACTCATCGAAATAACGGTCTGGGACCCCATAAAGTATATATATTCATGATCCCCGATCGATTTTAAGACATTCTAGCAATATCCGTCTGTCCGTCTGTCTGTCTGGGGAAATGGTGATCACGGCCAAAATATTACACGGAGATGACTGAAACTTAACATATTTATTGAAAGTTCTTCCAAGAAGTATATTGGTATTGCATTTGAGCGTTATCGGTTTAGCGGTTCAAAAGTTATGAACGAAAATGTAAGGACACCTCAAAAATTCAACATAACCTAAAAATACAAAGTGCTTTAATTCGGCTTCTGGTTACATATGTGAACATAATTGAACACCAAATGGTATTTTAATAAGTACAAACGTATTTTTTGACAAAAAAGGAAAAAAATTGCGTTTTTTTTTTACCAACATTTTTTTTCGCGGAAATTTTTTTTCAAAAAAAAAAAAAATTTTTTTTCAAAAGTAATTTTATTTTAAATAAAGTTTTTTGCAATAATCTTTTTAAAATTGTGGAGGGTTTCACCAGCGTTGCAAGGTACTTTTTTCCGTTGTCCCCAAAAATAAAACAAAATATCCCCAAAAATCCCAAAAAATCCCAAAACAATAAAAAAAAAAAATTTTTTGTAAATTTTTAAAAAAATTATATGGATGGTAATTTTTTAATTTTTATTTTAGCTTAAAGTTAGCTTGTTGTATCAAATAGATACAATTTTGAATATCCCCAAAAAATCCCCAAAATAATTTTTGAAATCCCCATAAAAATCCCCAAATGAGATTTCTTGCCCTTTTTTCGCTAGTGAAATCCCCAACTTTGGGGATAAATCCCCAAGACTGGCAGCCCTGGGTTTCACTACATTCGGCAAGACCGAATTTAACTTTTTACTTGTTTTTTTACTAAAATTTTCTTTCACTTTAAATTTTTTTTACTCAAAATTTATTTTACTCAAGATTTCTTTTTTTTCATTTAAACTAACATTAATTACCTAATTGTTTTTAAAGTAAAAACTTAGGTAATTTTTCTAATAACAATTTATTACAGACTAATACAGACTATGACATCTGTCAAAAAGTAATCTTGAGTCATATGTTTAATTTTTGTCAGTTTTTTTTTACTTCTTGGGTTTATTTAATTTCAAAATTCATGCTAAATTTTTTTCATGGTCAAGTTGATTTTTAGAATCAAAGGATTATACATATAACGTTTTTTTCCTTTTGCGTAGTATTTTTATGATTTTATATGCTTTTGAACTTGCGGTTAACACATTTAAATTATATTTGCTTTTATTATGGTTAACCACAATGTAACCTAGATTTTATGTAAAATTGTTCACAGGAAATTGAGGTGTTTACACTACATAAACGAATATAATTATTTTTCGAAATAAAATTTTTTCAAAGAAAACTAACAAAAAAACTCTTTTACATTTCCAGGCATACTAAAGCTTTTTTTCATCAGAATTTTTTTTGGTTTTTTAAAATTCCGTTAAACTTTTGAATTAATGTGTTTCAGTTTAAGTTTGGTTAAAAGAATTTTCTTTAAAACATTTTTCATAAAAAAAGAATTCTTTGTTATTTACAAACACTTTTTTAAGGAAATTTTGTGGAAATTTCGTTATACCCTACACTAACAAGGAAGGTCTTTCAATGAGCAACCAACGATTGCCTAAAAACTTCCTTTTAGAAAATAGAGGAGAAAAATTATGTACCACATAATTTTAAGGTCCTCTAAAATAAAAATTTGCCCGGACACTTGGGAAAATTAAAAGTTAAAGAAAAAAATGCCACTCTAACCACACAGTGGTGCAAGGTTACTGTCGTTATCACCTAAAATAAATATGTTATTTATATGTTTTACACTATTTAACTTTGTAAAATATTAACCATGATTTTTTTGTACGTTAAAAATTCTGAAAAGTTAATATTTAATATTTTTTAATAAATTTTAACTATTATGATGTTATATTGTCTATTTTCAATTCCTTTTTTTTGAAGTTTGTAGAAATGTGTAAATAAAATTTATTTTTTTTATTATTCTTTTGTTTTATTAACCAAGGAAATCAAGGTCTGGTTAACAAAGGGCATGATGATATTGTTTTTTGGTTTTTTTTTTTGTAAATACATAATAAAATGTTGTATTTCAGCTGAACTGAATATTTTTTTTGTGTGGAGACAGTTTTTAATTAATCTTTCTTTCTTTTGATTTTATTGGTAGAAAAATAATAAAACAAAAAAAAAGTAATAGAAAACCAATTGGAAATTGACATTTTTTTTATATACATTTGTATTTTTTTAATGACAGGTTAAGGGGAAATTTAATATTTAATAAATTTGATTGAAGCACAATTTTTTTCAGATTTCAACACGCAATTTTATACGGTTAAACAATTTTTCCAATTTTGCACTCAGTTTTACATACACTCAAAAAAAAAAACAGGTAAACGCCTGGTAAAATGCCTTGTAATCCCGTTCTACCAATGTTTAACAATTTTCTTGTTTTTTAACAAAAAATCTTGTACTTTGCTCAAACGAGAACTACAGTTTTATTGGTAATTTTACAAATTTATTTTCGTAATTGTATTCTACCATTTTGAAAGGTTATTTTACAAAAAAAAAAAACTGTAATTTTACAGCAAAGTTTTTATTACGAGGATTCTAGTTGATTTACACAAAAAACTGTTATTTTACAAAAATTATGTTATACGAGGATTTATGTTGCTTAACAAAACATTTTTTTTTTGTAAATTTTCTATATTTTTTAAAAAATTTTCCAAGTTTCGGACCAAATTTTTTTTTTATTGAAAAATATTTAAAAAAAAAGTTGACAAAATTTATTAAGAGGATTCTAGTTAATTTACAAAAAAAACAGTTATTTTACAAAAATGATTTTATTACGAGGATTTATGTTGTTTAACAAAAAAAATTTTTTTTTGTAAATTTACTATTTTGGTTTGTAAGTTTACCATTTTTTTTTTTATTTTTCCGGTTTTAAAACAATATTTTGCCAATAAAATGGCTGATTTTACCAATTTTTGACGCATTCAAAATTACAAGGAAATCCTCGTAATTTTGCGAGAATTTTACCTACCTCCTATTTTACGAGCTCGTAAAATCGGGAGTTTTTTTTGGTAACTTTACAATTTTTTTTTTTGAGTGTATAAATCGGAAAGTACTTTCAATACCACAAAAAGTCTAAAAGCATTTTTTTTTTGACCTTGACTTGAAGAACACGATCGACAAATATCGGAAAGCTCTACACTCAAAATATTTTGTAGGCAAAAACAAGTAAAAAACACATTTAAAACCAGTGAAAATAAACAATTGAAAACCATCCCACCATTATTCATTTGTTTTAACTAGGGATGAGAATTTCTTGCACTAAAAAATCGGAAATATGCGCTTAAAATATGCGCTAAAAAGTCCAAAATATGCACTAAAAAACCTAAAAATATGCACTAAAAAATAAATGTGTGCAATAAAAATCTTGTTTTCATAGGAAAAACTTCTTAAAAAGCAAAAAAAGTAACGCCGGGTTTAAATAGTAACATTTAAAACTTTATATATTTATATTTAATATATTTAATTTATATTTAAAGAAAAAAAATATTTTTTTTTATTTCCAAAATAAATTTTTAAAATTTAAAATAGTTTTTGAAACAAATAAGTTTTAATTTGGGTTTTTGCTAATTTATGCCAAAATATGCAAAAATATGCACTTAAAAGTTGGAAATATGCACAAAATATGCATTTAAAACTAAATAAAATATGCTAAAATATGCACTTTCACCAAAATATGCAAAAACAAATCGATGCCATTTTAAAGCAGATTTCTTGATTCGGATAGATAATTGGTCAATATCGTTTTTAGACTATCGACAAAAAACATGCATTTGCATGGAAATCTCATCCCTAGTTTTAACAAACATCAACATTTATTTTTTTTACTGTTGGCAAAATTTTCTAAAATAAATAACATTAAACCTTAAAAAATAAAATTTTTTTCATTCTTTTTTACCAACAAATTCAAAAACATAACCTACGAAAACATTAAAAATTAATTATAGTTACACTCAAAAAAAAAAAAACTTGTAAAGTTACCAATAAATCTCGTGATTTTACGAGGCTATTCTCGTAAAATAGGACGTAGGTAAAATTCTCGTAAAATTACGAGGATTTCCTCGTAATTTTGAATGCACCAAAAATTGGTAAAATAATAAATTTTATTGGTAAAAATATTGTTTTAAAACCGGAAAAATACAAAAAAAAATGGTGAACTTACAAGAAAAAATGGTAAATATGTTTAAAAAAGTGGTAAATTTACAAACCAAAATGGTAAATTTCAAAAAAAAAATTTTTTGGTAAACTTACAAGAAAAAATGGTAAATATGTTTAAAAAAATGGTAAATTTACAAACCAAAATGGTAAATTTAAAAAAAAAAAATTTTTTTAACATCATAAATCCTCGTAATAAAATAATTTTTTGTAAAATAACTGTTTTTTTTTTTGTAAATTAACTACTCCTCCTTAAATTAATACTCGTAATAAATTTTTCAAAATTTTGTCAACTTTTTTTTAAATATTTTTCAATATAAAAAAAAAAATACAAAAAAAAAATAGCTTTTTTGTTAAACAACATAAATCGTCGTATAACATAATTTTTGTAAAACAAAGTTTTTTTTTTGTAATTCAACTAGAATCCTCGTAATAAAAACTTTGTTGTAAAATTACAGTTTTTTTTTGTAAAATAACCTTTCAAAATGGTAGAATACAATTACGAAAATAAACTTGTAAAATTACCAATAAAACTGTAGTTCTCGTTTGAGCAAAGTACAAGATTTTTTGTTAAAAAACAAGGAAAATTGTTAAATATTGGTAGAACGGGATTACAAGACATTTTACCAGGCGTTTTACCAGTTTATTTTTTTGAGTGTATGTTATTTTTACCAACAAATTCAAAAAAAAAAAAAAACCAACGAAATCATTAGTTTTTAATGTTTTTTTTATAATTTTCTATTGAAATATTTTTTTTAAAAAATTTTAATAAAATTTTGGGGAATCGATCCCGAAATCAACTACATTCTGGCCAGACACACTACCCATCGTGCCGAAGTCACTTGATACAAACATGTTTTTACATTTTTATAAATAATTTTTTGAAATTTATTTTCTACAAAAAAATAACCTACTTGTGTAGGTAAAAACTAATGATACCTCATTTAAAAATACCAACAATTAAAAAAAAAAATTACACAATTCATTAAAAATTTAAAGAATAATCAGTAGTTTTTACTTACAGAACAAAAATAAATGACTTTAAAAATTAAATGTTAATGAAAGTCTTTATTTTTTAGTGTTTTATTTTTGAAACAAAGGACAGAGGAAGTCATTAATAAAAAGTGAACATTAAATAAATGTTTTTTTTTTTTAAAACAACTAAACGTTAAACTTTTTAAATAAACTACAAACAGTAAATGGCATAATTTTTGGAGTGTATACACAAAAAAAAACCTAGTCAAATTACAAGAAAAAGTCTCGTAATCCTATTTTATTAATATTTGACAATGTACACATGTAAACACTGATTTTTAACAAAAAATGTTCAATCGAAATTTAAATTTTTATTTGTAATTTTACAATTTTTTTTTTAAATGTCCAAATTTCCAAGGTAATTTTACAAAAGTTACTGCACCAAAAAAGTTGTAAATGTACAACTTTTTTTAGTAAAAAACTGGTAAAATTACAAAAAAGCTCGTAATTTTTACTAGAAATTCTTGTAAAATAGGATCAGCACAAAATCTAGTAAAGTCACGAAAAGTCCCTGTTATTTTTATAGCGTCAAAGCCCAGCAAAAACTGACATTACTAGTAATGGGTTTTGTAATCCGAAACAAATGTTTATCACTACTTACTTATTGAATGAAACACTAATTATTTTAACAAGGGCGTGAGACAAAAATAACTAGTGAAGAGTATGGAGATAAATAAGTAGTTACTGCCTCGGATTACAAATAAGGAGTAAAAACCCATTACCAATAAGAAGTAAGATAATTAGTTAATTAAAACTTTTAAAATTTAACTTGTTTTTACTAACACTTAAAAATTCCGTAATTTTTATTAAGTTTTTAAGTACTTTTTAAGTTAATTAAATTGTAAAGGTTAAAAACTGCAAGTGCAAGAAGATATTATTACTTAGAGGTGCTTTTATAACATATTACTGAGAAGTAGTTACTTTTGGGCTTAAAATAATGTTAATGGTAATGGGTACTCATTATAAATAATGTACTTGGTAATGATTACTTTTCACAACTCATTACCATGTTTTTGCTGGGAGAAGTTGTAAATTTACAATTTTATTGGTAAAAATCTTGTAAATTATTTTTAATTTTACAAGCTTTTTACCAATAAAATTTTAATATTTACTAGGAACTCTCGTAAAATAGGAGGTAGCACAAAATTATTTTACGAGGCTTTTTTTTGGTAATTTCACAATATTTTTTTAAGCGTATAAACTATCTTATAGCTTTTAAAAGTTATAAAACAATTTGTTGCAATGTTTTCTAAATTTAAACCCCTATCCTCATATTCCACAAAGTTTTACTCTTTAACTAATTTATTTCAAGTTTCATACAGAAAGTGTTAACAAATTGTAAAAGTTTCAAAAACTTTTTTTTTGCGGACTCTTATAGTGGTAATCAATATTTTGACACAAATATTTTTTTTTTTAGTTTTTCATGAACTTTATTATCCTGGACAATAAGTTACATACAGATATGAACGTATGAATTTTGGTAATAAATTAGTTTTTAAATAAAATCAAGTAAGAAAGTTATAGTCGGTCAAGACCGACCATATGATACCCTACACAAGTGTTTTCCGGAAAATGGATCTGTCTTTTGTTAGATCTTTATTTAGTGTAAAAAACACACACAGATCAAATTTTAGTGGAATTGGTTTATTTTTTTGTCAATATACCGATTTAACTGAATATCGGTCGAAATTTTTATATGAGGGACTAAGTCCAAAAATGGTCCAATTATATTCCGATTTGATAAGGTTGCTAAAGTACACGTTTAACATCTAAAAATAAATTTTTTATCAAATATTTCCATTTTTAAGAATTTTTAGGGAATTATGTGAATATCCGGAGGGTGGTTTGCATGGGGACTACCAGAAGGACTGGCCCGATTCCTTTGAAATGATGATTCGTGCATACAAAATTTGATTACCTGTAAAATTTCAAAGTGATATCTATTAAAATACAGTTATTAGAGTCATTTAAGCCTAATCCAAAGGGGGCGTTTTTATGGGGGCTAGGTCTGAACATGGACCGATTTTTTTTCAATTTTTTTTTCAATTCAATTTCAATAGGCTTCGTCCTTGGGCCAAAAGATGCTTAAGTTTCAAATTTCAAGTTAATTGGTTGAAAATTGCGACTTGTATCGTGCTTAAACTGATAGATGGACAGACGGACGGACGGACATCGCTCAATCGACTCCAAAAGTGATTCTGAGTCGATCGGTATGCTTGAAGGTAGGTCTAGGACCAATATTTCGGGTAGTTACAAACATCAGCACAAACTCATTATAACCTGTACCACAGAGTGGTGTAGGGTATAAAAATACACTTTCACTTTTATTTATAAATTTCCCTCACAAGGAAGGTCTTTCACAGGGCACCTATCGATTGTGCTGAAACTGGAATATATGAAAGAGGGGAGCAAAATAAGAGTTACCTGTTTTTTTTATACACTCAAAAAAAAACTAGTAAATTTACCAAAAAATCTCGTGATTTTACGAGGCTATTCTCGTAAAATAGGAGGTAGGTAAAATTCTCGTAAAATTACGAGAATTTCCTCGTAATTTTGAATGCGCCAAAAATTGGTAAAATAACCAATTTTATTGGTAAAAATATTGTTTTAAAACCGGAAAATTAAAAAAAATGGTAAACTTACAAGAAAAAATGGTAAATATGTTTAAAAAAATGGTAAATTTACAAACCAAAATGTTAAATTTACAAAAGATTTTTTTTTGTTAAACAACAATCCTCGTAATAAAATCATTTTTGTAAAATAACTGTGTTTTTTTTTGTAAATTAACTAGAATTCTCGTAATAAATTTTTCAAAATTTTGTCAACTTTTTTTTAAAATATTTTTCAATAAAAAAAAAATATTTTTTTTGTTAAACAACATAAATCCTAGTATAACATATTTTTTTGTAAAATAACAGTTTTTTGTAATTCAACTAGAATCCTCGTAATAAAAACTTTGTTGTAAAATTACTTTTTTTTTGTAAAATAACCTTTCAAAATCGTAGAATACAATTACGAAAATAAACTTGTAAAATTACCAATAAAACTGTAGTTCTCGTTTAAGCAAAGTACAAGATTTTTTGTTAAAAAACAAGGAAAATTGTTAAATATTGCTAGAACGGGATTACAAGGCATTTTACCAGTTTATTTTTTTGAGTGTAGCTGCCCAATCTCACATTTAGCGGGTCAAAGGGAAGTATGAAAAACAGTTTTTTTTAGTTTTTTAAGGATTTTTTCCATTTCTTCAAAAGAAACTATATAAACATTTTATACAGGTCGAACGATTTCGTTAAGTTTGTTATTGTCAAAAATGTATAATCGTTGGGGTAGTTTATATGGAGATGTACGGTTGTACGTATACCGCCAAAATCATATATAATAATCTAGTTCGGCTTTTATACGGATTTTCCTGAAAGCCCTCATTTTCTCATAAGGTGGCAACCCTTATGAAATTCATGAAAAAAACATGAGGCTAATTTTTCTTGTTGCACAGTGTAATTTAAGGCACACAAAGACTTACTACTGGTACATCTCGAAAATACTAACTAACCAAATAATATAAAACATTTTTAAAATGTACTAACATTTTCAAGGTGTTTTTACATTTTTGTTCATAACTTTTGAACCACTGAACCGATTTCGCTGAAATTCAATACCAACCTGATCAGAAGTATGGCAAATACATGTGCAAAATGATGGTACGCTACAACCTATACTTTGAAAGATATATTGATTTGCACAGACATACAAAGGGACATCGATGTAAAATTGATAGAGAATCGTGAAATTTTTATATGTAAAATTTAAGGTATCTAGTTGTGGTAGATATTACGGTTTAGCAAACTGTTTAATATTGCTAGATTTATCAAAATTGAAGTGAGTATCATAAATATCTTTTATTGAATTTTCGATCAATGTGTCTCCGTGTTACTTACAAAATGACAAAGTTAATATACAACACAATATCGAATTTTTGATGAAGTCAACATAAACCAGTGACGGTCCGTGAAGTTGTCACTGGGTGTTCTCTACTTATTTAAAATATCAAAATTATGTATATAATATATGTTTTTCTAGATGTAACTGTGGGGATCCATAAGGATCCCACAATAAAAAATAATTATATTTTTATAAAAATTTTGTTGTTTATTTGTCGACTTCAGAAATTAAATTAATATTCAAAAATTTTAAAATGTTTGAAAAACAATAAATACATTTAAACAAAAACTACTTAAATTATTTTCTACTTTTAGAAAGTAGGAAGTATGTAGGGCAGCCCCTACATTACTCCCCCTTTCAAAAAAAAATTGTTGCATTCTTAATCAAAAATTGAGATAATTTAATTACGATTTTTCATGCAAAACAAGGACCTGAATGTTTAACTTGAAGTTTTCCCATATGCATCTTGTTAAATTTTTGTATGGCAATTGTTTATAAAATTGTATCGAATCCTTCTTTTATAATATTTCATATATGATTTCCGTGAAAATGTAAATTTGACTGCTTTGATGAAAATTAATACTGCATTTTTGTTTCAAATACCTGAATGCATAACATTGAAGATATCGCATAGGATATTTGATGTAAAATGATGAGAGAACGAGATAGTTTTTTATCTGTACCAATGTCCATTGAATGTAGAAATTTTTAAAATTGTTGCAAGAACCTGAATAATCCCTGGTTTGGGCCATAAGTAACTTGAACGGAATAAATTGTTTGCGAAATTGTCTCGGCAAGGAAATGTATTGTATCTAATCTGTTAGACTTGGTTGTTGAAAATCAGGAATTCTTGGAATGATTTCACTTTATTTTGAATTGACGGCGAAAATAATTTTCATTTTGATTATTCACATTTGAGTATATTAATTCTTCTTCCGATCCATTTTTTGTGAACATTTAAAATTAATTAATATTCGACGTTTGGTCCATTTTATTTGTTAAATTTGTCCAGATATGTGGCTAGGATCGCCAGTTGTGGGGATCCATAAGGATCCCACAATAAAAAATAATTATATTTTTATAAAAATGTTGTTGTTTATTTGTCGACTTCAGAAATTAAATTAATATTCAAAAATTTTAAAATGTTTGAAAAACAATAAATACATTTAAACAAAAACTACTTAAATTATTTTCTACTTTTAGAAAGTAGGAAGTATGTAGGGCAGCCCCTACAGTAACACGTTCCCGTGATAGACAAAGTTCAGTTTTATTATTTTTTATTAACACGCAGCCAAAATTCGTTTTTGTGTCCCATTTATTTGCGAAATAATGCTTTTTGTTAATTGTCGATGTGGTGAGGTAACAAAATGACAATAAAATAGAATTTGGGCTGCATATTATTTAAAAATATACAAAACTAATAACATCGTATCTTTATCTATCTCGGGAACGCGTTAGGTCCAGGAAAACATGAATTTTATACTTAAATTTGCCGTTTTTAAAAATTAGAGAACACCCAGTGACAATTTCACGGACCGTCACTGACATAAACCTTTGTTAAAGTTAATGTTAAACATTTGTGGGTGTTGTTTGTGGTTAGAAAATATTATAAATTAATGTTTAAGAAAATATGTTAATGTTCCAACATTGACCAAACTTTACTAAACTTTGTTCTGTATGATAAAGAAGTTTTTTTGGCATACTCATCTCAAATTGCAAAACAAATTGTGATAAGCGGTTTCAATGCTTGACCATTGAAGTTGAATGTTATAAATTTGAGTTAGGTATTTTTAACATATTGGTAGACATAGCAACTCCTTCTGGGTACATGTGGTATTAGACAGGCTGTTTTTTTGCATGGAATTTTTTTTTCGGATTTTGAACATTATGTGGTACAAATTGGGTTTAATTAACCCGTGGAGCGGCGATCAAAATTTAAGATTTTGGAAAATTTTTAAGAAAATGAATTTAAAAACTAAATCTTCCGATACATCATCGAAGTGCTAAAAACGAAATAAAAAATGTCTGCGAAGTTTGTACTCCTGCCCAAACCATTGAATCATGATAATGTTTTGCTGTATAAATAGGTGATCTTTCTGAAGCAAAATTTTTCTAGAAAAAATAACGCGATATTAATTTGTCATTCCACGCACAACACATCGAAATATCGTTCGGGTACCCCATTATGTTTATATATTATTGATCCGTAAAGGTTTCTAGGACATTTTAGTGATATCCATCAATCTGTTTGTCTGTGTTTGGCGATAAAAAAAACTTTTTTATGAAAAAAAGTTTTTAATAGTGTTTATAAACCGGTTAACCAGTTAACCGAAAAACCGGTTTTTCCCAAAATTTCGGGTTTTTTGCAAACCGGTTAACCGAAATTGAAAAAATCCGGTGCACGGAAAACCGGTTTTTTTATGTCGGTTAACCGGTTTTCTTAAATAAATTCAAACGGAATAATTTGCAAATATTAAGAGTTTGCACTTGTTTTTTATGATATTTTCAAAATTTGATTTAAAATACCTCGAAAATCCGCGAGAAAGAAAGTCAAAAATACTTTTTGTCTTCAAGAAACAATTTTCCAAATTAGAATTTGATTCCCAATCAGGTAAATATTTGAATTACTCTCCGTTATAAGCTTTTTTTGGCTGTTAACCAGATACCAAAATTCCTGTTAATGGAGAAAATGTCAATAAAAGAACATCGATATAAAATACGGTACTACAATTTATAGCGAATTTATGTACTACTATTTTTTTTTAAATAAAACCAATAATAAATAAATAAATAAATAAAATAAATAAATAAAAATTAAAGCTCCGGTGAATGTGGGAAAATAAAGCACCGTATTTAAATCCCGCTTTTTTTAAAGGATAACAGTTTCTAACTTTGCTCAAAGAAACAAATATGTTAAATTTAGTTACATTCGATTTTTTATTTAATAAAAATTAGCAATTTTAAAATATTTTTTGGACTTGTCAGTTAAAGAAAAAATAAACCGGTTAACCGGTTTTTTTATTCCGGTTTAACCGAGAAAACCGGTTAACCGAAAATGCTGAATTTCGGTTAACCGAGAAACCGGTTTTCCAAAATGTCGGTTTTTTATAAACACTAGTTTGTAATGAAAACGGTAACTTTTGGAAAACTAAAATATGCCACGATTAACATTTAAAGGTAATGGACCCCGGAAGACCCCCTGGAGCAAAACAACAGCCCCACCCTACAGCCACAACCTACATGTATGTATGGTATTCAAATGAAAGGTAATTTGCTAACGATTGCAAATTTTTGTTTTTTGTATGTATTTTGACAATATTGTACCCCCTAGATCCATTTTAGTATCTTTCTGTTCAAAAGTTTAGCCATTTAGTAATTAACCAGGTAAAGGCTTGATACACAAAACCAACTTTATTTTGCGATGCCACTAAATTAATTTATGGGTTTTGTAGTCCCTGAGCCCGGCCGAAAGACCTACTGGACGTTCTTTTTAATAATTTAGAAAAATTTTATATTATTTTTTTTTTAAATCCCATCAGGACGGTTTTATGGACTTAGATGGCCCCTGGGACCTAGCCCTCTTTATATTTATTTTTCTTTTTTTATTACCTTTAATTTAAGTATCCACACAAACCTGAAGGCTCTTTTGGCTCCAGGTGGGTCCGGTGCCCAGCCCCTTAAATTTTAATTTCGTGTTTTCCCAAAAAAAAATTTATGTTCCGTAAAGTGCACTTTTGGCAAAAAATTTATGAAAAAAATATTGATGAAAAAAAATTTATGATAAAAAAATATTGATGAA
Organism: Pegoplata infirma; assembly: GCA_963921195.1. Classification (NCBI taxonomy): domain Eukaryota; kingdom Metazoa; phylum Arthropoda; class Insecta; order Diptera; family Anthomyiidae; genus Pegoplata; species Pegoplata infirma. The sequence goes on along the minus strand of OY992538.1, from coordinate 179,829,832 downwards.
CAAAACTATTCGATGAAAAAAAATTTTGATAAAAAAAATATTTATGAAAAATAATATTGATGAAAAAAAAATTGATGAAAAAAAAAAAATAGTGATGTAAAAAAAAATATTGATGAAAAAAAAATACTAATGAAAAAAAAAATATTGATGAAAAAAAAATATTGATGAAAAAAAAATATTGATGAAAAAGAAATATTAATGAAAAAAAAATTTTGATGAAAAAAAAATGTTGATGAAAAAAAAAAATATTGATGATAAAAAAAAAAAATTGAGGAAAAAAAATATTGATGAAAAAAAAAAATATTGATGAAAAAAAAATATTGAGAAAAATAAAATATTGATGAAAAAAAAATATTGATGAAAAAAAAAAAATATTGATGAAAAAAAATATTGATGAAAAAAAATTATGATAAAAAAAAAATATTGATGAAAAAAAATATTGATGAGAAAAAAGTATTGATGAAAAAAAATATTGATGAAAAAAAAATATTGATGAAAAAAAAATATTAATAAAAAAAAAATTTTATGAAAAAAAAAATATTGATGAAAAAAAATATTGATGAAAAAAAAGTATTGATGAAAAAAAAATATTGATGAAAAAAAAAATATTGATGAAAAAAAAATATTAATAAAAAAAAAAATTTATGAAAAAAAAAATATTGATGAAAAAAAAAAATATTGATGAAAAAAAAAAAAAATATTGATGAAAAAAAAAAAAAAAATATTGATGGAAAAAAAAATATTGAAGAAAAAAAATATTGACGAAAAAAAAATATTGACAAAAAAAATATTGAAAAAAAAAAATATTGATGAGAAAAAAAATATTGAGGAAAAAAAATATTGATGAAAAAAAAAATATTGATGCAAAATAATTATGTTACGTTTTATTCACCATCTAATGAATATTTGTTTTATTCCCCACGAGGTGAATTATTATCCAAGTAACAAACCCAAGTTAAAAAAATTTTTGGTTTTACGAAAATGAAAACAGTAATTCTAATTTTCTTTTTTGTTAATCGTTAGCTTATATAGTCAAACTGCGGTGGCGTCCTGCAACTTTTTTAAAATTAGACACCAGCCTAAAAGCATTATCATGTTAAAAAAAATTAAATTTGCATTTGAAATTTGCAAAAAAAATTGCTGTTTTTTTTCCTACGCTTGAGAATTTTTTTAAAAAAAACATTTCAAAATTTCTTTTCCTTGACCCTTTCACAAAGCTTGGGACGAAATTTAATTCCAAAGCCAAATGAGATCATTTAAGCCGTGGCGCAATTCATACAAAATTTCGAATTTTAGGAAAACTTTTGGAAAATTCAAAACTTTTTTAGATTTGTTATTTTTTTTGAGTAGGTTTATTCTAGCTCGAGGTCATTATTTCCTTTACTAATTTACAAAATGATATTCTCATAGAATAATTTTCAAGAAAATAATTTCTGTTTTAAATTAATTTATGTTGGTAATTTTTGCATGACCTTGGCTGGACGAGCTTTTTCAAGCAGTTTGAACTATTTGAAAATTTTTTATGGCGATATTGTCTAAGGCTGTATTATGAAGCAAGAATAAGTGATTTTTAGTTGATTTGGTCCGACTTGCTTGAAAAACTTTGTGCTGAAGTCTCTACTTAAACATAAGTATTGACTGTAAAATCCAGCCCTAATCGACACGTGTTTCAAAATTTAACCCAGCGGATTAAAAAAGCGGATATAAGAAATGTATTTTAATAATGATTAATTTTAAGAACCATAATAAATCCATTTGATAACATATATCACAAGGGAAGAAAGGTGTCACCAATGTGCCCCAACAACCTCCCCCCCAAAAATAAAGCCTCTGGATTTTTTTTTTTACATTTTAAAGGGTATAATAGATTCGGCCAGCCGAATTTAACACTCTCACTTTTTTTATACCTTACACCACACTGTGGTACAGGGTATAATGAGTTTGTGCTGATGTTTGTAACTACCCGAAATATTGGTCCTAGACCCACCTTTAAGCATACCGATCGACGCAGAATCACTTTTTGAGTTGATTTAGCGATGTCCGTCCGTCTGTCTGTCCATGTAAACGGTGTAAATACGATACAGGTCGCAATTTTTAATCAATTGACTTGAAATTTGAAACTTAAGCCTCTTTTGGCCTAAGGACCCCATACAAAGGTCCTCTTTGTTTTGGCTCAAATGACTATAATAATCGTGTTATAATAGGTATCTTTTCAAAATTTGGCAGGTAAACGTGTTTTGTCTTCTCAAATCACCATTCCGAATTTTAAAGAAATCGGAGCAGTTCTTCTTGTAGCCCCCATACAAACCACCTTCCCGATTTTCACATAAATCTCTCATATTTCATGAAAATAGAAAATATTTAATTAAAATTTTGTTTGTGTGTGTGTTAAACGCGTACTTAAATAACTTTATCAAATCTGATAATCATCGGAGCAGTTTTGGACTTAGGCCCCTTGTGAAAATTTCGCCCGATATTCAGTTAAAGCGGTTTATTGTCAACAAATAGAAGCCTATTTCACTCAAATTTGGTTTGTTAGTGTTTTTTACACTTACTAAAGATTTGGCAAAATAAAGATCTAATCGGTCCATCGGACCCATTTTCCGGGAAACTCTGGTGTAGGGTATTATATGGTCGGTCTTGACCGACTATAATTTTCTTACTTGTTTTTATTTTAAAAAATCCCAAACTTTGATCGCTGGACGCCACTGGCCGATGAGAATAAAAACTTGCCTAGACAGTTAGGAAAATCAAAAGTTGAAAAAAATGCCGCTCTAATGTGGTATGTATGTTTGCAAAAATAAATATAAAACAGAATTTATCAACAATTGAGAAACCACAAAAGAAAACTTAAAATTTATAAATAATTGAGAAAATCCTCCTTAATAAAAAATTAAAAAAAAAATTCCTTTATTTTTGCAGAAGTAAATAAATTGAGAAATTTAAGTAAATTTAATACTGGAAAAAAGAAGCGGGAAATATATTTTTGGAAGAGGATCGAAATAGTACAAAAAAATTTATGGGACCACCTTAAGGGTTCAAGTTTGAGGGTAGGTACACACAAAAAAAAAAAATTAAAAAAATTGTGCCGGTTTGTGGTTTAATTACAACCTATAAAGTGTTTTTTGATAACTTACCAATGTTTTTGCTCTAAAAAACTTAGGTAAATTATCCAAACCACTTTATAGGTTGTATTATCCCTAAAACGTACACAATTTTTTTATATATTTTTTTTGTCTGTATGCTCTGAGAAATGTTGAAATTGAAAAAATATTGGAGGTCGGTCATACATATAACTCGTCTAGAGGCAACCCTGGGAGAGTTAGAGCGGTGGAAGCACATTTTTAATAAATGCCATTTTGTATGGGAGCTCACTTTGGGAGCGGAGAAAGGGGGGTTTGTATGTTCCGAAAAAATTTTTGGATGAAAAAAGTAATGGGGGACCACATTAAGGGTTAAAAATTGAAGGTAGGTATGTTCTGAGAAAATGTTGGTATTGGATAAATACATATTATAGGTCGGTTATACATTTGACTTGTCTAGGGGCAACCCTGGGGCAGTTAAAGCAGTTTGTGCAAATTTCATAAAAATGCAATTTGGTATGAAAGCCCCCTTAAAAAAAAGAGGAGAAAGGGAAGAGGCTGTTGAATGGCCGCATTATTTCCAAAAAAAAACGATTTTAAACCACTGTGTACCGTAAACATAGACGGACAGACGGAAAGACGGACGTCGCTAAATCAATTCTGACTTATTCAGTAGACTGAAGGGTCCGTTTCAGGGGCGTATCCAGGATTTTATTTCGCAGGGGGCCCAAATATTTTTTTAATTTTTTTTAACATAAAATTTACAGAACAGCATATATTTTCAAATTTGTTTACGATCGTCTATTTCTAGAACTAACCCAACAAACAAAAAGGTCCATTTACGGTCCGTTTTTGGTCCGTCTATAACGGAATCCAACTCCGTATACGGTCCGTTTTCTGGATCCGATACGGACCGATACGGACCAGAAAATGGACTATTGGGAACATCGAATCTGATTCGAAATCCGTTGAGAGTATATGCAGTGGGAAATGTAACTAAACCAAATTATCGTGGCATTTATGAAACCAATGCGGATTGTTTTGACAAAACTTATTCACGGAAATCAGCTGTGTGTGTTTATGAATTCAATCCATAAGACATTTTTCTTATAGAAAAAGTCTCATATTCTAAGACATTTTTCTTATAGAAAAAGTCTCAGATTCTAATACATTTTTCTTATAGAAAAATTCTCAGATTCTGAGACATTTTTCTTATAGAAAAATTCAGATTCTGAGACATTTTCTTATAGAAAAAGTCGTAGATTCTGATAAACTGAGTCTTCATTTTTCATCATTTTTCTTATAGAAAAAGTTTCAGATTCTGAGACATTTTCTTATAGAAAAAGTCTCAGGTTCTGAGACATTTTTATTATAGAAAAAGTATTAGATTCTGGAACATTTTACGTATAGAAAAATTATCAGATTCTGAGACAGTTTTCTTATAGAAAAAGTCTCAGATTATTAGACATTTTCATTATAGAAAAGTCTCAGATTTTTTTCTTATAGCCATTTTTCTAATAGAAAAAGTCTCAGATTCTGAGACATTTTTGTTTTAGAAAAAGTCTCAGATTCTGAGACATTTCTGTTATGGAAATAATCTCAGATTCTGTGACAATTTTCGTATAGAGAGAGTCTATATATTATATTATGTATTCTGAGACATTTTTCTTATTGAAAAGTGACAGATTCTGAAACATTTTTCTTGTAGAAAAAGTCTCAGATTTTGAGACATTTTTCTGTAGAAAATGTCTCAGATTCTAAGACATCATTCGTAAAGGAAAAGTCTCAGATTCTGAGATATTTTTCAGAATGACAAAGTCTTAGGTTCTGAGATATATTTTTTTTATAGATAATGTCTCAATAAATAACAGATTCTTAGACGATTGTTACATGAAATACTAATAAATATTTTTGGTTTGCTACGTTTTAATTACAATTGAATCCATTTTTTTGAGTACAAAAAGCTTCAGGTTCTGAGACATTTTTCCATTAGGATCTTGAAAAGTTTCAAATTCTGACAGAAAAATTTTCAGATTTTGAGACATTTTCTGGCCATAAAATTTTCAGATTCGCAACTTCTTCCTTCAGAAAAATGTTTAGATTCCCAAATGGTTTTATATATTTTTTAAGAAGTTTTTTTTTATATTGTATTTGTTATTTTATGCCAAATCTTGAAATTTGTGAAATCATTTCGGCGGGGGGGGGGGGGGGGGGGGCCGGGCCCCCGGTACGTCACATTTAAATATTAGAAACGAAAAATTATTGGGCGTTACGCCTTACGCGACGCAATTTGATTCAGGTTGGACGCTAAAGGTTCATCTAGGACCATTATTTTGGATAGTTACAAAAATCAGCAAAAAGTCATTATACTCTGTACCACAGAGCAGGGTCGCCAGTTTTTTTTTGGATGCCATCCCCAATTTAAAATTTCTCATCCCCAAAAATCCCCAAAAAAAAATTTCGCAAAATTTACTACACGCAAAATACACTTGCAACCCATCAAGTGCTTTTGAGTAATTAAGCCAATTTTTTAGAACAAAAATTTGGTGAACTTACGCACAAACACTTGGTGGGTTGTATTTTAACCAGAAACTTGGCTAAAAAGTGTACGTGAATTTTGTGTGTTGAGCGATTAGCACATCATTTGAAACCGCCAATGTTTTGATAAGTATTATGATAAAATTCAAAATCCAACGGAAATGTTTTATCAGGAATGGATAACTCAGGAATTTTTAATTTACATAGAGTACTTTATTGGTCCAAATTTGATTTAATCGTGTTTTTTATCTTGAGTTCCCCCAATGGTTTTCTCAGCAAACATAAGTCATCGGCCCTAAGAAATTGTTTGTACCCTTAAAAAACAACAACGAAAATTCTTTTAAGGGTTGATATACATATTGCTGTAGAAACCCTCAACTTTTTATAAATACTTTCTCCGGAATAGGTATCCAAATCGTGGTACTGCTTTTTAAGATTTTCAGAAGTCGGAAAAGACCAGTATTTTCCATTGATGTACTTTTAGACCTTTTCGACAGAAAAAACTAGTGAATTTTGAAAATTTGGTTTAAAGAAAAAGAAAAGCATGATACCCCTACGATCAAGGTTTTGACAGACACCATAAAAAATTTTAGTTTTTTCTTTATAAATCTCACATAATTCCAACATTTGCGGTTTTTTTTTGGATGCGTTAATGCCCACCCATGATTGATCAAAAATAAAGTAGAGTTCATTTTACCGATTTTAGCATTATTTTATGATTGATGTATTTAAAAAACACTTGTTTATCTAAAATATTTCATCCCCTAAAAATCCCCGAAAAAATCAGTGTCATCCCCATGAAATCCCCGGATCCCCAAATCAAATTTTTCATCCCCAATTTCCAAAAAAAATCCCCTATTTGGGGACAAAACCCCTAAACTGGCAACACTGCCACAGAGTGGTGTAGGTTATAAAAATAAATTTTCAGAATTTTTTTTTTTCGAGAAAATATTTTAAAAATTGTCAAAATTTTTTTATCATATTTAATTAATCAATCAATTTTTATACCCTCCAACTAAAGTATGGGGGTATATTCACTTTGTCATTCCGTGTGTAACGTTTCAAAATATCGGTCTAGGACCGATATATTTAGGATCAGTGATCGATTCTAAGACTTTTTAGCGAGGTCCGTCCGTCTGTCCATCTGTCCGCTGTAGTTAATACAAGTCCAAAATAAAAGAGCTAGACTCCCGACATTTGGCACGAATATGTCTTATGTATCCTAGGCAGGTTAAGTTCGTAAATGAGCAAAATCGAACGAGGGGGAAAAAGTTCCCCCTTGAAGAACTAAACCAACATATGAAAAATATCATTTTTTTTTCATGATTTTTTTGTGTTTTTGTTTACAAATGCAACATTTTTATACTACAAGAAGTTCAAAGTCCTGCATTTGGACCCAAAGAATTAGAAATGTCGTTTTTTTCGGTCCGCCATGGCGCGCCACCTTTTATGGGCGTGGAATAAATTTTTTTTAAATAAATGTTGTTTTTTATTTTTAGTACCAAAAGGAACATAAAAATAAAATGTATTTATTCAGCCTTTATATATGGGGCATTCCATGTGAAATCGGACACTTTGAAAAATTTTTTTTTTAGATTTTCCCAAATTGTTTACAGTTTTTAGTACCCTTCGAAAACTCCTTCGTGGTAAATTTTCAGATTTTTTTGATGACCCGTTCAAAAGATATCGAATTTTTAAAAATTGGTAGTTTGTTCCTTTTCTCAAACTTCTTTTAATCATAACCCAGCAGAAATAAATCGAGATTTTGGCGACACAGCATCTGTTTATAGCATACCGTAGCGCATCCAAAGAGCGCTCTTAGGGATGCAGTAAAAGGAAGGGGAAAAAATTTTAATTTTTTTTTAAGATTTTTTATATAAAACTTATAATGTGTAATTATTTTTTGATAAAATTTCACACTTGCTTTCCTTTTTAATATTTTTAACACTTTTTGAATAAAAAAACATGAGTTTTAGACAAAGACACATGATTTGACTGCATCATTATTGCGCATTAATCAGTGCTGCAAAGAGCGCTTCAATCATAGCATCTTTGACCGCTGTTCCCAAAAAAAAATCCCATAAAAAATGTGAAAATGAAAATTTCCGATATTTTTTTGATGTTCACTTCCGATTTTTTTTTTTCATTTTGTTTCACATAAATAAAGTTTTGTAAAGTAAAACGAATGAATTTTTTTGTTATATTTTTTTAAATTTTAGTTATTTGATTTCAACTTTGAATTTACAGCATCTTTATTCTGCTTAAATCAGCTCTACAAAGAAACATGAATTCACTGCATCTTTAATCTGCTTAAATCAGCGCTAAAAAGATACATGAATTTACAGCATCTTTATTCTGCTTAAATCAGCGCTCTAAAGACACGTGATTTCAGTGCATCTAAAGAGCGCTGTTTCTGTGTATCCAACTAGCGCTCTAAAGTGGGACATCGCCTTAGGGAATCATGCATGAATTCAGCGCAATTGGATGCGCTCCTTTATTCAAGTTCCCTTTCCAAAAGCTGCTGAACGTTCAGCAAAATTTCTGCTGGGAACTTCTTCAATAATGGTCCAAATTTCAAAATTTTTTTTTAAAAATTTTTGTTTTTTTACGTACTTTAAAAAAAAAAACAAAAAATTCTTGAAAGCGCTCTAGTATGCGATTTTTAAGTTTTAAAATTTAAATCTTATTTTTGAAAATGTTTGTACTCTTCGATTTTTTTGAAATTTTTTTGTGTAAAACTTCTATCAACTCTACAAATTTTTTGCCCAGGAAGATCGTGGGATAACGATTAGTACTATTTTTTAAAATTTTTTGAAAAAATTTTATTGTAATTTTCCAATCTTAAAATCATTTCTACTGCTCCAATGGTGCGTCATAGAGGGGTCCTTTATAAGACCGACCCCCATTAATTTTTACGACTTAACATTTCGTTGGAACAAACTAATACCCTATCTCCAATTGCTAAGGGGGCTCCCACACAAAACGAAATTTTTTTAAATTTGTTCCAACCGCTCTGCTGCTGTAATAGTGCCCTTAGAGCAACAAAATGCGTGACCGACCTACAATATTTTTTTAGTCTAAACATTTTCCCTGAACACACCTAGCCTCTATCTTCAACTATTAAGGCGGTCCCCATACAATTTTTTTTATTTTTTGTAAATTTGTTTTATTTAATCAGCTTCTACCGGTCCAATGGTGTGTCCGAGAGGGGTCATTAGTGAGACCGACCCCCATTTATTTTTACCCTACAACATTTTTTCAAAATATACCTACGCCATATCTCCACTCCCTAAGTAGGCTCCCATACAAAATTAAATTTTTATAAAATTTGCTCCAACTGTTATTTGTATGGGAGCCTACTTAGGGAGTGGAGATAGGGCGTAGGTATGTTTTGGAAAAATTTTGTAGGTTAAAAATAAATGGGGGTCGGTCTCACTAATGACCCCTCTCGGACGCATCATTGGACCGGTAGAAGCTGATTAAATAAAACAAATTTACACAAAATAAAAAAAAATGTATGGGGACCGCCTTAATAGTTGAAGATAGAGGCTAGGTGTGTTCAGGGAAAATGTTTAGACTAAAAAAATATTGTAGGTCGGTCACACATTTTGTTGCTCTAAGGGCACTATTACAGCAGCAGAGCGGTTGGAACAAATTTTAAAAAATATCGTTTTGTGTGGGAGCCCCCTTAGAAATTGGAGATAGGGTATTAGTTTGTTCCAAAGAAATGTTAAGACATAAAAATTAATGGGGGTCGGTCTTATAAAGGACCCCTCTATGACGCACCATTGGAGCAATAGAAATGATTTTAAGATTGGAAAATTACAATAAAATTTTTTCAAAAAATTTTAAAAAATAGTTATAATCGTTATCCCACGATCTTCCTGGGCAAAAAATTTGTAGAATTGATAGAAGTCTTACACAAAAAAATTTCAAAAAAATCGAAGAGTACAAACATTTTCAAAAATGAGATTTAAATTTTAAAACTTAAAAATCGCATACTAGAGCGCTTTTAAGAATTTTTTTGGGATTTAGAAGTAAGTAAAAAAACAAAAATTTTGAAAAAAAATTTGGAATTTGGACCATTATTGAAGAAGTTATGAGTAAGAGAAATTTGAGTAAAGGAACAAACTACCAATTTTTAAAAATTCGATATCTTTTGAACGGGTCATCAAAAAAAATTTGAAAATTTACCTCGAAGGAGTTTCCGAAGGGTACTAAAAACTGTAAACAAATTGGGAAAATCTAAAAAAAAAAAAATTCAAAGTGTCCGATTTGACATGGAATGCCCCATATGAGGCATTCCACACCAAATGTCCAGCGAAAAAAACACGTGTACCGTAAACTTCTGAATAGGTTGTATGGATAGCCCTATATGGAACTTAGAAAATTGCGTTTTTGGTTTTTCAAATTTTTCAGAAACTGGGCTTAGGAGGCGTGGTTTGGATAGCCCTATATGGAACTAAGAAAACTGCGTGCTTAGTTTTTCTAATTTTCAAAAACTGGGCCTAGAAGGCGTGGTCAAATATTGGAAAAATTTCTGAAACAACCTATTCAGAAATTTACAAGACACATGTTTTTCTGTAGCGGGACATTTGGTGTGGAATGCCTCATATATATATAGTGCCTAAAAGGAAAAAAGATTTCTAAGTCCCAAAAAAATTTTTTTTTAATTTTCTAATTTCCAGACACAAAAAGTTTTTGCGTTTTGGAGTTAAGAATTTCATTAAAAATTATTTTAACAAAAAAAAATTTAATTCCCGGACACAAATTTTTGTTTGGCAATTTTTTTGCGTTTCCCGAAAAAACTGGGTACATGGAATAAATTTGAAAATTATGAGATAAAAAAAATTATTCAAAATTCTACATATTTTATCTTATGATATAAAATTATATCAAATTAGATAAACCCAATATTCGGATCAAAAATGATCATATTTAATTAGTGTTTCCAATTCGGTTAATCGATTAACCGATTCCTCGATTAATCGCCTCTATTTCGGTTAATGTCGGAACAAATAATTTAAAACGCAAATAATTATTCGACCCGATTAATCGGTTAAAATGGTTCGATTAACCGGTTAATATTATTATCTCTATATTCTACTATAATTTACTTCCTCTTTTTTACAAACACTTCCGAAAAAAGTCAAAACTACAGGAAAAAAATATTCAGAATCTAGCAATTAACAGTTTAGAAAAGCAAAATTAAAAAATTAATCATTTAAAACTCAGAAATCCTAATTAAAGTTTTTAAACGCCATATAGAAAATCCCAATTAAAATTCAGAAATTCAATTGAAATTCAAAAAAGCTAATTCAAATTCTGAAATCCAAATTGAAATTCAGAAATTCAAATCGAAATTCAGAAACGCCCAATTAAAATTTACGAAAGCTCAATCCAAATTCAGAAAAGTTTATTGAAATTTAGAAATCCTAACTGATATTCAGAAACTTCCAATTTCACAAAATTGAAATTTACAGAAGCCTTCTGAAATTAAGAAATCGCAATTGAAATTTAGAAAAGCAAAATTGAAATTTAAAAATTCTAAATGAAATTCAGACAAGATAATTCAGTTTCTGAATAGCTAATAAAATTTGAAATCTCAATTGAAATCCCAATTGAAATTAAGAAAAGTGAAATCAGATTATATAAATCAAAATTAATATTTAGAAGACACCAATTTAAATTCTGAAAAACACAATTAAAATTCAAAAATCCCAATTGAAATTAAGAAATACCAATTAAAATTTTGAAAAGCCACCTGAAATTCACAAATCTGAATTGATATTCATAGTTTAGAAAATCAAAATTTGAATTTAAAAAACACAATTATAAGTAAATTGAAATTTTGAAATTCAATTGAAAAACGGAAATGGTCAATTGAAACTCAGAAATCGCGATTGAAATTTAGAATATTCCAAATAAAATTTAGAATTTTTATTATATCTAAATTTCAATTAGTTGCGTTTTGGGTTTCCCCTTTAAAAACTGCACACAAAAAATTTTAAAGAAAAAATTTTAATTAAAAATTTTAAAAAGTTCGATTTTGTTTTTATTAGTTTTTTTAATTGATATGATAAAATTTTTTAATAGATTTCAAAAATTTCCGTGAATTGAGAATAAATGCAATTTGCGATATTAAACTTTTAGTAATTTTAGTAATTAATACTATTACTTTCGTGATAGGTGCAAAATTAATTAAAATAGTAATTGAAACTTATTCTAATTTTTTTTTGTGTGTGTATAAAGGCTGAAAATGAAATTTTACTTAAAATACTTTTATTTTTTGTTACATTACTTTAAAAAAATCGTTTATAATTAATTTTTCCTTGTTTTTGACGATTAATCGATTAATCGCCACTTTTTCCGAATAATCGTCCCGAATAACCGATTAACCAATTTTCGTCAATTTTCGAATAATGCCCTAACCGGTTAACCGGCAGGGTTGAATAATTGGAAACACTATATTTAATATAAAAAAATTTTGATCCACCAATTTCATCATATAATTTTATCCAAATACGTGTTGGGCCGTATTAAATTATATATGGCACAATTTCAAATTATATATGGACCTGTATATTTTTTTTTAGTCGGGTATATATATTTTTTTATCCTTTAAAAGAAATATAGCCTAAAGGAAATTATTTTAGATTAAATTTCTGATTTATAATGCAAAAAAAACAAATATTTATCTTCTATTAGACTCATAAATATTACAACGAGTAAAAATAAATTTCTTTAGCACGGTCTATATGACATCATACTTGACTTAAAATTTACACATTTATATAAATGAAAAATTTTTACACGGGATATTATAAATTTGATATAATAACTTATTAAAATATTCCATAGAATTTTCCTATTGAAGTCTATTTTATAAAAGAATATTATTTAACACAAATTTTAAATAAATATTACATGTCTACAAAAAACTTAAAATTCTTTACAATATATCTCCTTCTAATTATGTATGTGCTTGGCATATAAAATATTAAAACCAAACAAATATGTTTATTGATTTTTGGTTTACAGCTTAAAAACTGTTGGGGTTTTATGTCTACCAAAGAAAAAAATATAGTTACTTTAGACTTTTATCATAATAAAATATCAAATAATTTTTAATAGTATTAATTTTTTACATAAAACGTTTCTTTATTCTTTTAAAAAATATAAAAAAAAAATTATTTATCTTCATGTTATACTTTTATGAACAAATTTTAAATTTATATTTTATGCACTAAAAAAAAAGGGGGGTTATATATTTAGATCTGTTTTTCTAAAATTACTTTCGATTTTCTTCGGTTAAAATTGTTAAAGTCATTTGTTAAAAAACAGCTGTTTTTCAGCAAACAAAACAGCTGTCTGTGGAATTTTATACTTTTTTCTGGTTAAAACTGTTACAGTCAACTGTTTAAAAAAAAACAGCTGTTTTTCTGCAAACAAAACAGCTGTCTGTGGAAATATCTACTAATTGAATTTTATACTTTTTACTGAATATTTTCTTAAATATTTATTTTTATGAGTGTAAAATTGTTTACACACATCTTTGTTTAAAATATAATACAAATTCAATTTATACAGATTTTCTGAATCATGTATTTTACAAGTGTTAAAAGAAAAAATATAATTTAATTTATGTATACATATGTTTGCTTTTCAATTCACATTTTGTTTGTACTTTATACATATTTTTAAAATATGATACCAAGAATAGGAAGCAGCACTTTGACATTATTTTTGAACATCACTCATCATATGTGATAAGGGTGCAAGCTAAATCAGTTTAACCGATGTTTGTGAAGCTACCAAGACAGAAAAAAATTTTGGGTACATTTTTAATACAATTGAGTAAAAAATTACTCAATTTTGCTCCAGTAAACGATTAATAGTATTGAATAAACTTTTAATAAAAAATTATAGTAAATAAAAAATTTAAGTAAATTTTTAATTGACACAATTAAAACTTTACTTAAAATTTTTCGATTTTTTTTAAATAACTTTTTAATTGTATCAATTAAAAATTTACTCAAAATTTATCAATTTATTTTTTTTAAAAAGCATAAAAATGTTTTAAATTTTTTAAAATTTTTTTTTTTTTAAACTTTACCAAATATATTTATGTCTTGAAGACATAAGGACAATTTCAAACTGTCATATACATATGGGGCATTCCATGTCAAATCGCACACTTTGAAAAATTTTTTTTTAGATTTTCTCAATTTGTTTACATCTTTTAGTACCCTTGGAAAACTCCTTCGTGGTAAATTTTTAGATTTTTTTGATGACCCATTCAAAAGATATCGAATTTTTAAAAATTGGTACACAGAAAAAAATAAAAAATAATTTTGAGTAAATTTTTAATACTATTGAGTAAAAAATTACTCAATTTTCCACCAGTAAACGATTTAATAGTATTGAGTAAACTTTTAATAAAAAATTATTAAATGCTTAATAAAAAATTTGAGTAAATTATTAATTCACACAATTAAATCTTTACTTAAAATTTTTTAATATTTTTAAGTAACTTTTTAATTGTGTCAAGTAAAAATTTACTCAAAATGTATCAAATTATTTTTTTAAAAAGTTTCTAATTTTTTTTCCAAAAAAATTGCTTTTACAAACTTTACCAAATATACTTATGTCTTCAAGACAAAGTAAAATTTTATAAAGATGATTTCAAACTTTCATATACATATACAAAAAACAATAAACTAAATGAGAATTCAAAACACCAAGAGAAAAAAAAATAAATAAAAAAAAATATTAAATTTGTATTAAATTATTTACTCAAATTTTATTTTCAATTTTTGAGTAAATTTTTAATTGCGTCAATTAAAAAATTACTCAAATTTTTTTTTAAAAATTAAACAAGTGATTACTCAAATTTGTTTCCTCCATATTTTTTTCTGTGTAGTTTGTTCCTTTACTCAAACTTCTTTTACTCATAACTTCTTCAATAATGGTCCAAATTTCAATTTTTTTTTCTTCAAAATTTTTGTTTTTATGCGTACTTTTTAAATAAAAAACCCCAAAAAGTCTTAAAAGCGCTCTAGTATGCGATTTTTAAGTTTTAAAATTTAAATCTCATTTTTGAAAATGTTTGTATTCTTCGATTTTTTAAAATTTTTTTTGTGTAAAACTTCTATCGATTCTACAAATTTTTTGCCCATTAAGATCGTGGGTTAATGATTATTACTATTTTTTAAATTTTTTTGAAAAAATATTATTGTAATTTTCCAATCTTAAAATCATTTCTACTGCTCCAATGGTGCGTCATAGAGGGGTCATTTATAAGACCGACCCCAATAATTAGAACACTATCTCCAATTTCTAAGGGAGCTTCCACACAAAACGACATTTTTTAAAATTTTCTCCAACAGCTCTAACTGCCCTAATAGTGCCCTTAGAGCAACAAAATGTTTGACTGACCCACAATATTTTTTTAGTCCAAACATTTTCTCTGAACACACCTACCCTCTATCTCTAATTCTTAAGGCGGTCTCCATACAATTCTTTTTTTTTTTTTTTGTAAATTTGTTTTATTTAATCAGCTTCTGCCGGTCCAATGGTGCGTCCGAGAGGGGTCATTAGTGAGACCGACCCCCATTTATTTTTACCCTCCAACATTACGCCCTATCTCCACTCCCTAAGTAGGCAAAATTACATTTTTATAAAATTTGCTCCAACTGTTTTTTGTATGGGAGCCTACTTAGGGAGTGGAGATAGGGCGTAGGTATATTGTAAAAAAATGTTGTAGGGGTCGGTCTCACTAATGATCCCTCTCGGACGCACCATTGCACCGGTAGAAGCTGATTAAATAAAACAAATTTACAAAACATAAAAAAAATTGTATGGGGACCGCCTTAACAGTTAAAGATAGAGTGTAGGTGTGTTCAGAGAAAGTGTTTGGACTAAAAAAATATTGTGGGTCGGTCATACATTTTGTTGCTCTAAAAGCACTATTAGGGCAGTTAGAGCGGTTGGAGCAAATTTTAAAAAATGTCGTTTTGCTTGGGAGCCCCCTTAGAAATTGGAGATCGGGTATTAGTTTGTTCCAAAGAAATGTTAGGACGTAAAAATTAATGGGGGTCGGTCTTATAAATGACCCCTCTAAGATGCACCATTGGAGCAGTAGAAATGATTTTAAGATTGAAAAATTACAATAAATTTTTTTCAAAAAATTTCAAAAAATAGTAATAATCGTTTTCCCATCATCCTGGGCAAAAAATCATCCTGGCAAAATTTGTAGAATCGATAAAAGTTTTACACAAAAAAATTTCAAGAAAATCGAAGAGTACAATCATTTTCAAAATGAGATTTAAATTTTAAAACTTAAAAATCGCATACTAGAGCGCTTTTAAGAATTTTTTGGGATTTTTTAAAAAAGTATGTAAAAAAACAAAAATTTTGAAAAAAAAATTGAAATTTGGACCATTATTGGAGAAGTTATGAGTAAAAGAAGTTTGAGTAAAAGAACAAACTACCAATTTTTAAAAATTCAATATCTTTTGAACTGGTTGTCAAAAAATCTTAGAATTTACCACGAAGGGGTTTTCGAAGGGTACTAAAAACTGTAAACAAATTGGAAAAATCTAAAAAAAAATTTCCATGTCAAAAGTGTCCAATTTGACATGGAATACCCCATATACAAAAAAAACTATAAACTAAATGAGAATTCAAACACCAAGAGAATAAAAAATATAAAAAATTATTAAATTTGTATTATAAATTATTTACTCAATTTTGTTTTTTTTTTGAGTAAATTTTTAATTGGGTCAATTAAAAAATTACTTATTTTTTTTTATTTAAACAAGTGATTACTCAAATTGTTTTTCTCAATATTATTTTCTGTGCATACATTTAAAAAATATATTTTTTGTAATATTATGAAACAATATTTTTTGTACCATAATAAGCTTAAAGAGGAAATGTTGCAAAATAAAGCAAAATTTTCCGATATTTTGCACAATTTTAAAAGTTATTCAAAAATATTTCGTTTGTAGGGGAGTTGTAACAGATCGAATTATGAATTGAGGAACCCTTAATTTTTTATACCCTCCACTCTAGTGATAGAGGGTATATATAAGTTTGTCATTCCGTTTGTAACATCTCGAAATATTGGTCTAAGACCCCATAAAGGCATTCCACGTGAAATCGGACACTTTGAAAAACTTTTTTTTTAGATTTTCCCAATTTGTTTACAGTTTTTAGTACCCTTGGAAAACTCCTTCGTGGTAAATTTTTAGATTTTTTTGATGACCCATTCAAAAGATATCGAATTTTTAAAAATTGGTAGTTTGTTCCTTTACTCAAACTTCTTTTAATCATAATTTCTTCAATAATGGTCCAAATTTCAATTTTTTTCAAAATTTTTGTTTTTTTACGTACTTTCTAAAAAGAAATCCCAAAAAATTCTTAAAAGCGCTCTAGTATGCGATTTTTAAGTTTTAAAATTTAAATCTCATTTTTGAAAATGTTTGTACTCTTCGATTTTTTTGAAATTTTTTTTGTGTAAAACTTCTATCAATTCTACAAATTTTTTGCCCAGGAAGATCGTGGGATAACAATTATTACTATTTTTTAAAATTTTTTGAAAAAATTTTATTGTAATTTTTCAATCTTAAATCATTTCTACTGCTCCAATGGTGCGTCATAAAGGGGTCCTTTATAAGACCGACCCCCATTAATTTTTACGTCTTAACATTTTTTTGGAACAAACTAATACCCTATCTCCAAATTCTAAGGGGGCTCCCACACAAAACGACATTTTTTAAAATTTGTTCCAACCGCTCTAACTGCCCTAATAGTGCCCTTAGAGCAACAAAATGTATGACCGATCCAAAATATTTCTTTATTCCAAACATTTTCTCTGAACACACCTACCCTCTATCTTTAACTGTTAAGGCGGTACCCATACAATATTTTTTATTTTTTGTAAATTTGTTTTATTTAATCAGCTTCTGCCGGTCCAATGGTGCGTCCGAGAGGGGTCATTAGTGAGACCGGGGGCCCTCCAACATTTTTGTAAAACATACCTACGCCCTATCTCCACTCCCTAAGTAGGCTCCCATACAAATAACAGTTGGGGCAAATTTTATAAAAATGGAATTTTGTATGGGAGCCTACTTAGGGAGTGGAGATAGGGCGTAGGTATGCTTTAAAAAAATGTTGTAGGGTAAAAATAAATGGGGGTCGGTCTCACTAATGATCCCTCTCTGACGCGCCATTGGACCGGTAGAAGCTGATTAAATAAAACAAATTTACAAAAAATAAAAAAAATTGTATGGGGACCACCTTAACAATTAGAGATAGAGGGTAGGTGTGTTCAGAGAAAATGTTTGGACTAAAAAAATATTGTGGTCGGTCATACATTTTTTTGCTCTAAGGGCACTATTAGGGCAGTTAGAGCGGTTGGAGCAATTTTTAAAAAATGTCGTTTTGTGTCGGATCCCCCTTAGAAATTAGAGATAGGGTATTAGTTTGTTCCAAAAAAATGTTAAAACGTAAAAATTAATGGGGGTCGGTCTGATAAATGACCCCTCTATGACGCACCATTGGAGCAGTAAAAATGATTTTAAGATTGGAAAATTACAATAAATTTTTTTCAAAAAATTTTAAAAAATAGTAATATTCGTTATCCCACGATCACCCTGGGCAAAAAGTTTGTAGAATCGCTAGAGATTTTACACAAAAAAATTTCAAAAAAATCGAAGAGTACGAACATTTTCAAAAATGAGATTTAAATTTTAAAACATAAAAATCGCATACTAGAGCCATTTTAAAATTTTTTGGGATTTTTTTTAAAAAGTACGTAAAAAAACAAAAATTAAAAAAAAAATTTAAATTTGGACCATTATTGAAGAAGTTATGAGTAAAAGAAGTTTGAGTAAAGGAACAAACTACCAATTTTTAAAAATTCGATATCTTTTGAACAGTTTATCAAAAAAATCTGAAAATTTTCCACGAAGGAGTTTTCGAAAGGTACTAAAAACTGTAAGCAAATTGGGAAAATCTAAAAAAAAATTTTTCAAAGTGTCCGATTTGACATGGAATGCCCCATATACAAAAAACTATAAACTAAATGAGAATCTAAACACCAAGAGAATAAAAAAACATAAAAAATTATTAAATTTGTATTATAAATTATTTACTCAATTTTGTTTTTTTTTTTGAGTAAATTTTTAATTGCGTCAATTAAAAAATTACTTAATTTTTTTTTTATTTAAACAAGTGATTACTCAAATTGTTTTTCTCAATATTATTTTCTGTGCATACATTAAAAAAATATATTTTTTGTAATATTATGAAACAATATTTTTTTGTACCATAATAAGCTTAAAGAGGAAATGTTGCAAAATAAAGCAAAATTTTCCGATATTTTGCACAATTTAAAAAGTTATTCAAAAATATTTCGTTTGTAGGGGAGTTGTAACACATCGAATTATGAATTGAGGAACCCTTAAATTTTTTTTAATTTTATATATTTCGTACAACTACACTCAAAAAAAAGTGGACTAAAACCTGGGAAAATTAACAAAATTTTGAGAAAAAGAGGGAATATTATGGCTCCAAAGATTTTTTTCATTCGTTTTAGTTCATATTTTTCTTAAAAAAAGGGAAAACAATTTTAACTAAAAAAATAGAAAAATTCTGAGAAGTTTTAACTAAATTTTAAGAAGTTTTTACAAAATTTTTTAACTAAATTCTAAGAAAATGTATATGAGTTTTTAACTAAATTCTAAGAAGTTTTAACTAAATTCTTAGAAGTTTTAACTTAATTCTATGAAGTTTTTACTGAATTCTAAGAAGTTTTTAACTAAATTCTATGAAGATAAATATGAGTTTTTAACTAAATTGTAAAAGTTTTTAACTTAATTCTAAGAAGTTTGGGATCGGACCCCATGAGTCCAAACCCATCCAGACCCCATTGGGTCCTTAAGGGTCGCCATAGATTTTGATCCAAGATTTTTGTTAGTTTTGCTATACCTTGCTTAGTTTTTAAGATACGGGATTTCGGGTCTAATAGGGTCTTGAGATTTTGACATTTTTAAATTTTTAACTAAATTCTAAGAAATTTTAAATACATTTTAAGAAGTTTTAACTAAATTTTATAAAAAAATACGAGTTTTTAATCAAATTCTAAGAAGTTTTAACTAAATTCTAAAAAGTTTTTACAAAATTCAGTTTTTGAAAAAATGTTTCACTAAATTCTAAGAAAACAAATCTGAGTTTTTAACTAAATTCTATAAAATTTTTAACTTAATTAAAAGAAGTTTAAACTAAATTCTAAGAAGTCTTAACTAAATCCGTAGAAGTTTTTAACTAAATTCTAAGAAGTCCGATTCCTCAATTCTAAGAAGTAAAATTCGATGAAGTTTTTTGAAGTAAATTTTAACTAAACTTGAACTAAATTTTGTGTGAACATATTTTTAAGAAATGTGTATTAAAAATAAATATATGTTTCTTAGATTTGGGGAAAATTTCTTTGGCAGTAAGATTTTTTTTCCTTATACTTAAGAAGTTCATTTTAGGAAAACTATGAATTATTTATAAGTACATGAACTAAAATTTTTCCCTCCTAGTTAGGAAATTTCCCATTTTTTAGTTGAATTGAACTAAATTTTCGGAAATTTCATGAAAAATTTTCAAAGAAATTTTTTCCTAAATTTTAAATATGTTTTTTTCAGTGTACAACCCGTTTTAGATCTAATGATAGTTTTAAAACTTTTGACTAGAAAGATTTTATTTTGTGTAAAAAAGTTTCTTTTAGTCATATTTGTAAAAATAAAAAAAAAAAAATACAAACATTTATTTTGTGTGTAAAATTGTTTTTGAGTGTAAAATTTTTTTGAGTGTAAATTTTTTATACCCTCCACTCTAGTGATGGAGGGTATATATAAGTTTGTCATTCCGTTTGTAACACACCGAAATTTTGGTCTAGGACCCCATAAAGTATATATATTTATGTTCCTTGATGGATTTTAAGTCGATCTAGCAATGTCCGTCCGTCTGACTGTCTATTGAAAACACGCTAACTTTTTAAAGACTTTACGGAGGCTCCTGAATTTCGGCATATATGTTGGGCATTTAGCTGGTTAGGCTGGTATTGCAATTCAGCGAAATCGGTCCAGTGGTTCAAAAGTTATGAGCAAAAGAATGAATTTCGGCATGGGTTTTTCGTGAATTTACGAGATAAAGAACGCGCTAAATTTTGAAAAGCAATTCTGAGGATACTGAAGCTTGGCATATATATTTGTCGTTCCTCTGACCTGGTTCGTATTGAGTTTCAGACAAATCGGTCCAGTGGTTCAAAAGTTATTAGCAAAACCGTTAATACCAGATTAGTTTCACCTTAAATTCACGTGTTGGAAACCCGTTCAACATGTTTTAAAAACATAGGTAAGTCTGAAAGACATTTTACAACGTATTTTTGTCACTCAAAAATATTTTTACACACAAAAAAATACACTCGAAAAAAATTTTACACTCAAAAAAAATTTAGTAATTTTTTTTTTTTTTTTTTCAAAAATTACTGAAAACAAAGTTTTTTTACACAAAATAAAATATTTCTAATCAAAAATGTTATTTTTTCCACTTAAGACAATTTACTATCACTTAAAAAGGGCATTGTGGAGGGTATTCATAAATTCGAGTTAGATTCCAAGTCGAATTTCTTTTCTACTTGTTCTTAGAACATATTAACCCTCTAACGCTCATCCTAAGGGATAATTTTAATCTTTTTTTTTTTTTTTAAAAAACTGTGTTTTAGTATTTTTTTTTTTTTAATGGACTGAAATGACTAATTGGTTTGCCAGATATACCTAACCTATTAAAAATTAAGTCAACGTTTTTTGACCGCATTTTTTTTTTATCCATGCAATTGCAATTATTAAAATTTGTTAACAGTTTTTAACCGAAAACATAAATTAAGTTCAATTCTCAAACATTTAAATTCACTTTGTCTACCTCAAATTCATTTTTGTATGGCAAGGATTGTTAACTTTTTCGCATGATTTAAAAATATAAATTTTGTATATTTTTTTGATAATGCCCCTAAGGTATTTAGTTTTAATATGCAGTTACCAAATAACTAACCAGCACATGCAATTAACTGGTAGCAAGTCTTCACTTTCCTGTTTTAGTTTTTTTGATTAGTACGTATAGGACAGCCAGTTATTATTATAATCACAAACTATACAGACGCGACACTGGTATACATATGTCAACATTTTTTTATTTCATTTTGTCTCTTGATGCATTTAAGTAGAGAACGCTTTTAAGAGGGCGCAATTAAGCAGTGTCTAATTAGGTTTTACCTAGACTTTTTTAACAATACCCTGGAAAATTTCTGACGCGTTAGATTGTTAGGACAGTGGCAAATAATTTTCTCCTCAATCTTCTTATCTCCAAGTATACTGTACTTGGAAGTATACTGTACTTGGAATACGTCGTCGTTTTACCCATAACCTAGTTGGGGACAGTAAATCTATAGGATAACATATTTTTTTCTGTATAAAAGTATTTTGGTAATTGTTTAATTAAAATTACCTAGAAATAGTCCAATTACTAACCGCATATACTATTCAGGATTGGCAACCGAAATATTTTTTTTTTTTTACAATTAATTTTGTAACGGTATTTTTTTATTAATTACACTGTGCTACAAAAATAACAAAATTGAAATGATTTATTGCACTGTCCGACAGCCAATATTAAACATAAAACGGATGATGTACGTCTGAAAGTAGAGATTAAATGGAGTAAAACTACATTTACAGTTTTTCGTTTTATTGTAAAATATTTTTGAAATATTTGTGCTAGTTCTAGGATGACTCTGGTGATGACAAATGAAAGAGGAGGATCTCCCTTAATTTTTCCATTTTTTATTTTTCCATATCAGGATAAAAGGATGTGAATAAAGTCATTTGAAAACATTATCAAAATATTTTATTGGAAATTTTGAATGATATTGAAGGATACATTTTTGAAAGGACGTAACTTACCTGCTTTTTCCTGATATATAAAAATAATAAAATAGGAAAATAAGGGGAGATCCTCCTCTTTTATTTGCTATCACTAGTGGCATCCTAGGACAATTACAAATATCAAAAAAATATTTTATAAAATTTAATCCTTTAAAACTTTGAAGTCATTTTAAAAGGAAACACGATCACAAAAAAAAAAAAACTGTAAATGCAGTTTTACTACATTTAGTCTCTAATTTCAAACGTATATTACACTGTAGAACAAAATCAAATTTTTTCCAAAATTACAAGGTCAGACCAAAAAATTTTGATAGAAGAGACAAAAAAAAAAATACACGTGTATCTGCGTTTTGAAAGTTTACATCTGGATTTCATTTTAGGGGGAGGTAAAGTTTCCACACTCAAAATAATTACTCTGTTAAATACTCTGTAAAATGACTGTAATCTCAATTCGACAGATATTTGACAAAGTTATCTGTCGAAATACAGATTTTAAGAAAATACTTTGTATTTTCTTGTGACCGAAAAACAAAATTTTATCTGTAATTTTACTTTTTACTTTGTAATCTCTATTTCACAGATAATAAACAGTTTTTTTGTTAAAATACGGATTTTAAAAAAAATACTTTGTTTTTTTTCTCTTAACCAAAATACTAAATTTAATTTGTAATTTTACTTATTGCTCTGTAAAAATAAAAATCACTTCAAAAAACTTCCAAATATGGCCGAAAAACCACTCTTTAAAAAGTGTCTTAAAAAAAAAATAAAAACGTAAATTTACAATTTGGAAGCATTAAAGCGGGCAAATTTAACAAAATTTTAATTAAATAAATTTTTTTAATTTTAATTAATGTTTTTGACGCAGTGAAGTTTTACTCATAAAATGGATTTAACTAAAACTTTGTAAATTTACAGAGTTTTTTTTGTAAAATTTTGAACTCATAAAATGCATTTAACAAAAATTTGTAAATTTACAGTTTTTTTGTTTAAATTCTTTTCGGTTTTATCAATATTTTACAGATAATTCTATAAATTTACAGTTTTTTTTATCGAAATCATTTTACAGAGTTTTCTTCGTAAAATGACAAAAAATCTTGCTGGTTGGAAATCTATGGTATTTTCTGCTGGCTCAGCAGAGTATCTCTGTAATTTAACAGAGTGATTATTTTGAGTGCACCAAATGCAAATGTTGTATTGTCAATCTTCATTGAATATCGAGTGAAGCTTACATTTAAAGTATATGGTGTGTTCAGCAAATTTATGTAAAATGTTACGGAGAACATTTTTGTGGAATATATTAACCCTCTAGCTCCTCAAGATAAGAGTCATTTTTGTCCTTCTTTTCAAAAAGAGCAAAAAACACCATTAAAACAGGGATTTAAGGGGTTTAAAGGTTCCGCAAAAATATTCGCCGTAAAATTTTACTATAAGTCCTTGAATGCACCAAAACGGAAAACTCAACCAGAAAGTCAGAAATAAGACACAACAAAAGGGAGCTTAGGGTTAATTTCGCATTTATTAAGAAAATTGAGTAAAGCTTACGTTTAAAGTATATGGTGTGTTCAGCAAATTTACGTAAAATGTTACGGAGAACATTTTTGTAGATTATGTTAACCCTCTAACTCCTCAACATAAGGGTCTTTTTTGTCATTCTTTTCAAAAAGAGCAAAAAACACCATTAAAACAGGGGTTTAAGGGGTTACAATGTTCCGCAAAAATATCCGCCGTGAAATTTTACTATAAGTCCCTGAATACACCAAAACGGAAAACTTAACAAAAAAGTAAGAAATAAGACACAACAAAAGAGAGCTTAGGGTTAATTTCACATTTATATAAAATGTTATGGAGAACATTTTCGTAGAAGATGTTAACCCTCTAACTCCTCAAGATAAGGGTAAAACAGGGATTTAAAGGGTGAAAATGTTCTGCAAAAATATTCGCCGTGAAATTTTTTGGTGTTATCCAGTTTGTGTTTAACGACATTTTTTAATTTTTGTCGGACGGTGTTGTAGGTTGTTGGTTTCTTCGATTAAATCATAAAAATTCCCATCAAACTTGTCAGACAAAAAAGTCTTATACAATCTTTTATATGTCTCATCAAAAGTATAAATCCCATGTAGCACAGTGTTATTAACGGTATTACGTTTAATGGTTGCCACTTTTTGTATTTTTGATTAAAAACAAAAACTACGCAGAAATATCAAAATATTGAACTTTGAAAAAGAAGAACTAAAAGTTATTTTGAGTGCATAGTGTTTTTTTTTTTAAATTCAAAACGAAACCATAAAAAAAATTAAATTCGCTTGCAAAAGGATATTTTTGTTTATGTATTAAAGAAACAAATAAAAAATCCGGTAGAAGGGCAAGAAAAACAAAATTATTTGAAAGGAGAAATAAGTTTCTGATGTTTTTGTGTATGTTTTCAGGAAGGTAGGGTTTTCGCAATATAAAATTAGACCATAGAATTGTAGGAAGATACTAATAAGGTGTTCACGAAAATGGCGCCCAGGCAAGGACAATATTCCAAATAGCAAAGCAGATATAAGGAAACCACCAGCAACGAAGAGAGTCCAGCTTAAATCGCAAACGACTAATCAGCAGATATTGAGTAGCAATTAACTTGTCTTATTTAATCGAAAGAAAACAACTGGTAAAACAGTGTAGAAAGGTAAAAAATACCTACAAGCAAGTGGTGCCCAAACAAGGACCAGAGTCCGAATGGCAATGTATAAATAAAGAAACTACCAGCAACTAAGAGACTCGAGCCAAAATCAAAACATAAACCAAACCGATTTAAAAACATTTAGCAAAAATTGGGAACCAATTAACGCGGCTTTTTAGTCAAAGGGCAGGCCCACTGCAGGACCAACAGTAGATTGTTTCTGGTTTTAATTCAGAATTGGCAGGTTAGGAAATTTTCTTTATATAAACAAAGAAACTAACAAGGGAAGTCTCCCTGGTGTCACCTTCCGATCTTCAAGAAATTTGGTTAAGAACGAAAAAAAATTCGACACGTATTTTTTTTAGCGGCCCAAACTAATTTTTAGGGGGGTCAATTTGTACGGGGGGAAATTAAGCTTTTTGAGTTTTTTACGATTTACGCCTATTTAAACAAAACGAATAAAGGCATTTTTGGTATCAGATTAAAGGTATTAAAAATACTTATCTCGTGGTGCTAACAACGGGCCGAAGAAGTTAATTTTTTCGACTTATTAACAAAAATGTCCTGAAATTTTTGTATTTTACTCAATATGACGAAAAGTTGTGCATGTTTGAACACATTTTTACCACACGTGGATAGGTTTTCAAAAGACCTACACTCAGAAAATTATGTAAGTTACTACATGTTAGTTGTTTGTATATTTTACAGTAGTTAGTTATTTTCAACTACAAAGTCAGTTGTTTTTGTATGAAAAATATCAAACAACTATTTCTGTTAGTTATTTAAGTAGTTTTTTTGAATAACTAACAAAAAAGTACTGTAATGTAGTAACAGTTATTTAAAGTAGTTAATTTTATTTTTTTATCTATGAAATTTTTTCAAAGTTTTTTCCAAAAAATAAAAAACAATATTAGTTTTTTTATTTTTCACATTTTTTTTTTAAAAAAAAAAAAAAACTTTGAAAAAATTTGGTCTTAAATTTTTTTTCTGAAAAATTTTTTGAAAAAAAAATTGTTTATAGATTTTTTTATTTTTACTACATTTTAGTTGTTTTGACTACAAATGTAAGTGGTTTTTACTACATAAGTCAGTTGTTTTTTGTCAGTTAAAATAACTAACATTGTTAGTTGATTTAACTGAAAAAGTAGTTGACCCCAAAACAACTTACAAAGTAGTTATTTTAACTGACATTTTCAGTTGATTTTACTAACATAATTTTTTGAGTGTAGGTTTCTTTGCATAATATAAGAGATACACGAAAAAAACTGAAAAAGGCCTTTTATTCCTCCTCCTTTTCACCCCCTAAATATGAATTTGGGACGCTAAAAAAAATACGTTTCCTTTTATTTTTTCTGCTCTACAAAATAAAACCAATTCCATAAAGATCCGCGGGTGACACTAGGGAGACTTCCCTTGTAAGAAAAATTAACTAATTA
Organism: Pegoplata infirma; assembly: GCA_963921195.1. NCBI lineage: Eukaryota > Metazoa > Arthropoda > Insecta > Diptera > Anthomyiidae > Pegoplata > Pegoplata infirma. The sequence goes on along the minus strand of OY992538.1, from coordinate 179,803,119 downwards.
ATTTTTTCAAAAAAATGGCGCCCAAGCTGGCGCCGAGTACGAATGGTAAAGCGTAAGCACAGAAACCACTGATAAAGTGATAAACAAAAACGAGTTGTGATAAAATCACAAGAGCAACCAAATTCTTTTCAGTTTTGATTGAAAACCCTACAAATTACACAGTACAACACTAAAAAAATGACAGGGTTTCAACGATTAATTCTGGTAAAGGAAGCAAAAAAAAAATATACATGTGTCGGCGTTTTGAAAAATCACCCCGGAATTATATTTTAGAGACGGTTAAAGTTAAAAAAAAATACAAAATAAATTAACCCTTAAGGTGCAAACTTGAATTTGACTGGTTTTGTGTTAATTTTTGGGCTTTGATGTGCTCTGACGTATATAGTAAAATTTTATGGGCAACATTTTTGTAGAATATTTCATCTCCGCCCTCTCCCCTTTTCAGGGTGTTTTTAACGATTTGTTAGAATAAAGCTAAAAAACACCGTTATGAGAGGGAGTCAGAGGGTTAATATGTTCCACAAAAATATTTGCTATAATATTTTCTACAAAGTTGCTGAACATACCATACGCCTCAGATATTAAGAAAACATAGTTTTATATACCTCTATGTTGCAAGACAGGCCAAAGCTGGAAAACTTTAACCGTCTCTAAAATAAAATTCCGATGTGATCTTGCAAAACTCTGACACACATGTATCTCTTTTTTGTCTCCTCTACAAGAATCAATCGTTGGAAACCCGTAATTTTGAAAAAAGTTTGAAATTGTTGTACAGTGTTATTAAAGATGCATATTGTATGAGAATGTAATAGCAACCACATATATTTTTTATTTCATATTCAAAAAAGAAACTAAAAAAAATAATATATTAAATTTTTCAAAGAAATGGCGCCCAAGCTGGGGCCGAGTGCGATTCGTAAATCCTAAGCACAGAAACCACCGATAAAAAAAAACAGGTTATAACAATATCAAGACAGCAACCAAATTATTTTCAGTTTTGATTGGAAACCCTACAAATTATTCAAGATGCATATTGTATGAGTATGTGATAGCAACCAAATATATTTTTTTTATTTCATATGCGTGCTATACTCAACTCGTATATAAATAAAAGTATTATATACCATACAAGTAGGTACTACTAGTATTTATGTGTTATCCTTGAAAACCCAAATATAATTTTTTTGTACCTGAACCAGTTAAAAAATTACGAGAGATCCTTAAACCGGTTTGTACCGCAATTTTTTTATATGTTTTCTTGTGTGTGCAAAATTAAATAAAAACAAAAACATGTTAAAGGTTTTTTTTGTATCCTTTTTCGAATTGAGTTTTGAATTGTGGTATGTATGTGACTGCAAAATTTTGTAGATTAGGTCGTCCCGTAAAATCTAAACTTTTGAATTTCGTGTGGTAATACCTGTCGAAAGATGGCCATGGAAGAGCTGATTGTGGAAAAATTTATGAAAAAATTTAGCAAAGACAGCCTCTTTCGGCAACCAGTGGTCAAAGTTTAAAAAATTACGTTTTTCGACCAAAATGCATGTCCGGATTATTGGCCAATTTCGGATAAAAAATTATAAATTTTTGCGTGGGAAAACTATTTAAAAATAGCGATTTTGGTCCACAGATGCTTATTTTAAAACATCAAAAGTATTTTTATACCCAAATTGGTCCCAAAAAATGGAAAATATTATGAATTTTATCTAAAAAATATAAAAAATATATAAAAACGCGATTTTAGTTCAATAATGCTGATCAGCGATTTTTCTCCACAGAAGCTGATAAGCAGAGACTGGAACTTCATGCATCTAAAAACATTGTTTTAAGCGCTTAAAATATGCATTAAAAATCATAAAATATGCAACAAAAATTTAAGAAATATGCATTTAATTTTTTTTTTTTAATTTTATTTAAATAAAAAAATAATAGCAGAATTCATTCATTTTTCTTACAGATTTAAAAAAAAAATATAGTATTTACTTTAGAAAACTAAAAAAAAAAAACAAGTGAGAGTGTTAAATTCGGCTGTGCCGAATCGTTTATACCCTCCAAAATGTAAAAAAATTTAAAAAAAATGCCAGTGGCGTGTTTGGGGGGTCAGTGGGGGACTTTGAGAACACTTCCCATCGCGATAAATATACCAAATGTTTCATCTATTTAACAAAAATACAAAAAAAACATGTAAAAAAGTTTATTTTTTCAGATGTTGGTTCAGTTCTTCAAGGGGGAACTTTTTCCCCTGGCCCGATTTTGCCCATTCACGAACTTAACCTGCCTATAAACATGAGATATATTTGTGCCAAACTTCAGGAGTCTAGCTGTTTTATTTTGGACTGCATTGTGTTATCTACAGACAGACGGACGGACATTCACAGAATGTCTTAGAATCGATCATAAAACAATAATATATATATTTTATGGGGTCTCCGACCGATATTTCGATGCGTTACAAACGGAATGACAAAGTGACCCCATACTGTGGTTGGAGGGTATAAAAATATTTACATGGACAAATAAATACTTCTTTAAATTATCTAAAGTAAAGTTAAGTCTATTAAATCTAAAAAAATTTGAAAAAGATCGTTCTACAGCTACGGAAAATCGCGGGATTTTTTGTTAAAATTTGTTGGTAAAATTTTTCGCCTGCGGCGCTTTGGTCGAAGTTAATTACAATTTTTTTTTATTTCGTTAAAATTTAAGTTTCACCTTTAAAAATTTTACATCAATTACTTATGCATTTTACGGGTTGTATTCTCAAAACAACGATCTATAAAAATAAATAATAAACACTAACCTATACTTAGTCTTATCTTAAAAGTTTTTGTCTTTGTCTTAAAATGATTCTGCGTAACCGGCCTTCGGCCGGGCTTAGAGATTACAAACTCCATGTCTTAGACCCACCCTCTCCGCAAAAGAAAGTTTTCTGTGTAGTATTTCCTTTGGAAAAAATGTGTTAGAAAAAATATTTTTATACCCTCCAACCACAGTATGGGGGCACAACCAGAGACGGCTTTGTTTGAACATAATTAACAGACTAAGCCAACTTGATGGAACGAAGCTCTCCGAACGTGAGAGGGCGTCGCTATCATGGGCGAAAGGAGTCATTGAAGAACAGGACAAACTTTCGGCAATGCGCGCATCTGACAAACAGAGCGCTGTTTCGGCCTCGTCATCGAAGTCTGGTAAAAGGTTGCGCTCGCCCGACGAGAAACCTTTACCTAAGAGATCTAAGGTGACCGGCAACGTCTGGACTCAGTCTTTTAGTGAAGTGGTTAAAGGTAACTTCGTTAGGGCTGTGATAAACAGGCAAAATGGGGATTGTAGTATTCCAAGGGACAAGTGGAGTTTAGTTGAAACTAAACTAAATGAAATCTACTATAGGCTCCTTGAGAGTATGCCTGATTTTCTCCCTACTACTGTCAACGCAGGTTGGTATCAGGGGCGAGTAAAACTCGTTGCTTTTGGGAACGAAAGATCCGCAGCCGTGTTTAAGGTTGCCATTAGCCAAGTGAGAGAGTTATGGCCTGGAGCCAGACTGGACGTTGTGGAAAAACATGATATCCCCTCGCAACCCAGAGCTCATGCATGGATTCCAATGGCTACAAATGACACTGCGGTTATTCTTAAGATGATAAAAGTCTGCAATCCTGACCTTCCAACTCAGAATTGGCAAATTGCCAGATTGGGTGAGATGGAGGGCGCTGGTCGTCAAGCAGTGGTCTTGGTTAATGAGGAATCGCTTCCGCTTTTAGCCAGGACTGACGGCATTATTAGATTTGGATTTTTTCATATAAGAGTCAATGTCTACAAGGGCGACCAGAAGACTATTTTGGACGCAGACAAGCCAGTGGCAGAGTCGGCTGGGGAGGAGAATCTGGAAAAGGTTGATATTCAGCTGACCGATTCTAGGCTGATGGGAGATGCATCTGGCACTTTTGAAACCGAATCTGGTAACGAATGCGACCTCTGTGATGGCATGGAGGATAAAGCTGATGCCACGATGGGTGACATTCAGGACAACGCCCATGCAGTGAGGAATTCGGAGAGTTCTGTTGCCTCCGATTCAGAACAGATGGGATATATATCTGGCTTATTCGAAACCGAATCTGGGGACGAATGCGACCTCTTTGATAACACGGAGGATGAAGCCAATAACACGGTGGTGGAAAGGATGGTGGAAATAAAACAAGATGTTGCGGTTCCTACAAATAAACCTCCATCACTGTAAGGCAGCCTCAGTTGCACTCTTGCTGCGCCTGACGACAGGAGCAGTTGACTTGGTTTTTATCCAAGAGCCCTGGGTGCGGGGTGGCAGGGTTTGCGGATTGAAGACCCCTGGGTTTAAGTTGGTGGTTGCCAAAGGTGAGGGCTCACCAAGAGCCTGCATCTTGGCAAAAAATGGCTTAAATATATTCTTTTTATCCACTTTTAGTGATATGGATGTTACAGCGGCTAGCTTAGAGCTTCATGGGAAGTCTATTTGGCTCGCCTCTGCGTATTTTCCTAATCCGGGGTCAATACCCCCGGAGAAGGTTGTCGGTCTATTTCGGGAGTCTGAATCTAGGGGACACCAGTTAGTAGTGTGTTGTGATGCTAATGCACATCATTCGATATGGGGAAGTACAGACACAAATGATAGAGGCGAATCACTTTTGGAGTTTTTGTTAAGCACTAACCTGTATATTTGTAACAAGGGTGGTGAACCTACTTTCGTTACAAGTACGCGGCAAGAGGTTCTTGACGTAACACTTGTATCAGATACATTGTCTGATAGAATTGATGACTGGAGAGTTTTGGAAGAGCATTCTTTCTCAGATCATCGCTACATTGAGTTTTTACTCAGGGAGCGTGCCCCGGTTGAGACAGTCTCTAGAAATCTGAGGAGAACAAACTGGGTGAAATATAGGGAGACTTTTTCTTTGCTTTTGGATGAAGTACCCTTATCTGAACCGCATAGTTTGGCGGAAATTGACTGTCTGGTTGACCATATAACAAATGTTTGTAATAGGTGCCTGGATGCGTCTTGCCCTTCTGCAAAGCCTAGAGGGAAAAAAAGCCACCTTGGTGGTCAAATGAGTTGCAGACGAGCAGAGATTCCTGCAGAAAGCTCTTTAATAAGGCTAAATTTTCAAGAGCGGACGAGGACTGGTCTGCATACAGGCTGCAACTTAAGAGTTATAAAAAGATGATCAGAAATGCAAAATGTGATTCTTGGAAAAACTTCTGTGGAAACATAGAAGACGTTTCTGAGGGATCCAGGCTGCGCAAGGTTCTGGCTTCTTCTCCTTGCACCCTGGGATACCTGAAAGATCCTAATGGGGTGTGGTCTTCCTCCAGTGGAGAGTCGCTGGATCTCCTTTTAAACACGCATTTTCCGGGCAATTCCATGACGCCGTTTCAAGCTTTGGAAAGGTTCTGACGCCCAAGCATCTGAAATTGCTTCGGAAATAATAAATATGCCAACATTAATCTGGGCGATAAAAAGCTTCAGGCCCTATAAATCCCCGGGACCTGATGGTATAATCCCGGCTGAGTTGCAGCAAGTGTCGGACTATATAGCCCCGTTGCTGTATAATCTATACACAGCATGCATCAACTGGTCGTGTATTCCTTTAAAATGGAGGGATACCAGAGTCGTATTTATCCCGAAGGCTGGGAAAAGTTCCCACACAGCTCCGAAGGATTTCAGACCAATTAGTCTGTCTTCTTTTTTGTTAAAGACAATGGAACGAATGATAGACTCATATTTGCGTAGAGTGATTGACCCGAGGTTGCTTTCGACAAAGCAACATGCATACAGCAAGGGACGATCAACGGAAACAGCTCTTCATGAGCTCGTTGGTACCATCGAGATATCGCTTTCGGTAAAGGAGTACACTATGGTGGCCTTTCTTGATATTGAGGGGGCTTTTAATAATGTCATCCCAGAATCGATAATATTGGCATTGTCTGGTCTGGGAGTAAAGCGTGAAATCGTTTTAATGGTGGAAAGCCTACTTGCCAGTAGACGTATAACGTCTGAATTGGGAGCGTCCGTCATATCTCGATTTGTCAATAGGGGCACACCACAAGGAGGTGTTCATTCGCCGCTTCTTTGGAACCTGGCACTGAATTCAATGCTACTATCTCTAGAAGCACGTGGTTGTCATGTTGTCGCATATGCTGACGATGTCGCAATAGCGGTAAAGGGGAAGCATCTGCCAACATTGCGGGACATTCTTCAGGGTTCTCTGAAAGATCTGTCTAAATGGGCAAGAGACTGTGGTCTAGGAGTTAATCCTAGTAAAACAGAGATTGTTTTATTTACAAGGAAAAATAAGATTCCTGCTTTTGATCCTATTTCTCTGGACAGTACTGAAATCACTTTCTCAGATGGAGCCAAGTATCTTGGAGTATTTCTAGATAGGAAGCTGAATTTCAGGCGTAATATTGAGGAACGGGTGAGAAAAGCAACGATTGCTTTGTATTCCTGTAAAAGGGCCATTGGAAAACGATGGGGTTTTAGCCCTCAAGTCGTTCATTGGATCTATACAGCAGTGGTGCGTCCAATTTTGCTGTATGGAATCATTGTCTGGTGGCCTGCTTTAGAAACAAAAGCGAACTGTGTCTTTATCACGAAGGTACAGAGAATGGCGTCAATGTGCATCACTGGTGCTCTTCGTACTACACCTACGGCTGCATTAGAAATCCTCCTTCACCTGATACCCTTGGACATATTGGGTAGGCAGTATGCAGCTGCGTCGGCAATTCGACTTAATAGCACGCTGCAATGGAGGAGCAGCGATTGTGGCCATCTTGAAAAAGATAACAATACCACAAAATGTGGATTGTGCTCCCTCTTTGAGCCTCTTTGAGCGCCACTTTACCACTATGATACCATCCAGGGAGTCTTGGATGGGGGATACTCCGGGAAGTGGAGCTACCATAAATTTTTACACAGATGGATCGAGGCTGCACGAACAAGTGGGCTTTGGGGTCTATTCGGAAGAGCTTGGATTGAGCCTGGCTCGTAGATTGCCAGATCATTGCAGTGTTTATCAGGCAGAGATGCTGGCAATAAAGGAAGTGGCTGACTGGTTGAGCTGCAATGTCTTGTCTACAACCGCAGTCAACATCTATACTGACAGTCAAGCCGCGGTCAAGTCCCTGGATTCAATGTTTCTGAAAACAAGATCTGCCGCACGTCTTTAAATGAGATGGCCAAGCAGTTTAACATACGACTCATATGGGTCCCAGGGCACAGAGACATTCCAGGGAATTGCAAAGCCGATGAGCTTGCAAGACTAGGAACTACCTTACAGGTTCCAACAGAATTGGAATGTGTTGGTATTCCTCTAGAAACTTGCAAGCAAAACCTACGGCTTTGTTCTGCGACGGAGACTAATCAAAGATGGGCAAATGGATGGACGTGTGAGACAACACGACTGATTTGGCCTTCTCTTAATCAGGGGCGCACAAGTGAGCTGATATCGCTTCCCAGAGGAGAGATTTCGACGGTGGTTTCTATAATTACCGGACACTGTCTTATAGGGAAGCACGCAGAGCGGTTAAATGTGCCGTCGAATGACTTTTGCCGAAGTTGCATGGATGAAGAGAAGTTGGAATCTATCGAACACTTTATTTGCCATTGCCCGGCACTTTCTGGTCAGCGACTTGCTTCACTGGGATCTAGGGAGCTGTACGATCTTTCTGATTTGTCGGATGTCAAAATTCAACATCTAAGGAGCTTCATAAGAAGCTCAAACTGGTTTAACGACAGGGACTAGTAGGGAAACCTATTACGATCCCGTGGTATCACAATGGACCTCAGAGTCTACGTGTGTTGATGTAAAACGTCAGCAGCCACTTACAACCTAACCTAACCTATGGGGGTATACTCACTTTGTCATTCCGTGTGTAACGCATCGAAATATCGGTCGGGGACCCCATAAAGTATATATATTATTGATCAGTGATCGATTCTAAGACATTCTAGCGATGTCCGTCCGTCAGTCCGTCTGCCCGTCCGTCTGTAGTTAACACGATGCAGTCCAAAATAAAAGACCTAGGAACCTCAAGTTTGGCACAAATATGTCTTATGTTCCTAGGCAGGTTAAGTTCGGAAATTGGCCAAATCGGACTAAGGGGAAAAAAGTTCCCCCTTGAAGAACTAAACCAACCTCTAAAAAAATACATGTTTTTACATGTTTTTTTTGTATTTTTGTTAAATAAATGAAACATTTGGTATATTTATAGCGATGGGAAGATGCTCCCAACGTGCCCCACTGACCCTATAAACTCCCCCCCCAAAAAAAAGAAACGCCATTGTCAATTTTTTTTTTTTTATATTTTGGAGGGTAGAAAAGATTCGGCACAGCCGAATTTAACACTCTCCCTTCTTTTATTTTGGGCCATTTTTCATTTCGTTTTTGGGCTTTTTTTCGTTAATTTTGGGCGAAGTTTCGTATTTTTCTTTTTGGGCCATTTTTCATATTTTTTGGGCGATTTTGCATTTGGGCGATTTTTCATAAAATTTTTTGGGCGATTTTGCCTTCAGCCGAAAAAAAGACTTAGCGATTGTATTTTTTTTTAAAGAAAATTTTTTAAATTTTTGTTTCAAAAATGTTTTGCTTAATTTCTAATTTCTACGTCTAACTTTCTGACGCCTTAAAAAGCGAAAATTTGGAATCCAGCGCGGGACGCGGGAAACGTTGACATAAAACGGATAATCCCGCTTCAAAATGGAATCGTTTTAAAAATAAAACTTATTTAAAAACAATTGCGAAAAAATTATTACAAAATATTTTTACAAAACTTGAATTTTTACTTAAATATTACAAAATATCACTAAATAATGCCAATATTGCAAAAATATGCAAATATATGCATTTTTAGCAAAATATGCAAAAATATGCACTAACAAATCAATGCCATTTTAATGCAAATTTGTTGATTCGAAAAGATATCTCATTAACAATGTTCTCAGACTAACGAGAAAAAACATGCATTTGCTTGAAGTTCCAGTCTCTAAAGTACGCAAAAATTCTTAATGTGTGAACCGGATTTGGTAAAAAATGTGGACAAAAATTTTGGTCGATAAAAGTTATTTTTTTTAAACTTTAACCTCTAGTTGCCGACTAAAGATGCCCTTGCCATATTTTTTAAAATTTTTTTCCACAATCAGCTATTTTGTGGCCATTGTTCGGCAGGTATTACGACACGAAATTGGAAAGTTTAGATTTAATGGGACGCCCTATTGTACATACTTATGTATATCATTGCATAAATTAGTTACCTTATTGTGTTTTTAACCTTAAAAATATTGAATGGATCATGGAAAGAATGTAAAATTAATAAAGAAATTAGATTGAATCTTTCAGATCTTAGAGTATATGTCTCCTAATGATGAAAAGATAGTGAGATGAAAAGTGGGAACTTTTAGTTTCTAATTAACTTAACCAAGTTTAACTGAGTTGCCTAAAAAATAGGCTTATTTTCAGTGAAAAGTATTTAAAAAAGGGCAGAAAATGTGCAACATTTTTTTTTAGAAAAGAAAATGCCATAAGAAAAGCAATCATGATTCAGCAACTAGATTTTTTTTAATGTCTAGCCTTTTTAGGTTTAAAAAAATTTAACATGTGTTAGTACAATATTAATATTAAAATATAAATTGGATTTGTGAATTTTTGGTTCATTAGTTTTCATTTTTACCTTTTTATTAGCAACAAAAAATTGCTGAATTCTACAAAAATAAAAATCTGTAAAAGTAACAACTCACAAAAAAATATAAGTTTGCCTTGAAAATGTGTTATTGTCATTACGTTCTAATTTTGTACAGTAGATTAAGGTTATGACAAACTCAGCAGGACCGACGATTTTGTATCTTATAGAACATTTAAAGCGGGAGTGGGGTTTGAATTCTAAAATATCTTACATCGCTTGTTCAGTTTCAATTTGTATTTAGCTTTATTTACAAAAAGATTAATTGTGTTGACAAATAAAATAATTGAAGTTTAATTTAACAACACAATTGTTCAATAAAATTAAATTGTTTGTTTATATTACAAAATATTAAATGAAATAAACCTTAAATTCAAATAAATTTTTGTGTATTTCAATATAAATTTTCTTATACTAACAAAAAAATTAATTGTTTTGACAAATAATATAATTAAAATATAATTAAACAACACAATTTGTCAATACATTTAAATTGATTGCAAATATAACATAATTTTTAATCAAAATAGAACAAAAATGAAATTAAAAACTTTTAATGAAGGGGCCAAAAATTTGTTGGAATGAAAGATTTCTTTATAAACTTTATTAATCCTAAAAATTTGTCTGAATAATATATGGGTCCTTAGAAATTATTTGCTACAGACAATATTTATTATTATAGTAATTACCAGTGTTTGTTATAATCGTACTCCTCTGTTTTTTCTTATTATATGACTTGTGTTTATTATTTTCGATAGCATATGTTAAGAAGTCATTTAGTCTGCATATTTTGTTGTCTACTTTTAGGCTAAAGTTAATAAATACTATTTACATCATCTTGTCGACTTGTCAAATGAATATGTAAATAAATATGTCAATTATTTTTTTGTGTTTTTTTAAGGGTGTTAACAAAAACACATATTCGAAAACATAAACAAATAAATAAAGGACTGCCGACACTATATAATAAAATCAGAAGAAATTTTTGCAAAACTAAAAAAAGACTATTTACTTAAAGCTTTAGTACAGATTTGTATAATTCTTTAAAAATTTGAACACTAAACTTATTTCTTGGTTATTAGGTAAAAATAATTTTGCATAGTTTATAGGTCTGCTGCACTTTTGCTAAAAACAACTTACATTTTCGTAGTTGTTTTGGTAGTTTTTATTAACATTTTTCAGACAAAAAAATGTTGTTGCACTCAAAACCGGTAACATAACCTACCAAAATTTTTGCTAGAACAAAAATTTCATTATTATATAACCGTTTTTATACCCTCCACTTAGTGATAGAGGGTATATGAGGCATTCCACACCAAATGTCCAGCGAAAAAAAACACGTGTACCATAAACTTCTGAATAGCTTGTATGGATAGCCCTATATGGAACTTAGAAAATTGCGTTTTCGGTTTTTCAATTTTTCAAAAACTGGGCTTAGGAGGCGTGGTCAAATATTGGAAAAATGGTCAAATTTGTGGCGAGTTGCCTTGATTAAATATTTATCACATTCAAACGAAATGTACCACAATCTTAAAAATTTACATTCTTATATAGTTTCGTATGGGCCATCGAATAAAATTTTTTTCCAAGAAAAATTTTCAGAACCCGTTCTGAAATTTTCCATTTTTTAAAAAAGTCAATTTATCAAAAATCCGGCCACTTTTTTTTCTTTTTTTAAAATTTTTTTTTTAAAGTTTAGATGTTTGTCCATCCACACAAAAAAAATCAGAAATGTATTTTTCGTTTTTTTCGAGAAAATCGCATTTGAATTTTAAATTTCATAACAATTTTGTAATTTGCTTGTATTTTCTTGTGTCAACAGAGCGTATGACGAATATTTATGCAATTAATATTACTCATTCGCAACTTTAAAACAAAGAAATACAAGCAAATAACAAAATTGTTATGAAATTTAAAGTTCAAATGCGATTTTCTCGAAAAAAAAGATGAACGTGTTTCTGATTTTTTTTGTGTGGATGGACAAACATCTAAACTTTAAAAAAAATAAATAAAAAAGAAAAAAAAAGTGGCCGGATTTTTGATAAATTTACTTTTTTAAAAAATGGAAAATTTCAGAACAGGTTCTGAAAATTTTCCAAAACAAAAAATTTTAATCGATAGCCATACAAAACTATATAAGAACGTAAATTTTTGACATTGTGGTGCATTCCGTATTAATGTGATAAATATTTAATCAAGGCAACTCGCCACAAATTTTACCATTTTTCCAATATTTGACCACGCCTCCTAAGCCCAGTTTTCGAAAATTTGAAAAACCAAAAACGCAATTTTCTTAGTTACATATAGGGCTATCCAAACAAGCTATTCAGAAATTTACGGGACACATGTTTTTCTGTAGCGGGACATTTGGTGTGGAATGCCTCATATATAAATTTGTCATTCCGTTTGTAATTCATCGAAATATCGGTCTGGGACCCCATAAAGTATAAATATTCATGATACCCGATCGATTTTAAGACATTCTAGCGATGTCCGTCTGTCTGTGGAAAATGCTGTAGCGGACAAAATATTGCACAGAGATGACTGAAACTTAACATATTTATTGGAAGTTCTCCCGAGAAGTTTGGTATTGCATTTGAGCGATATCGGTTCAGCGGTTCAAAAGTTATGAACGAAAATGTAAGCACACCTCAAAAATTTCAGTACATTCAACATAACCTAAAAATACAAGATGCTTTAATTCGGCTTCTGGTTGACATATGTGAACATAATTGAACACCAAATGGTAATTAAACAAGTACGAACATATTTTTTACAAAAAAAATAAAAAAATCGCGGATTTTTTTTTACCAAAAATTTTTTTCGCGGAAATTTTTTAAAATTTTTTTTTTTTTTCAAAAGTAATTTCTTTTTAAATGAAGTTTTTTGCAATAATCTTTTTGAAATTGTAGTGGGTATCACTACATTCGGCAAGGCCGAATTTAACTTTTTTACTTGTTTATAATAAATTGTTTAGAGTAAATGTAAGTCACATAAAAGTGTAATTTTTTCTTCAACTTCTGACGGGTTAATTTAGCCAATCGGATTAAAGTTTTGTAGTTTTGAAAATTAAAAAAAATAAAATGTCTTGCGATGCATTATATTTATTAATTTTGATGCGCTGAATACACATATCAAAAAAAAATTAAAATCGGTCTAACGGTCTTCGAGATATTGCTATTTGTTTTCGATTTTTGGAGAATTTCCGTCAAAATTTAGAATCTTTGAAAAATTAAAAATTAAAGAAAAAATTTCTGAAATCGGTCGATCGGTTTTCGAGATATCGACATTTGAAAGTTGTCAAAAAATTTACAAAATGGCGGCTTTTTCCTACACACAAAAAAAACCTTGTCAAATTACTAGAAAAAGTGTCGTAATCCCTTTTACCAATATTTGACAGTTTTCCTTGTTTTTTAACAAATAATTTTCAATTGAAATTTAAATTTTTTTGTAATTTTACAGTTTTTCTTGTAATTTTACAAATTTCCAAGATTTTTTACAAAAACAATCTAGTAAATTTACGAGAATTTTTTGTAAGTTTTATTTCGTAAAAAAAGTTGTAAATTTACAATTTTATTTGTAAAAATCTTGTAAAATTACAAAAAAATTCGTAACTTTTACTAGGAATTATCGTAAAATAGGAAGTAGCAAAAAATCTAGAAAAATAACGAAACCACCTTGTAAGTTTTATAGCGTCAAAAAATTGTAAATTTACAATTTTTTTTGGTAAAAAGATTGTAAAATTACAAAGTTAATGGTAAAAAGCTTGTTTTTTAGAGTGACTGTTTGTCACAGTAGATTAGCATGTTGTTCTTCAAATTTTGAATTTTGAATTTTGAAAAATTATGTGGTAATAATTTAAGGCCAGTCGGACTAAATTAATCCGTGGCGCCCGGCGATCAGCTTTGGAGTTTTAAGTTTGGTCTTACGGATGTAGATATTTGAAATTTGAAAAAATGACGGGTTTTTCCTACGTTTAAGAGCTAAAAAATCAAATTTTTTCCCTTTACCCTTTCATTGAGCTTGAGAGAATCTTTCATTCAAACTTAATTTATGACAAATCCGATCATATACCATTTATACCGTGGCGCACTTAGAACAATGTTTTTGGAAAACTTCCACCAAAATTTTTAATTTTTGAAAAATTAAAAACTAGAAAAAAATTATATTGTGATACATTTTTGACATGCTGAATATGAATATAAACAAGTAAGAGTGTTAAATTCGGCTGGGCCGAATCTTGTATACCCTCCAACATGCAAAAAAAAAAAAAATGCTGGGGCGTTTTATTTTTTTTTGGGGGGTGGGGGGGGCAGGGGGTCGCTTGTAGTAATTGAGGGGGGCAAATTTTTCCTCGAATTTGTGTTTAAAAATTCATTCTTATGCTTTTTGCACTAAAGAAATACAAGATTATCAGTATTTTAAAGAAATGTTTTATTCCACGCCCATAAAAGGGGGGCGGGCCGAAAAAACGTAATTTTCTAATTCTCTAGGACCAAATGCAGGACTTTGAACTTTTTGTGGCATAATGTTGCATTTGTTAAACAAAAACACAAAAAATCATGCAAAAATATGGTATTTTTCAGAGGTTGGTTTAGTTCTTCAAGGGGGAACTTTTTTCCCCCTGGTCCGATTTTGCTCATTTACGAACTTAACCTGCCTATGAACATAAGACATATTCGTGCCAAATGTCGGGAGTCTAGCTATTTTATTTTGGACTGCATCGTGTTAACTACAGACGGACAGACGGACGGACGGACGGACGGACGGACGGACGGACAGACGGACGGACGGACATCGCTAGAATGTCTTAGAATCGATCACTGATCATAAATATATATACTTTATGGGGTCCTAGACCGATATTTTGATGCGTTACACACGGAATGACAAAGTGAGTATACCCCCATACTGTAGTTGGAGGGTATAAAAAATTTCTAATATCGGTCGATCAGTTTTCAAGATATTGACAATTTGTCAACAAATTTACAAAATAGCTACGTTTAAGAAATTTATAAAATAAATCTCAAAATTTTTTCCATTCACTATTTTATAGAGATTCAGATAAACTTTCATTTAAAGTTTATTTGAGCCAAATCAGATTATTTTTACCCATGGCGACCTCAGATTGAAGTTTAGAGTTTTTGGTGAAAGATTTCTTAAAATCTAAAAATTATTCGATTTTGGTTAAAATTATCGGATTTGGCTCAAATTAATTTTAAATTTAAGTTTTTCTCAAGCTCTTTAAAACGGCAAAGGAAATAATATTTTAAGAGTATAAAATTAACCCGTGTCTAAAAAAAGTCAAAGTTTTGTAGTTTTAATAATTTAAACAAGTGTCTTGCGATGCATCATATATTTATTAACTTTGATGCGATGAATATGCGTATCAAAAAATTTTTAAAATCTGTAGAACGGTTTTCGAAATATGGCTATTTGAAAAATGCAAAAATGGCAACTTATGGTAAACAAATTAAAAAAAAAAAATCTTATATTTTTTTTCTTTGACATTTGTCAATAAATTTCCAAAATGCCGGTTTTTTCCTACACTCAAAAAAAAAGTGAACTAAACTCTGTCCGTCTGACCGTCTGTCCGTTCGTCTGTAGTTAACACAATACAGTCCAAAATAAAAGAGCTAGACTCCTCAAGTTTGGTACGAATATGTCTTATGGTCCTAGGCAGGTTAAGTTCGGAAATGGGCAAAATCGGACCAGGGGGAAAAAGTTCCCCCTTGAAGAACTAAACTAGCCTCTGAAAAATAACATTTTTTTTACATGATTTTTTGTGTTTTTGTTTAACAAATGCAATATTTTTATTCTACAAGAAGTTCAAATGTCGTTTTTTCGCTCCGCCCTCCTTTTATGGGCGCAGAATAAAAAATTTAAATTATGATAAACTTGCTTATCCTTAGTGCAAAAAGCATAAGAATGAATTTTTAACATATTCACATATTCGAGAGTAAATTTGCCCTTCCCCCAATCACCAAGACCCCCTCCCAAAAAAGCCCCTGCATTTTTATTTATTATTTATTTTTTTGCATGTTGGAGGGTATAAAAGATTCGGCACAGCCGAATTTAACACTCTTACATGTTTTTCTTGGTTTTAGTTCATAATTTTCCCAAAAATAAGGAAAACAAAGTTATTTAATTTTAAGCCAATTTTAACTAGAAAATGGGAAAAATTATATTACACTTTAGTTCATTCACAGTTCAGAACTAGATTGGATCTAGACGCTGGACCCATGGGTTCGGACCCCATGGGTCCAGCCCCTGTTAACTCGAGACCCCGTTGGATCCTTTAAGGGTCCCCATGGATTTTGACGCAAAACTTGTGTCCGTTTCGCTCTATCTTGAGAATCTTAAAAACTGGATAACTCAAAAACTATTAATCGAAGGGCTTTCGGGTATTTTTCGGAAGTGTTCTACGAGTCAAGAGCTACAAAAATGCCGTTGGACCTTTTCTCATGTTGGCAGTATTTACCGAGATATATAAAATCTCGGGAATTTCAAATTTTAGATCTAAAATTAGGGCCTTGAGACCCCGACAGATATGCACAGCTAGGCTATTACATATTTTTCTTAATCTTTCCTTTGAAAATTTCATCCGTTTCGCTCTATCTCGCTTAGTTTTCGAGATATCGCCATTTTGAATTTTTAACTAAATTCTAAGATTTTATTTACTAAATTCTCAGAACTTATTAAATTAATTCTAAGAATTACACTTTCTCAATTCAAAGAAGAAAAATACAATGATGGTTTTTTTTAGTAAATTTTAACTAAACTTGAACTAAATTGTTTTTTAAGAAAAATGTCATAAAAATAAAGATACATTTCTTTGATTTGTGGAAAATTTCTTTGGCAGTAAGAATTTTTATCCTAATATTAAAATAATATTTAAAGAAAACTATGAACTAATTATAAGTAAATGAATTAAACTTTTTTCCTTATAATTAAGGAAATTTCTCATTTTTTAGTTAAATATAACTAAATTTTAAAAAATTTCATAATAAATTTTCAAAGACATTTTTTCCTTAATCTTAGTTATGTCTTTTTTTCAGTGTACGTTCAAGAACGTTTTAAAAAATCTCAAAATCTTTTTCCGTTGCATTTTTATAGACTCATTTTAACCCATTTCTTAAAAGCCAAAACTTTGATCGAAGGGCGACACAGGTTAAAAATATCGGATTTGACTCACATTAATTTTAAATAAAAGATTTAAAAGAAAAGGGCTTAGAAAAAAACATTTTGAGAATTTGTTTTTTTTTAATATTTTGACTTTAGGAAAAAATTTTAATTTTTTGCAAATTTTAAATAGCGATATCTCTAAAACCGTTCTACCAATTGATATTAATATTTGTGTTCAGCGGTGTTCAGCGGTTCAATATTAAAAATTGTTATGTATCGTAAGAAATATTTTAATTTTTAAAAATCTAAAACTTTGATCGCCAGGCGAATTTTATCCGAATTTTTATATACACTCAAAAAAATACGTTAGTAGATTTACAAATTTTTTTTGCTAATGCTAGTTAGCTAACTTTTAGCAAATTTAAACAAACTTTGAACTAATTTCTTTTGCTAAGATTTTGTTGACAACATTTTTGCCAGATTTTTTGCTAATATTAACAAAAATAAATGGTAATTTTTTTTTAATTTTCAAAAAACTTAAAATGGCGCTTTCTCGGAAACTAAGCCAGATAGAGCAAAATGGAGGCCATTTTTGGTCCTATGGCTCTCCATAGTATCGCCGGTCCTCTTCACATGTGTGGACCCTAATGGGTCCGAACTTTGGATCCAAAAAAGTTAGCATTCCCGAAAATTTTAAAATGCTCATTTCTCGGTAAATATTGCCGACACAACAAAAAGTCCAAAAGCATTTTTGTAGCTCCCAACACGTAGAACAAGACCTCAAAACAATCAAAAACTCTCCGAGTAATATTTTGGAAGTTATCGAGTTTTGTTATTCTCAAAACCCCGGTGGTCCCCTAAAATCACGTATCTCAAAAACTAAGCATGGTAGAGCGAAACGGACACAAATTTTGGAGCAAAAACTATGACGATTTTTAAGAAACCTAACTAGATCTAGGCCCATCGGGGTCTGGACCTGTCGCGTCCGAACCCAATGGGGTTCTCGAATGTGTCTGAACTAAGTTGAAAAAAAAATTTCAGTTAACTAATTTTTGGCAAAACATTTTTGCTAACTTTACCAAAAAATTGTGGATTCAAAATCAGCAAATTTTCTTGTAGGTTTACAAGCTTTTTTTGCTAACATTACAGTTTTTTTTTGAGTGTAGTAGAATAACTTGGGAAATCAAATGTTGAAGAAAAAATGTCACTCTAAAGTCACATATGAGGCATTCCACACCAAATGTCCAGCGAAAAAAAACATGTGTACCGTAAACTTCTAAATAGGTGATATGGATAGCCCTATATGGAACTTAGAAAATTGCGTTTTTGGTTTTTCAATTTTCCAAAAACTGGGCTTAGGAGGCGTGGTCAAATATTGGAAAAATGGTCAAATTTGTGGCGAGTTGCCTTGATTAAATATTTATCACATTAAAACGGAATGCACCACAATATCAAAAATTTACGTTCTTATATAGTTTTGTATGGGCTATCGATTAAATTTTTTTTTTTTGGAAAATTTTCAGAACCCGTTCTGAAATTTTCCATTATTTAAAAAAGTCAATTTATCAAAAATCCGGCCACTTTTTTTTTTCTTTTTTATTTATTTTTTTAAAAGTTTAGATGTTTGTCCATCCACACAAAAAAAATCAGAAACACGTTCATCTTTTTTTTCGAGAAAATCGCATTTGAACTTTAAATTTCATAACAATTTAGTAATTTGCTTGTATTTCCTTGTGTCAACAGAGCGTATGACGAATATTTATGCAATTAATATTACTCATTCGCAACTTTAAAACAAAGAAATACAAGCAAATAACAAAATTGTTATGAAATTTAAAGTTCAAATGCGATTTTCTCGAAAAAAAAGATGAACGTGTTTCTGATTTTTTTTGTGTGGATGGACAAACATCTAAACTTTTAAAAAAATAAATAAAATAGAAAAAAAAAAGTGGCCGGATTTTTGATAAATTGACTTTTTTAAAAAATGGAAAATTTCAGAACGGGTTCTGAAAATTTTTCACAAAAAAAAATTTTAATCGATAGCCCATACAAAACTATATAAGAACGTAAATTTTTGACATTGTGGTACATTCCGTTTTAATGTGATAAATATTTAATCAAGGCAACTCGCCACAAATTTTACCATTTTTCCAATATTTGACCACGCCTCCTAAGCCCAGTTTTCGAAAATTTGAAAAACCAAAAACGCAATTTTCTTAGTTACATATAGGGCTATCCAAACAACCTATTCAGAAATTTACGGGACACATGTTTTTCTGTAGCGGGACATTTGGTGTGGAATGCCTCATATGCCGAGAAATGATACTTTTCGGAAAGTTGTTAAAAATTGTTATGGCCACCATCCAATTGTTTCATTGTAGACCTTATTTTATGTACCAGGCAGCAACACTTTATTGATTTATCTGACGCACTGTGGTCAATATTTTGAGATAGCGGCCAAAACTCCTTTTGGTTTTTGTTCTCCGATTTTAAAGTTATTAGACTCATATGAAAGTAGACAGTAGTAAACCTCGGGAGCCAAAAAATTAGAACTCTATTTCAACTATTTCACTGAGAACAGGGTGGTCCAAAATGGGCTTTTTCAGAATTTAGTAAATTTATGATATTTTTAGTTAATTTTTAAAGTTTAAATGATCATAACTTTTTTGTTTTTCAAGATTTTTGGACGAAATAAATTTTGTGTTGTAACTTAACTTATTTTCTATAACTGGTAAAAAAATTGAAGCTCTACTTTTTTCAGAACAATTTAAATATTTTTTTTAAAAAAGGTCAAATTTCTTGGAAATTTCCTACTTCATAGAGCACAACTCCTGTGAGTCAAGCTGAGTCAAAACACAAACTTACTATTTTGTAGTCCTAACTCTCCCCAACATTCCTATATATACATGTCCATGCATCGGGACTGCACTTTTTGAGCTACAGCAATTTTTCTGACCCAAGGTAAGATATTCGGTACAAATGCACGTCATATTTTTTGAGAAGTTATTTGTATGTGAAAGTGGCTATTATGCATATATTTTGATGAAATTTTGTACAAGAGTTCTTATTGACCCAAAAAATAATTCTGTTGAAATTAGGAGAAGTTGGCCCATATTTGGACCTAGTCCACATAGAAGGGTGTATCAACATTTTGACAAAAATGACAATAGAACTCTCAAATTATGTGGTATCTGGCAATTCATTTGGAAAAGGTAAAAAATGATTTTATTGCCATCTATTATTACATAACTTAAATACCTGAAAATTGCAAATAAATTTAAAACCAATGGAAATAACTGGTAAAACCAAGTACCTGTTATATTATGTTTCAAAGAGGTAAAAAAGATCATGTTGAAACTTCGAGCAATAGTATATTAATCCATGCATTCATTTTTTTCTTCATTATTTTTTAAACAATGGCTAAATTCAGTTATAGTGTTCTATCTGATATATATTTTATAACGAATAATCCATTCTTCAAAATATGCGACAAACAAGAAATTAAAATTCATAACTTAAAAATAAAAAACTTTTTAAATACTTTAAGAAAACGGTACAATCAATGTTCCAGAAACAAGAAATTGTTTTACTCACGCAACCAAGAATGGCTAAGAAATAAACTTATTTTTAAAAAGCCATCAGTAACTACCACGGAAACTGGAAAAGGTGGTCGACCAGCAAAGCCAATTGATAATTGTAGTGAAAGATCACGAAGATGCAAGCTTAAACATATCAATGAAGAAGTTTCTTGTAGCATCATAAAGGATTCGTTTCTGCATCAAATTCAACCATCGAAAACTAAAAAGAGTAAAATTGCTATCATTGAAAAAATAGTGGAAGCAAACCCCAGACGCACAAAAAGGATTTTAGAAAGTATGCCGACACCAACTGAAGAAAATAAATTTACTCCAGAAGAAGCATTTGCACTATTTTTGGATTTGAAAATGACTAAAAAGCATAATTGAAATTCAGAAATCGTAAATGAAATTCAGAAAAGCCCAATTGAAATTCAGAAATCGTAATTGAAATTCAGAAAAGCCCAATTGAAATTTAGAAAATCACATTGAAATTCAGAAAATCACAATTGAAATTCAGAAAAGCCCAATTGAAATTCAGAAATGCACAATTGAAATTCAGAAAAGTACAATTGAAATTCAGAAAAGCACAATTGAAATTCAGAAAAGCACAATTGAAATTCAGAGAAGACCAATTGAAATTCAGAAAAGCACATTTAAAATTCAGAAATCCTAATTGAAATTCAGAAAACCCCAATTGAAATTCAGAAAATCACATTTGAAATTTAGAAAATCACAATTGAAATTCAGAAAAGCCCAATTGAAGTTCAGAAGTTGTAATTGAAATTCAGAAAAGCCCAATTGAAATTAATTTTTTTGCTAATTTTAACCATTTTTTTTGCTAGTTTTTTTTTTTTTTTTTAGTGTATTGATATTGTTGGGAGTTTCAGTGTTATTTTTCAGTTTAATCCTCACAAGAATTAGCTTTCTTCCAAAAAAAACCAACCTTTGGCCCCTGTGAATATTGAGACTAAATAAATGTCAGGGGCCAAATGTTGGCATTTTCTGACCAAAATTAAGTTTAGGAATAATAAATAAGTATTGGTTGTAAAATACGATTGAAGAAAATAAGAAATTATAGAAAAAATACCTATTTAAAATGTCAAAATATTCAACTTTTACATGGAAACTCAACAAAAAATTAAAATGCATTTTTAACTTCACATTAGTTACGTTCCTATCAGTCGATTTTTACGTTTGAACACGCAAATTGAAGCTTAAAGTCCCTCCTATTGAACAAAACAAATTGCGTAAAAAAATACCAATCCGGTCAAAAGTTATAGAGTTTTGACCGCTATCTCGCGAAATTGACCACTGTGTGACGTGTTGACAATTTATAAATTAATAAAATAAATTAATTTTATTTTGAGAAATATTGCTGTGATATATTTGTTAAACAGAAAATTGTTTGAAGATTTTGTATATTTTGAAAATGGATACGGCCACAGTCCAACAAAATGAACTAAAATATAGGAAAATGGACAAATTTTAATTTTAATGAAAATTAACAACCGACACTGATTATACCCTACACCACTCTGTGGTACAGGGTATAATGGGTTTGTGTTGATGTTTGTAACTACCCGAAATATTGGTCCTAGACCTACCTTCAAGTATACCGATCGACTCAGAATTACTTTTGAGTCGATTTAGCGATGTCCGTCCGTCTGTCCGCCCGTCCGTTTGTCCATCTATCGGTTTAAGCACGATACAGTTTGCAATTTTCAATCAATTGACTTGAAATTGGAGAAATTCAGTCCATGTTAAGACCTAGCCCCCATACAAACCCCCCTTTTGGATTCGGCTTAAATGACTATAATAACCGTATTATGATAGATATCGCTTTGAAATTTAGCAGGTAATCAAATTTTGTATGCACAAATCACGATTACGAATTTCAAAGGAATCTGGTCGGTCCTTCTGGTAGTCCCCATACAAACCACCCTCCCGATATTCACATAATTCACTCAAAATTCATAAAAATGGAAATATTTGATAAAAATGTATTTTTAGGTATTAAACGTGTAGTAACCTTATCAAATCGGAATATAATTGGACCATTTTCGAACTAAGTCCCCCATAAAAAAAATTTCGACCGATATTTAGTTAAATCGGTCTATTGATAAAAAATAAACCAATTCCACTAAAATTTGATCTGTGTGTGTTTTCTACACTAAATAAAGATCCAACAAAAGACAGATCCAATTGGTCCATGTTTGGACTTGGGACCCATTTTCCAGAAAACACTGGTGTTGGGTATCATGTGGTCGGTCTTGACCGAATATAACTTTCTTACCTGTTTTTTTTTTGTTTTATTTGTTATTTTTCTTAAAAAACAAACGAAATTTAATTATTTAATATCATGCCAATTTTATGGAGAATGGGAAATATTTTATTCCAATTTAGAAAAATCACGAGACTAAACAAAATATTCTTTCTCATAGTTTAAAAAAAAATCCCATTTAATATCAAAATTTTTTGATTTTTCTTTAATTTTTAAATTTCATTTAACAACAGAGAAATGAAACTAAAAGAGAATTTAGTATATAAATCCCTTAAGTATTTTGTATGTTTAATATCCTTCGATGCTGTAATAGTATTAAATTTCTTATTGTGCAACATTATCTGTCTACTGTGATGTTAAGAATTCTTTAGAAAACGGATTGAAATTCAAGGAAATTATATAAGATTTAATAAGGGGAATAACGGCAGTTTGTTAGACGACAAGACAGAAGAAGCAATTGAAACTTATTGCCAGTGGAAATTAAAACTCTTAAAAAGTGTTTGTACTTAAATAACTTAAAAGGATAAAACTTCATTTTATAAAATAAACAATAAAATAATTAAAAAACCACAATATGGTTGAACTTAATTTAAATGCTACACAGAAGAAAAAAATATTTTTTTACATTAAACCAATATTTCTAAATACACTGAGGGGGAAAAAATATGTAAATCAAAAATGTTCAATTTTATTTTAAACATGCTGCAACAAATTTGAGGTCAATCGGATTAAATTAACCCGTGGCGCCCGGCAATCACAGTATTATGATGTGTCGCAAGACACGGTAAAACTGCTACAAACCTAGAACGTAGGTTTTTCCTACTTCTAGACTTATCGTTCAATTGACACTAAAAAAGCCTTAACTTAAACTTTGGAAAAAATTTTATGCAAAATAGTTTATAAATTTTCCCAAAAATTAGTTAAATTTAACTAAAAGTTGGGAAATTTTCTTAACTGTTAGGAAAAAATTTTAGTTCATGTAATTTTAAATAGTTCATTATTTTCCTTAAATGGAATTCCCTAATACATGTAAGAAATTCTTACCGCCTAAAAATTTTTCCCTAAATATATGAAAAAAATCTTTATTTTTAAGACGTATTCTCATCTTTAGTTTTAGGACGTAATTTTTTACCAATTAGCTCATCTTCTTAGATTTGAGGAAGATTTTTCCACCATTTTAGTAAAATTTTTTAACTTGGTGAATTTTTTGTTAAAAAAACTTAAAATGGCGATATATCGGTTGGTTCTTTGGATCAGTACAGTATCGCCGGTCCTCTTCACATGTGTGGACCCTAGTGGGTCCTAGCTATGGATTTAAAAAAGTTGTCATTCCTGCAAATTTTAAAATGCTCTTATCTCGGCAAATTTGGCCAACTATTCAAAAATTTCAAAAGCATTTTTGTAGCTTTTCACAAGGAGAACAAGAGCTCTCCGAGTAATAGATTTAAGGTTATCGAATTTTTTAAATTTTAAAGACCCTATTAGAGTCCACTAAATTAATGTATCTCAAAAACTAAGCAAGGTAAATCGAAACGGACTACATTTTTGGATCAAAAACTATGACGACTCTTATGGAACCTAACTGGGTGTGGGCCCATCGGGGTCTCAACCTATCGGGTCCGAGCCCAATGGGATCTTCACCCAAGCGGGTCCTCAAATGGGTATGAACTAAATAGAAATTACATTTTTCCCATTTTTTAGTTCAAATTGTCATAATATTAAACAAATTTTTCTTTCCTTATTTTTAAGAAAAATATGAACTTAAAAGAAGTTAAACGTGGCAATGGAGCTAAATCATTCTCAATTTTCCTTGAATTTAGTTATTTTTTCCATTATTTAGTTCATTTTGGAATGAGCGCTCATTTTCGTTCATTTCAGATAAAACCCCTAGTTCGTTCATCTAGTTTAATCGGTCATTTGTTGTTTCCGTTCAACAGTTCTTGTACGAATCAATTTGATCATGGCTGTTGTTCGATCTTCTAGTTCAATCGGTCATTTGTTGTTTTCGTTCAACAGTTCGTGAACGACTCGTTTTGGTTTTCGTTCACAAATACAAAAATGTTTAATAAAAAAAAATAAGAATGGTTTAATAAATCAAATTCTATGAAATAGAAAAATAAATTTTTGAGATTTTTGTTTTTTTAAATTTCTTAAGCGTTGAAAAAAACATAATTTTTTGAAATTCTTTAACAAATTTAAAATCGCAAAAACTGGAATGCCAAAATCAATAAAAGTAACATAACGTAAGAAATATTTTTCTATTTTTTCATTGGTAAAAACTTTCCAAAAATCTAAAGTCTTAATGGAAGGGCGGCACAAACAGAGTTTAAATAAAAGACTGCCTCAAGCTCTATGAAAGGGTAGAGGGAAAGAAATTTTAAGATTTTCTTAAATTCAAGCCCTTTTTTTACTCAAAAGAAAGCTTAGGTCTTTTCCTTTAAGAGCTATGGTGTCGCTTAGTGGGATGTGAGTGGGATATCGAAAACCCCCTTATGTAATTGTTGGGATTATGACCAACTAGTATAGTAGTATGTCCAAATTAGATTATTGCAAAAAAACTTTATGTATTTAAAAGCAAATTACTTTAAAAAAAAAAATTTTGAAAAAAAATTTCCGGGAAAAAAAAATTTGGTAAAAAAAAAAATCTGCGATTTTTTTATGGGGTCCCATCTGCGATTTTTTTTTGTCAAAAAATATGTTCGGAATTGCTTAAATACCATTCGATGTTCAATTCTGTTCTCATATATTAACCCGCAGCCGAATTAAAGCATTTTGTATTATTAGGTTATGTTGAATGCACCAAAATTTTTGAGGTGTCCTTACATTTTTCTTCATAACTTTTAAACCGCTAAACCGATGTCGTTCAAATGCAATACCAAACTTCTCGGGAGAACTTCCAATAAATATGTTAAAACGTAAATATGTTACGTTTTAGCCGTGTAATATTTTGGCCGTGATAACCATTTCCCCAGACAGACGAACAGACGGACATCGCTAGAATGTCTTAAAATCGATCATTGATCAATTATATATATTTTTTATGGGGTCCCATACCGAATTCAGCGTACTCGAATTAACTTTACCAAGAGGATGCCAAGCTTGTTAAAAAAAGTGGCAAATTCAAGCACTATTATTTAGCTCAAAAGAAGATTTAATACGTTTTTCGCAAAAACGAGAATCGATCTAGAGAAACTGGAAGACATAGGTAATTTATTTTCGATCCTACTTTCAGAATTAATCAGTCTCGTCCATGTGTATAAAAGTGTGTCGGACGGTGTAATAATAGTCTATTTTACAAGTGCCTTAAAAGCCAAAAATATTTTTGTAGCACAAGTTTTTACATCCTCTGAGAGGGCATTTTGTTGTATGGTAAAAAAGTTTTTCTTCCGATTTTGAACGTCAAAACAAATTTTTATTCTCTTAAGAGCCCGACAGTTTCGACGTATCGTATCGTAACTTGTTTCAGTGCTGGGAAGTATTGAGTATTGACAAATTCAATAAAGACTCATTTTAATTATTTCGGTCCCTACAATGGATTCAAAATTATAAAAAACATTTTTTCAAAGTTAAAAACATTGGAGCTTACAATTGTACTTATTATAGGCACAGAAAACTTTGAAATTTGCCTGTACTGAATATGTCAATACACAATACTTCCCAGCACTGAATCACGTTACGATACGATACGTTGAACTGTTGGGCCCTTTAGGCCTAAAACTTATGTGGTACAACTTTGAGGTTAATAGGATTAAATTAACCCTTGGCGCCAGGCGATCAAAGTTATGGATTTTCAAAAATTTTTAGAAAAAAAAAAAAAATAAAAAACTATATCTTGCGACACATCATACTTGTTAAGAAAATTGTTAACACGAAATCAAATAATTTTTAATATCGGTCAAACGGTTTTCGATATACACTGTGCAACAAGAAAAATGAGCCTCAACGACTTCAACGCCATATGAAAGTAGACCATCAAGTGAACAAAATCACCAAAGGGTTTTGCAAAGTCAGTTCGGATTTCTTTTTTACAGTCCACTGAAGTTTTCATATTTTTATCAAAGGCGTTTGGAAAACGTCAAAAATACTATAATAAGAACACATCTGAGCTTCAAAATATTATCTGATGTCTTCAGTGAAATTTTATGGCGGTTCTTTTCTTAGAACATTTTAACCCTCTAACTGACATTTTAAGGGGTCATTTTAGTCCTTCTTCAAAAACTAAACACAGAAGTCTAATAAAACGACCATTTAGAGGGTTACAATGTTCTACAAATATTTTCCTCATAAAATTTTACTAGGGGTTGTCAAATGTTCAAAGTTTGTGCGACATGCGCAAAATGCTTAAAAAGGGTCAAGTATAAATAATCAATGTTAGTTATTTTTTTTTTACCAAAGCAGTGTTAAAAAATATCGTCAAAAAACAGTGCAAATATACTTTAAAGCTAAAAATTATGTTCTGATGTGTTTTATAAAATTTTATGATGATTCTTTTCTTTGACCAAATTAACCCTCTAGCTCCCGTTTTACGGGGTCATTTTTGTCCTTTTTTAAAAGAAATACAAAAAAGTCTATAAAAAAGACTGTTAGAAGGTTAAATGTTCTACAAATATTTGCTGCATCAAATTTTACTAAGGATTGTCGAAGCCAAAAAATACATTTGGACTATGTAAAATGCTAAAAAAAGTAAAGTTGTAAAATTTGCACATACAATTTTTGCACATACTTTTTTTAGCATTTAACATAGTCCAAATGTCTTTTTTGACTTTGACGACCCCTAGTAAAATTTGATGCAGAAAATATTTGTAGAACATTTTAACCCTCTAACTGCCATTTTTTAAAGACTTTTTTGTCTTTCTTTTAAAAAGGACAAAAATTACCCCTTAAAACAGAAGCTAGAGGGTTAATTTGGTCAAAGAAAAGAATCATCAAAAAATGTTATAAAATACGTCAGAATATAATTTTTAGCTCAGAAGCATATTTGCACTGTTTTTTGTCGATGTTTTTTAGCACTGCTTTAGTAAAAAAAAACAAGTGAGAGTGTTAAATTCGGCAGTGCCGAATCTATTATACCCTCCAAAATGTAAAAAAAATAAAAAACAAAAATTTGTCAGGGGAGTTTCTTTTTTTTTTTTGGGGGGGGGGGGGGGTTGATAGGGTCAGTGGGGAACGTTGAGAGCACCTTCCCATCGCGATAAATATACCAAATGTTTCCTTTAATTAACAAAAATACAAAAAAAACATGTAAAAAAGTGTATTTTTTTTAGAGGTTGGTTTAGTTCTTCAAGGGGGAACTTTTTTCCCCCTGGTCCGATTTCGACAATTTCCGAACTTAACCTGCCTAGGAACATAAGACATATTTATGCCAAACTTGAAGGGTCTAGCTATTTTATTTTGGACTGCATCGTGTTAACTACAGAGGGACGGACGGACGGACGGACAGACGGACGCACGGACATCGCTAAAATGTCTTAGAATCGATCACTGATCAATAATATATATACTTTATGGGGTCCCCGACTGATATTTCGATGCGTTACACACGGAATGACAAAGTGAGTATACCCCCATACTGTAGTTGGAGGGTATAATAACAAACATTGATTATTTTTACTTAACCCTTTTTAAGCATTTTGCGCATGTGGCACAAACTTTGAACACTTGACAACCCCTAGTGAAATTTTATGAGGAAAATATTTGTAGAACATTTTAACCCTCTAAATGGACGTTTTATTAGACTTCTGTGTTTAGCTTTTGAAGAATGACTAAAATGACCCCTTAAAATGACAGTTATAGGGTTAAAATGTTCTAAGAAAAGAACCGCCTTACAATTTCACTGAAGACATCAAATCACATTTTGAAGCTCAGAAGAGTTTTTATTATAGTATTTTTAACGTTTTCCAAACGCCTTTGATAAAAAAATGAAAACTTCAGTGGGCTATAAAAAAGAAATCCGAACTGACTTAGCAAAACTCTTTGGTGAATTTGTCCATTTGATAGTCTACTTTCATATGGCGTTGAAGGCATTGAGGCTCAAGGCGATGACCCAAAATTTGTTGCACAGTGTATATCGCTATTTGAAATTTGCATGAAATGGCGGTTTTTTCTACGTTCCAGAAATTAAAAAAAAAAATCTCAAAATTTCTTACCTTTCACCCTTTCAAAGAGCTTGACACAATCTTTCAATTAAAATTAATTTGAGCCAAATCTGATCATTTAAACCCGTGGCGCCCTTCAATCAAAGATTTACATTTTTGGAAAATTTCCACCAAAATTTTAGATTTTTGAAAAATAAAAAAATAAAAAACAAAATAATATATAAATATCAAAATATAAATATCAAAAAATGTCTTCAATCGGTCGAGCGGTTTTTGAGTTATCGCCATTTGAAATTTGTCAAAAAATTTCACAAAATTCCTGTTTTTCCTAAGTTCAAAAAATTTTATAAAAAAACTTAAAATTTTATTTTCGTTAACTATTTTATAGAGCTGTAGCGCAATTCACTAACTTTTTAACGACAAAAATCGGTAGTTATATTGTCAAAAATCGTTAATTATCGACAATTGTCTTTGAAAGCAATTCTATAACTTTTTTCTACCGAATTTTGTCGTTATTGAAAATCGTTAACTTATCAACAAAAATTTTTTTGAAGTTAAAGTTAACGAAAATTTTCGGTTCTCAATACAATTTCAAAATAAACAAATTTCAAATTAACTATTTTTGTCGTTAATTCTTGTCGATAATTGAAAAATTTATAGAATCACATATTCGTTAAAACAACCGACAATTCTCGTTAGTTAACGATATCGATAATTTCGTTAAAAAAGTTACTGAATCGCACTACTGGAGACAAGATTTCATTTAAACTTAATTCGAATATTTAACCTATGATGTCCTTCGATCAAAGTTTAGAGTTTTTGGTGAAAATGTTTTGAAAAAAAGCAAAACTTTGATGGGCGCCACGGATCAAAATGATCGGATTTGGATCAAATTAGTTAGAAAGAGTTAGGGGTTAGAAATTTTGAGATTTTTTTTTTTTTTTTAATTTCTAAAACGTATGAAAAAACCGTCGTTTTTTGCAAATTTCAAATAACGATATATTGAAACCGTTTGAATGATTTTAAAAATTCTTTGATATTCGTGTTAAGCGCATCAAAATTAATAAGTATGATGTATCGCAAGATATAGTTTTATTATACCCTCCACTCTAGTGATGGATGGTATATATAAGTTTGTCATTCCGTTTGTAACACCTCGAAATATTGGTCTAGGACCCCATAAAGTATATGTATTTATGATTCTCGATCGATTTTAAGTCGATCTAGCGATGTCCGTCCGTCTGTATGTCCGTAGAAAACACGCTAACTTTTGAAAGACTTTACAGAGGCTACTGAAGTTTGACATATATGTTGGTCATTTACCTGGTCAGGTTGGTATTGCAATCCAGCCAAATCGGTCCAGTGGTTCAAAAGTTCTGAGCAAAAGAGTAAATTTCGGCAAGGGTGTTTCGCGAATTTACGAGATAAAGAACACGATAACTTTCGAAAGACAATAATGAGACTGCTAAAGCTTCACATGTATCTTTGGTGTTCCCCAGGTCTGTTCGGTATTTAATTTCAGCTCAATCGGTTCAGTGGTTCAAAAGTTATAAGCAAAACCCTGAATTTCAGATTAGTTTCATCTAGAATGCCACTTGTTTAACAAGTTTTAAAAGCATTGGTGGTAACTAAACAATGCTTTTCAAACTTGTTTAATTTTAAAGCAATGCTTTTCAAACTTGTTTAATTTAAAAATCATTGGTAAGTTAAAAATTTCTTTCGAAAAAAATTTTACACTCAAAAAAAATTTTACACTCAAAAAAAATTTTACACTAAAAAAAATGCAGTTTTTTTTTACAAAAATTACAATATTTTGTGTACATTCGTACGTGCATTCACTCAGAAATATTTTTACAGTAAAAAACCATTACACTCGAAAAAAATTTTACACTAAAAAAAAAATTAGTATTTTTTTTTTTTTTAAATGACAAAAAAAAGAGTTTTTTACTCAAAATAAAATATTTCTAATCAAAATTGTTAATTTTTATACCCTACACCGCACTGTGGTACAGGGTATAATGAGTTTGTGCTGATGTTTGTAACTACCCGAAATATTGGTCCTAGACCCACTTTTAAGTATACCGATCGACTTAGAATCACTTTTTGAGTCGATTTAGCGATGTCCGTCCGTCCGTCCGTCTGTCTGTCCATGTAAACGGTGTAAACACGATACAGGTCGCAATTTTTAACCAATTGACTTGAAATTTGAAACTTAAGCCTCTTTTGGCCCAAGGACGAAGCCTATTGAAATTGGGAAAAATCGGTCCATATTTAGACCTAGCCCCCATACAAAGGTCCTCTTTAGTTTTGGCTCAAATGACTCTAATAGCCGCAACTTAATAGGTATCTTTTCGAAATTTGGCAGGTAATCATGTTTCATCCAAACAAATCATCATTCCGAATTTCAAAGAAATCGGACCAGCTCTTCTTGTAGCCCCCATACAAACCACCTTCCCGATTTTCACATAAATCTCTCAAATTTCATGAAAATAGAAAATATTTAATTAAAATTCTGTTTGTGTGTGTTAAACGCGTTCTTTAATAACCTTATCAAATCTGGTTATCATCGGACCATTTTTGGACTTAGGTCCCTTGTGAAAGTTTCGCCCGATATTCAGTTGAAACGGTTTATTGTCAACAAAAGAAGCCTATTTCTCTCAAATTTGATTCGTGAGTGCTTTTCACACTTATTAAAGATTTGACAGAATATAGATCTAATCAGTCCATGTTTGAACTTGTGACCCACTTTCCGGGAAACTCTGGTGTATTATATGGTCGGTCTTGACCGACTATAATTTCCTTACTTGTTTTACGTTAAAAAATGTACTATCCATTAAAAAAATGCATTGTGGAGGGTATTCATAGATTTTGCAAAGTCGAATTAAACTTTTCTACTTGTTTTTTTTTTTAATTTTTAAAAATCCAAAACTTTGACCGCCGGACGCCAAGGGTAAATTTAATCCGATTGACCTCAAATTTGTACCACATATTTTTTAGGACCACTAGAATAAAAATTTGTGTGGAAATTCGAAAAAATCAAAAGTTGAAGGAAAAATGCCACTCTAATACTTGCTGTTTGTTTAAAAAAAATCTTTCAAAGAAACCTTAAGACTGATATTTTGATTGAGTTTTTAATTGCTATTTATGGCTAAAAGAAAATATAAAAATCGACTTACCAAAGCATTCACCTTTCCAGTACGATCATCCACCCACAACAAAACCATATCAGCACCAGCCATACGACCAGTTTTACGTGAAAATCCCAAACCAATAAAACCCCGCGTATTAACTGTAACACGAAAATAAATATCCTTTGATTTTGTCCACCATTCCAGTAAATAAAGACCATTGGAGTCCATCATTTCCATGCGATGCCAATCAGTATGATGGATACCAGCAGAAATTTTCGATGATGATGATGATGACGATGTGGTAGTTGAGGAAGAAGACAATAATGAATCGTTATTATGGTCATTATTATTACTGTTGTGATGATGAGAATGGTGACTGTTACTGTCATGAGGCCAAGTAAATATTCCAGGTATTGAAAGACATGTCATTAATAGAAATATGGGTAAAAGTTGTTGAAAGTGAAGAGGGGATAATGATGAAGATTTTTGCATGATGATTTTTTATTCTTTTTTAAAAATTTGATAGAATTTATATAATTAAAATTTTTTAATAATTTTTATGATTTATTTTTTATATGGATTTTCTTTATTTTATAGCAATATTTATAGAGATTTTTTTAAAATAACACTTTTATTTAAATAAATTTTTAAAAAATTCCAATAAAATTTTAATGACTTTTTTTAACGAGATCTTATATTTTTAATGAGATCTTTAATTTATTTTTTCAAATTGAAAATTTTTATTTTACATATAAATTCTTTTTATTTTAATCTACACCTCACTTCACGTCACTTATTTTTTTTTTTGTATTTTAAAACTGTTGCTGTTAATCCTCTGTTACAGCTAACAGTACCTTAATCATGTTATATTCAATTATTTTTTTTTTTTCGTTTCAGTTGAGATCACTCCAAAAATAGCACGCGTAATCCTGTTGTAATTTCAAAATATTGGAAAAATAATAAAAACTTATACACGAACAATTATTTTCTCGATATAATCACAATGATGATCTTGTTTTATTTTTGTGTTTCGTTTTGTTAGTAGCAGCTGTCGTTTTTATAACTTCCGATGAACAGCGGTTTAGTTTGAGACCAGACCACTGATGCCTGTCTTTCAGGCAAACAACTGACAGTTGGTTGTTATTTGTTGTTCTGTTTACCGATCAAACACATTTGCGCCTGCGTACACCTTTTAATTTTAAAATATTTTTTTTTTGTGTATTGTCAAGTATAGTCAGGCATTCACGTATGCCTGTTATACATACAAAATAAATTAATATTTACTAAACACTTGAAAATAATAGGGGTTGTTTAATTTTATTATTTATCTTTCTATTTTTAATAAAATATTTTTTTTTTTATTTTTCTCTTTACATTTTCTTTTGATTTATGATTTTTTTTTTTAATAAAAATCATAAAATATTTATTTTTAATACATTTTTTTCACTTTTTTGTATCCTTTTTTTATCGTTTGCTTTCCTTTCACTCGTTTTCACATCCTTACATTACGCTTACTCCTTTGCGAATGCGCCTGCTGTGCTGTGCTAAAACTAGTTTGACCTGAAAATTGTTGTTTTACTCTCTTATAATTTTTTGATCCCTCTCTCTCTCTCTTTTCACCATTTCCCTCTCTTTGGTAAATACCGGCTTTTATATTTATGTAGTTTGCCTACCTGCTAGGAATTTTTGTGTTTGTCATTTGCCAAAATTGTGCATTATTCCATTTAAAATGGTTTATTACCAGAAAAAAAACCTTAAGAAATAAGTCATAAATCTATTATTTAACGGCAATTAGGGAAAAATTAGTAAGTCTACACCATATTCAAAAGTTATTTGTAAAAAATCAATTGAATTCAAGTTCAAAGATTCCCATATTTTATTTACAGTGGCTCAAACATATTTGATAGCAGTTCTTTAAAGTAAAAGTTATCAATACTAATTCTAATATTACACCGTACGACAAAAATGAAAAAAGTCGTTAAACACAAACTGGATAATATACGTTTGAAACTAGAGACTACACAGAAAAAAAAAAAAAATAATTCAAAAATTCGTAGATTTAATTAAAAAATTTATTAAATCCGGACCAATCACTAAAATGCGCATATAAATTAAAAATATTTGTATGTCATTAATTAAAAATAAATGAATATTTATTTAATTAAAAACTTAATACTACACTCAAAGAAAAATGCTTCATCATATTGATACGGTTTCATCACTTGCTGTCATCAATTTTTGTGACAAATTTCTTCATATTGATGAAGCTTTTCTTCAATATGATGAAACATGTCATCGAAATTGAAAAAACAAGTGATGACACCTTTCATGTCATCAAAGAGTGTCATCAATATGCCTTTCCAATTTTTTTTTTTAAATAATTAAAATAATATTAAAATACATAAAACTATTGAATAAATATATTAAAAAAATATAAATAAATAACAAAAATAATAAAAAAAAAATCCTGCCCTGGCTGGGACTTGAACTCACGGTTCCACAGTTATAGAATTTATTTTCGACGCCTTAGCTAGTTTATCTATCTATAGATGAAAATCTCGCACCACTACTTAGTTAAATAACGTTAAAAGATTGGTAATGTCTATATGGGGCATTCCAATCCAAATCACTCACCTTTAGACCCGACCCCTTTCGATTAATTTTATTTTTGAATATGTTTTAGTACTTATTAAATGAAATTTTTAATTAATTTTGACAATAAAAAATATAGATATTTTAAAAAAAGTTGGACAAAGTTTTGTTGGTATTTAAATGTAGTTTTAGAAAAAAAATATGAAAAAATTATTCGAAGTAATGATCACTTATTTTTTGACGTTTAAAAATTAAAATCGACTTTTTTAAAAAGTCCGAAAGGTATATTCATTTCGAGGTAAAAATACGTCTCACAAAAATTTAGGACGATCGGAAATGGGTAAGGCATTTAGCATGGTCCTTGAAGTTTAAAAAACGGATTACAAGGAAATATATGAATTTTTTCTGTTTTCGCATTTTTTTTTGGTATTTTGAGTTAAGTTTTAATTCAAGTAATTACAGAATTATGATGTGGAGTAAAATGCCTTTCTAATAAGGTGCTAAAAACTAAAATCGGTTGAAAATCAGCCAAGTTATTACAACTTCCCCAGGCATCTAGCGTGTGTCATACCACTTGATTAAAGAATACGA
Organism: Pegoplata infirma; assembly: GCA_963921195.1. Classification (NCBI taxonomy): domain Eukaryota; kingdom Metazoa; phylum Arthropoda; class Insecta; order Diptera; family Anthomyiidae; genus Pegoplata; species Pegoplata infirma. The sequence goes on along the minus strand of OY992538.1, from coordinate 179,768,027 downwards.
GACCCTTTTTTTAAATTTATTGAAATTTTTTACTGTAATAACATTTTTTCATTATTCATGTTTCAGTGTAATATTTTTTGGTTTTTCCACATTTTAAAACAAAAAAAAAATAAAATACAGATTTCAAAGAGGTGTTGAAAATGCAGGCATTTTTAGCATTAATTTAAAACATGTTAGCAAAACACAATATGAAAAATACTTGTCATCTAATTTCATTTGAACTTGGAGAATAAAAAAATGTTATTACAGTAGAAAATTTCAATGAATTTCAAAAATCGGATTGTATTGCTTAATCAAGTGGTCTGCCATTCGTTAGATGCCTGGGGAAGTTGCAATAACTTGGCTGATTTTCAACCGATTTTAGTTTTTGGTATCTTTTTAGAGAGGCATTTTACTCCGTATTATAATTCTGTAACCATTTGAATTTAAACTAAACTTAAAATACCAAAAAATTGAGAAAACAGAAAAAAATTCATATTTTTCCTTGCAATCCGTTTTCTAAACTTCAAGGCCCATGCCCATGTCCGATCGTTCCTAATTTTTGTGAGGCGTATTTTTACCTCGGAATGAATATATGGTTACACACAAATTTTACCGTTATTTTTAGCACACAACAAACAAAACGGCTTTATAATGCTATTACTTGTTGATTCTCTGTAGGCTAGCGGCTAAACCCAACGAACAAGAGGTCCGGCGTTCAAATCTTGGTGGATACGAAAAAAAGATGTAAGTTTAAAAAATAGAAAATAACAAATAATTGTAAATAAATAAAAATAAATTAAATAAAATCAAATCAAAATAACAAAAAAATTATTTTTTTTTATTTGTTTTCTTATTTTTCAATTTTCAAATAAAAAAATGATATTGATGACACCGCTTCATCATATTGATGACAAGTTACATTGGACGAAAAATGATGTAACAATTCATCATATTGATGTAACAATTCATCATATTGATGTAGGTTAGGTTAGGTTGTAAGTGGCTGCTGACGTTTTACGTCAACACACGTAGACTCTGAGGTCCATTGTGATACCACGGGATCGTAATAGGTTTCCCTACTAGTCCCTGTCGTTAAACCAGTTTGAGCTTCTTATGAAACTCCTTAGATGTTGAATTTTGACATCCGACAAATCAGAAAGATCGTACAGCTCCCTAGATCCCAGTGAAGCAAGTCGCTGACCAGAAAGTGCCGGGCAATGGCAAATAAAGTGTTCGATAGTTTCCAACTCCTCTTCATCCATGCAACTTCGGCAAAAGTCATTCGACGGCACATTTAACCGCTCTGCGTGCTTCCCTATAAGACAGTGTCCGGTAATTATAGAAACCACCGTCGAAATCTCTCCTCTTGGAAGCGATATCAGCTCACTTGTGCGCCCCTGATTAAGAGAAGGCCAAATCAGTCGTGTTGTCTCACACGTCCATCCATTTGCCAATCTTTGATTAGTCTCCGTCGCTGAACAAAGCCGTAGGTTTTGCTTGCAAGTTTCTAGAGGCATACCAACACATTCCAATTCTGTTGGAACCTGTAAGGTAGTTCCTAGTCTTGCGAGCTCATCGGCTTTGCAATTCCCTGGAATGTCTCTGTGCCCTGGGACCCATATGAGTCGTATGTTAAACTGCTTGGCCATCTCATTTAAAGACGTGCGGCAGTTAAGGGCAGATCTTGTTTTCAGAAACATTGAATCCAGGGACTTGACCGCGGCTTGACTGTCAGTATAGATGTTGACTGCGGTTGTAGACAAGACATTGCAGCTCAACCAGTCAGCCACTTCCTTTTTTGCCAGCATCTCTGCCTGGTAAACACTGCAATGATCTGGCAATCTACGAGCCAGGCTCAATCCAAGCTCTTCCGAATAGACCCCAAAGCCCACTTGTTCGTGCAGCCTCGATCCATCTGTGTAAAAATTTATGGTAGCTCCTCTTCCCGGAGTATCCCCCATCCAAAACTCCCTGGATGGTATCATAGTGGTAAAGTGGCGCTCAAAAAGGCTCAAAGAGGGAGCACAATCCACGTTTTGTGGTATTGTTATCTTTTTCAAGATCGCGCTATGGCCACAATCGCTGCTCCTCCATTGCAGCGTGCTATTAAGTCGAATTGCCGACGCAGCTGCATACTGCCTACCCAATATGTCCAAGGGTATCAGGGGAAGGAGGATTTCTAATGCAGCCGTAGGTGTAGTACGAAGAGCACCAGTGATGCACATTGACGCCATTCTCTGTACCTTCGTGATAAAGACACAGTTCGCTTTTGTTTCTAAAGCAGGCCACCAGACAATGATTCCATACAGCAAAATTGGACGCACCACTGCTGTATAGATCCAATGAACGACTTGAGGGCTAAAACCCCATCGTTTTCCAATGGCCCTTTTACAGGAATACAAAGCAATCGTTGCTTTTCTCACCCGTTCCTCAATATTACGCCTGAAATTCAGCTTCCTATCTAGAAATACTCCAAGATACTTGGCTCCATCTGAGAAGGTGATTTCAGTACCGTCCAGAGAAATAGGATCGAAAGCAGGAATCTTAATTTTCCTTGTAAATAAAACAAGCTCTGTTTTACTAGGATTAACTCCTAGACCACAGTCTCTTGCCCATTTAGACAGATCTTTCAGAGAACCCTGAAGAATGTCCCGCAATGTTGGCAGATGCTTCCCCTTTACCGCTATCGCGACATCGTCAGCATATGCGACAACATGACAACCACGTACTTCTAGAGATAGTAGCATTGAATTCGGTGCCAGGTTCCAAAGAAGCGGCGAAAGAACACCTCCTTGTGGTGTGCCCCTATTGACAAATCGAGATATGACGGACGCTCCCAATTCAGACGTTATACGTCTACTGGCAAGTAGGCTTTCCACCATTAAAACGATTTCGCGCTTTACTCCCAGACCAGACAATGCCAATATTATCGATTCTGGGATGACATTATTACAAGCCCCCTCAATATCAAGAAAGGCCACCATAGTGTACTCCTTTACCGAAAGCGATCTCTCGATGGTACCAACGAGCTCATGAAGAGCTGTTTCCGTTGATCGTCCCTTGCTGTATGCATGTTGCTTTGTCGAAAGCAACCTCGGGTCAATCACTCTACGCAAATATGAGTCTATCATTCGTTCCATTGTCTTTAACAAAAAAGAAGACAGACTAATTGGTCTGAAATCCTTCGGAGCTGTGTGGGAACTTTTCCCAGCCTTCGGGATAAATACGACTCTGGTATCCCTCCATTTTAAAGGAATATACGACCAGTTGATGCATGCTGTGTATAGATTATACAGCAACGGGGCTATATAGTCCGACACTTGCTGCAACTCAGCCGGGATTATACCATCAGGTCCCGGGGATTTATAGGGCCTGAAGCTTTTTATCGCCCAGATTAATGTTGGCATATTTATTATTCCGAAGCAATTTCAGATGCTTGGGCGTCAGAACGTTCCAAAGCTTGAAACGGCGTCATGGAATTGCCCGGAAAATGCGTGTTTAAAAGGAGATCCAGCGACTCTCCACTGGAGGAAGACCACACCCCATTAGGATCTTTCAGGTATCCCAGGGTGCAAGGAGAAGAAGCCAGAACCTTGCGCAGCCTGGATGCCTCAGAAACGTCTTCTATGTTTCCACAGAAGTTTTTCCAAGAATCACATTTTGCATTTCTGATCATCTTTTTATAACTCTTAAGTTGCAGCCTGTATGCAGACCAGTCCTCGTCCGCTCTTGAAAATTTAGCCTTATTAAAGAGCTTTCTGCAGGAATCTCTGCTCGTCTGCAACTCATTTGACCACCAAGGTGGCTTTTTTTTCCCTCTAGGCTTTGCAGAAGGGCAAGACGCATCCAGGCACCTATTACAAACATTTGTTATATGGTCAACCAGACAGTCAATTTCCGCCAAACTATGCGGTTCAGATAAGGGTACTTCATCCAAAAGCAAAGAAAAAGTCTCCCTATATTTCACCCAGTTTGTTCTCCTCAGATTTCTAGAGACTGTCTCAACCGGGGCACGCTCCCTGAGTAAAAACTCAATGTAGCGATGATCTGAGAAAGAATGCTCTTCCAAAACTCTCCAGTCATCAATTCTATCAGACAATGTAGCTGATACAAGTGTTACGTCAAGAACCTCTTGCCGCGTACTTGTAACGAAAGTTGGTTCACCACCCTTGTTACAAATATACAGGTTAGTGCTTAACAAAAACTCCAAAAGTGATTCGCCTCTATCATTTGTGTCTGTACTACCCCATATCGAATGATGTGCATTAGCATCACAACACACTACTAACTGGTGTCCCCTAGATTCAGACTCCCGAATTAGACCGACAACCTTCTCCGGGGGTATTGACCCCGGATTAGGAAAATACGCAGAGGCGAGCCAAATAGACTTCCCATGAAGCTCTAAGCTAGCCACTGTAACATCCATATCACTAAAAGTTGATAAAAAGAATATATTTAAGCCATTTTTTGCCAAGATGCAGGCTCTTGGTGAGCCCTCACCTTTGGCAACCACCAACTTAAACCCAGGGGTCTTCAATCCGCAAACCCTGCCACCCCGCACCCAGGGCTCTTGGATAAAAACCAAGTCAACTGCTCCTGTCGTCAGGCGCAGCAAGAGTGCAACTGAGGCTGCTTTACAGTGATGGAGGTTTATTTGTAGGAACCGCAACATCTTGTTTTATTTCCACCATCCTTTCCACCACCGTGTTATTGGCTTCATCCTCCGTGTTATCAAAGAGGTCGCATTCGCATTGATGTAACTTTTCATAAATATGAAGAAGCTTTTTCTCTGAGTGTATAAATAAAAAAAAAAAATAAATAAATAAAGTTTTAATTATATAAATTAAAAATTTAATTAAAAATTTTCTTAAAAATAATTAAAATTTTTAATTCTATAAATAAATTAAAAACATTTTTTTTTTTAATAAATAATTAAAAAAAACACTTTTTTTAAATAAAATAGTATAAAAAAATGATTCTTCAAACTTTACCAAATATATTTATGCCGTAAAGACAAAGTTACTAACAATAAGACAATTTTATAAAGTTGATTATAAACCTTTAATATACATACACATAAAACTATAAACAAAATGAGAATTCAAAAAACTATATGAGAAATAAAAAAAAACTTTCAGCAAACTGTTTATACTTACGTATTTTTTTTGTATGTAATCATAAGCGTAGCTAGACCATTATTCTGGGGTGGGCAAAAGCCCCCCCCCCTTCTCAAAAAAAAATATTAAAACTAAAAAACATATAACAAGAAATCACAAAAAAAAGTATTTAAAAAAATTAAAGTTAACTACTATTTTCGTTAAAAATATATAAACAATAAGCAAAAACTGTGTAGAGCAGACGGTTTTTGCACAGACATATTGAATACATTTTCTAAAGTATTTTGGCCTCCTGAACACGAATCTGTCATCAGAAAAGTTGTATCAAATCGCCTTCTCGAAATTTAATATTAATATTTTTTTTTATTTGAACATGTTCCACAAAAATTGAAAATGGCCATATCTCGAGAAGGCGATTTGATACAATTTTTTTGATGACAGATTAGTGTTTAGGAGGCAAACATTTTTGGGAAATGTGTTTTAATCTTTTATTTTAATTTTACCAAAAAAAAAATCATAAAAATTGGTACGAAAAAATTTATGAAAAAAATATGCAAATTTGGTTCAAAACTTTGATTTCTTTTGCAAATATTTCTGGTTATACTTAATGGATTTTGGATTTTAAACCCAGGTTTTTTTTACTGGAGTGTTTACTTTATATATCTGCTTTGAACAGGATATTTATTGCAAAATTCGGATACTTTTAAGGATGTAACCATAAAAAGGACATCTTGAACTTCCTTAGAATGTCCTGATGATATCCTTGATCGCACCTGGTCCGGATTTCTTGCAAAATTTAGGTAATTTTATTGGGAATTTGAACAAAAAAAATGTGAATATCTTTTACATAAAATTTTCAAATATTAAAAAAATTGTCGGTTTTTGAAGGCTTGGTCCATAAAAAATGAAAATGCCTATATTTCGAGAAGGCGTGTTTAGGAGGCCAAAATAATTTAGAAAATGTATCCTAAAACTCTGTGCAAAAAAAATTGATTTAATTAGAGTAGTGTAATTTGTATATTAAAATCAATTTATAATGGAAAGAGTTAAAAAACGTTATATTTCTCTTTCTTCATTTATTTCATTTATAATATTTAAAACTACTAAATTTGAAAATCGTTCCTGAAGCATTGCACTTCGTAACCATGTTTTTATTCATCGCATAGCTTAGAAACTTCTTTCACAACTAGCAGAACTAATAGCTTATTGCTACTTGTAAAAGTTTGAATAAATATTCCTGACAATTTTGGATTTAAGCATATCAAAGTTTAAATAATTAAAAAAAAAGAAAATTTTCGGGGGTGGGCTAAATGCAAAAATGTCTGGGGTGGGCTAAATCGAGTCTAGGGTGGGCTTTGCCCACCCCAGCCCCCCCGTTTCTACGCCTATATATGTAATACAATGCAAGAAAAAAACACATACTGGCGCACACACGGAAAAAAACACAAAATAAAAAAACAAAATTAAGTGAAGCTAAAAATTTAATTAAACAATTAAACAATTAAACAATTAATTATGTTAATTAAATATTTAATTAATTTTAAATTTAAAAACAATTAAAATGTTTTTGTTTTTCTCTAAAGACAGTTAAGCTCAGGCTCTAATTATAATTATGTATTATAATTTTTTAATCATGTTATATATGGTTTGAATTGAGAAAGGTGTGAAAGAAAAATGTATTTTTCTAAAAATTTTAAGACATCCTGGTTCGGTTTTTACTAGTTTTATATAATCCAGTTATTATAATCATCAGAAAAACTTTTAATGTCAAATTTATTCAGTTAATAATGTTAATTAAAATAAAGTTAAAAATTTAATTAAACAATTAATTATATTAATTAAATATTTAATTATTTTAAATTAAAAAACAATTAAAATTTTAATTAAAATAAAATATACGATATTATTTTCTGTGTAAATGTAGTAAAAAAACTACATTTACAGTTTTTCATTTCGTGATCCTGTTTCCTTTTAATAGGACTTAAACATTTTAGAGGATTACATTTTATAAAACATTTTTTTTTAATATGATGCAAATGAGAGAATAGGACCTCCCCTAATTTTCCTATTTTATTAGGTAAGTTACAACTTTTCAAAACTTTATCCTTCAATATTATTCAACATTTTCAACAAAATATTTTGATAAAGTTTTCAAAGGTCTTTTATCCTTCTATCTTAATACGGCAAAATAAAAAAATGAAAAATTTGCCATCATCAGTCATTTGCCATTATCAGTGGTATCCTAGGACAACTACAAATATTTCAGAAATATTTTACAAAATGTATCCTTTAAAACTTTGAAGGCCTTTTAAAAGCAAACAGGATCACGAAATAAAAAAACTATAAATGCAGTTTTACTCCATTTTATATCTACTTTCAGACGTATACACTCAAAAAAAAAAAAAACTGTAATGTTAGCAAAAAAAGGCTTACAAACCTACAAGAAAATTTGCTGATTTTGAACCCAAAATTTTTTTGCTAAAGTTAGCAAAAATGTTTTGCAAATATTTGTTAATTAAATTTTTTTTTTGAACTTAGTTCATACACATCTGAGGACCCCATTGGGTTTTGACCCGATAGGTCCAGGCCCCGATCGGCCTAGACCTAGAAGGGTTCCTTAAAAATCGTCATAGGTTTTGATCCAAAATTTGTGTCCGTTTCGCTCTACCATGCTTAGTTTTTGAGATACGTGATTATAGGGGACCACTGGGGTCTTGAGAATTAAAAAACTCGATAACTTCAAAAATATTACTCGGAGAGCTTTTGACGATTTTGCGGTCTTGGTCTACGTGTTGCTACAAAAATGGTTTTGGACTTTTTGAACTTTTGTGTCGGCAATATTTACCGAGATATGAGCATTTTAAAATTTTCGGGAATGCTATCTTTTTTGGATCCAAAGTTAGGGCCCATTAGGGTCCACACATGTGAAGAGGGCCGGAGAGCTCGAGAACCAAAAATGGCCTCCATTTTGCTCTATCTGGCTTAGTTTCCGATATAACGACATTTTAAGTTTTCTGAAAATAAAAAAATTTACCATTTATTTTGCTAATATTAGCAAAAAAGCTTGTAAAAATTTGGTCAACTCAATTCTAAATCTAGCAAAAAAAAATAGTTAAAATTTTGTTAAAAATTGCTAATGCGCTAAATGAAGTTTACAAGATATTTTTGCTAACATGCTAATCTCAACTAAAAATTTGCTAAAAGTTAGCTAACCAGCATTAGCAAAAAAAAATTAGTAAATCTACTAACGTATTATTTTGAGTGTATCATCCGCTTCATGCTTAATATTGGCTGTCGGACGGCGTTTATTAATCGAATATTTTGTTAAAAAGTGCTATATAGGAAATTTTCTAAGTTTTAATTTAAGCTTGATAGCGTCTACACTAGGGTGGCCCAAAATTCCTTTTGCTTCGCTACAGGTCAACGTACCTTAAAAAATGAAAGTTGGTATCGTAACTAATATTTTAAGCCAAATTGCAGCACCCTACGACGATTACAAGGGGGTGCTAACTGATCTCATGTGTTTGCAACCTCTGAAGAAATCTAAAAAAAAAAAATTTTGCAATCCTAAAAATTACTACATGGAATGGTATCGTTACAAGAGCAAATAAGTCACATATGGCCATTTTGCCCTAAGGTTGCCTACAAAGGACAATAAGGACATTTTAGTTTCGATTAGGAAAAAATCAAAAAAAATTTTTTTGATATTATACTCAAATTAAAGATATTTGTATTACCTTTCAAATGAACTTTATCGCAACTTAATGGTCCGCATAGTTTTTGAGTTACAGCGGTTTAAGTGAAATGCAGGGTTCCGCTTTTTTTAATATGTATTTTTTTTTTTGTTTAAGGACAATTTTAGGACAAAATGGCCACATGTGAATTATGTGCTCTTGTTACGCTAGCATTCCATGTGGTTATTTTTAAGATTCCAATAAAAAAATTTTTAAGATTTCTTTGGAGGTTGCAAACACTTATGATAAGTTAGCATCCCCTTCCAATCGTTGTAGGGTGCTGAAATTTGGCGCAAATTGTTCATTACGATGCCATCTATCATATTTTGAGGTACGTTCAGTTATGAGTTATACTTGGTATTTTTCCATATATTGATGGGCCACACTAGTCTACACTCAAAAAAAAAAAACTGTAAAGTTAGCAAAAAAAGCTTGTAAACCTACAAGAAAATTTGCTGATTTTGAACCCACAATTTTTTTGCTAAAGTTAGCAAAAACGTTTTGCTAAAAATTAGTTAATAGAAATAATTTTTATTTCAACTTAGTTCATACACATTTGAGGACCCCATTGGGTTCGGACCCAATAGGTCCAGACCCCGATGGGCCTAGACCTAGTTGGGTTCCTTAAAACTCGTCATAGTTTTTGATCCAAAATTTGTGTCCGTTTCGCTCTACCTTGCTTAGTTTTTGAGATACGTGATTTTAGGGGATCACTGGGGTCTTGAGAATTTAAAAACTCGATAACTTCAAAAATATTACTCGGAAAGCTTTTGGTTATTTCTCTTGTTCTACGTGTTGAGAGCTACAAAAATTCTTTCGGACTTTTTGTTGTGTCGGCAATATTTACCGAGATATGAGCATTTTAAAATTTTCGGGAATGCTAACTTTTTTGGATCCAAAGTTAGGTCCCATTAGGGTCCACACATGTGAAGAGGACCCTTGAAAGTATGGAGATTATAAGAACCAAAAATGCCCTCCATTTTGCTCTATCTGGCTTAGTTTCCGAGATAGCGCCATTTTAAGTTTTCTGAGGCTGTAGGCAAAATCGCCCAAAGAAAAATCGCCCAAAAAGTTTTATGAAAAATCACCCAAATGCAAAATCGCCCAAAAAATATGAAAAATGACCCAAAAAGAAAAATACGAAACTTCGCCCAAAATTAACGAAAAAAAGCCCAAAAAAGAAATGAAAACTGGCCCAAAATAAAATAAAAAAAGATTTTTTCTAACACATTTTTTCCAAAACACATATTACACAGAAATGCTTTCTTTTGCGGAGGTGGTGGGGCTAAGGCATGGAGTTTGTAATCCCTAAGCCCGGCCGAAGGCCGGCTACGCAGAAGAACTTTAAGAAAAAGACAAAAACTTTTAAGATAAGACCATAGGTTTCGTGGTTATTATTTTTATAGATCGTTATTTTGAGAATAAACGCATAAGTAAAACGCATAAGTAATTGATGTAAAAGTTGTAAGTGTGAAACTTAAATTTTAACGAAATAAAAAAATTATAATTAGCACCGATGAAAGCGCCGCAGGGGAAAAATTTTACCAACAAATTTTAACAAAAAATCGCGCGATTTTTTGTTAAAATTTGTTGGTAAAATTTTTCGCCTGTGGAGCTTTCATCGGAGTTGCATGCTGTTTTCAAATTCATTACTTTTGATTTTCTACTGCGCTGCGATAGATTAATATATAGCGTGGTAATCTGCATGTAAGAGCAGTGGTTTTGGGTTCGATTCCCACCAGAGCCTTTGTATGTTAGCAACAACGGAACGGTTCTGCTTCAGCTTATTCTTGGTTAGATTAATATATAATTTATAAAAAAAAACACGTTATGCGTTTACTGTTTCTAAAAATAATAGATCTATTCGATTACCCAAATTTCATACTATTTTTTACTACAACTGGAAAGTCCTGTTTACTTTTTGTATTGAAAATTTCCAGCTGTAGTAAAATGAGTAAAAAATAGTAGATTGTAGTAAGGTAATCGAATAGACCTAATAAAATACTGATTTTAAGATTTTGACAAAAAATAAAACCAAAATAAAATTGGGCAATTTTTCATACATAATTTTTGGGTAATTTTTCGTGATGAAAAATTACCCAATTTTTAATTTCGAAATTTTGCCCAAAAACTATGAAAATTTGCCCAAAAATGTTGGGTAACTTTTCATATGAAATATGACCCAAATTTGTATGAAAAATTTTTGGGCGAATTTTCGTTTTCTTTTTTGGGCCATTTTTCTTTGGGCGATTTTGCCTACAGCCGTTTTCTGAAAATAAAAAAAAAATTTACCATTTATTTTTGCTAATGTTAGCAAAAAATCTTGTAAAAATGTTGTCAACTCAATTTCAAATTTAGCAAAAGAAATTAGTTCAAAGTTTGTTTAAAATTGCTAATGTGCTAAATAAAGTTTACAAGAATTTTTTGCTAACATGCTAATCTCAACTAAAAATTTGCTGAAAGTTAGCTAACTAGCATTAGCAAAAAAAATTAGTAAATCTACTAACGTATTTTTTGAGTGTAGATTGCAGAAATATTATACGAGATACGAACAAAAAATTAGTGGTCCAAAGAATTGGAGGTAAAAAAATGCTGATTTCTTCTACTGTATTTAAAAAATTTTGATTTATGTTTTGGTAAGTTGATCACTAGGGATGAGATTTTCATGCACTAAAAATATAAAATATACACTAAAAACCTAAAAATATGCACTAAAAAGTAAAAAGTGTGCAATAAAAATCTTTTTTTCATAGAAAAACTTCTTAAAAATCCAAAAACAAAAGTCGGGTTTAAATGGTAGCATTTGAAACTTTAAATAAGAAAGATTTTTGTTAGAAATTAAGACATGCCTCAGACTCAAAGAGTCAAATTGGCTCAGACGCCGAAACTTTGGACAGCATGGACAATTTGGATAACGTTGTCACTGACTACAGGGTGCCCAAACCACTTTTCGTTCGGAAATTTAAAGTTGAATTTCCGACTCGAGAATTTTGGTCGAACTGGCGTTGCGTTCCAAATGACGCTTTAAATATTTTCACAGACGGCTCCAAACAATCGACGAGAGTGGGAGCGGGATTTACTAAGGACGTCTGTGATATACGAAAATCTTTTAATCTACCTTTGAGCTGTAGCATATTTCAGGCTGAAATAGTTGCTATTAATAAGGCAGCCTTACAGTTTCTTGGAGAATCGGAGAGAATAATAAACTTTTACGTCGACAGCCAAGCTGCACTAAAAGCTCTAAGAGGCTTTTGTATTAAATCAAAAGTCGTCTTTGAGTGCTACGAGAATCTTCAAAAACTATCCAGCAATAACCTCGTCTCTCTAATATGGGTTCCAGGACATAAGGGAACGAGAAGGCTGATGAGCTTGCAAAACTGGGTGCAGATGGAGTAGGGGACTTTGTTCATATTGATCCCCCAATGCAGCACTACAGATCGAGAAGTGATTGTCAGTGTATTTCCATGGCGAACAAGAAATGGCGAGAGTTAAGCACAAGCAGAATTACCAAAATAATCTGGCCGCGTTACGATCTCAAAAGAACTTGATACCTACTTTCTCTCAACAGAAGAGAATGTCGTTTACTCACGGGAGTGGTCACGGGACACTGCCTAATTGCTTTCCACGCAAGAACAATTGGACCCATCTCTGATTCCAATTGTAGAAGATGTGATGAACCGAATACGGATGAAATAGTTGAACATATCCTGTGCAAATGCCCCGCATTGGCCAGGCATCGCAAACAAATTTTAGTCAATGCTGAACTCGAGAATCTGGAGGAAATCGCAGTTATGGACCTTATGCGCGTTAAATTGTTTGCAACATGGACTAACGCGTTTTATCCACGTCGTTGAAGGAACATGTGGTATTGCTATGGACCAGCCGGTCTATGCGAGGAGTTCAAAATTTTGAGCTCCGCCACCCCTAACCTAACCTAAGACAATATATAAAAAAAATTAAAAAGAAAAAATAATTTTTGTTACTTTGAAAATAATTTTTTAAAATTTATAAAAGTTTTTGTAACAAAAAAATTTCCATTTGAGTTTTTGCTAATTTATGCCAAAATATGTAAAAATATGCACTTAAAAGTTGGAAATATGCACAAAATATGCATTTTAAATAAAAATATGCAAAAATATGAATTTTTTTAACGCAAATTTCTTGATTCGGAAAGATAATTGGTCGATATCATTTTTAGACCATCGACAAAAAACATGCATGGAAACATCATCCCTATTGCATGGAAACATCATCCCTATTGATCACTTAATAAAAACTATTGGAGCATTTTTGAAATTTCTAATGTTTGAACTTGAAAAAAATGTTTTTAAAAAATGTTCTAAAAAATGTCTTCAAATAATTTCCTTTTCCAGCGCGACCCTCGTATATCATTTAATATTTGCTCAATCAGGATGGTATCAAGCTTTGAAAATTTTCTATATAGCATTTAAAAAAAAAAAAAAAAACAGTCGATTGATAATAATCAGAATTAGCATTGATAACTTTTAATTTTAAGAACTGCTATCAAATATATACTGTACCGTTACATGTTTAAGTCACTGTCTCGTAATTCCATTTTACCAATGTTCCTTGTTTTTTTAACAAACAATTTTGTGTTTTGGTCGATCGAAATCTATTTTTTTTCGTTAATGTTCATATTCCAAAGTAATTTTACAAAAAAATCTAATAAAATTGTTGGAGGGAATACAAATTTTAAGTTTTTCTCAAAATTTTATCCCATCTTTCAGAAAAGATCATAAAATTTCCAATAGGGATCTAATAATTACTCACATATGAACTTTTTGTTGGCCTAAACTTAGTCTCTTTCAATCTCTTTTAGAAATGAGAATCTTGTGTAACTATATTTTAAAGTCATGATATACACCATCAATATTCATCCATCGCACTAAATGTAAAATACATAAATATGTATTTTTTTTTGCTACGCCTTTTTGCTTGCCTTATTGTACTCTACATTACACCTACCTGGTACAGAATGATTTAAGTTCATGTAGAGGTTTGTTACACACTATCATTTCCTTGGACTCTTCATGAGATCTGAGATATTTTATAAGATAATTCTTGTTTCAACGTTTTACAACCATTATCGACTCCTTAACCCCCTCAGATCTTTCATTTGTGTTTCTCTGGTTAATGTCATCAGCAGAACAAATGTCTTGTTCAAGTTAACAAGATTATAGACCTCTACCTATATAGTTCCGCTAGAATCTGAAAAATAGTTCCCGGCCTTGCAAGGATCTGAAATGTCCCTGAGCCCTGGGACCCATATGAATCAAATGTTTAACTGCTTGAGTGTTTAATTTAAGGACGGTCGACATCAAAGAACAGTTCTTGGATGAGGGGAATTCCGTGTAGTGGAGTCTCCATAAATTTTTACATGGATGGATCGAGGCTGCACGAGGAGTCTGTTTGGAGGAGCTTGGGTTGAGCCTGGCTCGAAGATTGCCGCTGGCAATAAAGGAAGTGGCTGACTGGTTGAGCTGCATTGTATTGTCTACAGGTGCAATCAACATCTATACTAACAGTCAAGCCGCGGTCAAGTCCCTGGATTCAATGTTTCTGAAAACAAGATCTGAACTTAACTGTCGCACGTCTTTAAATGAGATGGCCAAGCAGTTTGACATACGACTTTAAATGAGATGGCCAAGCAGTTTGATATACGACTCATATGGATCCCAGGGCACACAAACATTCCAGGGAATTGCAAAGCCGATGAGCTTGCAAGACTGGGAACTACCTTACAGGTTCCAACACAATTGGAATGTGTTGGTATGCCTCTAGAAACTTGCAAGCAAAACCTACGGCTTTGTTCCGCGACGGAGACTAATCAAAGATGGGCAAATGGATGGACGTGTGAGACAACACGACAGATTTGGCCTTCTCTTAATCGGAGGCGCACATAGGGTTACCAGATTTGAAATTTGGAATAACAGTACATTTGGTCTCAAAAAACAGTACATTGCAAATAAAAACAGTACTTTTTTAAAAGTCTTATTTTATATCAAACTACAAAAACTTAGCCCTTTTACCCTGATTTCAAACAGATCTCAGCCAAAACGAGCATAAAAGGTTGTTAACAGAACGGTGGAACATTTAAGGTTAACCGTCTCAAATTTATTCTATTTTTTATCAGTGTTGAAAAAAATTGCGATTGAATTTTTGGAGCATTTGTCTTAGTTGCCGCGATATCTTACTTGAAAAGCTTTTGTAGTCTATGCTTTCGCTTAACTAAAACACCGATCTTCCTATCAAAAACATATGAAAAAATCCATAAAACAGTGTTTTAATTAAAACACGACTTTAAAAAGCAAATGGTAAATCGGTATTATTGCACTCAAACAAAGGCCTAACTAAATTTTGGGAAAATGTTTTTTTTTCACAATTTAGTAAAATTTAATAAAAAAATTTTAATTTCTTTGACATAATTTGCAACCAATAAGTTCATCATATTTATCTTCTTAAAACTGATAAAGTTTTTTCTTCAAGTTTAGTAAATTTTATGCAATTTAAGGAATTTTTTTTTTCAAAAAATGTTTCAAAAATTTCAAAAACTAAGCCAGAAAGAGCAAAAAAGTGTTCATTTTCGATTCTAAAAATCTCTAAAGAATCTCCGGTCCTCTTTCAATGTATGGACTCCTCAATTTGAATCTAAAAATTTTGAAACAAAAAAAATGCCAAAAAAAACCTAATGGGGTCTGCCCGCAATCGGAATTTTAAATGAGATGTACTCAATAAAATAAATTTTTTCCCATTTTCTAGTTTTTTCTTTTTCTTATTTTTCAGAAAAATTTAGATAAAAAGAAGGAAAACATGGCAATGGAGTTAAACCATTATTGAATTTAGTAAAGTTTTCCACTTTTTAAATAATTTTTCTTTTTGAGTGTGGTATAAAATTAAATTGCATTTAGCTCCTTTTTAAAAATTGAATTAAAATTTTGTCAAATATGAAACATTTTTCGAAAAATGTTACATTTTGGTGATAAGTATAAAAAAACAGTACAAAAACAGTACACGCTTTAAAAAACAGTACTTTTGCGTACTGTTTTAGCTGCTGTGCATAAAACAGTACTTTTTATAAAAAACAGTACATGTACTGTTTAAAACAGTACGAATGGCAACCCTAGGCGCACAAGTGAGCTGATATCGCTTCCAGGAGGAGAGATTTAGACGATGGTTGCTATAATTACCGGACACTGTCTTATAGGGAAGCACGCAGAGCGGTTAAATGTGCCGACGACGACGAGCGCCCTCCATCTCACCCAATCTGGCAATTTGCCAATTCTGAGTTGGAAGGTCAGGATTGCAGACTTTTATCATCTTAAGAATCACCGCAGTGTCATTTGTAGCCATTGGGATCCATGCATGAGCTCTGGGTTGCGAGGGGATATCATGTTTTTCCACAACGTCCAGTCTAGCTCCAGGCCATAACTCTCCCACATGGCTAATGGCAACCTTAAACACGGCTGCGGATCTTTCGTTCCCAAAAGCAACGAGTTTTACTAGCCCCTGATACCAACCTGCGTTGACAGTAGTAGGGAGAAAATCAGGCATACTCTCAAGGAGCCTATAGTAGATTTCATTTAGTTTAGTTTCAACTAATCTCCACTTGTCCCTTGGAATGCTACAATCCCCATTTTGCCTGTTTATCACAGCCCTAACGAAGTTACCTTTCACCACTTCACTAAAAGACTGAGTCCAGACGTTGCCGGTCACCTTAGATCTCTTAGGTAAAGGTTTCTCGTCGGGCGAGCGCAACCTTTTACCAGACTTCGATGACGAGGCCGAAACAGCGCTCTGTTTGTCAGATGCGCGCATTGCCGAAAGTTTGTCCTGTTCTTCAATGACTCCTTTCGCCCATGATAGCGACGCCCTCTCACGTTCGGAGAGCTTCGTTCCATCAAGTTGGCTTAGTCTGTTAATTATTTTCAAACAAAGCCGTCTCTGGTTGTGCCTGACCTTTGATGGTTTAAGTTTCTTTTTCTTTTTACCACCAATATTAGGCTGAGCACCCCTACCAGAATCAAGGTCGGACTTCAAGGTCGCAACCCTAAGACCAGTGCTAGGACCAGCACCAGTCGGTGAGGCAGAACTCGAATTAAATCGGTATCATTTGTGTCCATATTTTCATTTTCCTGGATGTGGTCATGAAAATATTACAAAAATACCTATTACGAACAATTTCAAAAATTCAATTAATAGCACGGAGATAAATTAAAACACGTCCACACTTGTCAACAGTTGAACGATTCCTCTCTTACAACCTAACCTACACCTGCAAGAGAACTTTCGGAGAAAGGTGGAATCTAAAACTTTTCGAGGTCTAAGTACGACCTAGAAAGACTGGGTGGAAAACTCTGTTATGACTGAATGCCATATGAATGCGATGTCATTTTGCGGACGGATCGAAGATGAAGATGGTTACGTGTTTGGGAGTATATTTTAAGTGCCTTAAAGTCAGATCCCAATTGAAACTTCCCGACAAGTATAGTGTTTTCCAGGCTGATGTACTTGCAATTGATAACGCCGAGCAGATAATTATGACACGCGACATACGTCCTTGGGCCATTACCATTTTCTTATACAGTCTTGCAGTTCTGAAGGCCTTATATTTAAACACTGTGAAATCGGTAATCGTTAGAAACTGTATAAAATCCAATACTGCTGACCTACTGTGACCTCATGTGGTGGAGAGTAGTGGAAATCTTATCTCTGCAACCTTCAGAAGGTATAACGACTGCCCTGAGAGGGCTTCACTAGTGCTATTAGAGCGGTACCAAAGGCCGGGCTTGGCAGTAATACTTAACATTCAGTCCGTGGATATCTTCATCAAGAGCACAGCAGCAAAATCGGCTCTTAACCTGAGAGTCGCAAATACGTAAGCAACGCTTCTGGGAGACACTCGGCCATATTAAGTACGGTTGGTGGGACGGAACTGGAACTAAACCCCACCATAGATGAACGTTAATAGAACCTTCGAAGTTCAAGTATCAACTAGGGGATACTGGGCGAAAAACTCTGCTATAACAGAGAATTCGGTCTTAATTTTTACGGACGGATCGAAGATGGAGATGCGTGCGGGTTTGGCAGTTTATTCTGAATGACTCAAAATCAGGACCTTATTGAGACTTCCGGAAAAGTGAAGTGTTTTCCTGGTTGAGGTTCTTGCAGTTGATGAAGCCACGTTGGTAATAGTGACATGGGATCAGCGTCCTTGTGTCATCAACATTATCATCGACAGTTTCTGGAACAGAAAACTGATTATATCGGCCGTACACGAACTTTTAAGAACCTTCGAAGTCCAAGTACCAACTAGAGAAGACTGGGCGAAAAACTCTGTTATAACAGAGAATGCGATCTCAATTTTTACTGACGGATCGAAGATGAGATGCCTTCGGGTTTGGGAGTTTATTCTGAAAGCCTCAAAATTACGACCTTACTGAGACTTCCGGACAAATGTAGTGTTTTCCAGGCTGAGGTTCTTGCTATTGATAAAGCCACGCAGATAATTATGACACGGGATCAACGTCCCTGACTCATTTTCATGGACAGTCTTGAAGCTATGTGGTCCTTGGAATCAAATACTGTGAAATCAGGAATCGTTAGGAATTGTATACAATCTATTCGTCGTATCAATCAGCACACAGTCAAGATAATCTGGGTCTAATGACCATTGACAGTGGGGTCGCTGGAAACAAATTGACTGATGTGCTACTGGTGCTATTAGCGCGGTACAACAGGCCCGGCCTGTTGAATATAACAGAGAATGCGATCTCAATTTTTCGGACGGATCAAAGATGGAGATGCGTGCGGGTTTGAGAGTTTATTCTGAATGCCTCAAAATCAGGACCTTATTGAAACTTCCGCACAAATGAAGTGCTTTCCTGACTAAGGTTCTTGCAATTGATAAAGCCATGCAGAAAATTATGACACGGGATCAACGTCCTTGCGTCATTAACATTTTTACGGACAGTCTTGAAGCTATGAGGTCCTTGGAATCAAACACTGTGAAATCGGAAATCGTTAGGAATTGTATACAATCTCTTCATCGATTCAGTCAGCATACAGCAAGCTAATCTGGTTCCTTGGACAAAGTGGGGTCGATGGAAACAAACTAGCTGATAAATGTGCGACCGTTGACTCTGATTCGGTGGGGGAACAGGTTGAAACTGACATCTCGTTTCCTGAAGAAAATTGATGAACAAAATTGATAGAATATCAGAGAATGGAATGAGGGATACGGCCGGCACTGCCGTAAGGCCTAGATCTGGGTCTTTGTGCCACGGGATCAATAAATTCAAATCAAACTCTGTTCAATGTTCCAAATAACAGAGGATGCAGAAACCAGCCTTACATCATCAAAATTAAGTAATTTCCTATCTAAAAACCGACTTCTGATCCTACAAAGTGCGACGCATTTGCACAATATGTATTGCGGTGTTTCTATTTCCACCAGATAAAGTCGACACAAAGACGATGTACGAAAGTTTAAATTGTGCAAGTGATAATTTACTTTATAATGTCCGGTGAGAAAACCTGTTAAACCTGTAACCTAATGTCACTTTTGGAATGATTAGAAATATTTCCATATGATAGTGGCACGATTAGCGCTTTGGATTGTCGTAGACCTCTTCAGTGCTCCCACAAATTTAAGAAGACTGTCCTATCCAAACTTCTAGTCCTGGGCGAGAAGGTGGACCAATTCACCCCACAATAGAGTTCAGGTCCGGTCATAGGAGTGGCGGATGCCTTCCTAGCAAGCTTATCTGCGATCTCATTACCCTCGAATCCTTTATGATCAGGCATCCGAAAAAGGGCGATTTTGTTTCGCCCG
Source organism: Pegoplata infirma (assembly GCA_963921195.1). Lineage (NCBI taxonomy): Eukaryota > Metazoa > Arthropoda > Insecta > Diptera > Anthomyiidae > Pegoplata > Pegoplata infirma. The sequence continues at coordinate 179,748,342 of OY992538.1, read as the reverse complement.
GCTAACTTTTGAAGGGTGTCAAACACTCTAGTGTCAGTAGTAGTTTGCCTGGCTATCAGGGAAGATTGAAATATGATTACCATTCATACCCTTTGCAATATTAACCCTAGCACACATTTATTATAGTTTCATGGGCTCGGAGATCCGCTAGTTGTAGAATGAGGGATAGGTGAATATCACTGACTTCGTGCTGGATGTCGCAAGCCAAGTGGCCACTTCCAAATCCTAAGACGACGGAAAGTCTTTTTACTTTTTGAAGCGGATGTTATTGGTAGGTCATTGTATAATCGGCCGAATGGCCGTGCGTATTGGAATCTCTGACAGGGACTAATGCTGGAGCTGTAGGGAAGTGGAGGAGGAAAAGCCAGTGAAGCACTTGTTATGTAAAGGTCCCTGTCTTAAAAAGCGCCGACTTGGGGCAAACGATTTTCAAAGACCGGGAATGTCTTAACATGTTTTATTGACATATATATTTTTTAAGAATTGGCGTGGTCTAAGAAGTAGAACCATGAAGCTTTGCAAGAGTTGGGAAGTAGAAAAACGACATTAAGGGAATATAAATGGGCGTTATGGCCTCCCAGTGAATTTCGCCATATGGAGGACACCCATCCAACCTAACCTAGCATTGACTTCAGAAGCTTGAACTATCAGAATAGATTTTAAACTCAGGGGCCTATTCACAAAAAAAGTCATAACTCAATCATAACTCAATTTTTTCCATGTGGTTGTTGTAAACAATCATAGATGGGAATTTTTCATTACCATTGAAATTTAATTACCATTGGTTGATATCAATGGTAATGAAAACATTTTCATTACCATTTAATGGTAATTAAATTTTTTTAATTGAAAAAATAATTACTAATGGTAATGAAATGCACCAATTGTTGAAAAACACCAATTATAATTGGTTTCAAAACCATTGGTTTGCATATTTTTGTTTTTTTGAAAAGTCAAAAATTTAAACAACAAAGTATGTTTTTCAAAAAAAATATGAAAATGTTAAAGGCAAAAAACAAAACGCAAATAAAAATTTCAAATATTGTGTTATACAAAGACAATCAACGTGTGTTTGGTTTATAAAATGTGAAAAACTAAAACACCATATAACAAAAAACAACAGATATTTCCAAATACTAACGATTTTGACAATATTGTGACGACTTTTACTAATGGTAATTATTTTTTTTAAGTGATGCTATACCAATGGTAATTATTTTTTTTTTAATTTTCATTAGTAATTAAATTGATAAATAATTTAATTGGTACAATTGATACAACCAATGGCAATGAAAAAAATTTCATTACCATTGACATCAATTAAATGGTAATTAAACCATCAATTAATTGGTCCCATTAATTAATTAGTCCCATCTATGTAAACAATCATAAAATAATTCAAATTTTGTTTGAAAATTTCAAAAAAATATAGACCTGCTACCAACATCGTCTCAAAATTGACAAATAATTTTAAATTTTGAGACTTTTTATGATTGTGTTTAAAACAAACACAGGGAATATGAAATTTAAAAATAATAAAATAAGTCATAACCAGTCATAACTGTGAATAGGCCTGTCAATAACCCTTTCGCTACAAGTTTTTATTGGCTGGACATTTTTAAAACCAACTTTGTGAAAATTTAGATCTATATTTACGAAGTATTTTAAACTTTGCAACAATTTTATACAGCGCCCCCTAGCGGAGACATATTCAAGTATAGCTAAAACTTTGACAAGCTATATCTCCAACACGGGTTGTGATGTTGCTAAAATTTGAATTTTGCATTTTTTGTAAAACATTTTTAAACCAAATGCGCTTTAAACGAAGTTCGTAAGTTGTTTCTACGATTTTTGAGAATGTTTTAACGTTCTTAGAAAACTTTTTTTACGTTATTTTGAAAGTTTCAGTTCTGCCCGCTAATATTGCTTATAAACAAGGAGAGGACTTTCATGCAAATGCATGTTTTTTCCCTTTGGTCATAGAACAGCATAAACAAGATATCTTTGCGAATCAAAGAATTTGCTTTAAAATGGCATCGATTCGTTAGTGCATATTTTTGCATATTTTGCTTAAAATGCATATTTTTGCATATTTTGCTATTATTTCGCTATAAATGCATATTTTTAGGTCATATTTTGTATAAATTTTAGTTTTTTTTAGCTATTTTTTAGTATTTTTTAGCTATTTTTAAAATTTTTTTTTATATTTTTTTTTTTTTTTGCATTAAAGCAATTATTAATTTTTTTTTAGATAATTTTTATTTTTTTATTAACATTTTATACACACTGTATATATGCATATCTAATCTTAAAATGCCAGAATGAATTCAAATGTTATGTTTTTTTTTTTTTTTAAATGAAAAAAAAAAGTGGATATTTATGATTTTTAGTGCATATTTTAAGATTTTTAGTGCATAGTTCAACACTTTTTAGTGCATATTTTAGGCGCCTAAAACATAGTTTTTTAGTGCATGAAGGTCCTGTCCCTGCTTATAAAACAATATGGTTTGTAAATTCCTTCATCGGGACACATCTATCTCAAAGAAAAATATTTGACTATCGTGATTTACCCAAATCCAAATCATTTCTATAGCGAGGATTTTGTCAGATGCCCAACACGTTGAGATCATCCATATTAATACAATGTAGCGAAATAGATAATGAACAAGATATTTGTTTCCAACCAGACACCACTGGTAGTCCGGTAAAATTTAAACCAATTTATGACTTGTGACCTATCCAACATATTTGCAGGGTGTTTAAAAGTCAAACTGTCGCCGTGGCCTTTCTCCTTTCGTAATAGTTCCAAGTAATAAAGATTCTAATGAAGAAATTTGATCTTAAAATCTTTTAACCCCAACTGTAAAGTATTTTAAAATCGACCATTATCAACTTAAATTTATCCCTACTTCTTTTTTTATTTTTAAAATTCAATACATGTTGCTTGTAGTCGAACATACTTTAACAGCAGCAGCAACAGCAAAATAGCATTGTGCGCTTGCGCATCATCATTCATTGTACACATTTTTATATATGGGGGTTTTCGTGTCAACTGACACAACTTTTGAAACCGATGTCTTCCGATCGGGATGAAATTTGCACCAAGGTTAGTCCTATTGGATAGTAGTTCAGACACAATTTTTCAACGAGATCGGTCAAGAACTCTCTGAGTTAGAGGGGGTCGAAATTTGACATTTTGGCCAAAGAGGTGTTGATTCTCATCCATGTAACTTCTTACCTATTGTTTTTAGCAAAATGTGTCCCAAAGAGATTAGATAGCTATTTCTTCAGTCTTTCGAAAAAAAAATATAAAAGAAATAAAAAAAAAATTTTTGATTTTTTTTCTTAAAAATCCAAAACTTTTTTGACTTTTTCCCCAAATTGGGCCCTTTTTTTTTTTTTTTTTTTTGATTCAAAAGAAAGCTTAGGTGATTTCCTTTAAGAGCTGTTGGGTCGCTTAGTGGGATGCGAGTGGGATATCTATAAAAAATTTTTTTTTTTAACTTTGGAACACAAAAAACGGTTCTTCAATTTGCACTATTAGGCGTGGGATAGCTAACCAGTTTTCAATTTCGATCCGCGATACCCTCTAATTTTTTTAGGTTCGAAAAAGAAAGCACGAGCCAAAAAATGGGGGCGGTGGGGAGGGGCCATATGGCCCCTCATTGGGGTCAAAGTTGGGCGTAAAGAGGTAAAAATCCTCAAAAAGCCCCAAAACTCCCCTAGAAATGCCCCTGGAGGGGTGCAATGTGAGACCGACCTCCAATAATTTTCTGCCCCCAACATTTTTCTTGAACATACCTTACCCCTATTTCCACTTCCTAAGGGGGCTCCCATACAAAACATTTTTAAAAAATTTGATCCTACCATTCTAACTTACCCTAAAGTGCCCCTAGTGGGGCCAAATGTATGACCGACCTCCATTATTTTATTAATTCCAACATTTTTTGCAAACATACCTACAATGTATCTTTAACCCTTAAGGTGGTCCCCATACATTTCTTTTAATTTTTATAAATTTGTTTTGTTAAACCAGCTCCTACCGCCCCTACCGTGCCTCCTAGAGAGGCAAAAATTACGACCAACCCCCATTATTTTTTAGTTACCAACATTTTGTCCGAACATCATAACACCCTATCTCCACTCCTTAAGGGGCTCCCATACATTATAAAAACATGTATTTTTAAAAACTAATAAAAAAAATAAAAAAAAATGTATGGGGACCCCCTTAAGAGTTGAAAATAAAGGGTAGGTATATTCTAAGAAAATGTTGGAGTTGAAAAAATATTGGGGGTCGGTCATACATTTTACATCTCTAGGGGCACCCTATGGACAGTTAGAGCGGTAGGAGCAAATTTTATAAAAATGTCATTTTGTATGGGAGCCCCCTTAGGCAGTGGAAATAGGGGTAAGGTATGTTCAAGAAAAATGTTGGGGGCAGAAAATTATTGGAGGTCGGTCTCACATTGCACCCCTCCAGGGGCGTTTCTAGGGGAGTTTTGGGGCTTTTCGGGGATTTTTACCTCTTTACGCCCAACTTTGACCCCAATGAGGGGCCATATGGCCCCTCCCCACCGCCCCCATTTTTTGGCTCGTGCTTTCTTTTTCGAACCTAAAAAAATTTGTGGGTATCGCGGATCGAAATCGAAAACTGGTTTGCTATCCCACGAGTAATAGTGCAAATTGAAGAACCGATTTTTGTGTTCCGAAGTTAAAAAAAAAAATTTTTCATAGATATCCCACTCGCATCCCACTAAGCGACCCCACAGCTCTTAAAGGAAATCACCTAAGCTTTCTTTTGAATCAAAAAAAAAAAAAAAAAAAAAGGGCCCAATTTGAGGAAAAAGTCAAAAAAGTTTTGGATTTTTAAGAAAAAAAATCAAAAAAAAAAATTTTATTTTTTTTATATTTTTTTTTCGAAAGACTGAAGAAATAGCTGTCTAAACTCTTTGGGACAGATTTTGCTAAAAACAATAGGTAAGAAGTTACATGGATGAGAATCAACACCTCTTTGGCCAAAATGTCAAATTTCGACCCCCTCTAACTCAGAGAGTTCTTGACCGATCTCGTTGAAAAATTGTGTCTGAACTACTGTCCAATAGGACTAACCTTGGTGCAAATTTCATCACGATCGGAAGACATCGGTTTCAAAAGTTGTGTCAGTTGACACGAAAACCCCCATATATATGATTTTTTTGTATAAAGAACACAAAAAACAATTTAAACACATTTTTTCGTCTTCTGAGTCTCGTACAAAACAAGTCCAGTACACTAACACGTACATGTAGTGAAAATTCAAAAGAAAAAGTCTTCTTATGAAACTAAAATACCCTCCTCGAATAATGAGTATGAGGCTAAAAACTGTGAACTGAACTACTACTGCTTTATACGGCTGGCTGAGTGACTAAATGACTGACTGACTGACGGACGGACTCGCTCACTTAAATGTTATGGTTTGGTTGTTTGTCATTACTCTTATTTACCTTTAGTAAACATTTTTAGGTGAGTTTCATTCGTAGTCGTTTGTTCGATTCCCTCCGCTAAGAGTGCCAATTTTGTGTTTTTTTTTAGTGGTTGTTGTCAAAGTTATAGTTTATTTAACTACCTAAATCCTATACTATGTGTGTTATATATTTTCATCGTATACACTTTGATCGAAAAGTTTTAATCATTTTGAAATTGAGAAATATTTCAGTTTATTACTCACAAAAAATTATTGACTAAAAATTTTTGATTAGAGTTTTTGATTTTCTTTAACTGTCGTATTACAAATTTTCAACATACAATTTATTTTCGCTTTAATTTATTAAAATACATTAACTTAAAATTATACAAAATAATCGGGTTTTACTTTTTTTGTTGGCAACATATTGGAAAGCAAAAAAAGATGAATTTTGTCATAAGCTTACAATTCATTCGTTAAATCAATCATTGTTTTGATTGACTATAAATAAAAAATTAATCAAATTTGTAATTAAAATCGAAAAAATTTTTGATTGAAAAAATATTCAATTAATCACCTACAATTTGATGATTGGTATAACAATTTTCTTTATTGGAGGAAGTTCAATCAAAAATTGGATGAATTCGTGTTTTTGTTGATTGAAATTTGTTTCAAATTCTTTCTGTGTACAGGCAAAAGGTCTTTATGAGCGGAATAATTTTTTATTAATTTTAAATAGACTACTACTACCATTGGATATATTGGGTAGACGACTTGATGGCACACTGCATTGGAATGATAGCGATTATGGGCATAGCGAGATCTTGAAAAAAATAACAATGCCACAAAATGTGGAATGTGCATCCACTATAAGCCTTTTTGAGCGCCACTTTGCCACTATTATATCATCAAAGAAGTCATGGATGAAGAGTATTTCGGGTAATGGAGCCTTTATAAGTTTTTACACTGATGGATTAAAGCTACACGAACAAGTGGGTATCGGTGTCTATTCGAAAGGGCTTGCGTTGAGCCTGGCTCGAAGATTGCCAGATCATTACAATCTTTACCAGGCAGAGATGCTGACCATAAAGGAAGTGATTGACTGGTTGAGTTGCAATGGCTTGTTTCACGGGTGGCCCGAGACAGTTTTAAGCCAAAATTGTGAAAACCATATTTTTTTTGAATATGTATTTGGGATGTCTTAGAATAATTAAGCAACAAAAACCAAAATCTTCCATCTAGCACTTTTTGAAAATATTGCGGTTGAATTGGAAAAAATTACATTTTTTTCGAAAACTATGAGAGATATCAAAAAATACTGACCAAAAATATTCCTCGGAAAAATGCATTTATATAAAGTATGTAAAAATAAAAAAAAATAATTTTGAATGTATTTTGTGTGTTATGAAATTGGACACATTTTTAAACGCGAATAACACGAAAACGAAACAGGCTACAGCATTTTTGATGACAGATTTGGATTCTACAGGTCCATATTATATAAAATCTACCCTCATTTTTGGTATTAACGCAATATTAACGAAAAGATATAGAACATTTTTGACAGCGGATTTTGAATCACGAGGTCCAATTTATGTAAAATCATGTCCCATTTTGTATCTATTACTTACAACAACGTTGCAATTCCGTCATAAAAACCACAAAAAACGGTGCATGCTACAAAAATTTAAAAGCAGATTTGAAATCAGGAGGTCAAAATCTAGTAACATTTTTTTAAAACATACCTACGCCCTATCTCCACTCCCTAAGTAGGCTCCCATTCAAAATTACATTTTTATAAAATTTGCTTCAACTGTTTGGGAACCTACTTAGGGAGAGGCGATAGGGCGTAGGTACCCAGCAAAAACTAGGTAATGTGTTGTGAAAAGAAATGACTGCCAATTACACTACTTATAACAACTACTTATTACCCACTGCATTACTTTAGTCCAAAAAGCAACTAGTGGCTTATATTGTAATATGTAAGTACTTATGTGCAACAATATAAATAATATGTTATTGAGAATGTTAAAAGTAAATATCTATTTGCAAGTTCACTTGGGAAATTAAGTCCAATCAAAAAAAAAAAAAACAATATTTGTTTACCTTTTTAGCTTAAAGTTTCGCGAAAACGAATAATCTAATGATAAATAGTTACTTCAAACTCAGTTTGCAACTATTTATTTTATTCCTAATAAGTAACTAATTATTTTACTCGTTATAGGTAAGTAGTTATTTATCTCCCTACCCGTAAGCTTGTAGGCACTTATTATTTTTGTCTCACGACCTTTATAGAATAAGTAGTTTTTCATGCAATGAGGAAGTACATACCAATAATTATTACTAATTACTATACTCATTACCAGTAATGCAAAAATTAGCTGGGGATTTCTTCTTTTTTCATTAGTTTCGTAAAATTAAAAAATTCTTGATTATATTTTTCGTAATATAAAGTCCACTTTCGTATATTTTACGAAAGAAGTTTTTACGAATTATTTTCGTAAAAATACGAAAGTCTGTACACTTTTTTTGTAATATGTGGTCAACATTCGTATATTTTACGACAGAAGCATTAACATTCTTTTTTTCGTTACTTTCGTAAAATTACAAAAGTTTTTAAAACATTTTTTTCGTAATATCTAGTCAACATTCGTAAATATTACGAAAAAAATATTTACTAATCATTTTCGTTACTTTCGTAAAAATACGAAATTCAGTACTTAAGTTTTTCGTACTTGTAGTCAACTTCCGTGTATTTTACGAAAAAAAGAAGTACGAAACCTTTTTCCGTAAAATGGTGCATGAATTTTTTTGGGTGTACGATTAAATAAAAACGAATGACAAATGTTGCTAATTTATTTTTGTTTAGAATTTTTCTAAAATGGGCTTTCAAGGTCACTATTTTAAAAAGTAAATAAAAGACTTATCTATTTCATTTTCAAACTCCGACGTTTCGCTGTGTATTTTCCAGCATCCTCAGGGATGAATTTAATAAATATTCTTTCGTCAATTTTTCACATTAAATTTTTTCAAGAACAAAACGTTTTACACAATAAAAATTATACCACATTAAACACAAATTTAATTTTAAAAAATAATAATACAATAATTGAAAAATAAATAAAAATTTCACAGTTGTTTCTTCTTTAATGTAACGTATTACAGTAGTAGATTAAAACTGACCCTGTTTGATCTAGAAGGACGTTAAAAAAATAATAAAAGGTTTTGTAGAAAAATCGGAACCTTGCGAGACCGCTAATTGAAACTGAAACTCGTTTGATGTGGTCTATATGTCTATTACAATACATTTAGAACGATCTTTGCGAAAGCTCGAAGCCAATCATGAGAAGTCATTTATTACACCAAAAGCTTTTACCTTACATTTAGATATGAAAGAGCTGTTCCATACGACAAATTTTATAAATACTACTCCCACTTCTATCTTCCCTCACATATATTTCATTATCTCAATCTAATGCATTTATAGAAATATCCCCTCAATGTTGGCAAAAAACGAAAGAAATAACTTTGTGGGTACAATAAAGGTGTCCTTACGACTAAGGTAATTTTTCAAAATCACTTTTTAATACTTGGTAGGGTCCTAAATTGTAGTTTAGTATCTAAAAATGAGTGAGCTAAAATTTGGGGACAATCGGATAAAAATAACTCGTGCCGAAAATGGATTAAAGTTTTGGGACACTTTTATATAATGAAAAAACCTATTTTTTATAGTTTTTTGAAAAATATTCGTGTATGGTATTTTTTGTTAATTTTTTTTTGTTAAATAATATGAAAATGGCAGTAAATTACCTTTCCAAAAAGCTTAAAGATATTCAAATCGGATAAAAAATAAGCATTTTACGCATACATGCCCCAGACCATTGCACGGTTTTTAAAGCCAGAATTTGAAAACTTTCAAAATTTTTAGGCAAAAAAATAAAAAAAATTAAATTGTACTTTATTATCTTATTAAATACATGTTATATATAAAAACTGAAAGACTACCAAGTCTAGCTTTTTTTTCATTTGGCAAGGGTAGTGATATAATTTCCGCGGATCCCAAAGAAATGTGTTTTTCTATAATAATTTTGCAAATATGGAAAAAATTTTCTGTATTGTACGATACGAAGTGTAAAACATAAATTCTGTTAATTTTTGCAGAAATCGGGCATCTTTAACCCCTTTTCGTCGAGGTGAAATGACAAATTTGGAACATTATACATTTCTATAATACAAAATATCTGCATACCATGAAATCTTTTTTAAATTTCAACTCAGTGAAACTGAAATAAATGTTTAAAAAAACCGGCAGTTTTTGGAATTTAGAAAAACTGTAAATGCAGTTGTGTAAACAAGACCTTGAACCATCACTAAGCAATGTTTAAGGATTACCCCACTTTATCCGTAAAAGTTACAGACGGTTAAAGTTGAAAAATCGATAAAAATGGCTTGAAATAATCCATAGTTTTTACCTTCTTTCGCTTTTTTTTAGTTCTCCTTATATTTCAATCTTTTCCGGCATAACACAAAGTCAGTACATATAAAAGATTATTTTAATGTTGGCTTGATAGATGCTTCATCGCTTGGTAAGAAGTTATAAGACGGTTAAGTTTTGAAACCAAAAATTAAGAGTTTTTAAATTTTCGAGGTTTTCTGATCAGGGATTTCGGCCCCCTCTATAAAATGTAAAAAGTTGAACTAGAGTTGGTAGCTGTTGTAATTCTTAACATTTTGGAATTAATCCCGTTAATGTGCCACGAATATCTAAAGAGTTTAAGCAGATCAAAGTTCGAAAGAAAATACCAAGGTTGGCAATCGAAACGAATAACGGTATCGATATCGGTATTGGTATCGTTTTTTTATTTATTTCGGTATCGGTTACGGTATTTGAGTTGAATCGGTTACGGTATTACCGATACCGAAACGTCAATACCGGTACGTACCGGTACTATCGAAAAAATGCTAAAAATATAAAAAAACGTATAAAAATTAAAAAAAAATTGTAAAAACAAGTAGAAAAGTTAAATTCGACTTGGACGAATCCATCAATACCCTCCACAATGCCCTTCTAAAGTAATAGTTAATTTTCTAACGTGAATCAAATTAACAATTTGGATTAGAAATATTTTATTTTGAGTAAAAAACTTTTTTTAGTCATTTTTGAAAGAAAAAAAAATTGACAACATTTTTTTTTGAGTGTAAATTTTTTTTCGAGTGTAAGTTTTTTTGTGTTAAGTTCAATTCACAATGACAGAGTACTTTGTGCCAGAGAGTGGATTTTGCTCCTTTCTCTTTCGCGCTACCATATTTTTTGTATGATGTCGTCTCTATTTTTAGAGATGGTACTCTGTAGTACAGAGTATACTCTGACATTTTGTCGGAGCCTTTAGTATAAAAATTTTTGAAAGTGACAAGAATACTTTGTAAAATATTTTCCTGACTCATCAATTTTATTAAAGCTGGTTTAACGGTTTTTTCAACGAGTGAATTTAAGGTAAAACTTATCTGAAATTCACGGTTTTCTTAATAACTTTTGAACCACTGGACCGATTTGGTTGAAATTCAATACGAACCAGCCCAGGGGAACGGCAAATATATATGCCAAGCTTCAGCATCCACACGATTGCCTTTCGAAAGTCAGCGTGTTTTTTTATCTCGAAAATTCACGAAAAACCGTTGCCGAAATTCAGTCTTTTGCTCATAACTTTTTAAGCACTGGACCGCTTTTGCTGGACATTCCTATGTCTTTAGTACACTAAAAAAAAAAATATTGTAAAACTAGCTAAAAAAATGGTGAAAATTAGCAAAAAAAAACTGTAGTTTTGAACGTTGCAAAAATTTTGGTAATATTAGCAAAACCATTTTGCTAATCAAAAAATTAGGAAAAAAATGGTAAAATTATAAGAATACCATTTTATTTTTGTAAAAAATCAACCTTGTAAAATTATTAAAAAATATGGTAAAATTACCAAAAAAGATGGTAAAATTGAAATAGATAAAAAAAATTGTAATTTGGTAAAAAAAACTGTTTTATTTAGTAATTTTTTTTCTCTGATTAGTAGTTGATTTAAAATTTGGTGAATATACTAAAACATTTTTTGCCTGTTTTTGAGCACCACATTCTTTAAATGTAGTAATAGCAGCATATTACTTCAGATGTTCGATGGTTTCTTCGGCTTGATGGTGGCAGCATCTTCTTTTGCCTTCTTCTCAGCAGCTGTAGTTGCAGTAACTGAACTTCCAACAACATCAAAATGATTTTTTTTTCACTTAAACAAATTTAAAGAACAACACTTCACTTCACTTTTTTTATTTTTTTTGCGTCATTTTTTTAGCTTAAGTAGAACAAATGAGAATTGCGTAGTAGTCTGCACAAGAAATTTCTTACATTTTCAGGTAAAATTTGTAAAAAATTAACAATTTTTTTTTCGAATTTTTAATTTTTTTCACATGTATTTAAAAAAAAATAATAAAAAAACTTTTGGATATTGAAGATTAGATATCTAACTATGTGTTAAAATTTAAAAAAAAAATAATTTTTCAAAATTATCAACTTTTTATTAACAATTTAGGTGGCAAATTTTAAAAAATTTTCATATAAAATTAGCAAAAAAATATGGTAAAATTAGCAAAAAATATGGTAAAAAATACTAAGAATTGTGTAGCCTATTTTTGAGCGCCCATGCAGTTTATGGATGGCTACTTTGCTATGGTGTTGGCAGCATCATCAATCTACAATGATTTTTTTGACACTAGAACACTTTAAACAATTTTTTTTTTTAACTAAGAAAAAAAAAAAATAAAAAGTATTACCATTTCTTTAAGGAAAATACTAATATTTTTGCTAAAATTATAGTAAAATAAAAAAAAAAAAAACTAGCAAGAAAATATAGTAAAAGTACCAAAAAATTTTTGTATTTTACCAATAGTAAATTACCAAAAAAAAAATGTAAATGTTAAATTTTTACAATTTTTTTTGCTAAAGTTTGGTTGAAGTAAATTACAACACCTTTTACTAATATTTTGACTAAGTTATTTTTTTGAGTGTACATAAATGTAAGGCCGTATCGATTTTTATCTTTCTTTTTTGTTTGAGCTGAAAAGGGTCCAATAAGTTTCTATCGGGTGTCAAAATCACGTCGTAAAATTTTTTTCCCTCCCGCATCGCGGTTAAAGTAAAAACCCCAACAAATTACATATTTCATCTTATTTCTAAGCAACCATGTTTTTTTTTGGTGTTATTAATTTGGAAAAATAGGTATTCCCTGTCTAGACAAGATCACATCCAAAATATTGCAAACAATTTTTTTTCGCGAATTATGGGACTGTTATGGACGATTTCTACGAGTTAAGCCACTTCGAAAAATTATACAATGGAGGAAAATCTCCTGCTAGTATTCCAAATGCCTTCCCCCAAAGTCCTGTAAATATCAAAAAAATCCTTGGACACCCACATCACGGATTAAATAAAAATCCGCAAAAAACTATACTATACAAAAGGGGTCCAGAAAGTTTCTATTGGGAGTCAAAATGAATCCATTAAAATTTCATGAAAATCAATAATTTTCTTTTTCTCTCGCATCGCGGTTTAAGTATGGCTTTTTTGAAATTTTTATTTAATTCCCGATGTGGGTGCCAAAAGATTTTGATTTTTATGAGACTTCGGTGAGGCATTTGGAGAACGATTTTTCATTTACAAAAACCAAAAAATTTACAAACTTTCTATTAATTTTTTTTTGTAAAAAACATGGTTTTTAGGAAAAAAACCGTTTCAATACCGTTACGTTTTTTAGGAGTTTACATAAAAAAAATCACTGGCGGGTTTATAAAAAATAAATTGCAAAAATTTTATGGCATTTTTGAAAATTGTGCGAAATTTGCAAATCTGTTTCCAATTTTTTTTAGTAGCAATTAATGCATCATGTTCATTTTAATACACCAAAAGACGTGCCTTAGCGAGTAGAACTGATTTGCTTTTTGACTTTTTACTTTAAGCCATTCTGAGCGGAAAGCGCGATGATTTTATCTAAACCTGTTTTGATCTGGCACATCCAAGGCTTTACACGAAATCGAATGAATTTTTTTTTAAATGAAAGCCCACTTGATGTGTCATCATAAAATCAGAGGCGGGTTAAAAAATTTTGATGATTATAGATTTTTTGGACCATATTAAATTTTCTTGTTATAGAAAAGCATCACCGATTTTTTTAAACACTGGTACAATGATACGATTTTCCGTGATTTTTTTTTCAGTAATACCAACGCGCATTGCCTAAATATGTTATAAAAAATTATGAAACTTTTCTTTTACCGCGAATTAATCGCGATTTTAGGTACTTAGATATTTTTTTTTAAATCGTTTGGTCATTAAAGGGTTAAATTTATATCAAATATTTTAGAAGAAATGATATATCCTGGCATGTTTTAATAACGCATGCAACAAATGTGTAGAAAAAAAAATATTTAAAATATTTTTAAGATTTTTTAAAACCGCTAAATCTTAAAACCGCCATAACTTTTGACCCCCTTGCGCGATTTAATTGACGCGAACGAATTTCTTATTCTTAAATAGCTTCTAATATTTATGCCAACTTTCATCGATGTGCCATCAAAACAAAAATCACATCTTTTTTACCTAAAAATTTAAGTCTTAGCCGGAACTCCTCATATATCCGATTTCTCAAAAGTTACAGAATTTACGTTCTACACTTCGATCCGTACAATAGAGCACAAATTTTCCAACATTTGCTAAATTATTGTAGAAAAACGCATTTTATTTGGAATCCGCGGAAATTTTATCACTACACTCGCCAAATAAAAAAAAAGCTTGACTACCATATCTGCTATTTTTAATCTTAAACAAGTTTTCAATTTGATCATAAAGTAAAATTAAATTTTTATTATTTTTTTGCTTAAAAATTTTGAAAATTTTGAAATTCTGGCTTTAAAAACCATACAATGGTCTGGGGCATGCATGCGTAAAATGATTTTTTTATCCGATTTAAATTTTATTAGCCTTTTTAGAAAGGTAATTTAATAGCATTTTCATATTAGGTCTGTTTGTTTACTTAAATTTCTTACTATTTTTACTACAACTGGAAATTTTTGTTTACTTTTTGTACTGAAAATTTACAGCTGTAGTAAAAGTAGTAAAAATGAGTAGATTGTAGTAAGGTAAACGAACAGGCACATTATTTAAAAAAAATTTTACAAAAAATATCAAATACCAATATTTTTCCAAAAACTAGAAAAAAAGAGTTTTTCCTTTATATAAGAATGTCCCAAAATTTCAATCCATTTTCGGCACGAGATATTTTTAGGCGATTGTTCCCAAATTTACAATATTTTTTCTTTTTGTGATGGCTGATGTAAATTACTTCCGTCTTACTCCCGTCTTTTAGTGGATTTAACAATGTATACCAACAATTGGAAAATATGTTCAAATAATAAATTCGTAATACTTTTTAGTCAAGGTGTATGTATTGTATGATGAAATAAAAGTGTTATGGTTCGTTGAGCTGCAGTTTTTAAATTTGTTGCTTTTGTTTAAAGTCGGAGTTGTTTTTAGACGTTTTTTTTTTGTACTTTTGCCGGAATTTTGTGGTTTTGTTAAAATTGTTTTTGAAAGAATTGTCTGTTTTGTATTTTTATTTTTTTTTGGTATAAAACAAGTCAAAAGAAATGATCCGAAAGGAAGCCCTGTTGAGTTAGGAAGACTTTGAAGTTAATTAAAATAAAGTTAAATGAAACAATAGCTAAAATGGAAATTGAGAATTTTGTTCCCAGAGTTATTTTAATTATATAAAGAGATAGGCCATACAAATTTAGTTTAATATGCAATGAGCTCGATTTAAAGGATCACCAAGTATTTTTTGGTCCACTCAAGAAAATGACAATTAAAATCGTGATTGTTATCATGTTATGTAATCCTTTTTATCAATAACTGTAAATCTTGTAGCGTATTTTTTATATAAACTCGTTGCCTTAAGAGAATTTTCATTAGTTGTTCAAATTCTAACCCTTAATAAATAATAATAGTTCTCTTAATTATGATAAAAATTATAACAATATGGGCCTCCAGACCTTATATACAAAAATACAAACATTTAATTAAAAAGAGATGATGAACAATAATCTATAATTATACCTACATCCTTGTTTTTTTTTTTTTTTTTTTTTGAAAACGTATGAGTTGATATATCCACACATATTTAGAGGCTGTTTCACTAAAGTTGAAAAAAAAACCTTAAAACCAAATGCATACAGATGTTGTTTATGAACTATGTGAAAGTGTGCCCCTTCGCAAAACCAATTAAGGATGCTGCGTTGAAATTTTTGTTATTGTATTAAATGCAAGATGCCACTTAATCACCGCCATCATTCTGCTGGGCATCAACGCAGGAATTTCAGTATTGGGATGTTCGTTTCAGTCGTTTTGAAAAAAAAAACAGCAATCTATAGTGGTTTGAATGAGATAATGAAATTTCGATACATTTTACGTTTTATATTTAGTACATTTTTGTTTCACAAAAAAAAATTTAATTCGTTGTTTATTCTTCTGAAAAGTAGCAACCAGTTTGACGGTTGTGAAAATTTATAAGAAGGCAATGCATTTTTTTGTTGCAGACTAAACTCAATATTTATTGTACCCTACCTCTCACAGTGGGAGAAATGGTTAATTTTTTTTTGGAAATAATTAGGCCCTTTAGTAAGTACCGTACCCATTTCCTTGAAATTTTAAGTGGTCGTAGCAAACGTATTCTAGCTTAAGTAGGAAGTTGGAGCCTAGTGGTTAAACGGGGGAGCCAGCAGAACCCTCCCAAAGAAGGGCAGCTTTTGCTTACTAACACTTTAAACACTCGCCATTTTTTTTTTTGTTATCAACAGGGAAACCAAAAATATGCTCCAAAAATATGTTTTTTTGCGCTTAAAATATGCCCTATAAAATATATTCTTAAATTGTTAAAAATATGCTCTTAAAAATAAAAATCTTCAATAAATTACCATATATACTACATATACTAATACTTTGCAATTATTTTCAAACGAAAGTCTACACCAATTTTTTTTAACAAAAAAATCGACTTTTGCTTAAAACAAAAAAAAAACAATTGAGAGTGTTAATTCGGCTGTGCCGAATCTTTTATACCCTCCAACAAGTTAAAAAAAAAACAGGGGCGTCTTTTTTTTTTTTTGAGGGGGGGGGATTCGGCGGCTCCTTCCTGGATCCAATTGCAGGACTTTGAACTTTTTCTGCCATAAAAATGTTTTGTTTGCTAAGCAAAAGTACAAAAAACCTATTAAAAATTGCGTTTTTCAGAGGTTGGTTTAGTTTTTAAAGGGGGAACTTTTTTCCCCCTGATCCGATTTTGCCCATGTTCGAACTTAACCAGCCCAATACCATAACACATATTTTTGCCAAACTTCAAGAGTATATCTCTTTTATTTTGGACTGTATCGTGTCTTCCACAGACGGACAGACGGAGGGACGGACAGACGGACATCGCTAGAATGTCTTAGATTCTATCATGGATCAATATTATATATACTATGTGGGGTCCCCGACCGATATTTCGATGTGTTACACACGGAATGACAAAGTGAGTATACCCCCATACTGTGGTTGGATGCTTTTATACCATAATATGCAATTTTTAGTCAAATATGACTTCAAAACTTCAAAATATGCTCTTAAAATATGCTCTTATACCAAAGTATTCTCTTAAAACTAAAATATGCAATAATATGCTCTTAAGGCAAAAATATTGTTAGAGGTAATTGGGGGGGGGGGGCAAATTTCCTCTCGAACTATATGTTTAAAAATTCATTCTTATGCTTTTTGCACTAAAGAAATACTAGTTTATCATTATTTAAACTATTTTGTTTAATCCACGCCCAGAAAAGAGGGTCGGACCGAAAAAACGACAATTCCTAATCCTCTGGGTCCAAATGCAGGACTTCTTGTAGCATAAAAATGTTGCATTTGTTAAGGGGGAACTTTTTTCCCCTGTTCCGATTTTGCTCATTTACGAACTTAACCTGCCTTGGAACATAAGACATATTCGTGCCAAATTTCTAGCTCTTTTATTTTGGATTGCATCGTGTTAATTACAGACGGACAGACAGGAAGGATGGACATCGCTAGAATGTCTTAGAATCGATTACTGATCATAAATATATGGACTTTATGGGGTCCTACACTGATATTTTGATGCGTTACACACGGAATGACAAAGTGAGTATACCCCCATACTGTAGTTGGAGGGTATAAATTTGGTGGTCCTAAAATTTTTTTTATTTTTTAAAAACTTGTGTTATAAAATCTGCTCCTATCGCCTTCTAGAGGGGTAAATTGTAAGACCGACCTCTATTATTTTTAGCCCGCCACATTTTTTTAGAATTAATTTTAGGAGATTTAAAATTTAAGAGAAGGCCAAATCTGTAGTGCTGTCTCACACGTCAATCCAATCCCAGTCCCATCTCTGATTAGTCTCCGTAGATTTTGCTTGCAATTTTCTAGAGGCATACCAACACATTCCAATTCTATTGGAACCTGTACACACAAAAAAAAACTTTGTCAAATTACTAGGAAAAGTCTCGTAATCCCATTTTACCAATATTTGACAGTTTTCCTTGTTTTTTAACAAACAAATTTGGATCGAAATTCACATTTTTTTTTTTGTAATTTTAATTTTTTTTTGTAATTTTACAAATTTTCAAGATAATTTTACAAAAAAAAAAATCTAGTAAATTCACGATAATTCCTTGTAATTTCACTTGCGCCAAAAAAACTGTAAATTTACAATTTTATTGGTAAAATGCTTGTAAAATTACAAAATTATTGGTAAAAAGCTTCTAAAATAACTAGGAAGTTTCGTAAAATAGGAGGTAGCAAAAAATCTAGTAAAATTACTAAACCTTTATCGTATGTAAATTTACAATTTTATTGGTAAAAACCTTGTAAAATTACAAAATTATTGGTAAAAAGCTTGTCAAATTACTAGGAATTTTTGTCAAATAGGAGGTACACTAAAAAAAAAAGTGTGTAAAATGGCATAAAATCCCCGTGATTTTACGGGGCAGGTTTTGTAAAATATGTACTAGCAAGAATCCCCGTAAGGTTACGGGGATAATTTGTAAATTGATTTAACAAAAAAATTGTGTTTACAATTTTTTTTTTGTAAAATATTAACTTCGAGGTGAACATTTTTTTTTGGAAATTTACAAAAAATTTGGTAAATTTTACAAAACAAAATTGTAAACTTACAGAAAAAGGTTGTTATTTTACAAAGAAAAAATAGAAAATGAAAAAAATTAATTTTAGATTAACAAATTATTTGTTTAAACTACTGTTTTTACCGCAAAAAAAATATTGAAAAACTAGTATATTTACAATAAAAATTTTAAATTTGCAAAAAAGAAATCAAAATTTACATAAAAAATTGTAAACTTACAAAAAAAGTTGTAAATTTACAAAATAAAGTAGAAAATCAAAAACCAAAATTGTAAATTTACAAATTGTTTGGTTAAACTACTGATTTTTATGGCAAAAAACTTGTATATTTACAATAAAAAGTGGTAAATTTACAATTTTTCGGGGGGTGAAATAAAGCCATAGGCAATAAGGCCATATGGCCTTATTTCCCAATGAGTTGAGAAATAAAGCCATATGGCCTTATTACCAACCTCTGTTGGAAATAAAGCCATATATGGCTTTATTACTCATTTGAAAATTTATAAAAGTATTCGTCATTAACTTCCGGAGAGTGTAGGGGAAAATGTGGAAAAAGTTTTCCACTAAAATCCTGCTACCCAAAAAAAATAATTATTTCGCGAAGCCGCTAAATTAATTTATGGAGTTTGTACACAGAAAAACTTTTTTGTTTAACAATCTTTAAATTAAAAATCCTGCTAACAAAAAAATGGTGCCTCTAGGCCCCTCTGAGTTCAGAGGTTCCTGGAATGTGGGTTTTTAATTTAAAGAAAGTTAAACAAAAAAAGTCAAGGTCTTATCGCCCAAAACCGTAAATGTCATATCGCCACAGCTGCGACATATAGCCCAAAATGATAGGTTTAAAAAAGTTATTTCTCCCAAAGCAAAATTTAAAAAAAACCAAAATATTTTTTTGGGCGAAATTTCGAAATTACGACATCTATGATTTGTTTTTTTGTAATAAAGGTTTTCTGCGTAGCCGGCCTTCGGCCGGGCTCAGGGATTACAAACTCCATGCATTAAACCCACCCTCTCTGCAAACCAAGGCTATTTTGGTTGTCAGGCCTTTTTAAGGCATAACAAATTTGATAGCGCAAAGGCCTGCTACCCTAGAAAACTTTACTTTGCGGAGAGGGTGGGTTTAATGCATGGATTTTGTAATCCCTAAGCCCGGCCGAAGGCCGGCTACACAGAAAAACTTTTTTTGTTAAACAATCTTTAAATTAAAAACCCTGCCAATAAAAAATTGGTCCCTCTAGACCCCTCTTAGTTCCGAGGTTCGTAGTATATGTGGTTTTTTGATTTAAAGATAGTCAAAAAATTTTCCTGCCGGCCTTTTGCCGGGCTTAGGGATTACAAACTCTATAAATTAATTTAGCGGTAAATAATTTTTTTTTGTAGCAGGATTTACGGGGAAATATATTTCCACATTTTTAACTGATATGGCTTTGTTTCCACTTTGGTTGCAAAATCAATACACTCAAAAAAAAAAGTTTGTAAAATGACATACCGTAAAGTTACGGGGATAATTTGTAAATTGATTTAACAAAAGAAAATGTAAATTTACAATTTTTTTGTAAAATATCATCTTCGAGGTGAACATTTTTTTTGTAAATTTGCAAAAAATTTGGTAAATTTACAAAACAAAATTGTAAACTTACAGAAAAAGGTTGTTATTTTACAAGGAAAAATAGAAAATGAAAAAAATAAATTGTAGATTAACAAATTATTTGGTTAAACTACTGTTTTTTATGCAAAAAACTTGTATATTTACAATAAAAAGTGGTAAATTTACAATTTTTATTGTATATGTACCATTTTTCCTTATTTTTTTGCCGTAAAAACAGTAGTTTAACCATAAAATTTGTAAATTTGCAATATTGTTTTTGTATTTTCTATTTCATTTTTGTAAAATTACAACTTTTTTCGTAAGTATACAATTTTGTTTTTTAAATTTTCATATTTGTTTTGTAAACTTACAAAAAAATTGGTTTATTTACATATTGGTTTTGTAAATTTAAAGGTTTTTTCCATTGGTGCATCTTATTTTTCCTTCTTCGGCAGCTGGAGTAGCACTTCAACAACCTGAAAAGATTTTTTTTCACTTGAGCACTTTTAACAAACTTTTTAATGTATAACACTGCACTTTTTATTTTTTTTTCGACATTTCGTTTTTCTTAAGTAGAACATATGAGAATTGCGAAGGAGGCTACACAAGAAATTTCTTATATTTTCAGGAAAAATTTGTCAAAAAATAACAATTTTTTTTTTGAATTTTTAAAAATAATTAAGTATTTTTAAAAAATCGGAAAAACAATTTTGGATATTGTAGATTGGATGTTTAAGTACCAGTTAAATAAGAAAAATTTGATTTTTCATAATTGGCAGCTTTCTATTCACATTTTAGGTACCAAATTTAAAAAAAAAATACCAAAAAAATATGGTAAAATCACCAAAAAAAATGGTAAAAATACAAAAAAAAATAGAACAATTATATAGTAGAAACACATAAAAATTGTGGTATTTTACTTAACGCAAATTACCAAAAAACTAAATTTTTTACTCCAAAACGCAAAAAAAAAATCTGAACTTAGAAAATTTTTGCTTGTCCTATTGTTGAATAATTAATTTTTTTTTGTAAAACAACATTAATTCTACACTCAAAAAAAAAAGTTTGTAAAATGACATAAAATCCCC
Organism: Pegoplata infirma; assembly: GCA_963921195.1. Lineage (NCBI taxonomy): Eukaryota > Metazoa > Arthropoda > Insecta > Diptera > Anthomyiidae > Pegoplata > Pegoplata infirma. Next base: position 179,726,989 of record OY992538.1, on the reverse strand, counting down.
GTGATTTTACGGGGCAGGTTTTGTAAAATATGTACTAGCAAGAATCCCCGTAATGTTACGGGGATAATTTGTAAATTGATTTAACAAAAGAAAATGTAAATTTACAATTTTTTTTGTAAAATGTTAACTTCGAGGTGAAAATTTTTTTTTTGTAAATGTACAAAAAATTTGGTAAATTTACAAAACAAAATTGTATACTTACAGAAAAAGGTTGTTATTTTACAAAGAAAAAATATAAAATGAAAAAAATAAATTGTAGATTAACAAATTATTTGGTGTAACTACTGTTTTTTCGGAAAAAAAATATTGAAAAACACGTATATTTACAATAAAAATTATAAATTAACTAAAAAGTAGAAAATCAAAAACCAAAATTGTAAATTTACAAATTGTTTGGTTAAACTACTGTTTTTTATGGCAAAAAACTTGTATATTTACAATTAAAAGTGGTAAATTTACAATTTTTATTGTATATATACCATTTTTTCTTATTTTTTGCCGTAATTATAAATTAACTAAAAAGTAGAAAATCAAAAACCAAAATTGTAAATTTACAAATTGTTTGGTTAAACAGTAGTTTAACCAGAAAATTTGTATATTCACAATATTGTTTTTCTATTTTCTACTTCATTTTTGTAAAATTACAACTTTTTTCGTAAGTATACAATTTTGTTTTTTAAATTTTCATATTTGTTTTGTAAATTTACAAAAAATTTGGTTTATTTACATATTTGTTTTGTAAATTTAAAGGTTTTTTTTTCATTGGTGCATCTTATTTTTCCTTCTTCGGCAGCTGGAGTAGCACTTCAACAACCTGAAATGATTTTTTTTTCACTTGAACACATTTAACAAACTTTTTAATGCATAACACTGCACTTTTTTATTTTTTTCGACATTTCGTTTTTCTTAAGTAGAACATATGAGAATTGCGAAGGAGGCTACACAAAAAATTTCTTATATTTTCAGGAAAAATTAGTCAAAAAATAACATTTTTTTTTTTGAATTTTTAATTATTTTCACAAGTATTTTAAAAAAATCGGAAAATTTTTCGTTGGATATTGTAGATTGGATGTTTAAGTACCTGTTAAAATAAGAAAAACTTAATTTTTCATAAATGGCAGCTTTTTATTGACATTTTAGGTGCCAAATTAAAAAAAAATTCCAAAAAAATATGGTAAAATTACCAAAAAAAATGGTAAAAATACAAAAAAATAAACTGGAACAATTATATAGTAGAAACACATAGAAATTGTGGTATTTTACTTAACGCAAATTACCAAAGATGGTGTAAAAATTATTTTTTATTAAATGTTGTTTTTTTATTTTTAGTACCAAAAGGTACATAAAAATAAAATGTATTTATTCGGCCTTTATATATGTATATATATTCGATTAGAGTTTTATTCTAGTTCGAGGCCCAAAAATATTTCTATTTATGATATTGTCATAATAGAGTATTTTTAATTTATTGCTTTAAAAAAGTTACTATCTCATAGTATGTCTGTACTGATCAGTTTCATCCCCACTAAAGGAATCTTCAGCAGACTTTAGAGAATCATCGTTGGTCAATCAAACATCAAACCAGACATAATATTTGATATATTTCCCAAGTTATATGAGAAGTACTATTATGAAGGTCCGAAATCTGTTTTTCAACAAAATACTATGAGATAGTAACTTTTTTAAAGCAATAAATTAAAAATACTCTATTATGACAATATCATAAATAGAAATATTTTTGGGCCTCGAACTAGAATAAAACTCTAATCGAATATATATACATATATAAAGGCCGAATAAATACATTTTATTTTTATGTACCTTTTGGTACTAAAAATAAAAAAACAACATTTAACACAAAGTTTAGTACGACTTATCCTACCAACACTATTGTTTGGTTAGGCACTGTTGTTATTGTAAAATAACAGCAACACATATATTAATAGTTACCGACGGTGATTTAATATATACAATTTTTGCTTTAAAAGAGTTATTTTTGTTGAAAAACAGATTTCGGACCTTCATAATAGTACTTCTCATATAACTTGGGAAATATATCAAATATTATGTCTGGTTTGATGTTTGATTGACCAACGATGATTCTCTAAAGTCTGCTGAAGATTCCTTTAGTGGGGATGAAACTGATCAGTACAGACATACTATGAGATAGTAACTTTTTTAAAGCAATAAATTAAAAATACTCTATTATGACAATATCATAAATAGAAATATTTTTGGGCCTCGAACTAGAATAAAACTCTAATCGAATATATATACATATATAAAGGCCGAATAAATACATTTTATTTTTATGTACCTTTTGGTACTAAAAATAAAAAAACAACATTTAACACAAAGTTTAGTACGACTTATCCTACCAACACTATTGTTTGGTTAGGCACTGTTGTTATTGTAAAATAACAGCAACACATATATTAATAGTTACCGACGGTGATTTAATATATACAATTTTTGCTTTAAAAGAGTTATTTTTGTTGAAAAACAGATTTCGGACCTTCATAATAGTACTTCTCATATAACTTGGGAAATATATCAAATATTATGTCTGGTTTGATGTTTGATTGACCAACGATGATTCTCTAAAGTCTGCTGAAGATTCCTTTAGTGGGGATGAAACTGATCAGTACAGACATACTATGAGATAGTAACTTTTTTAAAGCAATAAATTAAAAATACTCTATTATGACAATATCATAAATAGAAATATTTTTGGGCCTCGAACTAGAATAAAACTCTAATCGAATATATATACATATATAAAGGCCGAATAAATACATTTTATTTTTATGTACCTTTTGGTACTAAAAATAAAAAAACAACATTTAACACAAAGTTTAGTACGACTTATCCTACCAACACTATTGTTTGGTTAGGCACTGTTGTTATTGTAAAATAACAGCAACACATATATTAATAGTTACCGACGGTGATTTAATATATACAATTTTTGCTTTAAAAGAGTTATTTTTGTTGAAAAACAGATTTCGGACCTTCATAATAGTACTTCTCATATAACTTGGGAAATATATCAAATATTATGTCTGGTTTGATGTTTGATTGACCAACGATGATTCTCTAAAGTCTGCTGAAGATTCCTTTAGTGGGGATGAAACTGATCAGTACAGACATACTATGAGATAGTAACTTTTTTAAAGCAATAAATTAAAAATACTCTATTATGACAATATCATAAATAGAAATATTTTTGGGCCTCGAACTAGAATAAAACTCTAATCGAATATATATACATATATAAAGGCCGAATAAATACATTTTATTTTTATGTACCTTTTGGTACTAAAAATAAAAAAACAACATTTAACACAAAGTTTAGTACGACTTATCCTACCAACACTATTGTTTGGTTAGGCACTGTTGTTATTGTAAAATAACAGCAACACATATATTAATAGTTACCGACGGTGATTTAATATATACAATTTTTGCTTTAAAAGAGTTATTTTTGGTTGAAAAACAGATTTCGGACCTTCATAATAGTACTTCTCATATAACTTGGGAAATATATCAAATATTATGTCTGGTTTGATGTTTGATTGACCAACGATGATTCTCTAAAGTCTGCTGAAGATTCCTTTAGTGGGGATGAAACTGATCAGTACAGACATACTATGAGATAGTAACTTTTTTAAAGCAATAAATTAAAAATACTCTATTATGACAATATCATAAATAGAAATATTTTTGGGCCTCGAACTAGAATAAAACTCTAATCGAATATATATACATATATAAAGGCCGAATAAATACATTTTATTTTTATGTACCTTTTGGTACTAAAAATAAAAAAACAACATTTAACACAAAGTTTAGTACGACTTATCCTACCAACACTATTGTTTGGTTAGGCACTGTTGTTATTGTAAAATAACAGCAACACATATATTAATAGTTACCGACGGTGATTTAATATATACAATTTTTGCTTTAAAAGAGTTATTTTTGTTGAAAAACAGATTTCGGACCTTCATAATAGTACTTCTCATATAACTTGGGAAATATATCAAATATTATGTCTGGTTTGATGTTTGATTGACCAACGATGATTCTCTAAAGTCTGCTGAAGATTCCTTTAGTGGGGATGAAACTGATCAGTACAGACATACTATGAGATAGTAACTTTTTTAAAGCAATAAATTAAAAATACTCTATTATGACAATATCATAAATAGAAATATTTTTGGGCCTCGAACTAGAATAAAACTCTAATCGAATATATATACATATATAAAGGCCGAATAAATACATTTTATTTTTATGTACCTTTTGGTACTAAAAATAAAAAAACAACATTTAACACAAAGTTTAGTACGACTTATCCTACCAACACTATTGTTTGGTTAGGCACTGTTGTTATTGTAAAATAACAGCAACACATATATTAATAGTTACCGACGGTGATTTAATATATACAATTTTTGCTTTAAAAGAGTTATTTTTGTTGAAAAACAGATTTCGGACCTTCATAATAGTACTTCTCATATAACTTGGGAAATATATCAAATATTATGTCTGGTTTGATGTTTGATTGACCAACGATGATTCTCTAAAGTCTGCTGAAGATTCCTTTAGTGGGGATGAAACTGATCAGTACAGACATACTATGAGATAGTAACTTTTTTAAAGCAATAAATTAAAAATACTCTATTATGACAATATCATAAATAGAAATATTTTTGGGCCTCGAACTAGAATAAAACTCTAATCGAATATATATACATATATAAAGGCCGAATAAATACATTTTATTTTTATGTACCTTTTGGTACTAAAAATAAAAAAACAACATTTAACACAAAGTTTAGTACGACTTATCCTACCAACACTATTGTTTGGTTAGGCACTGTTGTTATTGTAAAATAACAGCAACACATATATTAATAGTTACCGACGGTGATTTAATATATACAATTTTTGCTTTAAAAGAGTTATTTTTGTTGAAAAACAGATTTCGGACCTTCATAATAGTACTTCTCATATAACTTGGGAAATATATCAAATATTATGTCTGGTTTGATGTTTGATTGACCAACGATGATTCTCTAAAGTCTGCTGAAGATTCCTTTAGTGGGGATGAAACTGATCAGTACAGACATACTATGAGATAGTAACTTTTTTAAAGCAATAAATTAAAAATACTCTATTATGACAATATCATAAATAGAAATATTTTTGGGCCTCGAACTAGAATAAAACTCTAATCGAATATATATACATATATAAAGGCCGAATAAATACATTTTATTTTTATGTACCTTTTGGTACTAAAAATAAAAAAACAACATTTAACACAAAGTTTAGTACGACTTATCCTACCAACACTATTGTTTGGTTAGGCACTGTTGTTATTGTAAAATAACAGCAACACATATATTAATAGTTACCGACGGTGATTTAATATATACAATTTTTGCTTTAAAAGAGTTATTTTTGTTGAAAAACAGATTTCGGACCTTCATAATAGTACTTCTCATATAACTTGGGAAATATATCAAATATTATGTCTGGTTTGATGTTTGATTGACCAACGATGATTCTCTAAAGTCTGCTGAAGATTCCTTTAGTGGGGATGAAACTGATCAGTACAGACATACTATGAGATAGTAACTTTTTTAAAGCAATAAATTAAAAATACTCTATTATGACAATATCATAAATAGAAATATTTTTGGGCCTCGAACTAGAATAAAACTCTAATCGAATATATATAATTATTTTTTATTGCTAAAGCTTATATTTAGCTGAAAAATTTTTGTGTCCGGACTTAAAAAATTTCCAAAAATTTTTTTCATTAAATTTGTTATTTATAAAAAATTATTTTTAACTAAAATTTTTACTTCAAAACGCAAAAAAAATCTGAACTTAGAAAATTTTTGCGTGTCCTATTGTTGAAAAATTATTTTTTTTTTGTAAAACAACATTAATTCTAGTAATAAAATAAGTTTTGTAAAATTACATTGGAATTTTGTATTTTTCAATACATACATTTCAAACTGAAAACCTTGTAAACGATCTTAAAAAAAAACAAATGTTTGTAATAACACATTTTTTAGGTAGAAAGACTAAATAACATCAAGTAAAATTTTGTTGTACAATAACAGTTTTCTTGTGTAAAAAACACCTTGTAATACTTTTTTAATTTGTAAAATAATTCACTTTTTTGTAAATTTACCTAAAAAAATTGTAAAATAAATTTACCAACATATAATAGTAAAATTACAAAGCAAACTGTAGTTTTCGTTTTATTAAATATACAACAATTTTTGTAAAAAGACAAAAATATTAGTAAAATAGAATTACAAGACCTTTTACTTGTAATTTTACAAACTTTTTTTTTTGAGTGTAGTAATAAAATAAGTTTTGTAAAATTATATTGGAATTTTGTACTGTTCAATACATACATTTCAGACTGAAAACCTTTTAAAACCATCTTAAAAAAAAATGTTTGTAATAAAACAATTTTTTGGTAGAAAGACTAAATAACATCAAGTAAAATTTTGTTGTACAATTACAGTTTTCTTGTGTAAAAAAACTAAACACCTTGTAATATTTTTTTAATTTGTAAAATAATTCACTTTTTTGTAAATTTACCTAAAAAAATTGTAAAATAAATTTACCAACATATAATAGTAAAATTACAAAGCAAACTGTAGTTTTCGTTTTATTAAATATACAACAATTTTTGTAAAAAGACAAAAATATTAGTAAAATAGAATTACAAGACCTTTTACTTGTAAATTTACAAACTTTTTTTTTTGAGTGTATGACTTTATTGCTCAATTGTGTTGGTAATAAAGCCATATGGCCTTTGAATTGAGAAATAAGGCCATATGGCCTTATTGCCTATGGCTTTATTTCACCCCCCCACAATTTTTATTGTATATATACCATTTTTATACCCTCCAACCACAGTATGGGGGTATACTCACTTTGTCATTCCGTGTGTAACGCATCGAAATATCGGTGTAGGACCCCATAAAGTATATATATTATTGATCAGTGATCCATTCTAAGACATTCTAGCGATGTCCGTCTGTCCGTCCGTCCGTCCGTCCGTCCGTCCGTCCGTCTGTGGAAGACACGATACAGTCCAAAGTAAAAGAGCTAGACTCCTGAAATTTGGCACGAATATGTCTTATGATATTGGGCTGGTTAAGTTCGAACATGGGCAAAATCGGATTAGGGGGAAAAAAGTTCCCCTCTTAAGAACTAAACAAACCTCTAAAAAAAAGCCATTTTTATAGGTTTTTTGTACTTTTGATTAGCAAACGAAATATTTTTATGTCAAAAGAAGTTCAAAGTCTTGCAGTTGGATCCAGGAAGGTTGCCTCCCACCGACGTAACCCCCCCCCCCCCAAAAAAAAAAAAGACGCCCCTGTTTTTTTTTTTTTTTACGTGTTGGAGGGTATAATAGATTCGGCACAGCCGAATTTAACACTCTCACTTGTTTCTAATTTTTTTGCCGTAAAAACAGTAGTTTAACCAAAAAATTTGTAAATTTACAATATTATTTTTGTATTTTCTACTTCATTTTTGTAAAATAAAACTTTTTTCGTAAGTATACAATTTTGTTTTTTAAATTTTCATAATTGTTTTGTAAATTTACAAAAAAAATGGTTTATTTACATATTTGTTTTGTAAATTTAAAGGCTTTTTTCCATTGGTGCATCTTATTTTTCCTTCTTCGGCAGCTGGAGTAGCACTTCAACAACCTGAAATGATTTTCTTTTTCACTTGAACACTTTTAACAAACTTTTTAATGTATAACACTGCACTTTTTTATTTTTTTTTTCGACATTTCGTTTTTCTTAAGTAGAACATATGAGAATTGCGAAGGAGGCTACACAAGAAATTTCTTATATTTTCAGGAAAAATTAGACAAAAAATAACAATTTTTTTTTGGATTTTTAATTATTTTCACAAGTATTTTTAAAAAATCAGAAAATAAATTTTGGATATTGTAGATTGGATGTTTAAGTACCTGTTAAAATAAGAAAAAGTTGATTTTTCAAAACTAATTTTGCCAAATTTAAAAAAAAAATCCCAAAAAATATGGTAAAATTACCAAAAAATGGTAAAAATACAAAAAAAAAAAAAGACTAGAACAATTATATAGCAGAACCAAATAAAAATTGTGGTATTTTACTTAACGCAAATTAAAAAAAAAATGGTGTAAAAATTAAATTTTTTTGCTAAAGCTTACAATTGAAAAATGTTTGTGTCCGGAACTTAAAAAATTTCCAAAATTTTTTTCCATGAAATTTTTTATTTATAAAAAATTATTTTTAACAAAATTTTTACTGCAAAACGCAAAAAAATCTGAACTTAGAAAATTTTTGCGTGTCCTATTGTTGAATAATTATTTTTTTTTTGTAAAACAACATTAATTCTAGTAATAAAATAAGTTTTGTAAAATTACATTGAAATTTTGTACATTTCAAACTGAAACCTTTTCAACGATCTTAAAAAAAATATGTTTGTAATATAAAATTTTTTTGGTAGAAAGACTAAATAACATAGTGTTGCCACCTCATGTGTAATTACACATATCATGTGTAATTTTTTTTTTCATGTGTAGCCCATGTGTAATTGTCTGCAAGTGTAATTCATGTGTAATTTGATATTTTTACTTATTGGAGCATTTTTTTCATTATTTGTTTTAACAAAACTTTTAGCAGATTTTTCTGCAGAAATGGATATTTTAACGAAATTCTCTGTCATCCAGTTTTACAAAATAACAGAAGTTTTTAATTATTTTGATGAGTATACAAAAATAATTTTGTGAACATTTTAGCTAATTATTTTAAAATTTTACCGATTTTTTTTTTTATTTCGTGAAATTTTAACGATTAAAAATTGTCAAAATTAAAAAATAGCAGACTATTTTGCTAATTTTACAAAAAATACTTACAAGGGAAGTATCCCAACCCTTATGAACCGATTTGCCTGAGACTTAAAATATATACAAAAGAGACAATTCTTAGGTTGGGGTGTCTCGGCTTATCGGCCATATCAGGCATTTAGCCGTTCAAAAAATGGGTAAAAAAATGGTGAAAAAATCGTTTTTTGAATTTTTTAGCCATTTATTTTTAAGAAACTATATGATGTATGCATATGAGAAGAAAGACTTTTTTAATACCTATCCAACGGTGGCATAACCTTGTAAAAATTTGGCTTCGCTAATTTTTTTTTTAGTGAAAATATGTAAATTTTGGGGGATATTTATGTGAAGACGTAGACCTACGATATCCATATGAATACGAAAAAAATCTTTATTAAATTTAAGTCGACATGTATTTTTGCTCTAGAGTCTAGACGATATTCCTCTTAGTTCGGGAGTTATCGAAATTTTCCCGAAGGTCTTCGTTGTTTCATAAGGGGACAACGAAATTATTAAACACTGATATGGCCGATAAGACGAGACACCCTACCCTTAAAATCGTCTCTTTTATATATAATTTAATTTTCAGGCAAATCGGAGCATAAGGGTTGGGATACTTCCCTTGTTAGTTATCATTGGTATTTTTCTAAATTTTATTAAAAAAAAATTAACGATTTGAAAAAAAAGAAAAAATACAACAAACTGTTTCTGTGAAATAAAAAACCTTTTCTGCCGTTTTTTGTCCTTAAAATTTAGCAATATTTTCGTTTATGTTTATGCTGAAAATTTTTACTTAAACAATACGTTTAAGATGTTTAGATTTTTCATCAAGTCTGCAGATTTTTCTGCTTTAATCAGCAGGGTTTTCGGTTAAAATCAGCAGATTTTCAGCTGAAATCAATATAGTAGTATTTTTTTGCTGTTTTTCAGATTTTCTTCTGTTTTGACTTCGATTATCCAGACAGAAATTTCACAAAAAAATATAAATCGTAGGTTTTTTGAGCAGTAAAAACCAGACTTTGGTTAACCGTTATATTTTATATTAAAATTTACAAAAAACCTTATTAAAAAAAGCATGTGTAATTTCATGTGTAATTTTGGCATGACCCATGTGTAATTTACGATTTTGTTGGTGGCAACACTGAAATAACATCAAGTAAAATTTTGTTGTACAATCAGTGTTGCCATTTTAGCCATTTTCCGGCTAGATTTAGCTCCTTTTGAACTCGTTTAGCCGGAAAAAAATGCATTTAGCTCTTAGCCGTTTTTTTAGCCATTTTCGAAATTATTTCAGCAGTTTTTTAGCCATTTTTGAGTTTTTTGATTTGAAAGTAATTTTTTGTATTTTTTTATACTAAAATAAAGAATTGATTGGTTTTTTGTTAGTACAGATCAAGCAAAGGCTCCAACTTTGTCTAATATCAAAATTACAGACATTTCTGGTATTCCCGTACCGGTTTCAAACACTCCAGTTATAGTGTTATCATCAGCAGGATTTTTAATCGGTTTGTTTTGTTAATAGGTACTTGTTTTTCATATATCTTAATTTTAAATAATCCCAGTCTGGTATCGAACCGCGAATATTTTCGTCATATTCATGCCATTAACATTATACTAAATCTTAGACGATCTAGCGATGCCCGTTTCTCTGTTAAAATACGCTAACGTTCGAAACTCAATTTAAAGACTGGTTGCTGAATCTTGGCATATATATTTTTGCCATTCTTCTCGTCAAGTTTCAGCGAAAACGGTCCCTGGAGTAAAAAGTTTTACCCAAGAAAATGTACAAATTACAAAAAATAAATAAACTAATAAAAAATTTCGAACTAAAAAAATCAAAAATATTTGCACTCAATAAAAAAAATTGCTTAAGTTTTTCTAAACAAAAATAACTAAAAAAAGTTCTTTCACTCAAAAAAAAAATTTCTAGTAAAATTTTTTTTATTTTTGTTTTTGCATTAAAAAAATGTAAATCATTGGAAAAGTGTTTTGAACTCTAGTTTTTATGTAGAATAAGTCAAAACCGTACAAAATGTATAACAAAAGATCTCTTTATTTAATTTTATGTGCAAAAATTAAACAAAATATAAATTTAGAATAGTTTTTCTGAAAAAAGTAAAATAAATATTTTAGCCGTTTTTTAGCCATTTTTTAGCCGTTTTTTAGCCGTTTTTTCGAATGAATTTAGCCGTTTTTGACTACCAAGTTCTGGCAACACTGTGTACAATTACAGTTTTCTTGTGTAAAAAAACTAAACACCTTGTAATATTTTTTATACCCTCCACTCTAGTGATAGAGGGTATATATAAGTTTGTCATTCCGTTTGTAACACATCGAAATATTGGTCTAGGACCCCATAAAGTATATATATTCATGATCCTTGATCGTTTTTAAGTCGATCTAGCGATGTCCGTCCGTCCGTCCGTCCGTCTGTCTGTCTGTCCGTTGAAAACACGCTAACTTTTGAAAGACTTTACGGAGGCTCCTGAAGTTTGACATATATGTTCTTCATTTACCGGGTCAGGTTGGTATTGCAATCCAGTGAAATCGGTCCAGTGGTTCAAAAGTTATGAGCAAAATAGTAAATTTCGGGAAGGGTATTTTTCGAATTTACAAGATTAAAACCACTATAACTTTCGAAAGACAATTCTGAGGGGACTGAAGCTTAGCATATATATTTGTTGTTTCCCAAGGCTGTTTGGTTTTGAATTTCAGCAAAATCGGTTCAGTGGTTCAAAAGTTATAAGCAATGCACTGAATTTCAGATTCGTTTCACCTTAAACTGTTGAAAACTCGTTAAACAAGTTTTAATAGCATGGTGAAATACCAGTTTTGTAAAACTTGTTGTTGTTTGTTTTCTTGTCGTGGGGTGCAGTTTAGTTGTTAGACAAGTAAATATTTGTTATTGTTAGTGTAACTGTATGTAACGGGAAAAAATCAAATAAAGTATGTGTATGATTGAATGTTAATTTGTTTTTGGTTTTTAAAGAAAGGATGGTAATATAAAAAGAGGAAAATATGTGAAATAGTTTTTTTTGTATTACATATATATAGGTATAAAACAACAAAAATATTTTACAAAGTAATTTGTTACTCAAAGAATTTGTACACAAAAAAAAATTTACACTCCAAAAAAAATTTACACTCAAAAAAAAAAAAATGTTACGCTCAAAAAAAAAATTTACACATTATTATTTTTTTGAATGAAATGGCAGACTCAAAAAAAAGTTTACAGTCAAAAAAATTGTACACTCAAAAAAATTTGATTAATTAAAAGAAAGTTTGACTCAAAATAATATACATATTTCTAATAAAAAATTTGTAATGCAATTTTTTTAAATTTTTTTTAGAAAATTACTATCAGATAACATTGTGGAGGGTATTCATAGATTCGACCAAGTCGAATTAAATTTTTCTACTTGTTTAATTTGTAAAATAATTCACCTTTTTGTAAATTTACCTAAAAAAATTGTAAAATAAATTTACCAACATATAATAGTAAAATTACAAAGCAAACTGAAGTTTTCGCTTTATTAAATATACAACAATTTTTGTAAAAAGACAAAAATATTAGTAAGATAGAATTACAAGACCTTTTACTTGTAATTTTACAAACTTTTTTTTTTGAGTGTACTTACTGAATGGATGAATTATTTCAAAAAAATTTACCAAATCTCCCACTGTACATACCAGGATCTCAGAGTCTATGTGTGCTGACGTAAAACGTCAGCAGCTACTTAAAACCTAAGCCTCTGGTATTTCCTAGATCTATTTGAGCCTAATATCAATTGATTCTTTGAACGAATATTTACATTTTCATTACTTCCAAAAAAAAACTATTTATGAATCAGCAAACCATGTCTTCTCGTTCACTAACTCCTAATCGTTCACCTGCTCTACTGATATTTTCATCAAATGTTAATGACATTTTTTATCTAGTCAACAACTTTATTAGATGTAGAGTATTAGTTCTGTCGATTTTCCTTCAATTAAATTTAGCTTTCTTGCAGTTTTTTTTGTTTGTAAATTTAATACCGGTTTGTTACCTTTTATTTACTTAAAAACAGAGCGATATTAATCGCAGACAACGTCATTATCATCAACTGCAGTTATTTCCTTTTGCCTGCGACAAGTTGGTCTGGTTTTAATATTATTACTTGGCTTGAGGACAGCATCTGCTCTACAGCCATTGGGCACACTACTACAATGCACACACGATGACTGTGCTATAGTTAGCAGCATGCGCTGCTATTTAAAGCAGTTTATCCCTCCAGCAGAGCTGTTCTTAGAACATGTACGATGGCATAAGAACGAAGACGTCATACCGTAAATCGTTTAAATTTAACTTAAGATAAAGCAATGCAGTGTTATGCTAAAGGGAGCTGCAGACTATTACTTTAATGCATCTGCAAAACATTGAATTAATAGGGAAATAGACGTAGGAAGGGGTACATAATTTTAAAATTCAACAGCTATATACTCTGTTTTTACCCCTTCCAGTCTGTACGCTTTTATTTTCCAACATTTAAAGTTTTCAAGGTATCTCAACTTGGACGATACAACAGAATTGAGCATTTAGTTTAATAAAGTTTGTCCCAAACAATCTTCTACTACACCATTTACATTTTACTTGCAATTAGAAGATTCCAATTAAAAGTCAAAAACACAATTTAGAATTCTTAATTTTGAAAATTTCATTAATAATTCGTTAAAAATCAATTGAAATTCAAAAATTATCAACAGAAGTTCGAAAATTTCAATTGAATTTTGAAAAATATCAATTGTAATTCGTCAAAGAACAATTGAAAATTACTTAGAAAATTATTGCAGTTACTACATGACGGTTATTTGTGTAGTAAGTACATAGTAGTTATTGTTTTCAACTACAATTTCATTTGTTTTTGTATGAAAAATCTCAAACAACTAATATTTGTAGTCATTTAAAAAAATAAATACAAAAAATGACTACATTTTAGTAACAGTTGTTTTATATATATAGTTGTTTTTAGTCTATAAAAAAACTTTAAATTTTTAGAAAAAAAGATGTGTTGAACGAGTTGGAAGTGTCAGATGCAGCAGGAATTATTTCTAAATAATTTTAACCGTTTTTGACGTTTAGAAGTTTTTTTTTGTTAATAAAAAAGTTCAGACAATTTGAGTTACAATAAAAACAACTGAGTTAAAACACCTCAGTTCAACCGAAAAAAGTAGCATTTTTGACCTTACCCCTTTCGAATTTGATGAAACTTCTAATATAGTTGGGCCCTTACAAAAAAATCATAGTGCCAAAATTTTGGACTTCTGGTAGTTTTTCTGCCCGAGATATAGGGTCTTGAAAATTGGCAAAATCGTATATATTTGACAAAAGTGTTCTGAGATAAATAAAGATAACTCGAAAAGTAATAACAATACAGGTTCAGTCAGATTGCAAATAATAGGTTATGAGACAGCCTTTAAAATGCCATTCCCCAAGATTTTTTTTGAAAAATATCAAACGTCATTGGTTTTTACCTTAATTTTTAAAATTTTGGAAAAAATATATGTTATTAAGGTTCACCTATAGTACATAAGTTTAAATTTTCAGGATGGATACTTTATTGGAACTTTTAATATTAATAGAAACATAGTGACAGAAATGAAAAAGCGGTGTATTTTCCCTTAGAAAAAAATATTTGTTTTTTTGTCTTTGAGATTCTGGTACCAAAGTTCATTTTCTGAATGTTTTTGACGTGCTGATCCATATATGACCTTTGAACTGACCTATCGCAATTAGTTTTCGAGATATCTGCACATAAATGTGTGAAAATTGCTAAAACGCTATTGCATATATCTTGAAAAGTAATAGCGATAGGCCAGTTCAAAGGTCATATTTGGTTCAGCACGTCAAAAACATTCAGAAAAATGAATTTTGGTACAAGAATTTAAAAGACAAAAAAAAATATTTTTTCTTATGGAAATTACACCGCTTTTTCTTTCCTGTCACAATGTTTCTATTAATATTAAAAGTTCCAATGAAGTCTCCACCCCGAAAATTTAAACTTAAGTAGAATAGGTGATTCTTAACAACATATATTTTTTCCAAAATTTTAAAAATATCGTTTTTTGAGATATAGCTCTCCAAAAATTATGGTAAAAACCCAATGACCTTTGACCTTTTTCAAAAAAAAATCTTGGGGAACGCCATTTCAAAGGCTGTCTCATTACCTATTTTCTGAACCCTGAATGAGATCTGTATTATTATTCCTTTTCGAGATATCTTTATTTATGTCAGAACACTTTTGTCAAATATATACGATTTTGTTAATTTTCAAGACCGCATATCTCAAATACTGGAATGACCAGAAGCCTGAAAAATTGGCAAAATCTCTTTTTTTGTTAAAGTAAACCCCAGTACTTAATTTTATTTGGAGGGTTGAATTGAGGTGTTTCAGCTCAACTGTAATTTGAAGTAGTTTTTACCGTTTTTCGTAGTTGTTAATCAATAGTTAAAAACAAAAACAATTTTTTGTTGATTTTACCGTAAAATGTAGTGGACGCCTAAACAACAACAAATGCACTCAAAGAAAAATGCTTCATTATATTGATGATACGGTTTCATCACTTGCTGTCATCAATTTTGATGACAAATTTCTTCATATTGATGAAACTTTTCTTCAATATGATGAAAAATGTCATTGAAATTGAAAAAACAAGTGATGACACATTTCATCATATCATCAAAAAGTGTCATCAATATGCCTTTTAATTGTTTTTTTTTTTTTTTAAATAATTAAAATAATATTAAAATAAATAAAACTATTGAATAAATCTTCGAATTACAATTGAATAGTTCATGCGAATAAAGACGAATAGACCATTTGTAGAATTTTACAGGGGACAATAAAAACGCAGGAAACGATTAAAAAATAATATTTTTGTCAACTTTTTGGTTTTAGCTTAAAGATTTAGGTCACATCTACCTATATACAAAATTTTAGTAAGGTATTCGAAAGAGAACTTGCCAAAAATTGGACTTCAATTTTTTGCTTAAATGGAAAAAGGGCGAATATCCAAAAAAATGTATTGAAATTTGAATAAAAATGTGTTACTTTGTAGCAGATTTTGACTACATTTTCATGAGACTTGCAATACTTGACGAACTATGGTTGGTATTTGTTTGTAACACTTTAAGGACTTCAAGGATACACTTTTTAAGGATTGCCAGGACATGCAAAAAAATTTTCTTTTGTTAATTTTTTTTTAATATTCCTGCCATTTGATGCAGTAGTATTTCTTTATGACACTAAATACATTTTTAGGAATTATAATATTAACCCTTGACTGCATAAATTTTGTTTTTTATTCCTGACATTGGATGCAGTATTAACACTAAAAGTTTGTATGTGCTAAGATCGTTTTTTTTTGTGTACAATTTCAAATTTTAGCTAATATCAATTTTAAACTCGCAGCTAAATAATTTTTATATAATATTTTGTTAAGGATGGATATTCGCCCTTTTTGCTTTCCACACTTTAAAGTCTTATAACTCAAGAACGGTAAAATTTTTTGCCAATATAATAAGTGTGGTTTATTCCTCGTAATGTTCTTTTAACACATTGTTACCGAAAGTAAAATTTTTGTATGTTTTTGTGTTGTATTTAATCAAAATTTTGCGTTAGTTCACTCCCAATTTAAACAAAAATATACGAATTATTGCACTTTCAAAGTAATTTTTTTAGCCTTAAAAGTCAAAATTTCCCCAAAATTTCTGCATAGGATTGTAGGGCTCTGCTAATAAAATGCATTTATGCAAAAAAACGTGTTTGCGAAAAAGTGGTCTATTCGTCCTTATTCGCATGAACTATTCAATTGATCTTTTTGGAATTAAAGTTTTTCGTTTACAATGTTGTCGATCTTTTTTAAATGTTCTTCGAATTTTAATTGATTCAATTTGAATTACGAATTTCAAATGGTATCTTCCATACTTTTATTTGAATCTAAGAATTACAATAAAACTTTTTCGAATTTCAATTTGTGATTTACGAATTTTAGTCCATCTTTTCGAATTTCAATTGATCTTCTTCAAATTTAAATTTTTGGAATTTTTAATTAAGATTTCGAATTTTGAACTTCAATTGGAATCTTCAAATTACAATTGATCTTTTTCGATATTTTGAATTTCTGATGGAATATCGGAACTTCAAATGACATCTTCCAATTTCCTATAATAACTTCGAATATTCAATGAATTTTTTTAATTTCGTAAAATAATCTTTGAAATTCAATTAATCTTGCATGAGTAACATCTGGAAATGGTGTGATACTCTTATAATAAACGTAAGTTGTGCATTATATATTGAACCAAATTGTTCGAAAATGAACACAAAAATGTAACATGATTTTGTTGCATGTTATTTGTCTTCCTCTTATTATACTCTACACCACTCTGTGGTACAGGGTATAATGAATTTGTGAAGATGTTTGTAACAAACCAAAATATTGGTCCTAGATCCAGATTCAAGTACATCGATCGAATCAGAATCACTTTTTGAGTCGATTCGGCAATGTACGTCCGTCTGTATACACGATGCAGGCCGCAATTGTCATTATATATGGCCGAAATTTGAAACTTAAGCTTCTTCTAAGTCTAATTTAATAAATCGGTCCATGATTAGACCTTACTCTTATACAACGTTCTCTTAAAATATTTTTCATGAAAGTTGTGAGAAATAAGTAAAAAAAATTATATAAATCTGTTTCTAATCTAAATAACGTTAATAGGTATCTGCAGTAAAATTTATTTAGAAAAAGACAAAAATGACCCATAAAAATGGGAGATAGAGGGTTAATATGTTCTAGGAAAAGAACCACCATCAGATTTCACTGAAGACATTTATAAACTTTATTTAGCTAAGAAGCAGATTTGTATCATTAGACCTATTTCACACGAAAAACAATTTAACGATATTTGGTAATTTACAAATTTACTTTTTTAAGCATTTTGAACTTTTCGCACGATGTTTTGGCCTTTGACAAGTTCTAGTAAAATTTTATGCAGAACATTTTTGTAGAACATTTTAACCCTTTAAACGCACGTTCCATTAGTGTTCTATGAGGATATTTAAAAAAAGTACAAAATGACACCTAAAAATGTGAGATAAAGGGTTAATATGTTGTAAGAAAAGAACCGCCATCAAATTTCAGGGAAGACATCACTTCACATTTATTACCTCAGAATTAGATTTAACACTTTTTTTGACTTATTCAAAAAGCCTTTGAAAAAAATTTGAAAACTTCAGTGGGCCATAAAAAAGAAGTCGAGCTAAGTTTTCAAAACCTTTTGGGGGGTTTGGTCTACTGTTCACTTTAATTTTTTTTGGTCCCATCCAAGATACAAAATCATGTTGTACAGTGTAATGAGACCATTCTTAGTCTTAGTCCCCTATACAAATTTAGCCCGATATTCCGATAAATCGGTCTATTGGCAATAAATAACAGCCGATTTTCATCAAATTTGGTTTGCTTATATTTTCTTCACTAATAAAAGACCGTACCAAATATAGATTCAATCGGTCCATGTTTGGACTTGGGACCCATTTTCCGGAGAACACTTGTGTAGGGTATGATATGGTCGGTCTTGACCGACTATAATTTTCTTACTTGTGTTTCTTTCTTTAAATGCTTATATTACAAATACAGTACACTGAAAAAAATTAGATAAAAAATGGGAAAATTAACTAAATTCAAGGAAAATTGATAATGATTTTAAGATCTTATTATTCTTAAAAATAAGTAAACAAAAAAATTTTTATTTTTGTGCCAATTTAAACTAAAAAATGGTAAAAATTTTATTTCAATTTATTTATTTCAGACCAAGTTGCGTTCCTTAAGAATCGTCATAGTTTCTGATCCAAACTTTTTGCCCGTTTTGCTCTGCCTTGCTTAGTTTTTGAGATACGTGAATTTTGGGGACCACTGCACAGTGGATTATATAAGGTGAATGCATCTCATAATTGATTTTTGCAAATGTTTGAAATTAACCATAAAACAAGTTCTATCGTAAAGCTAAGATGTCAAGCAATAATTATTTTCATAAATCATAGTTATTATGTCAACAGAAGTATTCGAAAATGGCGACAGAACACACAACATTCGACTTTAAAGAATAGGGGAGATAAAATTATACGATATTCAAGTGCGTATTTTTAATATTTCTAATTATTATTTTTGGGATTGTAATACCATGTTGGAAAGGGTAACTTGTTCAGATTCTATTTTTGTTATGAGCTTTGTATATACTGTTAGCAGAATTGCCATTTTTTCATTTGAAGTATATAATATTTTTTTGCTAACCTACGCAACTTTGACTAGGTTTTAACTGTTAGCGCCGTTTTCCTCCAATCTAGTTATAACATAAAATTAAAGTTAAACTTATTATCTAAAAGATATATCAAAACTAGCTGCCTTTTCGTGCCTTTAAACAAATGGCATGCAAAAATGTTGACGAACTCTCAAATTAAAAATAAATAAAAATTTAATTATGAATTATTTTCGCTCATTATGCCCTACTCAATTTGCCATTCCGTGTGTAACGCAACGAAATATCGGTCTAGGATCGCATAAAATACATATAACATTGATCCATGATCAATTTTAAGATATTTTAGCGATGTCCGTCCGTCTGTCTGTGGAAAGCACGATGTAGTCCAAACCAAAAGTGCTGGACCCCGGAAGTTTGACAAAAAAAATTACTTATAACTGGCTAAGTTTGTAAATGGGCAAAATCGGACCTCGGGTTAAACAATTTCCCCTTAAAAAAAAAAACAAAAACAACCCCAAAAAACATTTTTTGCATATTTTTTAGCATATTTGTTCAACAATTGAACAATATGTTGATTACTATAAGAATTAAAAAACCTGCGCTTGTCAAAGAGACTGAGAAACGTATTTTTTTTTGTCCGCCCCCGTTTGGAGGCGTGGCCTTAACAATAAATGCTAAAATTTTGTTATTTTTGCGTATTATAATTAATGAGTTTGTAGACATTTATTGCAAAAAGGTAGAGGCAATCCCCGCCGACAAACCCCCCCCCCCTTACTCCATTTCCCAAAAAAAAGACAATTTATTTTTTTTTCACTTTTTGGAGGGTTCTGGAAAGATTTGGCAACAGCCGAATTTAACACTATTTTTTTATCTTGGCAACCTTCATACGATTTTTTTATTATAACTTCCTTATTTTTGTCGTATTACAATAAAATATCAGTTAAATTTTATATTTGACACCAATGAAAATCTATATGAATCCGTTAATTTTTTTTAAAAATTGCAACATTTGGCCCTTAAAAGTCTATGGGGCTAAATGTTGACCTTTTCTGAAAAATTTATCTACAAAACTACTTATTATAAATATCTGTTGCAAAATTCAATTGAAAATAATTAGAAAATATAAAAAATACCTATTTAACTTGTCCTAACACTTTACTTTTATACTAAAACTCAACAAAAATATCGAAAATGTATTTTTAACCCTTCACAACTTTAGTTCTCGTCGGTCGATTTTTATGATTAAAAGAACAAATTAAAGCCTAAAGTCTCACCTATTCAACAAAAGAGACGGCATACAAAAATATTGATCCAATCAAAAGTTACAGATTTTTGATCCGGAAATGACCAAAATTTTCCACTGTGCACTGGGGGTCTTGAGAATTTAAAAACTTGATAACTTTAAAGATATTACCCCGAGAGCTTTTGGGTATTCGACAGCCTTGTTTAACGTGTTAAGGGCTACAAAAATGCTTCTAAACTTTTTGTTGTGTTGGCAATATTTACCGAAATACTTTTTTAAATCCAAAGTTTGGACTCATTAGGGTCCACACATGTGAAAAGGACCGGTGATACTATGCAGATCCAAAGAACTAAGGATGGCCTCTATTTTGCTCTATCTGACTTAGTTTTCGAAATATCGCCATTTTAAGTTTTTTGAAAACAAAAATTTCCCCAATTTATAAAAATTTTACTAAAATACTTAGTAGAAAAACCTTCCTCAAATCTAAGAAGATGAACTAATTGGTAGAAATAAAAAATAAAGATTTTTTTCATATATTTAGGGAATTTTTTTTTTGCGGTAAAACTTTCTTCCATATTTAAGGAAAACAATGGACTATTTAACAGTACATGAACTATATTTTTTTTCTAATAGTTAAGAAAAATTCCCAACTTTTAGTTATATTGAACTAAAATTTTTTTGAGTGTATATTCCTGAATTAAAAGACAGAAACAGCAAAAAAAGAAAAAAACATAATAGAAAACGAGGAACGTGGTACACGCCAAAGAGTTTAAAGGTTTGGTAAACTCCTACTGTTTAATATCGTGCTATCGAATACAAGTTCTCTTTACTTCACGTACGAATGCTTTTATGGGACTTTATTTTGTTTTGGGTGAATTCATTTTGTTAATAATGTTTATCCATAATGTATGGCGTTTAGACTGACTTAAACTTAAATTTTGAATCTCAGATTTTTTCCATAGGAAACATTTTTCAAAATCTGCACAGAAAAAAATAAAAAATAAATTTAATTAAACAATTCGTGGATTTGATTAAAAAATTAATTAAATCCGGACCAATCACTAAAATGCGCATATAAATTAAAAATATTTGTATGTCGTTAATTAAAAACAAATGAATATTTATTTAATTAAAAATTTAATACTATAAATTAAAAAGTTTAATTAAAATTTGAAAAAAAAATAATTAAAATTTTAATTATATAAATTAAAAATTTAATTAAAAAAATTTTTGAAATCAATTAAAATTTTAATTGTATAAATTAAAAAATTAATTAAAAATAATACATTTTTTAAAAAATAAATAAGTTAAAAAACATTTTTTAAATAAAAATTGTTAAAAAAATGTTTCTTTACCAAATATATTTATGCCGTAAAGACATAGTCAATGAGACAATTTTATAAAGTTGATTAGAAACCTTTTATATACATACACATAAAACTATAAACAAAATGAGAATTCAAAGAACTATATCAGAAATAAAAAAAATTAAAGAAACAGTTTAAACTTTTTTTTTATCTGCAAAACAATGCATGAGAAAAACACCCAGTAGCACACACACACGAAAAACAAAACAAACAAAAAATAAGTAAAACTAAAAATTTAATTAAACAATTAATTATATAAATCAAATATTTAATTATTATTAAATTTAAAAACAATTAAAACGTTAATTAAAATAAAGTCAAAAATTTAATTAAACAATTAATTATATTAATTAAAAATTTAATTGAAATTAAATTAAAAAACAAATAAAATTTTAATTAAAAAAAAATTTGCGATATTATTTTCTGTGTGAGATTAATGAGGTTATTAGAATAATATTTTGAGTAGGTAATTTTTCTTTACTAATTATAGTATGATATACTCATAGAATAATTTTCAAGAAAAATAAATTTTCTGCTTTAAATTTATTTATGTTGGTAATTTTTTTGCCCGACTTATCCAGCACGTGTTTCGATCTCGTCCAGATCTTGTCAAATCTATATAGCAAAATGTAAAAACCTTTTACTACAAGTAGTAAAAGGCCAAATAAAACTTTTTTTTTTAAATAAAAAATAATCGGGATAATCATATTTTTTTTAAGAAAAATGTCTCAGAATCTGAGACTTTTTCTGTAGGGCAATATTTCAGCGTCTGAGACTTTTTCTATCCGAAAAAATTTTTTCAGAATCTGAAAATAATTAAATATTAATTTGAACTCAAATTTTCCCTATAATTTTTTTTCATTTTATGTAAATTTTAATCCTTTCCCAAGAACATCAAGGTCTCTGCAGATTTTTAATTCACTTTCATTCATTTTAAGGTTAAGTCTGTTTTCGTAATTTCTGACTTTGAAAATTTAATGCATTCTGTAAATGTGCTACAAGTGTAAATGTTATTTTTTTTTTTTTTTGGAAAACAAAAAAATTTAAACGATAAAACTTGTTATAGTTTTTTTTGTGCTTTTATTTTTAAACAAAGTTCTTCACAACACTTTCGCTGATTTTTGTTTTTTTCGTCTCTGTCGTTAAAAGTATTTTGCAACTTTGTCCTTTTGCGTACATTACTTGGGATCGTAAAAATGTAATAAGGATTTGAAACAAAAAAAAATATATTTATATTTTTAAAGGTCATGTAACTATGTGATGCAGTTGTTGTATTATATCAAGATGATTTTAATTTCAATCGAAATTTTATTACTTACAAGTTCGCGTACAAGTGTCGTTATTTTCATTTTAATTCATTTATTGCCATTAAACTGTTAATTCTATGGTGGCATTAAATGATTTTATTTGATTAACGTGCAATTTATTGAATTTGTATGACTTCTACTACAGTATTGGGATATAGCCAATTTGTTAGTCCGTGTGTAACGCATCGAATAATTGGGTTTTTATATATTATTGATGCATAATTAATTCTAACTTAGAATTTCTAAGACAATCTTTCCACTATGTGTGTGTGAAAAGCCTGATGATTTGGGCGTACCATCAAATCTCAACTTTCAAATTTTATGTCGTTATAGCTGCCGAACGATGGCCACGAAAGAACTTATTTTGAAAAAAATTTTGCAAGGATATCTTCAGTCGGCAACCAGCGGTCAAAGTTTGAAAAAAGTAAGTTTTTTGACCAAAATTCATGTCCGAAATTTTTGACCAAAACCGGCTAAATAATTAGGAATTTTTGTGTTCTTTATGAGAAAAATATTTAAAAAACATAAAAAAATTATTTGTTATTCAAATTGGTCGCAAAACTTAGAAAATGTTAAGTAACCCAGGCAGAAAAATACGAACGGGAAAGCTCTGGCAAAGTACCTTTTATGGTCGCTTGTGTGCTGGAAAAGCATCACAGTTTAGTACTCCCCCAGCGTCCAAAATGATAACCACGGTAAACTGTATGCCGTTGCTATTTTAAAGCGCTTTGAAAGCGCTTTAAAAACAAAAAATATGGTACTATTATAGCACTTTTAGAACAAAAAATGGGAAGTATCTAAATTGTATAAGTCCATAAGACACAACTTTTGTTGGTGTTTATTTAAATAAAGAAGTTTATTAAATTAGGATAAAAAATTTATTAACTAATTTATTAGGATAAAAAAAATTTGGACAAACTTTGCAATATTTTCTAAGTCGCGGAAAAAATTTGTTTGCAGTTTTCTTTGCGTTTTGGAATAAAAAAATTATTAAAAATGCTTTTAGGAAAAATTTTGGAAAAATCCGGGAAAAAAGTGGTGTATTGAACCGAGTCGGGTAGTGTTCCAAAGGGATAGGCCCAGTGACATTTCACCAGTGTTGCCACTTCTTGGATAATTATCCAAAAAATGGATAATTTAAAATTTTTTGGATACTCTTTGGATAATTACATTTTTGGATAATTTATGGATAATTTTATCATTTACAAAATACAATTTTTTTATTTTAATTTGGCGATTTTTTAGTTCTTTCTTATTTGACAGCACTTTTTTGTTTTTAGTTTTGGTACTACCTTTTAAATTTGGAGCTTTTTAAATTATATGAATCTATAAGCCTTATTGGACCACAAAAATATGGTCTGTTTGATTATTTGAATGTCCCAACTTATTGGTCAAAAGTTTTAAAAATTACAAAATTACAAAAATAAATGATCTTCAAAAGCTGTTTCTTCAATTATTTCTACAAAAGAAGACATTAAAAGAAATAGGGTACACATTTTGAGCCCACAAAAGAAATGGTAAAAAAAACTTGGAAAAGAACTGGTAATACTATTACGATATTTTTTTTTTTTTTGAACAGTACAAAATGTATGATTTTTATTTGACCCATTTAAATCCACTGTTAGATTTATCGAAGAGTAGAGATCATCTTTTTCAAAAAAATATTTATACACCAATACCCCGGTTTGCGTCGCTTCGTTTTGCGTCGTTTCGAAGTTGCGTTGTTTGAAAATTTCTGTGACTTCAAAGTTGCGTCGTATTTGTTTCATTTTTCGTCTATTATTTTTCAGTTTGCGACGCATGGCTTCGTAGTTGCGTCGTCAGTGTTTCGATTTGCGTCGATAATTTTTATTTTTTAGCATAAATATAACGGATGTATGTATAATTGTATGTAATTGTATTCACAAAGCTTAAACAGAAAAAGGGGATTCCCCATTTTAGTCTAATATTTGTGAAGGTGGTCTACTGGTTGCCAGTTTAAGTTAATTTTTATTTAAAAAAAAAATGTTTCTTGTATTGAAAATTCACTTTTTCAGCTAAAATTATAAGTTTTGGAAC
The DNA here is from genome assembly GCA_963921195.1 of Pegoplata infirma. Lineage (NCBI taxonomy): Eukaryota > Metazoa > Arthropoda > Insecta > Diptera > Anthomyiidae > Pegoplata > Pegoplata infirma. Next base: position 179,701,794 of record OY992538.1, on the reverse strand, counting down.
CAATTAAATGAAAATCAATAGAAACGTATGGGAAATCGTGCTTCGGTTAGCGTCGATTCGGTTTGCGTCGCGTTTCTCCGGTCCCAATTAGCGATGCAAACCGGGGTATTGGTGTATATGAAAAAAGTGAAATTTTCATAAAAAAAATTGTTTTTGATTTTTTTGGATAATTTTTGGTATTTTGGATAATTTTGGAAGAACTCATGGATAATTTTTTGGTTCACTGGTGGCAACACTGCATTTCACATGTGATGTATCCGGAGTTTTAGACACTTCCTCACGAAAGAGACAGGTGTTTTTATATAAAAGATGTCAAGTTTGTAATATGTTGGTCATAGTGACATATCACGAGAACTATCAAGGAATGGCCACTTATCCTGCAGGGAAATAAAAAATATTCCAATTGTTATGAAAATTAATAAATTTTAATAAAAAATTTATACTTTGAACGGATTTAAATAGAAAAACATTGGCAAATCGCTTGCAAAGCACTTTTTCGAATTCATACTACCTTCTACACAAAAAATAAAGTGCTTTGCCGAGACTTTTTCTTTGGAACGGTTGGCAGTTTCTGCCTGGGAAGTTATCTAAAAAATTTAAAACAAGTAAAAAAGTTAAATTCGGCCTTGCCGAATGTAGTGATACCCTCCACAATTTCAAAAAGATTATTGCAAAAAAAGGAAATTACTTTAAAAAAAAATTATTTTTTTTTTTGAAAAAAAAAATTCCGCGAAAAAAAAAATTTGTAAAAAAAATCCTCGATTTTTTTCTTTTTTTGTCAAAAAATATGTTCGTACTTGGGTACATACCATTAAGTGTTCAATTATGTTGACATATGTCAACCAGCAGCCGAATTAAAACATTTTGTATTTTTAGGTTATGTTGAATGTATTAAAATGTTTGAGGTGTCCTTTCATTTTCGTTAATAACTTTTGAACCGCTGAACCGATATCGCACAAATGAAATACCAAACTACTCGGGAGAACTTCCAATAAATATGTTAAGTTTCAGTTATCTCCGTGTAATATTTTGGCCGTGATCACCATTTCCACAAACAGACAGACAGACGGATATCGCAAGAATGTCTTAAAATCGATCAAGGAATATGAATATGTATACTTTTTGGGGTCTCAGACCGATATTTCGATGAGTTGCAAATGGAATGACAAACTTATATATACCCTCTATCACTATAGTGGAGGGTATAAAATATGTTTTTTTTTTTTTTTTAAATTCCGCGAAAAAAAAATTAGTAAAAAAAATCCGCGATTTTTTTCTATTTTTGCCAAAAAATATGTTCGTACTTGTTTGAATACCATTAAGTGTTCAATTATGTTCACATAAGCCAACCAGCATCCGAATTAAAGCATTTTGTATTTTTAGGTTATGTTGAATGTACTAAAATTTTTGAGGTGTCCTTACATTTTCGTTCATAACTTTTGAATCGCTGAACCGATATCGCTCAAATGCAATACCAAACTTCTCGGGGAACTTTTAATAAATATGTTAAGTTTTAGTCATCTCCGCACACAGAAAAATAAATTGCCAACTGATTTTTTCAGTTGAAGCAACTCCACATTTGGTTGTTACTACTTAAATATGCTGTGACTAACATATTTTATGATTGTTTCAACTAAAAGTCAGTTATATCAACGTTATTCAGTTGTGACTACCGATATTCAATTGCGACAACCTATATGTCAGTGCTTTAACCTCATTTTAGTTACATCAACTGACTTTCAGTTGGAAATCGGCAAATTTGTTTTCTGTGTGCGTGCAATATTTTGGCCGTGATCACCATTTCCACAGACAGACAGTCGGACATCGCTAGAATGTCTTAAAATCTATTACTGATAATTTATATTAGTACGTTATGGGGTCCCAGACCGATATTTCAATGAGTTACAAACGGAATGACAAACTTATTATACCCTCTGTCACTAGAGTGGAGGGTATAAAAAATGTTTTTTTTTTTTTTTTTTTTTAAATTCCGCGAAAAAAAATTAGTAAAAAAAAATCCTAGATTTTTTTCTTTTTTTGCAAAAAAATATATTCGTACTTGTTTGAATACCATTAAGTGTTCAATTATGTTCACATAAGCCAACCAGCATCCGAGTTAAAGCATTTTTATTTTTAGGTTATGTTGAATGCACTAAAATTTTTGAGGTGTCCTTACATTTTCGTTCATAACTTTTGATTCGCTGAACCGATATCGCTCAAATGCAATACAAAACTACTCGGGAGAACTTCTAATAAATATGTTAAGTTTTAGTCATCTCCGTGTAATATTTTGGCCGTGATCACCATTTCCACACACAGACAGACAGACAGACAGACAGACGGACATCGCTAGAATGTCTTAAAATCGATCGGGGAATGTGAATATTAGAGTGTCCCTTATTTTGGAAATGTTGGAAATGTTGAGACGGTACCCGCTCATTTTTTTCCATTTGACATAAAAATAATTCAGAAAAAAATTTACGCCCCTACGACCACGCCTTCCCTACATAACGGGGCCTTAAAGAGCGGGGTCTAAAAAATCATTTTTCCATATAAACCAAAAATTTTTTTTTTGATTTTAAATTCCTTTGTTATTAATTATTATATTACTTGGTTAGCTTATTCACGACTAAAAATTGGATTTTGGTAGGATAAGGCTTTCAGCTCTCATTTAGAGCCGCTGGGGTCCTACGGTAAAAAATTTTAAAAAAATATTTTTTTAGTTTTGACAAGCAACGATTTTAGTTGCTATGTTGCTTTAAATGATATATATTCATAAAAAATTATTTTTTGTATCTGTGACATCTTTATCGTGTTCTAAAAAAGGGTAAAAAATGTATTGTTGATTTTTTTTCGATACACGATAAAGATGTCACAGATATGAATAATATATTTTTTTGAATATATATCATTAAAAACATCATAACAACTAAAACCTTTGCTTGTCAAAGCTATTATATTATATTTCGATGAGTTACAAACGGAATGACAAACTTATATATACCCTCTATAACTAGAGTGGTGGGTATAAAAATATAAAAATGCAAATTTCGTCCAACAAATGCTGATCAGCGATTTTGGTCCACAGATGCTGATCACCATTTTGGGACCAAAATCGTGTTTAAATATTTTTTTAAATATTTTTCGCATAACATACTTAACATTTTAAAACTTTTAAAACCACTTTGTTTTTAAAAGTTTCCAAAATCACTATTTTGGAAATTTTAAAATATTTTTTCATAAAGTACCCAAAAGTTCCTAATTTTTGAGCCGGATTTGGTTTAAAACTTCGAACATAGATTTTGTTTCTAATTACAAATGGAGTATTCGAATTACAAGTAGAATCTTCGAATTACACACAGACTTTTCGAATTACAAATGGATTTCTCTAATTAATTTTTTTATTGAATTACATGTGTAAATGGGGTTGACTGATGTGATATAAATTTTTTTCAATGTTTTTTTTTCTCAATTTTTTTAGTTAATAGTTTAAAGGGTATAAAAGATTCGTCACTTCCAAATTTTAGCACTTTCATTTGATTTAAATGACCCTTTTAGTTTAACTGTTTTATTTTGGCCAATTAGTTATCTACTGATGTACAAGCTCTTTTGTGTTAGAACGTTTTATTTTTTTGTTGTGAGAAGATTAAACAAGCCGCAAGAAATACTTTTTGTTTTCCGCTTGTGAGAAATTTAATAAGTTAATTAAATTTGTGACAAATTATTGCAAAACTTAGAATGAAAATTTAGTAATAAAACAATTACTGACAAGGGAAGTATTCAAACCGTTATGAACCGATTTACCTGAAACTTAAAATATATATAAAAGAGGCGATTTGAAAGTTTGGGGTATCTCAGCTTATCGGTGTTTACAAATTTCGTTACCCCCTTATGAAACAATATGGACCTTCGGGAAAATTTCGATAATTCCTGAACAAACTGGAATATGGTCTAGAGCAAGAATACGTGTCGGCTTAAATTTAAAAAAGATTAGTATGTATATCGAAAGTCATGTCTTCACATATATAAATTCCCCCCAAAATTTACACATTTTCGTAAAAAATATTTATCGAAGCTGAATTTTTAAAAGATTATGCCACCTTTGGATAGGAATTAAAAAAAAAACTTCTTCTCACTAGAAAAAATCATGTAGTTTCTTAAGAAGAAATAGCTGAAAAATCAAAAAAAAATATCGCCATTTGTTTACCCATTTTTGAACCCCTAAATTCCCAATATGGCCGATAAGCCGAGACACCTAAACTATACGCAAAAACAATAAAAACAAGTAGAAAAGTTAAATTCGACTTTGCCCTCCACAATGCCTTTTTTTTAAAGGAAAGTACATTTTTAACGTGAAAAATTAACAATTTTGATTAGAAATATTTTATTTTGAGTAAAAAACTATTTTTTTTCATTTAAAAAACAAAAAGAAAAATTACTAATTTTTTTTTGAGTGTAATGTTTTTTTTTACTGTAAAAATATTTCTGAGTGAATGAACGCACGTATGCACATTGGTCTCCAAGACCCATTTTTTTGGCCAAAACTCAAAACTTTTTTTTCTATATTTGTTGTTGGAATATTGTAGCAAATACTTCAGATAAACAAAAAAAATAATTTGTTTTTGCAAACTTTAATTAACTGTTATTCTATGAAGTGAGAAAGTTCAATGTTGTAAGTGCAGTGGTAAACTGAAAAACGTAATGTAATTTTTTGTTTTCTTCGGACACTGGCTAGACGAAAATAAAAAAATCTATTTCAATCTTTTAGTTATGAAAATTAATGACGATAGTAAGTATTTGAATTTTTAATATTGAAATATTTAATAAAAATTATGGAAAAAGGAAAATACAGGAAAACTTTCATAACCTCAAAATCAGTGATTTTTGGTTTTTATAAAAGAAAATATAGTATAAAACTTATAAAATTTCAAGCGATTTCAATGACCCAAAAAGACAAAAAATTAAAGTGATATTTGGTGCTTCCAAATCATCAATTACTTTTTGCTAGTTGTTGCTTATTTTCAATGTAAATTCATGTATCTTTTTAGCGCTGATTTAAGCAGATTAAAGATGCAGTGAATTCATAAATATATATCTTGAAGCGCTCTTTGCAGCGCTGATTAATGCGCAATAATGATGCAGTCAAATCATGTGTCTTTGTCTAAAACTCATGTTTTTTTATTCAAAAAGTGTTAAAAATATTAAAAAGTAAAGCAAGTGTGAAATTTTATCAAAAAATAATTACACATTATAAGTTTTATATAAAAAATCTTAAAAAAAAATTAAAATTTTTTCCCCTTCCTTTTACTGCATCCCTAAGAGCGCTCTTTGGATGCGCTACGGTATGCTATAAACAGATGCTGTGTCGCCAAAATCTCGATTTATTTCTGCTGGGTGTGATTTACTCACTGTGGCAGAGTGGAAATATAAAACAAGAACAAACCCAACGTGTTTCTTGGCGAAAATCAAAGAAACAAAAAGATTTCTTCAGTAAAATTTAATGGCGGTTCTTTTCTGACAACATTTTAACCCTCTATCTCCCATATTTAGGGGTCACTTTGTCCCTTTTTTTCAAATATCCTCATAGAACACCACTATGGCGTGCGTTTAAAGAGTTAAAATGTTTTAAAAAAATGTTTTGCATAAAATTTCACTAGGGGTTGTCAACGGCCAAAAGTTAGTGCGATATAACCAAAATGTTTAAAACATGAAATTTTGAAATTATCATATTTTGTTAAATTGTGTTTCACTATGATACTTTACAATTTAACTTTTTTAAGCATCCTAAACATTTTGCTTGATCTTTAGCCTTTGACAACCCATAGTGAAATTTAGTTCATAAAATGTTTGTAGAACATTTTTACCATTTAAACGCACGTTTAAGTGGTGTTCTAAGAGAATATTTGCGAAAAAGGTCCAAAATGACCACTAAAAATGTAAGATAGGGGGTAATATGTTACAAGAACTGAACCGCCATCAAATTTCACTGAAAACATCTGTTAATATTATTTAGCTTAGAAGCAGATTTATAAATTTTTTGTTTATACGACTTTGGTGAAAAACAATTCAAGAATTTATAATTTTACTTTTTTAAGCATTTTGCATTTTTCGCTCGAACTTTTGGTGTTTGACAACCCCTAGTGAAATTTGATGCAGAAAATTTTTGTATATCATTTTAACCCATTTAACGGTGTTTTTATGAGAATATTTAAAAAAGAAGCAATATGACTCCTAAAAATGAGAGATAGAGGGTTAATACCCAGCAAATTTTTGCATTACTAGTAATGAGTATAGTAATTAGTAATAATTATTGGTATGTACTTACTCATTGCATGAAACACTACTTATTCTATAAAGGCCGTTAGACAAAAATAATTAGTGCCTACAAGCTTACGAGTAGGGAGATAAATAACTTCTTACCTATAACGAGTAAAATAAGTAGTTACTTATAAGGAATAAAATAATTAGTTGCAAACGGAGTTTGAAGTAACTTTTTATAATTAGATTATTCGTTTTCGTGAAACTTTAAGCTAAAAAGGTAAAACAAATATTGTTTTTTCTGATTGGACTTAATTTTCCAAGTGAACTTGCAAACAAGTATTTATTTTTAACATTCTCAATAACTAATTATTTATATTATTGCAAATAAGTACTTACATATTACAATATAAGGCACTATTTGCTTTTTGGACTAAAGTAATGCAGTGGGTAATGAGTAGTTGTTATAAGTAATGTAATTGGCAGTCATTACTTTTCACAACACATTACATAGTTTTTGCTGGATATGTTCTTAGAAAAGAATCGCCATCAAATTTTACTGCTGACATCTTGTAACATTATTTACCTCAGATTCAGATTTAGTACTTTTTTTACTTATTCAACACCCCTTTGAAAAAAAAATTGAAAACTTCAGTGGGCTATAAAAAATTAACTCGATCTAACTTTTTAAAACCTTTCGGGTTTGGTATACTTAAATTTTGTTGGCACCATCTAAGATAAAAAGGGTGTTGCTCAGTGTTATAGTAAAAAAACTGAAAAACATGAAGAGAATAATATGTTCCCTCGGCTCTAGATGGGTTAAAAAATAGATTAAAATTTTTCAAAACTTTAAAAAATGTATGTCTTTTGTTGTTACTAGTGTATTTTATTTCAATTCATGTGTATAAGTGATTATTTTAGTTTTGGCCAAAAAAATATGGCTTGCCAGACCAATGTGGTATGTACACAAAATATTGACATTTTTGTAAAAAATACTAAATTTTTTTTTAAGTGTAAAATTTTTTTTTGATTGTAAATTTTTTTTTGAGTGCAAAATTTTTTTCGACTTTAATTTTTAAGTTTCCAATACTTTTAAAACTAAACAAATTTGTAAGTGGCTGCTGACGTTTTATGTCAACACACGTAGACTCTGAGGTCCATTGTGATAAAACAAATTTAAAAAGCATTGCTTTAAAACTAAACAAGTTTGAAAAGCATTGCTAAGTTACCACCAATGCTTGTTTACCACGTGGCATTTAAGATGAACCCAATCTGATCTTTTGAACCACTGGACCGATTGAGCTGAAATTCTATACCAAACAGACCTGGGGAACGGCGAAGATACATGCCACGTTTTAGCAGTCTCATTATTGTCTTTCGAAAGTTATCCTGTTTTTTATCTCGTAAATTCGCAAAAAACCCTTGCCGAAATTTACTATTTTGCTCATAACTTTTGAACCACTGCAGTGGACCAGTGCACTGGACCGATTTGGCTGGATTGCAATACCAACCTGACCAGGTAAATGACCAACATATGAGTAGTTCCGTCTAAGACTTAAATTTTGAGGTAAAAAAGATGTGATTTTTGTTTTGATGGCACATCGATGAAAGTTGGCATAAATATTAGAAGTTATTTAAGAATAAGAAATTCGTTCGCGTTGTGGCAGTTTTAAGATTTAGCGGTTTTAAAAATCTTAAAAATATTTTAAAGATTTTTTTCTACACATTTGTTGCATGCGTTATTAAAACATGCCAGAATATATCATTTCTTCTAAAATATGAGGCATTCCACACCAAATGTCCCGCTACAGAAAAACATGTGTCCCGTAAATTTCTGAATAGGTTGTTTGGATAGCCCTATATGTAACTAAGAAAATTGCGTTTTTGGTTTTTCAATTTTTCAAAAACTGGGCTTAGGAGGCGTGGTCAAATATTGGAAAAATGGTAAAATTTGTGGCGAGTTGCCTTGATTAAATATTTATCACATTAAAACGGAATGCACCACAATGTCAAAAATTTTCGTTCTTATATAGTTTTGTATGGGCTATCGATTTAAATTTTTTTTTGGAAAATTTTCAGAACCCGTTCTGGGGGGTAATTTGTAATTCGATTCGAAAGAAACTGTTCGAATTCGGAAAATTTTGATCCTTTGTAAAATGTAACTGGCTCTGAGAAAAATACTTTTTTGTTTATTTTTAGAATAAAAGGATAAACATTAATATGCCAAAAGATTTTCGCTCGAATAGAAATTATTTTAGGTACTTTAAATTGGAACCAAAAATGTCGTTCGAATAGCTTCTCTTTTCGAATCGAAATACACAATTACCCCCCTGAAATTTTCCATTTTTTAAAAAAGTCAATTTATCAAAAATCCGGCCACTTTTTTTTTCTTTTTTATTTATTTTTTTAAAAGTGTTGATGTTTGTCCATCCACACAAAAAAAATCAGAAACACGTTCATCTTTTTTTTCGAGAAAATCGCATTTGAACTTTAAATTTCATAACAATTTTGTTATTTGCTTGTATTTCTTTGTTTTAAAGTTGCGAATGAGTAATATTAATTGCATAAATATTCGTCATACGCTCTGTTGACACAAGAAAATACAAGCAAATTACTAAATTGTTATGAAATTTAAAGTTCAAATGCGATTTTCTCGAAAAAAAGATGAACGTGTTTCTGATTTTTTTGTGTGGATGGACAAACATCTAAACTTTTAAAAAAATAAATAAAAAAGAAAAAAAAAAGTGGCCGGATTTTTAATAAATTTACTTTTTTAAAAAATGGAAAATTTCAGAACGGGTTCTGAAAATTTTCCAAAAAAAAATTTAATTGATAGCCCATACAAAACTATATAAGACTGTAAATTTTTGAGATTGTGGTACATTCCGTTTTAGTGTAATAAATATTTAATCAAGGCAACTCGCCACAAATTTTACCATTTTTCCAATATTTGACCACGCCTCCTAAGCCCAGTTTTTGAAAAATTGAAAAACCAAAAACGCAATTTTCTAAGTTCCATATAGGGCTATCCATACCACCTATTCAGAAGTTTGCGGTACACATGTTTTTTTTTCGCTGGACATTTGGTATGGAATGCCTCATATATGATATAAATTTAACCCTTTAATGACCAAACGATTTAAGAAAAAAGTATCTAAGTACCTAAAATCGCGATGAATTCGCGGTAAAAGAAAAGTTTCACAATTTTTTTATAACATATTTAGGCAATGCGCGTTGGTATAACTGAAAAAAAAAATCACGGAAAATTGTATCATTGTACCAGTAGTTTAAAAAAAATAGGTGATGATTTTTTATAACAAGAAAATTTAATATGGTCCAAAAAATCTATAATCATCAAAATTTTTAAACCCGCCTCTGATTTTATGATGACACATCAAGTGGGCTTTCATTTAAAAAAAATTTCATCCGATTTCGTGTAAAACCTTGGATGTGCCAGATCAAAACAGGTTTAGATAAAATTATCGCGCTTTCCGCTCAGAATGGCTTAAAGTAAAAAGTCAAAAAGCAAATCAGTTCTACTCGTTAAGGCACGTCTTTTGGTGTATTAAAATGAACATGATGCATTAATTCTACTAAAAAAAATAGGAAACAGATTTGCAAATTTCGCAGAATTTTCAAAAATGCCATACAATTTTTGCAATTTATTTTTTATAAACCCGCCAGTGATTTTTTTATGTAAACTCACAAAAAACTCGGTTTACGCAAGAGTCCACCAAATTTCGAATGAAACCGCGAATGTGCCTCACGAAAAACTGGTATTTTAAAAAAATTAAGTTTTTTCTTTCGAACTTTGATCTGCTGAAACTCCTTAACTATTCGTGGACATTAACGGGATTAATTCCAAAATGTTAAGAATTACAACAACAGAGTTGGTAACTCTAGTTCAACTTTTTTCATTCTATTGAGGGGGCCGAAATCCCTGATCAAAAAACCTCGAAAATTTAAAAACTCTTAATTTTTGGTTTCAAAACTTAACCGTCTTATAACTTCTTACCAAGCGATGAAGCATCTATCAAACCAACATTAATATAATCTCTTGTATTTACTGACTTTGTGTTATGCCGGAAAAGATTGAAATATAAGGAGAACTAAAAAAAAAGCGAAAGAAGGTAAAAACTATGGATTATTTCAAGCCATTTTTATCGATTTTTCAACTTTAACCCTCTGTAACTTTTACGGATAAAGTGTGGTAATCCTTAAACATAGCTCAGTGATAGTTCAAGGTCTTGTTTACACAACTGCATTTACAGTTTTTCTAAATTCCAAAAACTGCCGGTTTTTTTAAACATTTATTTCAGTTTTATTGAGTTGAAGTTTAAAAAAGATTTTGTGATATATGTATATTAGACTGGCATTTTTCTGTATGGCCAAACAAATTTTTCTCCAATTTTCACAGTCCGGGCATTTTTTTATTCTACTAGGACTGAAACGGATGTTGTACAAATTTGAGGTCAATCGGATTAAATTAACCCGTGGCGCCCGACGGTCAAAGTTTTGGATTTTTGAAAAATTAAAAAAAAAATTAAAAAATTTAAATTTTTTTCAAAACATCATATTTGTTAATTTTTTGTGGTGAGGACGAATATCAAAAAAAAAATTAAAATCGGTCGAACGGTTTTCGAGATATCGCCATTTGAAATTTGCAAAAAATGGCGGTTTTTTCCTACGTTCAAGAAATTTTTTAAAAAACAGCACAATTTTTTTTTCCTCGGCCATTTCATAGAGCTTATGGCAATCTTTCATTTGAATCTAGTTTGAGCCAAATCCGATCATTTTATCCCGTGGCGCCCTTCGGTCAAAGTTTTGGATTTTTGGTGGGAATTTTTCAAAAATCCAAAACTTTGACCGAAGGGCGCCACGGGATAAAATGATCGGATTTGGCTCAAATTAGATTTAAATGAAAGATTGTCTTAAGCTCTATGAAATGGCTGAGGAAAAAAAAAATTGTGATGTTTTTTATAAAAATTTCTTGAACGTAGGAAAAAACCACCATTTTGGTGGGTTTTCTTTCTAATTTTCTTTAATTTTTTTTGGTGGAAATTTTTAAAAAATCCAAAACTTTGACCGAAGGGCGCCACGGGATAAAATGATCGGGTTTGGCTCAAATTAGATTTAAATGAAAGATTGTCTTAAGCTCTATGAAATGGCCGAGGGGCAACAAATTGTGATGTTTTTTAAAAAATTTCTTGAACGTAGAAAAAAACCGCCATTTTTTGCAAATTTCAAATGGCGATATCTCGAAAACCGTTCGACCGATTTTAATTTTTTTTGATATTCGTGCTCACCGCATCAAAATTAACAAATATGATGTGTCGAAAGAAGTTTAAATTTTTTTTTTTTTTTTTTTAATTTTTCAAAAATCCAAAACTTTGACCGCCGGGCGCCACGGGTTAATTTAATTCGATTGACCTCAAATTTGTACCACATAAGTTTTAGACCTTGGACAATAAAAATTTGCCCGGAAACTTGGGAAAATCTAAAGTTGAGAAAAAAATGCCAGTCTAATGTACATACATACATATATTTTTTTCCAATTTTATACAAAACTGTTATTTTGGAAAAAAGATATTTTTACAGAAAAGATATCAATTGGCTCAAACTAGATGTAATTTCAAATTTTTCTGCTTAAATCATATATTTGTCAGCTGAAATTAGCAGAGTTGTAGTCAGTAGTTTTTTTTTTGCTGAAATTAGCAGATTTTCTGCTGAAATCAGCAGATTTTCTGCTGAAATCAGCAGATTTTCTGCTGAAATCAGCAGATTTTTCTGCTGATTTAAACCAGGTTATCACTAGAGAAATTTAGCAAACCGCGTCTACTAAAATCAGCAGATTTCTCATATGGCTCAAAATGGGTGTATTTTCAGCAGATTTTTCTGCTGATTGGACAGAGAATTTATTTTGAGTGCACTTACAACATAACCTTACCTACCCTAAAGCCAAATAGGTTCATGGTATATTTAGTAGTAATTTCCTGATTGAAAAGAATTCGCATACCACACATCCCAGCAAAACTTTGGTAATGGGTAGTGATTATATAACACATTACCAGGTAATGTATATACCTTATTTGTAGCATTATTTTAAGATGTCTTACCAAACATTTGTTCCACAACTTATTATTTTAAAGTGAAAAATAATGCATTACTAATAGTTTGCTACGTAATGCATGATTATTGGAAAAAATGTATTTCATATTTATTATTTCTAAACATTAAATCATGGATGACTTATATTTGGTTACATTATATATTATTGGAAAGTTTGAAATAATGCATTATTTATAATTGGATGCATAATGCATTACAATAACATAAAAAACAATTATTTTATAAAAAAATGCATAAGTTTAAACTAGAGATGGGCTCACGACAGGAAATTTCTAACGACACACACTCACGAGCATATTTTATCTACTTACACTCACTTACAATCACGTGAGTAAATTTAATACAAAATTACTTTTTCACTACTCGTAACACCTCATATATTATCTTCTGGTATGCTTTATTATTTCATTTCTCGTAACCTATAAAATATCATATATTTTACACCTTACTCGTATTCTTCGTTATAAATTTATGACTTATTTTATACCTTACTGGTATTCTTTGTGATAATGTGGATGCATTACTTTGAGTCTCATCGCCTGTTAAAATCATCAATGCTGCAATGTATAAAATAAGAGATCCTATACCTTATTTTATACCTTATTTGGTAATCTAAGTTTTGCTGGGATAATTATGCTGTTAATTGCACTGATAAAGATGCTGTTAATTGCACTCGATTCCAGATTATAGTTTTTGAGAGCCCCTCGATATTTAGAAACGTTCCCATAGCATATTCTCCAATTTTATTTATTCATCAATTTTATTTCATTTGAGAAGAATCGTGATATGGAAACTGTTACTAAAAATGCTGTTTAAACAGCTTAACATAACACATACATTTTCTTCATCACAAACTTATTGTTACTTGCTATAAATTATTTATCATTTAACAACACATTGTTTGAGTATAATTTTTGTGGAAAATCTCAAAATGATTGTCATATTTAATCAGTCACTGTCAGGGATATGCCAATGGCCATTGAAATACGAAGCACGTTATATTGAAGAAAAGAATATCTACACTCAGAAAATTATGTAAGTTACTACATGTTAGTTGTTTGTATATTTTACAGTAGTTAGTTGTTTTCAACTACAAAGTCAGTTGTTTTTGTATAAAAAATATCAAACAACTATTTCTGTTAGTTATTTTAAGTAGTTTTTTTGAATAACTAGCAAAAACGTACTGTGATGTAGTAACAGTTATTTAAAGTAGTTAATTTTATTGTTTTTATCTCTGAAAAATTTTCAAAGTTTTTATCCAAAAAATAAAAATAAAATTAAAAAAAAAAAAACTTTGAAAAAATTTGGTCTTCAAATGTTTTTTCTGAAAATTTTTTTTAAAAAAAATATTATTTATTGATTATTTTATTTTTACTACATTTTAGTTGTTTTGACTGCAAATGTAAGTAGTTTTTACTATATAAGTCAGTTGTTTTTATCAGTTAAAATAACTAGCATTGTTAGTTGATTTAACTGAAAAAGTAGTTGACCCCAAAACAACTTACAAAGTAGTTATTCTAACTGACATTTTCAGTTGATTTTACTAACATAATTTTTTGGGTGTAAAGATGGAAGAATTAAATTTGGATAGAGACTGATAAAGGCGTTAGCGTATTTCCATAAATATTTAAAAATTTTATTGAGAACAAAAACAAATTTCTGAATTTTCTAGTTTCAGAGGTTAAATTTAAATTTATCCAAGTTTACACAAATTTTAAAATTTATTTCAGTATTTTTTTTTCTTTTTAAAAGACAACAATTAAAAACGGAAAATAATATATGGGGCATTCCACACCAAATGTCCAGCGAAAAAAAACACGTGTACCGTAAACTTCTGAATAGATTGTATGGATAGCCCTAAGCAAAAACTGGGCTTAGGAGGCGTGGTCAAATATTGGAAAAATGGTAAAATTTGTTGCGAGTTGCCTTGATTAAATATTTATCACATTAAAACGGAATGCACCACAAAAATTTACATTGTTATATAGTTTTGTATGGGCTATTGATTAAATTTTTTTTTTGGAAAATTTTCTGAACACGTTCTGAAATTTTCCATTTTTTAAAAATGTCAATTTATTAAAAAACATGCCACATTTGTTTTTCTTTTTAATTTTTTTTTTTTAGTTTAGATGTTTGTCCATCCAGACAAAAAAATTCAGAAACACGTTCATCGTTTTTTTCGAGAAAATCGCATTTGAACTTTAAATTTCATAACAATTTTGTAATTTGCTTGTATTTCTTTGATTTAACGTTGCGAATGAGTAATATTTATGCAATTAATAACACTCATTCGCAACGTTAAATCAAGAAAATACAAGCAAATTACAAAATTGTTATGAAATTTAAAGTTCAAATGCGATTTTCTCGAAAAAAACGAAGAACGTGTTTCTGAATTTTTTTGTGTGGATGGGCAAACATCTAAACTTTAAAAAAAAAATTAAAAAAGTGGAATGTTTTTTTAATAAATTGACATTTTTAAAAAATGGAAAATTTCAGAACGGGTTCTGAAAATTTAAAAAAAAAAAAATTTTAATCGATAGCCCATACAAAACTATATAAGAATGTAAATTTTTGAGATTGTGGTGCAATCCGTTTTAATGTGATAAATATTTAATCAAGGCAACTCGTCACAAATTTGACCATTTTTCCAATATTTGACCACGCCTTCTAAGCCCAGTCTTTGAAAATTAGAAAATCCAAAAACGCAATTTTCTTAGTTCCTTATAGGGCTATCCAAACATCCTATTCCGAAATTTACGGGACACATATTTTTCAGTAGCGGGACATTTGGTGTGGAATGCCTCATATTGTAGATAATTTCTTAAATTTATTTTGAATATTATATTATTTAAAAAAATATGTTGATCAATAAAATAATTTACATAAATTAAACTTATACTATATATTTAGGATAGTGACAGTTTAAGTTATAACAATCATAACTTAGGACATTTACAGGCCTATTCTCAGTTATGACTGGTTATGACTAATTTTATTATTTTCAAACTTCATATTCCCTGTGTTTGTTGTAAACAAAATCATAAAAAGTCTCAAAATTTAAAATTATTTGTCAATTTTGAGACAATGTGGGTAGCAGGTCTTTATTTTTTTGAAATTTTCAAACAAAATTTAAATTTTTTATGATTGTTTACAACAACCACATGAAAAAAATTGAGTTATGATTGAGTTATGACCTTTTTTGTGAATAGACCCCTTAATTAAACTTGAATTCCTAATTGTAGCCAGATGTTTTTAGCTGGATTTTCGATAATTGGAATTGTTAAATAAATTCCTCTTTCGCGGAGGGGATATTAGAAAAAATATTTTATTCGTTACATTTACTTACATTTAAAATAATGCTAGTGAACATTTATTTAAAAAAAAATTACAAACTACTTTTCTAAAAAAACGTGTTAATCAAGTCTGGATTGAATGGAAGCAAATTATCTGGGTGCGAAGTTACCACTTGACTTCGTTGGTTAGAAAATATACTTTTGTACAATAATGAAGCCCATGTCAAAATGAATTACATCTGGTCTCATGTGGTCTGATCTGTGAATATCAACACTCAAAATAATAACTCTGTAAAAAACTCTGTAAAATGACTGTAATCTCAATTCAACAGATATTTGACAGAGTTTTCTGACAAAATACAAATTTAAAGAAAATACTTTGTATTTTGTTGTGACAAAAAAACAAAGTTTCCTCTGTTATATTACTTTTTACTTTGTAATCTTAATTTTACAGATAATTAACAGAGTTTTCTGCTAAAATACAGATTTAAGCAGAATACTTCATATTTTTTTATAACCAAAAAAGTTTTCTGTTTTAAATAGTTTTTTTTTTTGTTACCAAACATCAAAATTGTATCTGTATATTTTTTTTTTTTTTAGAAAAAGTTGAAAAAGTAGCAAAAAAAAGTTATCGGGTCATTATTAGTGAAATCAATCATAAATATTTTTGACCCCCTCCGATATTCATGAAATTTGGTTTAGTTCTTACACTGATTAAAAAATTAACAAATGCAAATTTTCAGCCCTCTAAGTCACCAGGGACCGAAAATACGGAGGGTCAACATTTCCCCCAAAATCTCCCAGTCGCGACACTTTACACCGTAAAAACTTAATATCGTTGGTTCTATTATAGCTAGAAAGCCCATTTTTGGTTTGTTTTGAAGCTCATAATATGCTTTACAAAACCTACCATAACCAAAAAATTTTCGAAAAAAAATAAGGGTTACCTCCCTTATTTTAAGGTCGTGATAAAGGGAGGAGAAAATGGGAAGGATGGTATCCCCCGATTTTTTTTTTACTTGAAAATCTTACAGAGAATGTCCTAAATATTCTAAAAACTTTACGTTGGGACAGCAATGGGATCGCTCAAAATCAAAATTTTCCACAATTTTCCCCAAAATCTCCAAATCGCAACACTCTTGAACCTTAAAAATTTAATATCATAAGTGCTTTTGTAGCTACAGAGCCCATTTCTGTTTGTTTTAAAGCTTATAATACGCTCTACAAGACCTACCATAACCAAAAAAATTTCCAAAAAAAGGAAGGGGTGCCCCCTTATTTAAAGGTCGTGGCAAAGGGTGGAGGAAATGGGGGGATAGTATCCCCCGATTTTTTTTTACTTGGTATTCTCAAAGTGCAAGTCCTAGTAAATATATCCTAAAATTTTTATGTTGGGACAACAATGGGATCGACCAAAATCAAAATTTTTCACCATTTCCCCCAAAATCTCCAAATCGCGACACTCTTGCACATTACAAATTTAATATCCTGGGCTGTATTGTAGCTACATAGTCCATTTTTGGCTTGTTTTTAAGCTCTTAATATGTCCTACAATATTTCTATCACAAAAAAAAAAAAAAACAAAATGAGGGGTGCCTCTTGTATTAAAAGATCGTGGCAAGGGGTGGGGGATATTATCCCACAATTTTTATACCCTCCACTTAGTGATAGAGGGTATATATTAGTTTGTCATTCCGTTTGTAACTCATCGAAATATCGGTCTGGGACCCCATAAAGTATATATATTCATGATGCCCCATCGATTTTAAGACATTATAGCGATGTCCGTCTGTCCGTCTGTCCGTCTGTCCGTCTGCCCGTCTGTCCGTCTGTCCGTCTGTCCGTCTGTCCGTCTGTCCGTCTGTCCGTCTGTCCGTCTGTCCGTCTGTCCGTCTGTCCGTCTGTCCGTCTGTCCGTCTGTCCGTCTGTCCGTCTATCTGTCTGTCTGTGGAAAATGCTGTCACGGACAAAATATTGCACAGAGATGACTGAAACTTAACATATATATTGGAAGTTCTCCCGAGAAGTTTGTTATTGCATTTGAGCGATATCGGTTTAAAAGTTATGAACGAAAATGTAAGCACACTTAAAAAAGTTCAGTACATTCAACATAACCTAAAAATACAAAATTCTTTAATTCGGCTTCTGGTTGACATATGTAAACATAATTGAACACCAAATGGTATTTACACAAGTACGAACATATTTTTTGACAAAAAAATAAAAAAATCGAGGATTTTTTTTTTACCAAAATTTTTTTTCGCGGAAATTTTTTTTTAAAGTAATTTCCTTTTAAATAAAGTTTTTTGCAATAATCTTTTTGAAATTGTGGAGGGTATCACTGCATTCGGCAGGGCCGAATTTAACTTTTTTATTTGTTTTTAACTTGGTTTTTTTTAAAGAGTAAGTTCTAGAGAGCATATCCTGAAATTTTTATCTTGGGACAACAACGGGAGGCGCAAGAGTGTCGCGATTTGTTGATTTTGGGGAAAATTTTTAAAAATTTTGATTTTGGTCGATCCCACTGTTGTCCCAACATAAAAATTGTAGGATATGTTCATTAGGACTTGCACTTAAAGAATACCAAGTAAAAAAAAAATCGGGGGATACTTTCCCCCCATTTTCTCCACACTTTGCCACTACCTTTAAATAAGGGGGGAACCCCTTCCTTTTTTGGAAAATTGTTTAGTTATGGTAGGTCTTGTAGAGCGTAATATAAGCTTTAAAACAAAAAAAAAAAATGGGCTCTGTAGCTACAGAAGCACTTATGATATTAAATTTTTTAGGTTCAAGAGTGTTGCGATTTGGAGATTTTGAGGAAAATTGTGAAAAAAATTTGATTTTGAGCGATCCCATTGTTGTCCCACCATAAAAATTTTAGAGTATTTTCTTTAGGAATTTCACTATAATATTCTTAAGTAAAAAAAAAAAATGGGGGGATACCATCCTTCCCATTTTCTCCTCCCTTTATCACGACTTTAAAATAAGGGAGGTAACCCTTATTTTTTTGCGAAAATTTTTTGGTTATGGTAGGTCCTGTAGAGCATATTATGAGCTTTTAAACAAATCAAAAATGGACTTTCTATCTATAATAGAACCAACGATATTAAGTTTTTAAGGTGCAAAGTGTCGCGACTGAGAGATTTTGGGGGAAATTTTGACCCTCCGTATTTTCGGCACCTGTTTGTATTTTCGGCACCTGTGAGATTTTCTGTATTTTTTTTGCATCAAATGCATTTTACAAATATATGTAAATTTACATAGTTTTCTTTGCTAAATGGTGCTTTATTTAACCAATATTTTACTAAAAACTCTGTAAATTAACAGTTTTTTTTGTCCAAATCATTTTACAAAGTTTCAAAGTAAAATTACAGAGTTTTCTCTGTAAAAAAGCTTTCATATTTAACCAATATTTTACAATAAACTCTGTTCATTAACAGTTTTTGTCTGTTAAAATCATTTTACAGAGTTTTTTTAGTAAAATTACCAAGAAACGTTGTTAGCTGGAAAAGTATGGTGTACTCTGTTAAATTAGCAGAGTTTTTCTGTAATTTAACAGAGTTATTATTTTGAGTGTAAGAATATTTAATTGTATATGTGCATTAGACTGGCATTTTTCTGTATGGCCAAACAAATTTTTATCCAATTTTCAAAGTCCGGGCATTTTTTTATTCTACTAGGACTTAAACGGATGTTGTACAAATTTGGGGTCAATCGGATTAAATTAACCCGTGGCGCCCGGCGGTCAAAGTTTTGGATTTTTGAAAAATAAAAAAAAAATTTTAAAATTAAAATTTTTTTCGACACATCATATTTGTTAATTTTGATGCGGTGAGCACGAATATCAAAAAGAATTAAAATCGGTCGAACGGTTTTCGAGATATCGCCATTTAAAATTTGCAAAACATGGCCACATTTTTTTTTCCTCGGCTATTTCATAGAGCTTAAGACAATCTTTCATTTAAATCTAATTTGAGCCAAATCCGATCATTTTATCCCGTGGCGCCCTTCGGTCAAAGTTTTGGATTTTTGGTGGAAATTTTTCAAAAATCCAAAACTTTGACCGAAGGAATTTGGAAAATTTCAAATGGGGATATCTCGAAAACCGTTAGACCGATTCAAGAAATTTTGTGACATTCGTTTTCAGCATGCCAAAATTAATTAAAATAATGTATCAAAAACTTTTTTTTTTTTTAAATTTTTAAAAAATCTCATTTTTTTTGGTGCACTCAAAAAAAAAAGTTTGTAAAATTACAAGCAAAAGGTCTTGTAATTCTATTTTACTAATATTTTTGTCTATTTACAAAAATTCTTGTATTTTTAATAAAACAAAAACTACCGTGCGCTTTGTAATTTTACTATAATATGTTGGTAAATTTATTTAACAATTTTTTTAGGTAAATTAACAAAAAAATAATTATTTTACAAATTAAAAAAAAATACAAGGTGTTTAGTTGTTTTACACAAGAAAATTGTAATTGTACAACAACATTTTATTTGATAGTATTTAGTCTTTCTACCAAAAAATGTTTTATTACAAACAATTTTTTTTTCAAGATTTTTTAGTTTACAAGGTTTTCAGTATTTTGACAAAAAAAATGTAATTAAACAAAAATTTGTATTGAAAAATAATTATGCAACAAAGGAGACGCAAAAATTTTCTAAGTCCATATTTTGTTAAAAATTATTTTTTATAAATAAAAAATTTCATAAAAAAATTTTTAAAATTTTTTAAGTTCCGGATACAAACATTTTTCAATTAGTTGTAAGCTTTATCAAAAAAATTGAATATCAAGACAATTTTTTGGTAACTTGCTTTAAGTAAAATACCACAATTTTTATATGTTTTTACTATATTATTGTTCTAGTTTTTTTGTTTGTATTTTTACCATTTTTTGGTAATTTTACCATATTTTTTTGGTACTTTTTTTTTAAATCTGGCACTAAAATGTCAATCAAAAGCTGTCAATTATGAAAAATTAAGTTTTTTCTTATTTTATCAGGTACTTAAACGTCCAATCTACAATATCCAAAGTTTTTTTTTATAATTTTTTAAAAATATTTGCTAAAATAATTAAAAATTCGAAAAAAAAGGAAATTTTTTTGACTAGTTTTTCTTGAAAATATAAGAAATTTTTTGTGTAGCCTCCTTCGCAATTCTCATATTTTTTACTTAAGAAAAACGAAATTCCGACAAAAAAAATAAAAAAGTGCAGTGTTATACTCTAAAAAGTTTGCTAAAAGTGTTCAAGTGAAAAAAAAAAATCATTTCAGGTTGTTAAAGTGCTACTCCAGCTGCCGAAGAAGGAAAAATAAGATGCACCAATGGAAAAAACCTTTAAATTTACAAAACCAACATGTAAATATACCAAATTTTTTGTAAATTTACAAAACAAATATGAAAGTTTAGAAAACAAAATTGTATACTTACAGAAAAAGTTGTAATGTTACAAAAATTAAGTAGAAAATACAAAAACAATATTGTAAATTTACAAATTATTTGGTTAAACTACTGTTTTTACGGCAAAAAAATAAGAAAAAATGGTATATTTACAATAAAAATTGTAAATTTACCACTTTTTACTGTAAATATACAAGTTTTTTTTCATAAAAAACTGTAGTTAAACCAAACAATTTGTAAATTTACAATTTTATTTTCTACTTTATTTCGTAAATTTGCAACTTTTTTTGTAAGTCTACAATAATATTTTACAAAAAAAATTGTAAATTTACACTTTCTCCCCGTATTTTTTTTGTTAAATCAATTTACAAATTATCCCCGTAACATTACGGGGATTCTTGCTAGTACATATTTTACAAAACCTGCCCTGTAAAATCACGGGGATTTTATGTCATTTTACAAACTTTTTTTTTTTGAGTGTGGAAATTTTTCAAAAATCCAAAACTTTTACCGAAGGGCGCCACAGGATAAAATGATCGGATTTGGTTCAAACTAGATTTAAATGAAAGATTGTCTTAAGCTCTATGAAATGGCCAAGGGGGAAAAAATAGTGATGTTTTTTAAAAAATTTCTTGAACGTAGGAAAAACCGCTATTTTTTGCAAATTTCAAATGGCGATATCTCGAAAACCGTTCGACCGATTTTATTTTTTTTTTGATATTCGTGCTCACCGCATCAAAATTAACAAATATGTTGTGTCGAAAGAAATTTAATTTTTTTTTTTTTTTAATTTTTCAAAAATCCAAAACTTTGACCGCCGGGCGCCACGGGTTAATTTAATCCGATTGGCCTCAAATTTGTACCACATAAGTTTTAGACCTTGGACAATAAAAATTTGCCCGGACACTTGGGAAAATCGAAAGTTGAGAAAAAAATGCCAGTCTAATGTGCATATCTGTTAGATCAGATTTTTATTCCTTTTTACGCACAGTGTAAAAAATGACTTATTTTTTTGGATATATTTAATTCAGCCGTTCAGTAAGTATTGGACCGATAGCCATGAAATTTAATATGATCATAGCTTTTTTATTTTTATACCGTACACCACACTGTGGTACAGGGTATAATGAGTTTGTGCTGATGTTTGTAACTACCTGATATATTGGTTTTAGACCCACTTTTAAGTATACGGATTGACTCAGAATCACTTTTTGAGTCGATTTAGCGATGTCCGTCCGTCTGTCCATGTAAATGTTGTAAGCACGATACAGATCGCAATTTTTAATCAATTGACTTGAAATTTGAAACTTAAGCCTATTTAGCCCAAGGACAAAGCCTATTGAAATTGAAAAAAAATCGGTCCATATTAAGACCTAGCCCCCATACAAAGGTCCTCTTTAGTTGTGGCTCAAATGACTCTAATAACCGCATTATAATAGGTATCTTTTCGAAATTTGGTAAGTAATCATTTTTCATCAACACAAATCACCATTCTGAATTTTAAAGAAATCGGACCACTTCTTCTTGTAGCCCCCACCTTCCCGATTTTCACATAAATCTTTAACATTTTTTGAAAATAGAAAATATGTAATTAAAATTCTGTTTGTGTATGTTAAATGCATACTTTAATAACCTTATCAAATCTGATTATCATTGGACCATTTTTGGACTAAGGCCCATGTGGAAATTTCCCCCAATGTTCAGATAAAGCGGTTTATTGCCAATAAAAATAAGCCTATTTCACTCAAATTTGATTAGTGGGTGTTTTTACACTTATTAAAGGTTTGATAAAATATAGATCTAATCAGTCCATGTTTGAACTTGGGACCCATTTTCCGCGAAACTCTGGTGTAGGTTATTAAATGGTCGGTCTTGACCGACTATAATATTTTCTTACTTGTTGAGCTTAAGTTTGAAAGTTAGAGCCAGCATTTCCCAATTAAAATTTTGTCCTTTTTAACCCGAAAATCGAAATTGAAAAAATTGCAAAAAAATCTTATTACTATTTTTCAAAATTTTGAGAAAGGAAATTGGAAATTGTGGTATTTTATGCATTTTTCGATTTTCAGTCCTAAAATGAGCCAATTTTGGATGGGGCTGGCGGGCACAATATTTACACCTTGGCGTCCATTTTAATTTTAAACGCATCTACTTGGTGATACCTTTCAAACAAGTAAAAAAATCAACATGTTCTGAACGAAACTTTTTATCTAAAGTCAAAAGAGTGTTGGTACTTTTTACGAAAAAAAAAATCGTATTTTTATTTTTTTAATTTTTAGCTTTAAAACAGTGTAACTTCGGACTAAAAAAAAATATCGCTTAGTTTTCTTTTTGTGACGAAATCAAAAATCTATATTGTTTTCAAATAAAATTAGTTTGAAATAAATCGGAATAAATACGGCAGTTCTATTGGCAAAAAACTGCCAATAGCAAAAAAAAAAACCAACCTTCGTAAAACAATTAAAAATTTCTGAAATACAATTGATAATTTCTGAAAAAACAATTGATAAATTCTGAAATACAATTGATAATTTCTAAAATACAATTCATAAACTCTGAAATGCAATTAATAATTTCTAAAATACAATTGATAATTTCTGAAATACAATTGATATTTTTTGAAATATAATTCACAAATTCTGAAATACAATTAATAATTTCTGAAATACAATTGGAAATGGTGTATTAAAATTTCGAGAATTCTTTGTAAGTTTTATCGCGTTAAAAAAGTTTTAAATTTACAATTTTATTGGTAAAAACTTGTTAAATTACAAAAAAATTTGTAATTTTTACTAGGAATTCTCGTAAAATAGGAGGTAGCAAAAAATCTAGTAAATTTATATCTTTATTGGTAAAAAGCTTGTAAAATTACGAAAAAGCTCGTGATTTTAAATAGAAATTATCGTAAAATATTAGGTAGCAAAAAATAAAAGTTACAAGCATTTCTTGTAATTTTACAAAGTTTTTTTTGAGTGCATGCAAAAGTTACCCTAGTTCAACCGCCTGGCTCCAACTTATGCTCGAAAATACGTTAGCTATGAGCATTTTAAATTTCATGACTACCGCTCCAGTTCTTTCTAAATGGCTGAATTATTTCCAAAAAATAAGCTATTTCTTGGTAATGCATTATACACTAGGGTGGCTCGTTTTTGGGCTTTTCTCTCTGATCAAATTCTAATACCCGCCAAAAGTGTCGGTCCCCTAAGGGTAACTCACATGCAAAATATCACTCCGATCAGAGTTTATCTTCTGTCTCCACTTTGAGCCTCAAAATTGGGGTTTTCGCAAAAAAGGACTTTTTAAAAAAAATTTAAGGTTTTTTATTTAAATAATTAAAAAAATATTTTTGTATTATATTTGATCGTAAATACTTAAATATGAAATTTAAAGATTTTACGGTGTCATTAACCCGTTCAAACTTGATACCAAAAAAATTGCATGATTTTGGGGGCGTTCTCAAAACAAATTTTTAAAAAATTCGAAAATTTTATTAAAAAAAAATTTAAAATATACCAGTTTTTCTTTCTGAATTCATTAAGAACATCTTGGAGAAGAAAAATGTGAAATATGGCGGATATCCGTCGAGCCACTTTTTGGGAATCGCGGGGGGAAGTTAGCGGATTTCAAGGAAATGTTGGTTTTATCAACAATTTCGATTAATAAAATGTTATAAATTTCAATTTTGTGAAAATTAACGGTTTTTTGATGTCGTGGCATTCTATTAGATAACTTTAAGTCTGTCATGAAATCTTACAGATCTAGGACGTCTTAAACCTACATTGGCTGGGGGTCAAAAATGACCACCGAATAAAATTTGAAGTTTAGAGCTTAAATTTTGTGCTTAAAACAAGTATAAAACGGCTTTTATGTTTTTTACCCCAACTATTATTTCGTATTAATATATTATCTTTAAAAAAATCGTTAACCCTTCTTAGTAGGGGGTCAAAAATGACCCATTCAATAAAAAGTATATATTTTTTCATATAAAATTAATTTGTGGCAATCTATTAGATAACTTTAAATCAGCCCTTAAATCTCACATATTTAAGATATCTTTAACCCACATTGGCCAGGGGTCAAAAATGACCCCGGCAAAAACTTTTAGGCATAGAGCTTGAATTTTTTTTGAATGGGTCATTTTTGACCCCCTACCAAGAAGGGTTAATGATTTTTTTAAAGATAATATAATAATACGAAATGATAGTTGGGGTAAAAAACACAAAAGCCGTTTTATACTTGTTTATAGCACAAAATGTAAGCTCTAAACTTCAAATTTTATTCGGGGGTCATTTTTGACCCCCAGCCAATGTGGGTTAAAGACGTCCTAGATCGGTAAGATTTCATGACAGACTTAAAGTTATATAATAGAATGCCACGACACCAAAAAACCGTTAATTTGCACAAAAATTAAATTTATAAGATATTATTAATCCAAATTATTGATAAAACCAACATTTCCTTGAAATCCGCTAACTTCCCCCCGCGATTCCCAAAAAGTGGCTCGACGGATATCCGCCATATTTCACATTTTTCTTCTCCAAGGTGTTTTTAATGAATTCAGAAAGAAAAAATGGTATATTTAAAATTTTTTTTTAATAAAATTTTCAAATTTTGAAAAAAGGTATTTTGAGAACGCCCCCAAAATCATGCCATTTTTTTTGGTTTCAAGTTTGAAGGGTTAATGATACCGTAAAATCTTTAAATTTCATATTTAAGTATTTACGATTGAATATTATACAAAAATATTTTTTTAATTATTTTAATAAAAAACTTTATTTTTTTTTTATTTTTTGTTTAAAAAGTCCTTTTTTGCAAAAACCCCAATTTTCAAGCTCAAAGTGGAGACAGAAGATAAACTCCGATCGGAGTAATATTTTGCATGTGAGTTACCCTTAGGGGACCGACACTTTTCGCGGGTATTAGAATTTGATCAGAGAGAAAAGCCCAAAAACGAGCCATCCTATTATACACCAATTACTCTTTTTAAGGTTTTGCCGTGAAATAATGGGTCTCTAATTTTGTTTATGAAAGTTGTGAAAAATAAACGTGGAAATATTTTTGGGAGGAAAAAGAATGATTTTTCGGCGTTATTTTTAATAATCTGATTAAATAAATCATTTTCTTATTGGTCTCTTTCTCTGTATCTCTTAAATTAAGTTTCCATATGTTTTCCTTTACATTTCTTAAAATACAAAGAGAGAGAGTTTCTTAAACTCATACAAACATGTTCCTTATAAAATATATATTTTTTTTTGCAAACAAATTCCCTGCTTTAATTTCTATACATAATTTTTAAAACAATTTAAAAGAAAAATATGTAAATTAAACTTTTTCACATGTTGATGTCATACAAATCATATGTTTTTGAGAATTGACTCCTCCTTTACTACGTTGTTTAGTTGATTTTGATTTCTTGTCATTGTTGCTGGTGGTGGGGCATGAGCAACAATGACAATATTTTGGTGCTTTAGTAAAATTGTTGTATTTACAATATGTTGTTGATGGTAATGATGATTTTCTATTCACTTGATGACAACTACTACTACTACTACTACATCCACTATTTCGTGTTATTGTAGACATTTCATAATATTCATTGTGACCGAAATTTTCATTTGGTTTAACTTTTGTTGCCAATAGCTGATGGTGGTCATTCATGTAACCTCACATGAGTTGATGTGTATGCTGATGCTGTTGACAATAATCACTTGTAAGTGCCACATCAATGGCATCATCATGTGTACAGTTTCCAATATTTCTAGTGGCACTAACAACAGTTTCACTGCCACCACTGCCACTTCCAACACCGCCTACGCCAACACCACTTACCATGTTGTTACAACCATTATGATTGCCATTAGTTAACATTGTTATTGTGGTCTCTTGAAGGCGACTGAAAAGATAATAGTTTAGATAAAAATAGAAATTAGATTATTAAATGTCTATGTGTGTTAGAAAACGTGCTTCTATTTTGTTTATAAATAAAGTTAAGGAATTTTTAAAGGATAAAATTAAAGTTAAGACGATTAAAATTCTTTACATTTAGTCAGTAACTTAAAAGTATAATTCTGAAATGCTTAAGATTATAATTCTGAATTGAAGGTGTGGCTAACTTCAGAAGAACTGTTATTTGGTGTACTAATTCAGGTCAGAAAAGGTCACCTTACTCTTTGGTTGATATCCTCGAAAAATTATTCAGTATACATGCCAAAGAGTGCACTTAAAAAATTATGTCATTAACTGTTTGTAGTTTATTTTAAAAATTTTACGTTTAGTCGTTTTTAAAAGAAAAAACATTTGTTTGATGTTCAGTTTTTATTAATGACTACTTCTGTCATTTATTTCAAAAATATCACACTAAAAAATAAAGACTTTCATTCAGCGTTTAAAAGGCTACGTTAGCTACCCGTTTTTTGCTTTTGCTTTTCATATCACTTCAAACAATTTCAATATTATAAGTTATAGCTTTTGTTTACTTTTCTTTTTTGTGTTTGCTTAAACTACAACAACATGAAAAAAACAAAAACTCCAAACAGAGCAGTAGCGGAAAACAAATTTTATTGTTGTAGCCTACAAATATACTATAGTAGTATATTTGTAGGCTACAAATATACTACAGTAGTATATTTGTAGGCTACAGTATTACTACCGTATTACTACAGTATTACTACCTTCACATTGAGCGTGTTCAGCAGAGAAACCTGCTACTCAACAGTTGAGATGTAGCATGTTTTGATTAGTTGACTCTGCTGAACGCATTTTTTTATGAATGTTTTAAAATATTGGAATAAATTATATTTTTTTTTTTATTTTCATTTATTTTTTCTGTGGAAAATACTTTTTTATTATTTTTTTTGTTTATTTCCTTGAATAACGTCAAAAAAAAAAATAAATAATTTCAATAAAACAGCTTATTTATCAGTTTGTGATCAAATGTAGCATAATTTTTGTACGCTACCAGTGCACAGTGGTCGGAGCTCTATGGAGATGGCGGCCAAAAATACTTCAAGTATAGGTATCGTCGTGAAACTTTGGTCACGGCTTTTTAAATATGTCAGAACTATTGAATGATAAAATGGGAGTGGTTGATGACTCATAACCACCCCCACCCCCTACCGTACCCAAGCACCCACATTCACCCAACGTAAGCAAATCGAAAGTTTGTTTTTAATTCACATTTAATTTATAACTTTTTTACAAGATTAGTTTTAAAAAAAATATTGAATTATTAAATATGAAATAGTATGTAATAAAAAAATAAAAAAAGGTTAAGGGGGGTTGTTACTAAAAAACAGCCTTAATATTAACAATTTTTAAACAGCTATAAAAAAATAAATACGGAATAATTTTTAATTCTGTTTTTTTATATGAAAGACAAAAATCGTTATATTTTAAAAAGATTTTATAGCTCAAATTTTGGTCAAAGAGAATTGCCAGGGTTGCCACCCAATTGTGGTATGTTTTTTTAAAGGATAAAATTGGCTGCAGTTGTACAACAAAAACTACTGAACCGATTTTGATGAATTTTTTTTTTATTTGTAGATTAATTAATTCTCTTGTACACATATTTTATTATTTTGATCTAATATTTTTCTTTAATTATTGAAAAAATTTAAAATTTTCCATTTTTTCAGTTTACATTAGCATAACTTCAACAAAAATCAAAATTTTTCAAAAAACTCTCACGCTGAGTACTAGAAAAACTGACAGGTCGTTTTACAAGTCTGCTGGTCTAAACTACCCTTAATAAGGATAAAATTAAGAAAAAACACATTTCTTACATGCATAACAATACCAGAGCAACGCGAATACAAATTAACAAAACACCACACAAGAATTCAAAGTTTGACATCCAAAACAACGAGGCCGTTTTGATCTGTGGATGATAACTCAAAGACATGCAAAAGAATGCAGCTGATATTACCAATTTTAGAATCTTGAAATATTTAATAATAAATCAAAAAAAGTCCGATTGGAGATTTCAGGGGGGAACACAACTAAAACTCTATTAGAAATTTCAATATATTGACGAACAGACACTAACATTGACACTGGAAAGATATTAATTTTATACAACCTCCAGAACAAGCTAAACACATTGTAATTATTTTAAAAATTAGTTAATACCTTCTAATTCAATATTAGTTTTGATTTTTTTCAACAAAAAATTTTTTATATGGTTTTAATTAATTGAAAGTTGAACCTAATTTTCCATAATTTCACACTGCAAAAACCAACTGTTAACTCGCCATCTCTTTTGAAGCTGTTCTTAAAGAGTACAGTTGGAATAAAACAGAAACAGCTCAAAATTTTAAAACCTAATTTTTACTAGAAAAAGAGATGACACATTTGGCGCCAAACTTTTGACTTTGATTTTTTTTATTTTTGGCCAATGGGATCGACCAGTGTGCAGTGATGAGAAGCGCTCACTCAACATGTTGACTGAAATGTCAAAAATTAAACCGTTCATCAGAATGTTGGGGAGCGGTTGAGTAGCAGCTTTCTCTGCTGAATGTACCCATTGTAAACAAATGTAGCAATATAAAAACGTGATCATATTAAAAAAATCGTTAAGATGCACACTGGTCGATCCCATTGGCCAAAAATAAAAAAAATCAAAGTCAAAAGTTTGGCGCCAAATGTGTCATCTCTTTTTCTAGTAAAAATTAGGTTTTAAAATTTTGAGCTGTTTCTGTTTTATTCCAACTGTACTCTTTAAGAACAGCTTCAAAAGAGATGGCGAGTTAACAGTTGGTTTTTGCAGTGTGAAATTATGGAAAATTAGGTTCAACTTTCAATTAATTAAAACCATATAAAAAATTTTTTGTTGAAAAAAATCAAAACTAATATTGAATTAGAAGGTATTAACTAAATTTTAAAATAATTACAATGTGTTTAGCTTGTTCTGGAGGTTGTATAAAATTAATATCTTTCCAGTGTCAATGTTAGTGTCTGTTCGTCAATATATTGAAATTTCTAATAGAGTTTTAGTTGTGTTCCCCCCTGAAATCTCCAATCGGACTTTTTTTGATTTATTATTAAATATTTCAAGATTCTAAAATTGGTAATATCAGCTGTATTCTTTTGCATGTCTTTGAGTTATCATCCACAGATCAAAACGGCCTCGTTGTTTTGGATGTCAAACTTTGAATTCTTGTGTGGTGTTTTGTTAATTTGTATTCGCGTTGCTCTGGTATTGTTATGCATGTAAGAAATGTGTTTTTTCTTAATTTTATCCTTATTAAGGGTAGTTTAGACCAGCAGACTTGTAAAACGACCTGTCAGTTTTTCTAGTACTCAGCGTGAGAGTTTTTTGAAAAATTTTGATTTTTGTTGAAGTTATGCTAATGTAAACTGAAAAAATGGAAAATTTTAAATTTTTTCAATAATTAAAGAAAAATATTAGATCAAAATAATAAAATATGTGTACAAGAGAATTAATTAATCTACAAATAAAAAAAAAATTCATCAAAATCGGTTCAGTAGTTTTTGTTGTACAACTGCAGCCAATTTTATCCTTTAAAAAAACATACCACAATTGGGTGGCAACCCTGGCAATTCTCTTTGACCAAAATTTGAGCTATAAAATCTTTTTAAAATATAACGATTTTTGTCTTTCATATAAAAAAACAGAATTAAAAATTATTCCGTATTTATTTTTTTATAGCTGTTTAAAAATTGTTAATATTAAGGCTGTTTTTTAGTAACAACCCCCCTTTACCTTTTTTTATTTTTTTATTACATACTATTTCATATTTAATAATTCAATATTTTTTTTAAAACTAATCTTGTAAAAAAGTTATAAATTAAATGTGAATTAAAAACAAACTCTCGATTTGCTTACGTTGGGTGAATGTGGGTGCTTGGGTACGGTAGGGGGTGGGGGTGGTTATGAGTCATCAACCACTCCCATTTTATCATTCAATAGTTCTGACATATTTAAAAAGCCGTGACCAAAGTTTCACGACGATACCTATACTTGAAGTATTTTTGGCCGCCATCTCCATAGAGCTCCGACCACTGTGAGATGGTGTAAAATGAATACAACATCGAAAAAAGAATAATAATAATTTTAAATAAAATTCTTTTAATTTTGGTCAAAAAAATATAGAAAAATTTGGAATTTTGTCGAATTTTTCGATATTTTCGAATATGTACGCGATTTTAATATTATCGGTCTAGACGCTCAGAAGTTATGAGCAAAACCGTGGCATTAACATTGGGTTAGAGATGGGCGCTGGTCACGTGATTAGCGTGATTCACGTGAATCACGCGTAAGCGATTTTCATTTCAATCACTTGATTGGGAGTGAGTGTGAGCTGAAAAAAAATCTGTGTGAGTGAGTCATTTATTTTTTGCGTGAGTTTACGTGACTAGATTATTAGATTAGCCCAATTTTTTTATTTTTTGTAAAAAACAATTTTTTGGAGTTTTTTTTTTTTGTAAGAAAATTTTATTGCGTGAGTAGATTTTGCGTGACTCACGCGTGAGCGTGATTGAACCTGGCGTGAGTAAGATTTTTATTACTCACGTGAATAGTGAGTGAGCGTGAATAAAAAAAAAATTCGTGAGTGATTCGATTATTTTTGCGTGAGCGTGAGTGAGTGTGAGTCAAAATCCACTCACGCACCCATCTCTACAAAACATGGTTTTAATTAGAGATGGGCGCGTGAGTGATTTTTGACTCACACTCACGACAGGAATTTTTGAATCACACACTCACTCACGAGCAAATTTTTTCTACTCACACTCACAATCATGTGAGTAAATTTAATACAACTCACACTCATGTGCACTCACTCAAGCTTCACTAACAATCACGTTGACTCTCACTCACGAAACTCTTATTCATACAAAAAACAAAAACTTAAAAACTAAAATTTGAATAATCTTTTAAAATTTTCAACGAAATTTAAAGTCGACTCACGCACACTCACGCAAAAATCTTACTCACGCAAAAATCTTACTCACGAAATTTTTCTCTCCACTCACACTCACGTGAGTGAAATTGAATTTGGTCACACTCAAGCGTGGTCACGCGTGAATCACGTTCTAATCTGCTCATGTGCCCATCTCTACTTTTAATGACAAGGGTACACCACAACAATGTTTGTGGTGTACCCTTGTCATTAAAAAAAGTTTTTTTTTTTGAGAAGTTGAATTATAATTTTACATTAAAACAATCCACCCTATTCTTTATACACATTAAAATAAAACAGTTTTGTTAAACAAGATAAGTGTGTGTGTTATAGTTTTATTAAATTTTCTCTTTGTAGGCTACAAAAACACTATTTGTAGGCTACCAAAAATAATTTGTAGGCTACAGGTAGGCTACCAAAAATAATTTGTAGGCTACTTGTAGGCTACACAATTCTAATGTTTTTGTTTTATTTGCTACTTATTCATTTTTAAAAACAATCGTTAGCTCTCGCTACAAAAACAGAAATGTGCAAGTATTAGTAGTTATAGCAGTTGAATGATTTACATATTGTTTGTTTTAAAACTACACATATCGTCAATTTTGGTTGTTTAAGCTACTTTCTTCGTAGTAATTTAAACGCTGCTTTCATTAACATTTAATTTTTAAAGTCATTTATTTTTGTTCTGCAAGTAAAAACTACTGATTATTCTTTATATTTTTAATGCTTTCTGTAAGTTATTTTTTTTAAATTATTGGTATTTTTTTAATGAGATATCATTAGTTTTTACCTACACAAGTAGGTTATTTTTTTTGTAGAAAAAAAAGTCAAAAAATTATTTATAGAAAGATAAAAACATGTTTGTATCAAGTGACTTTGGCACGATAGGTAAAGTGTCTGGCCAGAAAGTAGTTGATTGCGGGATCGATTCTCCAAAATTTTATTAAAAATTTTTAAAAAATTATTTCAATAGAAAATTTTAAAAAATAACCTACGAAATCATTAATTTTTAATGTTTTCGTATGTTATTTTTTTTTTTTTTTTTAATTTGTTGGTAAAAATATCAGAACTATCATCAATTTTTAATGTTTTCGTAGGTTATTTTTTTTATTTTGTTGGTAAAATTTAAAAATCGATTTAAAAAAAAAAAATTAAATTATTTTTTTAATCATGAACGATGAAGAGGCAGTTTTTGCTAAAAAAAATGGTATAAACAGCACTTTTTTATCACAACCCATTAAAAAATTATAAGGCTTCAAAGTTTTTTTTCTAATGGCAAAATTATAAAACACTGACCGAAATTTGAAAAATTTTTGGATTGGTCAGCAATCTGGACACTTGTTTTTGATTTTCCTCTCAATGCTAAATCCAAATCTGGTTTCCAAAATGTTCCGTAACGTCAGCATTTTTGTGTGATGTTTTTGGATGATATTCTGGGATCATAAAACTTGTTTTTGATTAACATTTCGATGCTGATTCTGAATCTAGTTTTCAAATTTTTCTATCACGTCATGTTTTTGAGAAAATTGAGGTCATAGTTCTCAAAAAACGTGTTTTTGCCCATTTTTGAGAGCTTATAACTTTTTAATGGGTTGTGATAGGACGGAAAATTTGATACCATTTTGTTAAGATAAAAATGCCCTTTAAATGTGGATATTTAAAAAATGAATTTAAAAAGAAAATGGAAAAACCTTATATTTCAGACCTCTGTGGTGGCTTTTTGGAACTTCTTTTAAGAGTTTGAAAAACGACCGTTGTATTATTTTTTGCTCTAGAATCGACTGGTGAAATCAGATTTGCGATATATTCAACAGTTTTAGCTCTGCAGAAAAATCAGCTCAAAATTCAGATGCGTTGAACCACCCCAAGGAGCAATTTTTTTTTCAAAAAAATACCACCATTCTTTTTAGTTCCCCTAAATCCTTCAAAAAAATTATGATATTCGCAGAACACATATTTTACATAGGTGTTCTTTCCAAAGCAAAATTTTTCTAGAAAAAATAACGCTACACTCAAAATAATCACTCTGTTAAATTACAGAGATACTCTGCTGAGCCAGCAGAAAATACCATAGATTTCCAACCAGCAAGATTTTCTGTTATTTTACGAAGAAAACTCAGTAAAATGATTTCGATAAAAAAAACCTGTAAATATACAGAATTATCTGTAGAATATTGATAAAAGCGAACAGAATTTTACTATTTTATTTACTACTAGCTGTTTTGCACCCGGCGTTGCCCGGGTTGAAAAAAATATTATGAAATGAATGAGTTTTTTATTAGTCAATTTATCTACTTCTTCGTAGCTTTTCATTGGTGAATATAAACCTATTCATGAGGTTTGGTCGATTTTTTTTTTCGATTTCGCTTAGCGTCGGGAACATGGTGTGTACGTTTTCCTCCGTCATGGGAACAAACCTAATATTAATGTATTTGTTTAATGGCCTTTAAAAGGACCCTATAGTTCCATCCTCGGTTAGCACTTTATTTTGGTCTAATGTGACCTATAGTTTCCCTATTAGTTAGCACGTGAAGAAAATTGCAATTAAATTTACTCAGCAGACATAACTCACGCTAAAGTACAAAGGGGCGTGTCATTATATGCCTT
Source organism: Pegoplata infirma (assembly GCA_963921195.1). Taxonomy (NCBI): domain Eukaryota; kingdom Metazoa; phylum Arthropoda; class Insecta; order Diptera; family Anthomyiidae; genus Pegoplata; species Pegoplata infirma. The sequence goes on along the minus strand of OY992538.1, from coordinate 179,667,187 downwards.
TTTATCAATCGCTGTTTAATATTGGCTATATCACTATTTGTGTTCTAAATTTCATTGAAATCCGCTCAACTGTTTTCAGGTTCTGATATAGCAAATTGTTCGCGTTCAGTTAGTTCTAACAGTAGTGTTTAAAGGAATTGGTTAAGTCGTTTTTGCATTATAGCAAATACGCCAGAAATAGCGTTCTGTATATTACAAATTGACGTGGCATTTTACACCCATTTGTCTAATCGCGGGCTAATATGGCATATCGTTCAACAGGAAAAAATATTTTTTTTAAGTTAATACAAAGGGGTGCGGCATTTTAAGCCCCTTTTCCCGATCACCACGGTAAATACCATCTGTGGTGAAAGTTTAATTAAAATTGGTTTCACCGCCAACGCGTGTGTACGTATCGGGCAGAAATAAATTTCAATGTTATGCAAAGGGACGTGGCAATTCACGCCTTTGTCTGGTCGTGTCTATAGTTTCCGCCTAAATAAGTACTAACTAACTGTGATGAAAATTAAAATAACCATTTAAAACGTGATTACGGAAAGGCAGAATGAACTTTCAGTACATTGCAAAAGGCGTGGCAGTTGATACATTCTAAAGTGCACGCCTCTGTAAGTACTATCTATGGAAAAAAGTTTGTTAAAATCGGTTTAGTCGTTTAAGCGTTATTAAGGAACAGGCAGAAACACTTTCAATATAGTACAAAGGCGCGTGTCAACTTACGCCCCTTTGTCCGAACCGCGCTCTGTTTTAATCTATAGTTCCATCCTCGGTAAGTACTTACTATCTGTGGTAAAAATTTCATTCTAATCGGTTTAGCAGTTTATGCTATATTACGGAACAGACAGAAATAGCGTTCAAATAAATAAAAATGGGCGTGCTATAAGGGTTCAAGTTGAAAAAATGCAGAAGAAAAATTGAATTTCTAAAAATTATAGACATTTCTGGTATTTCCTATACCGGTTTCGAACACCCCAGTTAGTGTCATCATCAGTAGGATTTTAAGTGTCGGTTTGTCTTGTTAATGAAAACTGTTTTTTATATATGTTATTATTTATTTATTATCTATTTTATTTTTTTTAAGCATGATTACGGAACATGCAGAAAAAACTTTCAGTATAGTAAAAAGGGGCGTGACATTATTTCTATTATAATTTCTAGTTTTCGGCTCGGTTAGTACTATCTTTGGTAAAAACTTCATTAAAATCGGTTTAGCCGTTTATGCGTGATTGCGAAACAGGAAGAAATAACTTTCAATGTAATACAAAGGGGCGTGGCATTATACGCCCCTTTCTTCGATCGTCCACTATTTTGGATCATTCTTTTCGCTTCGGTTAATACTATCTGGTGAAAATTTCATGATGAAAATCAGTTCAGCTGTTTAAGCGTAATTGCATAAAAAGCAGAATTAGCTTTCAGTGTAACAAAAAGAGGCGTGGTATTTTACGCCCCTTTTTTTGATCGCCCTCTATTGTGGCTCATAGTTTTCGCCTCGGTTAGTACTATCTGTGGTGAAAATTTCATGAAAATCGGTTCAGCCGTTTTTCCGTTATTGCCGGACAGACAGATATAGCTTAAGCATGGTACAAAGGGGCGTGGCATTTTACGCCCCTTTGTCCGATCGCGGTCGCATATGGCCTTTAGTTCCCGCCTCGGTTAATACTATCTGTGGTGAAAATTTCATGAAAATCGTTTCAGCCGTTTTTCCGTTATTGCCGGACAGGCAGATATGGCTTTAGAATGGTACAAAGGGGCGTGGCATTTCACGCCCCTTTTTCCGATCGCGATCGCTTATGACCTATAGTTCCCGCCTCGGTTAGTACTGTCTGTGGTGAAAATTTCATGAAAATCGGTTCAGCCGTTTTTCCGTTATTGTCATACAGGCAGATATAGCTTTAGCATGGTACAAAGGGGCGTGGCATTTTACGCCCCTTTGTCCGATCGCGGTCGCTTATGGCCTATAGTTCCCGCCTCGGTTAGTACTATCTGTGGTGAAAATTTCATGAAAATCGGTTAAGCCGTTCTGTACTTATTGCGGAACAGACAGACAGACAGACAGACAGACAGAAAGACAGACAGACAGACAAACCAACAATCAGATTTATAATATTAATAAGGATTTGATTTCTGATCAATTTCTTTTTCCTTATTGTTCAAGTAGTGTTGACAATTGGAAAATGCCACCGAGTAAATTTGCCAGCTTTAATGCTTCCAAATTGTAAATTTACTTCTTTTTATTTTTGTGAAAATAACGATCTATTTTACGAGTACCTCCAATTTTACCCGACATCCTCGTAAAATTTACCAGGTTTTATTGTAATTTAAGACGCTTTTTAAAGAGCGGTTGAAATATTTGGGAGTTTTTTATTTAAAAACTGTATTACAGAGCAATAAGTAAAATTACAGTTGAAATTTAGTATTTTGGTTACGAGAAAATGTATAAAATCTGTATTTTAACAAAAAACTCTGTTTAATATCTGTAAAATAGAGATTACAAAGTAAAAAGTAAAATTACAGATAAAATTTTGTTTTTCGGTTACAAAAAAATACAAAGTATATTCTTAAAATCTGTATTTCGACAGATAACTTTGTCAAATGTCTGTCGAATTGAGATTACAGTCATTTTACAGAGTTTTTAACAGAGTAATTATTTTGAGTGTATATTTATTTGTCATTGCATGGAAATCGCATCGAAATATCGGTCGAGGACCACATTATGTTTATATATTACACAGGTTGACAAATTTGCCTGACCTTTGACAACTGATTTATATGGATTTTAGTGTGCTGATTCCGAATCTTTTATCAAATTTTTTCCATCAGCTCGCGTTCGCGAGCAATTCGCTGTTAAAGAGTCGAAAAAGTGCGATTTTTACTAACTTTGCTTGGCTAAATATATTGGATGCGAGGATTCCAAAACTGGTAGTAGTTTTTTTCTGGCAGCTTCAGTTTTCGAGTTATTAAAAAGGGCATAAATATTCAGACAAAATTAAAGAGGGCATAAATTTAAAAATTTTATTTTAGCGATATCTCCAAAACTAAAGATGACTAAACAAAAGTAAGAGCATTTTTGGAATAAGCATTGTGCTATCAAAATAATTAAAGAAAAAAAGCATAATATATATTTATATTATTATAAATTTTATTTGAAATCCAATTTTGGGTTTTCACAAAATCTCACAAATGTACTAATTTATCTGAAAAAAGTGATTTAAGGAAATGTTATTGTTTTTTATTAACGAATTATCATAAATACATAAAAACACAGCATTTTTGAAAAAAAAAAAAATTAAAACAAAATGTTATCCCAGGAAAAACTCGGTAATGTGTGGTGCAAAGTAATGATTACCAATCACATTACTTATAACCACTACTCATTACCATCTGCATTACTTTAGTCCGAAAAGTAACTAGTGTCTTTTATTATCATATAAAATTACTTATTTGTAATAATATAAATAACTAGTTGTTAATAATGTGAGAAAAAAGTACTTATTATTTTCAAGTTTAATTGGGAAATTAAGACTTAAGCAAACAAAAGAAAAATTGTATAGGTTTCAGTTTTCAGAGTAAATCATCACGTTTTCTGTAATTTTCTTTTGTCTTACTTACGTCTGTAAATTGGAATAAGAATTCAAGAAAAAATTCGGACGTAACATATCATTTATAAAATGTAAAAAAACAAAATTTTTATTAAAAAATAACAAAAATATCAGGACGTTTTAGATCCGGGTTTGTAAAATATACAAAACTAGTTATTTAAAAGCTCAAAGTAACTACTTTTTAATCCCATTTGATACCTAGTTATTTTACTCCTTATTGGTAATGGCATTTGACTACTTATTCGTAATCCGAGACAGTAATTACATATTTATCTCTTTACTCTTCACTAGTTATTTTTGTCTCACGCCCTTGTTAAAATAATTAGTGTTTCATTCAATATGTAAGTAGTGATTAACATTTGTTTCGGATTACAAAACCCATTACTAGTAATGTCAGTTTTTGCTGGGATTTTAATCTTTTAGTCGTTTTTTTTTGTTTTTCGAAAAAAACATGAAACCCTTGAACATGTAATAAAGCTACAAAAAACGAATGGAGGGGACATTTTTTTGGCGAAGGGGGGAGGGTTTCCCGGGAGACTATGGGAACACCTTCCCCTCGTCATAAACGTTGCCAAATAAATAAATGTCAGTTTTTGCACCTAATTAATAAAAATGTATCGTTATTTAAATTATTTTTTTCTAGACACGCCCCCAAAAAGGGGCGGACCGAAAAAATTGGCTTTCCTGATCCCGTTGGTTCAAATTCAGGTCGATGAACCTCACAAGGCATTAAAATGTTTCACTTATTCAACAAATATAGAAATAAAACTTGTAAAAAAAATATTTTTCTGGGGTAGTTTTAGTTCTTCAAGGGGGAACTTTTTCCCCCCTAGTCCGATTTTGCTCGTTCAAGAACTTAACCAGTCTATGACCATTATACAGATCTGTGACAAACTTCAGGATTCTAGTTCTTGTTTTTTGTACTTTATGGTGTGCTCTACAACAGACGGACGGACGGACACACGGTCAGTCACAGAATGTCTTAGAATCGATCAGTGATCAATAATATACACTTTATGGGGTCCTAGACCCATATTTCGATGCGTTACATACGGAGTGACAAAGAGAGTATACGCCCATTCTGTAGTTAGAGGGTATAAACACACATAAATGATACCCAGACTTTTTATACAAAAATGGGAATAAAAAAAAAGTGCCGGGCATCGTTTGGACTTTTTTTCTTTTAAATAAAAGCTGATATCCTATACTTTTTTAAAATCTACAATACTAAATCCAACTATTACTAACTTAATATTTGTGGCCCATTAAATGTGGAAAATATCCCAATTTCGGACCCTTCTTAAAAAAATTATTAAAAATGTTAAGACACAATTTTAATAAACAAAAAAAATTGTACAATTTAGTTTAGTACCTGATGTTGAAGATTCCATTATAAAAGATTTTCTTTTAAGAGATTTAATACTACTAATAATCGCTTGAATTGCAAAAAATTCCAATTTTTTCAGGTTTTTCAAAGACTGCAATAATTTGCTAACTTTGACAGCTCGCCGAAAAAAAAGTAAACAACTTAGCTGATTGATTTTGATAACTAGTGTTGCAGAATTTTATCTACCTTTACCCCATACCAAACTTTATAACAAAACTTCATTTATAAATTTCAATTAATCGCCACTTTGGTACCATTTGAACCCAATGTGCGCTGGCAAAAAAAAGTGTTGCCCTGTGTTATTGATCATTAAAGGTTTCTAAGACACTCTAGTTATATCCATCAGTCTGTTTGTCTGTGTTTGTCGATAAAAAAAAGTTTTTAATGAAAAAAAATTTTAATGAAAAAAAAAAAAATTATTGATCAAAAAAAAAAATAAAATATTTGATGAAAAAAAAATTTAATAAGAATATTTTTGATAAAAAAATTGATTAAACGAGTTTAAAAAAAAAAATGATGAAAAAAAAGTATTGATGAAAAAAACAAGATTGATGAAAAAAATATTGATGAAAAAAATATTGATGAAAGAAAATATTGATGAAAAAAAAAAAATTGATGAAAAAAAAAATTTATGAAAATAAACAAAATTTTTGATGAACAGAAACAAAATATGTATGAAAAAAATATTGACAAAAAAAATGTTGATGAAAAAAAATATTAATAAAAAAAAAAAAAAAATTGACGAAAAAAAATAATGATTAAAAAAAAAATATTGATGAAAATAAAAATATGTTACGTTTTATTCCCCAGTTGGTGAATATTTTTTTATTCACCATAAGGTGAATTATTATCTAAGTTACAAAACCAAGTTACTAGAAAAATAAAAATAGTATTTTTTTTTCTTTTTTGTTTATCGTTAGCTTATATAGTTAAACTGAGATGGCCTCCTGCACCTTTTTTATAATTAGACACCAGCCTAAAAACGTTGTTATGTTAAAAAAAATTTGGAGGCCCCCTTCACCCTCACCATAAAAGTAAACAAATATTTTTTATGCTTTTGCTCTGATGCAATAAAACTTTATCATTATTTTAATTATTTTTTTTATATCCACGCCTACAAAAGGGGCCGAGTTGAAAAATCGCATTTCCAAGCACTCGTGGTGGAACTGCAGGTCGATGGACTTCATAAGGCAAAAAATAAAAAAAACAAGTAGAAAAGTTAAATTCGACTTGGCCGAAGCTATGAATACCCTCCACAATGCCCTTTTTAAGTGATAGTAAATTTTCTAACGTGAAAAAAATAAAATTTTTGGTTAGAAATATTTTATTTTGTGTAAAAAAACTTTTTTTTATTAATTTTTGAAAAAAAAACAAAATTACTATTTTTTTTTTGAGTGTAAAATTTTTTTTGAGTGTAAAATTTTTTTTGAGTGTATTTTTTGTTTGTTTTAGTGTAAAAATATTTTCGTGTGACAAAAATACCTTGTAAAATATTTTTTTGACTTACAAATGTTTTTAAAACATGTTTAACGGGTTTTCAACACGTGAATTTAAGGTGAAACTAATCTGAAATTTACGGTTTTGCTAATAAATTTTGAACCGCTTGACCGATTTGGCTGAAATTTAAAACGAACCAGACCAGAGGAACGACAAATATATATGCCACACTTCAGCACCCTCAGAATTGCCGTTCGAAAGTTACCGTGTGTTTTATCTCGTAAATTCCAGAAAAACCCTTGCCGAAATTCACTCATTTGCTTATAACTTTTGAACCACTGGACCGATTTCGCTGGATTGCAACACCAACCTGACCAGGTAAATGCCCAACATATATGCCAAACTTCAGGAGCCTCCGTAAAGTCTTTCAAAAGTTAGCGTGTTTTCAACAGACAGACAGACGGACAGACGGACGGACGGACGGACGGACATCGCTAGATCGTCTTAAAATCGATCGAGGATCATGAATATATATACTTTATGGGGTCCTAGACCAATATTTCGAGGTGTTACAAACGGAATGACAAACTTATATATACCCTCTATCACTAGAGTGGAGGGTATAAAAACTAATTTGTTGAGCTAATATGCAAAAAATTTGTAAAAATGGTATTTGCTGGAGTTGTTTTAGTTCTTCAAGGGGGGATTTGTTTTCCGCGTGGTCCGGTTTTGCCGGAACTTAACAAATGTTTACCCGTCAAATTTTTACTTTCGAATTTCGTGTCGTAATACCTGCCGAACAATGGTCCCAGAATAGCTGATTGTGGAAAAATTTTATGAAAAAATTGTGCAAGGTCATCTTCAGTCCACAACCAGTGCTCAAAGTTGGAAAAAATTACGTATTTCGATTAAAATCCATGTTCGAATTTTTACAACAACTGATTTTAAACATATACATTTTTTTAACCATATTGGCCTTAAAATTTGTAAAATCTTAAGTATGTTAAATGAAAAATATAAAAAAAAAACTATAAGAAATCGATTTTGGTCCAAAAATGCTGATCTGTGGACCCAAATCGCTGATAAGCCTTTTTGGACTAAAATCTCGTTTTTTATTTTTCTAAAATTTTATAGATAACATACTTAACATTTGCCAACTTTTGGGACCAATTTGGATAAAAAAAATATTTTTTTGTTTAAAAGTCAGCATCTGTGGACCACAATCTCTTTTTTGGATTTTTTTTAAAATATATTTCCTAATTTTTGAGCCGGATTGGGTTAAAAAATTCGGACATGAATTTTAGTCGAAAAACGTTATTTTTTCAAACTTTGACGTTTGTTGCCGACTGAAGATGTCCTTGTAAATTTTTTTCACAAATTTTCCAACATTCGTCGTCAGGTATTACAACACGAAATTTGAAAGTTTAGATTTGATGGGACGCTCTATTAACCAGCCTACTTAGATGTCTATTTCTCTTGTATAGGCATTATCAACCCACCCTTAATTCAACTCAACATCTATTTGTGACAAACTTCTGGAAGGTATCTCTTGTATCTTAGACTGTATCTTGGCCTCTGTCGACGGACAGACGGAAGGACGGACGGACATCGCTACCCTCATACTGTGGGTTAAAAAATGTGAAAATAGTGTTTTGGAGAAGTTGGTTTAGCTCTTCAAAGCGAAATTTTCAGACTTGTAGAACCGACACCAACTCTAAAAAAATTTCTTATGGATTTTTTCGCCTTTTTGTAAAAAATAATAAAAAAGCAAAAACCCAAAAAAAAGTTTTTGTTGAAACGCTCTAATATATATCCGTCTATCTGTCTGTGGAAAGCAAGATGCAGTCCGAAAAGTATTTTTTAACATTTTGGGGAGTATAAAATATTCGGCACGGAAGAATTTAACACTCTCACTCTTTATACCCTCCAACCAGAGTTTTGGGGTGTACTCACATTGTCATTCCGTGTGTAACGCATCGAAATATGGGTCTAGGACCCCATAAAGTATATATATTATTGATAAGTGATCGATTCTAAGACATTCTAGCGATGTCCGTCCGTCCGTCTGTGGAAGACACGATACAGTCCAAAATAAAGGAGCTTGACTCCTGAAGTTTGGTATGAATATGTCTTATGGTATTGGGCTGGCCAAGTTCGAACATGAACAAAATCGGATCAAGTGGAAAAATGTTTCCCTTTTAAGAACTAAACCAACCTCTGTAAAAATGCCATTTTTATAGGTTACTAGCTGAAAAAATTAGGGTCACATAATAAAAATTAACGATTTTATAGACAAAAATTAAAAACATGTGAATTGCGAAATCGCCAATGAACGCAAATAGAAATAAATTTTTTACTAATTTTGTGATTAATTTTGATACATATTAACAAAACGTACGTCCTCACAAAATATTAGCCCAATTCAATCAAACCAACAAAGTTATTAACAAATTAAAAATTTTACTACTGTTTTTTGCTTCCCCTGTAAAAGTAATAAAATGTTAGTTAGGACCCCTTGCATTTTAGGTGACGATACATATATACAATCAAGTGTCGTAAAATTTCACTGAAATAAAGAATTTTGTTAATAACTTTACCCCAGCGACATCTACAGGGTCCAAATTTTATCAGAAAACTTATGTTTGTTTCATAAATATATCATGTAAATTTGAGCCAACTTGTAACGTAAATTAGAATTAAAACGACAACAGCGCCACCTATCAATTTCAAATTTATCCGGATACTTATTTTTGGTTAATAAATATATTGTGCGTATTTTAGCCAAATCGTACCATAAATACAAAAAATTTAAATATTGCGAAATTAAACTTAAGAGACCTGGCTCCAGACTAAACTAATATATTGTCCAAGTTTGGAATCAATCGGTCCAGCGGTTCTTGAGTTTTAGTAAAACTCAACACAAACATTTTTTATATAAAGATAATTATCGCCTCGGTTATTACTACCTGTGGTAAAAATTTCATTAAATCGGTTCAGCCGTTTATGCATGATTACAGAACATACAGAAATAACGTTCAATAAAATGAAAAGGGGCGTGGAATTTTACGCTCCTTTGTCCGATTGCTCTCTTTTATAACCTATAGTTTCCGCCTCAGTTATTACTATCTGTGATAAAGATTTTATTAAAATCTGTTCAGCCCTTTATGCGTGAATAAGGAACAGGCGAAAATACCGTTCAATAAAATAAAAAGGCGCGTGGCATTTTACGCCCCATTGTCTGATTGCTATATTTTATAGCCGATAGTTCTCGACTCGGTTAATAGGATCAGTGGTGAAAATTTCGTGGAAATCGGTAGAGCCGTTTAAGAGTGATTGCAGAAAAGGCAGAAATAACGTATAATAAAATAAAAAAGGGCGTGGCATTTTACGCGCCTTTGTCCGATCTTCATCTTTAGTTGACAATAGTTTACGCCTCGGTTAGTACTATCTGTTGTAAAAATTTCATGAAAATCGGTTCAGCCATTTAAGTGTGATTACGGAAATGGCAGAAATGACTTTGAATGCAATACAAAGGGGCGTGGCATTTGACGCCTCCTTTTTCGATCGCCCTCTATTGTGGGTCATAGTTTGCGCCTCGGTTAGTACGTTCTGTGTTAAAAATTTCATTAAAATCGGTTAAGCCGTTTACGCGTTATTACGGAAAAGGCAGAATAACGTTTCATAAAATAAAAGGGGCGTGGCATTTTACGCCCCTTTGTCCGATCGCTTTCTCTTATGGCCTATAGTTCCCGCCTCGGTTGGTACTATCTGTGGTGAAAATTTCATGAAAATCGGTACAGCCGTTCTCCCCTGATTGCGGAACAGACAGACAGACAAACCAACACTCTGATGTATAATATTAAGAGGGATTTTTACTTTTGCTAGTAAACGAAATAGTTTTTTGTCAGAAAAAGTTTAAAGTCCTGCAGTTGGATCCAGAAAGGTTGTCTCTCAACGCCGACCACCCCCTCCAAAAAAAAATACGCCCCTGTTTTTTTTTTAAATTGTTGGAGGGTATAAAAGATTCGGTACAGCCGAATTTAACACTCTCACTTATTTCTTGTACATTTGGTAAACAAATGGAACAAAAATTCATTAAAATTTTTTTTTTATATTTTTTTGTCGTGATTTTTTTTCAATAATATTGTTTTTCCTAATTTTTTTTTTCATAAAATTTTTATTTCACAAAAATTTTTTTTTCATCAAAAACTTTCTTTTCATCAAAAATTATTTTTACCAACATTTTTTTTCTTCTACATTTAATAGGTAAACAAATGAAACAAAGGTTTTTTTTTTCAACAAAAATTTTTTTTTTTATAATATTTATTCTCGTGATTTTTTTTTTCATTAACTTTTTTTTTTGTTCATTAATTTTTTTTTTCATAAAATTTTTATGGCACAATTTTTTTTTCTTTTCTTACCAAAATTTTCTTTTCATCAATAATTTTTTTCAACCTTTTTTTTTTTCAAAAAAATTTTGTTTTTCATTATTTTCTAATTTTTTACCTAATGGAATTTTTGGTGAAAAAATGAGATAAAATGAAAAAAAAAAAAAAAAAATTTGGAGAGAAAAAATGTTTGATGAAAAAAAATTTTTTGATGGCAATAGGCTAATTAAGTTCTGAAATGGGTTAATACGGGGCAAAGGGAAAGAAGTCTGAAAAATTATAGTATTCTACAGGTGCAAAACTCTTAATAAATAAATTTTTAAAATTTATCGGGAGATAAAAGATGTTTCCTAAAGTCACCCGCTGACCACCTCACCCCCAAAAACCAACAATACCCCTCTCAATTTTTTTTTTTTAGATTTTAGAGGTCATCATTATATTTTGATTGTAAGCCGAATTTAACTCTCGCTTGTTTTTTTTACATTTTGTAGATATAAAAATTTCTCACTTCCTAATTTAGCTTGTTTTGTTTTTACAATTTTTTTTACTAAAGTGTTGAAAATAAATAAAAAGACTAACGTAAAAAAAAAACTTTAATACAATTTCTAGTTTCCTTCAAATACTTCATTATCTTTTGACATACTTACCTTCTCATCGTACTTTGATGATGAAAACATGAACGTCTTGACTGATAATATCTCTTGGAAGCCGTACTTGTCAATGATGTATCACGGTGCATGCACATAGTGTCATTGCGTTTTTTATGTTTAATACGAGAACCTTCACAAAACAGGTATCTAAGGCGACGAAACAATGAAGGAAAAAAATTTGAAGAGAGAGAGAAAAAAAAGAAAATTGGGAAATATGATAAAAGGACAAAGTTGCACTTATAATAATATAACTACATAAATAATGACAAAAAAAAAAAAACATAATTAGTTTAAGTAATTTTATGATAAACTTTTTAATAATATTTATGAAAATTTTCTTTCAACACTATACTCATAATATTGAAAGTTAATAATTAAAAGACAATTTTTAATCTTTTATCAGTATTATGTTTAGGGAAAACAATGAAAACAAAAGTCAGGTGTTTAATAAATTATAAGGAAAACTGTTTCAGAATCGGAAACTTTTTCTCTGTAGAAAAAATTTCTCAAATTCTGAGACTTTTTCTATATAGAAAAAATGTCTCAGAATCTTGGACTTTTTCTACATAAAAAAAATGTCTCAGAAATTGAGACTTTTTCTGCATAGAAAAAATGTTTCAAAATCTGAGACTTTTTCCATATTGAAAAAATGTCTTAGATTCTGAGCCTTTTTCTATATCGAAAAAATATCTCAGAATCTGAGACTTTTTCTACATAGAAAAAATGTCTCAGAATCTGAGACTTTTCTACATAGAAAAAATGTCTCAGAATTTGAGACTTTTTCTACATAGAAAAAATGTTTCAAAATCTGAGACTATCTCCATATAGAAAAAATGTCTTAGATTCTGAGACTTTTTCTATATCGAAAAAATATCTCAGAATCTGAGACTTTTTCTATATAGAAAAAATGTATCAGAATCAGAGATTTTTTCTATATACAAAAAATGTCTCAGAATCTGAGACTTTTTCTATATAGAAAAAATGTCTCAGAATCTGAGACTTTTTCTATATAGAAAAAATGTCTCAGAATCTGAGACTTTTTTTGTATAGAAAAAATGTCTCAGAATCTCAGACTTTTTTTGTATAGAAAAAGTCTGGAACAGAATCTGAGACTTTTTTTGTATAGACAAAATGTCTCAGAATCTGAGACTTTTCTATATAGAAAAAAAATGTCTCAGAATCTGAAAATTTTTCTATATAGAAACATAGAAAAAGTCTCAGATTCTGAAACATTTTTTCTATATAGCAAAATTCTCAGATTATGACACATTTTTTCTATATAGAAAAAGTTTCAGATTCAGAGAAATTTTTTCTATATAGAAAAAAATGTCTCAGAATCTGAGACTTTTTCTATATTGAAAAAATGTCTCAGAATCTGAGACTTTTTCTATGTAGAAAAAATGTTTCAGAATCTGAGACTTTTTCTATATAGAAAAAATGTCTCAGAATCTGAGACTTTTTCTATATAGAAAAAATGTCTCAGAATCTGAGACTTTTTTCATATCAAAAAAATATCTCAGAATCTGAGACTTTTTCTATATAGAAAAAATGTCTCAGAATCTGAGACTTTTTCTATATAGAAAAAATGTCTCAGAATCTGAGACTTTTTCTATTAAGAAAAAATGTCTCAGAATCTGAGACTTTTTCTATATAGAAAAATTGTCTCAGAATCTGAGACTTTTTTCATATCAAAAAAATATCTCAGAAACTGAGACTTTTTCTATATAGAAAAAATGTCTCAGAATCTGAGACTTTTTCTATATAGAAAAAATGTCTCAGAATCTGAGTCTTTTTCTATATAGAAAAAATGTCTCAGAATCTGAGACTTTTTCTATTAAGAAAAAATGTCTCAGAATCTGAGACTTTTTCTATATAGAAAAATTGTCCTAAAATCGGAGACTTTTTCTATATAGAAAAAATGTCTCAGAATCTGAAACTTTTTTTGTATAGAAAAAATGTCTCAGAATCTGAGACTTTTTTGTATAGAAAAAATGTCTCGGAATCTGAAACTTTTTCTACTTATATAGAAAAAATGTCCCAGAATCAGAGATTTTTTCTATAAAGAAAAAATGTCTCAGAATCTGAGACTTTTTGTATATAGGAAAAATGTCTCAGAATCTGAGACTTTTTCTATATAGAAAAAATGTCTCAGAATCTGAAACTTTTTCTATATAGAAAAAATGTCTCAGAATCTGAGACTGGAAAAAATTTGTATATAGGAAAAATGTCTCAGAATCTGAGACATTTTCTATATAGAAAAAATGTCTCAGAATCTGAGACTTTTTGTATATAGGAAAAATGACTCTATATAGAAAAAGTCTCAAAAAAAGTTTCTGAAAAAGTCTCAGAAAAAGTCTCAGATTCTGAGACAATTTTTCTCAGATTAGAATATTAGACATTTTCTATATAGCAGAAATGTCTCGGAATCTGAGACTTTTTCTATATAAAAGAAATGTCTCAGAATCTCAGATTCTGAGACATTTTCTATATAGAAAACATTTCTGAGAATCTGAGACTTTTTCTATAAAGACAAAATGTCTCAGAATCTGAGAATTTTTCTATTTAGAAAAAATGTCTCAGAATCCGTGAATTTTTTTATATAGAAAAAATATCTCAGACTCTGAGAATTTTCTATATAGAAAAAATATCTCAGAATCTGAGAACTTTTCTATATAGAAAAAATGTCTCAAAAACTTTTTCTATATAGAAAAAATGTCTCAGAAACTTTTTCTATATAGAAAAAATGTCTCAGAAACTTTTTCTATATTAAAAAAATGTCTCAGAAACTTTTTCTATATAGAAAAAATGTCTCAGAAACTTTTTCTATATAGAAAAAATGTCTCAGAAACTTTTTCTATATAGAAAAAATATCTCAGAAACTTTTTCTATACAGAAAAAATGTCTAAGGCTTTTTCTATTTAGAAAAAATTTCTCAGAATTTGAGACTTTTTTTTTTTTTTTTTTTTTTTTTCTCAGAATCTGAGACTTTTTTTGTTTAGAAAAAATGTCTCAGAATCTGAGATTTTTTTTGTATAGAAAAAATGTCTCAGAATCTGAGACTTTTCTATATAGAAAAAAAAATGTCTCAGAATCTGAGACTTTTTTGTATAGAAAAAATGTCTCAGAATCTGAGACTTTTTTTGTATTGAAAAAATGTCGCAGAATCTGAGACTTTTATTGTATAGAAAAAATGTCTCATAATAAAGACTTTTTCTATATAGAAAAAATGTCCCAGAATCTGAAACTTTTTTATGCAAAAAATGTCCCAGATTCTGATATTTTAAATTAGTATTCAACTTAGAAATCCATGCAATATTTAGGAAATTAAATTTTTCTAAAAATTTTCAAATTTGAACTTCCATAAAATTATAAACTCGCTATTAATATTAAATAAAGTTAATTTTATTTTTTTTTTTAAATATTTTTGAATAAATCACAATTACTAGCTAGTAGTGTGCCCAAACAAACAACATTTGTATAAATATTTATATTTTTTTAATTTGTTTTTTAATTTAAATTTTTAAACATTACGCATTTTTAAGTGTTAAGAAAACAGATTAAAGTTTTGCTTTAAAAACGTCATGTATCCGTTTCTATGTGTATAAACAAATACCTATTGAAATGTTTGCGAAATGCTCCACTAACAAAATATAATGCCACCGGATTGGCACAACTGTTGGCAAAGGAGAGGCAGAAGCCAACAATACGCAGGACATGCCAAAAATAATTATAATCATCTTGTGCGGTGGGCCTGTAAATAGAAAGTAGAAAATTGGCATTAGACGCATGTTTGCAATTATTTCTTAAATAAGCTTAAAAGTATAAATTAAGTTTTAAGTTAATTTTAAAATTATGTTAAAAAAGTATGCAAAAAATTAGGGATCGAACGGTAAGATAGAAACTAAATTCGTCTTCACCATCCAGCATACAATCCAAAATTATTAATATTTTGTTTTTCAACACTTGAATTGAGTTGAATGAATCCCATCAAAAATAACCCCTGGATTAAATTTTTATTAGAAAAAGTCTCAGATTCTGAAACATTTTCTTAGATTTTTTCCATATAGAAATAGATTTAGATTTTTAGACATTTTTCTTTTAGAAAAAGTCTCTGATTCTGAGTCATTTTTCCTATATATAGTCTCAGATAATACATTTTTCTATAGAAAAAGTAGGTAGTTTTCCTATTAGAAAAGCCTAAAGTTTTAAAAAAATTTTTCGTATATAAAAAATTTTGCTTTCTGAGATGTTTTCCTGAAAAATGTCTCAGCTTCTAAAACATTTTTCTATAGAAAAATTCTCCAGTTCTGAGATATTTTTTCCATTGAAAATATATACCAAGTTTTTCTTCAAAAATAAATATGTCTCAAATTTATTAATTTTCGAGATATTGCTATGTAAAATTTGTAAAAATGGTGGTTTTTTTTCTGCGTTGAAAAAAATTTTTAAAAAAGTCTCAAAATTTTCCTTGACAATTTTATAAAACTTGAGACGAACTTTAATTTTAACTTAATTTGAGCCAAATCCGATAATTTAAACCTATTGCGCCTTAGATAAAAATCCCGGATTTTTCGATTTTATTAGATTTAATTGAAGTGCGACACGGGTTATAATTATTTTTATTAATTATTATTTGGCTCAAATTAAGTTTAAATAAAAGTTCTTCTGAAAGTATCAAGGAAAATAAATTCAAAGATTTTTTTGTTGAATTCTTGAATGTAGGAAAGAACTGCCATATTTAAAATTTCAAATAGCGATATCTTGAAAACCGTTCTTCAGATTTTTTTAAATTCGAGCTCAGAGCATCAAAATTAATAAATATAAAGTATCGCAAGACATACAGTGGGCAACAATACATTGTAAACTTTTTTGTAGTAGGTGCAATTTATTAAAAACCAAGTTAACATTACTAAACCTTATTATTATCAGACGAGTATTATTTTAAAAACATGTTATGTGGGTAATTTATAAAGCTTTAATTAAAGCTTAATATCGTCTAGATTGAGTAAATAATAAATGTGCTACGAAGGTTGATCTGGAAAATGAAATTATTTATAGACATTTTTCAGAAAATTTTTTAAAAATATTTCTAACAAGGAAGGTCTCTCACAGGGCATCCACCGATTGTCCTGAAACTTGCATATAGGAAAGAGGTGCTCACAATAAGATCTAACTGTTTTTTTAAGCTGCCCAATCTCACATTAAGCAGGTCAAAGGGGAGGGGGAAAAACGATTTTTTTTCGTTTTTTTCCAATTCTTCAAAAGAACCATATGAACATTTAATACAGATCGAAAGTTTTTTTGAAGGCCAATCTAATGCCGTATCGGTCGTGTCCAAATTCAGCTTCCTTAAGTTCGTTATTATCAAAAATGTATAAACGTTGGGTAGTTTATATTAGAGACTAGCTGGCCCGGTCCGCGTTGCTGGCCCAAGTATAAGTTCAGTGTTATATTTAATTTCGCTTCAAATATATAGCCCTGCCAAAAATGTAATGAATAATTTCTTAGCTTAGAAAAATTTGTGGGCGTGGTTACAAAGACCTGATTTGGCAGATAATCATCTTCAAATTGTATTTTAGGAACTAAAAAAAGTTACCATGTCTTCGACTTTGCGAACTGTACAAATTTAAAACTTTTTTAGTATCATTACGTACAACACAAAAATAAATTACGCATATCCTTCGTTCTTATTATGAGCTATAGTCGTTAGTTCAAACAAACCTTTATAGTTTTCCCGAATTTTCAATTTTTCCGGGACACTTTTCTCATTTATATTTCGTAAAAAGCCTAATTAGAACTATAATTAACATAAAAAAAATCGGTCCAGTCATTAGTAGTCGACATATTTAGACAAAAGTGGGCGTTAAAATTTGTGTTGTAAGTTTAACTTGTACATACATATGTTAACAATACCCAAGGATTTAAAATCATTTGTGCAAAGTTTCCCGATTCGTCGTTCTCCGATTTTAGATTTGGACACTAATAGCCAAATCGGCCCTGCCGTTCTTTTACTTTAGATATATCGAAATAAAAGAACTATGAAAAACATTAGAAAAAAAATAGTCAAATCGATCCAGCCGTTTTCCGAGTTTAGATATATCGAAAAAAGGAGGCTTAAAAGTGGGCGTGATTAATTTGTTTTCCGCAAAAACCTAAGACGAACATTTAAAAAATTGTTTATCCAAATCGGTCAGTTCTCAAGTGATGCGATTACCAACGAACTACATTTGATTTTTATTTATATTTTATTATTCTATAGAGCAAGTTTTATATATATCGAAAAAAAAAGAGTCCGTAGACATCTTTTCTTACCGTAAAAACCCTTATTGAATTTAACCAACTCGGCCCATCCATTCAAAGTGGGCGTGGAAATGGAAAATTGGTCTTTCCAAAAAAACTTAGTTGGAGTATGACGAATATTAAAAACAAAATTAGACAAATTTTTCCAGCCATTCCATGATTTAAAATATATATATCGGGAAAGTGAGCGTAATAGTAGGCGCGGACAATTTTTCTTTTCTTAAAAATGTTGCGTACTATAACCAAATCGGTCTAGCCGTTATAGTTCTTTCGATACATGGAAAAAAGCGGGCGTGGGAAATTTCGCTATCCGTAAAAACTTTAGTTCAATTATGACGAACATTTTCAACAAAAATTAGTCAAATGGGCGTGGTCAATATATTTTTTCATAGAAACCATAGTTGGAATATGACGAAAATTCCGTTCAAAAAAAATTTGATCAAATCGGTACAGTAGGGCGGGTCGATTTGTATGGATCGAAAAAAACTGAAAAATCGTATAGCAAAAACAAAATCTACAAGAAATTCTAAGAAACTTTTCCGAAGAAACCATTGGCCTAAAATCAAACCCTATACCGCGCCTAACGACATGAAAATCCGTCTGTCCGTCTGTCTTTCTGTCTGTGTGAAACACGCTAACTTTCAAATGTTAGCGGAAGAATGAAAAATATATACGGCAAGCTGCTGAAGCGTGGCGTATATATTTGGTATACTTCCGGTCAGGTTAATACTAAATTTCAGCGAAATCTGTCCAGTGGTTCATAAGTTATTAGCAAAGTGTGGAATTTCAGGTGGGTTTTAACCCGAACTCCCGTGTTGAAAGAAACGGTAAACACGCTTTGAAAAGGAATGGTAGACAAAAAAAAAAATATTTTAGAAACTATTTTTTTCACTCAAAAAAACTAAAAAAAAAAATATTACACTCAAAAAAAAATTACACTCAAAAAAATTTACACTCGATTTTTTTTTTTTTTTACAAAAATTAAAAAAAAAAAATTTTACTGAAAATAAATCAAATACTGATTAAAAAAAATTTTTTATCAAACACAGCTTTTTTCCTCTCCGATATGCAACTCTCCAATTTCATCCCACAAAAGTATCTGTGTTTTTTTTTTTGACTTAATATCGTTATGATCCTCAATTACATACTTTTATTTACTATGAAAAATCCGCTGCACCAGCTTCCCTTTGTAATTAACATACAAAGGCTTTGGAGGGAATCGAACCCACAACCCCTGCACTTACTTTCAGAGTATCACGCTACATGTTAATATAATGCAGCCCAATATAAAATAAATAATGGAGTAAAATTATCAAGGATTAATGGTAAAAGCAGCGATTTATTGTTAAAATTTCTTATTATAATTTTTCGTCTGTGGCGTTTTCATTACAAATCAATCTAATTATTTATTTCTCCATTTCAGGGATTATGTCTAATATACTTGCCGGTCATAATCCCAAAAATTGTTCGAATTGTATACAGCGGCAATTAGTAAAACATTGTCGCTGGATATGTTCTTGCAGCATATCGGTATATAAAACTATGTTTTCTTTACATCTAAGGTGTAGGGTATGTTCAGCAACTTTGTAGAAAATATTATGGCAAATATTTTTGTAAAACATATTAACCCTGTAACTCCCTCTCATAACGGTATTTTTTGGCCCTATTCTAACAAATTGCAAAAAACACCCCGAAAGAGGGGGAGGGTGGGGATGAAATGTTCTACAAAAATGTTGCCAATAAAATTTTACTATATACCTCAGAGCACACCAAAGCCCAAAAATTAACACAAACACAAAAAAAGAGTCAAGTTCTATGTTTTGCTTATGAAAAAAAGGACGGACGGACAAATCTTTATGTCGTTAGGCGCGGTATAGGGTTTGATTTTAGAAACATGGTTTCTTTGGGAAATGTTCTTAGAATTTGTTGTAGATTATGTTTTTGCTATACGATTTTTGACAAAAAAAATCGACCCGCCCTACGGTACAGCCATTCTCAGATTTTAGATAAATTGAAAGAGTGGGCGTAATAGTGGGTGTGGTCAATTTTTTGTTCAGTAAAAACTTAAATTGGATTACTGAGAACATTTAAGTAAAAAATTACCCAAATCGGTGAAGCCGTTTTCCGATTTTAGATAAATCGAAAAAAGTGGGCGTAAAGGTAGGCGTGGTCGATTTTTCTTTACGTAAAAACCTAAGTTGGACTATTAGGAACATTTCAAAAAAAACATTGTCTAAATCGGTCCAGCCGTTCTCAACTGATGCGGTTACCAACGAACGACAATTGATTTTTATTTATATAGATAGATTCTATATTTTATTGTTCTATATTTTATTATTCTATATTTTATTTTTCTATATCATAAAAACCTTATTTGAATTTAACCAACTCGGTCCATCCTTTTAAAAGTGGGCGTAGAAATGGAAAATTGTTTTATTTACGGAAATCTTAGTTGGACTATGACGAACATTAAAAACAAAATTAGACAAATTGATCCAGCCATTCCATGATTGAAAATATATATATCGGGAAAAGTGAGCGTAAAAATAGGCGTGGACAATTGTTCTTTCCTTAAAAATCTATAACCAAATCGGGCTAGCCGTTATGGTTTTTTCGATACATAAAAAAAGTGAGGGTGGGAAATTTTACTATGCGTAAAAACCTTAGTTGAATTATGACGAACATTTTCAACAAAAATTAGCCAAAGTGGGCGTGTTCAATTTCTGATTTCGTAAAAACCAAAGTTGGAATGTGATGATAATTCATTTAAAAAAAATTTAGTCAAATCGCTCCAGCAATTCTCAGATTTTAGATAAATTGAAAAAGTGGGCGTAAAAGTAGGTGTGGTCGATTTTTCTTTCAGTAAAAACTTAAAATACTTTATTATGAACATTAAAATAAAAAATTACCCTGATCGGTGCAGCCGTTTTCCGATTTTATATAAATTAAAAAAAGTGGGCGTAAAAGTGGGCGTGGTCAAATTTTCTTTACGTAAGAACCTAAGTTGGGCTATGACGAACATTTCAAAAAAAAAATCATCCAAATCGGTCCATCCGTTCTCAACTGATGCTGTTACCAACGAACGACAATTGATTTTTATTTATATAGATGCGCGCGTGACACGAATTTTTCGTGATTCACGTGATTCACGCGTGAATCACGCGTGATTGTGAGTGAAATTTATTTTTAGTCACGTGATCGTGAGTGCGCGTGATTAGAAAAAATAGTTTCGTGCGTGAGCGTGCGTGAGCTATTTTTTCACGTGAGTTTGCGTGATTGTTTTGTGCTGTCTGAAACAAAAAACAAATAATAACATCGTCGTCATATTGAATTTAGAGGGTAATTAATACCAAATTGTGATTTAAATAAATGTTTATGGTTGTTTTTAGGAATTTAAATTCTTTTTGTGCAAGAAATCAAAAAATGTCAATAAAAATTTTTTTTATTTTGTTTTCGTGAGTCTTCGTGAGCGTGATTATTTCGTGAACGTGAGAAAAATTTTAGTTACTCACGTGAGCGTGCGTGAACGTGATCGGAAAAAATAATTTCGTGCGTGATCGTGCGTGAGCAATATTTTTATTTCGTGAGCGTGAGCGTGCGTGAGTCAAAATTCACTCACGCGCCCATCTCTAGTTTATATGGAGATGTATATACGTACGACCCCTAAATCATATATAAAAATCTCTATTAAAATTAATTGACCCGTATTTTTGCGCTTCGCAAAGTTCCTGCTGGTTCGACTTTTATTCGGATTTTCCCGAGAGCCCATATTTTTTCATAAGGTGGCAACCTATTTTTAAATTTGAAATTGGGCAGCTAAAAAAACATGTAACTCTTATTTTTCTCCCCTCATTCCAATATTCAAATTTCAGGACAATCGCTGGGTACCCTGTGAAAGATCTTCCTTGAAAGTCGATTTTTTCCAAGTTCAAAAATTAGAAATTTAAATAAAGGTCCAGTTGTTTTTATTCATTGATCAAATAATTTTTACAACAACCCAAACAAACAGTGAAATCCACATTTTTTGACCTCCAATTCTTTTGACCACCAATTTTTTGTAAACAAAGAAAAATTTTAATTATTTTTCTATATTCTTACTATACCAGGCAAAAAATAATCGAGATTTTGGAAGCAGTGCATACAAGAATACACTTGTGTAAGCGAATGATTTTTGATGTTGTTGTTTTTTTACCACATTCGCTTACACAGCTGCATACCGTATGCAGTAGTGTAAGGGAGACATTTTGTTGGCATACTAACCTGCATACCGGTTGCAGTAGTGTAAGGGAGAGATTTTGTTGGCATACTAACCTGCATACCGGTTGCAGTAACGTATGGCTTAAAAAAACACTAAAAATATTTAAGAAAAGGCATGATTTCAATTCATATTCATTGCGCCGATATAAGCGCTTGAAAGAAATTCTCTAAAGTGGGACATTGCGAACAAATATCATGCCATACGTAAGCAGATTTGTAAGCAGACAACAAAAATCACTCCCTTACAAACCTGCTTATAGGCAAGCAGTATTTTTTGGTGGGTACACTTAGGTGTACTCAAATTAATAAAAGACAAGTAAAAAAGTTAAATTCGGCCTTGCCGAATGTAGTGATACCCTCCACAATTTCAAAAAGATTATTGCAAAAAACTTTATTTAAAAGGAAATTACTTTTGCAAAAAAAATTTGGAAAAAAAAAATTTCCGCGAAAAAAAAAATTTGGTAAAATATGGGGTCCCAGACCGATATTTCGATGAGTTACAAACGGAATCACAAACTTATATATGGGGCAAAACGCGTCAAGGGTCCACACCAAAAAACAAATATTGCCCGATTTAAGTATAAGTAAATTGTGCAAAATATTAGGATAATGATAGGTGGTCTAAATTACAAATATAAAATTTTTTGATAAAATATTGGCAGAGTTACAGGGTTGGGAAATTTTGATGTTTTTGAAAAGAACATATTTTGGTGAATTTTAATTATCATTTTGATGCAAAAAAAATATAATTAAAAAAAGACTTTTAAAGCATTTTTGATGACCTTTAAAATGGCTTTTGTGGTTTTTTTGAAAAAAATAAATTTGACCTTAAAACTCAAGGTCAAAATATTAAATTGTAATTATCTTATAAGAGTCTCACTTTTAGATTTTTTTCACTAAGTCCATTAGAAAGCTCGACATTTTTTTAAATTTCGGTTTTTCTAAAAAAATGGTATGTATGATACTTTATATACATACACCCAAACTGTACTGACATCTTTATTTTTTATGCGTGCATCGCTTGTTGTGTGTGTTTACAACAAACAATTTATCTAAGCATTGATT
This sequence comes from Pegoplata infirma, assembly GCA_963921195.1. Lineage (NCBI taxonomy): Eukaryota > Metazoa > Arthropoda > Insecta > Diptera > Anthomyiidae > Pegoplata > Pegoplata infirma. Next base: position 179,644,107 of record OY992538.1, on the reverse strand, counting down.
TTTGTTGTTGTTATTATATACAGATTAAAGCGATTTTAGTACAGTTTGTGTGTTATATACTTCTAAAAAATTGATTTCTCATAAAGTTTCATACATACCATTTTTTTTAAAAAAACCGAAATTTAAAAAAATTTTAAGCTTTCTAATGAGCTTAGTGAAAAAAATCTAAAAGTGCGACACTTATAAGATAATTACAATTTAATATTTTGACCTTGAATTTCAAGATTAAATTTATATTTTTCAAAAAAACCACAAATGCCATTTAAAAGGCCGTCAAAAATACTTTAAAAGTCGTTTTTTAAATTGTAATTTTTGTTTCATCAAAATGTTAATTAAAATTCACCAAAATATGTTCTTTTCAAAAACATCAAAACTTCCCAACCCTGTAACTCTGCCAATATTTTATGAAAAAATTTTATATTTGTAATTTAGACTACCTATCATTATCCTAATGTTTTGTCAAAATTATTCTCAAATCCGACATTTGTTTTATGGTGTGGACCGTTGACGCGTTTTGCCCCATATACCCTCTATCACTAAGTGGAGGGTATAATAACATCTTTTCTTTGTTTTCAAAAAATTGGTGGTCAAAAAAAAAATTGGAGGTCAATAAATATGGATTTCTATTGTTTGTTTGGGTTGTTGGAAAAATTCATTGGTTACTGAATAAAAACTATTGGACGATTTTTTAAATTTTTAATGTTTGAACTTGGAAAAAATCGACTTAGAAATATTTTTAAAAAATGTTTAAAGAAATGTCTATAAATAATTTTATTTTCCAGATCGACCTTCGTAACACATTTATTATTTACTCAATCTACACCATTTCCTATTGTATTTTAAAATTGTCCAAATGTATTTTAAAATTGTCCAAATGTATTTTAAAATTGTTTAAATTAATTTTAAAACCTTTTAAAACCTACATATATTTTAAAATTTTCCAAATATATTTTAAAATTGTCCAATTGTATTTTAAAATTATCCAAATGTATTTTAAAATTTTCCAAATGCCGTTTAAAAATGTTCAAATATATTTTAAAGTTGTCCAAATGTATTTTAAAATTGTCCAAATGTAGTTTAAAATATTCCAAATGTATTTTAAAATTTTCCAAATGTATTTTAAAATTTTCCAAATATATTTTAAAATTGTCCAAATGTATTTTAAAATTGTCCAAATGTATTTTAAAATTTTCCAAATGTTTAAAAGTTTAAAATTTTTCTAATGTATTTTAAAATATTCTACATAGAATTATATATAGAATATTTTAAAATACATTTGGAAAATTTTAAAATACAATTGGAAAATTTTAAAATACATTTGGACAATTTGAAAATACATTTGAAAACTTTTAAACTACATTTGGAAAATTTTAAAATACATTTGGATAATTTTAAAATACATTTGGATAATTTTAAAATACATTTGGACAATTTTAAAATATATTTGGACTATTTTAAATATATATTTGGACAATTTTAAATATATATGTGGGCAATTTTAAAATACATTTAGACAATTTTAAAATTCATTTGGACAATTTTAAAATTCATTTGGACAATTTTAAAATATATTTGGACAATTTTAAAATACATTTGTAAATTTTTGAAATACAATTGGAAATGGTGTAGACGCTATAAAACATAAATAAAAGCTTTAAAAATTACATACATAATATTTTTTAACATAATACTCGTTTGATTATAATAAGGTTTAGTATTGTTAACTTTGTCCTTAACAAATTGAATCTATATATCACAAAATCCACCAGAGAACACATAAAAAATGATATTTTCTGACCTTAGGTCTTTCGATTTTCTTTATATTGACGGTATGCATTCTCAATAAAGCCAATAAAACATATCCATTTTCAGTTTTTTTAATTTTAAAAAAATCGCGATTTTTTCGCGAATTTAATTTTCTTCAAAAATTTAAAAAATCAAAAAAGTATGTTAATTTGAAGAGCCATATCTTCTAAAGTATTTATCGGATTTCTACGATTCAAAAAGCATTTGATTCAAACGTTTGTCCTTTTTTATACCAATGCAATAAAAAAAAAGTTTTTCAAAAAAAAGTGCATTTTTGATGCAAATGCAATTTTTGGATGCATTTTTCAAAACTTTCTCCCCCTTCAATTTTTTTGAAACCTGCATAATTCGAAAATATGGCATTTTTTACACAAAATTGAGTACCGTTTTTTTTGTGACAGCGTTTCAAAAAATTTTCGTGATTTTTTTAAAACTACTTATTTGATTTTTTCCATACAAAAAATCAATTTAATGTTTATTTTGCAATTTTATCAAAAAAGTATGTAACTTTAAAAAGCCATTTCTTCGAAAGTATCTATCGGATTTCTACGACTCAAAAAGCATTCGATTCAACTGATTATCCGTTTTCATACCAATGCACTAACAAAAAATATTTTTTAAAAAAAATGCATTTTTGATGCAAATGCAATTTTTGGATGCATTTTTTAAAACTTTCTCCCCCTTCAATTTGTCTGAAACCTGCATAAATCGAAAATATAGCATTTTTTACATAAAATTGGGTACATTTTTTTTGTGACGGCGTTTCGCAAAATTTTCGTGATTTTTTTAAAAAATGCTTATGTAGTTTTTCCTTAGACTAAAATTTTTTTTTGTTATTTTATGAATTTTATGAAAAAATTGTATGGAAAAACCAATAAGGTATTTTTAAAAAAATTACAAAATTTTTACGAAACTCCGTCACAAAAAAATCGGTACGCAATTTTGTGTAAAAAATGCTATATTTTCGATTTATGTAGGTTTAAAAAAATTGAAGGGGGAGAAAGTTTTAAAAAATGCATCCAAAAAATGCATTTGCATCAAAAATGCACTTTTTTTAAAAAATATTTTTTTTTATTACATTAATATAAAGTAAGACTATCGTCTGAATCGAATGCTTTTTGAATTGAAGAAATCCGATTGATACTTCCGAAGATATGGCTATTCAAAGTAGCATACTTTTTTGATTTTTTCAATTTTTGAAGAAAATTAAATTCGCGAAAAAATCGCGATTTTTTTTAAATATAAAAAACTGAAAATGGATATGTTTAATTGGCTCTATAGAGCACATGTGTACAAAAAATTAGATAAATTTGAAGACCATCGGTCAGATTTTATAAAATCTTTGCTGGATTTCATGATATATAAAAGAGTAATGTGACTGACTGACTGACTGACTGACTGACTGACATACTCATTCATCATCGCCCAGCCCAAACCGCTGAAGCTAGAGACTTGAAATTTGGACTGTAGGTCCACCTCCCGGAATGTAGATCCACTAAGGCTGGATTTTTGCCAATGTTGATTCTAAGTGGGTAAAAAGGGTAAAAAACTGTACTTTTGGTACTTTTTATATCTCCTGAAATAATGGTCATAGAGACTTGAAATTTGGACTGTATGTTCACCTCCCGGAATATAGATCCAGTAAGGCCGGATTTTTGTCAATGTTGATTCTAAGGGGACTAAAAGGGTAAAAAACTGTACTTTTGGTACTTTTTATATCTCCTGAAATAATGGTCACAGAGACTTGAAATTTGGACTGTATGTTCAGCTATTGGAATATAGATCCAGTAAGGCCGGATTTTTGCCAATGTTGATTCTAAGGGGGTAAAAAGGGTAAAAAACTGTACTTTTGGTACTTTTTATATCTCCTGAAATAATGGTCACAGAAACATGGAATTTGGACTGTATGTTCACCTCCCGGAATCTAGATCCAGTAAGGCTGGATTTTTGCCAATGTTGATTCTAAGGGGGTAAAAAGGGTAAAAAAATGTACCTTTGGTACCTTTTATATTTCCTTAAATAATAGTCCTAGACACTTGAAATTTTTGAATGTAGGTTCAGCTCCCGGAATATAAATCTACTTAGGCTGGATTTTGCCAATGTTGATTCTAAGGGGTAAAAAGGGTAAAAAAACTGTACTTTTGGTACCTTTTATATTTTTTTAAATAATGGTCCTAAAAACTTAAAATTTGCAATGTAGGTTCACCTCCCGGAAAAAATATTCACCAAGGCTGGGTTTTTGCCAATGTTGACTCTACGGGGGTAAAATGGAAAAAAGTGTACTTTTTTTAATTTACTGAAATAATGGTACCTTTTATACAAAGTACCTTTTATAAAAAGTACCTTTTATAAAAAGTTCCTTTTATTAAAAGTACCCTTTATAAAAAGTACCTTTTATAAAAAGTATCTTTTATAAAAAGTACCTTTTATAAAAAGTACCTTTTATAAAAAGTACCTTTTTTAAAAAGTACCTTTTTTAAAAAGTACCTTTTATGAAAAGTACCTTTTATAAAAAGTACCTTTTATGAAAATTACCTTTTATAAAAAGTACCTTTTACAAAAAGTACCTTTTATAAAAAGTACCTTTTATAAAAAGTACCTTTTATAAAAAGTACCTTTCATAAAAGTACGTTTTATAAAAAGTACCTTTTATAAAAAGTACCTTTTATAAAAAGTACCTTTTATAAAAAGTACCTTTTATAAAAAGTACCTTTTATAAAAAGTACCTTTTATAAAAAGTACCTTTTATAAAAAGTACCTTTTATAAAAAGTACCTTTTATAAAAACTACCTTTTATAAAAAGTACCTTTTATAAAAATTACCTTTTATAAAAAGTGCCTTTTATAAAAAGTACCTTTTATAAAAAGTATCTTTTATAAAAAGTACCTTTTATAAAAAGTACCTTTTATAAAAAGTACCTTTTATAAAAAGTAACTTTTATAATAAGTACCTTTTATAAAAAGTACCTTTTATAAAAAGTACCTTTTATAAAAAGTACCTTTTTGAAAAGTACCTTTTATTAAAAGTACCTTTTATAAAAAGTACCTTTTATAAAAAGTACCTTTTATAAAAAGTACCTTTTATAAAAAGTACCTTTTATAAAAAGTACCTTTTATAAAAAGTACCTTTTATAAAAAGTACCTTTTATAAAAAGTACCTTTTATAAAAAGTACCTTTTATAAAAAGTACCTTTTATAAAAAGTACCTTTTTTTAAAAAGTACCTTTTATAAAAAGTACCTTTTATAAAAAGTACCTTTTATAAAAAGTACCTTTTATAAAAAGTACCTTTTATAAAAAGTACCTTTTATAAAAAGTACCTTTTATAAAAAGTACCTTTTATAAAAAGTACCTTTTATAAAAAGTACCTTTTATAAAAAGTACCTTTTATAAAAAGTACCTTTTATAAAAAGTACCTTTTATAAAAAGTACCTTTTATAAAAAGTACCTTTTATAAAAAGTACCTTTTATAAAAAGTACCTTTTATAAAAATTTCCTTTTACAAAAAGTACTTTTTATAAAAAGTACATTTTATAAAAAGTACCTTTTATAAAAAGTACCTTTTATAAAAAGTACCTTTAATAAAAAATACCTTTTATAAAAAGTACCTTTTATAAAAAGTACCTTTTGAAATATGGATTGTAGGATCCTTCGGTGAAGAAAAAACATTCTGAAAGAGGTACTTTTTTTAAATTTCGTTTCTAATGGGGGTAATAAAGTGTACTTTTGGTACTTTATTTGTGCCTATAATAATGACCTTAGAAGATGGAGATGGAATTGGAAATGAAATGGAGTAGAACGGGGAACAGTATGGAGTAGAGCAGGGAACAATATGGAATGATATTTTTAACTCAAATTTTTGGTGTTTAGCTTTTTTTCACTCCATATTTTTTTTTTTTATTCCAATTTCTTTTTTCACTGAAATATTTATTCACTCAAAATCCAAAATCCCGACATAAGGGCTCGAAAATTGTATATATATATTTTTTTTTCCCCCGGAAAGAACATGATAACGTACCAGCAAAGTTATTAAAATTTTATTGTTTATATTATTCATTGAAATATTTTTTTATGGAAGACTTAAACGTCCACAAGTAAATAAAACAAAGACTACGTAGGGAAATTTTTTGAAAATCGATAGAGTAATCCTGACCCCTTTATTATTCGGTATTCAATACAACCGGTAACGAAGTACCGGGATTGTAAGCTAGTCTTCTATAAAAAAGTTTCCAATGTATTGTCACCCACTTTATGTAGGTATATTTTCATTTTTTTTTTTTTTTTGAATTTTCGACGATCAAATCTAAAACTTTGATAGTCGAGCTCCATGGTTAATTAAATCCGATTGGCCCCAAATTTGTAAAGTTAAAGTTCTAGAAAAATAACTATTTTTCCGGACGTGGAAAATCGGAAGAACAAATTTTTTGCCAAAAAAAAAAAAAAAAAAAAAAATGCCTGCCTAATGTGTAATACTATTTTCAGCCTTACCAAAGAAAAATATAATAAATTTGAAATCGACTTTTAATTATATTTCCATACAAACGTTATTTTTGTTTTTTAAAATCGACTTCAAAAATTGTATGGAAAATTTTTAATTTTAAATAAAACTTTTGTTAAAATATACTTTTTGTTTCTCTTTATGTTTTGTTTTTCTAAATGTTATTAATTTTATATTAATCATAAGCTTATGACATCCGTTAATACTAAACGGTGTATCCTAAAACTATGCTTTAAAAATTGTTCGTTAATATATTTTTGCTACGTATGAGTAATATTTTTATTATTTTATTTATTAATCATACGCCTTTGATATTTTATATCAATATTTTATTTTAGGAAGCATACAAAATTTTATCGCGACGTAAATATTTTTGCAAATTATTTAAAAATTTTCCAATTAAACTTTATATAATATAATGTAGCGTAATCCCGCTAGAAACTTCAACTTTTTCTGTCATTATTTATATTAATAAAAACTAAATACAACTGACATGTTTAAGGAATTAAGAGTATAAAACCTTTATTTCCAACTGGATTATTTCATATAAGCAAGAATTCACAGAATTTTATGAAATATGATGATTAATCCAACGAATGCCATTTCTTAAAGAATATAAAAAAAAACTAAAAGCAACAAGAATCCCATAAAACTAAGAGATTTAATACTTATTTTTTCTTGATGTATAGTGAGATAAAAATAAGAAAAGTTGGGAAGTATTGAGTATAACCTAAATAAATATAGACACATTTGAAGATTTTTGGTGCCTTTAATGAGTATAATAACTCCCATGTGAACTTACATTTATACCAAAAGTAGGTACTACATTTTTTTTTTAATTTAAGATCCATTAAATTCATTTACTAAATTTCCTTATAACTTCTTAGCTAAGTGTACATGTTTACTTAATTAAGTGAACACGCTTTACTGAAAAACCATCAAAAACGTATCGTTAATACTAGGAATAACCATTAAGAATTTTAACGGAAACAATTAGAAACAATGGTTATCGACAAACAAACAATAATTTATTTTTTAACAACGAAATTTTTTTAATTTTCTAATTGCTATATTTGCTAAAAAAAAATATTGAACAGTTATAGCAGGCTTTTCAAACAACATTATAATAAGTCATAGTAAATATGAGGAAAATTAATTAAAAAAAATTTAGAAAAATTTCGTAAAATACTGAAAAACTAAAGTTCTAAAATAAATCATAAAAAATTAGAGTAATTCAGAAAAATCCAGAAAAATAATTAAAAAATTTTGATAAATTTAAAAAAAAAAAAATTAAAAATTTTGTAAAATTAATAAAAATTAAATAAAACAAATACTATTTCGAAAAATTATAAACATGGTTGAGTTTTTAGAAAAATTAAAAAAAAAAAAATAATCAAAAATGCTTTAAAAATCTCAGAAAAATTCAGAAAAATTCGGAAATTTTCAAAAAAAAAAAATGTAAGAGTGTTAAATTCGGCTGTGCCGAATCTTTTATACCCTCCAACATACATATAAATAAAAAAAATTGCAGGGTCGTTTTTTTTGGGGGGGGGGGGGTCTGTAGTGGTAATTGGGGGGCACATTTCTTCTCGAACATGTGTTTAAAAATTCATTCTTATGCTTTTTGCACCAAAGAAATACAATTTTATCATTATTTAAAAAAAAAATTATTCCACGCCCATAAAAGGGGGCGGACCAAAAAACGAAATTTTTAATTCTGTGGGTTCAAATGCAGGACTTTTAACTTCTTGTAGCATAAAAATGTTGCATTTGTTAAACAAAAACACAAAAAATCATGTAAAAATATGGTATTTTTCAGAGGTTGGTTCAGTTCTTTAAGGGGGAACTTTTTCCCCCTAAGCTGATTTTGCCCATTTACGATCTTAACCTGCCTAGGACCATAAGACATATTCATGCCAAATAGCAGGAGGCCAGCTCTTTTATTTTGGACTGCATCGTGCCATCTACAGACGGACGGACGGACGGACATTCACAGAATGTCTTAGAATCGATCATGGATCAATAATATATATACTTTATGGGGTCCCCGACCGATATTTCGATGCGTTACAAATGGAATGACAAAGTGAGTATACCCCCATACTGTGGTTGGAGGGTATAAAAAATGCCAGCGAATTTTGTACTCTTGCCCAAAACATTAAATCATGATAATGTTTTGCGGAAGATTTGGGTGTATTTGCGAAGTTTTTTTAGAAAAAATAATGTTATATTACTTTGCTATTCCATGCAAAACGAATTGAAATATCAGTCGAGGACCCCATTAAAAAACCAAAAGTGAGTGCAGAAAGAAGTGCAAAAAAGTGTTTTTATACCCTCAACTCTAGTGATAGAGGGTATATATAAGTTTGTCATTCCGTTTGTAACACCTCGAAATATTGGTCTAGGACCCCATAAAGTATATATATTTATGATCCTCGATCGATTTTAAGTCGATCTAGCGATGTCCGTCCGTCCGTCCGTCCGTCTGTCTGTCCGTCCGTAGAAAACACGCTAACTTTTGAAAGACTTTACAGAGGCTACTGAAGTTTGGCGTATATGTTTGTCATTTACCTGGTCAGGTTGGTATTGCAATCCAGCCAAATCGGTCCAGTGGTTCAAAAGTTATGAGCAAAAGAGTAAATTTCGGCAAGGGTTTTTCGCGAATTTACGAGATAAAAAACACGATAACTTTCGAAAGACAATAATGAGACTACTGAAGCTTGGCATGTATCTTTGCCGTTCCCCGGGTCTGTTTAGTATTAAATTTCAGCTCAATCGGTTCAGTGGTTCAAAAGTTATAAGCAAAACCCTGAATTTCAAATTAGTTTCATTTAAAATGCCACGTGTTTTAACAAGTTTTAAAAGCATTGGTGGTAACTAAACAATGCTTTTCAAACTTGCTTAATTTTTTAAGCAATGCTTTTTAAACTTGTTTAGTTCTAAAAGCATTGGTAACTTAAAAATTAAACTCGAAAAAAATTTTACACTCAAAAAAAATTTTACACTCAAAAAAAATTTTACACTCAAAAAAAAAAAATTACACAAAAAAAAATTTAGTTTTTTTTTACAAAAGTGACAATATTTTGTGTACATACGTACGTGCATTCACTCAGAAATATTTTTACAGTAAAAAAACATTACACTCTAAAAAAATTTTACACTCAAAAAAAATAGTAATTTTTCTTTTTTTTTTAAAAAAAGGCAAAATAAGAGTTTTTTACTCAAAATAAAATATTTTGCACTCAAAAAAAATTTTACACTCAAAAAAACATTACACAAAAAAAAAATTATTTTTTTTTTTACAAAAATTACATACGTACGTGCATTCATTCAGAAATATTTTTACAGTAAAAAAAACTACACTCGAAAAAAAATTTACACTCAAAAAAAAAATTAGTAATTTTTCTTTTAAAAAAAAGGCAAAAAAAGAGTTTTTTACTCAAAATAAAATATTTCTAATCAAAATTGTTAATTTTTTCACGATAAAAAATGTACCACCCTTTAAAAAAATGCATTGTGGAGGGTATTCATAGATTCGGCAAAGTCGAATTTAACTTTTCTACTTGTTACATTTTGGAGAGTAGAAAAGATTCTGCACCAAAGAATATAACACTCTCACTTGTTTTATGTACACTTTATAAACCAATGGAAAATTTTTATGCGAAAAGCTTAGACTTGGTGAAAAAGTAGTTTTGGTAAAAAAATAATTATTTTTGGTGAAAAAAAATTTTGATGAAAAAAAGTTTTTGATGAATGAAAAAAAACTTAATGAAAAAAAAAATTTGGTGAAAAAAAAATTTGATGAAAAAAAAATTGATGAAAAAAAAAATGATAAAAAAAAAATTTGATAAAAAAGAAGTTTAAAGAAAAAAAATTTATGAAAAAAAAAAAAATTGATGAAAAAAAAAAAGTTTGATGAAAAAAAAAATTGATGAAAAAAAAATTTGATGGAAAAAAAAATGATGAAAAAAAATGATGAAAAAAAATTTGATGAAAAAAAAAATTTGATGAAAATAAAAATTTGTTGAAAAAAAAATTTTTTTGTTGGAAAATAATTATGTTACTTTTTATTCACCAGCTGGTGAATTATTATCCAATTTACAAACCCAAGTTATTATAATTTTTGGTTTTAAGAAAATGAAAATAGTAATTCTTGTTTTCTTTTTCGTTAATTGTTAGCTTGTATAGTCAAACTGAGGTGGCGTCCTGCAACTTTTTTAAAATTAGACACCAGACTAAAAACATTATCATGTTAAAACGTCACAGAATCTGAAAATTTTTCTGTACGAAAAATGTCTCAAACTTTGAAAGTTTTTTGACACGACAAATGTCTCAGACTTTGAGAATTTTTCCCTACGAAAAATGTCACAGAATCTGAGAATTTTTGTATACAAAAAATGTCGTAGAATCTAAGAATTGTCTTTACGAAAAATATCTCAGAATCTGAGAATTTGTTTTTACTAAAAAACTCTTAGAATCCCAAAATTTTCTATATGTATCAGAATCTGAGAATTTTTTTGTAAAACGAAAATGTATCAAAATCTGAGAATTTATTTACAACTCATTTTGAATAAATTCAACCTAACCGAGAACTGGTAACAATGACTGTCGTCTCGTTGTGGCGAAAAAAAACCAAGGGTTCTGGTGGGAATCAAACCCACGACCCCAACTATGCACGCTACCAACTATCCTACGGGGAACCCCTTATATAAGAAATATCTCAGAGACTTTTTCTGTATGCAAAATGTCTCAGAATCTGAGACTTTTTCTATAGAAAAAATGTATCAAAATCCGAGACTTTTTCTATAGAAAAAATGTCTCAGAATCTTAGACTTTTTCTATAGGAAAAATATCTCAGAATCTGAAACTGTTTCTATAGGAAAAATGTCTTAAAATGTGAGAAATTTCTTAAAGAAAAAATGGTTCAGAATCTGAGAATTTTTCTTTAGGAAGAATGTCTCTGTATCTGAGACTTATCCTATAGGAAAAATGTCTAAGTACCTCACTTTTCCCGTAGAAGAAATGTCTCAGAATCTAAGACTTTTTCTATTAGAAAAGTGTCCCAATATCATAGCCTTTTTCTGTATAAAGAATGACTCAGAATCTGATAATTTTCTATAGGAAAAATTAATTAAAATCTGAAACTTTTTTTACATAAAAAATGTCTCAGAATCTAAGAGTTTTTCCATATGAAAAATGTTTTTGAATCTGGGACTTTTTTACAGGAAAATGTCAATCAAAGGTTTTTTCTATATGAAAAATTTTTCAGAATCTGGGACTTTTTCTATCGAAAAATTTCTAAAAATCTTAAACTTTTTCTTAAGGAAAATTATCTCAGCATCTGAGATTTTTCTATATAAAAAATTGTCAGAATCTGAGACTTTTTTGACATTAAAAAGGTCTCAGAATCTGAGACATTTTCTATATGAAAAATGTTTCAAAATGTGAGACTTTTTCTATATAAAAAATTTCTCAGAACCTGTGACTTTTTCTATATGAAAACTGTCTCAGAATCTGAGTATCAGAATCTAAGACTTTTTCTGTATGAAAAATGTCATAGCTACTGAGACTTTTCTATTTTGAAAAAAAATTAAAAATAATTTGTAAAATCTTTAAAAAATTTGTAGGAGTTCTCCTGCCAAAACTGACAAAACTTAAATAGCAAAGTATACCCAAATATTGAAAATATTATCAGAATTATTCTTTTGTAAAAAAATTATTAGAATCTGATTTTTCCGAATCAGTTACATTTAAGTTTAATGGAAAGACATTTAAGTTTAATGGAAAATAAGTGCAGATATGTAGATTAGAAAAATTAAAAAAAAAAAAATTTTTTGGGCCTTTACGAAATAAAATCGTGTATATTCCCCTGATTAGAATCAATCGTCAGAACGCCTTATTTGTTTTTCGTGTTGTACTGTGTACTACATAAACGTTATGTGATCCTCGGCCGAAATTTCAATTCGTTTTGCATAAAATGACAAATGAATATAACATTAATTTTTCTAAAAAAAAATATTAACTTGGCCAGTACACCCATATCTTCAGCAAAACATTATCATGATTTAATGATTTGGGTAAGAGTACAAAATTCGCAGGCATTTTTTTTTTTATTTTAAAGATGGGATAAAGGATAATAAATACTGTTTTTATTTATGTGTATCCATTGTTAAGAAACGGGCAAAGAAATGTTTGTCGTAGTATGTCATTACCAGAAATGTGTGTTTTTGCTTTTTATACCCTCCACTCTAGTGATAGAGGGTATATATAAGTTTGTCATTCCGTTTGTAACACCTCGAAATATTGGTCTAGGACCCCATAAAGTATATATATTCATGATCCTCGATCGATTTTAAGACGATCTAGCGATGTCCGTCCGTCCGTCCGTCCGTCCGTCCGTCCGTCCGTCTGTCCGTCTGTCTGTCTGTCTGTCTGTCTGTCTGTTGAAAACACGCTAACTTTTGAAAGACTTTACGGAGGCTCCTGAAGTTTGGCATATATGTTGGACATTTACCTGGTCAGGTTGGTATTGCAATCCAGCGAAATCGGTCCAGTGGTTCAAAAGTTATAAGCAAGTGAGTGAATTTCGGCAAGGGATTTTCTGGAATTTACGGGATAAAACACACTGTAACTTTCGAACGGCAATTCTGAGGGTGCTGAAGTGTGGCATATATATTTACCGTTCCTCTGGTCCGGTTCGTTTTAAATTTCAGCCAAATCGGTCCGGCGGTTCAAAAGTTATTAGCAAAACCGTAAATTTCAGATTAGTTCACCTTAAATTCACGTGTTGAAAACCCGTTAAACATGTTTTAAAAACATTTGTAAGTCAGAAAAATATTTTAAAGGGAATTTTTGTCACACAAAAATATTTTTACACTCAACCAAAAAAAAAAATACACTTAAAAAAAAAGTTACACTCAAAAAAAATTTTACACTCAAAAAAAAAAAATTGGTAAATTATTTTTTTTTTTTTCAAAAATTAACAAAAAAAGTTTTTTTACACTAAAACAAAAAAAAAAAAATACACTCAAAAAAAAATTTACACTCAAAAAAAAAATTAGTATTTTTTTTTTTTTCAAAAATTAATAAAAAAAAGTTTTTTTACAGAAAATAAAATATTTCTAACCAAAAAAAAGTTTACACTTAAAAAAAAATTTTACACTCAAAAAAAAAAATTGGTAAATTATTTTTTTTTTATTTTTCAAAAATTAACAAAAAAAGTTTTTTTACACTAAAACAAAAAAAAAAAATACACTCAAAAAAAATTTTACACTCAAAAAAAAAATTAGTAATTTTTTTTTTTTTTTGTCAAAAATTAATAAAAAAAAGTTTTTTATTAATATTTCTAACCAAAAATGTTATTTTTTTCACGTTAGAAAATTTACTATCACTTAAAAAGGGCATTGTGGAGGGTATTCATAGATTCGGCCAAGTCGAATTTAACTTTTCTACTTGTTTAATATTCATGTTAAAGTCCTTTAAAATATCAAAAATATTATTTTACTTTTTGGCTTTTTCTTTTTACTTACTTTCTGTAATATTTTCCATATTTTAATAGAATTTTTATTTGTATGTCTGGTTACTATAATAACAAAAATGTCAGTAATGTTAAAAGGCAATTAAATATGAGTCAAAGGAGCAAAGGCATTTGGCTTTCCTTTAAATATTATATAAAATTGTTTTTGAAAGAATTTTATGGTTCATATTTAACCCATACTGGTAAGAGTGTTTCCTTATTAATCTAACATATATGACTTATTGTATATTACTTGACCAAGCAAAATTTGCTGTTCTAAATTATAGGTTCCATAACGCATTATATTATCCAGCAATCGATTCTACGGAATACTTCAGAATCGATGAGTTTTGTTTGAACTTGTCCCAAAAGCAATAAATTTTTTACAGCAAGTAGTAATTTTGAAAAATTACACTGTGACACAATTGAAGGGTCATTTCTTAGGGCCTCAACCAAACCAAGACAGTTTGAAAGTACTCGTGTGTACACTAGGGTGGCTCGTTTTTGGGTTTTTCTCTCTGATCAAATTCTAATACCCGCCAAAAGTGTCGGTCCCCTAAGGGTAACTCACATGCAAAATATCACTCCGATCGGAGTTTATCTTCTGTCTCCACTTTGAGCCTCAAAATTGGGGTTTTCGCAAAAAAGGACTTTTAAAAAAAAAAATAAAAAAAAATTAAGTTTTTTTATTAAAATAATTAAAAAAATATTTTTGTATAATATTTGATCGTAATTACTTAAATATGAAATTTAAAGATTTTACGGTATCATTAAAGTGCGTATGATACTTGCTTGTTTCAAGTTACTTGTTGCTGCATTTATTAGGGTTTTTCTATAAAAATTTCGATAACTTAAACCAAAAATTTTGAATTTATCGAAATTCCCATAGAAAAACCCTAATAAATGCAGCAACAAGTAACTTGAAACAAGCAAGTATTATAAAGGCATAACCCGTTCAAACATGATACCAAAAAAATGGCATGATTTTGGGGGCGTTCTCAAAACACCTTTTTTCAAAATTTGAAAATATTATTAAAAAAAAATTTTAAATATGCCATTTTTTCTTTCTGAATTCATTAAGAACTCCTTGGAGAAGAAAAATGTGAAATATGGCGGATATCCGTCGAGCCACTTTTCGGGAATCACGGGGGCAAGTTAGCGGATTTCAAGGAAATGTTGGTTTTATCAATAATTTGGATTAATAAAATCTTATAAATTTAATTTTTGTGCAAATTAACGGTTTTTTGGTGTCGTGGTATTCTATTAGATAACTTTAAGTCTGTCATGAAATCTTACAGATCTAGGACGTCTTTAACCCACATTGGCTGTGGGTCAAAAATGACCCCCGCGGAAAATTTGAAGTTTAGAGCTTAAATTTTGTGCTATAAATAAGTATAAAACGGCTTTTATGTTTTTTAACCCCAACTATTATTTCGTATTAATATATTATCTTTAAAAAAATCGTTAACCCTTCTTGGTAGAGGGTCAAAAATGACCCATTCAATAAAAAGTATACATTTTTTCATATAAAATTAATTTGTGGCAATCTATTAGATAACTTTAAATCAGCTCTTAAATCTCACATATTTAAGATATCTTTAACCCACATTGGCCAGGGGTCAAAAATGACCCCGACAAAAACTTTTAGGCATAGTGCTTGAATTTTTTGATATCAACAAAATATATATTTTTTATTGAATGGGTAATTTTTGGCCCCCTGCCAAGAAGGGTTAACGATTTTTTTTAAAGATAATATAATAATACGAAATAATAGTTGGGGTAAAAAACACAAAAGCTGTTTTATACTTGTTTATAGCACAAAATTTAAGCTCTAAACTTCAAATTTTATTCGGGGGTCATTTTTGACCCCCAGCCAATGTGGGTTAAAGACGTCCTAGATCGGTAAGATTTCATGACAGACTTAAAGTTATATAATAGAATGCCACGACACCAAAAAACCGTTAATTTGCACAAAAATGAAATTTTTAAGATTTTATTAATCCGAATTATTGATAAAACCAACATTTCCTTGAAATCCGCTAACTTCCCCCCGCGATTCCCGAAAAGTGGCTCGACGGATATTCGCCATATTTCACATTTTTCTTCTCCAAGGAGTTCTTAATGAATTCAGAAAGAAAAAATGGCATATTTAAAATTTTTTTTTAATAAAATTTTAAAATTTTTAAAAAAGTTGTTTTGAGAACGCCCCCAAAATCATGCCATTTTTTTGGTATCAAGTTTGAACGGGTTAATGATACCGTAAAATCTTTAAATTTCATATTTAAGTAATTACGATCAAATATTATACAAAAATATTTTTTTAATTATTTTAATAAAAAAACTTATTTTTTTTTTATTTTTTTTTTTTAAAAGTCCTTTTTTGCGAAAACTCCAATTTTGAGGCTCAAAGTGGAGACAGAAGATAAACTCCGATCGGAGTGATATTTTGCATGTGAGTTACCCTTAGGGGACCGACACTTTTGGCGGGTATTAGAATTTGATCAGAGAGAAAAGCCCAAAAACGAGCCACCCTAGTGTACACCACAGTACAGACTAGTATGCAAACAATGGTGCTAATTGCGTACTTTCCAATATGGTGGTATGGTTTTTAGTACAGAATTATCATCGCTGCCTAGTGTATGTGTGCCTGTACGTGTGAGCTTTTGTGTATGTATTTATGTTGTTTGTTTACGTTTTGTATGAAACGTCAAAAGTTACACCGTGTGCTGTCACTAATACTTACACACATCAAATGCAAACCTGTGAACCTACTAGTCATGTACTGTGGTGTACACCTAGAAAAGATTTACAGTAACTATTTACAGTTATTCAAAAAGTTTTTGGTTAAAGTTTTTTTAAATGTTTTATCGTTTGTTTTTCAAAAAAACTAAAATATTGAAAGATTTATACAGTTATTAAAACAATGAACTACAAAATTTACGGAAAAATATTTTTATCAGTTAAATTATTTGTGACTGATTATACCGTATTATTTTACAGAAGTACGGTTTTTGTAGTTTGTTATTCAAAAAAAATATTTTTACTCCACAAAATAAGAAATTGTAAATAGTTAAAATAACTGAAATATCATTTGTTTTTACGGAATATCTAGTCATTTAAACGTTTTTTCAGTTGAATTTACTGTCAAAATATGTTGAGTGTAGTAGTTAAACCCCCAATGGGTTTTGCTCTGTAACGTCTCAAATTTTTTTTATAGCCCACTAAATTTTTCATTTTTTTTTAAAGGCGTTTGAAAAAAGTCGAAAAAAATAATGTAACTGTTCTTTTGAGCTTAAAATAGTGTTTGGATGTCTTCAATAGAATTTGATGGGGAATTTTTTTCTAGAATATATTAACCCTTTATCTGCCGAATTTATTGTTCATTTAAGTAATTTTCTTAAGAAATGGCTCAAAAGTCTACTAAACTTGCGTTTAAAGGGTTAAAATGTTTTACGAATATACTCTGAATCAAATTTCACTAGGGGTTAAATTTAAACGCACGTCTTAGTAGTTTTCTGAGCCATTTCTTAAAAAAATTACGTAAATGATCCATTAAAACGGGAGATAGAGGTTTAGCGTACTCTAGAAAACTGTTCCCCATAAAATTCTATTGAAGACATCCAAACACTATTTTAAGTTCAAAAAAACATTAACATTAGTTTTTCCGACTTTTTTCCAACGCCTTTGAAAAAAAAATGCCTGCGAATTTTGTACTCTTGCCCAAAACATTAAATCATGATAATATTTTGCGTAAGATTTGGGTGTACTTGCCAAAGCAAAGTTTTTTTTAGAAAAAATATTGTTATATTACTTTGCTATTCCATGCAAAACGAATTGAAATATCAGTCGAGGACCCCATTAAAAAACCAAAAGAGCTGTACATTTCGTAAGTGAGTGCAAAAATAAGTGCAAAAAAGTGTTTTTACATTTTGGAGAGTATAAAAGATTCGGCACCAAAGAATATAACACTCTCACTTGTTTTATGCACATTTGATAAGCAAATGGAAAATTTTTATGTGAAAAGCTTGGACTTGGTGAAAAAGTAGTTTTGGTAAAAAAAAATATTTTTTTTTTTCACGAAAAACAAAATTATATTAAAAAAAATTGATGAACCCAAAATTTTTGGTGAAAGAAAAATTTTGATGAAAAAAAGTTTTTGATGAAAACAAAAATTTTTTGATGTAAAAAAAAAAAAATTGATGAAAAAAAGTATGAAAAAAATTTATGGTGAGAAAAAAATTTATAACAAAAAATTTGCTGAAACAAATTTGATGAAAAAAAATTGATGAAAAAAATATGATAAAAAAATTTATGAAAAAAAAAATTTTGATGACAAAAAAATTTATGAAAAAAAAAATTTTGATGAAAAAAAAATGAATGAAAAGAAAATTGATAAAAAAAAATTGATGAATAAACAAAAAAATTGATGAAAAAACATTTTGATGAAAAAAAAAAGTTTTTGAAGAAAAAAAAAATTTGTGAAAAAAAATAATGAAAAAAAAAAATTGATGAAAAAAATATGATAAAAAAAAATTTATGAAAAAAAAAAATTTTTTGATGAAAAAAAAAAAATGTTGATGAAAAAAAAAAAAATGAATGAAAAGAAAATTGGTTAAAAAAAAAATTTATGAAAAAACATTTTGATGAAAAAAAAAGTTTTTGATGAAAAAAAAAATTGAAAAAAAAAAAAATTGATGAAAAAATTGATGAAAAAAATATGAAAAAAAAAAATTATGAAAAAAAAAAAATTTTGATGAAAAAAAAAAATGTTGATGAAAAAAAAAATGAATGAAAAGAAAATTGAGAAAAAAAATTGATGAATAAACCAAAAAATTGATGAAAAAACATTTTGATGAAAAAAAATTAATGAAAAAAATTGATGAAAAAAAAAAATTTATGAAAAAAAAATTTGATGAAAAAAAAATTTATGAAAAAAAATTTATGAAAAAAAATTGATAAAAAAAATGATGAAAAAAAAGTTTGATAAAAAAAAAAATTTTATAACAAAAAAAAAGTGGTGAAAAAAAAAATTGATGAAAAAAAAATGATAAAAAAACATGATGAAAAAAAAATTTTGATGGAAAAAAAATTTCATGGAAAAAAATTGATGAAAAAAAAAAATTAATGAAATTTGTTGAAAAATAATGATGTTACTTTTTATACGCCAGCTGGTGAAAAACGGGTTTATTCACCACGAGGTAAATTATTATCCAAGTTACAAGCCCAAGTTATTAACATTTAGGTTTTAAGAGAATGAAAAAGGTAATTCTTGTTTTCTTTTTCGTTAATTGTTAGCTTATATAGTCAAACTGAGGTGGCGTCCTGCAACTTTTTTTAAAGTTAGACACCAGCCTAAAAACATTATCATGTTAAAAACTAAAATTTAAATGTGCCTGGTTAAATGCATTCCCAACTTTAATGATGCGCCCGCGAAAAGGTATATTTTAATTTCTTGTTTAAATTCACTTTTTAAGTGACAACTATAAGAATTCTTATTCATTTTCTTCGACTGTGATGTGCAAGAAGCATGGATAAGTAATAACTTGACACAAAATAAAGGCAAATGCCATCATTTAAATGCGCCCGCTTAAATGTTTCGCACGCGAATATTTAACTTTGTAGAAATTATTTATAAACTCGCTAGATGTTCTCAGGTTTCTTTCATAAATCGGAAATCGTTTCAGAATATCCGCTTCAATGTTTCCAAATTGTAAATTTGGAAAATTAAAGCGTCGTAAAAATTACCAGTTTTTATTGTAATTTAAGACGCTTTTTTTTGAAAAGTTGAAATATTTGGAAGTTTTTTGAAGAGATTTTTATTTGAAAAATGTATTACAGAGAAATAAGTAAAATTACAGATGAAATTTAGTATTTTGGTTACGAGTAAAAAAACAAAGTATTTTTATAAAATCTATATTTTAACAAAAAACTCTGTTTATTATATATAAAATAGAGATTACAAAGTAAGAAGTAAAATTAGAGATAAAATTTTGTTTTTCGGTCACAAGAAAATACAAAGTGTTTTCTAAAATCTGTATTTCGGCAGATAACTTTGTCAAATATATGTCCAATTGAGATTACAGTCATTTTACAGAGTAATTATTTTGAGTGTAGCTACAGAATTTCAGAATACAGGTACTCAGAAAGAGTATTTCGTTCAAAAAATACATATGTTTTGCAAGGTAATTTTAAAAATGTCTCTTTTACACTTAAAATATATTCTCTGTCCAATTAGCAGAAAAATCTGCTGAAAATACACCCGGTTTGCTAAATATCTGGCTTGATTATCTAGGTAAAATCAGCAGAGCAATCTGTCGAGACAGCAGAAAAATCTGCATAAAAAACTTAAAAAAATTTTCCAAGTTTTTTTTTATTCTTGTTCAAAATTTGAACTTTAAAAAAAAACCTATTAAATTTTTTTAAATCGCATAACTAAATACTTCTGTAAAACTAACAAAACAATCTTCTGTTTTTTTTTTTTTTTTTTAATTTGGATAATTTTTAGCTTAAGTGTTTTACAAAAAAATTTAAAAAAATTTGCTAAAAGTTTGCTAATTCAAATTGAAAGTTATTTTACAGATTTTTTGACAGAGTTTTTCTTTTGAGTGTACTACCAGGGCTGGCAAGTAAACTCAATAAAAAAACTTTGTAAAGTTACAAGAAAAGTTTGTAACGTTTTTTTTTTTTGGTACATCCTATTTGACAAAAATTCCTTGTTGTTTTACAAGCTTTTTACCAATAACTTTGTAATTTTGCAAGTTTTTTACCAAAAAAATTGTAAGTTTACAACTTTTTTACGCGATAAAACTTACAAGGAGGTTTCGTGATTTTACTAGATTTTTTGCTACCTCCTATTTTACGAGGATTCCTAGTAAAAATTACTAGCTTTTTGTAATTTTACAAGATTTTTACCAATAAAATTGTAAACTTACAGTTTTTTGGGGCAATTAAAATTACAAGGAATTCTCGTGATTTTTTTTTTTTTTTGTAAAATTGTCTTGGAAATTTGTAAAATTACAAGAAAAACTGTAAAACTACAAAAAAAATGTAAATTTCGATCGAAAAATATTTGTTAAAAAACAAGGAAAACTGTCAAATATTGGTAAAATAGTATTACGAGACTTTTTCTAGTAATTTGACAAGGTTTTTTTTTTTTTTTGAGTGTAGGACTCTAAATACCCCCCAATATATTTCGAAGTATTTAAAGGGTTAATTAGATTTAAGCAAATTTGAAAAAGACTTACCAGTAGTAAAACCACAACATAAAGACATGACTTGGAAGGAAGCAAATGCCAAAAATAACCACAAACGCCAATACTGTCAAAGCCACTTTACGTCTTGCACGAACCTGGAAAATATTTATATAAAATATTAAAAAAAAAAAAAGAAAAGCATTTTATAAATTGGCATCTATTTTTATTTTCAAACAGTGTCAGGAGTAGAAACATTGCACTGCAAGTATGTAAACTTTACATAGCAAAATAAACATTGTACAGATGTACATTTATATTTTATAAATGTAAATGTTTTAAATGATTAATGAGCGGTTTTAAACATATCGTCCAGTGGTCTGAAAAAAGCTCTATGTGCCAGATTTTTTATATTTTTTTAACTGTAGATTAGAGTGACATTTTTTCTTTAACTTTTAATTTTCCAAAGTGTCTGAACAAATTTTTATTCTACTGGACCCTTAAAATTATTTGAGGCCAATAGTATTAAATAAACCCGTTGTGCCCCGCGATTAAAGTTTTGGATTTTTGAAAATGAAAAAAAAAAAAAATAATAAAAATAAAACATCCCAGGCAGAAAAATACGAACGGGAAAGCGCTGGCAAGGTATCTTTTATGGTCGCTTGTGTGCTGGGAAAGCATCACAGTTTAGTACTCCCCCAGCGTCCAAAATGATAACAACGGTTAACGGTATGCCGTTGCTATTTTAAAGCGCTTTGAAAGCGCTTTAAAAACAAAAAATATGGTACTATTATAGCACTTTTAGAATAAAAAAAATGGGACGTATCAAAATTGTACAAGTCCATAAGACACAACTTTTTTGGTGTTTATTTGAATAAAGAAATTTATTAAATTAGTATAAAAAATTTATTGACTAATTTATTAGGATAAAAAAATTTTGGACAAACTTTGAAATATTTTCTAAGTCCCGGAAAAAATTTGTTTGCAGTTTACTTTGCGTTTTGGAATAAAAAATTTATTTAAAATGCTTCTAGGAAAATTTTTGGAAAAGTCCCGAAAAAAGTGGTGTATTGAACCGAATCGGGTAGTGTTCCAAAAGAATAGGCCCAGTGACATTTCACACGTGATGTATCCGGAGTTTAAGACACTTCCTCACGAAAGAAACAGGTGTTTTTATATAAAAGGTGTCAAGTTTGTAATATGTAGGTCATTGTGTCTAACAAGGGAAGTATCTCAACCCTTATGAACCGATTTGCCTGAAACTTAAAATATATATAAATGAGACCATTTTAAGGTTGGGGTGTCTCGGCTTATCGGCCATATCGGGAATTTAGGGGTTCAAAAAATGGGTCAAAAATTGGCGAAAAAATAGTTTTTTTGATTTTTCGGCCATGTTTCCATATGAAAAGAAAGGTTTTTTAATGCCTATCCAACGGTGGCATAACCTTGTAGAAATTCGGCTTCGTTAAATATTTTTCTCATGAAAATGTGTAAATTTTGGGGGGTATATACATTAGGGTGGGTCAATTTGTTCGTGACCAAAAAACGTGACAAAGCGTATAGCAAAATCGTAATCTACGGGAAATTCTAAGAACTTTTCCCAAAGAAACCATGGTTCTAAAATCAAAATCGAGCTTCCGGTTTTTTAAGTGAAAATTTGGTGCTCAGGAAATCCGAAAATAATGCAATTTTTTTGGAAATATTCATTGCAATTCATTGCAATTGGTGAATGGTTGACCTGTATCGCTGGAAGAGGGCTTATTTTAAAGGAAATTTTCTCAGCTTTCTATATCTGTGCTCATTTACAGAAAATTATGTGCCTAAATAATGGTTTTGGAGGTTTATGTCAAAATAAAAATAGTCAAACTGTTAAAAAACCTAAAACTGTCACGATTTATCTAAATAAAACTTAAAAAAAATTATTTACTAAATTGTAATTCAAAATTGAGTTAAAAAAATAATTGAATTTTTAAATTGGTTAAAAGAAAATTTATTTAACAAAACCTATGTCAAAACTGAAAACGAAAAAATTAAAAAAAAATATCGATTTTTATAAAAACTTATTTTTTTATTAAAAAGTTCTTCAACTTATAAAAAAAATAAAAATATAATAATAATGAAAAATGTGTTTAAAAATATATATCGGCCAAACCGGGAATCGAACCCTGGGATCCTGTGTCACAAAGCACGACATAACGACACTTGATAACTAATGCGTGCCGGCAGCCTAAGTTCGAATCCTGGCGATGCCCATCAAATTATTTTATTTTTTTTTTGCTTTTTTAATTTTTTTTTATTTATCTATTTAATTAAAAAAAAATATATGAAAAATATTATTTTCATCGATTTTATGTTAAAATGTAATTAAAAAAAAAGAATTATATAAAAAATAATAAAATAATTAAATAATACGTAGTTGAATAAAAAAAATAAACAAAAATAAAAAAAAAATATTGGCCTAGACGGTATTTGAACTTTGGGGTCTAGGTCGCACAACGACATATCCACTATACCACAACAGCACTTATTAACTTATGAGCTTAAAACGAGTTTTGGTACTTGAAGCACATGATCAAACACATTAAAATTAACTTTCAAAACATTTTTATATAAGTATTGTCAAAAACTAAAGAAAGTAGGAAATCCTCCACCTCACTTGCAATTAGCTCTTAATTTGTTTTTTGTCAAATTACTAGAAATAGTCTCGTAATCCCATTTCACCAACATTTGACAGTTTTCCTTGTTTTTTAACAAATAATTTTCTATCGAAATTTAAATTTTTTTGCAATTTTACAGTTTTTCTTGTAATTTTACAAATTTCCTAGATTTTTTACAAAAAAAATCTAGTCAATTTACGAGAATTTCTTGTAAGTTTTATTTTACCAAAAAAGTTGTAAATTTACAATTTTATTGGTAAAAATCTTGTAAAATTACAAAAAAGTTCGCAATTTTTACTAGAAATTCTAGTAAAATAGGAGATAGCAAAAAAATCTAGTAAAATCACGAAACCTCCATGCAAGTTTTATCGCGTCAAAAAAATTGTAAACTTGCAATTTATATGATAAAAAGCTTGTAAAATTACAAAATTATTGGTAAAAAGCTTCTAAAACAACAAGGAATTATTGTCAAATAGGAGGTAGCAAATAAAAAGTTACAAACTTTTCTTGTAATTTTACAAGGTTTTTTTAGTGTAATTTATTTTTTTTTTTCAATTAACAATTTAAATTGAAAACTATTTAAATAAAACAAAAAAATTAATTTTTTTTTACTGATTTTGTTATTGAAATCCTCTTTTTTATTTAAATAATTAATTAACTTTTTATTTAAAAATTATTAAACTAAATAAAATATTAAAAAAAAAAAAAAAATTTGGCCAAACCGGGTTAACTTATTTTAGCTTCGACCTATAGCTGCAATTGACATATAAGACATTTTTTTTATCCATTCGTGGTATTCTTTGGCGGCTTTCAACAGTAACGGCCAAAATGTCAATAAAATATTTTCCGTGTGAGCAAAGTACTCATTGTTTTGCCTTATTAACAATATCTCTATGACTTGGCGGTAAATATTGCGTCGACCGTATAAACTTAAATAAAAGTGCACTCCCGTAAATGACAGAGCTATAGAACTTCACATTAAAGTACATTGGAACATAAACTCTCATAATAAATTCTGATAGTATTTTCAGGTTTTCCGATGGTGATTTAGTTGTTACATATGATCGCAAAATTCTTCTTTGCTAAATCTTCGGGGCAGAAACCACTAGCAACTGCATTAGCTACAAGTTTGTAACATTTTTTTTTTGCTACCTCCTATTTGACAAGAATTCCTTGTTATTTTACAAGCTTTTTACCAATAATTTTGTAATTTTACAAGCTTTTTACCAAAAAATTGTAAGTTTACAAGGAGGTTTCGTAATTTTAATAGATTTTTTGCTACCTCCTATTTTACTAAAATTCCTAGTAAAAATTACGAACTTTTTTGTAATTTTACAAGATTTTTACCAATAAAATTGTAAATTTACAACTTTTTTGGCGAAAAAAAAAACTTACAAGAAATTCTCGTAAATTTACTAGATTTTTTTTTTTGTAAAAAATATTGAAAATTTTGGAAAATTTCAAGAAAAATTCTAAAATTACAAAAAAAAATGTAAATTTCGATTATTTGTTAAAAACGAGGAAAACTGCCAAATATTGGTAAAATGGGATTACGAGACATCGCCAGGATTCGAACCTAGGCTGCCGTACACTCAAAATAATAACTCTGTTAAATTACAGAGATACTCTGCTAAGCCAGCAGAAAATACCTTAGATTTCCAACCAGCAAGATTTTTTGTTATTTTACGAAGAAAACTCTGTAAAAGGAATGAAATTTAGTATTTTGATAAAAAAAAACTATAAATTTACAGAATTATCTGTAAAATATTGATAAATCCGAAAATAATTTTACCAAAAAAACTCTGTAAATTTACAAAGTTTTAGTTAAATGCATTTTATAAGTTCAAAATTTTACAAAAAAACTCTGTAAATTTACAAAGTTTTAGTTAAATCCATTTTATGAGTAAAACTTCTACATAAAAAACATTAATTAAAATTAAAAAAAATTAAATTAATTAAAATTTAAATTTTGTTAAATTTGCCCGCTTTAATGCGTCCAAATTGTAAATTTACTTTTTTATTTTTGTGAATATTACGAGATTTAACAAGTAACTCCAATTTTACATGTCATCCTCGTAAAATGTACCAGTTTTTATTGTAATTTAAGACACTTTTTAAAGAGGGGTTTATCGGTCATATTTGGAAGTTTTTTGAAGCGATTTTAATAAGTAAAATTACAAATGAAATTTAGTATTTTGATTACGAGAAAAAACAAAGTATTTTTCTAAAATCCGTATTTTAACAAAAAAAAAACTGTTTATTATCTGTAAAGTAGAGATTAAAAAGTAAAAAGTAAAATTACAGATAAAATTTTGTTTATCGGTCACAAGAAAATACAAAGTATTTTCTCAAAATCTGTATTCCGACAGATAACTTTGTCAAATATCTGTCGAATTGAGATTACAGTCATTGTACAGAGTATTTAACAGAGTAATTATTTTGAGTGTACGCATTAGTTATAAAGTGTTGTTGTGTTGTCGTTATGTCGTGCTTTGTGACACATTATTCCAGGGTTCGCTTTCCGGTTTTTTTTAAATATTTTTCATTATTATATTTTGATTTATTTTTTTTTCAAGTTGAAGAACTTTTTAAATAAAAAAAGTAAGTTTTTGTAAAATATCGATAATTTTTTTTTTTAATTTTTTCGTTTTCAGTTTTGACTTAAGTTTTGTTAAATAAATTTTCTTTTAACCAATTTTAAAATCAATTATTTTTTTAAACTCAATTTTGAATTACAATTTAGTTAAATAATTTTTTTCTAAGTTTTAGGTAGAAAAATCGTGACAGTTTTAGGTTTTATAACAGTTTGACTATTATTATTTTGACATAAATCTCCAAAACCATTACTTAGGTACATAATTTTCTATAACTGAGCACAGATATAGAAAGCTGAGGAAATTTCCTTTAAAATAAGCCCTCTTCCAACGATACAGGTCAACCATTCACCAATTGCAATGAATTGCAATGAATATTTCCAAAAAAATAGCATTATTTTTGGATTTCCTGAGCACCAAATTTTCACTTAAAAAACCGGAAGCTCGATTTTGATTTTAGAACCATGGTTTCTTTGGGAAAAGTTCTTAGAATTTCTCTTACAAGGGAAGTATCTCAACCCTTATGAACCGATTTGCCTGAAACTTAAAATATATATAAATGAGACGATTTTAAGGTTGGGGTGTCTCGGCTTTTCGGCCATATTAGTGTTTCAAAATTTCGTTGTCCCCTTATGAAACCATATGGACCTCCGGGAAAATTTCGATAACTCACGAACTAACAGGAATATCCTCTAGAGCAAAAATACGTGTCGACTTAAATTTAATAAAGATTATTTCGTATTCATATGGACATCGTAGCTCTATGTCTTCATATAAATATCCCCCAAAATTTTCACATTTTCATGAAAAAAGTATTTAACGAAGCCAAACTTTTACAAGGTTATTCCACCGTTGGATAGGCATTAAAAAAACCTTTCTTCTCATATGTAAACATCATATAGTTTCTTAGAAAGAAATGGCTGAAAAATCCAAAAAACGATTTTTTCGCCATTTTTTGACCCATGTTTTGAACCCCTAAATCCCCGAAATGGCCGATAAGCCGAGACACCCCAACCTTAGAATTGTCTCTTTTATATATATTTTACGTTTCATCCAAATCGGTTCATAAGGGTTGAGATACTTCCCTTGTTAGATTACGATTCTGCTATACGCTTAATAGGCAAAAAAATTGACCCACCCTAATATACATATATGAAGACATACACCTACGATATTCATGTTATTATAAAATATTCTTTATCAAATTTAAGTCGACACGTATTTTTGCTCTAGACGATATTCCTGTTATTTCGGGAGTTATCGAAATTTTCCCGAAGGTCCTCATTGTTTCATAAGGGGATAACGAAATTTTAAAACACTTTATATATATTTTAAGTTTCAGGCAAATCGATTCATAAGGGTTGAGATACTTCCCTTGTAAGTGACATATCAAGGACCTGCCACTTATCCTGAAGGGGAATAAAAAATATTCCAATTGTTATGAAAATTAATAAATTATAATAAAAAAATTATACTTTGAACGGATTTAAATAGAAAACATTGGCAAAGCGCTTGCAAAGCACTTTTTCGAATTCATACTACCTTCTACACAAAAAATAAAGTGCTTTGCCAAGACTTTTTCTTTGGAACGGTTGGCAGTTTCTGCCTGGGATGTTTTCCAAAACATTTTTTTTTAAATTTTGAAAATTTAAAAAAATATTAGAAATCGGTCAAATAGATTTTAAGATATTGCTACTAGAGATGGGCGCGTGAGTGATTTTTGACACACACTCACTCACGCTCACGACAGGAATTTTTTAATCACGCACACTCACTCACTAGCATATTTTTTCGACTCACACTCACTCACAATCACGTGAGTAAATTTAATACAACTCACACTCACGTGCACTCACGCAACTTCACTCACACTCACGTTGACTCACACTCACGAAACTCTTATTTATAAAAAAAAATTTTAAAAACTAAAATTTCAAAAATCTTTCAAAATTTTTTTTGCTTTTTTCGAGACGAAATCTTAAGTTTAGCCAAATTTTATAATTTTTTTGTTGCTTTTTTTAGTACGAAAGGAAATATGACGAGAAAATAAATCACTCAAACTCACGCCAAAAATTCGACTTACGCACACTCACTCACGCAAAAATTTTACTCACACACACTCACTCGCGCTTTTTTTTTTCACTCACACTCACTCATAATAACGTGAGTAAAACTGAATTCAGTCACACTCACGCGTGATCACGCATGAATTACGCTCTAATCTGCTCATGTACCCATCTCTAATTGCTACACACAAAAAAATATTGTCAAATTACTAAAAATTTCTCGTTATCCCATTTTAGCAATATTTAGCCATTTTCTGTGTTTTTTAACAAAAAATTTTCGATCGAAATTTAAAGTTTTTTGGTTATTTTTAAATTTTCTTTTTAATTCTACAAATTCCTAAGGAACTTTTACAAAAAAATTCTAGAGAATTCCTTTTAAGTTTAAGTGCTCCAAAAATTTTGTAAATTTAAATTTTTATTGGTAAAAAGTTTGTAAAATTACAAAAAAGCTCGTCATTTTTACTAGGAACTCTCGAAAAATAGAAGGTAGCAAAAAATCTAGTAAATTCACGAGTTCCGTTAAAATTTTATAGCGTTAACAAATTTTGTAAATTTACAATTACTACTTAAAAACTAACTTTTCTTGCCATTTTACAAAGTATTTTTTTTGATTGTATTAAAAAAAAAAAATGGAAAAAATTACAGTTTTTTCTTATTGTCAAAAAAATTTGAAAAAATCTAAATTTTTTTCTTGACGCTTTCATAGACCTTGAGTCAAACATTATTTTAAAATTTATTTTAGCCCAATTCGATCAATTTAATTCGTGGCACTCTCAAAGATCAAAGTTTTGTTTGTTTTTAAAAATTTTAACCAAAAACTCTAAACTAAGGTCAAAGGGCGTTATGGGTTTAAATGGTCTGATTTAGTTCAGATTAACCTAAAATAAAAGTTTTTCTCAATCTCTATAAAATAGTCATTGAAAAAACAATTTAGATTTTTTTAGTAAAATTTCTTGAACGTAGGAAAAACCGCCAATTTGTGGAGAAACTTCAAATGGCAAAAATCTCGAAAAAATTTTCAAAAATTCAAAACTTTGATCGAAGGGCACCACGAACAAAAATGATCGGTTTTGGTTTAAATTATGTTTAAATGAAAGATTGTCACAAGCTCTACGAAAGACTCAAGGAAAATAAATTTTGAGATTTTTGGTAAAAAATTCTTGAACGTAGAAAAACTCGCCATTTTATGCCATTTTCAAATTGCGATATTTCAAAAACCAGTTGATTGTTTATAGAATTTTTTTGATATTCGTGTTCAGGACATCAGTACAAATAAATATGATGAATCGCAAGTCACATTTTTTATTTTTTTATTTAAATTTCCAAAAATCCCAAATTTAATCACCGAGCGCTAGGGCCTTATGTAATCCGATTGGCTTCAAATTTGTACTACATAAGATTTAGCCCTAGTACAATACAAATTTGCCCGGATTTTCAGAATCGGAAGAAAAACTTTTTTAAGATTTTCTTTAAAATGCACATAGGATTTTTGCAGGTCAGTGGACGACATGTTTGTACTATAAAATCTCATTTTACAAAAACAATGGGGTGACACTTATTTGTAGAACCAGTTAAAGCCAATAAAAAAACAAGAGATATTTCAACTTTAAGAAAATGTGTGTGGGTGAAAACGTTTATTGCGCCACAGGAGTCTGACAAATTTTGTGATATTATTTTTCAATTCTAGAAGATTGAAAATATTTTAGCTTCATATTTTTCCCCTAATTATGTATTTTTGCGCGATTTTTTTTTGTTCGAATTGAAAAAATATTTAAAAATTTTTTGAGACAAAAAAAAAAAAAATTAATCACAAAAAAAAAACTTTGAAGGGAATAAATTTTGAATACAAAAATTTTTGTGAAAAAAAATTTTGAGTAGAAAAATTTTAGATGAAAAACAAGTAGAAAAGTTAAATTCGACTTAAAATTAGCCGAATCTATGAATACCCTCCACAATGCCCTTTTTAGGTGATAGTAAATTTTCTCACGTGAAAAAAATAACATTTTTGATTAAAAATATTTTATTTTGTGTAAAAAACTTTTTTTTTAAGTAATTTTTGAAAAAAAAAAAAATTTACTAATTTTTTTTTTTGAGTGTAAACTTTTTTTTTTAGTGTACAATTTTTTCGAGTGTATTTTTTTTAGTGTAAAAATATTTTTGAGTGACAAAAATACGATGTAAAATATTTTTGCGACTTACCAATGTTTTTAAAACATGTTTAACGGGTTTTCAACACGTGAATTTAATGTGAAACTAATCTGAAATTCACGGTTAACTTTTGAACCACTGTACCGATTTGGCGGATATTCAATACGATACAGGAATGGGGAACGGAAAATATATTTGAAAAGCTTCAGCATCACCAGAATTGCCTTTCAAAAGTTATCGTGTTTTTTATCTAGTAAATTCACGAAAAACCCTTGCCGAAATTCAGTCTTTTGCTCATAACTTTTGAACCACTGGACTGATTTCGCTGGATTGCAATACCAACCTGACCAGGTAAATAACTAATATATATGGACATTTCCATTTAACTTTTCATTTCTTTGAAATTTTGGTTTTTTGGCCAAAACTTTTTTTATTTGCATTCAAATGGCTATCTACTGATATAAATGCATAAAGGACTTCTAATGCAATTAGCTTACAAACACTACAGGCCAAAAATCTTAATTTGCGGTAGTTAGCGACAATCAAACTTCCGAAATGTGGAAAAGTCGATTGAAATTTCATAAAAATAATGTAGTCTTTGGCCTATTGTACTTGCGCCGACCAGCGTATTCTTCCAAGATTTAAAATATATGGTCCCTATACTTGTTCAAAATAGATGTATTTATGAATTTGATGTGCCATCAATAATAAAAAAGTTATTTGGTGGTAACGGTTTGAAATTAAAATTTCTTCATTTTCAATTTTTCGTAGTTTTTTGATCAGGAAATTTGTGCCGCTTCATACTTTTCGAAAGCTGATACGAAAAATGATAGCTGTCGTAATTCCCTACAGTTTGAAACCGGTCTCATGAATGTGCCCTCGATAGGAGCGGAGTACTAGCTAGACAAAGGTTGAGAGACAAAACATGAAAGTCATCAAAAACCCATTTTATTGCGAGGCACATTCGCAATATTATTTTAAAGTGGCCTGCACATCGCGTGATCCAAATATTTTTTGATTTTTTATAATAAAATCGATTTAGCGTGTTAAAATTTTGATTAGCAAAAATTTTGCGAAAATCTGACATTTCACAATTTTAAACTTTTACTTGTATTTTCACGCAAAAAGAATTTAGATTTAAAATATACCCGTCAGACGATTGCTTGTAGTGCATATTATGGATCGTGTGCAAAAATTGGGACTTAATGTAACTGTACACTGAAAACGCGAAAATTTTGTCCTCATATAAACCGACAGGGCACACCCAAACCGCTAAAAGAAATTAATTTCTATAAATGGCAATTGCTGGCACTTATAAAGCTTTATTCCAAAACTGAGCGGCATTAATAAATTTTGAAGATTGTGGATTTTATGCATCTTTCAAAATTTGATTAATCAGAAATTGCATCACTTTTAAAAATTCACAATTTTGCATAATGCACAAGTTTCTTAACTAATTTGAGGGTGCTTAATCCGAATATGACCTTTAATTTGGTCCATCGTCATTAGATTCCGCGTAAATTGCATATAAAGTATTAAGAGAGCAACTTTTTAAAACAAACTTTAACATAAAAATCTGATTGTATATCCACCTTAATGGACGTAATTTATCCGGTTGTTATTGGGGATAGTATGAAACATTAATTAACGTTGATTTTGTCAATTTCTAATAATAATTGTAATTTTGAGATTTTTTGTTTTCAATTAAAATCTTTAAACCGCCATAACTTTCGCGCCGTCAGCTGAAAGTTCTTCACGCGAACGGATTTGAACTTACTAAATGCATCCCAGCAAAAATTGGCATTACTAGTAATGGGTTTTGTAATCCGAATCAGATGTTAATCAGTAGTTACTTATTGAATGAAACACTAATTATTTTAACAAGGGGGTGAGACAAAAATAAGTAGTGAAGAGTATGGACATAAATAAGTAGTTACTGACTCGGATTACTAATAAGAAGTAAAAACCCATTACCATTAAGAAGTAAAATAATTAGTTAATTAAAACATTTAAAATTTAACTTGTTTTTACTAAAACTTAAAAATTGCGTAATTTTGATTAAGTTTTTAAGTACTTTTTAAGTTAATTGAATTGTAAAGGTTAAAAACTGCAAGTTCGAGGAGATATTATTACTTAGAAGTACTTTTATAACATACTACTGAAAAGTAGTTACTTTTGGGCTTAAAATAATGTTAATGGTAATGGGTACTCATTATAAATAATGTACTTGGTAATGATTACTTTTCACAACTCATTACCATGTTTTTGCTGGGATGTTTAGACGCGTACTAAACGATTTTGATGTGCCATCAAAAAAAAAATGAATATTTTTTCAACCTTAAAATCAAAAGTTAAATGGAAATGTTCATATGTTCAGGAGCCTCCATATAGTCTTTCAAAAGTTAGCGTGTTTTTAACAGACAGATGGACGGACAGACGGACGGACGGACATCGCTAGATCGTCATAAAATCGATCGAGGGTAATGAATATATATGAACATTTCCATTTAACTTTTGATTTTAAGATTTAAAAAATATTAAAATTTTTTTTTTAAGGCACATCAAAATCGTTTAGTACGCGTATAAACATGCATTTAGTAAGTTCAAATCCATTCGCGTGAAGAAGTTTCAGCTGACGGCGCGAAAGTTATGGCGGTTTAAAGATTTTAATTGAAAACAAAATCTCTCAAAATTACAATTATTATTAGAATTTAACAAAATCATCGTTAATTAACGTTTCATACTATCCCCAATAATATCCGGATAAATTACGTCCATTAACGTGGATATACAATCAGATTTTTACGTTAAAAGTTTGTTTTAAAAAGTTGCTTTCTGAATGCTTGATATGCAATTTACGCGAAATCTAATGACGATGGACCAAATTAAAGGTCATATTCGGATTTAGCACCCTCAAATTAGTTAAGAAACTTGTGCAAAATGCTAAATTGTGAATTTTTAAAAGTGATGCAATTTCTGATTTATGAAATTTTGAAAGATGCATAAAATCCACAATCTTCAAAATTCATTAATGCCGCTCAGTTTTGGGATAAAGCTTTATGAGTAACAGCAATTGCCATTTATAGAAATTAATTTCTATTAGCGGTTTGGGTGTGCCCTGGCGGTTTATCTGGAGACAAAATTGGCGCGTTTTCAGCGTACAGTTACATTAAGTTCCAATTTTTGCACATGATAAATAATACTCATTACAAGCAATCGTCTGACGGGTATATCTTAAATCTAAATTCTTTTCGCGTGAAAATACAAGCAAAAGTTTAAAATCGTGAAATGTCAGATTTTTGCAAAATTTTTGCTAATCAAAATTTGAACACGCTATATCGATTTTATTATAAAAAATCAAAAAATATTTGGATCACGCGATGTGCTGGCCATTTTTAAGAAATAATGTGCCTAGCAAAAAGTGGATTTTTGATAACTTTCACGTTTTGTCTCTCAACCTTTGTCTAGCTAGTTCTCCGCTCCTATTGAGGGCACATTCATGAGACCGGTTTTAAACTGTAGAGAATTACGACAGCTATGATTCTTCGTATCAGCTTTTGAAAAGTATGAAGCGGCGCAAATTTCTTGATAAAAAAACGACGAAAAATTCAAAATGAAGAAATTTTAACTTCAAACCGTTACCTCCAAATAACTTTTTTATTACTGATGGCACATCAAATTCATAAATACATCTTTTTTGAACAAGTATATGGACCATATATTTTAAATTTTTGGAAAATACGTTAGACGGCGCAAGTACAATAGGCCAAAGAGTAAATAATTTTTATGAAATTTCA
Source organism: Pegoplata infirma (assembly GCA_963921195.1). Lineage (NCBI taxonomy): Eukaryota > Metazoa > Arthropoda > Insecta > Diptera > Anthomyiidae > Pegoplata > Pegoplata infirma. The sequence continues at coordinate 179,609,837 of OY992538.1, read as the reverse complement.
ATCGACTTTTCCACATTTCGGAAGTTTGATTGTCGCTAACTACCGCAAATTAAGATTTTTGGGCTTAAGTGTTTGTAGGCAAATTGCATTCGAAGTCCTTTATGCATTTATATCAGTAGATAGCCATTTGAATGCAAATAAAAAAAGTTTTTGCCAAGAAACCAAAATTTCAAAGAAATGAAAAGTTAAATGGAAATGTCCATATGTATACTTTATGGGGTTCTAGACCAATATTTCAAGTGTTACAAACGGAATGAAAAACTTATATATACATTAATGTCATGCAGTTTCCTGTTCCATTCCATTTCTTTCCCCGTTATATTCCATTTCGTTCCCTTTTCCATTTAGGTTTCTTTTTTTTTCATCAACAATTTTTTTTATCAAAAATTTTTTTTTATCAAAAACTTTTTGTATCAGAAAATTTTAAGAAAAGTTAAATTTTTAAGTTCTCTGGGCTAGAGATGGGCGCTGGTCACGTGATTTGCGTGATTCACGTGAATCACGCGTGAGTGTGAGTGATTTTCATTTGAATCACGTGATTGTGAGTGAGTGTGAGTTGAAAAAAAAATCTGAGTGAGTGATTAGTGAGAGAGTCATTTATTTTTTGTGTGAGTTTGCGTGATTAGATTTTGATTTGCCAAATTTTTTTTTAATTTTTAGTAAAAAATTTTTTTTTGGATTTTTTTTCTTCTTGGTAAGAAAATTTTATTGCGTGAGTAGATTTTGCGTGACTCATGCGTGAGCATGACTGAATCTGGCGTAAGTCACGCGTGAGCGTGAGTAAGTTTTTTTATTACTCACGTGAATGTGAGTAAGCGTGAGTAAAAAAAAAAATTGCGTGAGTGATTAGTGAGTGATTCGATTATTTTTTGCGTGAGCGTGAGTGAGTGTGAGTCAAAATCCACTCACGCGCCCATCTCTACTCTGGGCCATAATTGGGGTTTTTTGAGTTGGTTAAGATCTTCAAGATAAAGCTTTTTGCTTTTGGTTTGGACTGCATCTTGCTTTCCACAAACAGACGGTCGAATGTATATGATTAGAAAACATCATGGACCAATAGCACTGTGCTACAAAAAAAAACAACAGAATCGAATATACTTTTCAAATGAGCTAGTGCAGGTTGTAGGTCTCGTAAAAAAAAATTACATTCTTGTATAGTTTTGTATAGGCTAGTGACTAAAATTTTATTTTTTGGAAAATTGTCAGATGCTGTTCTAATAATTTCCATTTTTAAAAAAAAGTAAATTTATCAAAAATCCGGCCACTTTTTTTTTCTTTTTTAACTTTTTTTTTTTTTAAGTTTAGATGTTTGTCTATCCACACAAAAAAATTCAAAAACACGTTCTTCGCTTTTTTTCGAGAAAAACGCATTTGAACTTTAAATTTCATAACAATTTTGTAATTTGCTTGTATTTCTTTGTTTTAAAGTTGCGAATGAGTATTATTAATTGCATAAATATTCCTCATACGCTAAGTTGAAACAAGAAAATACAAGCAAATTACTAAATTGTTATGAAATTATAATTCAAATGCGATTTTCTCGGAAAAAACGAAAATCGCGTGTCTGAATTTTTTTGTGTAGATAGACAAACATCTAAACTTAAAAAAAAAAGAAAAAAAAGTGGCCGGATTTTTGATAAATTGACTTTTTTTAAAAAATGGAAATTTTTTTAATCGATAGCCTATACAAGTATTCCGTTTTAGTTTGATGATTATTTTAACAAGGTAACTCGACGCAAATTTGACCCTTTTTCCGAAATTTGACCACGCCTACTAAGCCCAGATTTTGAAAAATTGAAAAACCAAAAACGTATTTTTTTTAGTTATATATAGGGCTATTCATACAACCTATTCAGAAATTCACGGGACACATGTTTTTCTATAGCGGGACATTTTGTGTGGAATGCCTCATATATATATATAAGACATTCTAACTATGCCCGTCTGAATGTCCGTCTGTCAGTTAAAATGGCGATTTTTTACACAATTTTTAATCAACATTTTTTTTTACATTTTTTCCAAATAATGTTTTTTGCAATAATCTTATTTAAATTGTGGAAGATTAAATCCGGCAAGGCCGAATTTATTTTTTTTTATTAAACTTGTTTTAAATTATCTCCATGCAAATAGGTGCCACCCCCCTAACTGTTCATATTCATATTGCAATTGTAATTTCATACCAAATGAATTTTTTTTTTAAATTACCTGTCTAACAGCACCATGCATTTCACCGGGCACATTTGCTGCGTACATTAAATGTCGTGCTATTAAAGCATAAAATACACCAATAATAACCAAGGGTATGGCATAGTAGACTAGAAACCGTAACAATACCATAATTTTTGCATATTTTAAGCCCCACATCTCGGGAAATGGATAACACAGTGAAAACGATTTACTGCTGTTGATATCAACTGTCTAAAATGAAAGACACACAGTTTAGATAAGTGAAAATGTAGTAAAATATTTAATTTATAAATTTATTCAATTGAGTATGTGTGTGTATGTAAAATTGTTTTTACAGTGGTCAAAGGTCAAACAACACATACCTTAACATATGTACCAATTAAGGCTGGCAGCCCACATACAATGGCTAGCAGCCATATTGATACGGCAATTGCTATTGTCATACGTGTAGCGCGTTTTCCACCTCCTAGAAAAAAATATTTATTGTTTTAAGGTTGCTTAAATTTACATTTTTTCATTGAACAACTCAAAAGGTCGAATAAATAAATTTTTTTTTTTATTTTTATTAAAGACTCTATCTTAATTTTTAAACTGATACAAATTATTTATTATTCAACCCATAAATTCTATTGAGAAAGATTACTTCAGCTCGAGGTCACGTTTCTTTACTAACTATTAAGATGATATTGTGAAAGTTACAATTTTCAAGAAACTATAAAGTTTGTTTGTTTTAAAGTGATTGGTATGGCTTACTCAACACCTGTTTCGGAATTTGTAAAATTTCACTGTCAAGAGTATTTATCAAATTGACAATCGTTAGTGGCAAAAAAGTTAATCTTGCAAAATGACCATACCAATCAATTTAAAACAAACCAACTTTATAAATAGTTTCTTAAAAATTGTTACTTTGACAATATCATCGTAATAGTTAGTAAAGAAACGTGACCTCGAGCTGGAGTAATCTTTCTCAATTTTATTAAAATTAAAAAAAAACTTGGTAACATTTTTTGTTTTAAATTTAACTTTACTTACCATGGGCATGAAATTTTCTTAATGGATCCACTATGGCAAAATAACGATCACCCGATAGCGCTGTCAGTGTAAATACGGATACTCCAATGGATACATCTTTAAAAAATTCGGATAACGTACACAGAAAACTACCCCAGGGCCAAGAATCTACGGTATAAACTGTTGATGTTAGTGGTACTGTTGTTACAATTACAAGTAAATCTGCTAAAGCCAGGGAAAATATGTAACTGAAATTAAAAAATATTTTCAGGTGTAAAAATTATTGGACATATTAAAATTTGATAATTAAAATCAATATTTTCATCATTTATATTTTGTGAGGATGTTTATTCTGGCTCGAGGTCATTATTTTCTTTACTAATTAAAACCATGATATTCTCATAGCATAATTTTCAAGAAAATTATTTTTTTGTTTTAAATTTATTTATGTTGGTCATTTTTGCAGGACTTAATCGACACGTGTTTCGGAATTTGTCAAGATTCCATTGTCAAGATTATTTAGCAAAAATAGAAACGATATACTACAAAGTAGCAAACGAGTCTAATGACAAATCGTTTGTGCACAAACTAAAACATTAATACATATTCGACTCTATCCACAATGTGAATTAGAAAGACGAAGAAATTGTACTATGTTAGTAAGTAACGATTGTCAATAACCAACAAAAATATTTAAAACATTTTACATACGATAGTCCATTGGACTACAACAATATGTTTTTTTGTTGTTGTGAATGAAATTATACCATTATTAGGGCTATTCATCACTATGGCGTGCCAACCATTATGTTCAAATTCTGATTAATTTTTATTAATAAATAAAAATTGTTTTATTCGACCTTTAAAATATTATATTTTGTGAGGATGTTTATTCTGGCTCGAGGTCATTATTTTCTTTACTAATTAAAACCATGATATTCTCATAGCATAATTTTCAAGAAAATTATTTTTTTGTTTTAAATTTATTTATGTTGTCATTCACAACAACAAAAAAACATATTGTTGTAGTCCAATGGACTATCGTATGTAAAATGTTTTAAATATTTTTGTTGGTTATTGACAATCGTTACTTACTAACATAGTACAATTTCTTCGTCTTTCTAATTCACATTGTGGATAGAGTCGAATATGTATTAATGTTTTAGTTTGTGCACAAACGATTTGTCATTAGACTCGTTTGCTACTTTGTAGTATATCGTTTCTATTTTTGCTAAATAATCTAGACAATGGAATCTTGACAAATTCCGAAACACGTGTCGATTAAGTCCTGCAAAAATGACCAACATAAATAAATTTAAAACAAAAAAATAATTTTCTTGAAAATTATGCTATGAGAATATCATGGTTTTAATTAGTAAAGAAAATAATGACCTCGAGCCAGAATAAACATCCTCACAAAATATAATATTTTAAAGGTCGAATAAAACAATTTTTATTTATTAATAAAAATTAATCAGAATTTATTTTCATCATTTATAAAAATAAAATGTTTAAGCTCGAGGCCGGGATTTTTCTTTAATTAAAATTTTTTTTTATTAATTTCCAATACTTCGCTACTCTTGGAATAGCATTCTGGATTTTAAATAAAAACACAAAATTCTAAAAATATTGAAAATTAGTAAAGAAGAATTTTAATTGAAGATAAATCAAGGCCCCGAGCTCAAACATTTTATTTTCATAATTAAATTGGAAAGGTCAAATAAAAAACCTAATTTACTTTCATAATTTTTTTATATCCACGCCCACAAAAGAGGCCAATTCAAAAAAAAAAAACATTTTCTAATCTCACTGAACCAAGTGCAGGACCTAGAACATATTCTAGCAATTATTTTTATACTCTACATCGCACAGTGGGTTAAAACATATGTAATCTGGGGATTAATTCAGAAAATCATTTTATTATTAATAATTATATTTTTTTAGACTAACTATACATTATTTAGTAAAAAAAAATGTTTTCCAAAAAAAAAAATTATAAAAAATATTTTTTTATTAAAAAATTAGATATAACCTTTTTATAAAAATTGGCTCCTACTGCTCTAACAGCTCCAAGAGTGAGAGATGTCAAATGATGAACCGACCCCAAATATTTTTTTAATCCCAACATTTTCTTAGAATATACCTACCTTCTATCTTTAACCCTCTCAATGTTTCTTTTTTATTTTTTTAAAATTTATTTTATGAAATCAGCTCCTACCGCTCCCATGGTGCGTCTTACAATTAGAGTATTAATCAATAACACCGACCCCCATACATTTTTACCCCCAACATTTTTTTGAAACATACTTATACCTAGAGTTTTTCACGGGAATTCCCGGGACGGGATTTCCCGGGAATTTCCGTAAATTTTCGATCCCAAAATCCCGGGAATTCCCGGGAATTTTCTTTTCTTTGAAATTGTTGCTACTTTGACTTCTATTGATTATTTTGTAAGTGATTTTTTCGAGATTTTACTAAAATTCTTGATAATTGATGGCAGAAACGTACGCAGGAACCAGGAGAGCCCAAAAAGTATTCCAAGAGAGACCTTCTAACTAAAAAATGTCATAAAATCTGAGACTTACGGAATGGAGAAAGTCTCACAATATTTAAATCTTCGATGGGATATAATTATCAGAACCTGATACCTTTTTTAGAAGCTGAGAAATTTTCTTTCTGAGACCTGCATTAGAAAAATTTTCAGTATGATTATTTGTTTCTTTAGAAAATATTTATGTCTCTGGACATGATTCTTTTTAAATCGATAAATTGATATAAAATCTGTGTAAGGAATGACTCTGAAATTAACAGTTTTTTTAGAAAACAGAATCTTAAAATTTTTTTAATAATTTTTTGGGGTAAATTTTCCTATAATTTCATTTTTCTTAAACAGTTACAATCAGTTTCAGAGACATACATAATTGAAAAAATTCCTCTGAATCAGTTTCATTGTTTTTTAGAGCCAAAGCTTTGAGAACCAATTGTAGAAATGAACTGAGATGAATTAGAATAAAAGATGAATTTTTATTATTAAAACAGAAGCGATGTGAAAAACATATTCCCTTAAAAATACTTTTAAAAGACTTTGACATATTTGGGCCGATTTTTTATAAAACTGTGTAACAAAAATTTTTGTTTTTTCTCGAAACTTATTTTTTTTGTTTTCAATGTACTAAATAAGATTTTTATGATGTTAATAAACATAATATATAGTGCAATCGCATTCAAACGGTTTTTATATATTGTGTTGATCAAAAATTTGGGTATTTAAGTTTTTGCGGGAATTCTCGGGATCCCGGGAAATTTAAAAATGGATCCCGCTTTCCCGGGAAACGAAAAAGTCCGGGAAAAGAAAAACTCTACTTATACCGTGTCTCAACTCGATAATGGGGCTTTCATACAAAATGCTATTTTAAAAAATCTGCCCCTACAGCTCTAACTGCTCCAAGGGTGCCCCTGGAGATGCGAATTTGTGACCGACCCCCAATATTTTTTCAACCCCAACATTTTCTTAGAATATACCTACCCTCTATCTTTAACCCTTAAGGTGGTCCCCATACGTTTTATTTTTTTTATTTTTTATTAACTTGTTTTATGAAATTAGCTCCTACCGCTCCCATGGTGCGTCTTAGAGTGGTATCCACAAAGACCAACCCCTATTAATTTTTACCCCCCAACATTTTTTCGGAACACATTTATACCGTATCTCCAATCGAAAGTAGGGCTCCCTTACAAAATTCCATTTTTATAAAATCTGCTCATACAGCTCTAACTGCCCCAAGGGCAAACCCAAATATTTTTTCAACCCCAACATTTTCTAAGAATATACCTAACCTCTATCTTTAACCCTTAAGGTAATCCCCATACAATTTTTTTTTATTTTTTTATTTTTTATAAATTTGTTTTATGAAATTAGCTCCTACCGCTCTCATGGTGTGTCTTAGAGTGATATCCACTAAGACCGACCCCCATTAATTTTTACCCCCCAACATTTTTTCGGATCATATTTATACCGTATCTCCACTCGATAATGGGGCTCCCATAAAAAATGCCATTTTTATAAAATCAGCTCTAACTGCCCTAAGGGTGCCCCTAGAGATGTCGAATGTGTGACCGGCCCCCAATATTTTTTCAACCCAAACATTTTTTTAGAATATTCCTATATTGTATCTTAAACCTTTAAGGTGGTCCCCATACAATTTTTTTTATGAAATCAGTTGCTACCGCTCCATGCTGGCTCCAAGAGGGTGAAATTTAAGATCAACTATCATTAGTTTTTCCTCCCAACTTTTTTCAACATACGCACCCCGTATCTCCTCTAAATAAGGGGGCTCCCATAATGACCTTGAGGGGGCCCCTGTAGGCTAGTTGGTAGCGTGCTAGCCTATGAAACAGGGGGTCGTGGGTTCGATTCCCACCAAAACCCTTGGTCGATTTCGCTACAACGAGACGACGGTCATTATTACCAGTTCTCGGTTAGGTTAAAGTTATTTAAAATGAGTTGTAAATTAAAACTGGAAAAATAAATAAAAACTGATCATTAGATCATTAGATCATCATCATCATCATAGATCATCATCATAATGACCTTTTTCAAATGTATTTCAGCTTTTTTTTTTAGCAACTGGAGTTCTTTCACAAAAATTTAAATAAGTAAGAAAACGCGGTGTCTCTGCAAAAGTTTGGTGTGGAATATATAAGCTAAAATACCATATTAAAATACCATTTAATAAAATTTGCTGGATCACGATAAGAAATTTGTTGAAACTTTGTATATACAGTGACGAGCAAAAGTGTAACAGGGTTCACATTGCTTAGATAATCTGCTCTATATTTTAAACTACACAAGATAAAGTATTGAAGTTTTTTGATAATTTTATTAGTTAATTGATCAGAATTTATAAACATTATCGAAATATGCTGTAAAATTTTTTATAAAAAAAATATAGTAAAAATTCCATAAAAAGGCAAGTGTTACATTATTGCACTCATGGTTTTTCTACATAAATCTTTAGGACAACTTTTATATTTCGCGCACATAGACCCGGATTTTGCAATTTTTTTATAAAACTTAATAAATAACATAAAAATAATTCATTTGTTGAAAAGAAATTTTGGGTAAACATTATTTTTAACTCAAAGTCCGTCCTTTTTACGTTTTATGGGGAACCACGCATATTTATCAAGCTAAGAATTTGCAGAAATTATTTTTTTTGAATGGTGTTTATATCAGGCGATAATAGAGACCATTTATAAAAAATTTTGTAAATGGATTGTTGCTTTTGCAATTAGTAAAAAAAAAGTTATTGTGTACTGGGGTTGGGTTTCTGGAGGAATTTCAAATATTTTTGCCGAAATTCGACATTTTTCGGCTGAATAAAGGCTAATTTTGCCTCAAGAAGTGTTTTCTTAATTCAGCCGTAAATAAATCAACAAGTTATATCACCAGTTGATCATAAATTTTGTTAAGAATGGGTTTATGCCATTTAAAACCACTATCACATTTCGTGGTTTTGGACATTATCCTCGGGGTAGTGCCATAGTGTCAAATTATCGAAACAGAACGCAATCTTTGGAGTTAATTTTTTCAGAAAGAACAAAAATAAATAATGTTTAATAAATAAAAGTCTTTTGCTGCTCTTATCATTGGACGAAATTCACTAATTCAATTTAGGTACGCCAAACAATAATTTTAAATAGGGATTTAATAATAACTACATTCTTTATAACAATATTGTCAATCTACTGATGATTTTAATTGACGATATATTTAAGACCGAATATAGAAAAAACATCATCGGCCAGAATTGGCTCGTATTCATCCGAAAAATGTTGAATATCTGCAAAAATATTTGAAATTCCGCCAAAAACCCAAATTGAGTACCCAATAAAAAAATTTTATTAATTGCAAAATAAACAAACCACTTATGAATTTGATTATAAATGGGCTCTACTATCGCCGGATATAAACACCATTCCAAAAAAATAATGTCTGTGTATTCTAAGCTTGAGTAATACGTGTGGCTCTCCTAAAATCGTTAAAAGGACGGACTTTTGAGTTAAAAAAAATGTTTAGCCAAAATTTCTTTTCAACAAATGAATTATTTTTATGTTATTTATTAAGTTTTATAAAAAAATTGCAAAATCCGGGTCTATATGCGCGAAATATAAAAGTTGTCCAAAAAATTTATGTAGAAAAATCATGAGTGCAATAATGTAACACTTGCCTTTTTATGGAATTTTTACTATATTTTTTTATAAAAAATTTTACAGCATATTTCGATAATGTTTATAAATTCTGATCAATTAACTAATAAAATTATCTTGTGTAGTTTAAAATATAGAGCAGATTATCTAAGCAATGTGAACCCTGTTACACTTTTGCTCGTCACTGTATGTACAGTGGGCGACAATACATTGGAAACTTTTTTATAGTAAGTAGATGCAATTTGTTAAAGACAAAGTTAACAATACTAATCGTTATTATTATCAAATGAGTATTATTTTAAAAAATGTAGAGTAGGTAATTTATTAAGCTTTAATTTAAGCTTAATGGCGCCTAGATTGAGTAAATAATAAAGGTGCTACGAGGAAAATGAAATTATTTTTAGACATTTTTTAGAACATTTTTTAAAAATATTTCTAAGTCAATTTTTTCCAAGTTCAAACATTAAAAATTTTAAAAAAGGTCCAATAGATTTTATTCAGTGATCAAATAATTTTTCGAACAATCCAAACAAAAAGTGAAATTTTTTAAGTACAGTTGAAAAAATCCACATTTTTTGACCTCCAATTCTTTTGACCACCAATTTTTTGTAAATGAGCTGCCCAATCTCAAATTTAAAAAAGGGTTGCCACCTTATGAAAAAATAAGGGCTTTCGGGAAAATCCGTATAAAAGGCGAACTAGCAGGAATTTCGCCTAACGAAAAAATACGGGTCAATGGCGGTCGTACGTATATACATCTTGCTATAAACTACCCCAACGATTATACATTTTCGACAATAACGAACTTAACGAATTGGATAGGCCTTCAAAGAACCTTTAGACCTGTATAAAACGTTTGTATAGTTTCTTTTAAAGAAATGGGAAAAATCCTCAAAAAACGAAAAAAATCCCGTTTTCCCCCACCCCTTTGACCCGCTAAATGTGAGATTGGGACGCTATAACAAAACAGGTAACTCTTATTTTGCTCCCCTCTTTCTTATGTGCCAGTTTCAGGACAATCAGTGGGTGCCCTGTGAAAGACCTTCCTTGTAAGAAAATTGCGTTTTTGGTTTTTAAATTTTTCAAAAACTGGGCTTAGGAGGCGTGGTCAAATATTGGAAAAATGGTGAAATTTTTGTCGAGTTGCCTTGTTTAAATATTTGTCAAATTAAAACGGAATGCATCACAATCTCAACAATTTACATTCTTGAATAGTTTTGTATGGGCTATCGATTCCTATTTTTTAAAAAAGTCAATTTATCAAAAAATCCGTTCACTTTTTTTAAAGTTTTGATGTTTGTCTATCCACCCAAAAAAAATTCAGACATGTGTTTTTTGTTTTTTTTTTCGAGAAAATTGCATTTGAATATTAAATTTCATAACAATTTTGTAATTTGCTTGTATTTTCTTGTTTCAACGTAGCGAATGAGTATTAAATATTTGCTTAAATATTACTCATACGCTTTTTGATAAATTGACTTTTTTAAAAAATGGAAAATTTCAGAACGTGCACAAAAAAATAATCGATAGCCCATACAAAACTATACAAGAATGTACATTTTTGAGATTGTGGTGCATTCCGTTTTAATTTTATAAATTTTTAATCAAGGCAACTCGACACAAATTTGATAATTTTTCCAATATTTGACCACGCCTCTTAAGCCCAGTATTTAAAAAATTGGAAAACCAAAAAGGCAAATTTCTTAATTACATATAGGGCTATCCATACAACCTATTCCGAAATTTACGGTACACATGTTTTTTTTAGCTGGACATTTGGTGTGGAATGCCTAATATGTACATAATTCTCTTAAATTTCATAAAAATAGAGAATTTCTTATTAATATGTTGTTTGTGTGTGTTTAACGCATACTTTAATAACCTTATCAAATCTGATTATAATCGGACCATTTTTCGATTTAGGCCCCACATAAAAATTTTGCCCGATATTCAGTTATAGCGGTTTATTGGCAACAAATAGAATCCTATTTCACTCCAATTTGGTTTGTGAGTGCTTTATATACTTATTTGGTTTGTGAGTGCTTTTTATACTTATTAAAGATTTAAAAAAAACATGGATCCAATCGGTCCATGTTTGAACTTGGGACTTACAGTGGTGTTGGGTATTATATGGTCGGTATTGACCGAATATAATTTTCTTACTTGTTTTCCTTAGGAATTTTTTCGTGTTTTCCTTAGAATTTTTTTCGTAATTTTTTTTTCCGGTAATTTTTTTTCAAAATAAATTCTTTTTAACAATATTTTTACACGCGAATTGTGAAGGGAATCCATAATTTCCAAAGCCGAATTTTTATACCCTACACCTTTCTGTGGTACAGGATATAATGAGATTGTGCTGATGTTTGCAACTATCCGAAATATTGTTTCTAGACCCATATTCAAGTATATCGATCGACTAGAATAAATCTCTCAAAATTCATGAAAATAGGAAATATTTGATTGAAATTTTGTTTGAAGGTTTTAAATGTGTACTTTGCCACCCTTATCAATTCTTAATATAATTGGACCATTTTTGATTTTAGACCCAAAATAAAAATTTCGTCCGATATTCAGTAAAATCGGTCTATTGGCACTTAAATTTTGTTTGTGTGTGTTTTCTACACTGATTAAAGATCTAACGAAAGTTGGATCGAATCGGTCCATATTTGGTCTTGAGAACCATTTTAAGGAAAACGCTGGTGTAGGGTATTATATGACCGGTCATCACCGAATATAATTTTCTTACTTCTATTTCTTTTTCTTGATTTTTAAAGTTTAAACATTTCTTTTGTGACAAAAATACTATGTTTAATACTATTATTTTGTTATTTTATGTAAACATTTTTAAACCCATTAAATCTTTTTTTCTAGATCATATTTTTTGGTTTACCTTTAATAATATGTAGATTTAAATGTTAAATTTTTATAGTATTTACAAAATTTGTTGTAAACATGCATAATAAACAACATGAATAAACATGTAATTTATGTGGAAAAAATATTGCGTTCGTTTTTAACAATTGCAACACAAATATTTCTTTCATTTCAGATATTTTTAACAATTATCCTCAAACCAAAATACCATAAACAATCAACAAATATTATCATAAATTTTGAAATAGGTAATTCCGACCACACACAGATCAATTTAGTTAAGTAATGAAAAAGAAAATTGAATAGAAATTATATTGAACATTAGCAATAGTGCAAGTATAAGCAAAACGGAAGTCAAAATTTTGAGTTTTTACTAGCTGGTAAATAAAACGTAACATAAATATATTTTATACAATTTTTTTTTCACCAACAAATTTTGTTTTTATCATTTTGAAAAAAAACAAGTGATAGTGTTAAATTCGGCTGTGCCGAATCTATAATACCCTCCAACATATAAAAAAAAATTAAAAAAAAAAAATTGCAGGGGCGTTTCTGTTTAGGGGGGGGGGGGGGTCAGTAGGGGTCATTGGGGGACACATAAACACATGCGGTAAATGTTTAAAAATTTATTTGCTGTGCTTTTTCAGCTAAAGTAATACAATTGTATCAATATTTTAAAACATTTTTAATATCCACGCCCACAAAAGGGGGCGGGCAAAAAAAAAACGTTTTTTTTTTTATTTCCTTAGTCCAAGTGCAGGACCTGGAACTTATTCTGACATCAAATTGTTTCATTTGCTTAACAAAAATACAAAAAAACCTATGAAAATATAGCGTTTTTCAGAGGTTAGTTAAGTTCTATAAGGGGGAACTTTTTTCCCCCTGGTCCGATTTTGCCCATTTACGAACTTAAACTGCCTAGGACCAAAAGACATATTCCTGCCAAACTTAACGAGTCTATCTCTTTTATTTTGGACTGCATCGTGTCTTATACAGACGGACGGACGGACGGACGGACGGACATACGGACATTCTAGAAAAGTCTTAGAATCGATCATAGATCAATAATATATATACTTTATGGGGTCCCCGACCGATATTACGATGCGTTACAAACGGAATGACAAAGTGAGTATACCCCCATACTGTAGTTGGAGGATATAAAAACAAGTAAGAGAGTTAAATAGTCGGTAGAGGTAATTGGGTGGAAATTTCCTCTCGAAATACATGTTTAAAAATTCATTTTTACGCCTTTTGCACTAAAAAAATAAAAGTTTACCATTATTTTAACAATTATTTTTAGTTCACGCCCACAAAAGGGGGCGGATCGAAAGACGAGAGCCATTTTTTAATCCACTGGGTCCAAATACAGGACTTTAAACTTCTTGTTGCACAAAAATGATGCATTTGTTAAACAAAAACACAAAAAAAATTTGTAAATAAGTGTTGTTTTTCAGAGGTTGCTTTAGTTCTTCAAGAGGGAACTTTTTCCCCCCTGATCAAATTTTTCTCATTTACGAACTTAACCTGCCTAAGAACATAAGACATATTCATGCCAAATTTCGGGATGGTAGCTCTTTTATTTTGGACTGCATCGTGTTAACTACAGATGGACGGACGGACAGACGGATGGACAGCGCTAGAATCGATCACTGATCATGAATATATGGGGCATTCCATGTCAAATCAGACACTTTGAAATTTTTTTTTTTAGATTTTCCCAATTTGTTTACAGTTTTTAGTACCCTTCAAAAACTCTTTCGTGGTAAATTTTCAGATTTGTTTGATGACCCGTTCAAGAGATATCGAATTTTTAAAAATTGGTAGTTTGTTCCTTTACTCAAACTTCTTTTACTCATAACTTCTTCAATAATGGTCCAAATTTAAATTTATTTTTTCAAAATTTTTGTTGTTTTACATACTTTTTAAAAAAAATCCCAAAAAATACTTAAAATCGCTCTAGAATGCAATTTTTAAGTTTTAAAATTAAATCTCATTTTTGAAAATGTTTGTACTCTTCGATTTTTTTGAAATTTTTTTTGTGTAAAATCTATCGATTCTACAAATTTTTTGCCCAGGAGGATCGTGGGATAACGATTATCACTATTTTTTGAATTTTTTTGAATTTTTTTTTTTTGTAATTTTCCAATCTTAAAATCATTTCTACTGCTCCAATGGTGCGTCATAGAAGGGTCATTTATAAGACCGAGCCCAATTAATTTTTACGTCTTAACATTTCTTTGGAACAAACTAATACCCTATCTCCAATTTCTAAGGGGGCTCCCACACAAAACGACATTTTTTTAAAATTTGCTCCAACCGCTCTAACTGCCCTAATAGTGCCCTTAGAGCAACAAAATGTATGAGTGACCCACAATATTTTTTTTAGTCCAAACATTTTCTCTGAACAAATCTACCCTGTATCTTTAACTGTTAGGGAGGTCCCCATACAATTTTTTTATTTTTTTGTAAATTTGTTTTATTTAATCAGCTTCTACCGGCCCAATGGTGCGTCCGAGAGGGGTCATTAGTGAGACCAACCCCCATTTATTTTTACCCTACAACATTTTTTATAAAACATACCTACGCCCTATTTCCACTTTGTTCCGAAGAAATGTTTAGACGTAAAAATTAGTGGGGGTCGGTCTTGGAAATGACACCTTTATGACGCAACATTGGAGCAGTAGAAATGATTTTAAGATTAGAAAATTACAATAAAATTTTTTCAAAAAATTTAAAAAAATAGTAATAATCTTTATCCCATGATCCTACTGGGCAAAAAATTTGTAAAATCGATAGAAGTTTTACACTTAAAAATTTCAAAAAAATCGAAAAGTACAAATATTTTCAAAAATGAGATTTAAATTTTAAAACTTAAAAATCGCATACTAGAGCGCTTTTAAGAATTTTTTGGGATTTTTTTTTTAAAAGTACATAAAAAACAAAAATTTTGAAAAAAAAAGAAATTTGGACCATTATTGAAGAAGTTACGAGTAAATGAAGTTTGAGTAAAGGAACACACTACCATTTTTTAAAAATTCGATATCTTTTGAACGGGTCATCGAAAAAATCTGAAAATTTACCACAAAAAAGCTTTCGAAGGGTACTAAAAACTGTAAGCAAAGTGGGAAAATCTAACCAAAAAAATTTCAAAGTGTTTCAAAGTGTTCCTCTCGAAATATATGTTTAAAAATTCATTCTTATGCTTTTTGCACTAAAAAAATAAAAGTTTACCATTATTTAAACAACTATTTTTAGTCCACGCCCACAAAAGGGGGCGGACGGAAAGATGAGAGCCATTTTATAAGCCTCTGGGTCCAAATACAGGACTTTAAACTTCTTGTTGCAGAAAAATGTTTAATTTGTTAAACACAAACAAATTATGTAAATAAATGGTGTTTTTCAGAGGTTGCTTTAGTTCTTCAAGAGGGAACTTTTTCCCCCCTGATCAAATTTTTCTCATTTACGAACTTAACCTGCCTAAGAACATAAGACATATTCATGCCAAATTTCGGGATGGTAGCTCTTTTATTTTGGACTGCATCGTGTTAACTACAGATGGACGGACGGACAGACGGACAGACGGATGGACAACGCTAGAATCGATCACTGATCATGAATATATGAGGCATTCCATGTCAAATCAGACACTTTGAAATTTTTTTTTTTTAGATTTTCCCAATTTGTTTACAGTTTTTAGTACCCTTCGAAAACTCCTTCGTGGTAAATTTTCAGATTTTTTTGATGACCCGTTCAAGAGATATCGAATTTTTAAAAATTGGTAGTTTGTTCCTTTACTCAAACTTCTTTTACTCATAACTTTTTCAATAATGGTCCAAATTTAAATTTATTTTTTCAAAATTTTTGTTTTTTTACGTACTTTAAAAAAAAAAATCCCAAAAAATTCTTAAAAGCGCTCTAGTATGCGATTTTTAAGTTTTAAAATTTAAATCTCATTTTTGAAAATGTTTGTACTCTTCGATTTTTTTGATTTTTTTTTGTGTAAAACTTCCATCGATTCTACAAATTATCTACGATTATTATTATTTTTTTAAATTTTTTGGAAAAAATTTATTGTAATTTTCCAATCTTAAAATTAAAAAGAGGGGTCATTTATAAGACCGACCCCCATTATTTTTTACATCTTAACATTTCTTTGGAACAAACTGATACCCTGTCTCCAATTTCTAAGGGAGCTCCTACACAAAACGAAAATTTTTTAAAATTGCTCTAACTGCTCTAACTGCCCTAATAGTGCCCTTAGAGCAACAAAATGTATGACCGACCCACAATATTTTTTTAGTCCAAACATTTTCTCTGAACACACCTACCCTGTATCTTTAACTGTTAGGGAGGTCCCCATACATTTTTTTTTTATATTTTATAAATTTGTTTTATTTGATCCTTTAGTCTGCATAAATCTGCTCTAAAAAGATACATGAATTCACTGCATCTTTGAAGCGCTTAATCAGCACTACAAAAGAATGCTTTAATCAATGCTCTATACACAAGTGATTTCAGTGCATCTTAAGAATGCTTTTTCTTTGTATCCAACTAGCGCTCTAAAGTGCGACAGCGCCTTAGAGAATCATGCATTAATTTCATGCGCTCCTTGACTCAAGTTTCCTTTCCAAAAAGCTGCCAGTTCAGCAAAATTTCTGCTGGGATGTTTTTCATTTGTTTTTGCCAACAAAATATGTTAAGTGTATAAATTTTACTGCAATCGGTCCAGTACTTAATGAATGGTCAAATTATTTCCAAAAAATCGACTGTAAACCTCTGTGTATTGTGCACATTTGTTGTGTGATTGTGTAGGTGTAGACAAATTAATGCCTGGCCTGGATTATTATATTCATATTTGTTTTCACAATCCCACAATCAATCACTACTTAAAAAAACAAAAATTAAACTCATTCAAACAGCAGCAATTTGGATCCTTTTTTCTAGAGTCCTTGACAATTGCAATATTTTTATATTTTATTTATATTTGTCGGACGCACACTATATACACTATACAGTATATACGCTATATAAATACAGCCATAAATCAAATAAACTGTTATTTTTTTACGCAAATAACTTACAATCATTTCGTCTTTTTTAATAACAGTTTATTTTGTCCTTTTTGTTTCTGAACTGTAAATATTTTCTTGTTTTATTTTTTTTACAATTTATTTACAACAATGATTGGAAATAAATTATGATCCTTTGTTGCAAATAAAAATAGCGCAAAAAAACATGGCAATAAATTTTAATCATTGTTAAAATTTTTATTGACTTTTTGCAATAATTTTTGTGATGACTTCTGCAAAATGCTAAAAAAAAATTTTATTTGATTTTTACTACAATGAAATCATTGATTGATTTAAAAGTCTTTGTTAAATCAACTCTTTGATTTGTATCTTTATTAAATAAATATTTTGTAAATAAAGAAGAAAAATCGAACAAAATCAACATCATATTCTATTTGTTTAAATTTGAGTTTAACAAGAATATTAAATTGTGCAAATCGATTTTGTATCTTGACATGGACAACAAAAATTAAAGTATTCTAAAACCTTGAAGAGTTTTTAAACATTGCTAGCGTTCTTTTTTTTATTAATTGAAAATTGTAGAAATATTTGTAGAATATTTAACTCTTTAAAGTGGACTTTTGTGATAGTTTTTAAAAAAGGGCTAAAATAACTCCTTAAAATCAGCGATAGAGGTTTAACATGTTCTAAAAAATAAGCAGGCAAAAACAATTGAAAAACACATTTAAAACAAGTGATAAAACAATTGAAAACCATCCCAGTAATTATTCATTTGTTTTAACAAACATCAACATTTATTTTTTACTTTTCATAAAATTTTCTAAAATAAATAACATTGAACATTAAAAAATAACGTCACTTTCGTTTTTTTACCAACAAATTCGAAAAAAATAACCTACGAAAACATTAAAAATTTTTGTGTTATTTTTACTAACATATTAAAAAAAAAAATACCTACAAAAACATTAAAAATTAATGTTCTCGTATGTTATCTTTACAATTTTTCTATTGAGTCATATTTTAAAAAATTTTTAATAAAATTTTGGAGAATCGATCCCGCAATCAACTGCATTCTGGCCAGACACTCTACCCATCGTGCCAAAGTCACTTGATACAAACATGTTTTTATATTTCTATAAAAATTTTTTAACATGATAATCTGCAATCTACAGAAGGTACAACGACTGGCGTGTGTGGGTATTACTGGTGCTATTAGATCAGCACCCCAGGCCGGTTTGGAAGTGATACTAAACATTCAGCCCGTGGATATTTACGTCAAGAGCACAGCAGCACGGGAGGGAACTGGAACAGAGAACCGACTATATCTCACCACAGACGAACTTTGACAGAACCTTCGAAGTCCAAATACAGACTAGGGAAGACTGGGCGGAAAACTCTGTTATTACAGAGAATGCGATCTCAATCTTTAATGACGGATCGAAAATGGAGATGGGTACGGGTTCAGGAGTCTACTCTGAATGCCTCGAAATCGGGGTCTCATTGAGGCTTCCGGATAAGTGTAGTGTTTTCCAGGCTGAGGTGCTTGCAATTGACAAAGCCGCGCAGTTAATTATGACAAGGGATCTTCGTCCTTGCGTCATTAACATTTTCGTGGATAGTCTCGCAGCTCTGAAGGCCATATATGGCATTTACATATACCCAGAAATCCATATAAATTTGGATTTCAAATCCAATTAAAATCTATACCGTTTACATATGCTTTTTTGATATTTAGCGGGATTTTGTTTGTACTAACTCTGTATTTTCTTTTGATTTGTGTACAGGGTTTTTAGTGGGAAAATTACCCAATTTTATAAATATTTCTAAAAACAATGATTTTTCTTTGCCGGAGCCAATATTTTCAATCCCATTAGTATATGTAGGGACCACAATATAAAAAAATGTGTTTTTATGTAGAGCTGCTTCTTTAAATGAAAGAAAATTAACATTTTTGCCAAGTTTGGGGCCGCCACCATTGAGTGTTTTTCTTTGTTAGGAAGACCAAATTGGTCAACTAAATTGTGCGTTTACCATTTGCAATGGTAAATTTTAAATGAAACATTGTTTTTATTAATCTTTTAATAGTTTTTAAAAAATTAATTTTAATTGTTTTTTTTTCTTTATAAAAAACAACAACAGCTGATAAAAACAAGTAGAAAAATTAAGTTCGACTTGGTCGAATCTATGAATACCCTGCACAATGTTATCTGATAGTAATTTTCTAAAAAAATTTCAAAAAATTGCATTACAAATTTCTTATTAGAAATATATTATTTTGAGTAAAACTATTTTTTAATCAATCAAATTTTTTTGAGTGTAAAATTTTTTTGACTGTCAGCATTTTTTTGAGTGTGTCATTTCATTAAAAAAAAACATAATGTATACATTTTTTTTTTGAGTGCAACATTTTTTTTGAGTGTAACATTTTTTTTAGTGTAAATATTTTTTTAGTGTACAATTTCTTTGAGTAACAAAATTACTTTTTAAAATATTTTTGTTGTTTTATTCCTATATGTAATACAAAAAAAAAAAAAAACTATTTCACATATTTCCCTCTTTTTATTTTATCATCCTTTTCTTTAAAAACCAAAAACAAACTAACATTCAATCATATACATAAGTCCAACTTTTTTTGATTTTTTTCCAAAAAATACTTACTATACACCGTTACATACAGTTACAAAAACAATAACAAAACAATAACAAATATTTACTTGTCTAACAACTACACTGCACCCCACGACAAGAAAACAAACAACAACAAGTTTTAAAAAACTGGTATTTCACCATGCTTTTAAAACTTGTTTAACGAGTTTTCAACAGTTTAAGGTGAAACTACTGTGAAATTCAGGGCTTTGCTTATAACTTTTGAACCACTGAACCGATTTTGCTGAAATTCAAAACCAAACAGACTTGGGGAACGACAAATATATATGCTAAGCTTCAGCCCCCTCAGAATTGTCTTTCGAAAGTTAGAGGGATTTAATCTTGTAAATTCGCAAAATACCCTTGCCGAAATTTACTCTTTTGCTCATAACTTTTGAACCACTTGACCGATTTTGCTGGATTGCAATACCAACCTGACCCGGTAAATATAGAACATATATGTCAAACTTCCGTAAAGTCTTTCAAAAGTTAGCGTGTTTTCTACGGACAGACAGACAGACGGACGGACGGACGGACGGACGGACATCGCTAGATCGACTTAAAATCGATCAAGGATCATGAATATATATACTTTATGGGGTCCTAGACCAACATTTCGATGTGTTACAAACGGAATGACAAACTTATATATACCCTCTATCACTAGAGTGGAGGGTATAAAAATCGTGTGCAGCGTTGCAAAAAGGCATTAGGGATGATTATTTTGTGAAAAACCATAGTTGTACGATTAAGTAGTAAAAATTTTTTGGGATTTTGAATTGCGATTTTACGATTTTCCCAAAATCCAAGTTTTTTTTATATGGGATTTGACATTTGAAATCTAAAAAAGTAATAGGATTTACTTGGATTTTCATTGAAATCCCATTTTTTCTGGATTTCGAGGTATATGTAAATGGCATATTAGAGTCAAATACTGTAAAATCGGAAATAGTTTTGAATTGTATACAATCGCTTCGTCGAATCAGTCAGCACATAATCAAGCTAATCTGGGTCCCAGGCCACAGTGGGGTCGCTGGGAACGAATTGGCTGATGAGTGTGCGAGGAATGGCTCTGAATCGGTGGGGGAACGTGTAGAACCTGACATCTCGGTTCCTTTAGTGGAATTGATGAACGAAATTGATAGGATATCTGAAAATAGGATGAAGGATAGGTGGATATCACTGACTACGTGCAGAATATCTAGAACCCTGTGGCCACTGCCGAATCCTAAGAGGACAAAAAGTCTTCTTACTTTTGGCAAACGGACGGTTAGCCTATTAGTTGGAGTACTTACAGGACACTGTATGATTGGCCAAATGGCCGTGCGTATGGGAATTTCTGATAGGGACTATTGTAGAAGCTGTGGGGAAGTGGAGGAAGAGAAGTCAGTGAAGCACTTGCTATGCGAATGTCCGGGTCTAATGAGAAGCCGCCTTAAGCATTTGGGGCAAAGATTTTTCGATGACCTGGACTGCCTAAGCGGTTTCTCATGGACGTCTCTAGCGGAATACCTCAAGGAAACGGGGTGGTTTAAAAAGTAGAACTTTGTATCAGAGAGGGAGAGGGGGAAATATGATTAGGGGAATCACAATGGGCCTTATGGCCACCGAGTGAACTCGCCAAATGGCGAGCGCCCATCCAACCTAACCTAACATGATAATGTTTTAAGGCTGGTGTCTAATTTTAAAAAAGTTGCTGTAATATAATTATTTTTCAACAAACAATTTTTTTTTATGAATATTTTTTTTTTTCATAAAAATTTTTTTCATCACATTTTTTTCCATCAATTTTTTTTTTCATTAAATTTTTTTTATTAATTTTTTTTATCAAATTTTTTATTATCAATTTTTTTCTCATCAAAAAAAAAAAAATTTTTCATAAATTGTATACAATTCAAAACTATTTCCGATTTTACAGTATTTGACTCTAATATGCCATTTACATATACCTCGAAATCCAGAAAAAATGGGATTTCAATGAAAATCCAAGTAAATCCTATTACTTTTTTAGATTTCAAATGTCAAATCCCATATAAAAAAAAACTTGGATTTTGGGAAAATCGTAAAATCGCAATTCAAAATCCCAAAAAATTTCTACTACTTAATCGTACAACTATGGTTTTTCACAAAATAATCATCCCTAATGCCTTTTTGCAACGCTGCACACGATTTTTATACCCTCCACTCTAGTGATAGAGGGTATATATAAGTTTGTCATTCCGTTTGTAACACATCGAAATGTTGGTCTAGGACCCCATAAAGTATATATATTCATGATCCTTGATCGATTTTAAGTCGATCTAGCGATGTCCGTCCGTCCGTCCGTCCGTCCGTCTGTCTGTCTGTCCGTAGAAAACACGCTAACTTTTGAAAGACTTTACGGAAGTTTGACATATATGTTCTATATTTACCGGGTCAGGTTGGTATTGCAATCCAGCAAAATCGGTCAAGTGGTTCAAAAGTTATGAGCAAAAGAGTAAATTTCGGCAAGGGTATTTTGCGAATTTACAAGATTAAATCCCTCTAACTTTCGAAAGACAATTCTGAGGGGGCTGAAGCTTAGCATATATATTTGTCGTTCCCCAAGTCTGTTTGGTTTTGAATTTCAGCAAAATCGGTTCAGTGGTTCAAAAGTTATAAGCAAAGCCCTGAATTTCACAGTAGTTTCACCTTAAACTGTTGAAAACTCGTTAAACAAGTTTTAAAAGCATGGTGAAATACCAGTTTTTTAAAACTTGTTGTTGTTTGTTTTCTTGTCGTGGGGTGCAGTGTAGTTGTTAGACAAGTAAATATTTGTTATTGTTTTGTTATTGTTTTTGTAACTGTATGTAACGGTGTATAGTAAGTATTTTTTGGAAAAAAATCAAAAAAAGTTGGACTTATGTATATGATTGAATGTTAGTTTGTTTTTGGTTTTTAAAGAAAAGGATGATAAAATAAAAAGAGGGAAATATGTGAAATAGTTTTTTTTTTTTTTTGTATTACATATAGGAATAAAACAACAAAAATATTTTAAAAAGTAATTTTGTTACTCAAAGAAATTGTACACTAAAAAAATATTTACACTAAAAAAAATGTTACACTCAAAAAAAATGTTGCACTCAAAAAAAAAATGTATACATTATGTTTTTTTTTAATGAAATGACACACTCAAAAAAATGCTGACAGTCAAAAAAATTTTACACTCAAAAAAATTTGATTGATTAAAAAATAGTTTTACTCAAAATAATATATTTCTAATAAGAAATTTGTAATGCAATTTTTTGAAATTTTTTTAGAAAATTACTATCAGATAACATTGTGCAGGGTATTCATAGATTCGACCAAGTCGAACTTAATTTTTCTACTTGTTTTTATCAGCTGTTGTTGTTTTTTATAAAGAAAAAAAAACAATTAAAATTAATTTTTTAAAAACTATTAAAAGATTAATAAAAACAATGTTTCATTTAAAATTTACCATTGCAAATGGTAAACGCACAATTTAGTTGACCAATTTGGTCTTCCTAACAAAGAAAAACACTCAATGGTGGCGGCCCCAAACTTGGCAAAAATGTTAATTTTCTTTCATTTAAAGAAGCAGCTCTACATAAAAACACATTTTTTTATATTGTGGTCCCTACATATACTAATGGGATTGAAAATATTGGCTCCGGCAAAGAAAAATCATTGTTTTTAGAAATATTTATAAAATTGGGTAATTTTCCCACTAACAACCCTGTACACAAATCAAAAGAAAATACAGAGTTAGTACAAACAAAATCCCGCTAAATATCAAAAAAGCATATGTAAACGGTATAGATTTTAATTGGATTTGAAATCCAAATTTATATGGATTTCGGGGTATATGTAAATGCCATATATGGCCTTCAGAGCTGCGAGACTATCCACGAAAATGTTAATGACGCAAGGACGAAGATCCCTTGTCATAATTAACTGCGCGGCTTTGTCAATTGCAAGCACCTCAGCCTGGAAAACACTACACTTATCCGGAAGCCTCAATGAGACCCCGATTTCGAGGCATTCAGGTGTCTAAGGAGGCTGGTGTCTAATTTTAAAAAAGTTGCTGTAATATAATTATTTTTCAACAAACAATTTTTTTTTATGAATATTTTTTTTTTTTTTCATAAAAATTTTTTTCATCACATTTTTTTCCATCAATTTTTTTTTTCATTAAATTTTTTTTATTAATTTTTTTTATCAAATTTTTTATTATCAATTTTTTTCTCATCAAAAAAAAAAATTTTTTTCATAAATTTTTTTTACATCAAAAATTTTTCTTTTTATCAAAAAAAGTTTTTTTCTCATTTAAAGTTTAAAAAAAATTGTTTTCATCAAATTTTTTTTTTCTTCATCAAAAACTTCTTTTTATCAAAAATTTTTTTCACCAAAAATTTTCAATACATTTTTTTTGTCATAATTTAGTTTTTCGAAAAAAAAAAAATTTTTTCGATTGTTTTTTTACCTAAATTATTATTTCTATAAATAATGTTTTAACATGATAATGTTTTAAGGCTGGTGTCTAATTTTAAAAAAGTTGCAGTAATATAATTATTTTTCAACAATTTTTTTTTTTTTATGAATTTTTGTTTTTTTTCATACAATTTTTTTTCATCACATTTTTTTCCATCAATTTTTTCATTAATTTTTTTTTTATAAATTTTTTTTATCAAATTTTTTATTATCAATTTTTTTTTCATAAATTTTTTTACATCAAAAAATTTTTCTTTTCATCAAAAAAAAGTTTTTTCTCATTTAAAGTTTAAAAAAAATTGTTTTTATCAAATTTTTTTTTTAATTTTTTTTTTATCAAAAACTTCTTTTTATCAAAAATTTTTTTCACCAAAAATTTTCAATACATTTTTTTATACCCTCCACTCTAGTGATAGAGGGTATAAATATTGGTCTAAGACCCCATAAAGTATATATATTCATGATCCTCGTTCGATTCTAAGACGATCTAGCAATGTCCGTCCGTTCGTCTGTCCGTCTGTCTGTCTGTTGAAAACACGCTAACTTTTGAAAGACTTTACAGAGGCTCCTGAAGTTTGGCATATATGTTGGGCATTTACCTGTTCAGGTTGGTATTGCAATCCAGCGAAATCGGTCAAGTGGTTCAAAAGTTATGAGCAAAAGAGTGAATTTCGGCAAGGGTTTTCACGAATTTACGAGATCAAAAACACGATAACTTTCTACAGGCAAATCTGAGGATGCTGAAGCTTGGCATATATATTTGTCATTCCTTTTGGCTATTTCGTATTGAATTTCAGTCAAATCGGTCCAGTGGTTCAAAAGTTATTAGCAAAACCGTAAATTTCAGATTCGCCTCACCTTAAATTCACGTGTTGAAAACCCGTTAAACATGTTTTAAAAACATTGGTAAGTCGCAAAAATATTTTTACACTAAAAGAAAAAAAATACACTCGAAAAAAATTTTACACTCAAAAAAAATTTTACACTCAAAAAATTTAGTAATTTTTTTTTTTTTTTTTCAAAAAAGTTAAAAAAAAAGTTTTTTTTACACAAAATAAAAAAATTCTAATCAAAAATGTTATTTTTTCACTCTAGAAAATTTGCTATAACTTAAAAAGGGCATTGTGGAGGGTATTCATAGATTCGGCCAAATCGAATTTAACTTTTCTACTTGTTTGTCGTAATTTTGTTTTTCGAAAAAAAATCAATTTTTTTCGATTGTTTTTTTACCAAAATTACTTTTTCACCAAGTCTAAGCTTTTCACATGAAAATTTTCCATTGGTTTATCAAATGTTTATCATTTACCAAATGTATAGCTCTTTTGGGTTTTTAATGGGGTCCTCGACTGATATTTCAATTCGTTTTGCTTGGAATAGCAAAGTAATATAACATTATTTTTTCTAAAAAAAAACATTGCTTTGGCAAGTACATCCAAATCTTTCGCAAAACATTATCATGATTTAATGTTTTGGGCAAGAGTACAAAATTCGCAGGCATTTTTAATTTTTTTTTTCTACAAAATAAATAACCCACACAAGTTGGTAAAAACTAATGATTTATCTTTAACAAATGCCAACAATTTAAAAAAAAAATAACGTACACAAATCATTAAAATTTAAAAAGATTCACTTTTTTTTTACTAACAGAACAAAAATAAATGACTTTTAAAATTAAATGCTAATGAAAGTCTTTATTTTTTATGTTGTTATTTTTGAAACAATGTCATTTTTAAAAACTGAACATTAAAAAAATGATTTTTCTTTAAAAAACAACAAAACGTAAAACTTTTTAAAATGAATGCACGTATGTATGAACACAAAATATTGTCATTTTTGTAAAAAAAAAAATATTTTTTTTTTGTGTAAGTTTTTGTTGAGTGTAAAATTTTTTTTTGAGTGTAAAATTTTTTTTCAGTGTAAAATTTTTTTCGTGTGTAATTTTTAAGTTACCAGTGCTAAACAAGTTTAAAAAGCACTGCTTTAAAATTAAACAAGTTTGAAAAGCATTGTTTAGTTACCACCAATGCTTTTAAAACTTGTTAAAACACGTGGCATTTTAGATGAAACTGATCTGAAATTCAGGGTTTTGCTTATAACTTTTGAACCACTAAACCGATTGAGCTGAATTTTAATACCAAACAGACCCGGGGAACGGCAAAGATACTTGCCAAGCTTCAGTAGTCTCATTATTGTCTTTCGGAAGTTATCGTGTTTTTTATCTCGTAAATTCGCGAAACACCCTTGCCGAAATTTACTCTTTTGCTCATAACTTTTAATCCACTGGACCGATTTGGCTGGATTACAATACCAACCTGACCAGGTAAATGACAAACATATATGCCAAACTTCAGTAGCCTCTGTAAAGTCTTTCAAAAGTTAGCGTGTTTTCTACGGACGGACAGACAGACGGACATAGCTAGATCGACTTAAAATCGATCAAGGATCATAAATATATATACTTAATGGTACTAGACCAATATTTCGAGGTGTTACAAACGGAATGACAAACTTATATATACCCTCTATCACTAGAGTGGAGGGTATAACAAGTAAAAAAGTTAAATTCGGCCTTGCCGAATGTAGTGATACCCTCCACATTTTCAAAAAGATTATTGCCAAAAACTTTATTTAAAAGGAAATTACTTTTGAACAACAAAAAAATTTTTTGAAAAAAAATTTCCGCGAAAAAAAAATTTTTTACAAAAAAATTTCCGCGAAAAAAAATTTTGTAACAAAAAAATCCGCGATTTTTTTTTCTTTTTTTGTCAAAAAATATGTTCGTACTTGTTTAAATACCATTTGGTGTTCAATTATGTTCACATATGTCAACCAGCAGCCGAATTAAAGCATTTTGTATTTTTAGGTTATGTTGAATGTACTAAAATTTTTGAGGTGTCCTTACATTTTCGTTCACAACTTTTGAATCGCTCAACCGATATCGCTTAAATGCAATACCAAACTTCTCGAGAGAACTTCCAATAAATATGTTAAGTTTCAGTCATCTCCGTGTAATAGTTTCTCCGTGATCATCATTTCCACAGGCAGACAGACGGACTGACGGACATCGCTAGAATGTCTTAAAATCGATCGGGGATCATGAATATATATACTTTATGGGGTCCCAGACCGATTTTCGATGAGTTACAAACGGAATGACAAACTTAATATATATGAGGCATTCCACACCAAATGTCCAGCGAAAAAAACATATGTACCGTAAACTTCTGAATAGGTGATATGGATAGCCCTATATGGAACTTAGAAAATTGCGTTTTTGGTTTTTCAATTTTTCAAAAACTGGGTTTAGGAGGCGTGGTCAAATATTGGAAAAATGGTAAAATTTGTGGCGAGTTGCCTTGATTAAATATTTATCACATTAAAACGGAATGCACCACAATGTCAAAAATTTACGTTCTTATATAGTTTTGTATGGGCTATCGAATAAATTTTTTTTTTTTTGGAAAATTTTCAGAACCCGTTCTGAAATTTTCCATTTTTTAAAAAAGTCAATTTATCAAAAATCCGGCCACTTTTTTTTCTTTTTTATTTATTTTTTTTAAAAGTTTAGATGTTTGTCCATCCACACAAAAAAAATCAGAAACACGTTCATTTTTTTTTCGAGAAAATCGCATTTGAACTTTAAATTTCATAACAATTTAGTAATTTGCTTGTATTTTCTTGTGTCAACAGAGCGTATGACGAATATTTATGCAATTAATATTACTCATTCGCAACTTTAAAACAAAGAAATACAAGCAAATAACAAAATTGTTATGAAATTTAAAGTTCAAATGCGATTTTCTCGAAAA
The DNA here is from genome assembly GCA_963921195.1 of Pegoplata infirma. Classification (NCBI taxonomy): domain Eukaryota; kingdom Metazoa; phylum Arthropoda; class Insecta; order Diptera; family Anthomyiidae; genus Pegoplata; species Pegoplata infirma. The sequence goes on along the minus strand of OY992538.1, from coordinate 179,581,600 downwards.
AAAAGATGAACGTGCTTCTGATTTTTTTTGTGTGGATGGACAAACATCTAAACTTTAAAAAAAATAAATAAAAAAGAAAAAAAAAGTGGCCGGATTTTTGATAAATTGACTTTTTTAAAAAATGGAAAATTTCAGAACGGGTTCTGCAAATTTTCCAAAAAAAAAAAATTTAATCGATAGCCCATACAAAACTATATAAGAACGTAAATTTTTGATATTGTGGTGCATTCCGTTTTAATGTGATAAATATTTAATCAAGGCAACTCGCCACAAATTTTACCATTTTTCCAATATTTGACCACGCCTCCTAAGCCCAGTTTTCGAAAATTTGAAAAACCAAAAACGCAATTTTCTTAGTTACATATAGGGCTATCCAAACAACCTATTCAGAAATTTACGGGACACATGTTTTTCTGTAGCGGGACATATGGTGTGGAATGCCTCATATACCCTCTATCACTAAGTGGAGTGTATAAAAAAGGAATAAAGAACGAAAAATGAAAGAAAAGTAAAAGAAAAACTAAAGAAAAAGAAAGATAAGCAGGAAAACAGAAAAAAGGACTTTTTTTAAATAAAAAGGAAACAAATTTCGAAATCCGAAAATTTTTTTTAGTTCAGTGTAGATTTTTTTCCATGCATTTTAAGTAAGTGAACTTTTATTATAACACAGTCCGACAAAAATGAAAAAAAGTTGTTAAACACGAACTGGATAATATACGTTTTAAAGTAGAGATTAAGGGTGAGATTTTGAGTTGTTAAATTTGTTGGTTTAAACTGAATTTAAACCACATACTTTCTTTTTGAGATGTGGTTTATTTTAAATTTAACTCACCAATGATGGAGAGTTAAACTAAGGCACAAAAATGTCAAAAAAACACTTTAGATTTTCAAATATACTGGTTAGTGTTGCCATGTTGTGGTATTTTAATCAAAAAAATTTGCGATAATGGCCACTATTCTAATTGGAAATGCGATATTTGGTATGGCAATACCGAGTTAATCGACATTTGCTAAACTTGAACTGAAAAGCAGAATGCTTGGTTAAACATGGTTTTAATTTTATAAAGTTTAAAAAAACTTCCGTTTAAACTTAGTTAAAGCGATATGTCAAAAACTTTGCCTAAATAAAGTAAAACATCATTTACAGTTTTTCATTTCGTGATCCTGTTTCCTTTTAAAAGGACTTCAAATTTTTAGATGTTTAAATTTTAAAATTTTTTTTTTTAATATTTGTACTTGTCCTAGGACGCCACTAGTGATAGCAAATGAAAGAAGAGAATATCCCCTAATTTTCCTATTTTATTATTTTTACATATCAGGAAAAAGCAAGTAAGTTACGTCCTTTCAAAATTTTATCCTGCAATATCATTCAAAATTTTCAACAAAATATGTTGATAAAATTTTCAAACGACTTTATTTACATCCTTTTATTCTGATATGCCAAAATAAAAAATCGAAAAATTAGAGGAGATCTTCCTCTTTCATTTACCATAACCAGCGTCATCAAGTACAAATATTTCAGAAATATTTTACAAAATGTATCCTTTAAAATTAATGTATCCTTTATCATTTTAAAGTCCTTTTAAAAGGAAACAGGACCAGGAAATGAAAAACTGTAAATGTAGTTTTGATCCATTTCATCTCTTTTTTCAGACATATATAATCCGCTTTATGTTTAATATTGGCTGTCAGACGGTGTAATCGACTAAAATTAATCGGTTAACAGATTAACGTTTAATCGATTGAATACCCTAGTATGTAACGACTTTAAATTTAGCACTTATTTTTAAGTTATATTTGATTGATTTGAATTGTATTTTTCTAAGTAACACATAAACAATTCATGTTCAACACTTTCCATATTCCCGTTTCTAAATGTCACAAAATTTATTTTATTTTAACATATTCCTTCCTGTCATTTAAAGGCCAGTTGTGTATTCAGGATACTAAAAATTCGTTTTATTTAGGTCGTAAAATATACTGTTGTTTATTTTGTTTTTATAGCAGACAGGGTATGTTTTTGAAGATTTAACTGGGGCTTTTCTGCTGCTAAAGAAATAATATACAAATGGATATTTATGGTGATGTTTCAACTGTAAATCAATTTTATGAGATGGCTTTAACCTAAAAAAATGCTTTTATATGGCCTTCTGAAATTGGACAGCACATTTTTTAAGGAACGATACCAGCGTTTACAAAACAATATGCTATTTCTGAAAGTAATTGAGATGTTAAATAAATAAAATTCTAAAATATTAAATTTCGAAATTATTTGGATTAGAAATTTTGTAATTTTGATATTAAAAGTGTACATTTTTATGGCATACTCTAGTTTAATGTATAAAAAATAATTTGACTATATTAGATGTATGTCTACAAAGAATTGACTATTTAAGAAAAACATGCATTTAAGTTGTAGCTGTATTTATTAATCATACGTTTGGTTTACTTTTGATTATTGTAGAATATAAGCTTCACACATAAAGTTGAAAATGTAATTTACGAAAACTACCATTAAAATGTTTTCATATATAACAGATTTTCGTATGTGTAACATAACATATTATAAAATTTTACAATTTTTACAAAATTTAACAAATTGTCCACGTATTAAATTGCTTTTAACAAGATTTTTTTTTAAATCAAACACATATATCTGAGTTTTTTCAGCTTTTTAAACTTTTGTAATAAATGTTGATGTGTATTATGAATCCTTTTGCCTTGAGCAAAAACATAAAATGCAAACAAATGCATTTTCTAAATTGCTAAAATCCAAAAATCTTCTTTGATCCTTAACATAAAGAGCACAGAGTAAAGTTATATACGAGTTGAATAGAAGTTTTGTAAATTTGTATTACCTTTTAGTACTTAATACAAATCAATACCCTTTGGGTACATTAACTACTCGATATATTCGTTAAGTATACGCTCAATATGTTTTTGAAAATAAATTAAAGCACAAATGTATAAGTGCACTTTCTACTACACTCAAAATATTTTGTAGGCAAAAACAAATGAAAACAAGTAAGAAAGTCATAGTCCAGTGTTTTCCAGTGTTTTCTGGAAAATGGATCCCAAGTCCGAACATGGCCCGATTGGATTTGTCATTGGTTAAGTCTTTATTTAGTGTAGAAATCACACACAGATCAAATTTTAGTGAAATTCGTTAGTTTTTTTACCAATAGACCGATTTCACTGAATTTCGGTTGAAATTTTAATATGGGGGACTAAGTCCAAAAATGGTTCAATTATATTCCTATTTGATTACTTTACTAAAGTACAAGTTTAACACCTAAAACTTAAATTTTTAACAAATATTTCCATTTTTATGAATTTTGACGGAACTATGTGAATATCGGGAGGGTGGTTTGTATGGGGACTACCAGAAGGACTGACCCGATTCCTTTAAAATTTGAAATGATGATTTGTGCATACAAAATTTGATTACCTGTTAAATTTCAAAACGATATCTATAATAATACGGTTATTAGGGTCATTTAAGCGTAATCCAAAGGTGGCGTTTGTATGGTGGCTAGGTCTTAACATGGACCGATTTCAATAGGCTTCGTCCTTGGGCCAAAAGATGCTTAAGTTTCAAATTTCAAGCCAATTGATTGAAAATTGCGACCTGTAACGTGCTTAAACCGATAGATGGACAGCCGGATGGACGGACGGACATCGCTAAAACGACTCAAAAAGTAATTCTGAGTCGATCGGTATACTTGAAGGTAGGTCTAGGACCAATATTTCGGGTAGTTACAAACATCAGCACAAACTCATTATACCCTTTACCACAGAGTCGTGTAGGGTATAAACACATTTAAAACCAGTGAATAAACAAGTAAGAAAGTTATAGTCGGTCAAGACCGACCATATGATACCCTACACCAGTGTTTCCCGGAAAATGGGTCCCAAGTCCAAACATGGAATGATTGGATCTGTCGTTGTTAGATATTTATTTAGTGTAGAAAACACACACAGGTCAAATTTTAGTGAAATTGGCTTATTTTTTGGTCAATTGACCGATTTAACTGAATATCGGTCCAAATTTGTATGTGGGGGATTAAGTCCAACAATGGTCCAATTATATTTCGATTTGATAAGGTTACTTTAGTACACGTTTAAAACCTAAAAATAAAATTTTTAACAAATATTTCCATTTTATGAATTTTGACGGAACTATGTGAATATCGGAAGGGGGGGTTTGTATGGGGACTACCAGAAGGACTGACCAGATTCATTTAAAATTTGAAATGATGTTTTGTGCATACAAAATTTGATTACCTGTTAAATTTCAAAACGATATTTATTATAATACGGTTATTAGGGTCATTTAAGCGTAATCCAAAGGTGGCGTTTGTATGGTGGCTAGGTCTTAACATGGACCGATTTCCTCCAATTTCAATAGGCTTCGTCCTTGGGCCAAAAGATGCTTAAGTTTCAAATTTCAAGCCAATTGATTGAAAATTGCGACCTGTATCGTGCTTAAACCGATTAATGGACAGACAGACGGACGGACGGATGGACGGACGGACGGACATCGCTAAATCGACTCAAAAAGTAATTCTGAATGGATCGGTATACTTAAAGTTGTGTCTAGGACCAATATTTCGGGTAGTTACAAACATCAGGACTAACTCATTATACCCTGTACCACAGAGTGGTGTAGGGTATAACAACTGAAAACAATCCCAGTAATTATTCATTTGTTTTAACAAACATCAACATATATTTTTAACTGTTGACAAAATTTTCTAAAATAAATAACATTAAGCATTAAAAAATTACTTTTTTTCAATCTTTTTTACCAGCAAATACGAAAACATTAAAAATTAATAGGCGTCCCAGTAGGCTAGTTGGTAGCGTGCTAGCCTATGAGTCTGGGGGTTGTGGGTTCGATCCCCACCAGAGGCCTTGGTCTGTTTAGCTACAACGAGACAAAGGTCATTGTTACCAGTTCTCGGTTAGGTAACATTAGTATATGATTTGTAATTATATGGTAATTCTAAATAAAAAAAAAAAACAAAAATAAATTAAAAATTAATGATAGTTCTGTTATTTTTACCAACAAATTTCAAAAAAAAAATAACTTACGAAAACATTAAAAATTAATGATTTCGTAGGTTATTTTTTACAATTTTCTATTGAAATATTTTTTTAAAATAATTTTAATAAAATTTTGGAGAATCGATCCCGCAATCAACCACATGCTGGCCAGACACTCTACCAATCGTGCCAAAGTCACTTGATACAAACATGTTTTTATATTTCTATAAATAATTTTTTGGTTTTTTTTTTCTACAAAAACTACTTGTTTAGGTAAAAACTAATGATATCTCATTAAAAAATACCAACAATTTAAAAAAAGATTACTTACACAAATCATTAAAAATTTAAATAATAATCAGTAGTTTTTACTTACAGAACAAAAATAAATTGCTTTAAAAATTAAATGTTAATGAAAGTCTTTATTTTTTAGTGTGTTATTTTTTAAACAAAGGACAGAAGTAGTCATTAATAAAAACTGAACACCAAACAAATGTTTTTTTTTAACGACTAAACGTAAAACTTTTTCCCGTATTTAATTTTTTGGCCAAGTATTAATTCTTCTTTAATAATTTATTATTTTAAGCTAATTGGGCCTAACTTTGTAAATGTAAAATAAAACTCAGTTTTATCACATATTTCCCCGACGTTTCGTAACTTTTTTGGTTACTTTTTCAACTTTTTAAATAAACTACAAACACTTAATGACATAATTTTTTGAGTGTATTGATTTCATTGTGCAACACAATATTATATTTTGAATGACGAAAAAAAAAAACAAGTAAAAAAGTAAAATTCAGCCTTGTCAATTTTTGAAAAGTTTGACAGAAATATGAGCTCAATCGGTTGAAAATTGCCGTGCCGCAGCACTGTGGCCGAAATCACTGACCTTGCGGCGCTTAAGTCAAAATTTAAAAATTAAGATCGATAAATGTTTCTGCACTGCATCGTTTACCTATACTTTACAGAAAAAATTTACGTTTTTACTTTTGTTTTGCTTTCAATATTCGCACAGCTGTAAGCTGTCAAATATACATTTTCTGCAGCAAGTGTATTAAAAGAAATTTGGGGCCTAATTACTCAGTGAGTTTTTCTTGACACTTTTAAGTCAATTGTTTATACATTTTGAGCAAAAAGTTCGCGCAAGTTGTTCGGTTTTTTAGGGTCCATCTGCCTGTCCAAATAATCAGTATAAACGCGATACAGACCACAATTTTCAATCGATTTGGCTAAAATTTGAAATTTAAGATTTTTTATCGAAAGAAAAAAACCTATTAAATTTTTGACAAAATCGGTCAATGTTATCCCATAGCCCTCATGTTAATTTCCCCTTCCAGTTTTACTTAAAAATCCCTAACAATAGTATTTTAACAAATATCCTCTTGAAATTCGGTTGTTAAATGTTTTTTGTAGCCATAAATAATCACTCTAAATTTTAACGGAATCGGAACATTTTAACTTCTAGTCCTCATACAGACCACCCTCCCGATATTCACATAAATTTCCCAAAATACATAAAAACACTGAAATAAATAAATATGGTTAAAAATTAAATTCTTTATAAGTTTTATAATCACAAATATGCATTGGGCTTTATTATTTTACATTTTCGAATTAAGCGCCGCTAGATTGGGAGTTTCGGCCACTGTGCGCACGCGCTTTAAAGTTTATAATAACGAAATTAAAGCCAAATGGAAAGAAAATTTTATATATCAAAATACAGAAACATCTTATTTATTAATTTTGATGAGCTGAACACGAGTATCAAAAACTTTTAAAATCGGTCGAACGGTTATTGAGATATTGTTATTTGAAATTTGTAAAAATATCGGGTTTTTCCTACGTTCAAGAATTTTTTTAAACAAATTTAAAATTTCTTTTTCTTGACACTCTTATAGAGGGCTCCACGGGTTAGAATTATCCGATTCTAACCCGTGGAGCCCTTTAATAAAAATCGTAATATTGTGCCACATGGTTTAAAACTGATGTGGACACAATATCACCCAAATCGGATAACTTTAACCCGTGCCCCATTGAGGTCAGAGTTAAAAAAAAATTCCATACAAACAAACAATTTTTTGTTTCGATATTTTATTTTTTTTATTTCATTTCGATCGGACAAGTTTTTCAATTCCAAAATGGACTTCGAAAAAAAAAGGTTGAGGCTTACTCTAAAGAATTGTATTTTTTTTTTTAGTTTTGACAAGCATATCGTTAAACTATATTCAATTTGAGCTATCTAAAAAAACATAACTTTTCAGGAGAGCAAAAAAACCGTAAACTTTTTGTCGGCCGATCTTTTACAATATTAATTAATTATTACTACTAAATTTTACACGTGCTTTGTTTGTAAAAATTCGTATTATTCGCTGAGTTACAGCAGATAGCTCAACCTTTTTTATTTGAAATTAATCAACCTAAGCAGATAGCTCATTAAATATAGATTTTAAAGCTTTATAACTTTTTAACGGATTATGATAAACATGTGAATTTGGTACCATATTTCTCAGTTTTTTAAGCCCTTCTATTACAGGTGTTAAAAAATTACTTTTTAATTTCTTTTTAAATCATCAATTTTTTCGCGCTTTATCGCCATTATTTGGAACCTTCATGAAGCTTGCGAAAAATGTCATAACACTTGTGTTTGCTGTACAATCGAATGGGCAAATAAAATATGCAAAAACTTTAACCGGTTTTGCTCCGCATCGAAATATGGGTCAAAAACTGCGTTTTTAACCGCGGAAAGCAGTTGAAACTTTCCAAAAAAAAAAACTGCCATTATTTTTATTGATGGAAACACCGTATAAAAAGAGATAATATAAAAAAATTTAAATTTAAAAGTTTACCCTAGTAAACTATACTGTAGATAGCTCAAATTTTTATTTATAAAAAAACATGGTTTCACATAGCTAATGCTATTTCTGCAATAAAATAGTCTTAAAATATTCTTTTTGTTCTGAAATTAATACCATAGATGACACTTATGCCAGCTAACATTTTGCCATCAAAAACTCATTTTCGTCAACCGAGCAGATAGCTCAAATTGAATATAGTTCCACGATATAACTACTTTTTATACCCTCCACTCTACACCATTTACAGATGTAATTCGAAAAAGATCAATTGTAATTCGAAGATTCTATTTGTAATTCGAAGATTCCATTTGTAATTCGAAGATTCCATTTGTAATTCGAAGATTCCATTTGTAATTCGAATACTCCAATTGTAATTCGAAGATTCCATTTGTAATTCGAAGATTCCAATTGTAATTCGTAAAAGATCAATTGTAATTCGTAAAAGATCAATTGAAATTCGTAAAAGATCAATTGTAATTCGTAAAAGATCAATTGTAATTCGAAAAAGATCAATTGTAATTCGTAAAAGATCAATTGTAATTCGAAAAAGATCAATTGTAATTCGTAAAAGATCAATTGCAATTCGTAAAAGATCAATTGTAATTCGAAGATTCCATTTGTAATTCGTAAAAGATCAATTGTAATTCGTAAAAGATCAATTGTAATTCGAAAAAGATCAATTGTAATTCGTAAAAGATCAATTGTAATTCGAAAAAGATCAATTGTAATTCGTAAAAGATCAATTGTAATTCGAAAAAGATCAATTGTAATTCGTAAAAGATCAATTGTAATTCGTAAAAGATCAATTGTAATTCGAAAAAGATCAATTGTAATTCGTAAAAGATCAATTGTAATTCGAAAAAGATCAATTGTAATTCGTAAAAGATCAATTGTAATTCGTAAAAGATCAATTGTAATTCGAAGATTCCAATTGTAATTCGTAAATTATCAATGTAAATTCAGTTGATGTTTTTCGAATTACAATTGGAATCTTCGAATTACAATTGATCTTTTACGAATTACAATTGATCTTTTACGAATTACAATTGATCTTTTTCGAATTACAATTGATCTTTTACGAATTACAATTGATCTTTTTCGAATTACAATTGATCTTTTACGAATTACAATTGATCTTTTTCGAATTACAATTGATCTTTTACGAATTACATTTGATCTTTTACGAATTACAATTGATCTTTTACGAATTACAATTGATCTTTTTCGAATTACAATTGATCTTTTTCGAATTACAATTGATCTTTTACGAATTACAATTGATCTTTTACGAATTACAAATGGAATCTTCGAATTACAATTGATCTTTTACGAATTACAATTGATCTTTTACGAATTACAATTGATCTTTTTCGAATTACAATTGATCTTTTACGAATTACAATTGATCTTTTTCGAATTACAATTGATCTTTTTCGAATTACAATTGATCTTTTACGAATTACAATTGATCTTTTACGAATTACAATTGATCTTTTACGAATTACAACTGGAGTATTCGAATTACAATTGGAATCTTCGAATTACAATTGGAGTATTCGAATTACAAATGGAATCTTCGAATTACAAATGGAATCTTCGAATTACAAATAGAATCTTCGAATTACAAATAGAATCTTCGAATTACAATTGATCTTTTTCGAATTACATCTGTAAATGGTGTAGTGATAGAGGGTATATATAAGTTTGTCATTCCGTTTGTAACTCATCGAAATATCGGGACCCCATAAAGTATATATGGGGCATTCCATGTCAAATCGGACACTTTGAAAATTTTTTTTTTTAGGTTTTCCCAATTTATTTAAAGTTTTTAGTACCCTTAGAAAACTCCTTCGTGGTAAATTTTCAGATTTTTTTGATGACCCGTTCAAAATATATCGAATTTTTAAAAATTGGTAGTTTGTTACTTTACTTAATCTTCATTTACTCATAACTTCTTCAATAATGGTCCAAATTTAAATTTTTTTTTCAAAAATTTTGTTTTTTTGCGTAATTTAAAAAAAAAAAAAAAAAAAATTCTTAAAAGCGCTCTACACCATCTACAGATGTTATTCGAAAAAGATCAATTGTAATTCGAAGATTCTATTTGTAATTCGAAGATTCCATTTGTAATTCGAAGATTCCATTTGTAATTCGAAGATTCCATTTGTAATTCGAAGATTCCATTTGTAATTCGAATACTCCAATTGTAATTCGAAGATTCCATTTGTAATTCGAAGATTCCAATTGTAATTCGAAAAAGATCAATTGTAATTCGAAAAAGATCAATTGTAATTCGTAAAAGATCAATTGTAATTCGTAAAAGATCAATTGTAATTCGAAAAAGATCAATTGTAATTCGAAAAAGATCAATTGTAATTCGTAAAAGATCAATTGTAATTCGTAAAAGATCAATTGTAATTCGAAGATTCCAATTGTAATTCGTAAAAGATCAATTGTAATTCGAAAAAGATCAATTGTAATTCGAAGATTCCAATTGTAATTCGTAAAAGATCAATTGTAATTCGAAAAAGATCAATTGTAATTCGAAAAAGATCAATTATAATTCGTAAAAGATCAATTGTAATTCGTAAAAGATCAATTGTAATTCGAAAAAGATCAATTGTAATTCGTAAAAGATCAATTGTAATTCGAAAAAGATCAATTGTAATTCGAAAAAGATCAATTGTAATTCGTAAAAGATCAATTGTAATTCGAAAAAGATCAATTGTAATTCGAAAAAGATCAATTGTAATTCGAAAAAGATCAATTGTAATTCGTAAAAGATCAATTGTAATTCGTAAAAGATCAATTGTAATTCGAAAAAGATCAATTGTAATTCGAAAAAGATCAATTGTAATTCGTAAAAGATCAATTGTAATTCGAAAAAGATCAATTGTAATTCGAAAAAGATCAATTGTAATTCGTAAAAGATCAATTGTAATTCGTAAAGATCAATTGTAATTCGAAGATTCCATTTGTAATTCGAAGATTCCATTTGTAAATCGAAGATTCCAATTGTAATTCGAAAACAACGAGTATAAAATCGTTTCTTACGCCTTTAAAAACATTGTTTTTTTGTTGATTTACTCGTTGGTTTTCGAATTACAATTGGAATCTTCGAATTACAAATGGAATCTTCGAATTACAAATGGAATCTTCGAATTACAATTGATCTTTTACGAATTACAATTGATCTTTTACGAATTACAATTGATCTTTTTCGAATTACAATTGATCTTTTTCGAATTACAATTGATCTTTTACGAATTACAATTGATCTTTTTCGAATTACAATTGATCTTTTTCGAATTACAATTGATCTTTTTCGAATTACAATTGATCTTTTTCGAATTACAACCCGAGTAAAAATAAACATATAAAACAATATATAACTTGATACAAACATAATAAATCATATATGATTATACATCCCGTGAGGTATTTTCTAATTTTTTTAAATGGAGTCATATGTTGTAATATATAATTTAATCATGATTCGGATTAAAAGGTATACGGTTGATATAAATATATGAAATAATATTAGGGCCAATACAAAATTTGTTTTTCTGTATAATTTAATATAAAATTATATATAGCTTATTCTGTTCCATATATAAATGTTTCCAATTAAATGTTTCCAATTAACCAAAAATGTTCTAAGTTTTTTAAGCAAAGTATAACAAACTTTTAAAATGTTCCTAAACATTTCCTTGTTAGGGTTATGTATATCACCTATCTGGTTCGAAGCGTACCCAAACATTTTTTTTTGTTTTAGAAAATTATATGTTTGGTGAATGTATCGTTGACCTGTGGTGTAACTCACCCAAACCAAAACACACCAAGATTTTTTATGTTTTTATGCAATTAGATCTAATTGGATCCAATGAAATATGGCAATGTCTGGTCAAAACTCGGATGAAATCGAATCATATTTTATACAAGTTGATCTTTTTTAATGCAAAAACATCCACCATTATTCGGATTAAATTGCGTATAATTATATATTGTGTTATATATCATTATGTATTGCATCATATAAAAATTTTTACTCGGGAATTGATCTTTTACGAATTACAATTGATCTTTTACGAATTACAATTGATCTTTTTCGAATTACAATTGATCTTTTTCGAATTACAATTGATCTTTTACGAATTACAATTGATCTTTTTCGAATTACAATTGATCTTTTACGAATTACAATTGATCTTTTACGAATTACAATTGATCTTTTTCGAATTACAATTGATCTTTTACGAATTACAATTGATCTTTTACGAATTACAATTGATCTTTTTCGAATTACAATTGATCTTTTTCGAATTACAATTGATCTTTTACGAATTACAATTGATCTTTTTCGAATTACAATTGATCTTTTTCGAATTACAATTGATCTTTTACGAATTACAATTGATCTTTTTCGAATTACAATTGATCTTTTACGAATTACAATTGATCTTTTACGAATTACAATTGATCTTTTTCGAATTACAATTGATCTTTTACGAATTACAATTGGAATCTTCGAATTACAATTGATCTTTTTCGAATTACAATTGATCTTTTACGAATTACAATTGGAATCTTCGAATTACAATTGATCTTTTTCGAATTACAATTGATCTTTTACGAATTACAATTGGAATCTTCGAATTACAATTGATCTTTTACGAATTACAATTGATCTTTTACGAATTACAATTGATCTTTTTCGAATTACAATTGATCTTTTTCGAATTACAATTGATCTTTTACGAATTACAATTGATCTTTTTCGAATTACAATTGATCTTTTTCGAATTACAATTGATCTTTTACGAATTACAATTGATCTTTTTCGAATTACAATTGATCTTTTACGAATTACAATTGATCTTTTACGAATTACAATTGATCTTTTTCGAATTACAATTGATCTTTTACGAATTACAATTGGAATCTTCGAATTACAATTGATCTTTTTCGAATTACAATTGATCTTTTACGAATTACAATTGGAATCTTCGAATTACAATTGATCTTTTTCGAATTACAATTGATCTTTTACGAATTACAATTGGAATCTTCGAATTACAATTGATCTTTTACGAATTACAATTGATCTTTTACGAATTACAATTGATCTTTTTCGAATTACAATTGATCTTTTTCGAATTACAATTGATCTTTTACGAATTACAATTGATCTTTTTCGAATTACAATTGATCTTTTTCGAATTACAATTGATCTTTTACGAATTACAATTGATCTTTTTCGAATTACAATTGATCTTTTACGAATTACAATTGATCTTTTACGAATTACAATTGATCTTTTTCGAATTACAATTGATCTTTTTCGAATTACAATTGATCTTTTACGAATTACAATTGGAATCTTCGAATTACAATTGATCTTTTTCGAATTACAATTGATCTTTTACGAATTACAATTGGAATCTTCGAATTACAATTGATCTTTTACGAATTACAATTGATCTTTTACGAATTACAATTGATCTTTTTCGAATTACAATTGATCTTTTTCGAATTACAATTGATCTTTTACGAATTACAATTGATCTTTTACGAATTACAATTGATCTTTTTCGAATTACAATTGATCTTTTTCGAATTACAATTGGAATCTTCGAATTACAAATGGAATCTTCGAATTACAATTGGAGTATTCGAATTACAAATGGAATCTTCGAATTACAAATGGAATCTTCGAATTACAAATGGAATCTTCGAATTACAAATAGAATCTTCGAATTACAATTGATCTTTTTCGAATTACATCTGTAAATGGTGTAGTATGCGATTTTTAAGTTTTTAAATTTAAATCTCAGTTTTTAAAATGTTTGTACTCTTCGATTTTTTTGAATTTTTTTGTGTAAAACTTCCATCGATTCTACAAATTTTTTGCCCAGGAGGATCGTGGGATAACGATTATTACTATTTTTTAAAATTTTTTGAAAAAAATTTATTGTAATTTTTCAATCTTAAAATTATTTCTACTGCTCCAGTGGTGCGTCATAAAGGGGTCATTTATAAGACCGACCCCCAATTTTTTTTACGTCTTAACATTTCTTTGAAACAAACTAATACCCTATCTCCAATTTTTAAGGGGGCTCCCACACAAAACGACATTTTTTAAAATTTGCTCCAACCGCTCTAACTGCCCTAAGAGTGCCTTTAGAGCACTCAAATGTATGACCGACCCACAATATTTTTTTAGTCCAAACATTTTCTGTGAACAAACCTACCCTCTATCTCTAATTGTTAAGGCGGTCCCCATACAATTTTTTTAATTTTTTGTAAATTTGCTTTATTTAATCAGCTTCTACCGGTCCAATGGTGCGTCCAAGATTTATTTTTACCCTCAAACATTTTTGTAAAACATACCACGGCCCTATCTCCACTCGCTAAGTAGGCTTCCATTCAAAATTACATTTTTATAAAATTTGCTCCAACTGGTATTTGTATGGGAGCCTACTTCGGGAGGGGAGATAGGGCGTAGGTATGTTTTACAAAAATGTTTGAGGGTAAAAATAAATGGGGGTCGGTATTAATAATGGCCCCTCTCGGACGCACCATTGGACCGGTAGAAGCTGATTAAATAAAACAAATTTGCAAAAAATAAAAAAAATTGTATGGGGACCGCCTTAACACTTAGAGATAGAGGGTAGGTTTGTTCACAGAAAATGTTTGGAATAAAGAAATTTTGTGGGTCGCTTATACATTTTGTTGCTTTAAGGGCACTATTAGGGCAGTTAGAGCGGTTGGAGCAAATTTTAAAAAATGTCGTTTTGTGTGGGAGCCCCCTTAAAAATTTGAGATAGGGTATTAGTTTGTTTCAAAGAAATGTTAAGACGTAAAAAATAATGGGGGTCGGTCTTATAAATGACCCATCTATGACGCACCATTGGAGCAGTAGAAATGATTTTAAGATTGGAAAATTACAATAAATTTTTTTAAAAAAATTTTAAAAAATAGTAATTATCGTTATCGATCCTCCTGGGCAAAAAATTTTAAGAATCGATAGAAGTTTTACACAAAAAAATTTCCAAAAAATCGCAGGGTACAAACATTTTCAAATATTAGATTTAAATTTAAAAACTTAAATGTCGCATACTAGAACGCTTTTAAGAATTTTTTGGGATTTATTTTTTTAAAAAGTACGTAAAAAAACAAAAATTAAAAAAAAAAAAAAATTTGAAATTTGGACCATTATTGAAGAAGTTATGAGTAAAAAAGTTTAAGTATAGGAACATACTACCAATTTTTAAAAATTCGATATCATTCGAACGGATCATCAAAAAAATCTGAAAATTTACCACGAAGGAGTTTTCTAAAAATTGGGAAAATCTAAAAAAAAAAAAAAAAATTCAAAGTGCCCGATTTGACATGGAATGCCCCATATATATATTCATGATCCCCGATCGATTTTAAGACATTCTAGCGATGACCGTCTGTCTGTGAAAATGGTAATCACGGCCAAAATATTATTATTCTCCCGAAAAGTTTGGTATTGCATTTGAGCGATATCGGTTCAGCGCGCTGCTTATGTGACCATAATTGAACACCAAATGGTATTTAAACAAGTACAAACATATTTTTTGACAAAAATAGAAAAAAATCGTGGAATTTTTTTACCAAATTTTTTTTTCGTGGCTTTTTTTTAATTTTTATTTTTCAAAAGTAATTTCCTTTTTAGTAAAGTTTTAGCAATAATCTTTTAGAAATTGTGGAGGGTATCACTACATTCGGCAAGGCCGAATTTAACTTTTTTACTTGTTTTCAGTGACATCGTATTTTGGTGTAAAATTGGTGTCAAAAACTGAAAAATTGCAGTTTTGGCCCTATTTAAGACTAAAATTTCGATGTGACCAAAAAATAAATTAATAAATTAAGGAAACATCTATATACAGTGGGCGACAATACATTGGAAACTTTTTTATAGTAGATGAAATTTGTTAAAGACAAAGTTAACAAAACTAAACGTTATAATTATCAAACAAGTATTATAAAAAAAGTTATGTAGGTAATTTATCAAGCTTTAATTTAAGCTTAATAGCGTCCAGATTAGGAAAATAATGAATGTGTTACGAGGGTCGATGTGGAAAATGAAAAAATTTATAGACATTTTTCAGAACATTTTTAAAAAATATTTCCGAGTAAATTTTTTCCAAGTTAAAACATTAGAAATTTAAAAAAAGGTCCAATAGTTTTTATTCAGTGATCAAATAATTTTTCCAACAACCCAAACAAACAGTGGAATTTTTTAAGTACAGTAGCAAAAATCCACATTTTTTGACCTCCAATTCTTTTGACCACCAATTTTTTGTTAACAAAGAGAAATTAAAATTATCTTAATATATCCTTAGCATATACTTAAGTGTACTAAAATTAATAAACAATACCATCTTTTCTTTCATTATAAAAAATTGGTGGTCAAAAGAATTGGAGGTCAAAAAATGTGGATTTTTGCTACTGTACTTAAAAAATTCCACTGTCTGTTTGGGTTGTTGGAAAAATTACTTGATCACTGAATAAAACCTATTGGATTTTTTTTTAATTTCTAATGTTTTAACTTGGAAAAAATCGACTCGCAAATATTTTTTAAAAATGTTCTAAAAAATGTCTATAAATTTTTTCATTTTCCACATCGACCCTCGTAACACATTCAATATTTTCCCAATCTGGACGCTATTAAGCTTAAATTAAAGCTTGATAAATTACCTACATATCGTTTTTTTAAATTACTTGTTTGATAATTATAACGTTTAGTTTTGTTAACTTTGTTTTTAACAAATTTCATCTACTATGAAAAAGTTTCCAATGTATTGTCGCCCACTGTATATAAAAGAGTAATGTGACTGACTGACTGACTGACTGACTTATTGACTGATTCATCATCGCCCAGCCCAAACCGCTGAAGCTAGAGACTTGAAATTTGGACTGTAGGTTCACCTCCCAGAATATAGATCCACTAAGGCTGGATTTTTGCCAGTGTTGATTCTAAGGGGGTAAAAAGGGTAAAAAACTGTACTTTTGGTACTTTTTATATCTCCTGAAATAATGGTCATAGAGACTTGAAATTTGAACTGTATGTTCACCTCCCGGAACATAGATACACTAAGGCCGGATTTTTTCCAGTGTTGATTCTAAGGGGGTAAAAAGGGTGAAAAACTGTACTTTTGGTACTTTTTATATCTCATGAAATAATGGTCATAGAGACTTGAAATTTGGACTGTATGTTCACCTCCCGAAATGTAGATCCCTTAAGGCTGAACTTTTGCCAATGTTGATTTTAAGGGGGTAAAAAGGGTAAAAAACTGTACTTTTGGTACCTTTTATATTTTCTTAAATAATTGTCACAGAGACTTGAAATTTGGACTGTATGTTCACCTCCCGGAATATAGATTCACTCAGGCTGGGTTTTTGCCAATGATGATTCTAAGGGGGTAAAAAGGGTAAAAAACTGTACTTTTGGTACCTTTTTTATTTCCTTAAATAATGGTATTAGAAACTTGAAATTTGCAATGTAGGTTTACCTCCCGGAAAAAAATCACTAAGGCTGGGTTTTTGCCAATGTTGATTCTACGGGGGTAAAATGGGTAAAAAAGTGTACTTTTGGTACTTTTTATATCTCCTGAAATAATAGTCATGGAGACTTGAAAACTGGACTGTATGTTCACCTCTCGGAATAAAGATCTATTAAGGCTGGATTTTCGCCAATGATGATTCTAAGGGGAAAAAAGGGTAAAAAACTGTAATTTTGGTACCTTTTACATTTACTTAAATAATGGTACTAGAAACTTGAAATTTGTAATGTAGGTTCACCTTCCGGAAAAAAGATTCAATAAGGCTGGGTTTTTGCCAATGTTGATTCTACGGGGGTAAAAAGGGTAAAAAAAGTACCTTTTATAAAAAGTACCTTTTATAAAAGGTACCTTTTATAAAAAGTACCTTTTATAAAAAGTACCTTTTATAAAAAGTACCTTTTATAAAAAGTACCTTTTATAAAAAGTACCTTTTATAAAAAGTACCTTTTATAAAAAGTACCTTTTATAAAAAGTACCTTTTATAAAAAGTACCTTTTATAAAAAGTACCTTTTATAAAAAGTACCTTTTATAAAAAGTACCTTTTATAAAAAGTACCTTTTATAAAAAGTACCTTTTATAAAAAGTACCTTTTATAAAAAGTACCTTCTATAAAAAGTACCTTTTATAAAAAGTACCTTTTATAAAAAGTACCTTTTATAAAAAGTACCTTTTATAAAAAGTACCTTTTATAAAAAGTACCTTTTATAAAAAGTACCTTTTATAAAAAGTACCTTTTATAAAAAGTACCTTTTATAAAAAGTACCTTTTATAAAAAGTACCTTTTATAAAAAGTAACTTTTATAAAAAGTACCTTTTATAAAAAGTACCTTTCATAAAAAGTACATTCTATAAAAAGTACCTTTTATAAAAAGTACCTTTTTAAAATGTACCTTTTTAAAAAGTACCTTTTATAAAAAGTTCCTTTTATAAAAAGTACCTTTTATAAAAAGTACCTTTTATAAAAAGTACCTATTATAAAAAGTACCTTTTATAAAAAGTACCTTTTATAAAAAGTACCTTTCATAAAAAGTACCTTTTATAAAAAGTACCTTTTATAAAAAGTACCTTTTATAAAAAGTACCATTTATAAAAAGTACCTTTTATAAAAAGTACCTTTTATAAAAGTACCTTTTATAAAAAGTACAATTTACAAAAGGTACCTTTTATAAAAAGTACCTTTTATAAAAAGTACCTTTTATAAAAAGTACCTTTTATAAAAAGAACTTTTTTATAAAAAGTACCTTTTATAAAAAGTACCTTTTATAAAAAGTACCTTTTATAAAAAGTACATTTTATAAAAAGTACCTTTTATAAAAAGTACCTTTTATAAAAAGTACCTTTTATTAAAAGTACCTTTTATAAAAAGTACCTTTTAAAAAAAGTACCTTTTATAAAAAGTACCTTTTATAAAAAGTACCCTTTATAAAAAGTACCTTTTATAAAAAGTACCTTTTATAAAAAGGAATGTAGGATTTTTCGGTGAAGAAAAAAACCTTCTGGAAGAGATACTTTTTTTGAAATTTCGTTTCTAACGGGGGTAAAAAAGTGTACTTTTGGTATTTTTTTTGTTCCTATAATAATGACCGTTGAAGCTTGAATTTTGGAATGTAGGGGGCTTCGGTGAAAAAAAAACATTCTGCTAAAGTATTTTCAAAAATTTATGTTTCTAGAGCTGTAAAAAAGTGTTTTTTGATACTTTTTATATTTCATGAAGTAATTATCCTAGGCACTGAAATTTTGAATGCTTTAAAATGTTATTTTTGGAAATTCTGTTTCTAAGGGTCGCGACCGTTCGTAAAGGGGATAAAAAGTGCAAATTTGGTTATTCTTATATTTCTTGAAATAATGGTTCAGAAACTTGATGTTTTAAATAAAGGATCACCTAGCACAAAAAAAAACAATTTTTGAAAAATATAATTTTACGGGGAAAAGGGGGCAAATGGTTATTTTGAGATATCTAACTATTGAACTAAAAGCCGCAGAAATAATACCCAAGACAAGGACATATTTTAAAATTTTAGGGTAAAAAGTGCTACCTGGTAACAGTGGTGTAAAATGGTACTTTTCATATCTACAATATAAAGACAACAGAACTTTTTATTTTTTTAACGCATATTATACGGAGAGGAATGAAACTTACATGGAACGAAAGGAGATGGACTTGGAAGTGAAATGGAATAGAACGGGGAACGAAGTGGAATAGAGCTGGGCACAATATGGAATGATATTTTTTACTTAAATTTTACGTATTTAACTTTTTTGGCTCCATATTTGTTCTCTCTATATGTTTTTCCACTCAAACTTATTTTTATTCCAATTTTTTTTTTTAATCAAGTATTTATTCACTCAAAATCTTCAAACCCGATATAAGGGCTCGAAAATTGTCAATATATTTTTTCACCGAAACGAGCATGAAGACGTACCAGGGAAGTTATTCAAATTTTATTGTTTAAATTATTCATTAAAATATTATTTTATGAAAGACTTAAACGTCCACAAGTAAATAAAACAAAAACTATGTAGAAGATTTTTTTTAAATCGATAGAGTAATCCTGATCTTTATATTATCCGGTATTCAATACAACCGGTAACGAAGTACCGGGATGGTAAGCTAGTATTTTATATAGCGACAAAAAATCTTTAATGTATGCTTGTCAAAACTAAAAAAATTTTTTTTGATGAAAAATTTTTAGAGTAACCAGCCTCAATTTTTTTTTTTTTTCGAAGACCATTTTGGAATTGAAAAACTTGTCCGATCATAATGAACTTTTTTGTCGTTAATAAGCTAATAATGCTCACTAACATTCAAAAATAAAAAAAAATAAAAAAAAATGATTTTGCATGTATGAAATTTTTTTTTTTACCTTGTGAACTTTGACCTCAAAGGTCAACTGGTTGAAGTTGTCCGATTTGTCTCAAATTTGTTTTACATCAGATTAAGACCATGTAGCACAATATTCCGCCCGACGATATTCAATTTCAAATAAAAAAAATCGCTCTCACATTTCGCTGCTATTCTAGTGTACGGTCTTTGTATGTGTATTGGTTCATGAGTTATATGCGATTTAGTGCACATACCGGCACATTTGAGTAAAAAGCGTATATGAGTAAATATTTGGAAGGTTATTCTAAGACGGTGAAATAGGGTAAACAATTGTACTGAAGTACTTTTCGAAGTTCGACTTTCGAACTTGAAATTTTTTATTTAAAGGGGGTAGACAGGGAAAATTGGAACTATTTTTACAATTATTAAACTGAAAACCCTGGAATTATTTTTACAATTATTAAACTGAAAACCCAGCATAATTAACATCCATGAGAACATGGACGTATACAGGGGGTGGGCACAGGGGGCACGTGCCCCCCCCCTTTTCGCTTTGAAAATTTTTAAAAATTAATACATTGCAACGCATTGTACAAAAAATACACAGGTTTCAAAATATTTTGAGTTTTTTAAGAAAAGATTTTATTTTTTTTATAACAACTCCAGAGTGTGATGTAATTTTGTTTCTTAAAAGTCATTTATATCGAAATATCTGTAAAATATATTTAAAAACACATCAATTGGTTTATCTAATAAAAATTATGCATCAGGATCATAAAAAAATTTAAAAAAATTTCAAACTATACACAGAAAAAAACGAATTGTTATATTGACCCCCATATTTGTGAATACAATTAAATTTTTCACTGAAAGTGCTCCTATACGGAAATTTGTTATATCAACTAACGTTTGTAAATATTAATTGCTGAAAAAACAATTGATAAATGTGTTTGTAATAGTTCTCCTAAATTATTATTTGTATTGACAAACGTACAAAATATTAAATTTTTTTTCAACAAAGAAATTCAACAAACACAAAACGTAATTTGTTGATCTAACAAAAGAAAAAAAATAAATTTTTTTTTCAACAAAGAAATTCAACAAATACAAAACGTAATTTGTTGATCTAACAAAAGAAAAAAAATAAATTTTGTTTTCAACAAAGAAATTCAACAAACACAAACATCATTTGTTGATATGGTAAAGGAATTCAACAAACGAATTTGTGATATCAACTAACAGTATTAGTTGTATTGACAAATTAAATCTTTTTATAGGAAAAAAAATTAAAAATAAATTGATTAAAAATCGAGATAAATATAAGAGAATATTAATATTGAAATTAAAGAAAAGTATTTTGTTAGTCAATATTCTTTTTTATAACACTTAAGAATGTATTTTACTTTTATCGTTTTACCGTTTTTGTCTTATGTTGAAATATTTTTTTTCGCTTGTTCTTTATTTCTTTCTTTTTTATATACACATGTTTTATGGCGTTTTCTTTTCTGGAAAAAAATGTTGCACTTCTGCACTTTTTTTTTCTTTAATGACTCTTTGTGTATAGTAATGAGCAGTAAGTATAGACATGTATGGTACTAAAAGAAAGGTATTGTCCTGTTCTATCTAACTGTTTATAATAAAATGTCGAAACAGGATTATTTTATACAATTAAGTATCAAAAACCCATAAATTTTTGCATTTATAGAATTGGCTCAAAAACTGAGTATTATTTAAAAATGCTTTATATAGCATTAAATAGGCCTTGAAAATACCTTTCTTTTGATACCAAACATGTCTATGTTTACTGTGCATAACTGTGCACAAAGAGGCATTAAAGAAAAAAAAGTGCAGAAAGTGCGACATTTTTTTCCAGAAAAGAAAACGCCATTAGTTTCGTTTTAGACAAACATAGCAATCGGTAAAAACTTGGAAAGCAAATTCTGTAAACAAATTATTCCAAAAATTTAAAGGCAAAAATAAAACAATAGTTAACAAAAAAAAATGTTTATATAAAAAGAATAATTTGTTTTCGAAATATATTTTTTAATAATATTTTCTATGAAATAATTTCAATTGCTGCCGTACCCCTTGCTAGCTCAGATAAAACTAAATTCATAATCTTTTTTTTTTGTAATTGTCTTCTTTTTTCATTGTCTGCTTTTTTAAAAAGAAGTACAGGCACAAATAAAAAACAAACTACGAGAGAGAGCATGTTGTTTTTATAGTATGTTTGTGTTTATGTTTTAACCTTTACAAAAGCTACCAAATTCTTTATAGACAGCGATTGTTAAAAAAAAATTTACGATTTTGTTAGATTGACAAAGTTCTTTGTATTTATTGATATAAATTGTTGAAAATATGACTTTTATTTGACAAAGTCGTTTATTAACAAAAGTTGTTGAAAAAAATCCGTTTTATTTACAAATTATTGAACATTAATAACAAACGGGTTATTTGAAAGTTAAAAAAATATTTTTTTTTGTCTTATTGACAAACTGCCACCAATGATTTGTTGAAATTCCCCTTTTATTTTGAAATAAAATTATTTGACGTAGTTTGTTAAAAACAAAATCAAGTTTTTGTATTATTGACTAACGGGATGCCGATTTTACTAAATTTTTGGTTGATATCAGTTTAGAACATTCACAATTGCTGTTTGTTGGCTTGAATTTTGTGATTTTATTTTCTGTGTAAGATTCTTAAACATTTTCTCTATATATGAAGGGCTTACTGCAAGAACTCGATAAGCAACATTATATTTTTTCGTTTTTTTTGGCCTTCTGCTGATGTTCCATTGACAGATTTTTGGCAGAAGTCTTGCTTTAACTCTTCGTACAAGTATATTGAAAATAAAAGTTCTGCAAAAGTTATATTTTCTACATTATTGTAAAAGTTTTAAGGCAAAAACTACCATAAAATGAAATGTTGCTTATCGAGTTTTTACAATAAGCCCTTCATATATTAAATTGTGAGATTCTGAAATATTATTTCTATAGGAGATTCTCAGATTCTAAAAAGATTTTTTTATAGAAACATTTTCAGATTCTTATACATTTTTTCGTCAGGAAATTTCCTATATTTTGGGAGTTTTTTTTCTTATTGAAAAATTGTTAGATTCGGAAACATTTCCTCTATAGAACATTTTAAAATTCTTAGTATTTTTTTTATAGAGAAACTATCAGATTCTAAGCTATATTTTCCATAGTAAAATTTTCATACTCGTAAATATTTTTTATACAAAAATATATCAGACTCTGAAACAATTATAATATAAAACTTTTTCTATCAAAAAAATCTTAAATTTTGAATCTTTTTTATAGAAAAATCATCACATGGTACCGCGGAACAAGCTTAAATCTAAAAGAGCGCGGTCACCAGACTTTTTAATGAATATGATTGTGGACTTATGCACGCAGAGAAAAAATATGGTTGCGACATGATCACGGCAACTATACTATGATCTATAAACCCAGTTATGATTGCAGCAATCAAGTTATTGTTTTGAAAATTGTATTTAAACATTTATATGGTTGTTTTAGACATTAAATAGTCGCTTCAATCATGATAAAATAATTGTTACATCCAAAAGTACAATATGGTTGTTCTAACAATGTTATAGTTAATTATATTCTCGACACACCAAAAATTTGAACATAATATGATTATAACAATCATTAGATAATCACAATTAATGAGAATTGATTTTGCAAACATTGTCAGGTTTATTCATCAGTTTAGTGTTTTGCCAGCAAGCAGTTAGTCGCAAAGACGCCACTTACAATTAGTTATTTAAAAAATTGGATCAACGCAGAAGGAAATGAAATGCAAAAATCTACTTAAATTAATTTAATTATTGTGCGGTTCAAAAATAACTTTCCATTTTAAATAAAAACTTCATATCGAAAATATTAAAGTGTTTTTTGTGCATTTTTTTTCTTACTGAATGTGTTATAATTGCTGACAATAATTTTAATTTTGTAACAAATATGTTATGATTGTAGCAAATATGTTATGATTTTGTCAATAACTTAATGGTTTATTCAATCATCCAATGTTAACTGACAAAAATGTTATCGTTGATGAAATATTTTTTAGAAAAATGCCATAAGTTTATTGCACATCATTGATGTAAAACGCAGGTTGCCACTAAATTGAACCAAAATTAATGAAAATGGTTTCATATTTATAAAAACAACATTAAAAAACAAAAAAATAAATTATTGGTGTGAACTTTATAAAAAAAAAAGTGATGAAGAATTTCTATAAATGTGTGATATTAAAGCATATTAAACTGGAATCATATTATAACAATTTTATAACATTTAGGCCATTATTGCCGCAATCATATAATGATTAACATTCCTTGTTGCCGTCAATCATATTAACATTATTGTTACAATCATATTCCCAATCATAATATGACGCTCTTAAATCATGATCACCGCAACCATGTTTTTTTTCTGCGTGTGACTCTTACGTGAAGTAATAAATACGATTTTTCTTAATTCTTCAAACTTGAATGTTTCGATAATGGAATAATGGAACGCGCTGAGTTATGAATACGAAGCAGTAGAACACCAAAAAAGATATTCCAAAACATTTTTGGAATAAATAAAGATAAAATCGTATAGGGGGGGGGGGGGTAGGGGATGTAGTCCTAGTTAAATCGGTGA
Source organism: Pegoplata infirma (assembly GCA_963921195.1). NCBI lineage: Eukaryota > Metazoa > Arthropoda > Insecta > Diptera > Anthomyiidae > Pegoplata > Pegoplata infirma. The sequence continues at coordinate 179,556,608 of OY992538.1, read as the reverse complement.
TGACTAAAAAAAAATAAAATTGGAAGTTGTGCCCCCCCGTTTTAAAATTCCTGGATACATCGCTGCATGAGAAAGCTTTTTAGGATAAAAAAGGGAAATTTGCGCTACAAAGTGTGCAGGGAGTACGCTAGTTTTTCATAAGTTTCTTTTATTTAATCAGATTTTACCGGTCTAATGGTGCGTTGAAAACTTAAAAATAGCATTAAAAATACTTTTGATATGTTTTAACTGTTTTTTATTTAAATCAGGGGCGTTAAATCCCATTCGCCCCTGATTCCACATAACCTAAAAATAATAAATTCTTTAATTCGGCTGTATAATAAATACTATTGGAACAATAACAAACATATTTACAAAAAAATCTCCATTTTTTTTACCGGCCTTTTACAATTTTTACCCAATTATTTTGGCCTTGGGAAAGACTTATTGGCTATGGCAACAAAGACTTTAAATTTCTATGGTAACACTAGTAGTTTCCTGTTTTTTGGTGGGTACACACTAGAGTTGTCAGTCGATTAAGAATAATTCGATTAATCGATCAAACAAAACCCAACTCTTGTTCGAATAATTAAAAAATGACGATTTTCGAATAACGAATAAATCGATTAATTAATGTCGATTAATCGAACAATTTTTTTTAATTAAAAAAATAAAAATTGCTTCGAATTTGATTTATTCTCATAAATTTTGAAAGATTTTATACAAAATGTAGGAAAGTTAAAATATATTGTAGCCATAGCCCTGGATAGCACATCCATTATTGAATTAGAGCAATGGTTCCCAACTTTTGATTCTCGCCCCACTGGGGGACAATTTGAAGGTTCCAGGGGGGCAACGAGGAAATTTTTAACATTTTTTTTAGTCAAATTAACTGCAGCAACTATATTTTTTTGCAAAATTAACTACAAAAATCTTGTTAATTTCTAAACATTTTTACTAAAAATTTAATTTAAATGCTTATTTTACAAAAACTTTGCTAAACGTGTAGTAATTTTTCATTAGAAATAAAAATTGGAAAAACTAACAAATTTTTCCTTAGTGTAGGGGGGACAAGACAATTTTTTTAACTTAAAAGTGGGGCGTGGCGTAAAAAAGTTTGGGAACCATTGAATTAGAGGGAGTTATAAAGTTTTTAATACATAATTTAGAAAAAATTAATAATTCTTTTGCATCAGACTTACTAAAACGTATTAAAATAAGAATTAATGAGAGACGTATAAAAGTGTTAAATACGTTAATTTTTCTAAATTCTGGAAATTTTCCGAGCAATAAAAGTTTCTTAAAATATTCTCCAAAAAGCGAAAAAAAAGAATAAGCAAATGAATTATACTCCAGATTATTTTATGTTGAAAGTAATCACAATAATTCAGATAAAAGTATTGAAATAGAGGAAGTTATTAGTAATGAAAATAATAATCTTTTATGCGAGTTAAATAATTCAATTCAAAGTATTAAAAATTTAGAAAATAAAAAGGACTTCAGCGATATATCAGACGATATGGTATATTTGGACAAATCTGAAAAAAGAACAGAAAAAATAGATAAACTTCTTTATGCTCTTCTTACTATATCACCTACTTCAACAATTAGCGAAAGAGTGTTTTCAAAATATAATTAATAAAAACAAAAACAAAAATCGTTTGAAAGCAAAAAAAAATGAGTCAACTTTTATTTTTAAAAGATTATTTCTTAAGAACAACTTAAATTGTCTTATTTGACAAAAATTAAAATCCTTTATGATATATTTTGTCTGAATACTTCAAATAATAATCTGTATTTGAATTATTTCTCAACAAGTATTAAAATCGACATCCATTAATTAAAAGTGATCTCAGTTATTCAATTTTTAAGTTTTTTTAACTTTTAACTCTTTTATTTTCAAGTTTTGTATGCATTTTTTCGTTAATAAAAATTTTAACTTTCTTTTTTTAAGATTTTTTATATGAATTGTTTATTTTTTAAAAATATTTTTTAAAATTATTTTTTTATTCGTTATTCTCTTCGATTAATCGAATAAATTTTGATCTTTAATCGTTTGATCGAACGAGGAAAATCAATTATTTGAATTATTCGAACAAAGTTGAAAGTCGAATAATTGACAACTCTAGTACACACAAATATGCAGTTACAACTATAATACTTATTATACCCTCCACTCTAGTGATAGAGGGTATATATAAGTTTGTCATTCCGTTTGTAACACCTCGAAATATTGGTCTAGGACCCCATAAAGTATATATATTTATGATCCTCGATCGATTTTAAGTCGATCTAGCGATGTCCGTCCGTCCGTCCGTCCGTCTGTCTGTCCGTCCGTAGAAAACAAGCTAACTTTTGAAAGACTTTACAGAGGCTACTGAAGTTTGGCATATATGTTTGTCATTTACCTGGTCAGGTTGGTATTGCAATCCAGCCAAATCGGTCCAGTGGTTCAAAAGTTATGAGCAAAAGAGTAAATTTCGGCAAGGGTGTTTCGCGAATTTACGAGATATAAAACACGATAACTTTCGAAGGACAATAATGAGACTACTGGAGCTTGGCATGTATCTTTGCCGTTCCCCGGGTCTGTTTGGTATTAAATTTCAGCTCAATCGGTCCAGTGGTTCAAAAGTTATAAGCAAAACCCTGAATTTCAGATTAGTTTCATCTAAAATGCCACGTGTTTTAACAAGTTTTAAAAGCATTGGTGGTAACTTAACAATGCTTTTCAAACTTTTTTAATTTTAAAGCAATACTTTTTAAACTTGTTTAGTTTTAAAAGCATTGGTAACTTAAAAATTACACTCGAAAAAAATTTTACACTCAAAAAAAAATTTTACACTCAAAAAAATTTTACACTCAAAAAAAAAATTGACACAAAAAAAAATTTAGATTTTTTTTTTTACAAAAATGTCAATATTGCATTTACTTTTTTATTTTTACAGTAAAAAAAAGATTACACTGGAAAAAAATTTTACACTCAAAAAAAAATTAGTAATTTTTCTTTAAAAAAAAAAAAATGACAATTTTAGACTCAAAAAAATTTTACACTCAAAAAAATTTTACACTCAAAAAAAAAAATTTATACAAAAAAAATTTATTTTTTTTTTTTTCAAAAATGTCAATATTTTGTGTACATACGTACGTGCATTCACTCAGAAATATTTTTACAGTAAAAAAAACATTACACTGGAAAAAAATTTTACACTCAAAAAAAAATTTGTAATTTTTCTTTAAAAAAAAAAATGACAAAACAAGAGTTTTTTACTCAAAATAAAATATTTCTAATCAAAATTGTTCATTTTTTCACGTTAAAAAATGTACTACACTTTAAAAAAATGCATTGTGGAGGGTATTCATAGATTCGGCAAAGTTGAATTTAACTTTTCTACTTGTTTTTAATGCATTCATCAAACATTTTTGTTTTATTATTTTGATTTTATGTTAACTTCATCCTTCATATACTCGTAACACATTCTACTAAAAATAACATTTTGTTTTATGGTCTTAATTGTATTTTGCTAGCGCAATCATAGGGTACATTGAAAATTATATGTATACAATGTAATGTGAACACTGTAAGGCGAGTTTATGAGATGTGTATTAATATTAAACTTACACAGAACACAAATTTGTGATGTTGCATCATTTTCAATTAGAACGTTGTTGTATTAACAAACTATTTAATTATTTTGACAAAGAAAACATTTGCTTTTTTTTTATTCAACAACACAAATTGTCAATACAATTGAATTGTTTGTTAATACAACAACGTTTCAATTTTAAATCTTGGAAACGCCATAATAAATCTGTTTCTAAATTACACTGTGCTACAAAAAACACAAAATCGAATATACTTTTGAAATGAGGTAGCTAAGGTTGTAAGTCTCGTCGAAAAGATTACAAAAATGTCCATAAAACTTGCCAGACACCCTCAAATTTTGAAGTTATTGTAAAAAAAACGTTTTTTTATGACTTTTCTCACTAAACCACGTGTAACTTAAAAATGTTTCAACCGATTTTCAATTTTGTAACTGTTTTAGATAGAAGAAGGATAGGGCTTTTTATGTATATGAATTGGTCTATACATATAAGAAAGATATGTATTGATTTTATCAACAATATATAATTTTTTCTGTTATTTTTTGAAAATTTTTTGAGTTTATCGATTTTTTTCTGCTATAGTTCGTTTAACAACATTTATATTGATAAACGTATTCTTAAAGAAAATTTAATTGTGAATACGATGAGCTTTATGCCGAAAAAATCGGATAACAATTGACAGAGCTGTGATAAATATTTTAAAAAAGAAAATTAAGATTTTGCATGAAATTGCCGTTCCAACAACCCAGGCAAAAAAAATAAACAAATAAACGAACATACTGAGAGGTCGCGTATAATTATTTTAAAGGTTTTTGGCCCCCTGAATTCGAATTTGACCTTGAAATTGCGCTATCTTATTAAGTTTTTGATATATCAATATATGTTAAATATCCCAAAAACCTGATGCGATGGAGCAATTTAAAGGCCAGATTCGGATTCTGCGCACCAAAAACCTTTATAAATATTGTACATGACCTCTAATGATAAAGTTATTTTTTTGACTGGGTTATCTGGACGGCGATTTCCTGCAAAATCTTAATTTTCTTTTTTAGAAAAATTATCACAACTCTGTCAATTAATATTCGATTTTTTCAGAATAAAGCTTATCGTATTCAGCATTAAATTTTCTTTAAAAGTGCGTACATAAATATATAGGTTGTTAAACGAACTGTAGCAGAAAAAAATCGATAAACTCGAAGAATTTTCAAAAAATAACAAAAAAATTTGATATTATAGAAAAAAACAATAGATATCATTCTTATATGTGTAGACCTATTCACACACATGGAAAGCCCTATTCTTCTTCTATCCAAAAGAGTTAAAAAACTTAAAATCGGTTGAAAATTTTATGAATTACACAAGGTTTAGTGAGCAAAGTCCCAAAAAAAGTTTTTTGAGAATAACTCTAAAATTTGAGGGTGTCTGGCAAGTTTTATGGGCATTTTTGTGATATACTCGACAAAACCAACAACCTATACCATGTCACATAGGGATGCCAAACGGGAAATCCCGAATCCCGAAATCCCGGGATTTTTCGGGATTGACAAATCCCGAATCCCGGGATTTATTTTTTTCAATCCCGGGATTTTTCGGGATTTTCCGGGATTGAACAATCCCGAAAAATCCCGGGATTTCGGGATTTTTTTGTCAAATATTGTAATAAAAATTGACTATTTCTTCAGTGTTTGATGTCCGATGGTAACAAAATGGATATCGTTTGAAAGGTGTTTGAAATATCTTTCAAATGAGGCATGTTGGGCTTAAATTCTCTTACTCTTTTGGAGTACAATTTAATTTTCAGGTCGTATTACTTAATATACAGAAGTGTGAAACATTTTTTCCTTTTTTCGAATTTAAAAATTGTCGGAGTCAGAATTGATGCCTTTTATGGTCAATATTGTTCCTGCAGGGAAATGTATTCAAAATCGGAAAATTCCGAACAAAGTAAAACATTTTTTTACTTTGTTTGAAACTATCACATTTGCCGAGATTTTAATTTATAAGGGATCATTAAGTAATCCATCTGCAAAGTTTATTTTTAACAGTTTTAATTCGTAAATGAGTTAAAGCGGATGAGGGGAAAATTTCCCCCTTGAAGAACCAGCCTTTGAAAACCCAAATTTGTTTACCAATTTGTACTTTTGTTAAGCAAATGACACATTTTTAAGTTTCACCTAGCCAGAAAATAAATTTTTTCTCGTCCCGCCCCTTTTTGTGGGCGTGAATATAAAAAATAATATAAATAATGATAAAATTCTGTTACTTAAGCGTAATAAATGTATTTGTAAACATTTATCGCAAAGGGAAGAAAGCCGTTAAAATGCGATTCGCCTACCAATAGGACAATTAATACAAATTTTGTATTGGCAGAGGACGTTGGGGACACCTTCCCCTCGCGAGGAATTGTAAAAAATTGATTAACACAATTTTATCATTATTAAAACTAATATTTTTTATCCACGTCTACAAAAGAGGCCGACCGATAAAAAGTATTTTCTAATCATTTGAATTCGACTGCATCGCGTCTTTCACAGACGCACATCGCTCGAGTCTATTCAAATCGGTCATAGCTGTTCCTAAATTTTCGGTTTTTCTGTGCTAAATATGTGAAACTTTACGAAAAATATTCAATGGTTATGAATTAATTGAATATTTAATTATATAAAAAATTTATTAAAAATGTTACGTAAAAAACCTTAATTTTAATAAATCCCGAAATCCCGAAAAATCCCGAAATCCCGAAAAATCCCGGGATCCCGAAAAATCCCGAAATCCCGAAAAATCCCGGGATCCCGGGATTAGAATTTTAAAATCCCGAATCCCGGGATTTGTAAATGTCAATCCCGTTTGGCATCCATAATGTCACATCAGAAGTATTTTTTCACTGTAGCACAGTGTTATTTATTTCTGCGGAGTTTTGCATATGACCCCTAAAAATTTAAATATATTTTCGTTTCGAAAAAACTCTTACGAAATCACACTTAAATTGATGTTCACAATCGAATGAATATACTTTTCAATGTATCTACCTACGCTTATGCTACCAAAACTCAATTTACAAAATTCATAAAAGAAACAGTTTTTTTACGAGATTTTAGTACAAATATGTGAAGGATGAAGTTAAAGTGATATTTAAATAAAAAAGATATCAGATAATAGAAAAAGATAAATTCGGCCTTGTGGAATATATTGATACACGCCTCAATATAAAACAAAATAAAAAACAAGTAAGAGTGTTAAATTCGGCTGTGCCGAATCTTTTATACCCTCCAACACGTTTAAAATTAAAAAAAAAATCGCAGGGGCGTCTCCTTTTTGTTGGGGGGGAGGGGGGTCGGTGGAGTTGGTGGGGGACACCTGTACCCCCGCTATATATGTTTACAAATTATTTGTTTATGATATTTACGCTTAAATAATAAATTTTTATCGTTATTTTTAATTAATTTCTATAACCACGCCCCCAAAAGGGGGCGGCCTGAAAAAAATCGAATTTTCTAACCCCCTAGGTCCAAGCGCAGGTCTATGAACATAATATGGCCTACAAATGTTACATTTGTTGAGCAAAAATTAAAAAAAACTCGTAAAAATATCGTATTTTCCTTTGGTCGTTTTAGTTCTTCAAGGGGAACTTTTTTCCCCCTGGTCCGATTTTGCCCATCTTCGAACTTAACTTTACCAGTAACATTAGAGATATTCTTGTCCAATTTCAGGGGCCTAGCTCTTTTGGTTTGGACTGCATCGTTATTTCTACAGACGGACGGACGGACGGACGGACGGACATCGCTAGAATGTCTTAGATTCTATCATAGATCAATATTATATATACTTTGTGGGGTCCCCGACCGATATTTCGATATGTTACACACGGAATGACAAAGTGAGTATTAGACTGGGTCGACCATAAAGGAGAAAAAAAAAGTTCCCACTGTGCGGGCTTTATTTTAAAGCTTACCTCGAAAAAGTTCCATAGCCAAAATATTAGATTTTTAGGTCGCGATTTGGTACCGCCGAAATCGTTTTTTGTTTATAGCTTTGTCAGTTGATGTCCGATCGTTTTAAAAAAATAATTGTTAGAAAGTCCTCAGCGAGTACTAAAGTTGACTCATATCTGGTTTTAACCTCAGAGGTCATCTTCTTGTTATGATTGTTAGTTTCTCATCTTTCTACCCACTTAAATGATTTTTATTTTTCCATTATATTATAGCACTAAAAAATTCATGAAATTCTTCCCTTGGAAGTATCCAGTTAAATTTATTAACAAAAAAGTTACATTTGATTTAAGATTTTCATATACAATATAAAGAAAATTAGAAAAAACACTTGTTATTATGCCTTTAAACTATATTTAATTTTTTTAGTTTGTATTTAAATACATACGAACAAGTGTTTTAAATCTTTTTCTATGGAAATTTAAAATTGAATGTAACTTTTTTGTTAATTAATTTAAGAGGGTACTTCTAAGGGAAGAATTTCATGAATTATTTAATGCTATAATTTAATGGAAAAATAAAGATCATTTAGGTGGGTAGAAAGCTGAGAAACTAACACTTATAACACGAAGATGACCTCAGAGGTCAAAACCAGATATGGGTCAAATTTAGTACTCGCTGAGGACTTTCAAACAAATTTTTTTTTACAACGATCGGACATCAAATGACAAAGCTATGAACAAAAAACGATTTCGGCGGTACCAAATCGCGACCTAAAAATCTAATATTTTGGCTATGGAACTTTTTCGAGGTAAGCTTTAAAATAAAGCCCGCACAGTGTGAACTTTTTTTTTCGACCCGGTCTAGTGAGTATACCCCCATACTGTGGTTGGAGGGTATAACAAGAGACCGAAAATAATTTTCTACAAAAAAAAAACAAAAATATTTTCCACCAGAATCCGAATTAAGATTTTTTTTTAGGAATGTACCAAAATTTCATAACTTTTGAACCGCTTAACCGATATCTCTCAAATGCAATACCAAACTTCTCAGACCAATAATAAGTAGCTATGGTAAGTTTTAGTGAGATCCGTGTAATGGTTTGGTCGTGATCGTCATTTTAACAGACGGACTGACGTAAATCGCTAGAATGTCCTAGAATAGAACTCTAATCAGTAGGGTGGAGCAATTATTCCTTTTTTTGAATTTCAAAGTCGTTGGAGTTGTAATAGTTGCTTCTAGGGTCAATATTACCACACAAAAATATTGGACCCTTAAAGTAGTCTTTGGGATATATTTTTGACTTTAAAATTGGAAAGTTCCGAACAAAATGAAACAATTTTTTTATTTTTTATTTTTTATTTTTTTCAGTTTAAAATATTAGTTAATATTCGGACATTACTGGAAAAGTGTTTTAATGGTAGAATTTTTTTTTTTGGTCTGTAAAAATATTTTTATTTTTCTGTTGTTGCAAAAAAAAAAAATTTTAATTAGTTTTTTGGATGAAAATATAACTTAATATTAGCAAAGTATTGAAAAAATATATATATTTTTAATTATCGTACTATTTTTCTTGCCTTCAATGCAATTTGAAATTAATTAAAAATAAAAAAAAGTTACTTTTGAAGAGCAATTTATAATTTATATCATAAAAATATTTTTTTAGTCACATACAACTTCACAGTGATACAAAATCGAAGTTTCCAAATTGGAATGGGGTGAAAACAAAAGCAAATGAAAGTTGACATTTTACATAACAAAACCGTCAATACTTTTTTTGTGTACTAATCCTATTTTAGGGGCCTCTGGTGGTGCCCTTGTTGGACATGCGAGGTCCAGCGTACAAGTTTAAGCTCAAAAAGAAATTAGCTATAAACGTATGAATTTCGCTGCGACCGGTCCCGTACCTATTTACTGAATAACCAAATTATTTAAAATAATCCACTGTGCACCTTGCGTATGATTGTTATCTAAATGCAATTACAATATTAAGTATACGCATTATACAGTTTCATATAATTATTATTATACAGTCAAACCCGGTTATAACGAACTCCGAGGGACCAGTAAAAATAGTTCGTTATAAGCGAAGTTCGCTATAAGGGGGGTATATTTTATATCAACCTAGTTTTATTTCAAAAAAAAAAAAATCCAATTTTGTTTTCTTTGACGTTTTTTTGAAAGTAAACTACTTATTGAGAAGAAAACATTAAAAATATAAATAAATTTGATCAAAATAAAAATATTAACCAACAATTTCTAACCATTTGTGAGTTTGGTAAATATAACTGCCGCAAATTTCAAAATATTTGTGGGAGTTCGTTATAAAAAGGTAAATATACATGAAATTGTGCTCGTGGGACCATAATAAGTAGTTCGTTTTAACCGAGGATTCGTTATAACCGAGTTCGTTATAAAAGAAGTATTTTGTGTGAAAATTGTTGCCAAAACGTCGGGACTTTAGAATTAGTTCGTTATAACCGAGAATTCGTTATAACCGAGTTCGTTATAACCGGGTTCGACTGTATTATAATAACAGATCACTAACTTAAAATGCGTGTAGAAAAAAATCTAGCGCTGAACTAAAAAAAACCTAAGGGATTTGTTATGAAACTTTCATTTGCTTTTCATTTCATCCCATTTCGATTTTGGTTGTTTCACTGTGTTATTAACTACTACAGTAGAATCTCACAAATTAGAACTCTCACAAATTAGAACTGTCCAGAAATTAGAACCGGCTATATTTATGTATTGGACGCTCTAAAATTAGAACCTGTGGTTCTAATTTCTGGAAGTTTTTCCTTTTTTTGTTTTTATTTACACTACCAAATATTTTTTTTATAGTTTTTTTTTAAACTAAATAGGGGAAAACCCGAATTGTATGTAGTTAACGCTCTAAAATTAGAACCAGTGGTTCTAATTTCTGGACTTTTTTTTTGTTTTTATTTTCACAATTCCATAAGTGTAAGAGAAATCGAAAAATGGAATGACGATGGGTTTAATGACGGATCAAATAGCATTGACGATGATATAATCGATGTAATGCCTGTTATTTCTCATTTCAAAGCCCTTAAAAGTGTTTTTTTTACAAATTTAATGTGTTATAGTAATTTAATATTAACAAAAAAATAGTTTTATGTTAAAATAAAGCAGTCGTAACTATTTTTATTATTATTTTATCATTTTCTTTGAAAAAAAAAAATGTCCAGAAATTAGAACTTTTCAGAAATTAGAACTACCCGAGGAACAAAGTGGTTCTAATTTGCGAGATTCTACTGTACTAGTATTTAAAACAAAAAAAAAAACTTTTTTTTTTTACTTTGTTCGGAAGGTGAGAAGGGAAACCCTAGAGTAGCATTATTTTCAACCTTTTGATTTTCCCAAGTATCCGGACAAATTTTTATTTCATTAGGCCAAAAAACTATTTGGTAAAAATTAAAGGCCAATCGGATAAAACTTAAACTTGACCCCCGGCGATACAAGTTTTCAATTTTTTAAAAAATTAAAAAAAAAAATAAAAACAAAAATAACACATGACTTGTGACACATTTATTCATTTTGATGCGCTGACCACGAATATAAAAAAAATAAAATCGATCGAAAGGATTTTGAGATATCGCTTTTGCAACAAAAAAAAAAAAATACGGGTTTTCCTACGTAGGAAACGTACGATTAAAAAATAATAAAAAAAAGAAATTGCATTCCCTTGAGCCTTTCATACACTCAAAAAAATAAATCTGTAATGTTAGCAAAAAAAGCTTGTAAACCTACAAGAAAATTTGCTGATTTTTAACCCACAATTTTTTGGCTAAAGTTAGCAAAAATGTTTTGCCAATAATTAGTTAACTAAATTTTTATTTTTTTTTTAACTTAGTTCATACACATCTGAGGACCCCATTGGGTTCGGACCCCATAGGTCCAGACCCCGATGGGCCTAGACCTAGTTGGGTTCCTTAAAAATCGTCATAATTTTTGATCCAAAAATTGTGTCCGTTTCGCTCTACCTTGCTTAGTTTTTAAGATACGTGATTATAGGGGACCACTGGGGTCTTGAGAATTAAAAAACTCGATATTTTAAAAAATATTACTCGGAGAGCTTTTGACTGTTTTGCGGTCTTGTTCTACATGTTGAGAGCTACAAAAATGGTTTTGGACTTTTTGTTGTGTCGGCAATATTTACCGAGATATGAGCATTTTAAAATTTTCGGGAATGCTAACTTTTTTGGATCCAAAGTTAGGGCCCATTAGGGTCCACACATGTGAAGAGGACCGGCGATACTATGGAGATTCTAAGAACCAAAAATGGCCTCCATTTTGCTCTATCTGGCTTAGTTCCCGAGATAGCGCCATTTTAAGTTTTCTGCTAATATTAGCAAAAAATCTTGTAAAAATGTTGTCAACTCAATTTCAAATTTAGCAAAAGAAATTAGTTCAAAGCTTGTTTAAAATTGCTAATGTGCTAAATGAAGTTTACAAGAATTTTTTGCTGACATGCTAATCTCAACTAAAAATTTGCTAAAAGTTAGCTAACTAGCATTAGCAAAAAAAAAATAGTAAATCTACTAACGTATTTTTTTGAGTGTAGACTTTCTTTGAAACTAATTTGAGCCAAATTCGATAGTTTTATCCAGTGCACTATGGTTATAAATAATTTTTTTTTTGGCATAAATTCGAAAAATGAAGCAAAGTCTCTAGTTTTGAATCTGGAATGCTTTTCATCTCTTAACGCAATCAAAGAATGATTTTCAGAAAAAAAAAAAAAATTAAAAAAAAAATTTTTTCTTCAGAATTTTTTTTTTTTTAATTTTTTTTTTTTTTGGAAAAAAAAATTATTAACAATAATATATTTCTAGTAGTCAGTTAGCTTGGCCGAAGGCAAAAAAGTTATAGTTAAACAAAATTTAAAGATGTGTCACGCAAAAAACCGAAAATTTTGCCGAAATTTGTGCTAAACTAAAATGGCAATTGTGAGAGTTGGCCGAAAAATTTTAATTAATTAAAAATTTTTTATATATGGTTTTGAATTGAGAAAAGTGTGAAAGAAAAATTTTAATTTTTCTAAAAATTTAGACATCCTGGTTTGTTTCTTACTAGTTTCATATTATCCAGTTATAATAATCTTCAGAAAAACTTTTAATGTCAATTTATTTAGTTAATAGTCAATAAAACTCTATATGTGAAAATTATTTACAGATCGCAGCCGACAAGGATTGAACTCATCATCATCTGTAATACTTTGCTATTAACTGCTTGTAACGTACAATCACTCTAGACCGATACGCCAAGTAGGCTGTTAAGCAAGTATCAACTAAATCTGATTTTTTCAATTCGAGTGTAGTTGTTGCTGTTGTTTTTTTCTAACAGAAGAGTTTGTTATTGTAATTTTTGTAAACAAACTTATTTTTAGTAATCATTATTCTTCTTCCTCTCCTTCATCAATTCTTTTTTAGATGTTAATTTTAGTATTAAATAGACCATCTAGAAAACACTCTTACATTTAAAGACTCATTCAAGTTCGTGCCCAAACACAACTTTATGTCCACGAAAGATATAGGCTATTTTGGCTTCAAAATCCTTAAAACCGCAACCCCAAGAATAACGCCAAAAATGCATGGAATTAAAAATTAGAGTTTTTAATAAGAACTACTTTCCTTCGGCTTCAATTTATTTTATTTTTTCCAATTTGCTGTTAGTATAATTGTAATATGGTTTTGATCCCGATATAATAATATGCCTTAAAACTATCAACTTGGAAAAACTGGCAGACTGACAGTATTGCCATCAAATTTTTTTTAATTTCTGCCAAAAAATATGCATTTGGAACCATAGGCCTTTCGATCAAAGTTTTGATTTAAAAAAAAAAAAATCACCAAAAACTTTTAACTTTGATGGAAGGGCGCCATTGATTAAAATGGTCGGATTAGGCTCAAAAAAGTTTAAGTTAAAATTTGTCTCAAGCTGAGATGTTTTTATAGGAAATCTGACATCTGATATTTTTTTTACAGAAAAATGTCTCAGAATCTGAGACTTTTTCTGAAGATAAAACGTTTTTCTACAGGAAAAATATCTCAGAATCATAGGCTTTTTCTGTAGGAAAAATGTCTCAGAATCCTAGATTTTTTTAAAGAAAAATGTTTCAGAATCTGAGACTTTTTCTATACGAAAAATGTCACAAAATCTGAGACTTTTTCTAAAGGAAAAATGTTTTAGAGTCTGAGATTTTTTCTATAGGAAAAATGTTTTAGAATCTGTGACTCTATAGGAAAAATGTCTCAATGTCCGACTTTTTCTATAAGAAAAATGTCTCAGAGTCTGAGACTTTTTCTATAGGAAAAATGTCTCAGAAACTGAGACTCTATAGGAAAAATTTCTTAGAATCTGAGGCTCTATAGGAAAAATATCTCAGAGTCCGACTTTTTTATAAGAAAAATGTTTCAGAATCTGATTGTGAGACTTTTTCTATAGAAAGTTGAGATTTTTTCATTAGGAAAACTGTTTCAGAATCTGAGGAGAAATATCTCGAAATCTGAGACTTTTTCTAAAGAAAAAATTTCACAGAATCTGAGACTGTTTCTACAGGAAAAATTAAAAATGTATCAAAACTTAAGAATTTTTATACATGAATTTTTATAAAGAAAACATGTCTCAGAGTCTGAGACTTTTTCTATAGGAAAAATTTCTCAGAATCTGAGAATTTTTTTATACAAAAAATATCTCAGAATCTGCGACTATTTTTTTTAGAAAAAATGTCTCAGAATCTGAGACTTTTTCTAAAGCAAAAGTATCTTAGAATCAAAACTTTTTCGATAGAAAAAATGTCGCGGAATTTTTTTCAGAAAAAATGTCTCCCAATCACATATTTTTTCTATAGGAAAAATATTTCAGAATCAGAGACTTTTTCTGTAGGAAAACGTTTCAGAATCTGTGACTTTTTCTATAGGAAAAATGTCTTAGAGGCTGAGACTTTTTCTACAGGAGAAATGTTTCAGAATCTGGGACTTTTTCTATAGAAAAATATCTTTTTCTATAGAAAAAGTCAAGGTAAATTGTGTCATAATCTGAGAAATTTTCTACAGGAAAAATGTCTCAGAATCTGAAACTTTTTCTATAGGAAAAATGTGTCAGAATCTAAGACCATTTTAATATATCTCAGAATCTGCGACTATTTTTTAAAAAAAAAATGTCTCAGAATCTGAGACTTTTTCTATAGAAAAAATGTTTCAGAATCAGAGACTTTTTCTGTAGGAAAATCTGTGACTTTTTCTATAGGAAAAATGTCTCAGAATCTGAGACCTTTTCTATAGAAAAATATACTTTCCTATAGAAAAAGTCTGGAAAAAATGTCTCAGAATCTGAGAAATTTTCTACAGGAAAAATGTCTCAGAATCTGAAACTTTTTCTATAGGAAAAATGTGTCACAATCTAAGACTTTTTTAATAGGAAAATAGTCTCAGAATCTGAGACTTTTTCTATAGGAAAAATGTGTCAGAAACTCAGACTTTTTCTATAGGAAAAATGTCTCAGAATCTGAGACATTTTTATGTAAAAAATCTGAGGATTCTTCTATAGGAAAACCTTCTCAGAACCTGTGGCATTTTAATTTGAAAAAAATGTCTCAGAATCTAGGGTTTTTTTTTATAGGAAAAATCAAAAGAATTTGATATTTTTTCTATAGAAAAAATATCTTTATATATGAAACTTTTTCTTTAGGAAAAATGTGTCAGAATCTGAAAATTTTTCTATAGAAAAAATGTATCAGATTCATAGACTTTTTCTACAGGAAAAATGTTTCAGAATATGAGACTTTTTTATAGGAACAATTTTTCAGAACTTGAGATTATTTCTATTGGAAAAATGTCTCGGAATCTGAGACTTTTTCTGTGGAAAAAATCATCAACTTTTTTTATTGGAAAACCAATGTTGGTTACCGAAACGAATAACGGTAAGGGTAACGGTAACGGTATCTAATTTTTATTTATTTCGGTAGAGGTAACGGGTTTCAAATCGTTTCGGTAACGGTATGTACCGGTATCGAAACAATCATACCGGTACGTACTGGTATTAATTTAGTTAAAAAATTTAAAAACCATAAAACTGAATGTTAAAAATATTTCGTAGACTCATTTGGACAATATTATTGTCATTTATTTTATGATAATTTGTAAACTATAAATTAAATATGTATAATATTAGCAATTTGATTTTATTTTTTTGTTCGTTAAAAATCCATAAAAAGGTCAAATATGGTATACCGGTTCAATACCGGTAACTTCTTTTAATTATAACGGTAACTGTTTTTCAAAAATATTTTTTTTTGGATCAGTAACGGTATTATAACCATGGGAAAAACTCCTCATAGTCTGGGCATTATTGTGTGAAAAATATTCTTATTATCTCACAATCAGAGTTAAAACACCCCAATTCAACCGATGAGTTGAACTCACCTCCTCCAAATTAAATGAAATTCAGTACAGGTATTTAGTTTAACAAAAAAGAGATTGTGGCAATTTTTTAGGCTTCTGGTCTTTCCAGTTTTTGAGATATGGGGAATTGAAATTGGGAAAATCGTATATATTTGACAAATGTGTTCTGACATAAATAAAGATATCTCAAAAACAAATAACGATATAGATCTCGTTCAGGTTTCAAATAATAGGTAATGAGACAGCCTTTAATACTTAAATTATCAGGATGGTGACTTCATTGGAACTTTTAATATTAATAGAAAGAGAGTAACAGGAGAGAAAAACGGTGTTTTTTCCCTTAAAAAAATATTTTTTTTGTTCTTGAGATTCTTGTACCGAAGTTCACTTCTGAATGATTTTGATGTGCTGAGTCTAAATATGACCTTTGAACTGGCCTATCGCTATTAGTTTTTGAGATATCTGCACATAAATGTGTGAAAATCGCATTATTACTATTGCTGTATTTTTGAACATTTAGTCGCAGTTATCTTGAAAAGTAATAGCGATAGGCCAGTTGAATAATATAAAAAGTTCCAATGAAGTCTCCATCCTGAAAGTTTAAACTTAAGTGATATAGGTCATCCTTAATAACATATATTTTTTTTAAATTTTAAAAATATCGTTTTTTGAGAAAAAGATCTCCAAAAATTTAATTTTAAAACAATGACCTTTGACCTTTTTTAGAAGAAAATCTTTGTGAATGACATTTTAAATGCCATCTCATTACCTATTATTCGAAATCTAAACGAGACCTGTATCGTTATTACTTTTTGAGAAATCTTTATTTATGTCAGAACACTTTTGTCAAAAAGTATACGATTCTTCCAATTTTCAAGACCCCATATCTCCAACTGAGTATATTCCAAGTTTCATCAAATTCGAAAGGGTTAAGTTCAAAATTGCTACTTTTTTCGGTTGAATTGAAATGTTTAAACTTCTCAGTCATTTTCCTGAAGGAAAGTGTCTTAGAGTCAGAGACTTTTTCTATTAGAAAATGTTTTGTTCTCTAGTATAAATGCTTCAGAGTCTGATACTTCTTGTTTAAAAAAATATCTCTGAATAATACACTTTTTCTTGAAGAAAAATGTATCAGAATCAAAGACATTTTCTGCAGAAAAAATGTCTCAAAATCTGATACATATTTATACCCTACACTACATTGTGGTACAGGGTATAATGATTTGTGCTGATATTTGTAACTACCCGAAATTTTGGTCCTACACATACTTTTAAGCATACCGATTGACTTAGAATCACTTTTTGAGTCGATTTAGCGATGTCCGTCCGTCTGTATGTCTGTCCATGTAAACAGTGGACAAAATCCGTCTATATTTAGACCATACAAAGGTCCTCTTTAGTTTTGGCTCAAATGACTCTAATAGCCGCATTTTAATAGGTATCTTTTTTGAAATTTGGCAGGTAATCAGGTTTCATCCACATTTCCAAATCACCTTTCCGAATTTTAAAGAAATCAGACCAGTTCTTTTTGTAGCCCCCATACAAACCACATTCCCGATTTTTACATAAATCTCTCAAATTTCATGAAAATAGAAAATATTTAATTTAAATTCTGTTTGTGTATGTTTAACGCGTACTTCAATAACCTTATCAAATCTGATTATCATCGGACCATTTTTGGACTTAGGTCCCATGTGAAAATTTCGCCAGATTTTCAGTTGAAGTGGTTTATTGTCAACAAAAAGAAGCCTATTCCACTCAAATTTGATTTGTGAGTGCTTTTTACACTTATTAAAGATTTGACAAAATATAGATCTAATCAGTCCATGTTTGATCTTGGGACCCATTTTCCGGGAAACTCTGGCGTAGGGTATTATATGGTCGGTCTTGACCGTTTATAATTTTCTTACTTGTTTTTTTTAGGAAAATGTCTCATAATCTGAGAAAAATTTTATAATTTTATAAATTCCCCATTGTGTGTTTCTTTCTTATCATGTTCCTAAAATTAATTTTGAATATATTACATTTTGATGCCATTTATATTTAATAAACTAACAATAAGATAAATTTCAATTTAAAGAATTACTTACGTATTTGGGACATTCCGCATTTGACGTACCGTCAAGAAAACTATAATCAGTGTACCATTACCCAGCACGCCAACAATGAATATAAAAGCAAATAGGACAGGTACAATATAAGTTTCGGGACGCATAACATATGGTACATAAGGGGTTTCTGTAGCCGACACAATGTCAGGAGATGTTGCATTCAGCAGCGTAGTTGATGTGGCATTAATGAAACTTTCAACAATGCTGGTAACAATGGGATTGTTGCTAACACCACTGCCAGCAGTTGCAGCAGTCATACTGGCAGCAAGATTTTTGTTATAGATAGCACTAGCAATACTACCAGCAACACCACCAACTTCAGCACTTGTATAGTCGCCTGTTAGGGTGGTGGATATTAAAGCTGCTGCTGTTCTTTCGATTAGAGACCATGTATCATTATGAAGTGAAGTTGTAGTGGTGGCTGTGAAAGGATTTATACTGTTGCTGTTGGTGGTATTAAAGCCATAGCTGTTGGTGTTGTTGTTGTTGTATATGGTTGTTGTAGCATCCGTTGTAAATGTCACCTGGTCTGTTATTAACGTTGACATTTTTACTAGTGGCAAGTAAAATTATTTTGAGTGTCTTTGTAAAACTATGCTAGTGGATGGAACCTTTATAAATTTGTAGTTTTTTTCTGTAGTGTAGTGGTATTATTGTAAATGAATCGTTGGTTTTGTTTGTTTCGGTCGTCGTAACAAAAAACTAATAAATTAACCAGGAAACCTTTTTTATTTTGCAAAAACAAGGAATTTTTTACTCCTTTTGCTATTTATTTTAATAATTCAGTTCTGTGTTTTTTTTTATAGTGTATAGTTCTTGAAACTAAAACTATGTACTACACAGCAAAAAATAAAAAAAAAATATTTGAGTAAATTTTTAATACTATTAAGTAAAAAATTACTCAATTTTGCACCAGTAAACGATTCAATAGTATTGAGTAAATTTTTACCTACCTACCTACGCCCTATCTCCACTCCCTAAGAAGGCTTCCATACAAATAACAGTTGGAGCAAATTTTATAAAAATGTAATTTTGTATGGGAGCCTACTTAGGGAGTGGAGATAGGGCGTAGGTATGTTTTGAAAAAATGTTGTAGGGTAAAAATAAATGGGGGTCGGTCTCACTAATGACCCCTCTCGGACGCACCATTGGACCGGTAGAAGCTGATTAAATAAAACAAATTTACAAAAAATAAAAAAAATTGTATAAGGACCGCCTTAACAGTTCAAGATAGAGGGTAGGTGTGTTCAGAGAAAATGTTTGGACTAAAAAAATATTGTGGATCGGTCATACATTTTGTTGCTCTAAGGGCACTATTAGGGCAGTTAGAGCGGTTGGAACAAATTTTAAAAAATGTCGTTTTGTGTAGGAGCCCCCTTAGAAATTGGAGATAGGGTATTAGTTTGTTCCAAAGAAATGTTAAGACGTAAAAATTAATGGGGGTCGGTCTTATAAAGGACCCCTCTATGACGCACCATTGGAGCAGTAGAAATGATTTTAAGATTGGAAAATTACAATAAAATTTTTTAAAAAAATTTAAAAAAATAGTAATAATTGTTATCCCACGATCTTCCTGGGCAAAAAATTAGTAGAATTGATAGAAGTTTTACCCAAAAAAATTTCAAAAAAATCGAAGAGTATAAACATTTTCAAAAATGAGATTTAAATTTTAAAACTTAAAAATCGCATACAAGAGCGCTTTTAAGAATTTTTTGTGATTTTTTTTAGAAAGTACTTAAAAAAAAAAAAATTTGAAAAAAAAAATTTGATATTTGGACCATTATTGAAGAAGTTATGATTAAAAGAAGTTTGAGTAATGGAACAAACTACCAATTTTTAAAAATTCGAAATTTATTGAACGGGTCATCAAAAAAATCTGAAAATTTACCATGAAGGAGTTTTCGAAGGGTACTAAAAACTGTAAACAAATTGGGAAAATCTAAAAAAAAAGTTTTTCAAAGTGTCCGATTTCACATGGAATGCCCCATATATATTGAAAGTTCTCCCGAGAAGTTTGGTATTGCATTTCAGTGATATCGGTTCAGCGGTTCAAAAGTTATGAACGAAAATGTAAGGACTCCTCAAAAATTTTAGTACATTCAACATATCCTAAAATACAAAATGCTTTAATTCGGCTGCTGGTTGACTTATGTGAACATAATTAAACTCCAAATGGTATTTAAACAAGTACGAACATATTTTGGGACAACAAAATAAAAAAATCGCGGATTTTTTTTCCAATTTTTTTTTTCGCGGAAATTTTTTTTCAACAAAAATTTTTTTTTTTTGAACAAGTAATTTTCCTTTTAAATAAAGTTTTTGCAATAATCTTTTAGAAATTGTGGAGGATATCACTACATTCGGCAAGGCCGAATTTAACTTTTTTACTTGTTTTATTAATTCCAACATTTTTTGCAAACATACCTACAACGTATTTTTAACCCTTAGGGTGGTCCCCATACATTTTTTTGATTTTTTATAAATTTGTTTTATTAAACCAGCTCCTGCCGCCCCTACCGTGCCTCCTAGAGAGGTAAAAATTACGACCAACCCCCATTATTTTTTAGTTACCAACATTTTGTCCGAACAAAATAATACCCTATCTCCACTCCCTAAGGGGCCCCCATACATTATAAAAACATGTATTTTTAAAAACTAATAAAACAATTTAAAAAAAATGCATGTGGACCGCCTTAAGAGTTGAAAACAAAGGGTAGGTATATTCTGAGAAAATGTTGCAGTTGAAAAAATATTGGGGGTCGGTCATACATTTTACTTCTCTAGGGGCACCCTATGGACAGTTAGAGCGGTAGGAGCAAATTTTATAAGAATGTCATTTTGTATGGGAGCCCCCTTAGGAAGTGGAAATAGAGGTTAGGTATGTTCAAGAAAAATGTTGGGGGCAGAAAATTAATGGAGGTCGGTCTCACATTGCACCCCTCCAGGGGCGTTTCTAGGGCAGTTTTGGGGCTTTTTGGGTATTTTTACCTCTTTACGCCCAACTTTGACCTCGATGAGGGGCCATATGGCAACGCCTAATAGAGCAAATTGAAAAACCGTTTTTTGTGTTCCAATGTTACAAAAAGTTTTTTTTTTCATAAATATCCCACTCGCATCCCACTAAGCGACCCCATAGCTCTGAAAGGAGAATACCTAAGCTTTCTTTTGAGTAAAAAAAAGGGCCCAATTTGAGGAAAAAGTCAAAAAAGTTTTGGATTTAAAAAAAAAAAATCAAAATTTTTTTTTTTACTTTTTTATAATTTTTTTCGAAATATTAAGGAAATAGCTATCTAAACAGTTTGGAACACATTTTGCTAAAAACAATAGGTAAGAAGTTACATGGATGAGAATAAACACCTCTTTGACCAAAATGTCAAATTTCGACCCCCTCTAACTCAGAGAGTCCTTGACCGATTTCGTTGAAAAATTGTCTCTGAACTACTATCCAATAGGACTAACCTTGGTGCAAATTTCATTCCGATCGAAAGATATTGGTTTCAAAAGTTGTGTCAGTTGACACGAAAACCCCCATATTAAAAAACCATAAACTAAACAAGAATTCAAAAAAACTATGAGAGTTAAAAACAAAAAACTATTAAATTTTTATTAAATTATTTACTTAAATTCTTTTTTAAATTTTTGAGTAAATTTTCAATTGAGCCAATTAAAAAATTACTAATTTTTTTTTTTAATTTAAACAAGTGATTACTCAAATTATTTTCCTCCATATTTTTTTCTGTGTAGTTCATAGTTTAAATACCCAATTTTAAATTCAAATGTTGAATAAATATTTTAAAATTTTACATAACATTTGTTTGTTTAAATAAATATTTATTTTATTATTTTATTATTTATTTTTAATTATTTTTGTGGAAAAATCATATTGCGTTATATTGAAACATTTTACATTTATTTATATATTTTTTGTTATTTTAAATCAGAATTTAACTCATTTCTAACTTTTGAATGTAGCTTGTGTTAAACATTTCTTTTCGTTTAGAGGATATTCATTGGAAACCTGCAAATAGAGAAAATAATAAAATAAATAGTAGTATTAAATAAAAATTCATGGAAAATTAAAAATGAAAATATGTCTAGTGGCATTTATTAGAATTTCATAATTAGAGAATTTAAAAATAGTTTTAAATATATTTTTTTTTTGCTTTTATAAAGAAAACAAGTAGAGTTTGCAAATAACGAGGTACGAGTTTATCAAGGACTCGATTACTTTTAAAAAAATCGCCGTTAAATGTTTTATTCAGAAAAAATGTTGGGTTGTTGAAATGAATGAGGAGTACAATGTAAGACCATGCACTCCTCTAGCAGCGACTCACAAGGGAAGTCTCCCTGGTGTCCCCCTCCGATCTTCATGGAATTTGAATATGTTATTAAGAACGAAAATTAATTCGACACGTATTTTTTTTTAGCGGCCCAAACTAATTTTTAGGGGGGGTCGATTTGTATGAGAGGAAATTGACCTTTTTCAGTTTCTTACGATTTACGCCTATTTAAACAAAATTAATATAGGCATATGTGGTATCAGATTAAAGGTATTAAAAATACCTATCTCGTGGTGCTAACAACGGGCCAAAGAAGTTAATATTTTTCGACTTATTAACAAAAATTTCATAAAATTTTGGTATTTTACTCAATATGACGAAAAACTGTGCATGTTTGGACACGTTCTTAGCATACGTAGATAGGGTTTTCAAAGACCTCTCATTTGGTATGTAACATGACTGGGTTTCTTTGCATAATATAGGAGATAAACGAAAAAAACTGAAAAATTACCTTGTCTTCCCCCCTCCTTTTTACCCCCTAAATATGAATTTGGGCCGCTAAAAAAAAATACGTGTCCCTTTATTTTTTCTGTTCTACAAAATAAAACCAATTCCATAAAGATCCGCGGGTGACACTAGGGAGACTTCCCTTGTCAGAAGAAATTGTGGAGACTTTGTACATTTTTACCCCTCACTCAAAATATTTTGTAGGCAAAAACGAATGAAAAACATATGGGGCATTCCATGCGAAATCGGACACTTTGAAAAATTTTTTTTTTTTAGATTTTCACAATTTATTTACAGTTTTTAGTACCCTTCGAAAACCCCTTCGTGGTAAATTTTCAGATTTTTTTGATGACCCGTTCAAAAGATATCGAATTTTTAAAAATTGGTAGTTTGTTCCTTTACTCAAACTTCTTTTACTCGTAACTTCTTCAATAATGGTCCAAATTTCAATTTTTTTTTCAAAGATTTTGTTTTTTTGCGTACTTAAAAAAAAAAAATCCCAAAAAAGTCTTTAAAGCGCTCTAGTATGCGATTTTTAAGTTTTTAAATTTAAATCTCATTTTTAAAAATGTCTGTACTCTTCGATTTTTTTGAAATTTTTTTGTGTAAAACTTCTATCGATTCTACAAATTTTTTGCCCGGGAGGATCGTGGGATAACGATTATTACTATTTTTCAAAATTTTTTGAAAAAAATTTATTGTAATTTTTCAATCTTAAAATCATTTCTACTGCTCCAATGGTGCGTCATAGGGGAGTCATTTGTAAGACCGACCCCCATTAATTTTTACGTCTTCACATTTCTTTGGAACAAACTAATACACTATCTCCAATTTCTAAGGGGGCTCCCACACAAAACGAATTTTTTCAAAATTTGCTCCAACCGCTCTAACTGCCCTAATAGTGCTTTTAGAGCAGCAAAATGTATGACCGACCCACAATATTTTTTTAGTCCAAACATTTTCTCTGAACACACCTACCCTCTATCTCTAATTGTTAAGGCGGTCCCCATACAATTTTTTTTATTTTTTGTAAATTAGTTTCATTTAATCAGCTTCTACCGGTCCAATGGTGCATCCGAGAGGGGTCATTAGTGAGACGGACCCCCATCTATTTTTACCCTACAACATTTTTTTTAAATATACCTACGCCCTATCTCGACTCCCTAAGTAGGCTCCCATACAAAATTAAATTTTTATAAAATTTGCTCCAACTGTTATTTGTATGGGAGCCTACTAAGGGAGTGGAGATAAGGCGTAGGTATGCTTTAGAAAAATGTTGTAGGGTAAAAATAAATGGGGGTCGGTCTCACTAATGACCCCTCTCAGACGCACCATTGGACCGGTAGAAGCTGATTAAATAAAACAAATTTACAAAAAATCAAAACAATTGTATGAGGACCCCCTTAACAGTTAAAGATAGAGGGTAGGTGTTTTCAGAGAAAATGTTTGGACTAAAAATATTGTGGGTCGGTCATACATTTTGTTGCTCTAAGGCCACTATTAGGGCAGTTAGAGCGGTTGGAGCAAATTTTAAAAAATGTCGTTTTGTGTGGGAGCCCCCTTAGAATTGGGAGATAGAGTATTAGTTTGTTCCAAAGAAATGTTTAGACGTAAAAATTAATGGGTGTCGGTCTCACTAATGACCACTCTATGACGCACCATTGGAGCAGTAGGAATGATTTTAAGATTGGAAAATTACAATAAAATTTTTTCAAAAAATTTTGAAAAATAGTAATAATCGTTATCCCACGATCCTCCTGGGCAAAAAATTTGTAGAATCGATAGAAGTTTGACACAAAAAAATTTCAAAAAAATCGAAGAGTACAAACATTTTCAAAAATGAGATTTAAATTTAAAAACTTAAAAATCGCATACTAGAACGCTTTTAAGAATTTATTGGAATTTTTTTTTAGAAAGTACGCAAAAAAACAAAAATTTTGAAAAAAAAAAATTTTAAATTTGGACCATTATTGAAGAAGTTATGAGTAAAAGAAGTTTGAGTAAAGGAGCAAACTACCAATTTTTAAAAATACAATACCTTTTGAACGGGTCATCAAAAAAATATGAAAATTTACCACGAAGGAGTTTTCGAAGGATACTAAAAGCTGTAAACAAATTGGGAAAATCTAAAAAAAAAAATTTTCAAAGTGTCCGATTTGACATGGAATGCCCCATATATACAACAAGTGATAAAATATTTGAAAACCATCCCAGTAATTATTCATTTGTATTAACAAACATCAACATTTATTTTTTACTGTTAATAAAATTTTCTAAAATCAATAACATATTCAACAAATCAAATTCAACAAATCAACAAATTCAAAAAACAAGTAGAAAAGTTAAATTCGACTTTGGCGAATCAATGAATACCCTCCACAACGCCCTTTTTAAAGGATAGTACATTTTTTAACGTGAAAAAATGAACAATTTTGATCAGAAATATTTTATTTTGAGTGAAAAACTAATTTTTTGTCATTTAAGAAAAAAAAAGAAAATAACTAATTTTTTTTTGAGTGTAAATTTTTTTTCGAGTGTAATGTTTTTTTACTGTAAAAATATTTCTGAGTGAATGCACGAACGTATGTACACAAAATATTGTCATTTTTGTAAAAAAAAAAAACTAGATTTTTTTTGAGTGTATAATTTTATTTGAGTGTAAAATTTTTTTTGAGTTAAAATTTTTGTTTGAGTGTAATTTTTAAGTTACCAATGCTTTTAAAACTAAATTAGTTTAAAAAGCATTGCTTTAAAACTAAACAAGTTTCAAAAGCATTGTTAAGTTACCACCAATGCATTTAAAACTGCTTAAGCACGTGGCATTTAAGATGAAACTAATCTGAAATTCAGGGTTTTGCTTATAACTTTTGAAAAACTGGACCGATTGAGCTGAAATTTAATACCAAACAGGCCTGGGGAACGACAAAGATACATGTCAAGCTTGAGCAGTCTTATTATTGTCTTTCGAAAGTTATCGTGTTTTTTATCTCGTAAATTCGCGAAACACCCTTGCCGAAATTTACTCTTTTGCTCATAACTTTTGAACCACCGATATGGCTAGATTTCGACACCAACCTGACCAGGTAAATGACCAACATATATGCCAAACTTCAGTAGCCACTGTAAAGTCTTTCAAAAGTTAGCGTGTTTTCTACGGACGGACAGACAGACAGACAGACGGACGGACGGATGACATCGCTAGATCGACTTAAAATCGATCGGGGATCATGAATATATATACTTTATGGGGTTCTAGACCAATATTTCGATGTGTTACAAACGGAATGACAATCTTATATATACCCTCTATCACTAGAGTGGAGGATATAAAAAACTACGAAAACATTAAAAATTAATGAATGTTGTGTTATTTTTACCAACAAATTAAAAAAAAAATACTTACAAAAACATTAAAAATTAATGATTTTGTAGTTTATTTTTTCAATTTTTCTATTGAATTTTATTTTAAAAATTTATTAATAAAATTTTTGGGGAATCGATCCAGCAATCAACTACATTCTGGCCAGACACTCTACCCATCGTGCCAAAGTCACTTGAAACAAACATGTTTTTATATTTCTATAAATAATTTTTTGTCTACAAAAAAATAACCAACACATGTAGGTAAAAACTAATGACTTCTCTTTAAAAAATGCCAACAATTTAAAAAAAAATAACGTACACAAATTATTAAAAATTAAAGAAAAATCACTTATTTTTACTTACAGAACAAAAATAAATGACTTTAAAAATTGAATGCTAATGAAAGTCTTTATTTTTTATGTTGTTATTTTTGAAACAAAGAACAGAAATAGCCATTAAAAAAAACTGAACATTGAACAAATGTTTTTTCTTTTAAAAACGGCAAAACTTAATACATTTTAAATAAATTACAAACAGTTAATGACATAATTTTTTGAGTGGACCTTTTTGCACTTTTTTGCCTAACAATTGTCTCGGAGTCGCTCCTAGAGGGGTGCAATGTAAGACCGACCCCCATTAATATTTACGCCCCAACATTTTTTCCTACTCCCTATCTCCACTCCTTAAGGGGGCTCCAATACAAAATGACATTTTTATGAAATTAGCTCCCATCGCTCTAACTGTCACAAGAATGCCCCTAGAGGCGTCAAATGTATGATCGACCTACAATATTTTTTTACCCCACACTTTCTCAAAACATTTCTACTCTCCATCTTCAATCCTTAAGGGGGGGCCCCATACAATTTTTTGTGATTTGCTCTGCGACATGTCATTATTAAACCGGGCCGGGTTGTGTTTATAAGGGACATGGTCAGTGATATGTAACTAGTGATATATCCGGGGCTGAGACATTCCCTTAACTTGTGATAGGTTTTTTGTATCCGGGTGAAATATCACGTGACCTATAAAGGACCTATCACTTTTCCTGCAGGGGTATTATAATAAAAAAATCAGTGCTGAAAAGACACATGATTTTCTTGCATATTAATAACACTCTATCAGTCCTACCCAAAAGGACTATAAACTGTGACATCACCCATAGGAATCATGGATGAATTCAGGTGGTTTGGAGGCGTTTTTTGACACGTGATTTTTTTTTCCAAAATTTGCTTCCTGAAGAAAACACTATTTTTCAGAAATTGTAATAACTACACTAAAAAATAAATCTTGTAAAGTGACAAGAAAAGTTTGTATTTTACGAAAATTTCTAGTAAAAATTTCGAGCTTTTTTTGTAATATTACAATGTTTTTACTAATAAAGTTGTAAATTTACTTTTTTTTTGATGCGACAAAACTTACAAGGAGTTCTCGTAACTTAACAAGATTTTTTGCAACCTCCTATTTTAAGAAAATTCCTAATAAAAAATAAGAACTTTTTTGTAATTCTACAAGCTTTTTACCAATAAAATTGAAAATTTGCAACTTTTTTGACTCGATAAAATTTACAACGAATTCTCGTGATTTTACAATTTTTTTTTTTGTAAAATGAACTTGGAAATTTGTACATTTACAAAAAACAAATTGTAAAATTACAAAAAAAATTTAAATTTAAAATCGAAATTTAAATTTCGATCTATCATAACAACATTTTTTTTTGTTATAAAACAAGGTATATTAGTAATTAAAATGGTATCACAATAATTTTTCTAGAAATTTGACTAGATTTTTTTTTTCAACTCAAATTGAACAATATAAAAATTCAGTTATACAAACATAACTCCGCCATTGCCGGTCCCAAGCCCGGATGGGAAAGGAGGAGGGAATATCGCAGCGGACTAACACAAAACTTCCCATGCAATTAACACCGTGCAATCATTTTTCTGCGATAGGTTCATCCTGGGGAACCATAATCTGGGAGCAGCCCTCTCAACCAGGATAGGGGACAGTGTTCCAATCACTCACTTCTCCGAATTTTCAAATGATTAAACCAAAAACGCAAAGAAATAAATGTAATAATGGCTCGAAAAACAGATTACCGAATTGGCGACGAAACAGGACTATCGATTACGGAACTTGGAACGTTAGAAGTATTAATGGAAAAGAAGATAAACTCGTTGAAGAAATTAAGAAGACCAATGTTAAATACCTTGCCATAACTGAAACAAAGAGAAAAGGGCAAGGATGCGAAATTATTAAAGACGGCTTTATTATGCTGTACTCTGGAGTGGCGATGAAAGAGAGAGCGAAAGCAGGGGTGGCATTTATAATCCACAAAGATATGGAAGAATCTATCAGTGAATGGAATTTCGTAAATGAGCGAATAATGTCCCTTAAAATTATAGAGGAAAAGACGTTCCTAACCTTGGTAGCTGCATATGCACCAACAGAAGATGAAACTGCAGAAGAAAAAGATAAATTTTTTGACAAACTCCATAACGTAATTGACGATATAACTACAGATGTTATATTACTAGGAGATCTCAACGGAAGAGTTGGAAATAAACCCGAAAAATATGAAAATGTGATAGGCAGATATGGAGAACAAGAATTAAACAACAACGGTATTCGTTTGCTGCAACTTTGTATTGCTAATAATCTGGTTATAGCTAACACTATGTTCCCTCATAAAAACATTCACAGATTCACAAGAGTAGAACCCACCCGAAAGATCTGTAATAGACTACATCATCATAAGAAGAAACCAACTTTCAAGATGCCAAGATGCTAGAGTTAAACGCGGGCCCGAAATAGGAAGCTACCACTATCTACTGGTACTACGTAGAGCTGTAGAAGTTAAATCAAATAAGAAAAGCCGCCAAAGAAACATGAAATCAAAGATAAAGATAGCAAAACTAAAATCCAGTGCAGTGCAAGAGCAGTACCATAAGACGGTGTCTGAGAAGAGTAAAGAAACCAGACCACTTATAGCAACCGATAACGTAGACACTATTTGGAAGGAATTCAAAAATGTAATTCTGGATTCAGCGCAAGATGTGTGCGGAGAAGCAAAATGCGGTGGACGACACGTTAAAACCACGAGATGGTGGAATGATGCTCTTAAAAGCGAAGTTAAGGAAAAGAAAATCAGGTGGAAGAATTATTTAGGCGATAAAACCGATGAAAAATACAGCTACTATAAAGAACAGCGCATAAAAGTAAAAGAATTAGTTCGACTAGCAAAATCGGAAGCATGGGAAGAATTTGGACGTTTCCTTGAAGAAAACCACAACGAAAACCAGAAGCTTTTCTACAAAACCATTAAAAGTCTTAGAAGACCAAAAGACTGTCCC
This sequence comes from Pegoplata infirma, assembly GCA_963921195.1. Taxonomy (NCBI): domain Eukaryota; kingdom Metazoa; phylum Arthropoda; class Insecta; order Diptera; family Anthomyiidae; genus Pegoplata; species Pegoplata infirma. The sequence continues at coordinate 179,527,063 of OY992538.1, read as the reverse complement.
ATAAAATTTAATCGAAGCAAAGAAGGAGAACTCTTGAGAGAAGACAACGAAATAATGAAGCGATGGCGCGAGTATTTCATAGATCTCCTTAACGGCGAAAGTAACGCAGTGGTAGACGCAACCGACATTCTTCCAGATGAAGAAGAAGACCCAGGCCAAATCTCAAAAGATGAACTTCTTCAGGCACTTCAAAAAATGAAGTTAGGTAAAGCTGCTGGACATGATGGTATAGCACCCGAACTCCTTAAATATATGGGTGATGATGGACAGAATTTTCTACTACGCGTTATAAACGCAGCATGGAGGCAGGCAAAAATACCCAATGACTGGCAAGTAGCCATAATAAATCCAATATTTAAAAAGGGGGATAACCAGTTGTGCCAAAACCACCGAGGTATATCACTACTAACTGTAGCGGGAAAAATTTACTTACGAATTTTAACAGAAAGACTCAAGAGCAAAATAGAACACCAACTTGAAGAGGAACAGTGTGGTTTTAGACCAAATCGTGGAACCCAAGATTTAATTTTCACAATGAGACAAATATCCGAAAAAACCATTGAATATAATAAGAAAACTCATTGTTGCTTTATAGATCTGGAGAAAGCTTTCGACACGGTGAAATGGCAAGAACTATGGAAGGTGCTTCAAAAAAGGAACATCGGCAACATTTTAATTAGAAGAATAAAAAGTTTTTACGAAATATGCCGAAACTATGTGAGAACCGGGAACACCTCATCCGAGGAGTTTATCACAACACAAGGTGTCAGACAAGGCGATATTCTGAGTTATTGACGTTATTAAAAAGTGCAAAGAAACATTCACCCCAATGACAGTAGGTAACTGGAAAATGCAACCAGTAAAAGTTTCAATGCTAGCATATGCGGATGACGTGACTATAATAGCTAAATCCGCTGTATCTCTACAACAAAACCTCAATATTTTCGCTGAAGAGATGTCTAGAAGAGGCCTCCGTATAAATACAAAGAAATCAGAAACTATGATAATAAGTCGCGACAAATGCCAACACCAAATACATATAGGTTCTGAAATTTTAAAACAAGTTGATCATTTCCGCTACTTAGGAGTCATAATAAGTGAAGATGGAAAAGCGGATAGAGACTTGAATCGTAGGATATCTACTACTGCCAATCTATACTATAGTTTAAACAAAAACTTTATTAGTAAGAGAGAAGTAACTTCGGGTACTAAACTAGCGGTATACAACTCCACGTATATACCAACTCTTATATATGGCTGCGAATCTTGGGCGCTTACAACAAAAAATCAGAGCAGAATCCAGGCATCAGAAATGAAGTATTTACGGCGTGTAGCAGGAAAAACTCGACGAGACAGAATACGAAACGACACCATACGGGAAAATCTGTCAACAGAACCGCTAAACAACAAGATTGAGCGCAATAAGCTCAGATGGTTTGGGCATGTAGCAAGAATGCCAGAAGATCGCTTGCCAAAACGAGTGTCAGAGGCAAGACCGACTGGTACAAGAAGCAGAGGGAGAAGAAGAACCACCTGGCAAGATAAAATTAATAAAATTCTGACTGAAAGGAGAATCGAGCCTAGAACAGCCAAAACAGCGGCACAAGATAGAAATGAATACAGAAGTCTTTGCAAAAACCTCTACACTGCAAGGTAGAAAGAGGTCCGGAATATGTATGTATGTATGTATGTATGTTATACAAACATTTTATTTTAAAACAATTGCCAAGTGTCCCCCATAAGTGTATGAAAACCATATTTAAATTTAAGATTTTTTTTGACTGTTTTGTTAAATTTACATTATAAGCACTGAATTTACTTTGTCATTTTTAAATTTTAATTGTTTTTATTTTAGTTTATCATCATCAAAGTAAATTACGAAAAAAAACTTAACTTTTTTTTAGGTTAATTGCATGGGTGTAACGAAAAATGTATTATATTACAGTTCAAGTTATTTTTTTTGTGGGTCTTAAGTTTGGAAAATTATTTAAGTCATTTAATTGTTTGAAAAAGTTATTTACAAAGTTGAGTTTAAATTTTTTGTAATTTTTTTTTTGTGCAGATATTTTATGTATATTTACATTTGATTTTTGTTAATTTTAAAGCTTTAAAGAAGTTGTTTTGGGAAAATACGGAAAAAGTCTCTAAATTTATCTGCCTAAAAGGAAAACAAACATTTTGTGTAGTCAGTATTATGGGGGTGGAGGAGTTTTTTTTTTATTAAAAAACAACTTTTTTTTTACAGGAGAACTATAGCGCACCGATTTACGTCGTAACTAAGAACAGTTTATTGTTTTTTGTTAGTAAGGTAACATCAAGTACACTAAAAAAATTATGTCATTAACTGTTTGTAGTTTATTTAAAAAGTTTTACGTTTAGTCGTTTTTAAAAGAAAAAACATTTGTTTGATGTTCAGTTTTTATTAATGACTACTTCTGTCCTTTGTTTCAAAAATAACACACTAAAAAATAAAGACTTTCATTAACATTTAATTTTTAAAGTCATTTATTTTTGTTCTGTAAGTAAAAACTACTGATTATTCTTTAAATTTTTAATGATTAGCGTAAGTAATTTTTTTTAAATTGTTGGTATTTTTTAATGAGATATCAGTAGTTTTTACCTACACAAGTAGGTAATTTTTTTGTAGAAAAAAAAATTCAAAAAATTATTTATAGAAATACAAAAACATATTTGTATCAAGTGACTTTGGCACGATGGGTAGAGTGTCTGGCCAGAATGTAGTTGATTGCGGGATCGATTCCTTAAAATTTAAAAAAAAATTGTAAAAAAATATTTCAATAGCAAATTGTAAAAACTAACCTACGAAATCATTAATTTTTAATGTTTTCGTAGGTTATTTTTTTGGAATTTGTTGGTAAAAATAACAGAGCGATCATTAATTTTTAATGTTTTCGTAGGTTATTTTTTCGAATTTGTTGGTAAAAAGGAATGAAAAAACCGTAATTTTTAAATGTTTAATGTAAAATGTCATATCGCCCAAGCTGCGACACATAGACCAAAATGATAGGCCTAAAAATGTTATTTCTGCCAAAACAAAACCCGAGTAAAAATAAACATATATTACAATATATAACTTGATACAAACATAATAAATTATATATGATTATACATCCGTGAGATATTTTCTAAATTTTTTTAATGCAGTCATATGTAGTAATATATAATTTAATCATGATTCGGATTAAAAGGTGTACGGTTGATATAATTAAATAAAATAATATAAGGGTCAACACAAAATCTGTTTTTCTGTATAATTTAACATCAAATTATATTTACACTAAAAAAAAAAACCTGTAAAGTTAGCAAAAAAAGCTTGTAAACCTACAAGAAAATTTGCTGATTTTGAACCCACAATTTTTTTGGTAAAGTTAGCAAAAACGTTTTGCTAAAAATTAGTTAACTGAAATGTTTTTTATGTCAACTTAGTTCATACACATTTGAGGACCCCATTGGGTTCGGACCCAATAGGTCCAGACCCCGATGGGCCTAGACCCAGTTGGGTTCCTTAAAAATCGTCATAGTTTTTGATCCAAAATTTGTGTCCGTTTTGCTCTACCTTGCTGAGTTTTTGAGATACGATTTTAGGGGATCACTGGGGTCTTGAGAATTAAAAAATCGATAACTTCAAAAATATTACTCGGAGAGCTTTTGGTTATTTTGCGGTCTTGTTCTACGTGTTGATAGCTACAAAAATTCTTTTGGACTTTTTGTTGTGTCGGCAATATTTACCGAGATATGAGCATTTTAAAATTTTCGGGAATGCTAACTTTTTTGGATCCAAAGTTAGGTCCCGTTAGGGTCCACACATGTGAAGAGGACCCGCGAAAATATGGAGATTCTCAGAACCAAAAATGCCCTCCATTTTGCTCTATCTGGCTTAGTTTCCGAGATAGCGCCATTTTAAGTTTTCTGAAAATAAAAAAAAAATTACCATTTATTTTTGCTAATGTTAGCAAAAAATCTTGTAAAAATGTTGTCAACTCAATTTCAAATTTAGCAAAAGAAATTAGTTCAAAGTTTGTTTAAAATTGCTAATGTGCTAAATGAAGTTTACAAGAATTTTTTGCTAACATGCTAATCTCAACTAAAAATTTGCTAAAAGTTAGCTAACTAGCATTAGCAAAAAAAAAATTAGTAAATCTACTAACGTATTTTTTTGAGTGTAGCTTATTATGTTCCATATAAAACTTTATATGTTTCCAATTAACCAAAAATTTTCTAAGTTTTTTAGGCAAAGTATAAGAAACTTTTTAAAATGTTCCTAAACATTTCCTTATTAGGGTTATGTATATCACCTATCTGGTTCGAAGCGTACCCAAACATTTTTTGTTTAGAAAATTATATGTTTGGTGAATGTATCGTTGACCTGTGGTGTATCTCAAACAAAACCAAAACACACCAGGATTTTATATGTTTTTATGCAATTAGATCTAATTTGATCCACCAATATATAGCAATGTCTGGTTAAAACTCGGATGAAATCAAATTATATTTTATACAAGTTGATCTTTTTTAATGCAAAAACATCCACCATTATTCGGATCAAATTGCGCATAAATATATATTGTGTTACATATCATAATATATTGCATCATATAAAAATTTTTACTCGGGAATTGTCAAAAAATCCAAAATATTTTTTTTTGGGCGAAATGTCGAAATTACAACTTCTATTATTTGTTTTTTTTTGTAATAAAGGTTGTCTGCGTAGCCGGCCTTCGGCCGGGCTTAGGGATTACATACTCCATGCATTAAACCCACACTCAAAATATTTTGTAGGCCAAAACAAATGAAAAACACACTTAAAACCAGTGAATAAACAATTGAAAACCATCCCAGTAATTATTCATTTGTTTTAACAAACATCAACATATATTTTTTACTGTTGACAAAATTTTCTAAAATAAATAACATTATTTTTTCACTCTTTTTTACCAACAAATTCGAAAAAAATAACATACGACAACATTATAAATTAATGATAGTTCTGATATTTTTACCAACAAATTTCAAAAAAATAACCTACGAAAACAATAAAAATTAATGATTTCGTAGGTAATTTTTTACAATTTTTTATTGAAATATTTTTTTTTAAAAATTTTTAATAAAATTTTTGGGGAATCGATCCCGCAATCAACTACATTCTGGCCAGACACTCTACCCATCGTGCCAAAGTCACTTGATACAAACACACAAAAAATTATTGGCTAAAAATTTTCAATTAAATGTATTGATCAACAAAAATTAAATGAGTCAATCAATGTTTTGATTAAAATTTTTTCTATTTTTTGTTACAAATTTTCAACATACCAGATTTTTTTTTCGCTTTAATTTATTTGAATAGATTAATTCAAAAATATACAAAATAATCGGGCTTTACTTTTTTTATTGTTGGCAACATATTGGAAAGCAAAAAATATGAATTTTTTGATAGCTTTGTCAGAAGCTTACAATTCATTTGTTAAATCAATCATTATTTTGATTGACTTTAAACAAAAAATTGATCAAATTTTTGATCAAAATCGAAAAAATGTTTGATTGAAAACATTTTCAATCAATCACCTACAATTTGATGATTGGTATAACAATTTTTTTAATTGGAGGAATTTCAATCAAAAAATTGATTAAATTCGCGTTTTTGTTGATTGAAATTCGTTTCAAATTTTTTCTGTGAACATGTTTTTATATTTCTATAAATAATTTTTTGATTTTTTTTTCTACAAAAAAATAACTGACTTGTGTAGGTAAAAACTAATGATATTTCATTAAAAAATACCAACAATTTAAAAAAAAATTACTTACACAAATCATTAAAAATCAAAAGAATAATCAGTAGTTTTTACTTACAGAACAAAAATAAATGACTTTAAAAATTAAATGTTAATGAAAGTCTTTATTTTTTAGTGTGTTATTTTTGAAACAAAGGACTGAAGTAGTCATTAATAAAAACTGAACATCAAACAAATGTTTTTTCTTTTAAAAACGACTAAACGGAAAACTTTTTAAATAAACTACAAACAGTTAATGGCGTACGGACATAACGCCCAAGTGCATATCGCCCAATTTAAAAAAGTCATTCCACCCAAAAGAAATGTGTGTTAGTTGTTGTTGCAAAATTTTTTGGACGATATGGCCATTATTTTTGGGTGTTTTAACAATTTTCTTTAAATTAATACACAGAAAAAAAAATTCATTCTTGGAATTAATTTGTTCATAAACTGTATGAATCAAACATGACTTTTTTTCCCAAACCATTTTATACAGTGTATGAATTTGTTCATACATATTATAAAAAAATTCAAATTTTTAATTTTTAGCACATATTTTGCACGAAATAAATCTTTGATCAATAATAAGAACATTTAATTGGTTATTTTATAAAAAAAAAGTATATTTTCATTCTAAAAGATGTGTTTTTATTAAACTTATGGAATTCATTACTCTAAAATTGCATGGAATACATCCTACATTTAAAATATATATAATTTGGGTGATCGCCGTTTTTCACTACATAATCACTACATAATTAATCCAATTCAAGTTAAATTCTTCAGCAATTGTTGGTAGTGGACAAAAAAATTGGACCAGTCGTCTAAGAAAAATTGCTAAAAAGAAATTAAGAAAAATATATATATTACTATCAAATATTAATGCAAGAACATATTCTAAATACCTTGCTTCCTCTTTATACATTTTATTCCGCGGTAAACCAATCTTAAAACCCATTTCCAAGGCAATTTTAAGTAATAATCCAAAAAGAAAAAATATTATTGACTTTTTTTTTTTATTTCAACAAAAATTTTTGTTTGACTTTTTTGAAATTTGAATTTAATGAACACATTTATGTATAAATAATAATAATTTATTCATACATAGTATGAACTGAAATCAAAGAAATCAATTCATACTATTTATGTACAAAATTTGTTCTGTGTATAAATTATCAAAAATGTCATATTACCCAAATATCAAAATGCTGAATTTATAAAATGTCATAGCACCCAAAAAAATAATCATAAAACTCAACAATAACCAAAATAGCTTGGGTTGCAGAGAGGGTGGGTTTAATGCATGGAGTATGTAATCCCTAAGTCCGGCCGAAGGCCGGCTACGCAGAAAACCTTTATTACAAAAAAAAAGCATAGAAGTCGTAATTTCGACATTTCGCCCAAAAAAAATAATTTGGATTTTTTGACAATTTTGTTTTGGGAGAAATAACATTTTTAGACCTATCATTTTATGACATAATTTTTTGAGTGCAACCTCTCTGCAAACCAAAGCTATTTTGGTTATCAGGCCTTTCTGAGGCATAACAAATTTGATAGCGTAAAGGCCTGCTACCCTAGAAAACTTTACTTTTGGGTTTAATGCATGGATGTTGGAATCCCTAAGCCCGGCCGAAGGCCGGCTACGCATAAAAACTTTAAAATATTGTGTTAAAAAGAAACAATATTGGTGAGTTTTATGATTATTTTTTTGGGTGCTATGCCATTTTATAAATTCAACATTTTGATATTTGGGTAATATGACATTTTTGATAATTTATATTAGTTTAAAGAAAATTGTTAAAATACCCAACAATAATGGCCATATCGTCCAAAAAATTTTGCAACAACAACTAACACACATTTTTTTTGGGTGGAATGACTTTTTTAAATTGGGCGATATGCACTTGGGCGCTATGTCCGTACGACGTTTTCAATTGTTTATTCACTGGTTTTAAATGTGTTTTTCATTTGTTTTTGCCTACAAAATATTTTGGGTGTAGATGAGTCTTAACCACAAATGGGCAAAGGTGTAAATATTGCCCCCGTCAGCCCCATCCAAATTTGGCTAATTTTGGGTCGGAAAATCGACTTTAACCCATTGTGAAAAATGCCCCCACCCCCGATGAGCAGGTGTGAATGTTCTATCATACAAGTAGATTACACCATGCGGGAATTTTTAACACCGCCTTTATTGTGGGCGTGGCAGCAAAAATTAGCAAACAATTATATTTTAGCAAATTTTGAGGAAGGAAATTAGAAATTGTGGGACTTAATGCATCAAATCTTAAAATTTATTTTTGCTATCACATTTCTATTAGTAAAAACTTTTTGAACACATAATTTCATAATGTTGTGCCTAAAAACAAAAATTTTGTTCAATAATGAAATTTTGAACTCTTAAAATTTAGCACTTTTTTTTAAATATGTAACTTTTGTATGGAAGCTATCTTCGGGAGTAGAGGGATACACTTTTTTAGTTTTAAAAACATTTTGGGGAGCAAATATTAAAACAAAAATCATACTAATTGAATGGCAACACCTAACATTTGTGTCTACAAAATATAGACCATGTTCTGGCAAGGTTGCAAAATAAGTACTTAGATCAGAGTTGATGAAGGAGAGGAGGACGAAGGATGATTACTAAAAAATTGAATTTATTCACCATAATGCAATTACACCTTCTTCTGTACGAAAAACAACAGCAACAACCACACAAGAATTGAAAAACCACGATTTAGTTGATACTTGCTTAACAGCCAACTTAGCGTATCGGTCTAGAGCAGCGACAGGCAAAAGCACTACGCGGCGTTTTTGCTCTCACACCTACATGCTCTCACACATTAAAAAAAAAAAACAAAAAAACACAATTTTCTCCTCTCTTCTTGTTTAAAATATACTTGAAGAAATAATCAGAAAGAATTTGAATGCCAAATTTTTGTTTAAGGAACATTTTTTGGTAAACCCGAATGCTTATTTGTCACTCTTCACTAAATATTACATTGCTAGACATTTTCACCATTGTCTTTTATTATAATTTTTATTTTTTAAATAGATAAATGTATTCTTATATTTACTATAAGTTTCTTAAAGTTCATTGAGTATGAGAGTGATACATGTTACACACACAAACACAAAATATGCTAGTATGTGTTTGCCTGTCGCTGGTCTAGAGTGATCGTATCTAAGAGGCAGTTACCCAGTTGGAAAATGTGTCACTGAGGAAATTTCCACAGTGATTCCTTGAGGAAATGTCTTCAGGTTCTGACAAATCATAGGTAATCCTTGATGACATGTCCTAACATTGTCAGCACTGAATGTTTGCTTTAAGAGTGTTGACAATTCCTCTAAGACGTCTAAAAGGAAATGTCTTAAGAATAGCAGTATATTAAATTAGAATTTTAAATCTGGGCAACTCTTCAATTTCCAACAAAAAGATGACAATATTATCGATTTATTTAAAATAAAATCAAAATCTAACAAGTAGAATAAAAGTAATAAATAGACAAACAATTTTCAAAATAAAGTTTGGAACAAGTAGTTAGGTGTGGGACTAATACACTGGAGGTTCCAGGTTCAAATCCAGTTGGGACTAAAAAAGGCGAAAAGTTTTTTCTAAATATGAGAAAGATAATTTGTAAAGGAAAATGAATAAAAGTAAAAACTAAAGGAAATACGAAAATTTTTTGTAAATTCGCATGACCTTATTCAGACATTTTCCCAAAGAAGTCTTAGGTGAAATGTCCCCAGAAGGTCAGCCCTGACCTCTGCTGACTTTGAGTGAGGACATTTTGAAAATTCGTATGAAACTGTCCTCAACCCAGTACATAGAGATGTCTTGTGGATGTCAGCTGTGACTCTGACATGTCACCGCTCCGTCACTGAGGATGGCTCGAGGACGTTGCCAACTGGGTAATAGCAAAAACATTACAGATCATGAGTTCAATCCTTGGCGGCTGCGATCTGTAAATAATTTTCACATATAGAATATAATTGACTATTAACTGAATAAATTTGACATTAAAAGTTTTTCTGATGATTATAACTGGATTATATGAAACTAGTAAAAAACGAACAAGGATGTCTTAAATTTTTAGAAAAATAAATTTTTCTTTCACACATTTCTCAGTTCAAACCATATATAACATGATTAAAAAAAAAAATATATAATACATAATTATAATTAGAGCCTGCACTCAAAAAAAAAGTGAACTAAAATCTGGGAAAATTAACTCAATTTTGAGAAAAAGAGGGAATGATTTGGCTCCAAAGATTTTTTTTCTTGGTTTTAGTTCATAATTTTCCCAAAAATAAGGAAAACAAAGTTATTTAATTTTAAGCCAATTTTAACTAGAAAATGGGAAAAATTATACTTCACATTTTAGAAATAGATTGGGCCTAGACCCTGGACCCATGGGTTCGGACCCCATTTAACTAGAGACCCCGTTGGGTCCTTTAAGGGTCCCCATAGATTTTGAACCAAAACTTGTGTCCGTTTCGCTCTAACTTGCTTAGTTTTTGAGATACGGTAATAAGGGGCCTGATAGGGTCTTGAGAATCTTAAAAACCGGATAACTCAAAAACTATTAATCGGAGGGCTTTCGTGTATTTTGCGGAAGTGTTCTACGAGTCAAGAGCTATAAAAATGCCGTTGGACGTTTTCTCGTGTTGGCAGTATTTACCGAGATATGTGTATATATAAAATCTCGGGAATTTCAAATTTTAGATCTAAAATTAGGGTCTTGAGACCCCGACAGATATGCAGAGCTAGGCTATTCCATATTTTTCTTTGTAGTCTTTCTTTTGAAAATTTCATCCGTTTCGCTCTATCTCGCTTAGTTTTCGAGATATCGCCATTTTGAATTTTTAACTAAATTCTAAGAAGTTATTTACTAAATTCTCAGAAGTCATTAACTAAATTCTAAGAAGTACACTTCCTCAATTCAAAGAAGAGAAATACGATGATGTTTTTTTTAGTAAATTTTAACTAAACTTGAACTAAATTGTTTTTTAAGAAATATGTCTTAAAAATAAAGATACGATTCTTAGATTTGTGGAAAATTTCTTTGGCAGTAAGAATTTTTTTCCTAATATTTAAAAAATCCATTTAAAGAAAACTATGAACTAATTATAAGTAAATGAACTAAAATTTTTTCCTCATAGTTAAGAAAATTTCTCATTTTTAAGTTAAATTTAACTAAATTTTAGGAAAATTCATGATAAATTTTCAAAGACATTTTTTCCTTAAATTTAGTTATGTCTTTTTTTTCAGTGTGAGCTCAACTGTCTTTACAGAAAAACAAAAATTTGAATTTGTTAATATTTATCATCATTTTTTTTTAAATTTAATGCTCCCACTTGTTGTTTTTTTGAACTCGTTTGGGAGGAGGTGTGTATATTACACTGTGCTACAAAAAACACAAACTCGAATATACTTTTAAAATGAGGTAGTTAAGGTTGTATGTCTCGTCGAAAAGATTACAAAAATGCCCATCAAACTTGCCAGACACCCTCAAATTTTAAAGTATGGTCAAAAAACGTTTTTTTTTGGGACTTTTCTCACTAAACCACTTGTTACTTAAACATTTTTCAACCGATTTTTAATTTTTCAACTGTTTTGGATAGAAGAAGGATAGGGCTTTTCATGTGTGTGAAGTGGTCTGTACATATAAAAAAGATATGTATTGATTTTTCCAACAATATCTAATTTTTTGTTATTTTTTGAAAATTTTATGAGTTTATCGATTTTTTTCTGCTATAGTTTGTTCAACAACATTTATATTAATAAACGTATTCCTAAATAAAATTTAATTGTGAATACGATGAGCTTTATGCCAAAAAAATCGGATAACAATTGACAGAGTTGTGATAATTTTTCTAAAAAAAGAAAATTAAGATTTTGTATGAAATTGCCGTGCGGATAACCCAGGCAAAAGAAATAAAAAAATAAACGAACATACTGAGAGGTCGCGTATCATTATTTTAAAGGTTTTTGACCTCCTGAATTCGAATTTGACTTGAAATTGCGCTATCTTACTAAGTTTTTGATATATCAATTTATCTTAAATATCTCAAAAACCTGACGATATAGAGCATATTAAAGGCCAGATTCGGATTCAGCGCGTCAAAAACCTTTAAAAATATTGTACACGGCCATTTATGATAATTTTTTTTTTGCCTGGCTTGTCTGAACGGCGATTTCCTGCAAAATCTTAGTTTTATTTTTTAGAAAAATTATCACAACTCTGTCAATTATTATCCGATTTTTTCAGGATAAAGCTAATCGTATTTAGAATTAAATTATCTTTAAAAAAACGCTCATAAGTATAAAGGTTGTTAAACGAACTATAGCAGAAAAAATCAATATACTCGAAAAATTTTTAAAAAGTAAAAAAAAAATTGATTTTATAGAAAAAATCAATAGATATCTTTCTTTTACGTATTGACCAATTCACACATATGGAAAGCCCTATCCTTTTTCTATCCAAAACAGTTTAAAAATTTAAAATCGGTTGAAAATTTTCTGAATTACACAAGGTTTAGTGAGAAAAGTCCCAAAAAAAATGTTTTTTGACAATAACTCTAAAATTTGAGGGTGTCTGGCAAGTTTAATGGGCATTTTTGTGATCTACTCGACAAGACCAACAACCTATACTATGTCACATCCAGGGCCGGATTAGCCATGTCGGGGCCCCTAGGCAATGCTTGTCTCGGGGCCCCTTTAGACTTTTTATAATTCCAAAAAAAAAAAAAAAAAAAAATTTTCCAAGCACAATGTAAATTTTTTCTAAATTACGCTGTTTTTTGTGAATAGTTTACTTCTTTCTGGAATTCTCTTTTCCTTTTTTTACATTCTTAGAAGTAATGTTTCATTTCCTGAAAGTATTTAAAAAATTGCTTCTAAGAATGCCAAAAAAGCATAAAAGAACTCAAAAAAGGGGTAAAATAGAAAAAGTGTTCGATTCCCACTAGAGGCATTGATCTGTTATGCAACCACGACACGAAGGTAATTTTTACCACTTTTCGGTTAAACAAATAAATCTATATATATAATTTCCCTATTTGTGTGTTCCTCTTTTTTTGTCTATCCAGAGCTTTTTGAAGCCCACTGATGAGCTACAAAGCTGAAAATTGGCATGCATATAGTAAAACACCTGGGGCAGATCCTAACGTAGCCGGATTTTCGATTTTTTGCATGTGGGCGGAGAAATAGGCGAAAAAGTAGGCGTGGCAAAATTCAATTTTTTGACATTTTTGCTTAATTTAAAGCCCCCTAATGACTTAGGAAGCTAAAAATTTTCTAGAATATAGTCCTAACGATGGCTCATATCCCCAAGTAATCGGATTTAAAATTTTCGCAATGTGGGCGGAGAATTGAGGGGAAAAGTGGCGTGGCAAAATTGGGATTTTTTAACATTTTTACTGCTTTTGAAGCCCCCAAATGACTAGAGTGGAAAATTGCATAGCATTTAGTTCTAAAAATGAAGCATATCCTGAAGTAATCGGACTTAAATTTTTTAGACTGTGAAAGGAGAATTAAGAGAAAAATGGGGCGTGGAAAAATTGTGTTTTTTAATATTTTAACTAATTTGAAGACCCCATTGACCTATGAAGATGAAAATTTACATTTACATTTTTTTAAATTTTTACTTCTTTTGAAGCCCCCAAATGACTTAGGAAGCGGAAAATTTCCTAGCATATAGTCCTATCGATGAAGCATATCCTGAAGTAGTCGAATTTTAAATTTTTGGACTGTGGGCGGAGAATTGAAAGGAAAATGGGGAATGGACTAAATTGGGATTTTTAACATTTAAACTTATTTTGAAGCCCCCAAAGGAAGCGAAAATGGATAGCGTATAGTCCTAACGATGTAGTATATCCTGAAGTAATCGGATTTTAAATTTCTCGACTGTGGACGGAGAATTAAAATATTAAAAAGCGTGAAAAAATTGGGTTTTTTAATATTTTAACTAATTTGAATATGAAAATTGGCATGTATATAGAATAGAGTTAATTTTGAAAATTTGATCTGCGGGTATCATCACTTTTTAGAAGGATTTAGGGGAACTAGAAAGAATGGCGGTATTTTTTTGGAAAAAAATTCGCTCCTTGGGGTGATTCAACGCATCTGAAAACGCGAATTTTGAGCTGATTTTTCTGCAGAGCAAAAATGGCTGAATATATCGCAAATCTGATTTCACCAGTCGATTCGACAGCAAAAAATAATGCAATGGTCGTTTTTCAAACTCTTAAAAAAAGTTCCAAAAACCCACCACAGAGGGCGGAAATATAAGAGTTTTCCATTTTCTTTTTAAATTAATTTTTTAAATATGCACAATTAAAGAGCATTTTCAGCTTAACAAAATGATACAAAATTTCCGTTCTATCACAACCCGTTAAAAAGTTATTAGCTCTCAAAAATGGACAAAAACACGTTTTTTGAGAACTTTGACCTAAATTTTCTCGAAAACATGACGTGATAGAAAAATTTGAAAACTAGATTCAGAATCAGCATCGAAGTGTGAATCTAAAACAGATTTTATGATCCCAGAATATCATCCAAAAACACCACAAAAAATGCTCTCAATAATGCACAAAAATGAGTTTTTTGTAAACTTTGACCTCAATTATCTCAAAAACCTGACGTTACGGAATATTTTGGAAACCAGATTTGGAATCAGCATGAAGAGAAAAATCGAAAACAAGTGTTCAGACCGCTGACCCATCCAAAAATTTTACAAATTTCAGTCAGTGTTTTATAATTTTGCCACTAGAAAAAAAACTTTGAAGCCTTATACCTTTTTAACGGGTTGTGATAGAAAGTTGCTTTTTGTACCAATATTCTTAGCAAAAACTTCCTCTTCATCGTGCATGGTTAAAAAAATAATTTAAATTTAAAAAAAAAATCGAATTTTCCGCCCCCTGCTGTGGGTTATTGGAACTATTTTAAAGAGTTCAAAAAACTGCTATTGTATTAATTTTTGCTGTAGAATCGACTGGTGAAATCAGGTTTGCAATATATTCAGCCGTTTTTTCTCTGCAGAAAAATCAGCTCAAAATCCGCGTTTTCAGATGCTTTGAACCAACCCAAGGAGTGAAAATTTTTCTAAAAAAATACCGGCATTCTTTTTAGCTCCCCTAAATCATTTAAAAAAATTATGACATCCGATAAACAGATGAAGTGACATAGTCACCAAACGAACTCTAATATAGAAGATTTCATGGCGTGGTAAATTTATTTCCATCTAAAGCTTAAAAGCTTAAAATTGGCATGTATATAGTAAAACACCAGGGACAGATTCTTACGTAGCCGGATTTTTTGCCTGTGGGCGGCAAATTACAAGAAAAAGGGGACTTGGCAAAATTATTTTTTTTAACATTTTAGAGTATTTTTAAGCTTCGCCCCAATGAATTAGGAAGCTGAAAATCCCTAACATGTAGTCCTATCTATGAAGCATATTCTAAAGTAGTCCGATTTAACATTTTTTGGAATGTAGACGGAGAGTTGAGGGGAAAAAGGGGCAAGGCAATATTGTGTTTTATTTTTTTTAATTTAACTAACTTTAAAGCCCTAATGACCTACGCAGCCGAAAATTGGCCAGCATATTGTCCTGACGCTTGACCATATCCTAAAGTAGTCAGACTTAAAATTTTTGGACTGTGGACGGAGAATTAAGAGTGAAACGGGCGTGGATACGAGTCATGCGCGGGTACAAGGGGGGGGGGGGGGGAATTTCCCCCCACACCAAATGTCAAAAAGAAAAAAAAGAGGAAAAAAAAGGAAGAAAAAGGAGTCAAAAAAATAAAGAGAAGGAAATTTTGGAAAAAAATTTCCGAACGAAAATTATCTCGAAATCCGAAAATTTTTCATAGAAAAAATCTGAAAGTTTTTATAGGGAAAATTTTTAAAGGAAAAAATGTGATTCAATCTGAAAATTTTCTGTGAAAAAATATATGTCAATCTTATTAAGAATTTTGGTATCTTTTAATAGTACTTATATTTTGAGAATTTTTCTACAAAAATCCCTAAAAGAAAATATTTAAGGATTGAAACATTTTTCTTTGTAAAAAATCTGAGACTTTTTGTATAGAAAAAATGTGTTGGAGTTCGAGACTTATTCTATAGGAAAAAGGTCTTAGAATCTGAGACTTATTCTATATTAAAAAGGTCTCAGATTCTGAGACTTTTTTTATAGAAAATGTGCAAAAAAACTCTAAAACTTTTCACATTCTCAAAAATTTTCTTTTTCGGATTTTTGTAGAAAAATTCCCAAATTCTAAAAGTCTCAGAATCTGAGTATATTTCTATGGGTCTTAAAATTTGAGACTTATTTATAGGAAAAAGGTCGCAGAATCTAAACTTTTTTGAAAAGAAAAAGGTATAAGAATCTGAGACTTTTTCGAAATGAAAAAGATATAAGAATCTGAGACTTTTTCTATGGAAAAAAGGAAAAAGGTTAAAACAAAAAAAAACAAATCTCAGAATCAGAGACTTTTTTCACCAAAAAAAGGTCTAAGAATCTGAGACTTTTTCTATAGGAAAAAGATCTGAGAATTTGAAACTGTTTCTTTAGGAAAAAAATCTCAGAATCTGAAACTTTTTCTACAGAAAAAAAGTCTCAGAATATAAATTTTTTTCAGTACGAAAGAAATATACTAACCTGAGACCTTTTCTATAAAAAAAAAATAAATTAAAAATGCTTTAAAATATGAGATACTTTCTATAAAAGGTTTCAGAATCTTAGACTTTTTTGTGGAAAAAAGTTCTTAGAATCTGAAAATTTTTCTATACAAATAAAGTCTCAGATTTTGAGACATTTTTTGTAAAGAAGAAGTCTTAGATTTTGACTTTTTATACGTCAAATGTGTTAGAATTTGAGACTTTTTCTATGTATACGAAAATGTACAATTTTCTTTTTAGACAAATTAAAAAAAATAATGATCTACACGAAATACTTATGATCATGAAAAAACAAACCTCCTTCAGCAAAAACTTTTGAATTTGATGATTTTATAGGTTTCCATAACCTTTTTTTTGCAAAAAAAAAAAAACGAATCCCTGTTTTTGGCCGTCCAAAATAGGTGAATATATGTTTTTTTTCGAAGTAAAAAAAAAAATTTCCCCTCCCAAACCCAAAAGTTGTACCCGCCACTGATACGAGTATAGTACTAACGATGGAGCGTATCCTAAAGTAGTCAGATTTAAAAATTTTGGAATATGGACGGAGAATTAAGAGAAGAAATGGTCTTGGTGTTCCGCCTGGCAGGGACAGGCTATTCGACTAGTTTATCATAAATGGTCATGAACAATATTTTTAATAGTTTTTGGTGCGCTGAATCCGAATCTGTCCTTTAAATTGGTCTATCTCCTCAGGTTTTTGAGATATTTAACATAAATTGATATATCAAAAACTTAATAATATAGCGCAATTTCAAGGCCAAATTCGAATTCAGGAGGTCAAAAACCTTTAAAAAAATGATACGCAACCTCTCAGTATGTTCGTTTATTTTTATTTGTTTTTGCCTGTGTTATCCGCACGGCAATTTTATACAAAATCTTAATTTTCTTTTTTAGAAAAATTATCACAACTCCTATCAAATGTTATCCAATTTTTTTTGGGATAAAGCTCATCGTATTCACAATTAAATTTTCTTTAGGAATACATTTATTTATATAAATGTTGTTGAACAAACTATAGCAGAAAAAAATCGATAAACTCAAAAAATTTTCAAAAAATAACAAAAAATTAGATATTGTTGAAAAAATCAATACATATCTTTCTCATATGTATAGACCAATTCACACACATGGAAAGCCCTATCCTTCTTCTATCCAAAACAGTTTAATATTTCAAAATCGGTTGAAAAATGTTTAAGTTACACGTGGTTTAGTGAGAAAAGTCCCAAAAAAAAACGTTTTTTGACAATAACTTTAAAATTTGAGGGTGTCTGGCAAGTTTGATGGGCATTTTTGTGATCTTTTCGACGAGACCTACAACCTTAACTACCTCATTTTAAAAGTATATTCGATTTTGTAGCACAGTGTAATCAATGTTTGTTATTTTTTTAACCAAAGCAGTGTTAAAATATATCGATAAAAAACAGTGCAAATATACTTCTGAGCTAAAAATTACGTTCTGATAAGTTTTATAAAATCTTTTGATGATTATTTTCTTTGACCAAATTAACCCTCTAGCTCCCGTTTTACGGGGTCATTTTTGTCCTTTTTGAAAAGAAATACATAAAAGTCTATAAAAAAGGACTGTTAGAGGGTTAAAATGTTCTACAAATATTTTCTGTATCAAATTTTATTAGGGATCGTCAAAGCCAAAAAATACATTTGGACTATGTAAAATGCTTTCAAATCAGATTTTGAAGCTCAGAAGAGTTTTTATTATAGTATTTTTAACGTTTTCCAAACGCCTTTGATAAAAAAATGAAAACTTCAGTGGGCTATAAAAAAGAAATCCGAACTGACTTAGCAAAACCCTTTGGTGAATTTGTCCATTTGATAGTCTACTTTCATATGGCGTTGAAGGCATTGAGGCTCAAAGCGATGACCCAAAATTTGTTGCACAGTGCAATAAGTCAAATGTAGGATATAGTATAATTAACATTTATTTAATAAAAGGCAGCCAGTGGGTAAGGAACTTTACAAAGAGTTAAGGATTTTTTTTTTTAAGTTTTATGAAACGTTTTATTTTTTTTTATAAATTAATATCGTCGGTGCGCCAAACAGAACCGCTATATGTTTTTCAAAATTTTTTGAAGAGGGTTATAAATCAGCTCTATTTTGACATATCGCGGTGCTTTAAAACAATATTTCTTACATAAATATTTAAATAATATTGCAAATTTTCTATTTACATAAATTTGAAGTTTATAAAACAGCGCATAAGTACCAAATTTAGTTGTTATTATTAAAGTCTCTTCAAAAAATTTTGAGATACACATAGCGGTTCTGGTTGGCGCACTGACAATTTGTAACTTTTGATAAAACAAAAAATAAAATTTATTAATCTTTGGGTTTTGATTAGATTTGAAATATTTAATAAATTTAAAATGTTAACTTAAGCTTTAAGTCTTATTCTAGTGCCCTCGTACTACACGTTTTTCCCGTCTTCAAAATTATACTTTTATTTATATTTGTTTCAAATATTTTGCTTCTATGAACGTCATAAATTACTACAGTTTTAATATCTTCTTATGGCAAAAGTTTTCAATATGTTTATTAAAACGAACACCAGTATATTTTATATGTTAGCTGTGTTCGTCAGTCAGTACGTCCGTCTGTCTCTTTAAGTAAATTTGGTACGATATTACGAAATTGAGCATTGAGAAAACCGTGTGCCTAAAGATACATAAGATTCTGAGACATTTTTCCTATAAAAGAAGTCTCAGATTCTTAGACAATTTTTCTTTCGAAAAAGTCTCAGATTCTGAGACATTTTTCCTTAAGAAAAATTTTCAGACTTTCCGATATTTTTCCTATAGTAAAAGTGTCAGATTGTAAGAAAAAATCTTAGATTCTGAGAAATTTTACCTATAGAAAAAGTCTCCGATTCTTGCACATTTTTCCTATGGAAAAAGTCCCAGATTCTGAGAAGTTTTTTCTATAGAAAATGTCTCAGATTCTGAGACATTTATCCTACAGAAAAAGTCTCGGGTTCTGAGACATTTATCCTACAGAAAAAGTCTCAGATTCTTAGACATTTTTCAAATTCTGAGACATTTATCCTAAGAAAACGACTCAGATTCTGAGACATTTTGCCTGTAGAAAAATTCTCAAATTCAGAGACATTTTTCCGACAGAAAAAGTTTCAGATTCTGCGACATTTTTCCTAAAGAAAAAGTCTCAGATTCTGAGAAATTTTTCCCATAGGAAAAGTCTCAGATTCTGAGATATTCTTTCTATATAAGAAGTTTCAGATTCTGAGACATATTTACTTTAGAAAAAGTCTCAGATTCTGAAACATTTTTCCTATAGCAAATGTTTCAGATTCTAAGACATTTTTTTTTAGAAAAAGTTTCAGATTCAGAGACATTTTTCCTATAAAAAAGTGTTAGCGTTTTAAGAAAAAATGTCTCAGATTCTGAGATATTTTTCCTATAGAAAATCTCAGATTCTGAGACATTTTTTCTATAGAAAAAGTCTCAGATTCTGAGACATTTTCCCTATAGAAAAAGTCTCAGATCCTGAGACATTTTCCATATAGAAAAAGTCTCAGAATCTGAGACATTTTTCCTATTGAAAAAGTCTCAGATTCTGAGAAGTCTCAGATTCTGAGACATTTTTCCTATAGAAGAAGTCTCAGATTCTGAGACATTTTTCCCATAGAAAAATTCTCAGATTCTGCAACAGTTCTTCTGTAGAAAAAAGTATCAGATTCTGAGACATTTTTCCTATAGAAGAAGTCTCAGAATCTGACACATTTTTCCTATAGAAAAAGTCTATTTTTTTTTTAAGAAATTGCGTTTTAAGAAAAAATGTCTCAGATTCTGAGACATTTTCCCTATAGAAAATCTCAGATTCTGAGACATTTTTTCTATAGAAAAAGTCTCAGATTCTGAGACATTTTCCCTATAGAAAAAGTCTCAGATTCTGAGACATTTTTCTTATAGAAAAAGTCTCAGAATCTGAGACATTTTTCCTATAGAAAAAGTCTCAGATTCTGAGACATTTTTCCTATAGAAAAAGTCTCAGATTCTGAGACATTTTTCCTATAGAAGAAGTCTCAGATTCTGAGACATTTTTCCTATAGAAGAAGTCTCAGATTCTGAGACATTTTTCCCATAGAAAAGTTCTCAGATTCTGCGACAGTTCTTCTGTAGAAAAAAGTATCAGATTCTGAGACATTTTTCCTATACAAGAAGTCTCAGAATCTGACACATTTTTCCTATAGAAAAAGTCTATTTTTTTTTAAGAAATTGACAAATTTTTAATATTTTTTTTTTTTTAAATCTTGGAGGATAAAAAATTTTCCTCACATCCAAATTCAACACTCAGACTTATTTTTAAATATTTTTTTTATACCCTCAACTCTAGTGATAGAGGGTATATATAAGTTTGTCATTCCGTTTGTAACACCTCGAAATATTGGTCTAGGACCCCCTAAAGTATATATATTCATGATCCTCGATCGATTTTAAGACGATCTAGCGATGTCCGTCCTTCCGTCAGTCCGTCCGTCTGTCCGTCTGTCCGTCTGTCCGTCTGTCCGTCTGTCTGTCTGTTGAAAACACGCTAACTTTTGAAAGACTTAACGGAGTCTCCTGAAGTTTGGCATATATGTTGGGCATTTACCTGGTCAGGTTGGTATTGTAATCCAGCGAAATCGGTCCAGTGGTTCAAAAGTTATGAGTAAAAGACTGAATTTCGGCAAGGGTTTTCGTGAATTTTTAAGATAAAAAGCACTATAACTTTCGAAAAGCAATTCTAAGGATGCTGAAGCTTGGCATATATATTTTGCGTTCCTCCAGCCTCGTTCGTATTGAATTTCAGCCAATTCGGTCCAGTGCTTCAAAAGTTATTAGCAAAACCGTGAATTTCAGATTAGCTTCACCTAAAATTCACGTGTTGAAACCCCGTTAAACCTGTTTTAAAAACATTGGTAAGTCACAAAAATATTTTACAACGTATTTTTGTCACTCAAAATTATTTTAATACCAAAACAAAAAAAAAAAAAATAAACTCGAAAAAAATTTTACACTAAAAAAAAATTTTACACTCAAAAAAAAATTAGTAAATTATTTTTTTTTTTTCAAAAACTACTAAAAAAAAATTTTTAAACAAAATAAGATATTTCTAATTAAAACTGTTATTTTTTTCACGTTAGAAAATTTATTATCACTTAAAATGGGCATTGTGGGGGCATTCATAGATTCGGCCAAGTCGAATTTAACTTTTCTACTTGTTTAATATTTGTTTTATTTTATTACTTTTAGTTCTGATTGAAAGCAATCCATTAGATGTGTATCGTAATTTTAGTTTTATAGCCTAATAATCCATTGTGTTTATACTTATTAATAATCCTTTCATATTTCATTTTCTAATTTTAATTAATTTTCAAATGTCAAATACAAAAAACATCGTACATTTCAACAATTCAACATCATTATAACAAAATAAAAGGACAAATGATAATTAACAACAAAAGTTGACAAGTAGAATAAAAGTTTGTAGTATGAAAAGTCGGCAAAAGTTTTCTAAAAGTTTATGAGGGTTAAAGGACAATTATTTTCAACATGAGTACTTATCTAAAGTTTTGACAATACAAAATATAGTATTTATATAATTATATTCATTTAAACACTTAAATGGAAGTTAGTTAACAAATAACAGACGAACGTCAATTACAGTGTGACAGAAGAAATATACAACAAAATTTTTCCAAATTCCTTAAAACTAAATCAGAGATTTTTTCTACATGAAAAATGTTTCAGAATCTTAAACGTTTTCTATATCTGAGAATTTTTCTATACCAAAAATATCTCAAAATCTAAGACTTTTTCTATATAAAATTGACTCGTTGTCTGAATCTGAGATTTTTATATATAAAAAATGTCTCAAGATCTAACAATTTTTCTATATGGAAAATGTCTTAAAACCTGAGACTTTTTCTACAAGAAAAATTTCTCAGAATCTGGCACTTTTTATTATTTTAAAAATGTTTCAAAATCTGAGACTTTTTTATATGTTAAATGTGTCAGAATCTGTGACATTTTCTATACGAAAATGTATCAGAATAAGAGACTTTTACTATACGAAAAATGTCTCAGTCTGAGACTTTTTCTATACAAAAATTGTCTCGGAATCTGAAACTTTTTCTACACAAAAAATGTTTCAGAATCAGGGGCTTTTTCTATAGGAAAAATGTCTCAGAATCTGAGACTTTTTCTATACGAAAAATGTCTAAGAATCTAAAAATTTTTCTGTACGAAAAATATCTCGGAATCTGAAACCTCTTCTATACGAAAAACTTCTTAGAATCTGAGACTTTTTCTATACGAAAAATGTCTCAGAATCTATACGAAAAGTGTCTCAGAATCTGAAACTTTTTTATACGAAAAATGTCTCAGAATTTGAAACTTTTTCTAAAAAAATGTCTCAGAACTTGAGACTTTTTCTATAGGAAAAATGTCTCCGAATCTGAGAAATTTTCTGTAGAAAAAATATCTCGGAATCTGAGATTTTTTCTACAGTAAAACTTTCTCGGAATCTAAGACTTTTGCTATGAAAAAAATTCTGAGAATCTAAGACTTTTTCTAAGTATAGGAAAATTTTTTTAAAATCTAAGACTTTTTCTAAGTATAGAAAAGCGTCACAGAATCGGAGACTTTTTCTATAGAAAAATTTCTGAAAATCTAAAACTTTTTTTATAACAAAAAAAAAAAAACAAATAAAACAGAATATGAGACTTTCTATATAGAAAAAAATTTAGAATCTCAAACTTTTTCTATTAAAAAAATTATTTCTGAATCTGAGACTTTTTTATAGACAAAATTTTTTAGAATCTGAGACTTTTCTATAGAAAAAATGTCTCAGAATCTGAGATTTTTTCTATAGAAAAACTTTCGCCGAATTTGAGACTCACGAAATAAAATTTTTTTGGCGAAATAAAAATTTCTAAGTTTTTCTGCAATATTTTTTTTTATATTTTAGGGTATCAATATACTCGACAAGGTCAAATTTACTTTTTTTTTCGATCTCAAGCCAAATACATTAAGTCACCTTAAATTTGTTGAACAGTGTAATTCTTTATTTCCCACACCTTAACAACTTTTGTTTATTATTATTTGATTATTTCAAGTGTATCAATTGAATTAAACATTTCCCACAACATTTCATAATATATTGATTAAAGTACATTTAGCAAATTAGTTCTTAAAATATTAAATTCTTGAAATATAAATTTTCCTAAAGTGAAAACTTTTCATTTTAACAATTGTCTTCGAGTTAATAACAAAAGAACAAATGTCATTGTTAATTTATTGTCAATAGAAAATCTGTTTTAAGAGAGGTGGCTATTTAATGGAAACACGTATTAAAAGGACGAGAGTAGGCGGTAGGCAGGCAGTTCCCAGCAAAACTTAGATTACCAAATAAGGTATAAAATAAGGTATATGATCTCTTATTTTATACATTGCAGCATTGATGATTTTAACAGGCGATGAGACTCAAAGTAATGCATCCACATTATCACATAGAATACCAGTAAGGTATAAAATAAGTCATAAATTTATAACGAAGAATACCAGTAAGGTGTAAAATATATGATATTTTATAGGTTACGAGTAAGGTATATAATATAGCATACCAGAACGTAATATATAAGGTGTTACGAGTAGTGAAAAAGTAATTTTGTATTAAATTTACTCACGTGATTGTAAGTGAGTGTAAGTAGATATAATATGCTAGTGAGTGTGTGTCGTTAGAAATTTCTTGTCGTGAGCCCATCTCTAGTTTAAACTTATGCATTTTTTTATAAAATAATTATTTTTTATGTTATTGTAATGCATTATGCATTTAATTATAAATAATACATTATTTCAAACTTTCAAATAATACATAATGTAACCAAATATAAATCATCCATGATATAATGTTTAGAAATAATAAATATGAAATACATTTTTCCAATAATCATGCATTACGTAGCAAATTATTAGTAATGCATTATTTTTCACTTTAAAATAATACGTTGTGGAACAAATGTTTGGTAAGACATCCTAAAATAATGCTACAAATAAGGTATATACATTACCTGGTAATGTGTTATATAATCACTACCCATTACAAAAGTTTTGCTGGGAACTGTACCATCCCAGCAAAACTTAGATTACCAAATAAGGTATAAAATAAGGTATAGGATCTCTTATTTTATACATTGCAGCATTGATGATTTTAACAGGCGATGAGACTCAAAGTAATGTATCCACATTATCACAAAGAATACCAGTAAGGTATAAAATAAGTCATAAATTTATAACGAAGAATACGAGTAAGGAGTAAAATATATGATATTTTATAGGTTACGAGAAATGAAATAATATAGCATACCAGAAGATAATATATAAGGTGTTACGAGTAGTGAAAAAGTAATTTTGTATTAAATTTACTCAAGTGATTGTAAGTGAGTGTAAGTAGATAAAATATGCTCGTGAGTGTGTGTCGTTAGAAATTTCCTGTCGTGAGCCCATCTCTAGTTTAAACTTATGAATTTTTTTATAAAATAATTATTTTTTATGTTATTGTAATGCATTATGCATCCAATTATAAATAATACATTATTTCAAACTTTCAAATAATACATAATGTAACCAAATATAAGTCATCCATGATTTAATGTTTAGAAATAACAAATCTGAAATACATTTTTTCCAATAATCATGCGTTACGTAGCAAATTATTAGTAATGCATTATTTTTCACTTAAAAATAATACGCTGTGGAACAAATGTTTGGTAAGACATCATAAAATAATGCTACAAATAAGATATATGCATTACCTTGTAATGTGTTATATAATCACTACCCATTACCAAAGTTTTGCTGGGTTCATTGTGTTTTGAAGAAATTTGTATTAAATTATACCTATTTGTTCTTGGATTACATACACATTCATAAGAAAGTATTTTCTTTGAAGTAATCTTATCAATTTGTAATTATCGTAATTCTATTTTCACAAATAATTATAAAAAGAGGCATCAAGTTAAAGAGAAAAATAAATAACTCAAGCATAATATTTGAACTAATTAGTATCATATGACCAGTATATTAAAGGCATTAGGAGGACATTTGTTTTGTCATGGGAAAAAAATGCATGTATCCAAACATAAAAAATGTGAAAAATAAACTTGCCAATAGACGTATTACGTCTGAATTGGGAGCGTCCTTTATATCTCGATTTGTCAATTGGGGCACACCACAGGGAATTGTTCTCCCGCCGTTTTAAAACCTGGTACAAACACAATTTTTGTGAATTATGACCTCAATTTCCTAAAAAATTTGGAAACCATGTCCCGAACTACGGCTTTTTATATCGAAACTTACAATTGTCATCCATTTTTTATTTCGGAAAATAAATGAAAAACACCAGCTTAACCTGATCAGAAATGAAGAATTGTTTACCAAGAAAGCTCAATTTTGAGTAATGATTGTTCTTTTTTCAAAATTATGTACCAATGTTTGGTATTGATCGAACTTTTATTCGATCACGAAAATAGATCTGTTATTCGGATCCAGATTTGGAATCAGCATTAAAAAGATAATGGAAAAAATTGGTCAGATCCCAGGCGCATCCAAAAATATTACAAACAAAGCTCTTAAAAATGCACAAGAATACGTTTTTGTGAACTTTGCCTTTAATTTTCTCAAAAACCTAACGTACTAGAAGAATTTGAAACCCAGATTCGGAATCAGTATGGAAAAATTAATAGAAAACGAACTGTCAGATCCATCGGCGTATACAGAGGGGGGCCCAACAACAACAACAAAAAAATATTTTTTTTATATGTATTGGAAAACACAAATCTCACGAAAAAAACAACAAAAAATTTTTTGTTGTTGTTGTTGGGCCCTGAAAAAACAGTCCTGCATACGCCGCTGGTCAGATCCCAGACTCAGCCAAAAAACTTCACAAATCAGTGTTGGGCATTCCGGGAAATTTACAACTGCACAGTGATTGCTGAGGGACCTTAAGTGATGGAAATAATTTATTTCTTTAATAAAAGTATTTGTATATTTTTATAACACAACAAATGTGTTTTAAATTTACCAAAATTTAAGTTTTAACAAAATTGTTCGCGACCCCCCTGAAACTCTTCCGCGACCCCATACACTGAAAAAAAAGACATAACTAAATTTAAGGAAAAAATGTCTTTGAAAATTTATCATGAAATTTCCTAAAATTTAGTTAAATTTAACTTAAAAATGAGAAATTTTCTTAACTATGAGGAAAAAATTTTAGTTCATTTAGTTATAATTAGTTCAAAGTTTTCTTTAAATGGATTTTTTAAATATTAAGAAAAAAATTCTTACTGCGAAAGAAATTTTCCACAAATCTAAGAATCGTATATTTATTTTTAAGACATATTTCTTAAAAAACAATTTAGTTCAAGTTTAGTTAAAATTTACTAAAAAAAACATCATCGTATTTCTCTTCTTTGAATTGAGGAAGTGTACTTCTTAGAATTTAGTTAATGACTTCTGAGAATTTAGTAAATAACTTCTTAGAATTTAGTTAAAAATTCAAAATGGCGATATCTCGAAAACTAAGCGAGATAGAGCGAAACGGACGAAATTTTCAAAAGAAAGACTACAAAGAAAAATATGGAATAGCCTAGCTCTGCATATCTGTCGGGGTCTCAAGACCCTAATTTTAGATCTAAAATTTGAAATTCCCGAGATTTTATATATACATATATCTCGGTAAATACTGCCAACACGAGAAAACGTCCAACGGCATTTTTGTAGCTCTTGACTCGTAGAACACTTCCGCAAAATACCCGAAAGCCCTCCGATTAATAGTTTTTGAGTTATCCGGTTTTTAAGATTCTCAAGACCCTATCAGGCCCCTTATTCCCGTATCTCAAAAACTAAGCAAGTTAGAGCGAAACGGACACAAGTTTTGGTTCAAAATCTATGGGGACCCTTAAAGGACCCAACGGGGTCTCGAGTTAAATGGGGTCCGAACCATGGGTCCAGGGTCTAGACCCAATCTATTTCTAAAATGTGAAGTATAATTTTTCCCATTTTCTAGTTAAAATTGGCCTAAAATTAAATAACTTTGTTTTCCTTATTTTTAGGAAAATTATGAACTAAAACCAAGAAAAAAAATCTTTGGAGCCAAATCATTCCCTCTTTTTCTTAAAATTGAGTTAATTTTCCCAGATTTTAGTTCACTTTTTTTTTGAGTGTAGGGGGTCGCAACCCACCATTTGAGAATCATTGCTCTAGACGCACGTAGTTGTCGCATATGTTAACGATGTCGCGACATCGCCATATATATCTCAATTCAGTATATGTACAAAAAAAAATCGTTAAACATGAACTGATTAATATACATTTAAAACTACAGACTAAAGGAAGTAACACTGCATTTATATTTTTTCATTTCGTGGTCCTGTTTCCTTTTAAAAGAGGACTTTAGAGGATTAAATTTTTTAAATATTTGCACTTGTCCTAGGATGCAACTCGGGATGGCAAATAACAGAGGAGGATCTCCGCTAATTTTCCCATTTTATTATTCTGACATACACTCAAAAAAAAGTGAACTAAAATCTGGGAAAATTAACTAAATTTTGAGAAAAAGAGGGAATGATTTGGCTCCAAAGATTTTTTTTCTTGGTTTAAGTTCATAATTTTCCCAAAAATAAGGAAAACAAAGTTACTTAATTTTAAGCCAATTTTAACTAGAAAATGAGAAAAATTATACTTCACATTTTAGAAATAGATTGGATCTAGACCCTGGACCCATGGGTTCGAACCCCATTTACCTCGAGACCCCGTTGGGTCCTTTAAGGGTCCCTATAGATTTTGAACCAAAACTTGTGTCCGTTTCGCTCTAACTTGCTTAGTTTTTGAGATACGGTAATAAGGGGTCTGAAAGGGTCTTGAGAATCTTAAAAACTGGATATCTCAAAAACTATTAATCGGAGGGCTTTCGGGTATTTTGCGGAAGTGTTCTACGAGTCAAGAGCTACAAAAACGCCGTTGGACCTTTTCTCGTGTTGGCAGTATTTACCGAGATATGTGCATATATAAAATCTCGGGAATTTCAAATTTTAGATCTAAATTTAGGGTCTTGAGACCCCGACAGATATGCAGAGCTAGGCTATTCCATATTTTTCTTTGTTGTCTTTCTTTTGAAAATTTCGTCCGTTTCGCTCTATCTCGCTTAGTTTTCAAGATATCGCCATTTTGAATTTTTAACTAAATTTTAAGAAGTTATTTACTAAATTTTCAGAAGTTATTAACTAAATTCTAAGAAATACACTTCCTCAATTCAAAGAAGAGAAATACGATGATGTTTTTTTTAGTAAATTTTAACTAAACTTGAACTAAATTGTTTTTTAAGAAATATGTCTTAAAAATAAAGATACGTTTCTTAGATTTGTGGAAAATTTCTTTGGCAGTAAGAATTTTTTTCCTAATATTTAAAAATTCCATTTAAAGAAAAGTTTGAACTACTTATAAGTAAATGAACTAAATTTTTTTCCTCATAGTTAGGAAAATTTCTAATTTTTTAGTTAAATTTTACTAAATTTAAGGAAAATTCATGATAAATTTTCAAAGACATTTTTTCCTTAATTTTAGTTATGTCTTTTTTTTCAGTGTATCAGGAAAAATGGAGGTGAGTAACGTCCTTGCATAACTTTATCCTTCAATATCGTTTAAAATGTTCAACAAAATATTTTGATAAAGTTATGAATGGAATTTATTCACATCCTTTTTCTTGATATGGCAAAATAAGAAGATTCTTCACTTTCATTTGACATCAATAGTGACATTATAAGACTACTTCAAATATTTTTGAAATATTTTTCGAAATATAATTCTTTAAAACTTTGAAGTCCTTTCAAAAGATATCAGGTTTTCGAAATAAAAAACTCTAAATGCAGTTGTGCTCCATTTGATCTCTACATCCAGTTTATGTTTAATATTGGTTGCCGGACAGTGTGATATATGTACTTAATGGGGTCCTAGGCCTATATTTCAATGCGTTACATACGGAATGGGAAAGTGAGGATAATTCCAAACTGTAATTGGACGGTTAACAAAAAATGTTGATAAAAAAATTCACCAACTGCTGAAAAACTTTTTTATTCACCAGCAGGTGAATTATTATACAATAGGATGCACAGAGGGGACACAGAAAGCATTTTCCGGCCAAAAGTCACCTTTTGCAATTCGCAAAAAAATTTTAATGTCGTTATGTTGGGCACACTTGGAAGTAATTCCTCTAAAATGTTTGTAATATTCCGATTACACCTGCCCAAGCTGCATAGCCCCAAAGTCAAAAAAGCTATTTGAAAATAGGATCATTGTGAAGTGAACTTTTGAAGAAAAACGTCGGTACCCTTCACATGTACCAAGGAGATAAGGAAATACAATTTTTTGTGGCCCGCCTTCCTTTTGATGGCGTGGATATCTGCCATTTTAAAATTTAAATTTTAAGAGAACAACTTTCTGGATGGACGTAAACATTTTATTTTTGTTGTGATCGTCAAACAAGCCTATACACTATCAAAATCTCACTTTCGCCAAACAAATTGGAAAGCGGCGTCATATTTTATTCGCCAGGAGCTTAGTATTAAGTGATTGGTTTTGATTCAGCAAAAAAAGAAAGCATCGTAACAAATTTTTATTGTAATCTTAAAGTATTCGCCTCCATTTTAGATTCGCCATTTAGAATTTTGTATTTTTAATTATTGAATTCGGAGTAAACGGCTTAAAAACCATATACAGTGGGCGACAATACATTGGAAACTTTTTTATAGTAGATGAAATTTGTTAAAGACAAAGTTAACAAAACTAAACGTTATAATTATCAAACAAGTATTATAAAAAAAAGTTATGTAGGTAATTTATCAAGCTTTAATTTAAGCTTAATAGCGTCCAGATTGGGAAAATAATGAATGTGTTACGAGGGTCGATGTAGAAAATGAAAAAATTTATAGACATTTTTCAAAACATTTTTAAAAAATATTTTTAAATCGATTTTTTCCAAGTTAAAACATTATAAATTTAAAAAAAGGTCCAATAGTTTTTATTCAGTGATCAAATAATTTTTCCAGCAACCCAAACAAACAGTGGAATTTTTTAAGTACAGTAGCAAAAATCCACATTTTTTGACCTCCAATTCTTTTGACCACCAATTTTCTGTTAGCAAAGAAAAATTAAGATTATCTTAATATATCCTTAGCATATACTTAAGTGTACCAAAAATAATAAACAATAACATCTTTTCTTTGTTTACAAAAAATTGGTGGTCAAAAGAATTGGAGGTCAAAAAAAGTGGATTTTTGCTACTGTACTTAAAAAATTCCACTGTTTGTTTGGGTTGCTGGAAAAATTATTTGATCACTGAGTAAAAACTATTGGACCTTTTTTTTAAATTTCTAATGTTTTAACTTGGAAAAAGTCGACCCGGAAATATTTTTTAAAAATGTTCTAAAAAATGTCTATAAATTTTTTCCTTTTTCACATCGACCCTCGTAACACATTCATTATTTTCCCAATCTGTACGCTATTAAGCTTAAATTAAAGCGTGATAAATTACCTACATAGCTTTTTTTTATAATACTTGTTTGATAATTATAACGTTTAGTATTGTTAACTTTGTCTTTAACAAATTTCAACTACTATAAAAAAGTTTCCAATGTATTGTCGCCCACTGTAGTTACAAATTTTCTTTTAAATTGCACTACTTTTACAAATTTTCGACGCCATATTGTATTCTCCATTTTGAATTTTCTATTTTTGAGCTCATTTTTGAAATCGATACCCCGAAAACTTTAAGATTACAATTTCAAAAATTGTTATTCGAATCTTACAATTTGTTGAAATTTTCGCCGCCATATTGGATTTGCCACATTTAATTTGGTATTTTTAAGCATTTAGTTTGAATCAGCGGCTATGAAATCTTCTACACCTTTTCCAATTGTAATTTAAAAAATATCAATTGTATTTCAGAAATTATCAATTGCATTTCAGAAGTTATCAATTGTATTTCAGAATTTTTCAATTGTATTTCAGAAATTATCAATTGTATTTCAGAAATTATCAATTGTATTTCAGAAATTATCAATTGTATTTCAGAAGTTATCAATTGTATTTCAGAAATTATCAATTATATTTAAGAAACTAACCTTCGTAAAACAATTGAAAATTTCTGAAATACAATTGATAATATCTGAAATACAATTTATAAATTCTGAAATACAACTGATCATTTCTGAAATACAATTGATAAATTCTGAAAAACAATTGATAATTTCTGAAATACAATTGGAAAAGGTGTAGACATAAATTTTCTTTTCGATCGCACCACTTTTAAAAAATTTCGACGCCATGTTGGATCCGCCATTTTGAATTTTATAATTTTGAGCTTAGTTTTGAAATTATAGACCCTGAAAACTTTAAGATACCAATTTTTGGCATGCTACGACAAATGGAAAGACTTTTGGCCGGAAAATACGTTCTGTGTCCCAGTGTAGGGTGGAGCAAAATTTCGAACTTCACAATCGTCGGTGTCGGAAAAGTTGCCGTTGGGTCAATATTAACACAAACAAGTGTTATTTTTTTGGTGGGAAGGGGGTTTGAAGAGGTTATTGGGGAATTTTTTTTTCTCGAGGTTATTGTTTCAAGTTCATTTATTATGCTTCTTGCACTTAAGTAATACATACAGGCTAATTATTAATTAAGGCCGCTGTTCCAAAAAAAGTAATTCACATAAAAAATGTGAATATGAAAATTTCCGAATTTTTTTGGTGTTCTGGATTTCACATCCGATTTTTTTCGTTTTGTTTCACATAAATAAAATTTGGTGAAAGTTAAACAAATGCACTTTTTTCCTTATAAATTTTTAAATTTTAATTAATCGATTTCAACTTCGAATGAAAACGTGATCAACAAAACACTAAACAGGATTTCATGTGATTCGGAAATTTTCAAGTGAATTGAAAAGTTGTAAAAGACAGAACAGAGGACTAAATATATTTTTCGTATCCACGCAAAAGGGGGTGTGCCAAAAAAAGACATTTTCTAATCGCCTGGGTCCAAATGCAGGATTTCAAACTTCTTTTGAAAAAAAAATGTTTAATTTTCTTAATAAAAGTATAAAAACCATTTAAAAATTGAGTTTTAAGAGGTTGGTTTATTCTGCAAGGCGGAACATTTGTCCCCTGGTCCCATTTTGCCTATCTCTGAATTTAACCAGCCTATGAACATAAGACACAGACATATCGGGTTCCGACCCACATCACGTTCACGCACGCTCACGCGAGTAAGTAAAATTTTACTCACGCTCACGAAATAATCACTCGCGAAGACTCACGAAATCAAAATTATAAAAATTTTATTTTACTTTTTTCGAATTCTAGCACAAAAAGTATTTAACTTCCTTAAAACAATAATAAAAATTTATTTAAATAACTATTTTGTATTAATTTCACTCTAAATTCAATAAAATGAAGATTTTTTTAAGTTTTTTCTGTTTTAAACAGCACACAACAATCACGCAAACTCACGAAACAAAAACTACTCACGCGCGCTCACGCACGAAACTATTTTTACTAATCACGCGCATTCACGATCAGGTGAGTAAAAATAAATTTTACTCACGATCACGCGTGATTCATTTATATATTTCGTATAAATTTCGGTAGACCGCACAGTGCCACATTTGGCCAATCTAGCACGACAAAAATCAAAAAAAAAAGTTCCCCGATTTTTATGATTTGTTTGTATGTATTAGAAAACATTCCTAATAACACGGAAATACTCCTATAAGAACTATAATTCTATTCGTTATTAAGATGTGGGTGCATAAAGTTGCATCTTGTAAAATCCTTAAGGTAGTGTTCATTATTTCGCATTAATTGAGTCGATTTTAAACTGTTGTAACTTTTTAACAAAAAAATATATTTATACACTCTTTTTTTGGTAATTTTAAAGCATATTTAAAGGCTTTAAGTCATATCTTTTCTTCTTTTTTCAAACATTTTTTTCTATTTTTTATTAAATTTTTAATATAATAAAAATGTTTAAAAAGAAAATTATATATTATTTTTTTTGATGGAATAGAACTTTTGTGTTTGGTCTCTATTGGTCGCCGGACTTTTTTAGACATATTGACCAATATCCATAGTACTTATTTCAACGACTAACTTTTGCGACCGTCTGCGACGCCGACTACAGTGGGGCGATATGTAAACCTTGTTTTTACATATTTTTTAAACATATTTTTAAAAATTGGGCGTGGCAGTTGTCTGACCGCCCCCTTTTTTTGTGATAATACTTCTACAGTCCTTGAGAGTATATATACCAAGTTTAAAGAAATTGCAACCAAAATTAAAATTTTTTTAAAAAGTGGGCGTGGCCGTTAACTGGCCTCCCATATTTTCATAATGTTGTTCTTGAAGTCAAAACGAACATGTATACCGAATTTCCAGTCAATATAAATAAAATTGGATTTTTGTCGTTCTAGATTGGCCAAATGTGGCACTGTGGACCGGTTTCATAAAAAGCCGACATTTTCTCAAACCGGATTTTTGGAAAATCGGTTAACCGGTTTGTCACAGCAGATTAAACACTTCAATATGTTTATTTTCCAACGTTTTTCAATCCTATGATGTTGACACATTTAGGAATTTGGTTATTTAAAATTCTTATGAATTTAATAACGCAAAATTCTTAAAAATTTTAGGATCCAAAATTCTTATAAACTATGAATTAAATTTATAATTGAAATATTTTGTTAGAATTTTTAAATATAAAAATATTTTTATTTATATCGTTTTAATACACTAAGAAGTCTTAGTAATTTTTTATAAAAAAAAGTTTAAAATTTTAAGACATTTTTCCTAAAGAAAAAAATGTTATATTCTGAGAAATTGTTCTAATAGAAAAAATTCATAGATTCTGAGACATTTTTCCAAGAAGAAAAAGTCTCAGTGTCCGTAAAATGTTTCCAATAAAAAAGTCTCAGATTCTTAGACATTTCCTATAGAAGAAGATTCAGATTCTGAATCAAAATCATAGCCAAAAAATAAAAGGTGCAATATTAAAAATTTAAAAAAAAAAATAGAAAGAATTATGATCACATCTCGAGTTAAAGCTTAAAAGTTGCGTAGTTCAGAGTAGAATTTTTAGAGTGTTTTAACCAAAAAATCAAAGGTTTCAGACTTTTTCAAAAAGTCGATTTTAATTTTTAAATGTTAAAAAATAAGTGATAATTACTTCGAGAAATTTTTCCATATTTATACCCTACACCACACTGTGGTACAGGGTATAATGAGTTTGTGCTGATGTTTGTAACTACCCGAAATATTGGTCCTAGACCCACTTTTAAGTATACCGATCGGCTTAGAATCACTTTTTGAGTCGATTTAGCGATGTCCGTCCGTCCGTCCGTCTGTCCGTCCGTCCGTCTGTCCGTCCGTCCGTCCGTCCGTCTGTCCATGTAAACGGTGTAAACACGATACAGGTCGCAATTCTTAATCAATTGACTTAAAATTTGAAACTTAAGCCTCTTTTGGCCCAAGGACGAAGCCTATTGAAATTGGAAAAAATCGGTCCATATTTAGACCAAGTCCCCATACAAAGGTCCTCTTTAGTTTTGGCTCAAATGCATCGGCGTATACAGGGGGGGGGCCCAACAACAACAACAAAAAAATATTTTTTTTATATGTATTGGAAAACACGAATCTCACGAAAAAAACAACAAAAATTTTTTTGTTGTTGTTGTTGGGCCCTGAAAAAACAGTCCTGCATACGTCGTTGCTCAAATGACTCTAATAGACACATTTTAACAGGTATCTATTCGAAATTTGGCAGGTAATCATGTTTTATCAACACAAATCACCACTCCAAATTTAAAAGAAATCGAACCAGTTCTTATTGTAGCCCCCATACAAACCACCTTCCCGATTTTCACATAAATCTCTCAAATTTCATGAAAATAGAAAATATTTAATTAAAATTCTGTTTGTGTATGTTAAACGCGTACTTTAATAACCTTATCAAATCTGATTATCATCGGACCATTTTTGGACTTAGGTCCCATGTGGAAATTTCGCCCGATATTCAGTTGAAGTGATTTATTGTCAACAAAAAGAAGCCTATTCCACTCAAATTTGATTAGTGAGTGCTTTTTACACTTATTAAAGATTTGACAAAATATAGATCTAATCAGTCCATGTTTGAACTTGGGACCCATTTTCCGGGAAACTCTGGTGTAGGGTATTTTATGGTCGGTCTTGACCGACTATAATTTTCTTACTTGTTTTTTTTCTAAAACTTCATTTAAATACTAATAAAACGTTGTCCAACTTTTTTTAAGATATTTATATTTTTTACTGGTAAAAATTAATTAAAAATTTAAATTTGTTAATTTTTTTAAAAAAATCGCCATTTTGAAAAATTGATTACTCAACACCATCTTGGAATAAAAGGCTAAAAATTGGTATCCAAATTGCATTTAATAAGTACTGAAACATATCCAAAAATAAAATAAATCGAAAGAGGTCGGGTCTTAAAGTGAGTGATTTGGCCTGGAATGCCCCATATATACCCTCCACAGTTTCAAAAAGATTATTGCAAAAAACTTTATTTTAAAGGAAATTACATCCGCAAAAATTTTTTTTCTCGATTTTTTTTTTTTTTTCAAAAAATATGTCCTTACTTGTTTAAATACCATTTGATGTTCAATTATGTCAACTAGCAGTCGAATTAAAGCATTTTATTTGATTTTTTCTGTAAGTACAGATCGAGCACGGGCTCTAATTATATTTGTTATAAGGGTTCAAGTTGAAAAAATGCAGAAGAAAAATTGAATTTCTAAAAATTATAGACATTTCTGGTATTTCCTATACCGGTTTCAAACACCCCAGTTAGTGTCATCATCAGTAGGATTTTAAATGTCGGTTTGTCTTGTTAATGAAAACTGTTTTATATTTTTAGATTATATTGAATGTACTAAAATTTTTGAGGTGTCCTTATATTTTCGTTCATAACTTTTGAACCGCTTTACCGATATCGCTCAAATGCAATACCAAACTTCCCGGAAGAACTTCCAATAAATTTGTTAAGTTTCAGTCATCTCCGTGTAATATTTTGGCCGTGATCAACATTTCCACAGACAGACAGACAGACAGACAGATAGAATGATATCGCTAGAATATCTTAAAATTGATCGGGGATCATGAATATATATACTTTATGTGGTCCCAGACCGATATTTCGATGAGTTACAAACGGCATGACAAACTTCTATATACCCTTAATCACTAAGTGGAGGGAGGGTATAAAAAGCAACTAAATTTCATGATTTCATATTATTGCCTCATTTTTATTTGCTTTAAGATACTTAATAAATCTAATATCATCACACTAATATCACTTGATTAAACCAGAGAAACTGGTAGTATTAAATAACATTAATGTTATTCTTTCGTGTAAGTATATTTGAGTATTTAATATGTTTTCATCGCCCTTAAACGAGAAAAGAAAATCAAAGAAAATCATCAATTTCGTATTAACCCAAAAAAAAAATACTACTAATAAAAATAAAAAAAAACCTGACTAACCGATAGATAGAGAGATTGACTGACAGTTTAACATGACCTCCAAATTCCTAAACATTAAGATTTGGAATGTTGAATTTACAATGTGTGGGTACACGAAGAATAATTTAATATACTTACTATCAAGGACTTTACATTGCACCCTTAGAGGATGTTAAAACTTGTGATAGCAAAAAATATTGATATTAAATTTTAAAACAATATCTGTCGGCATTATTAGAGGACTTTACTGCAATGATGCTGAGATGATATTCAAACTTGTGATGTCAAATACAGTTTGGCGTTTGGAACATTTTTGCAAGGGGCATATATTTTTATACCCTCCACTCTAGTGATAAAGGGTATATAAAAGTTTGTCACTCCGTGTGTAATACCTCGAAATTTTGGTCTATATACCCTATAAAGTATATATGGGGCATTCCATGTCAAATCGGACACTTTGATAATTTTTTTTTTTTAGATTTTCCTAATTTGTTTACAGTTTTTAGTACCCTTTGAAAACTCCTTCGTGGTAAATTTTCAGATTTTTTGGATAACCCGTTCAAAAGATATCGAATTTCTAAAAATTGGTAGTTTGTTCCTTTAATCAAATTTCTTTTACTCATAACTTCTTCAAAAATGGTCCAAATTTCAATTTTTTTTTTCAAAATTTTTGTTTTTTTACATACTTTTTAAAAAAAAATCCCAAAAATTTCTTAAAAGCGCTCTAAGATGCGATTTTTAAGTTTTAAAATTTAAATCTCATTTTTGAGATTTGTTTGTACTAGTGCCCCCCATAACCCGGTTCTCGGTATTCCCGGGAATACCGGTATTCCCGGTTCTGGAACCGGTTTCCCGGTTCTAGATATATTCCCGGGAATATCGGTATTCCCGGTTCTGATCCTGGTACCGATTCTCAAAAAACAAAAAAATACTAAACCATAAAATATTAAAATTACACCATTTAATCAGTATTTCAGAAATATTTAGTTGTGTTTGTAAAATTATTTAAAAATCATGTAACTATTTTCTTCTTAAATTCATAAAAAAATGGAAATGGTGTTTTTCACATGTTTTGCAATTTTTTTTGGTAAAAGCGAAGAACAAATTTCAATTATACAAAATTTTACAAAATTGGCATACCGGTAGTCCCGGGAATACCGTCAGAACCGGAACCGGGAATACCGGTATTCCCGGGAATACCGGGAATAATTCAAGAACCGGGAAACCGGTACCATTTCCCGGTAATACCGAGAACCGGGAATACCGGTATTCCCGGTACTACGGTACTGACCGCAGGCACTAGTTTGTACTCTTCGTTTTTTTTTTGAATTTTTTTTTTGTGTAAAACTTCTATTGATTCTAAAATTTTTTTGCCCAGGAGGATAAGTGGGATAACGATTATTACTATTGTTTTAAATTTTTTGAAAAAAAATTATTGTAATTTTCCAATCTTAAAATCATTTCTACTGCTCCAATGGCGTGTTATAGAGGGGTCATTTCCAAGACCGACCCCTATTAATTTTTACGTCTTAACATTTCTTCGGAACAAACTAATAACCTTTTTCCAATTTCTAAGGGGGCTCCCACACAAAACGACATTTTTTAAAATTTGCTCCAACCGCTCTAACTGCCCTAATAGTGCCCTTAGAACAACAAAATGTATGACCGACCCACAATATTTTTTTTAGTCCAAACATTTTCTCTGAACACACCTACCCTCTATCTTTAATTGTTAAGGCGGTCCCAAAATAAATGGGAGTCGGTCTCACTAATGACCCCACTCGGACGCACCATTGGACCGGTAGAAGCTGATTAAATAAAACAAATTTACAAAAAATAAAAAAAAAATGTATGGGGACCGCCTTGATAAAGGGTAGGTGTGTTCAGAGAAAATGTTTGCACTAAAAAAATTGTGGGTCGGTCATACATTTTGTTGCTCTATTTTGGGCACTATTAGGGCAGTTAGAGCGGTTGGAGCAAAATTTAAAAAATGTCGTTTTGTGTGGGAGCCCCCTTAGAAATTGGAGATGGGTTATTAGTTTGTTTCGAACAAATGTTAAGACGTAAAAATTAATAGGGTCGGTCTTGAAAATGACCCGTCTATGACGCACCTTTGGAGCAGTAGAAATGATTTTAAGATTGGAAAATTACAACAAAATTTTTTTCAAAAAATTTAAAAAAATAGTAATAATTGTTATCCCACGATCCTCCTGGGTAAAACATTTTTAGAATCGATAGAAGTTTTACAAAAAAAAATTTCAAAAATATCGAAGAGTACAAACATTTTGAAAAATGAGATTTAAATTTTAAAACTTAAAAATCGCATACTGGAGCGCTTTAAAGAATTTTTTGGGATTTTTTTTTTAAAAGTATGTTAAAAAAAACAACAATTTTGAAAAAAAAATTAAATTTGGACCATTTTGAAGAAGTTATGAGTAAAAGAAGTTTGAGTAAAGGAACAAACTATCAATTTTTAAAAATTCTATTAAACATTTTGAGCGGGTCATCAAAAAAATCTGAAAATTTACTACGAAGAAGTTTTCGAAGAGTACTAAAAACTTTAAACAAATTGGGAAAATCTAAAAAAAAAATTTCAAAGTGTCCGATTTGACATGGAATGCCACATATATTCATGATCCTCGATCGATTCTGAGTCGATCTATCGATGTCCGTCCGTCCGTCAGTCTGTCTGTATGTCCGTCTCTAGAAAACACGCTAACTTTTGAAAGACTTTACAGAGGCTTCTGAAGTTTGGCATATATGTTTGTAATTTACCTTGTCAGGTTGGTATTGCAATCCAGCAAAATCGGTTCAGTGGTTCAAAAGTTATAAGCAAAAGAGTAAATTTCGGCAAGTTTTTTTTTCGAATCTACGAGACAAAAAACACGATAACTTTCGAAAGGCCCCTGAAGCTTGGCATATATATTTGCCGTTTCCTGGCCTGATCGGTATAGAATTTCAGCAAAATTGGTCCAGTGCACTGTGGCCGAAATCACTGATCTAGCGGCGCTTAAGTCAAAATTAAAAAATTAAGATCGATAAATGTTTTTGCACTGCATCGTTTACCTATACTTTACAGAAAAAATTTACGTTTTTACTTTTGTTTTGCTTTCAATATTCGCACAGCTGTAAGCTGTCAAATATACATTTTCTGTAGCAAGTGTATTAAAGGAATTTGGGGACTAATTACTCAGTGAGTTTTTCTTGACACTTTTAAGTCAATTGTTTATACATTTTGAGCCAAAAAGTTTTAATTGAAAGTAAAAAGTATGTTTTAACTCAAAAATAAATGTTTGTGGCTTGTGTGTATCTAGTTTATTATTAGTGCATTATAGAAGTTGACATTTGTGATATAAACTATAGTTTCATGGACTGCAACTTTTGAAATTCGATCGTATTCGGTCCAATTCCTGTTTTGTTTATTATTTTGGGTTATTTTTGTTGTGACGTTTCAGTATGGTGTGCAAGTTGTTCGGTTTTTTAGGGTTCATCTGCCTGTCCAAACAAACAGTATAAACGCGATACACACCACAATTTTTATTGGATTTGGCTAAAATTTGAAATTTAAGATTTTTTATCGAAAGAACAAAACCTATTAAATTTTTGACAAAATCGGTCTATGTTATCCCATAGCTCCCATGTTAATTTCCCCTTCCAGTTTTATTAAAAAGCCCTAACAATGGTATTTTCACAAATATCCTCTGGTAAATGTTTTTTGTAGCCATAAATAATCACTCTAAATTTTAACGGAATCGGAACATTTAAACTTCTAGTCCTCATACAGACCACCCTCCCGATATTCACATAAATTTCCCAAAATACATAAAAACACTGAAATAAATAAATGTGGTTAAAAATTAAATTCTTTATAAGTTTTATAATCACAAATATGCATTGGGCTTTATTATTTTACATTTCCGAATTAAGCGCCGCTAGATTGGATGTTTCGGCCACTGTGCAGTGGTTCAAAAGTTATTACGAAAACCGTGAATTTCAGATTGGTTCCACCTTAAACCACGTGTTGAAAGTTTAAAAACATTGGTAAGTCAGAAAAATATTTTAAAAAGTATTTTTGTCACTCAAAAATATTTTCACACTAAAAGAAAAAAAAAATACACTCGAAAAAACAATTTACACTCAAAAAAAATTTAGTAAATTATTTTTTTTCTTCAAAAATTACTAAAAAAAAGTTGTTTAACACAAAATAAAATATTTCTAATCAAAAATGTTATTTTTAAATTTACTATCACTTAAAAAGGGCATTGCTTTGGGAAAACACTGATGGTTTTTAAACACTCAAAAAATGTTGGTTAAATTACAAACTCAATTAGTATTGCAGTAAAAACAACTGTTGAAAAACAACTGCCATGAACGGTTGTCGTTATTTTGCATTAAATTTAGTTGACTTCAAACAGCTTCATTTCAGTGCATTAATTATAACAAAATCCCACAGGTTTTAAGAAAATAAGGAAATTCCTCAGATTCTGAATGTTTTTTTTTTAAATAGTCCTGATGTTCTTAGCGCTTTTTCCAATAAATTCTGATGACATTACCTCATCGAACATTTCAGAATCATTTGGAATCATTTTGGATAAAATATAGAAAATTCATTTACCCGTGAACTTTTCGTTATAGGAAACTTCAAAGATTCTGTGCGCCTTTTTATATAAATTTATGAAGATCAAAATAATCTCATGCTCAGATCCATTTTTGCGTTAAGGAACCTCTTGATTTACGAACTCTAAGCTCCTTAGAATTTATTCAATTATCTCATTGTCAGGCTTAAGTTATAAAAAGCAACTCTGACGACTTATTGTAAGGAAATTCAAGTTTTTATTTAGAATTTTCGAATAAAAATATTTTTTATGTTGAAATGTTTAAAAATCAGTGCAATCAGTATATATTTTAAAAAATCTATACAACGTTTTTTGATCAGTACACGTGATTAAAAATTAGTACATGTACTGATCAAATCAGTACGAATGGTCAGCCTACATATGATCCACCTTCTATAATACCAATTATTTAAACATCACAACTTTAAATATCCTCTAAAGGTTGAGATGTAAAGTTCCTACGTACACTTTTATATATAAAACTTTATTTTGTGCTAAAATGTTTGTGGTTTAAAAGATTTATTATATACTTACATAGAGCATTAACTTAATAACAATAGCAAAATAAAACAAACTTAACTAATATTTATAGTTAAATTGTTTATTTATAAATATATTTAGGAACCACAAAATGACGTGTTGAAGTGAGTATATAAAAAAATTCTATGGCATATTTTTCTTTAATTTTCTTAATATGAAAGTATTTAGACAAATATTAATGGGGAGTACTAAAAAAGATATTAAGAAAAAAAAACGCTACATTTGCCTAAATTGTATTCAAATTAGAAATTTAAGTACAAAAATAATAAGGGATTGTTTGACTAAAAAATTTTTTATACCCTCCACTCCTCAATTGACACAACTTTTTAAATTTAATTTAAATACACAAATATAAACAAGTAGAAAAGTTAAATTCGACTTGGCCGAATCTATGACTACCCTCCACAATGCCCTTTTTAAATGATAGTAAATTTTCTAACGTGAAAAAATAACATTTTTGATATGAAATAAAAAAAATTTCGCCAAATTTTTGTTAAAAAAAAATTTCGCCAAATTTTTTTTTAACAAAAATTTTTTTCGCAAATTAAAATTTTTTTACATTGTGAAGGGTATCAATACATTCGCCAAAGTCGAATTTACCTTTTCACTTGTTTTTTTTTTATATTTGATTTCATTGGACATATTCGTGCAAAACTTCGGAAATCTAGCTCTTTTATTTTTTACTGTATCGTGTCCTCTACAGATGGGAAAAAATGTTTTAGAATCGATCACTGATCAATAATATATATGGGGCATTTCATGTGAAATCGGACACTTTGAAAAACTTTTTTTTTAGATTTTCCCAATTTGTTTACAGTTTTCAGTACCCTTCGAAAACTCCTTCGTGGTAAATTTTCAAATTTTTTTGATGACCCGTTCAAAAGATATCGAATTTTGAAAAATTGGTAGTTTGTTCCTTTACTCAAACTTCTTTTAATCATAACTTCTTCAATAATGGTCCAAATTTAAATTTTTTTTTTTTTCAAAATTTTTGTTTTTTACGTACTTTTTAATCCCAAAAAATTTTTGAAAGCGCTCTAGTATGCGATTTTTAAGTTTTAAAATTTAAATCTCATTTTTTAAAATGTTTGTACTCTTTGATTTTTTTGAAATTTTTTTGTGTAAAACTTTTATCAATTCTACAAATTTTTTTGCCCAGGAGGATCATGGGATATCGATTATTACTATTTTTTAAAATTTTTTGAAAAAATTTTATTGTAATTTTCCAATCTTAAAATCATTTCTACTGCTCCAATGGTGCGTCATAGAGGTGTCCTTTATAAGACCGACCCCCATTAATTTTTACGTCTTTACATTTCTTTGGAACAAACAAATACCCTATCTCCAATTTCTAAGGGGGCTCCCACACAAAACGACATTTTTTAAAATTTGTTCCAACCGCTCTAACTGCCCTAATAATGCCCTTAGAG
Organism: Pegoplata infirma; assembly: GCA_963921195.1. Taxonomy (NCBI): domain Eukaryota; kingdom Metazoa; phylum Arthropoda; class Insecta; order Diptera; family Anthomyiidae; genus Pegoplata; species Pegoplata infirma. Next base: position 179,483,402 of record OY992538.1, on the reverse strand, counting down.
CAACAAAATATATGACCGACCCACAATATTTTTTTAGTTTAGACATTTTCTCTGAACACACCTACCCTCTATCTTTAACTGTTAAGGCGGTCCCTATACATTTTTTTTTATTTTTTGTAAATTTGTTTTATTTAATCAGCTTCTACCGGTCCAATGGTGCGTCCTAGAGGGGTCATTAGTGAGACCGACCACCATTTATATTTACCTTACAATTTTTTTTCAAAACATACCTATGCCCTATCTCCACTCCCTAAGTAGGCTCCCATACAAATAACAGTTGGAGCAAATTTTATAAAAATGTAATTTTGTATGGGAGCCTACTTAGGGAGTTGAGATAGGGCGTAGGTATATTTTGAAAAAATGTTGTAGAAAAAAAATAAATGCGGGTCGGTCTCACTAACGGCCCCTCTCGGACGCACCATTGGACCGGTAGAAGCTGATTAAATAAAACAAATTTACAAAAAATAAAAGAAAATTGTATGGGGACCGCCTTAACAGTTAAAGGTAGAGGGTAGGTGGGTTCAGAGAAAATGTCTGGACTAAAAAAATATTGTGGGTCGGTCATACATTTTGTTGCTCTAAGGAAATTATTAGGGCAGTTAGAGCGGTTGGAACAAATTTTAAAAAATGTCGTTTTGTGTGGGAGCCCCCTTAGAAATTGGAGATAGGGTATTAGTTTGTTCGAAAGAAATGTTAAGACGTAAAAATTAATGGGGGTCGGTCTTATAAAGGACCCCTCTATGACGCACCATTGGAGCAGTAGAAAGGATTTTAAGATTGGAAAATTACAATTAACATTTTTCAAAAAATTTTAAAAAATAGTAATAATCGTTATCCCACGATCCTCCTGGGAAAAAAAATTGTAGAATTGATAGAAGTTTTACACAAAAAAATTTCAAAAAAATCGAAGAGTACAAACATTTTCAAAAATGAGATTTAAATTTTAAAACTTAAAAATCGCATACTAGAGCGCTTTTAAGAATTTTTTGGGATTTTTTTTAAAAGAGTACTTAAAAAAACAAAAATTTTGACAAAAACAACTTGAAATTTGGACCATTATTGAAGAAGTTATGATTAAAAGAAGTTTGAGTAAAGGAGCAAACTACCAATTTCTAAAAATTCGATATCTTATGAATCAAAAAAATCTGAAAATTTACCACGAAGGAGTTTTCGAAGGGTACTAAAAACTGTTAACAAATTAGGAAAATCTAAAAAAAAAAAAATTCAAAGTGTCCGATTTGACATGGAATGCTCCATATGCACTTTATGGGGTCCTATACCTATATTTTGATGCGTTACACACGGACTGAAAAAGTAAATATGCCAACATACTGTGATTGGAGGGAGAAGTGAATAAATTTTACCTTACTTTTTCATCTTTAAATATTTCTGTAGAAATTCTCTACAAGTAATTAAAATCTGTATTGTTATCTTTACTTAATTTTAATTACATCTAATTTTAATAAAAGCCATAAAGTACATTTTTCTTCATAAACATTTCAGGTGAAAAGTAAAAAATTTATTACATTTTTTTTTGCTTTGTACATTTGTAATGATATTATGTGAGATTTACTGCCACATAATTTGTTTAAATAAATGAACAAAAGTTCATAACTAACATTGTTGGTAGATTTATAATACAATTTAATTTTTTTAGAAGAGCAAAGAAGGCGACTGACAAAACAATTCAAATGAAATGTTTATGCAAATTCTATTCTTGACTTAATTTGTTGTCTGTGTTTATTGTAGACAAAACAAGTAGAAAAGTTAAATTCGACTTGGCCGAATCTATGAATACCCTCCACATTGCCCTTTTTAAGTGATAGTAAATTTTCTAACGTGAAAAAAATAACATTTTTGGTTAGAAATATTTTATTTTCTGTAAAAAAACTTTTTTTTATTAATTTTTGAAAAAAATTACTAATTTTTTTTGAGTGAAAAATTTTTTTTGAGTGTATTTTTTTTTTGTTTTAGTGTAAAAAAACTTTTTTTTATTAATTTTTGAAAAAAAACAAAAAATTACCAATTTTTTTTTGAGTGTAAAATTTTTTTTGAGTGTAAACTTTTTTTGAGTGTATTTTTTTTTTTTTTGTTTTAGTGTAAAAATATTTTTGTGTGACAAAAATACCCTTTAAAATATTTTTCTGACTTACAAATGTTTTTAAAACATGTTTAACGGGTTTTCAACACGTGAATTTAAGGTGAAACTAATCTGAAATTTACGGTTTTGCTAATAACTTTTGAACCACTGGACTGATTTGGCTGAAATTTAAAACGAACCGAACCAGAGGAACGGTAAATATATGTGCCACACTTCAGCATCCTCAGAATTGCCGTTCGAAAGTTACCATGTGTTTTATCTCGTAAATTCCAGAAAAACCCTTGCCGAAATTCACTCATTTGCTTATAACTTTTGAACCACTGGACCGATTTCGCTGGATTGCAACACCAACCTGACCAGGTAAATGTCCAACATATATGCCAAACTTCAGGAGCCTCCGTAAAGTCTTTCAAAAGTTAGCGTGTTTTCAACAGACAGACAGACGGACAGACGGACGGACGGACATCGCTAGATCGTCTTAAAATCGATCGAGGATCATGAATATATATACTTTATGGGGTCCTAGACCAATATTTCGAGGTGTTACAAACGGAATGACAAACTTATATATACCCTCTATCACTAGAGTGGAGGGTATAAAAATACAATGATAATAATTAGGGAAACCAAAAATATGCTCTAAAAAACTGGTTAATGCGCTTTAAATATGCAGCAAAAAACACAAAAATATGTTCTTAGAATGTAAAAGATATGCTCTTAAAAGTTCAGTTCCTATTTAAAATTCGACATAATAACAATGAAAATACAAACTTTTTATACCCTCCACTTAGTGATAAAGGGTATATATAAGTTTGTCATTCCGTTTGTAACTCATCGAAATATCGGTCAGGGACCCCATAAAGTATATATATTCATGATGCCCGATCGATTTTAATATATTCTAGCGATGTCCGTCTGTCCGTCTGTCTGTGGAAAATGCTATCACGGACAAAATATTGCACAAAGATGACTGAAACTTAACATATTTATTGGAAGTTCTCCCGAGAAGTTTGGTATTGCATTTGAGCGATATCGGTTCAGCGGTTCAAAAGTTATGAACGAAAATGTACGCACACCTCAAAAATTTCAGTAGATTCAACATAGCCTTAATTCGGCTTCTGGTTGACATATGTGAACATAATTGAACACCAAATGGTATTTAAACAAGTGCGAACATATTTTTTGACAAAAAAAGAAAAAAATCGCGTATTTTTTTTACCAAAATTTTTCGCGGAAATTTTTTTTCAAAAAATTTTTTTTTTGTGAAAGTAATTTCCTTTTAAATAAAGTTTTTTGCAATAATCTTTTTGAAATTGTGGAGGGTATCACTACATTCGGCAAGGCCGAATTTAACTTTTTTACTTGTTAAGTCTTATTTAGGAAGCTTAGAGCTTCATGGGAAGTCTATTTGGCTCGCCTCTGCGTATTTTCCTAATCCGGGGTCAATACCCCCGGAGAAGGTTGTCGGTCTAATTCGGGAGTCTGAATCTAGGGGACACCAGTTAGTAGTGTGTTGTGATGCTAATGCACATCATTCGATATGGGGTAGTACAGACACAAATGATAGAGGCGAATCACTTTTGGAGTTTTTGTTAAGCACTAACCTGTATATTTGTAACAAGGGTGGTGAACCAACTTTCGTTACAAGTACGCGGCAAGAGGTTCTTGACGTAACACTTGTATCAGATACATTGTCTGATAGAATTGATGACTGGAGAGTTTTGGAAGAGCATTCTTTCTCAGATCATCGCTACATTGAGTTTTTACTCAGGGAGCGTGCCCCGGTTGAGACAGTCTCTAGAAATCTGAGAAGAACAAACTGGGTGAAATATAGGGAGACTTTTTCTTTGCTTTTGGATGAAGTACCCCTATCTGAACCGCATAGTTTAGCGGAAATTGAGTGTCTGGTTGACCATATAACAAATGTTTGTAATAGGTGCCTGGATGCGTCTTGCCCTTCTGCAAAGCCTAGAGGGAAAAAAAGCCACCTTGGTGGTCAAATGAGTTGCAGACGAGCAGAGATTCCTGCAGAAAGCTCTTTAATAAGGCTAAATTTTCAAGAGCGGACGAGGACTGGTCTGCATACAGGCTGCAACTTAAGAGTTATAAAAAGATGATCAGAAATGCAAAATGTGATTCTTGGAAAAACTTCTGTGGAAACATAGAAGACGTTTCTGAGGGATCCAGGCTGCGCAAGGTTCTGGCTTCTTCTCCTTGCACCCTGGGATACCTGAAAGATCCTAATGGGGTGTGGTCTTCCTCCAGTGGAGAGTCGCTGGATCTCCTTTTAAACACGCATTTTCCGGGCAATTCCATGACGCCGTTTCAAGCTTTGGAAAGGTTCTGACGCCCAAGCATCTGAAATTGCTTCGGAAATAATAAATATGCCAACATTAATCTGGGCGATAAAAAGCTTCAGGCCCTATAAATCCTGATGGTATAATCCCGCCTGAGTTGCAGCAAGTGTCGGACTATAAAGCCCCGTTGCTGTATAATCTATACACAGCATGCATCAACTGGTCGTATATTCCTTTAAAATGGAGGGATACCAGAGTCGTATTTATCCCGAAGGCTGGGAAAAGTTCCCACACAGCTCCGAAGGATTTCAGACCAATTAGTCTGTCTTCTTTTTTGTTAAAGACAATGGAACGAATGATAGACTCATATTTGCGTAGAGTGATTGACCCGAGGTTGCTTTCGACAAAGCAACATGCATACAGCAAGGGACGATCAACGGAAACAGCTCTTCATGAGCTCGTTGGTACCATCGAGAGATCGCTTTCGGTAAAGGAGTACACTATGGTGGCCTTTCTTGATATTGAGGGGGCTTTTAATAATGTCATCCCAGAATTGATAATATTGGCATTGTCTGGTCTGGGAGTAAAGCGTGAAATCGTTTTAATGGTGGAAAGCCTACTTGCCAGTAGACGTATAACGTCTGAATTGGGAGCGTCCGTCATATCTCGATTTGTCAATAGGGGCACACCACAAGGAGGTGTTCTTTCGCCGCTTCTTTGGAACCTGGCACTGAATTCAATGTTACTATCTCTAGAAGCACGTGGTTGTCATGTTGTCGCATATGCTGACGATGTCGCGATAGCGGTAAAGGGGAAGCATCTGCCAACATTGCGGGACATTCTTCAGGGTTCTCTGAAAGATCTGTCTAAATGGGCAAGAGACTGTGGTCTAGGAGTTAATCCTAGTAAAACAGAGCTTGTTTTATTTACTTACAAGGAAAATTAAGATTCCTGCTTTCGATCCTATTTCTCTGGACGGTACTGAAATCACCTTCTCAGATGGAGCCAAGTATCTTGGAGTATTTCTAGATAGGAAGCTGAATTTCAGGCGTAATATTGAGGAACGGGTGAGAAAAGCAACGATTGCTTTGTATTCCTGTAAAAGGGCCATTGGAAAACGATGGGGTTTTAGCCCTCAAGTCGTTCATTGGATCTATACAGCAGTGGTGCGTCCAATTTTGCTGTATGGAATCATTGTCTGGTGGCCTGCTTTAGAAACAAAAGCGAACTGTGTCTTTATCACGAAGGTACAGAGAATGGCGTCAATGTGCATCACTGGTGCTCTTCGTACTACACCTACGGCTGCATTAGAAATCCTCCTTCACCTGATACCCTTGGACATATTGGGTAGGCAGTATGCAGCTGCGTCGGCAATTCGACTTAATAGCACGCTGCAATGGAGGAGCAGCGATTGTGGCCATAGCGCGATCTTGAAAAAGATAACAATACCACAAAATGTGGATTGTGCTCCCTCTTTGAGCCTTTTTGAGCGCCACTTTACAACTATGATACCATCCAGGGAGTCTTGGATGGGGGATACTCCGGGAAGAGGAACTACCATAAATTTTTACACAGATGGATCGAGGCTGCACGAACAAGTGGGCTTTGGAGTCTATTCGGAAGAGCTTGGATTGAGCCTGGCTCGTAGATTGCCAGATCATTGCAGTGTTTACCAGGCAGAGATGCTGGCAATAAAGGAAGTGGCTGACTGGTTGAGCTGCAATGTCTTGTCTACAACCGCAGTCAACATCTATACTGACAGTCAAGCCGCGGTCAAGTCCCTGGATTCAATGTTTCTGAAAACAAGATCTGCCCTTAACTGCCGCACGTCTTTAAATGAGATGGCCAAGCAGTTTAACATACGACTCATATGGGTCCCAGGGCACAGAGACATTCCAGGGAATTGCAAAGCCGATGAGCTTGCAAGACTAGGAACTACCTTACAGGTTCCAACAGAATTGGAATGTGTTGGTATGCCTCTAGAAACTTGCAAGCAAAACCTACGGCTTTGTTCAGCGACGGAGACTAATCAAAGATGGGCAAATGGATGGACGTGTGAGACAACACGACTGATTTGGCCTTCTCTTAATCAGGGGCGCACAAGTGAGCTGATATCGCTTCCAAGAGGAGAGATTTCGACGGTGGTTTCTATAATTACCGGACACTGTCTTATAGGGAAGCACGCAGAGCGGTTAAATGTGCCGTCGAATGACTTTTGCCGAAGTTGCATGGATGAAGAGGAGTTGGAAACTATCGAACACTTTATTTGCCATTGCCCGGCACTTTCTGGTCAGCGACTTGCTTCACTGGGATCTAGGGAGCTGTACGATCTTTCTGATTTGTCGGATGTCAAAATTCAACATCTAAGGAGTTTCATAAGAAGCTCAAACTGGTTTAACGACAGGGACTAGTAGGGAAACCTATTATGATCCCGTGGTATCACAATGGACCTCAGAGTCTACGTGTGTTGACGTAAAACGTCAGCAGCCACTTACAACCTAACCTAACCTATTTAGGAAATTTATGGTACAAACTACAATTTCGGAACTTTTTCACAAATAAGCACTTTCCAAACAATTTGTAAACTAAAATATAAAAAAAGGGCCCAATTTGAGGAAAAAGTCAAAAAAGTTTTGGGTTTTTAGATTAAAAATTTTTTTTTTTATTTTTTTTATATTTTTTTTTCGAAAGACTGAAGAAATAGCTTTCTAAACTCTTTGGGACACATTTTGCTAAAAACAATAGGTAAGAAGTTACATGGATGAGAATCAACACCTCTTTGGCCAAAATGTCAAATTTCGACCCCCTCTAACTCAGAGAGTTCTTGACCGATCTCGTTGAAAAATTGTGTCTGAACTACTATCCAATAAGACTAACCTTGGTGCAAATTTCATCCCGATCCATATATTTAAAAATATTTTTTTTTATATAAAAAGTCAAATTTTTTAACTCTGAAAAAAGATCCCCACAATTTTTTAGCAGAACATGTTTTCTGTTGTCGCTAACATATAAAATATTTTATGCATTTCTATCTTAATGTGCAATTTTTCGTAAAATATGCTCTCGCAACACCAAAATAAGCCCTAAAAATATGTTTTTTCTAAAATATGCACTTAAGACTAAAATATGCAATATAATGCTTTTAAGACCAAATATGCAAAAAATATGGTCTAACAAATCGATGCCAGATATCTTAAATTGTTCTGAAATACTATGCGTTGGAAAAAACATAAAATTGCATATTTTTGGTTTCCCTGATGATAATAATCATGAAATTTTTGCTCCATAAAATTAAATTTTTGCCTGGTAAAAAAATTTGGTAACATTTTTTTTTTGACTAATGAGAAAATAATTCAGTTTTTTGTGTCTTACAAGGAAGGCCTCCTGTGTTGTAGTTTCCAGATTTTTTGTTTCGCAAAATTTGTTTGTTGTATATTTTTAACCTAACTTAAGAACCCTGAATTTACCACTATGCACTGAAAATAAATATTCTGAAAAAAAAATATTTTTTGGAAATTTCGTTTCTAAGGGGAGGGGAAAAAAGAGTACTTTTGGTACTTTTTATAATTTCTACCAAAATGTTCGTAAAAACGTGAAATTTTGAATATAGGTTCACGTCCCGAAAATAAATGCACTAAGGCCGGGTTTTTGCCAATATTGATTTTAAGGGGGCTAAAAAAAGTGTGCTTTTGGTACTTTTTTATATCTTGGAAAAAGTACTTTTTGAAAATTTGCTTTCTAAAAGGGTTTAAAGGAATAAAAAAATTTACTTTTTTGTATTTAAGGGGAGTAAAAAAGTTTACTTTTGGTACTTTTTTTAAACTTGAAACAATTATTCGACAAACATGAATTAGAAATATAAGTTCCTTCGGTGAAAAAATCGGTAAAAAAATCATTTGGAAAAAGTATTTTTTGAAAAAAGTGTGCTTATGGTACCTTTAATATCTCCGGAAATGATGATCCTTCCGTGAAAAAAACCTTCTCGATAAAGTGGTTTTTGGAAATGCACTTTCTGAAGAAGTAAAAATGTATACTTTTGCTCCTTTTTATATATCCTGAAATATTGGTCCTAGAAACATGAAATTTTGAATGTATGAAGTATCATACATTTAAAATAGATTCTGGAATGGTCCTCCAGCAGAAATAACATCCAAAAGAAGGACATATTTTGAAATTTAAAATGTTAATTTAAAACGGGTAACCTAAACTGGTAAAAGTGGGGTAAATTGGTACTTTTTTTATCTCTAAGATAAAAACTTTAAATTTTGTAATTTCTTTAACGAATGTTATTTGGAAAAGAAGGAACTTGCAAATACAACTAGGAACAATATGGAATAGAACGGGGATCAAAATGGAAAAGAAGGGGGAATAAAATGGAATGGAGCAAGGAACAATATGGAAGGATGATGAAAAATAATATTTTTAACATTGTAGAGGGTATTAATAAATTCGTCTATGATGAATTTAACTTCTTTACTTGTTAATTTTAAAATGCTATTATTTGCATAATTTAAGTCCATTTATTTTCCAGTCTATATGATCTTTCATAAACAAAAATTAAATTTAAACGTGATTTCATTTGCATAAAAATTTAAAAATATATTATAAGTATTCAGTGTTGCCACTTTCTGGATAATTATCCAAAAGTGGGACAATTTCAAAATCCTTGGATAATTTTTGGATAATGATATTTTTTGTGTAATTTTTGTGTAATATTACTTCAATAAAGTTCCAACATTTTTTTTTATCATTTTATCGACATGTTGGCTTAAAAATCATTAGCAACACGATTTTAAAAATTGTTATTATTAAATAAATGACGATGTCAAAAAACATCGCTCTAAAATTTTTTAACTTAAAAATTGTTTTGGAGAATCCTTATTCCAAAATCTTTTAATATCCCCATGTTGGGGGACACTTTCCCCCACGCGATAAATGTTGGCAAGTTAATTTATAATGATTTTTGCACTTAATTATTACAATTGTATCAATATCACAAATATTTTATCATTATTGAAATTATTTTTTTTTTATCCACGACTACAAAAGGAGGCGGACTGAAAATGTTTCATTTGTTGAACAAAAATACAAAAAAATCATTAAAAAATGTCGTTTTTCAGAGGTTGGTTTAGTTTTTCAAGGGGAAACATTTTTCCACCTGGACCGATTTTGCCCTTTTACGAACTTATCCTACCTTTGACCATAAGACAAATTCGTGCCAATCCTCAGGAGTCCGGATTTTTTATTTCGGACTGCAGTATGTTTTATACAGACGGACGGACGAACATTTAGAGAATGTCTTAGAATTGATCAAGGATCAATAATGTAAATATGTATACTTTAAGGCTCTATGTTCGATATTTTAGTGTACACAACTGATATAAATACTTAGAAATAACATCAACATTTTTATAGCAATTTCTGGCAATTAAACATCAAAATCGTTCTTTGTTTGAAATTCATCAAAATAGACGCAAAGCGTCTTTGTTGTTCATTTTGCATACGTTATTGCCACCAAAAAAATCAGGTGTAGTCCAGGGGTTACAAAAGGAATGACGAAATAAAAAATTTTGTGTAACTTGTGAGATTTTGTATAATTTTTTGTGTAATTTTCAATTCCATTGGTGGCAACACTGATAATATTATACATTATTATATTAAAAAAAAATCCTTTGATTAATTTTTTTAGTAAAAGTAGTAAAAGGGAATTTTTTTGTTAAATTGTATTCAATATGTCAAAAAATCTCAGATAAATATTTTTCTTATAGAAAAATTGGCAAATTCTCAGACATTTTTCATATGGAAAGTCTCAGATTCTGAGACGTTTTTTCTACAGGAAAAGTATCAGGTTCTGAAACATTTTTCATATAGAAAGGATTAAGATTCTGAAACATTTTTTATACAAAAACAAGTAGGAAAATTATAGTCGGTCTAGACCGACCATATAATACCCTACACTAGTGTTTTCCGGAAAATGGGTCCGAAGTACAAACATGGACCTATTAGACCTCTCTTTTGTCAAGTTTTTAATAAGTGTAAAAAACACTCACAAACTAAATTTAAGTGAAATACGCTTCTATTTCATGCCAACGGATTTAACTGAATATTTAACTGAATAATGTAATTTCATATGGGGCCTAAGTCCAAAAAAATAAAGTACGCGTTAAAAACATACAAACCAATTTTTAATTAAATATTTTCTTTTTTCATGCAATTTCAATAGGCTTCGTCCTTGGGCCAAGAGAGGCTTAAGTTTCAAATTTTTAAGTAAATTGATTGAAAATTGCGACCTGTATCGTGCTCACAACGTTAAGATGAACAGAGCGATATCCGTCCGCTAAATAGTCTGAGAAAGTGATTCTAAGTCGATCGGTATACTTGCATGTGGGTCTAGTACCAGTATTTCGTATAGTTACAAACATCAGCACAAACTCATTATACCCTGTACCACAGAGTGGTGTAGGATATAAAGACTCCGATTTTGAGACATTTTTCGTATAGAAAAAGGCTCAGATCCTGATACGTTTTTCTTATAGAAAAAGTCTCAGATTCTGAGACTTTTTTCTTATAGAAAAAGCCTCAGATTCTGAGACATCTTTCATATAGAAAAAGTTTTAGATTCTTACACTCAAAATATTTTGTAGGCAAAAACAAATGAAAAACATAACAAGTGATAAAACAATTGAAAACCATCCCATTAATTATTCATTTGTTTTAACGAACACCAACATTTATTTTTTACTGTTGATAAAATTTTCTTAAATAAATAACATTGAGCATTAAAATTTAATTTTAATTAACCAACAAATTCGTAAAATATAAACTACAAACACATTAAAAATTAATGATTTTTGTGTTATTTTAACCAACAAATTCAAAAAAAAAAAAAATTACGTACGAAAACATTAAAAATTAATGATTTCGTAGGTTATTTTACAACTTTTCTATTGGATTATTTACTAAAAAATGTTTAATAAAATTTTGGGGAATCGATCCCGCAAAACAACAATATTCTGACCAGACACTCTACCCATCGTTCCAAAGTCACTTGATGCAAACATGTTTTTATATTTCTATAAATAATGTTTTGAATTTTTTTCTACAAAAAAAAATAACCCACGCAAGTAGGTAAAAAATAAGGATTTCTCCTTAAATAATAACGTACACAAATCATTAAGAATTAAAGAAGAATCACTTATTTTTACTTACAGAACAAAAATAAATGACTTTAAAAATTGAATGCTAACGAAAGTCTTTATTTTTATGTTGTTATTTTTGAAACAAAGAACAGTAATAGTCATTTAAAAAACTGAACATTAAACAAATGTTTTTTCTTTTAAAAACCACAAAACGTAAAACTTTTTAAATAAACTACAAACAGTCAGCGCTGTATCCAGGAATTTGAAAAGAGGGGGGCACAATTCCCAAAATTATTTGCGATCGCCTATTTATATCTAGTTTTAACTAGAAGTAATTGAAAAGGGGGGGGGGGGGGGGCACGTGCCCCCTGTGCCCACCCCCTGTATACGTCCATGCAAACAGTTAATGACATACTTTTTTGAGTGTAGACATTTTTCGTATAGAAAATGTCTTAGAATCTAAAAAGGATTGTGAATTCTTTTACTATGTATTATTTTTGACACACTCATTTTTTTTTGCATAAAAAATAATAATAAAAATAATCTACAATAGTCTAAAATTTTTATGTTTTGTCACATATTTTTTGTTTGTTTTTTTCATCTGAGGAACGTGACCTTTTTACTGCCAATTACGCATTTTTCTACTATAAATATTTTGTTTGGGAAGAAAAATAAAACCAAAAAAAAAGAAAACACCAAAAAAAGCAGTCTTAAATAAAAACATACAATGTTCAATAACAACATGAACTAAACTTAAGTTATTTTTATTTTATTATGAAATTATAAACGTTTTATGCTTTTATACCCTACTCCACTCTTTGGTACAGGGTATAATGAGTTTGTGCTGATGTTTGTGACTACCCGAAATATTTTTCCTAGACCACCATTCAAGCATACCGATCGACTAAGAATCATTTTGTTAGTCAATTTGGCGATATTCGGCCGTCAGTCCATCAAAAATTTTAATACACGTTACATGTCGCAATTATTAATATATGTGGCCGAAATTTGAAACTTAAGCATTTTTTTGCTCAAGGCCGAAGCCTATTGAAATTAGAAAAAAAAATCCTTTACAACGTCGTTAAAAAATTTGGCAAAAATTTCCCTTATAATCGTAAAAAAGCAGGTATCCTTTCGCAATTCGTCAAGTAAATGTATTTTTTTTTTCATTAATTATTATTTTGAATTTTAACGGGATCGACCTATTTCGACTGATAGTCGCGATACAAAACACCTCCCCATATTCATATAACTGACTCAAAATATTTGGAAATGGGAGGTATTTGAGTAAAATTGTGTTAACAGATGTTTAATGTGTATTTTGCACTTTTATTTGAGGAGCCGCAGAACAAAACGTACTTTTTCGCAAATTTAAAATTGTTGAGTTACTAAGAATAACTTATTCCGTACCTTAATAAAAGAGCACGGACCTAGAAAAAGTAAGACACTTTTTATTAATTAAGTATTATTAAGTATAAAACTTCCTACTAATTCCAGGTTCATGCCGTTTTATAAGCGAACGAAACAGATAACTCTTAATTTTACTCACAATTTTGAAATGCGAAAAAGTACGTTTTGTTCTGCGGCTCCACATTTAATCTTATTATAATCAGACCATTCTTGGTTTAATTGTTAGTCACCTATAAATATTTCGCCCGATATTTCAATAAATCGGTCTATTGGCCACAAATACCAGCCGATTTCAATCAAATTTGGTTTGCGTGTCCATATTTTCTATACTAATAAAAGAGCTTATAAAATATAGATCTAATCGGTCCATGTTTGGACTTGGTACCCATTTGCCGGAAACTAGTGTACGGTATTTAATGGTCCGTCTTGACCGCGTATAATTTTTTTTATCTTTTTTTTTTTTTTTTTTTTTTTTATTTCCTTGCTCCCTATTTTCTATGGTAAACCATAATAAGCCACAATTGTTGATGATTATGATGATGGAAATATTGACACTGGCCATATACAAACAATATTTAATGACGTGATAAAATTACAACATTATTATGAATTATTTGAATGAATTTGTTTAGTAAAGAAAAACAATTATTAAAATTATACAGCAATAATAATGTCTGCATGTTTAATGGCCACACGCTTGGTATTACATGATTTATAATGTTTATGTGTCTAATGCCAAAAGGAATTAGATTTTTTTATTTGAAAATGTGTGTATGTGTGACAAAAAGTGTCAGTGTGTAAGTCAATACAATCATCCTCAAACGACTTTTAAGACGATAGCTTTCTTGAGGAAATGTCCATCCCCAAAAACAAATTCAAATAGGAAAAGCCATGTAAAGAGATAAAAAACAAGTTAGAAAATTATAGTCGCTGAAAACCGATCATATGATACCCTACATTCCCTTTTCGGGAAAATGGGTCCCAAGTCTAAACATGGACCGAATGGATCTATCTTCTGTAAGACCTTGAAAACACACACACACACACACCAAATTTTAGTGGAATTGGTGTATTTTTGTTGACAATAGACCGATTTAACTTCGAAATTTTCATATTGGGGACTAACAAGGAGATTCGCCCTCCCTAACAAGGATGTCACCCTCCGATCTTCATGAAATTTGGATATCTTTTTCAGAATGAAAATTAATTCGACACAAATTTTTTTTTTATTGGCTCAAACTCATTTTTATAAGGGTTGATTTGTATGGGGGAAGTTGACCTTTTTCAGTTTTTTACGATTTACGCCTATTTACTCAAAACAAGTATATCAGTTAAAGGTATTTAAAATACCTATTTTACAGAGTTTTCTTCGTTAAATAACAAAAAACATTGCTGGTTGGAAATCTATGGTATTTTTTGCTGGCTCAGCAGAGTATCTCTGTAATTTAACAGAGTGATTATTTTGAGTGCAGTTTTTAAATTAAAATCTCTTAAAAAAATCTTCCAAGTATTTCAACACCTCTTTAAAAAGCGTCTTAAATTACAAAAACGAATTGATGACCCCATTAAAAAACCAAAAGAGTTGTGCATTTCGTAAGTGAGTGCAAAAATAAGTGCAAAAAATTGTTTTTACATTTTGGAGAGTATAAAAGATTCGGCACCAAAGAAAATAACACTCTCACTTGTTTTATGTACATTTGATAAACAAATGGAAAATTTTTATGCGAAACGCTTAGATTTGGTGAAAAAGTGGTAAAAACAGAATATTTTTTTTTTCACGAAAAACAAAATTATGTTAAAAAATATTTAATGAACCCAAAATTTTTGGTGAAAAAAAATTTTGATGAAAAAAAGTTTTTGATGAAAAGAAAAATTTTTTAATGAAAAAAAAAATTTATGAAAAAAAAAAATTTGTTGAGAAAATAAAAAATATGATAAAAATTTTGATGAAAAATGTTTTTGATGAATTTTTTTTATGAAAAGAAAAATTTTTTCATTTAAAAAAAAATTGATGAAAAAAAATATGAAAAAAAAAAATTTTTGGTGAGAAAAAAATTGCAAATAAAAAATTTGATAAAAAAATTTGACGAAAAAAAATTGATGAAAAAAAACATGATAAAAAAAAATTATGAAAAAAAAACATTAATGAAAAAAAAAATTGATGAAAAAAAAATTTTTTTGATGAAAAAAAATTTTATGAAAAAAATTGATGGAAAAAAATTTGATAAAAAAAAAATGATGAAAAAAATGTTTAATGAAAAAAAAATTTTATGAAAAAAAAAATGTTGATGAAAAAAAAGTTGATGAAAAAAAAAAATTTTGTAAAAAAAAAATTTTTGGTGGAAAAAAATTTTTATGGAAAAACAAGTAAAAAAGTTAAATTCGGCCTTGCCGAATGTAGTGATACCCTCCACAATTTTTAAAAGATTATTGCAAAAAACTTTATTTAAAAGGAAATTATTTTTGAAAAAAAAAAATTTATGAAAAAAAAATTTTTGTAAAAAAAAATCCGCGATTTTTTTCTTTTTTTGTTAAAAAAATATTGTTTAAATACCATTTCGTGTTCAATTATGTTGACATATGTATGTCAACCAGCAGCCGAATTAAAGAATTTTGTATTTTTAGGTTATGTTGAATGTACTAAAATTTTTGAGGTGTCCTTACATTTTCCACCATAACTTTTGAACCGCTGAACCGATATCGCTCAAATGCAATACAAAACTTCTCGGGAGAACTTCCAATAAATATTTTAAGTTTCAGTCATCTCCGTGTAATATTTTGGCCGTGATCACATTTTCCACAGACAGACAGACGGACATCGCTAGAATGTCTTAAAATCGATCGGGCATCATGAATATATATACGTTATGGGGTCCCAGACCGATATTTCGATGAGTTGCAAACGGAATGACAAACTTATGTATATGGACTTTTGTCATTAACTTTTAACGCTTGTGATATTTTACTAATTTCGCAATAACATTTTTATTTGTAAACTAGGTGGTACCTGTGAATGTAGATATGTTAAGGGAACCATAATGAGTAATTCTGCAAAGGCACAGCGCAAATAGTCTCATTATCTCATGGTAAGGAACGTGCAAAGTTGAAAAATGTAAAAAAATCGCTTGATACTCTCATGCAATTTTTCGTTCAAAGTTACATATTGTTAGGTGCGTTAAAGCTATTGCTCCAAATTTAATACAGTTTAATCAGTAGACTTGGGCAATTATTTCGTGTAGGTTCAGTGGATGTGCCATCAATAAGAAAAAAGTTACATGGACCTAAATCTTTGATACCAATTTTTTTCAATTTTAAATTATTCGAGGTTTTTTGATTTTAGCTTTTGGTGCAAACTGTAATTTTAAAATTCAAATACACATGGAAAAATCTCTTGTAAATATGCACAATATGAGACTGATTCGAGGGATGTGCTCGCAATGGTTACGAAGCTGCAGCTCTCCAAAAATGGGAAGAAAAAACGTGAATTTTTTAAAAAGTCTGTTTTTTGCTAGGCACACTCCGAGTTTTATTCCGAATGGTTCCGAATGCTTTGTGAACTTTATAATTTACCATTTCCCACTTGATTTACAAACGCACCCAAAAAAATATTCAATTGCAAAAATTTTATGAACTTTTTAAATTTTTTGCAAAATTTCGATATTTGAGTTTTCCATTATTTGACAGCCAAATGTGCATGGCTGAAAGTTGAACATGTAGAAGCAATGGTATGTGCAAATATAATAAATCATGGAAAGCAACATTGATCAAAAGTTAATATTGGCGAATTCCGCGGTGTTTTTCAGTTTTCACTTTTTTGTAAGGCACATCCAGGCCGCTTATAGAAATTGGTCGGTGAAAGGCGCGTTTGGTAGTCTTTTTAATTCTCTATCTTCAATTAATTCGCACCCGAAAAATTTTAACGTTTAGCGGTTTTTCGGTGGTTTTAAATTTTTGATACCTTTAAATTTAATGGTTATATAAAATCTTACATTACTTAAATAAAGTAGAAAAGAAATGTAATTTGATAGATTTTGACATGTCTTGTTCAAATAATATTTCAAAATTAGTCCATTGATTTTTGCAGTCGCGAAAATCGCGAAAAATCGCTAAAATTTTTTATAACCTTGATAAAATTAGTAATAACGTTAAAATATTTCGTAATAACCTTATTTCATACTTTGAATAGTTTCAATATTCAGTGAAGGACAACACTGTAAAAACAGACATTTAATATTAAAAAAAAAAAATTCAAAATTATTATTTTTTTTTTTTTTAAATGTTCCCTTTAAACCACTGCTGTTTCTTACCTATTAGAGATAGAATAATGGTGTTAACTAAGAATTTGTTGAGATTTTGTTAATGCATTTGGTAATATTTTTCTAAAAAAAATAAAACCGCTGGAAACATTCTTATTTCCAAAATATTGGAAAATGTGCCGAAAAAAAATTGTTTAAATGCAAATATCTCGATATTTAGCAAAGATTTTATGCATGTTTGAATATGTATTTTAGCTCTGGGTAAGCATAATACAAAATGGTACGTTCGGTTAACTTCGGATAAAAAATGTAATTTTGACAATTTTTTTAAAAATTTTAACTTTAAACCGCCATAGTTTTGGGTGCGATCGCACAAATTAATGCACGCGGACGGATTTGAATTACTTATTTATAATGTTATTTACCTACAAAGTCTTATCAATGTGCCACGAAAAAAAAATAATGAAAAACAAAAAGTTTGAAAAAAAAAAAATTTATGGAAAAAAAAAATTTGATGAAAAAAAAAAAATTGATGAACAAAATAAAATTTGATGAAAAAAAAAAAAAATTTTTTTTGTTGAAAATAATAATAATTATGTTACTTTTTATTCACCAGCTGGTGAAAAGCGGTTTTATTCACCACGAGGTGAATTATTATCCAAGTTACAAACCCAAGTTATTAAAATTTTTGGTTTTAAGAAAATGAAAATAGTAATTCTTGTTTTCTTTTTCGTTAATTGTTAGCTTATATAGTCAAACTGAGGTGGCGTCCTGCAACTTTTTTAAAATTAGACTCCAGCCTAAAAACATTATCGCGTTAATACATATATATGTACATATAGAAAGTCAAGGCACTCTTAAACGATTTCCCTGTAATTTTATAAAAGTGTTAATTGGAATGACACCTCTCAAATGAAACACTTAATGGTAGGAACAGAACAAGCCCGGCACGACTTTTTCCATACGAGTTGACAGTTAAAACCGTGACCGGCACGACAAAAAATTAAAACTTATTTTATTTTATCTCCGGGTTCTCTCAATCTCCCTCCCTCTCACACTCCAGGGTTGCCGCATTTTCACAACATTTTTTTATTTTTTCATTCACAATGGTGTAACAAACAGTAGTGCCAACTTAATTACATTGACTATGTGATAAGCGATTTTTTTCCATAAAATTACTCTAATTTTATTAAAAGTTAGCACCACTGAACGAACAAATGACATTTTTTGCCGTCGCCGTCCCCCGTCATTGTTTTGGGCCTATATTCTCCGACAACCGTCCCCCGTGCCGTGCTTGTTCTGTTTCTACTCTAAAATAAGATATTTATGAAAAAAAAAAAAAACAACTTAAGAACATTTGTTATTATTTTATAAATGATTTCTACAAAGTTAAACATTGGCGTGGGAAACATTTAAGCGGGCGCATTTAAATGATGGCATTTGCCTTTATTTTGTGTCAAGTTATTACTATCCATGCTTCTTAATAATATTCTGGTCTCTTTCATGAACATTTTGCAGATAATTCTGTAAATTTACAGTTTTTTTAATCGAAATTACAGAGTTTTCTTTGTAAAATAAGAAAAAATCTTGCTGGTTGGAAATCTATGGTACTTTCTGCTGGCTCAGCAGAGTATCTCTGTATTTTGAGTGTATCTTTTCCTTTAAAGAAGTGCAATCTTCTATGATGTGTTTGAGTCACTGCATAAAGATTTCCATTTTTTTATTTGAGTCAACTTTTTTCTTAACTTTAGATTTTACACACTTTGAACTATTGACAGTTTTCCTGTTAACAATTTATTATCTCATCTTTTAAAAATTATAAAAAAAACTACATACTATCTAAGTATGTTTGTTTATCTGTTATACATATAACACAAAACCCACTCATTTCTTTGATAAATTACTTTAGCTGTAAACATTTTTATGAATATTTGTAAAAGCGTGCACACATGAAAGGATCTGATATTAAGAATCCTTGAAACACGCAAATATATACGTTATGGTTTTAGTATTAATTTTCTTATTTTTATATTTTTAGACTGTTTGAAGAGTTTACGCTGCAATACTACGAGGCTGGTTTCAACATAGCCCAGCAAAAAAATATTTTCCACAATCAGTGTCAAACTTAAAGGAAAGTGGCAATAATGCATATGCGACGTATTTCACACTCAAAATAATAATCTTAATTCGACAGAAATTTGAAAAATTTCTCTGCAAAAATACAAAATTTTTATGTGCTATTTTACTTATTATTTTGTAATCTTTATTTCACAGATAATAAACAGAGATTTTTTGTTTAAATACATATTTGGAAGCATTAAAGCGGGAAAACTTTTTTTTATTTTATTAAGAATTACCATATAATTACAAATCATATACTAATTTTACCTAACCGAGAACTGGTAGCAATGACCTTCGTCTCGTTGTAGCGAAACAGACCAAGGCCTCTGGTGGGAATCGAACCCACGACCCCCAGACTCATAGGCTAGCACGCTACCAACTAGCCTACTGGGGCGCCTGACAGCGGGAAAACTTATACGATGGCATTTCTCAATCCACTACTTGCAAATTAAGGAAGGATAAATTGATCAGTAATCAAATAGTGACCGTTGTGTAAAAGCCATATCAAGCGCATTAAAAAAATATATATAGAAAGCCAAGGCACTCTTAAACGATTTCCCTGTAATTTTATAAAAGTGTTAATTGGAATGATACCTCTCAAATGTAACACTGAAAATAAAGATGGTTAAAAAAAAAAACAACGTAAGAACATTTGTTATTATTTTATAAATAATTTCTACAAAGTTAAACATTCGCGTGAGAAACATTTAAGCGGGCGCATTTAAATTATGGCATTTTTCTTTATTTTGTATCAAGTTATTACTTATAAATGCTTCTTGCGCATAACAGTTGAAGACAATGACTAAGAATTCTTATAGTTGCCACTTAAAAAGTGAATTTTAACGTTTTGCTTGCGCACCATTAAAGTGGGGAATGCATTTAATCAGGGATATTTAAATTTTAGTTTTTTTCTCTTACAAGGGAAGTTTCTCAACCCTTATGAACCGATTTGCATGAAACGTAAAATAAAAGAGACAATTCTAAGGTTGGGGTGCAGGGGTTCAAAACATGGGTCGAAAAATGGTAAAAAAAATCGTTTTTTCGATTTTTCAGCCATTTCTTTCTAAGAAACTATATGATATTTAAATATGAGAAGAAAGGTTTTTTTAATACCTATCCGACGGTGTCATAGCCTGGTCAAAGTTTGGCTTCGTTAAATACTTTTTTAATGAAAATGTGTAAATTTTGGGGGGTATTTACATGAAGACATAGACCTACGATGTCCATATGAATGCGAAATAATTTTTATTAAATTTAAGACGACACGTATTTTTGCTCTAGAGGATATTCTAGTTAGTTCGGGAGTTATCGAAATTTTCCCGGAGGTCCACATTGTTTCATAAGGGGACATCGAAATTTTTAAACACTGATATGGCCGATAAGCCGAGACACCCCAATCTTAAAATCGTCTCTTTTATATATATTTAAAGTTTCAGGCAAATCGGTTCATAAGGGTTGAGAAACTTCCCTTGTTAGTTTATGAAAGTACTAATAATAACCACAATTTTCTCATTAAAACAGCCCCGCTCAAATCGTCACTTATTAATTTAAAAAAACCTCGGTGAACATCTACCGCTTAAATGCGTCACTATATATCTGAGCTTTAATAATTTGAAATTTGCGTATTACAAAGATTTTGTTAAATTTTACCAATGTAAAATTAAATGTATTTAACTAATTCATTGTGAATTAACAAAGTTTTCTTTGTAAAATTCTGGTTTAATCAAATATATTTAACTAAAATTTGTAGACTTACAGTCTTTTTTGTAAAATTTTTCGCGCATAAAGTGGATTTAACTAAAACTTAATGTTAATTTACAGAGTTTTTTATTTTGGTAAAATTCTGGTCGTATTTATTAACATTTTACAGATAATTCTGTAAATTTACATTTTTTTTTATCGAAATCATTTTACAGAGTTTTCTTCGTTAAATAACAAAAAGTCTTGCTGGTTGGAAATCTATGGTATTTTCTGCTAGCTCAGCAGAGTATCTCTGTAATTTAACACAGTGATTATTTTGAGTAAGTAATTTTGACCGCGTCAAAAAAGTTGTAAATTTACAATTTTACTGCTAAAAAGCTTGTAAATTTTTTGTTATTTTACAAGATTTTTACCAATAAAATTGTAATTTTTACTACACTCCAAAAAAAAACTGGGCATTTAATACTAAAAATTTAACTAATGAACTAATGTTTTAGTCCAAAAGGACCTAGTGCAGGAATTGGTTATCAATACTAAATTTGTTTACTAACATTATTTAAAACCAGTAAAAATTTATTATTTTAGTAATTTTAAGATACTAAAATACTACTGGAATACTGGAAATTAGTAACTTGTTAGTAGATTTGGGTACTAAATTACTTACTTAAACTTTTACTGTAGAATTATTTTGAGTGTAGGAACTCTAATAAAGTGTACTCAAAAAAAAAAACCTTGTAAAACAACCAGAAAAAATTTTAAGTTTTTTTTTTGCTACCTCCAATTTGACAAAAATTCCTTGAAAATTTACAAGGTTTTTATCAAAAATTGTGTAATTTTACAAGCTTTTTATCAACAAAATTGTTAATTTAAAAAATTTTTTGACGCGGTAAGACTTACAAGGAGGTTTCGTGTTTTTACCAAATTTTTAGCGACCTCCTATATTACGAGAATTCCTAGCAAAAATTACGAGCTTTTTAGTAAATTTACAAGATTTTTACAAATAAAATTGTAAATTTACAACTTTTCTGGCGCAATAAAACTTACAAGAAAATCTCGTGAATTTACCAGATTTGTAAAATTACAAAAAAATGTAAATTTCGATCGAAAATTTTTTGTTAAAAAAAAAGGAAAACTGTCAAATATTGGTAAAATGGGATTACGAGACTTTTCCTTGTACACTCAAAAAAAACCCGTAAAGTTTTTTTTTGATTATTTTGCGGTCTTGTTCTACGTATTGAGAGCTACAAAAATTCTTTTGGACTTTTTGTTGTGTCGGCAACATTTACCGAGATAAGAGCATTTTAAAATTTTCGGGAATGCTAACTTTTTTGGATCCAAAGTTAGCACCCATTAGGGTCCACACATATAAACAGGACCGGCGATAATATGAGAACGAGAACCAAAAATGGCCTCCATTTTGCTCTATCTGGCTTAGTTTCCCGGATAGCGCCATTTTAAGTTTACTGAAAATAAAAAAAAATTTACCATTTATTTTTGCTAATATTAGCAAAAAATCTTGTAAAAATGTTTTCAACTCAATTTCAAATTTAGCAAAAGAAATTAGTTCAAAGTTTGTTTAAAATTGCTAATGTGATAATGAAGTTTACAAGAATTTTTTGCTAACATGCTAATCACAACTAAAAATTTGCTAAAAGTTAGCTAACTAGCATTAGCAAAAAAAAAATAGTAAATCTACTAACGTATTTTTTTGAGTGTAGGTGGTGGCAAAAGATTATTTTACGAAGTTTTTTGGTAAAAGTTTTTTTGAGTGAACGTGTGACCCTGAGATTAAAAGAGTTATTAATTTTGTTTTTGAGTAGGTTTATTCTAGCTCAATGTCATTATTTCCATTACTAATTAAAGGTATGATATTCTCAGAGAACTCTTTTTAAGAAAATAAATTTTCTGTTTTTAAATTTATTTATGCTGGAAATTTTTGCTAAACTTAGTCGATATGTGTTTCGGAACTTGTCAGATTCCATTGTCAAGACTATTTAGCAAATATTAAACCCTATCATAGAAGAATATCATAGTTTTAAGTAGGAAATAATGACTTATTATTAGAACTAGAGTTAACCTACTCAAAAATATAATATTTTTAGTGTAGAATAAATTTTTTTTTTATTTTTTAATAAAAATTAATAAGTAATTGATTTTACTTTGGATGTTGTAAATACATTTTTTGCTGGTCATTATGTAATGGAATATTCAAATGATTGTTTTCCTAAAATTATATTTAACACATCAGCGAATAGAATATTAAAATTTATATAATTCCAATGAAACAATGATATTATTATATGCTAGGAAATTATTTATATATGTATAGCAACGAGCTGCAGCCTTTATAAATAAACGAAACTTTGTTTGTATATCAAAGTGAAAATTTATACTGGGTAAAGACCGATTATATTACACCCTAAGAAAAAAAATTAGAAAAATTTAGGAAAATAAAAAAAAAAACAGATTCTTTGACAAACTTGAAAGTTTAAGACTAATATTTCGGGTAGTCACAAACACCAAAACAAACATAACATACTCAATATACTGAGTGGTGTAGGGTAAAAGAAATTAAAAAAAATTCAGAAAAACTTTGAAAAAAAATTTGTAAAATACAGAAAATCTTTGCAAAGCTTCAAAAAAAAAAAAATGAGCAAAACTTTGAAAACCTTAAAAAAAAATTTTAAATTCAGATAAACATTAAAAAAATTAGGGAAACTCAGGTGAAACTAGAAAAGTTAGGAACAGTAGGCAAATTTTTGCAAAACTCAGAAAAATTTAGAAAAATCTGAAAAAGCTTTTAACTTTTATATAAACTTTAATAAAATGTTATTAAAGTAGATAATTTTAATAAAATTAAAAAATGTGGCTCGTATTCCCTAAGCATGTGGTGTGCCACACTTTAGATGCCTGGGGAAGTTGTAACAGTTTGTCAGTCTTTGAACCAATTTTAGTTTTTAGTACCTTATTAGAGAGACATTTTACTCCAAATCACAATTCTGTAACCATTGGAAATAAAATTTAACTTAAAATACAAAAAAAAATTGAGAAAATAAAAAAAAAACATATTTTCCCTTGTAAAACGTTTTTTAAAATTTAAGGGCGATGTTGCACGCGTTACCCATGCCCGATTATCCTAAAATTTTGTGAGACATATACTCAAAGCCAACAGAAATACGAAGAAAACTCTGTAAAATGATTTTTATAACAAAAAACTGAAAATGTACAGAATTATCTGTAAAATGTTAATAAAAGCTACAAGAATTTTACAAAAAAACTCTGTAAGTTTACAAGGTTTAAGTTAAATGCATATTATGAGTGCAAAATTTTACAAAAAAATGTCTGCGAATTTTGTACTCTTACCCAAAACATTAAATCATGATAATATTTTGCGGAAGATTTGGGTGAACTTGCCAAAGCCAAGGATTTTAAGAAAAAAAAAATGTTATATTAAGTACTTTGCTATTCCATGTAAAACGGATTGAAATATCAGTCGAGCACCCCATTAGAAAACCAAAAGAGCTGTACATTTCGAAGTGAGTGCAAAAATAAATGCAAAAAAGTGTTTTTACATTTTGGAGAGTAAAAAAGAATCGGCACCAAAGAATATAACACATTCAGTTGTTTTATGTACATTTGATAAACAAATGGAAAATTTTTATGCGAAAAGCTTAGACTTGGTTAAAAAGTAGTTTTGGTAAAAAAAAATGATTTTTTTTTCACGAAAAACAAAATTATGTTAAAAAAAATTTAATGAACCCAAAATTTTTGGTGAAAAAAAATTTTGATGAAAAAAAGTTTTTGATGAATTTTTTTGAAGAAAAGAAAAATTTTTTGATGTAAAAAAAATATGAAAAAAAAATTTTTGGTGAGAAAAAAATTGATAATAAAAAATTTGATAGAAAATTTGATGAAAAAAATTGATGAAAAAACTATGACAAAAAAATTTATAAAAAAACAATTTTGATGAAAAAAAAATTTGATGAAAAAAAAAATTAATAAAAAAAAAATTGTCGAAAGAAAAATTTCATGAAAAAAATGATGAAAAAAAAATTAATGAAAAAAAATTTATGAAAAAAAAATTTGATGAAAAAAAATTTGACAAAAAAAAATAGATAAAAAAAAATTATGAAATAAGATTGATATGTAAAAAAAATTATGAAAAAAATTTGATGAAAAAAATTATGAAAAAAAAAAAATTGATGAAAAAAAAAAAATTGATGGAAAAAAATTGATAAAAAAAATTGATGAAAAAACAAAAAAATTGATGAAAAAAATTAATGAAAAAAAAATTTGACAAAAAAAAATTTAATGAAAAAAAAAAATTGATGAAAAAATAAATTTGATAAAAAAAAAAATGATGAAAAAAAAAGTTTGATGAAAAAAAAAAATTATGAAAAAAAAAAAAATTGATAAAAAAAAAAGTTTGATGAAAAAAAAAATTGATGAAAAAAAATTTTATGGAAAAAAAAATGATGGACAAAAATTGAAGGAAAAAAAAATTTGATGAAAAAAAAAAATTTAATGAAAAAAAAAAATTTATGAAAAAAACAAGTTTTTTTTGTTGAAAAATAATTATGCTACTTTTTATTCACCACGAGGTGAATTATTATCCAAGTTATAAACCCAAGTTATTAAAATTTTAGGTTTTAGGAAAATGAAAATAGTAATTCTTATTTTCTTTTTCGTTAATTGTTAGCTTATATAGTCAAACTGAGGTGGCGTCCTGCAACTTTTTTAAAATTAGACACCAGCCTAAAAACACCTCTGACACCTCTCCCTTCCTGGCTATGTGCCATTAAGTGGAGGATATAAAGAGTAATATCAATAAGTGGTATTTTATGCTGGTTATTAAAAAAAAAGATTTACTCACATTTTAATAGTGTCGTACTTTGAAGAAAATATTTTACATCTTGTATGCTATTAAGTTCATCAAAAAAACTTGAATCTGAAAGAAAATGTGGAAAAACATAAAAAAAAAACATTATAAACAATTTTTAATGATCATAATCCAAGAACATATACAATAGCATGTCCCGAAAGGAGGAATTGATAAAATTTTGGAATTTCTTTAGGACATATCCCTAAAACGATGCTTATTAAAAGGCTGATTACACACAGAAAACAAATTTTCACATTTCCAACTGAAATTTAGTTAATACAACTAAAAATCGGTTGATACATTTGTTTGGAAGTCACAATTGAATATCAGTGGTCTCAACTAAATTCGGTTGATACAACAGACATATAATTGAAACAACAACAAAATTTGGTAGTCATGCCCAAAAACAGTAGCGGCAACCTAATTATGAGTTAATACAACTGAAAAATTCGATTGGAAATTTATTTTTACGGAAAAAAAATAAAAGAAATTGGTTATGGTCATCTTCAGGGCGCAACCCCGCATCCGTTTGTTGAAAACAAAAAATATGGGGCATTCCATATCAAATCGGACACTTTGATTTTTTTTTTTTTTTAGATTTTTATACTTTGTAGTTTTTAGTACCCTTCGAAAACTCCTTTGTGGTAAATTTTCCGTTTTTTTTGATGACCCGTTCAAAAGATATGTATTTTTTAAAAATTGGTAGTTTGTTCCTTTATTCAAATTTCTTTTACTTATAACTTCTTCAATAATGGCCCAAATTGCATTTTTTTTTTTTTTAATTTTTGTTTTTTACGTATTTAAAAAAAAAAAAATCCAAAAAAATTCTTAAAAGCGCTCTAGTATGCGATTTTTAAGTTTTAAAATTTAAATCTCATTTTTGAAAATGCACTGAAAAAAGACATAACTAAAATTAAGGAAAAAATGTCTTTGAAAATTTATCATGAATTTTCCTAAAATTTAGTAAAATTTAACTAAAAAATGAGAAATTTTCTTACCTATGAGGAAAAAAGTTTAGTTCATTTACTTTTAAGTAGTTCAGAGCTTTCTTTAAATAGAATTTTTAAATATTAGGAAATAATTCTTACTGCCAAAGAAATTTTCCACAAATCTACGAAACGTATCTTTATTTTTAAAACATATTTCTTAAAAAACAATTAAGTTCAAGTTTAGTTAAAAGTTACTAAAAAAAAACATCATCGTATTTCTCTTCTTTGAATTGAGGAAGTGTACTTCTTAGAATTTAGTTAATCACTTCTGAGAATTTAGTAAATAACTTCTTAGAATTTAGTTAAAAATTCAAAATGGCGATATCTCGAAAAATAAGCGAGATAGAGCGAAACGGACGAAATTTTAAAAAGAAAGACTACAAAGAAAAATATGGAATAGCCTAGCTCTGCATATCTGTAGGGGTCTCAAGACCCTAACTTTAGATCTAAAATTTGAAATTCCCGGTATTTTATATATGCACATATCTCGGTAAATGCTGCCAACACGAGAAAAGGTCCAACGGTAGCTCTTGACTCGTAGAACACTTCCGCAAAATACCCGAAAGCCCTCCGATTAATACTTTTTGAGATATCCAGCTTTTAAGATTCTCAAGACCCTATCAGACCCCTTATTACCGTGTCTCAAAAACTATGCAAGTTAGACCGAAACGGGCACAAATTTTGTGTCTTGAGTTAACAAGGCTCTGGACCCATGTGTCCAGGTTCAGACCCAATCCAGTTTTAAAATGTGAATGAACTAAAGTGTAATATAATTTTTCCAATTTTCTTTTTAAAATTGGCTTAAAATTAATTAACTTTGTTTTCCTTATGTTTGGGAAAATTATGAACTAAAACCAAGAAAAAAAATCTTTGCACCCAAATCATTCCCTCTTTTTCTTAAAACTAAGTTAATTTTCACAGATTTTACTTCACTTCTTTTTTGAGTGTGTTTGTACTCTTCAATTTCTTAGAATTTTTTTTTTGTAAAACTTCCGTCAATTCAAAAAATTTTTTGCCTAGGAGGATCGTGGGGTAACGATTGTTACTACTTGTTTTAAATTTTTTGAAAAAATTTTATTGTAATTTTCTAATATTAAAATCATTTCTATTGCTCCAATGGTGCGTCATAGAGGGGTCATTTACAAGACCGACCCCCATTAATTTTTACGTCTAAACATTTCTTTGAAACAAACTAATACCCTATCTCCAATTTCTAAGGGGGCTCCTACACAAGACGACATTTTTTAAAATTTGCTCCAACCGCTCTAACTGCCTTAAGAGTGCCCTTAGAGCAATCAAATGTATGGCCGAAACACAATGCTTTTTTAGTTCAAACATTTTCTCAGAACACACCTACCCTCTATCGTTAACTGTTAAGGCGGTCCCCATAGAATTTTTTTTTTTTTTATAAATTTGTTTTATTAAATCAGCTTCTACCGGTCCAATGCTGCGTCCGAGAGGGGTCATTAGTGAGACCGACCCCCATTTATTATACCCTCCACTTAGTGATAGAGGGTATATATAAGTTTGTCATTCCGTTTGTAACTCATCGAAATATCGGTCTGGGACCCCATAAAGTATATATTATTGATCAGTGATCGATTCTTAGACATTCTAGCGATGTCCGTCTGTCCGTCTGTCTGTGGAAATGGTGATCACGGACAAAATATTGGACATAGATGACTGAAACTTAACATATTTATTAGAAGTTCTCCCGAGAAGGTTGGTATTGCATTTGAGCGATATCGGTTCAGCGGTTCAAAAGTTATGTACGAAAATGTAAGGAAACCTCAAAAATTTCAGTACATTCAACATAACCTAAAAAAACAAAATGCTTTAATTCGCCTGATGGTTGACATATGTCAACATAATTGAACACCAAATGGTATTTAAACAAGTACGAACACATTTTTCGACAAAAAAGATAAAAATCGCGGATTTTTTTTTCGCGGAAATTTTTTTTTTAAATTTTTTTCAAAAGTAAATTCCTTTTAAATAAAGTTTTTTACAATAATCTTTTTGAAATTGTGGATGGTATCACTACATTCGGCAAGGCCGAATATTACCCTATAATATTTTTTTAAACATATCTATGCCCTATTTCCACTCCCTAAGTAGGCTCCCATACTTTTTTTTTATGTTTTTGTATAAAACTCAGTTTTATACAAAAACTTAAACTCCGTTTTATATAAAACTCATAAGAACACTTAAAAACTCTGTTTTATACAAAAACTTAAAAAAATTAAATAAATAACACATTTTTTAAATTTCAAAACATTGTGCTGGACCAATGTTGTCCTTGAAAACTTTACACATAAATATTTTTTCGTCAATATACTTTACAAAACGAAACTTTTGCCACCAATTTGAAAAATATTATTTTTTTTCAAAATGAATTAGAGATGCAAAATTAATGCACTGGTTGCCCACTGGATATGACCTCCAAAAATTTTTAATTTTTTCCCCGTAATCAGCTCTTCAATATGCATCGTTCTAGGGGTATGCCATAAAAATTTTCATTTTCGGGACACTCTAATATACAACTATATTAAAGCACTACAACATTTTTAATTGAACCAAAATTTCTGATTCGAATGCATCAGAAAATTTCGAATGAAATTAAGAAAAAAATCAAAGTGTAAAATAATATTAAATTTCAAAGGAAATAATATTTCATAAAATATTTATCTTGTTTTAAGCTTTTCTTTTTAGATTTATAATCATTTACATCATTTTTCAGAAAATTCTTTGCATTTTTGCTACTTATAAATCTTTGAAAAGATTAAAATGATTTTTATTGGAATTCCAACCAGTTGGAAATAATGTTGTGATATTTTTAATTCATTTAACATGTCAGTTTAGTTGTATTATATTTTGTTTTTAAATTGAAATAAAATATGACAGAAAATTTTCAAGTGACTTAAGGGGTTTATATATGGGGCATTCCATGTGAAATCGGATACATTGAAAAACTTTTTTTTTTAGATTTTTCCAATTTGTTTCCAGTTTTTAGTACCCTTCGAAAACTCCTTCGTGGTAAATTTTCAGATTTTTTTGATGACCCGTTCAAAAGATATCGAATTTTTAAAAATTGGTAGTTTGTTCCTTTACTCAAACTTCTTTTAATCATAAACTTCTTCAATAATGGTCCAAATTTCAAATATTTTTTATACCCTCCAACCACAGTATGGGGGTATACTCACTTTGTCATTCCGTGTGTAACACATCGAAATATCGGTCGGGGACCCTACAAAGTATATATAATATTGATCCATGATAGAATCTAAGACATTCTAGCGATGTCCGTCCGTCCGTCCGTCCGTCCGTCTGTAGAAATAACGATGCAGTCCAAACCAAAAGAGCTAGACCCTTGAAATTGGGCAAGAATATTTCTTATGTTACTGGTAAGGTTAAGTTCGAAGATGGGCAAAATCGGACCAGGGGGAAAAAAGTTCCCCCTTAAAGAACTAAAACGACCCCTAAAAAATACGATATTTTTAGGAGTTTTTTTTATTTTGTGCTCAACAAATGTAACATTTGTATGCCATATTATGTTCATAGACCTGCGCTTGGACCAAGGGGGTTCGAAAGTTCGATTTTTTCATGCAGCCCCCCTTTGGGGGCGTGGTTATAGAAATTAATTAAAAATAACGATACAAATTTATTATTTAAGCGTAAATATCATAGACAAATAATTTGTAAACATATATAGCGTGGGGACAGGTGTCCCCCACCCACTCCGCCGACCCCCCCCCCCCCACTAAAAAAAATGACGCTCCTGAGATTTTTTTTTTTTAATTTTAAACGTGTTGGAGGGTATAAAAGATTCGGCACAGCCGAATTTAACACTCTTACTTGTTTTTTTTTAATTTTTGTATATTTATGTACTTTTTAAAAAAAAATCCCAAAAAATTCTTAAAAGCCCTCTAGCATGCGATTTTTAAGTTTTAAAATTTAAATCTCATTTTTGAAAATGTTTGTACTCTTCGATTTTTTTGAAATTTTTTTGTATAAAACTTCTATCAATTCTACAAATGTTTTGCCCAGTAAGATCGTGGGATAACGATTATTACTATTTTTTAAAATTTTTTGAAAAAATTTTATTGTAATTTTTCATTCTTAAAATCATTTCTACTGCTCCAATGGTGCGTCATAGAGGGGTCCTTTATAAAACCGACCCCCATTAATTTTTACGTCTTAACATTTCTTTGGAACAAACTAATACCCTATCTCCAATTTCTAAGGGGGCTCCCACACAAAACGACATTTTTTAAAATTTATTCCAAACGCTCTAACTGCCCTAATAGTGCCCTTAGAGCAACAAAATGTATGACCGACCCACAATATTTTTTTAGTCCAAACATAAAAAAAAAATGTATGGGGACCGCCTTAACAGTTAAAGATAGAGGGAAGGTCTGTTCAGAGAAAATGTTTGGACTAAAAAAATATTGTGGGTCGGTCATACATTTTGTTGCTCTAAGGGCACTATTAGGGCATTAGAGCGCTTGGAACAAATTTTGAAAAATGTCGTTTTGTGTGGGAGCCCCCTTAGAAATTGGAGATAGGGTATTAGTTTGTTCCAAAGAAATGTTAAGACGTAAAAATTAATGGGGGTCGGTTTTATAAAGGACCCCTCTATGACGCACCATTGGAGCAGTAGAAATGATTTTAAGAATGAAAAATTACAATAAAATTTTTTCAAAAAATTTTAAAAAATAGTAATACTCGTTATCCCACGATCTTACTGGGCAAAACATTTGTAGAATTGATAGAAGTTTTACACAAAAAAATTTCAAAAAAATCGAAGAGTACAAACATTTTCAAAAATGAGATTTAAATTTTAAAACTTAAAAATCGCATACTAGAGGGCTTTTTAGAATTTTTTGGGATTTATTTTTTTAGAAAGTACGTAAAAAAACAAAAATTTTGAAAAAAAAAATTTGAAATTTGGACCCTTATTGAAGAAGTTATGATTAAAAGAAGTTTGAGTAAAGAAACAAACTACCAATTTTTAAAAATTCGATATCTTTTGAACGGGTCATCAAAAAAATCTGAAAATTTACCACGAAGGAGTTTTCGAAGGGTACTAAAAACCGTAAACAAATTGGGAAGATCTAAAAAAAAAGTTTTTCAAAGTGTCCGATTTCACATGGAATGCCCCATATGTAATTTAAAAAGTATTCCAACTGTATAAATGAAGTGGAAAGTTTTTTACCAAAAATATGTGAAAGACTGTAAAACTTTTAAATTTCGTTTAAATTTTGTATGGTGTTTTGGAGATAAGTGACATTAGTTGATATTAACTAGCTAAGGCGTATGATTAATAAGAAATTTCTGACTTTAATATTACTCATACGCGTGGCTGCCAACTTTGACGATTTTTGAAGTAAAAAAAATGAATTCTGCATGTTTACTCAAATTTTTTTTAAATTTTGTCTTAACAAATATGAAACTCTTAAGAAATTCTCACAAAATTATATTTTGTTTGCAATAGAAACTTTTAAAATATGAATATTCAAATACATACATATAAGGCATTCTACTCTAAATGCCCTGCGAAAAAAACCAGTTTCCCATAAATTTCTGAATAGATTCTGTTGATAAGAAAATTTCGTTTTTGGGATTTCAATTTTTCAAACCCTGCACTCAAAATAATAACTCTGTAAAATACTCTGTAAAATGACTGTAATCTCAATTCAACAGATATTTGACAGAGTTTTCTGTCAAAATACAGATTTTTTTCCTCTGTTATATTACTTTTTACTTTGTAATCTTAATTTTACAGATAATTAACAAACAGATTTAAGCAAAATACTTCGTATTTTTTTAATAACCAAAAAATGTTTCTGTTTTGAGTAGTTTTTGTTACCAAACATCAACATTTTATCTGCGTATTTTTTTTTTTGAGAAAAAGTTGAAAAAGTAGCAAAAAAAGTTATAAATAAGTTAAAAAGTTAAATTCGGCCGTGCCGAATGTATTGATACCCTCCACAATATCAAAAAGATTATTGCAAAAAACTTAAAAAAAAAAAAAAATGAAAAAAAATTTCCGCGAAAAAAAAAATTGGAAAAAAAATCCGCGATTTTTTTTTCTTTTTTTGTCAAAAAATGCGCTCGTACTTGTTTAGGTACCTTTCGATGTTCAATTATGTTCACATATGTCAACCAGCAGCCGAATTAAAGCATTTTGTATTTTTAGGTTATGTTGAATGTGCCAACATTTTTGAGGTGTCCATACATTTTCGATCATAACTTTTGAACCGCTGAACCGATAACGCTCAAATGCAATACCAAACTGCTCAGAAGAACTTCCAATAAATATGTTAAGTTTCAGTCATCTCCGTGTAATATTTTGGTCGTGATCACTATTTCCACAGACAGACGGACAGACGGACATCGCTAGAATGTCTTAAAATTGATCACTGATCAATAATATATGGGGCATTCCATGCCAAATCACTCACTTTTAGACCCGACCCCTTCCGATTTATTTTATTTTTGGATATGTTTTAGTACTTATTAAATGCAACTTGGACACCAATTTACAGCCTTTTATTCCAAGATGGTGTTGAGTAATCAATTTTTCAAAATGGCGATTTTTTCAAAAAAATTGAAAAATTAAAATTTTCAGGTAATTTTGACCAGTTAAAAATATAGATATCTTAAAAAAAGTTGGACAACGTTTTGTTGGTATTTAAATGTAGTTTTAGAAAAAAATATTAAAAAAATTATTCGAAGTAATTATCACTTATTTTTTAACGTTTAAAAATTAAAATCGACTTTTTGAAAAAGTCCGAAACCTTCGATTTTTTTTTTACAAACGTCTAAAAGTTCCACTCTTAATTACGCAACTTTTAAGCCATAATTCGAGATGTGATCGCAATTTGTTCTATTTTTTTAAAATTTTGCAAATTGCACCTATTATTTTTTGACTCTGATTTATTTTATATGGTGCTCCAAAAAAATTAAATTGGTAGATACTGACCCTTACTTACCCTATATATATTCATTTCGAGGCAAAAATACGCCTCACAAAAGTTTAGAACGATCGGACATGGATAAGGTGTTCCGCATGGGCCTTGAAGTTTAGAAAACGGATTACAAGGAAAAATATGAATTTTTTTTCTGTTTTCTCAATTTTTTTGGTATTTTAAGTTAAGTTTTAATTCAAGTGGTTACAGAATTATAATACGGAGTAAAATGCCTCTCTAATAAGGTACCAAAGACTGAAATCGGTTGAAAATCAGCCAAGTTATTACAACTAACCCAGGCATCTAACTTATGGCAGAACACTTGATTAAGCAATATAATACGATTTTGTAAATTCATTAAAATTTTCTACTGTAATAACATTTTTTTATTCTTCAAGTTCAAATGTAATTAGATGACAAGTATTTTTCATATTGTGTTTTGCTAGCATTTTTTAAATTAATGCTAAAAATGCCTGCATTTTCAACACCCTTTTGAAATCTCTATTTAAAAAAAAAAAATTTGTTTTTGTTTTAAAATTTGGAAAAACCAAAAGAATATTACACTGAAACATGAATAATGAAAAAATGTTATAACAGTAGAAAATTTTAATAAATTTAAAAAAAGGGACTCGTATTTTTTAATCAAGTGGTATGGCACACGCTAGATGCCTGGGGAAGTTGTAATAACTTGGCTGATTTTCAACCGATTTTAGTTTTTAGTACCTTATTAGAAAGGCATTTTACTCCACATCATAATTCTGTAATCACTTAAATTAAAACTTAACTTAAAATACCAAAAAAATTGCGAAAACAGAAAAAAATTCATATTTTTCCTTGTAATCCGTTTTTAAAACTTCAAGGACCATGCTAAACGCCTTACCCATGTCCGATCGTCCTAAATTTTTGTGAGACGTATATTTACTTCCAAATGAATATATTTAGGGTAAGTTAGGGTCAGAATCTACCAATTTTTTTTTTTTTGGAGCTCCATATAAAATAAATCAGAGCCAAAACATAAAAGGTGCAATTTTAAAAATTAAAAAAAAAAATAGAAAGAATTGTGATCACATCTCGAGTTATGGCTTAAAAGTTGCGTAATTTAGAGTAGAATTTTTATAGTTTTTTACAAAAAAATCGAAGGTTTCGGACTTTTTCAAAAAGTCAATTTTAATTTTTAAACGTCAAAAAATAAGTGATAATTACTTCGAATAATTTTTTCATATTTTTTTTCAAAAACTACATTTAAATACCAACAAAACGTTGTTCAACTTTTTTTAAAATATCCATATTTTTTAATGGTCAAAATTAATAAAAAATTTCAATTTTTTTATTTTTTGGAGAAAATCGCCATTTTGAAAAATTGATTACTCAACACCATCTTGGAATAAAAGGCTGAAAATTGGTGTCCAAGTTGCATTTAATATGGACTAAAACATATCCAAAAATAAAATAAATCGAAAGGGGTCGGGTCTAAAAGGGAGTGATTTGGCTTGGAATGCCCCATATATACTTTATGGGGTCCTAGGCCGATATTTCGATGAATTACAAACGGAATGACAAACTTATATATACCCTCTATCACTAAGTGGAGGGTATAAAAAAATCTTTTCAGAAATCTTCAAAAAATGTCACAAAATAACATGCATTTAACTAAACTCTGTAAATTTACAGAGTTTTTTCTGTATTTTTTTTTTGCATCAAATGCATTTTACAAATATATGTAAATTTACATAGTTTTCTTTGCTAAATGGTGGTTTATTTGACCAATATTTTACTAGAAGCTCTGTAAATTAACAGTTTTTTTTTGTCCAAATCATTTTACAGAGTTTTAAAGTAAAATTACAGAGTTTTATCTGTCAAAAAGCTTTCATATTTAACCACTATTTTACTAAAAACTCTGTAAATTAACAGTTTTTTTTGTGTCAAAATCATTTTACATAATTTTTTAGTAAAATTACCAAGAAATGTTGTTAACTGAAAAAGTATGGTGTACTCTGTTAAATTAGCAGAGTTTTTCTGTAATTTAATAGAGTTATTATTTTGAGTGTGGGCTTTCTGAACCCGTTCTAAAATTTGTATTTTTTGTATCCCCTCCAACCACAGAATGGGGGCATACTCACTTTGTCATTCCGTTTGTAACGCATCGAAATATCGGTCGGGGACCCCATAAAGTATATATATTATTGATCCATGATCGATTCTAAGACATTCTGTGAATGTCTGTCCGTCTGTAGATGGCACGATACAATCCTGCAATTTGGTATAAATATGTCTAATGGTCCTAGGCAGGTTAAGTTCGTAAATGGGGAAAATCGATTAAGGGGGAAAAAAGTTTCCCCTTGAAGAACTGAACCAAACTCTGAAAAAATACACTTTTTTACATGTTTTTTTGTATTTTTGTTAAATAAATGAAACGTTTGTTATATTTATTGGGATGGGAAGGTGCTCTCAATGTCCCCCATTAACCCCCCCCCCCCCAAAAACATACGCCCCTGACATTTTATTTTTTTATTTTTTTTATATTTTGGAGGGTATAAAAGATTCGGCACAGCCGAATTTAACACTCTCACTTGTTTAAACTCAATTTATTAAAAATCCCGTCACTTTTTATTAGAGTTGTCAAATATTCGTCAATTTCAAAAACCGATTTTCGAATACTTCGAAAAACCGCCTTTAAAAAAATCGGTTTTTCGGTTTTGTAACTAAAAACCGGTTTCGAATAATCGGTTTTTCGGTTTTTGTTTTTTAATTATTTATTTGATAAAAAAGTAAAACAAAACAATAAAAAAGGAAAGCAAAACAAGCTATTTGTACATACTTCAGAATAGAGATTGACACATGAGCAGTTTAGTGCGTGATTCACGCGTGAGTGTGACTGCAATTTTAGTAACTCACGTGATTATAAGTGGGTGTTAGAGGAAAAAAATTGCGTGAGTGAGTGTGTGTGAGCAAGATTTTTGCGTGAGTGAGTATGCATGAGACAATTTTTTTGCGTGAGTTTGCGTGATTTATTTGTTCTTCATATTTCCTTTCTTCCCAAAAAAAGCAAACAAATTTAAAAATCCCGAAAAAAACAAAAAAAATTGTAGAATTTGGCTAAAATTAAAATTTTGCTAAAAATGTTCAACATTTTTGAAATTTTAATTTTTAAGTTTTTTTTTTTGTATAAAAAGTTTCGTGAGTGTGAATGAACGTGAGTGTGAGTTGTCATAAATTTACTCACGTGATTGTGAGTAGAAAAAATATGCTCGTAAGTAAGGCAAAAAAAGGATACATTTCAAATGATTTGGGGACATCCGATTTCTCAACTTAGAGATGTTTACTAAAAAATTTCATTGTATGCAAAATAACGAAAAAAAAAAATATATGAAAAAGTCGATTATTCGAGACCAAAAAATCGGTTTCTCGAATACTTCGAAAACCGGCCTTTTTAAAAAACCGGTTTTAAAAAACCGGAAAAATAGAAAAAAATCGATTTTTCGAATACTTCGGAAATCGGTTTTGACAACTCTACTTTTTATACCCTTCACTCAAGTGATAGAGGGTATAAAAAAGTTTGTCATTCCGTTTGTATCACATCGAAATATTAGTCTAGGACCCCATAAAGTATATATATTCATGATCCTCGATCGATTTTAAGTCGATCTAGCGATGTCCGTCCGTCTGTCTGTCTGTCCATTCGTAGAAAACACGCTAACTTTTGAAAGACTTTACGGAGGCTACTGAAGTTTGGCACATATGTTGGTTATTTACCTGGTCAGGTTAGTATTGCAATCCAGCCAAATCGGTCGAGTGGTTCAAAGGTAATGAGCAAAAGAGTAAATTTCGGCAAGGGTTTTTCGCGAATTTACGAGATAAAAAACACTATAACTTTCGAAAGACAACGAGAATAATCACAATTGGAGCGGGAAGCGTTTTACCGCAACTTTTCACATACGTTTTATATGACAACAAAATTCCGCCGCATTTTTCCGCCAAACTAGATTCAATTCTATTTTTATGAGGACAATTGCGTTTTTCCGCTTCCCGCTCCAATTGTGATTATTCTCAATAATGAGACTTCTGAAATGTGGCATGTATCTGTGCCTTTCTCCAGGTCTGTTTGGTATTGAAGTTCAGCTCAATCGGTAAAGTGGTTCAAAAGTTATAAGCAAATCCACAAATTTCAGATTGGGTTCATCTTAAATGCCACGTGGTAAACAAGTTTTAAAAGCATTGGTGGTAACTTAGCAATGCTTTTCAAACTTATTTAGTTTTGAAGCAATGCCTTTTAAACTCGTTTAGTTTTAAAAGCATTGGTAACCTAAAAATTACACTCGAAAAAAATTTTTTACTCAAAAAAAATTGTAAATCCAAAAAAATTTTACACTCAAAAAAAAAATTTATTTTTTTTTTACAAAAATGTCATTTTTTTGTGTACTTACGTGCATTTGCTTCGAAACATTTTTACAGTAAAAAAGACATTACACTCCAAAAAAAAATAGTAATTTTTCTTTTTTTTTTTAAAGACAAAAAAAGAGTTTTTTACTCAAAATAAAATATTTCTAATCAAAATTGTTAATTTTTTTCACGTTAAAAATGTACTATCCTTTAATAAAAAGGCATTGTGGAGGGTATTTATAGATTCGGCAAAGTCGAATTAAATTTTTCTATTTGTTTTTTTTTTTTTTTATACCCTCCACTTAGTGATAGAGGGTATATATAAGTTTGTCATTCCGTTTGTAACTCATCGAAATATCGGTCTGGGACCCTATAAAGTATATATATTCATGATGCCCGATCGATTTTAAGACATTCTAGCGATGTCCGTCTGTCCGTCTGTCCGTCTGTCCGTCTGTCCGTCTGTCCGTCTGTCCGTCTGTCTGTCTGTTGAAAATGCTCTCGCGGACAAAATATTGCACAGAGATGACTGAAACTTAACATATATATTGGAAGTTCTCCCGAGAAGTTTGGTATTGCATTTGAGCGATATCGGTTCAGCGGTTCAAAAGTTATGAACGAAAATGTAAGCACACCTCAAAAATTTCAGTACATTCAACATAACCTAAAAACACAAAATGCTTTAATTCGGCTTCTGGTTGACATATGTGAACATAATTGAGCACCAAATGGTATTTAAACAAGTACAAACATATTTTTTGACAAAAAAAGAAAAAAATCGCGGATTTTTTTTTTACCAAAATTTTTTTTCGCGGAAATTTTTTTTCAATTTTTTTTTTCAAAAGTATTTTCCTTTTCAATAAAGTTATTTGCAATAATCTTTTTGAAATTGTGGAGGGTATCACTACATTCGGCAAGGCCGAATTTAACTTTTTTACTTGTTTTCTTTAGTTTAGATGTTTGTCTTTCTCTTTTTTTCAAGAAAATCACAAACGAAAAAACTAAAAAATCAAAAAAAAAATAATTTTTTGGTCCGTATGGGAAATTTTTTTGTTGGGGGAAAAACCCTTAACCCCCAAAAGCACGTGTTAATTTTGTCCGATTTGGCTAAAAATGTATACATAAAGTTTTTAGACCAAAACGAACCATAATTTTCAATGCGATCGACGAAATTCGAAAAAAAGTCATTATTCGAGCCACCTCACAGTGGGGAAAATTGGATTACAAATCTTAATGAGCGTACAACAAACACACCCACGCGCCTGCACTTAAGAAATAATTACAGCGCCGAATGGCTGTTTCCTCCACGCAATCCTAATTACAACTGAAACCCAATTTCTAGACCGATACTATTTTTTACTTCAACGCCCCACTTTAAATGAGCGGGGAGCGATAAAAAAAAACAATTGTACACATACGGGTGCTCTATTGTTCAATATTTTTTTAATGCAGTGTTTTTTTTAATAAACAAATAATTCACATTTTTGTATTTAATTTTTTAGAAAATATAAACACACTGAAAAAGGGAAAACCTAAAATAAATAACATCTGAAAAAACAAAAATATTTCCTATACACATTTTTTTATATCCGTCAACCACAGTATGTAGGTATACTA
Organism: Pegoplata infirma; assembly: GCA_963921195.1. Lineage (NCBI taxonomy): Eukaryota > Metazoa > Arthropoda > Insecta > Diptera > Anthomyiidae > Pegoplata > Pegoplata infirma. The sequence continues at coordinate 179,443,538 of OY992538.1, read as the reverse complement.
ACTTTGACATTCCATATGGAACGCATCGAAATATCTGTGTAGGACACCAAAAAGTATATGGGGCATTCCATGTCAAATCGGACACTTTGAATTTTTTTTTTTAGATTTTCCCAATTTGTTTACAGTTTTTAGTACCCTTCGAAAACTCCTTCGTGGTAAATTTTAAGATTTTTTTGATGACCCGTTCAAAAGATATCGAATTTTTAAAAATTGGTAGCTTGTTCCTATACTCAAACTTCTTTTACTCATTACTTCTTCAATAATGGTCCAAATTTCAATTTTTTTGTTCAAAATTTTGTTTTTTTACGTACTTTAAAAAAAAAATCCCAACAAATTCTTAAAAGCGCTTTAGTATGCGATTTTTAAGTTTTAAAATTTAAATCTCATTTTTGAAAATGTTTGTACTATTCGATTTTTTTGAAATTTTTTTGTGTTAAACTTCTATCGATTCTACAAATTTTTGGCCCAGGAGGATCGTGGGATAACGATTATTACTATTTTTTAAATTTTTAAAAAAATTTTATTGTAATTTTCCAATCTTAAAATCATTTTTACTGCGTCATAGAGGGGTCATTTATAAGACTGACCCCCATTAATTTTTACGTCTTAATATTTCTTTGGAACAAACTAATACCCTATCTCCAATTTGTAAGGGGGCTCCCACACAAAACGACATTTTTTAACATTTACTCCAACCACTCCAACTGCCCTAATAGTGCCCTTAGAGTAATCAAATGTATGACTGACCCACAATATTTTTTTAGTCCAAACATTTTCTCTGAACACTCCTACCCTCTATCTTTAACTGTTAATGCAGTCCCCATACAATTTTTTTATTTTTTGTAAATTTGTTTTATTTAATCAGCTTCAACCGGTCCAATGGTGCGTCCGAGAGGGGTCATTAGAGAGACCGGCCACCATTTATCTTTACCCTACAAGATTTTTTTAAAACATACCTACGCCCTGTCTCCACTGCCTAAGTAGGCTCCCATACAAATAACAGTTGCAGCAAATTTTATAAAATTGTAATTTTGAATGAAAGCCTACTTAGGGAGTGGAGATAGGGCGTAGGTATGTTTAAAAAAATCTTGTAGGGTAAAGATAAATGGTGGTCGGTCTCACTAATGACCCCTCTCGGACGCACCATTGGACCGGTAGAAGCTGATTAAATACAACAAATTTACAAAAAATAAAAAAAATTGTATGGGGACCGCCTTAAAAATTAGAGATAAAGGGTAGGTGTGTTCAGAAAAAATGTTTGGACTAAAAAAATATTGTGGGTTGGTCATACATTTTGTTGGTCTAAGTGCACTATTAGGGCAGTTAGAGCGGTTGGAGCAAATTTTAAAAAATTGTCGTTTTGTGTGCGAGCCCCCTTAGAAATTTGAGATACGGTATTAGTTTGTTCCAAAGAAATGTTAAGACGTAAAAATTAATGGGGTCGGTCTTATAAATGATCCCTCTATGACGCACCATTGGAGCAGTAGAAATGATTTTAAGATTGGAAAATTACAATAAAATTTTTTTAAAAAATTTAAAAAATTGTAATAATCGTTATCCCACGATCCACCTGGGCGAAAAATTTGTAGAATCGATAGAAGTTTTACACAAAAATATAAGATATAATTTTTAAAAGTTAAAAATCGCATACTAGAGCACTTTTAATAATTTTTTGGGATTTTATTTTAAAAAGTACGTAAAAAACAAAGATTTTGAAAAATAAATTGAAATTTTGACTATTTTATTAAAGAAGTTATGAGGAAAAGAAGTTTGAGTAAAGAAACAAACTATCAATTTTTAAAAATTCAATATCTTTTGAACGGGTCATCAAAAAAATCTGAAAATTTACCACGAAGGAGTTTTCGAAGGGTACTAAACAAATTGGGAAAATCTAAAAAAACAAATTTTCAAAGTGTCTGATTTGGAATGGAATGCCCCATATGTATTATCGATCAGCTTTCGATTCAAAGACTCTCTAGCGAAGTCCGTCCATCCATCTGTCTGTGAGTGGAAGACACGATACAGTTTAAAATAAAAAAGCCACGTTCCTGAAGTTCGGCACGAATATATCTAATTATAATAGGCTGGTATAGTTCGGAGATTGGAGAGATCTGACCAGAAGAAACAAAAGTTCCACCTAGAAGAACGAAATATTTTTGCTCTTTTACTTTTGGGACAATTTCAAATGTTTCTGTAATGTTACGTAGAATCGGTTGCAGGGTACTATGATTCGTTCTGGAACCGATTATTTGGAACAGAAACTTTTGCGGGGCAGGTAATTCTTGGAAAAAAAAAATGCAAAAATATACATTATTTTTTCGTTTCCGCTTACCATACATATGCATTACTTTTTGTATTTTTAATGCATTACCTAATAAGTACTCATTATTTAAATTCTCATTTAAAGCAAAATTCTTCAATGCTTTATAGGGTAAAGTAATGGTAAGACATTTATCTATTTCCATTATTTGTCCTTTACAGCATTATTGATTTTTGTGCGGTATGACACACAAATTAATGGGCATGTATTACGTAATGCATGAAAAAATCCAAGAAGTAATGCATATGGTACACTCAAAAAAATAAAACTGTAAAGTTAACAATTTTTTTTTATTTAAGTTGAGTTAACTGGCTTTTCAGCAAATTTTTAGTTAAATTCAGCGTTTTAACTACTTTTTATACACTCCACTCTAGTGATAGAGGGTATATATAAGTTTGTCATTCCGTTTGTAACTCATCGAAATATCGGTCTGGGACCCCATAAAATATATATATTCATGATGCCCGATCGATTTTAAGACATTCTAGCGATGTCCGTCTGTCTGTCTGTGGAAAATGCTGTCACGGACAAAATATTGCACAGAGATGACTGAAACTTAACATATTTATTGGAAGCTCTCCCGAGAAGTTTGGTATTGCATTTGAGCGATATCGGTTCAGCGGTTCAAAAGTTATGAACGAAAATGTAAGTACACCTCAAAATTTCAGTACATTCAACATAACCTAAAAATACAAAATGCTTTAATTCGGCTTCTGGTTGACATATGTGAACATAATTGAACACCAAATGGTATTTAAACAGGTACGAACATATTTTTTGACATAGAAGGAAAAAAATCGCGAAATTTTTTTTTCAAAATTTTTTTTTTTTTCAAAGTAATTTCCTTTTAAATAAAGTTTTTTGCAATAATCTTTGTGAAATTGTGGAGGGTATCACTGCATTCGTCAAGGCCGAATTTAACTTTTTTACTTGTTTTAGTTAAGTTCAATTTACGAAAATACTTGTTTTGAACAAATTTTGAATTAATTCTTTTTTGTTGACTTTAAAACTGAGTTAACGGATTTTTACTAATTATTTTGCGGATTTTTCGTAACATATTTGTTAAGTGAAAAGAGTGATTACTATTTAAGAAATTTCTTGTGTAGCCTCCTTTGCAAATCTCATAAGTTCTACTTAAGCTGAACTTAATGCTGTGAAAAAATAGAAAAAAAATAAGTAAAGTGTTAATGTTTAAAGTGTTCGGTGAAATAAAAAAAAAAAATGTCAACCTAAAAATGTAAAAAAAAAATTTACAAAATATTTTGTTAATTTTAGTTTACGAAAAGTAACAAAAATTTTAGCTGAATTCAACTAATTTTTTTGTAAATATGTACATAAAAATGTAACGAAATTTTCAGCTAAATTTTTAGTTAAAGTTACGGTTTTTTTGCTACATTCATTCTACGAAAAGTTAGCTAAATATTTTTAGTTAAATTAACTAGAAATTTAGTAGTCCCAAAATTAGGTGCTTTTTTAGTTAAATTTAACTAAATTTTTTGCTAACTTAACAGTTTTTTTTTTTTAGTGTAAGCGATAGTGGAAAAATAATGAAATTTTTTTTTAATTTTTTCCCCATTTTATACGGTATAAAAGATTCAGCACAGCCGAATTTAACACTCACTAGTTTTTTTTTATTTTTTTAAAGGTGTGTAAAATGCATTGTTTTTCTAATAAAAAAAGTTTTATAAATTTTTTGGATAGAATAATGCAAACACACCGAAAAAGGGAAAATTCAAAACAAATAACATCTGCAAAAACATTTTCCATTTTATTTTTATATTCTACAATTTGCATAAAAACGGAAAGGAACTCTGTGTTTACTTAAGATATGCATGTGTGTTGAGGTAACCTTAAATCTATATTTACAAAGGCTTAAATTTTCACGTAATATGAATAAAATACTGCATTTGCTAATTGTTTTAGGCAATATTTCCGAAAAATTTTATTAATTTTTATGAAGTTTGTGTGCTTAAACCATTTGCTATTTTAGCAATTACCCTGTAAATTATTTTAAGGACATATGTGAACATTAGGTTGGCACAATTATAATTTTTTCGAATTTCATCAATCGCCGTGCAAATTATTTTTCGTTTTGGTCTAAAAACTCTATGTTTTAATTTTTTGCCAAATCGGACTAAATTAACCCGTGCGTTTAGGGGGTTAAAGTTTTACCCCAAAAAAAAAAAAAAACTCCCATACAAACAAACAAATTTTCCGTTGATTTATCATTTTTTTTTTTAAAGCTAAGAGTACTTTTTTGCGGCGAAAATTTCACTTAAACTTGAAACGCCTCAAATCGTAATAAAACATTTAAAAATCAACAATTTTTGAGAATTATAAGAAAGAAACGATCATAACAAATCTGAAATGTCACTTTTTCACGGAAATTTAAATTGTTGTGTATAAAAAAATGCGTGAAAACTATTTTTAACAATTTCCCTATAATTCCTCGCGTTGCCAAAATTTATTTTTTATACCCTCGACTTAGTGATAGAGGGTATATATAAGTTTGTCATTCCGTTTGTAACTCGTCGAAATATCGGTCTGGGACCCCATAAAGTACACATATTCATGATCCCCAATCAATTTTAAAACATTCTAGCGATGTCCGTCTGTCTGTGGAAATGGTGATCACGGCTAAAATATTACACGGAGATGACTGAAACTTAACATATTTATTGGAAGTTCTCCCAAGAAGTTTGGTATTGCATTTGAGCGACATCGGTTCAAAAGTTATGAACGAAAATGTAAGGACACCTCAAAAATTTTAGTACATTCAACATAACCTAAAAATACAAAATGCTTTAATTCGGCTGCTGGTTGACATATGTGAACATAATAGAACTCAAGATGGTATTTAAACAAGTAGGAACATATTTTTTGACAAAAATCGCGGATTTTTTTTTTACCAACATTTTTTTCCCCGGAAATTTTAATTTTTTTTTTTTTAAATAATTTCCTTTTTAACAAAGATTTTTGCAATAATCTTTTTGAAATTGTGGAGGGTAACCCTACATTCAGCAAGGCCGAATTTAACTTTTTTACTTATTTTATAGGGAGTTCGAAAGATTTTTTCACGGGAAATTGAACAGAGTACTATGCATAAAGTTTTATTTTAATTGATTATCTTATAAGATACTAAAAATTTCATTTTTGTGGGATGAACAATTCCGCTTCAAAATTGACTTCGAAATAAAAAATAGGGCCGTGTTTCTTAAAATGTTTCAATTTTTTTTGTTTAGTTTTGACTTAAAAGGATTTTAGCTGAGATGTTGCTTTTTGTGATACATATCCACAAAAAAATCTATAGGTCTATTCGATTACCCAAATTTCTTACTATTTTGTTTACTTTTTGTATTGAAAATTTCCAGCTGTAGTAAAATGAGTAAAAAATAGTAGATTGTAGTAAGGAAATCGAATAGACGTTTTATCAAGTAAAATAATAAATAAAAAATAAAAAAATATTTTTTTGGGTTGTATGGGAAAAAATTGTTTGTGGCAAAACTTTAACAACCCAACGCAACTGGTTAATTTTGTCCAATTTGGCTAAAGATTTAATCATTCAGAGATATTCACTCTATCTATGAGGCTTTCCACACCAAATGTCCCGCTACAGAAAAACATGTGTCCCGTAAATTTCTGTATAGGTTTCTTGGATAGCCCTATATGGAACTAAGAAAATTGCGTTTTTGGTTTTTCAATTTTTCAAAAGCTGGGCGTAGGAGGCGTGGTCAAATATTGGAAAAATGGTCAAATTTGTGGCGAGTTGCCTTGATTAAATATTTATCACATTAAAACGGAATGCACCACAATCTCAAAAATTTACATTCTTATGTAGTTTTGTATGGGCTATCGACTAAAAATTTTTTTTTTGGAAAATTTTCAGAACCCGTTCTGAAATTTTCCATTTTTGAAAATTGTCAATTTATTAACAAACATGCCACTTTTTTTTCTTTTTTAATTTTTTTTTTAAAAAGTTTAGAGGTTTTTCCATCCACACAAGAAAATTCAGAAACACGTTCTTCGCTTTTTTTCGAGAAAATCGCATTTGAACTTTAAATTTCATAACAATTTTGTAATTTGCTTGTATTTCTTTGTTTTAACGTTGCAAATGAGTAATATTAATTGCATGAATTGCCGGATTTTTGATAAATTGACTTTTTTAAAAAATAGAAAATTTCAGAACGGGTTCTGAAAATTTTTCAAGGAAAAAAATTTATTCGATAGCCCATACGAAACTATATAAGAATGTAAATTTTTAAGATTGTGGTGCATTCCGTTTTGATGTGATAAATATTTAATCAAGGCAACTCGCCACAAATTTGACCATTTTTCCAATATTTGACCACGCCTCCTAAGCCCAGTTTTTGAAAAATTGAAAAACCGAAAACGCAATTTTCTAAGTTCCATATAGGGCTACCCATACAAGCTATTCAGAAGTTTATGGTACACGTGTTTTTTTTCGCTGGACATTTGGTGTGGAATGCCTCCTATATGAAAAATTTTCAAATTCTGATACTCTTTTCTTATAGACAAACTCTGAAATAATGCTCATATTTTAAGTAATTCTCAGAATCTCAGAACTTTTTATGTACAAAAATCCTCAAATCCTGAAACATTTTTCGTAAAAGAAAATTCTCAGATTCTAAAAAATTATCGGGTTCAAAAACATTTTTCCTATACAGAAATTTTTTACACATTTTTCTAAAAATAAATTCTTAAATTTTATAGCAAGTCTTGATAAAAAAAAAATATTTTAGAGTGGAAAAATTTTTCGGTTTTAATTCCTTTCTTAGGATCTTAGACATTTTTCTAAAGAATAATTTTTAGACACTTTCGTATCGAAAAATTCTTAGAATCTTCCAACAGAAATAGGTTCAGATTCCGAGAGGTTTTTCATATACAAATAAATCATAGATTCTAATATAGTTTTCTATAGAAAAGTTCTAAAAAATTCCCAGATTCTTAAAGATTTTTTTAACAGAAATGTTCTTATATTCTTAAAAATATTACCATAACAATAACTCTAACATTGTGAAATATATTTCCAATTAAAAACCGAGGTTCTGAAACGTTTTTCCTCTAGAAAAGTTCCTGTTTATATTTTCAATCTTTGTTACTTCCCCTTTCTTTTTCTTTTTCTTTTTCCCTTTCCTTTTTTTTTTTTTTTTTTTTTTTTTTTTTTTTGAGTAAAATTAGTTTTAGTATTTATAATCAGTACATGGTTTTTTGACCATATGTTGAAGGTCCCACTGCTTTTCAGAATCTTTGCAGGCCCATTGGAATTGGTCTCCAAACTGGATAATGGTAATACAATGGAACCTTTATAGTAAAGTTCTTGTGTTTCTTCATTGTTGCACTGTGTAATCTAAAGTTAGCTTATTACGTAGTTTATTGAAAATTGACATAAACTATTTTTTTGCTAACGATGTGATTCTTATAACATTAAATTACTAAGAGAACATAGAACATTGTTGCCGATGTAAAGTAAACATTACAAGAAAAGTTTGTTAACATACCAAAGTTTGTTAACATAGCAACAGGTTGCCCCCGATTAACGCGGTAAATGGTAAACTAAGAATTCTGTTTAAGGTAAAATTTTTTGCTCCATCATATTTTGCGAGAATTCATAGAGAAAATATTTTTTTTTTGTTATTACGAGGAATTCTTGTGACCTTACTATTTTTTTTTTTTTTTTTTTCGTAAAACTTTTTTTTTTCGTGTACGAAAAAATTGTAAAATTACCAAAAAAATAAATTTATTTCGATGAAAAATTTTTTGTCAAATATGATTACAAGACTTTTTCTAGTAATTTCACACTGTTTTTTTTTTTTTTTTTGAGTGTATTGCTAAACAGCGTTAAATCAAAATTGTTAAGTTATTTCAGCTCATAAATCGATGTTTGCCAGTACATAAGTAATTTTACTGAAATGTTGTTTAACTATTTATTTAAGTGCATTCTATAATATCTCAAAACATGTCAAAATATAAATTTTAAAACTTTTTATGATCATCACGTTCATAAAACTGTACTTTAATTATTTAAGCAATTATAACTTTTTCTGTGTTTTTCTAGTGGAAATTTTTATTTTTAATAAAGTCTCTGAAAGAGGAAAAAAACAAAACACCAAATTTAAACAGCACTATTGACAGTTTTTTTTTTTTTAGAAAGTTTCTTTGAGAGAATATGATAACTATTTTAAGCTATTCAAAGAAATTTTGAAAAGTTTTTACTGCAATTAAGTTCTTAGCTAAATCGTTAATACTTCTATAATAAAAAGGACATTTGGGAAGTGTTTTTCTAAGAAAAAATTTACTTTTTAACCTTTTTTTTGCAGACAACACGCAAAAACAGTGCAAGAAACAAAAATAAATAAATAAAAATTGAATTAAAAATTGATTTTTTCAACTAAAAATTAATTCAATTTGTGTCAAAAACGAAATTTTGTGGTATTGAATTAAATTGTAATTAAATTAATCCAAAATTTGTTAATTTTTTAATTAAATATTTAATTGAATTAATTCAAATCCAAGCCAATAACTCAATACCACAAAAGTCTGAACTAGAGATGGAAGCGTGAGTGAAATTTGACTTGCTGTTACTCACGCTCACCAAAGAAACCAAAAAAACAAGTTGAAAAGTTAAATTCGACTTGGCTGAATCTATGAATACTATCCACAATGCCCTTTTTAAGCGATAGTAAATTTTCTAACGTGAAAAAATAAGATTTTTGATTAGAAATATTTTATTTGTGTTAAACAGCTTTTTTTTTAGTAAAAAAAAATTATTTACTAAATTTTTTTAGAGTGTAAAATTTTTTTCGAGTGTATTTTTTTTTTAGTGTAAAAATATTTTTGAGTGACAAAAATACGATGTAAAATATTTTTGTGACTTACTACTGTTTTTAAATACGTTTAACGGGTTTTCAACACGTGATTTTAAGGTGAAACTAATCTGAAATTCACGGAATTGCTAATAACTTTAGAACCACTGCACAGTGGAAATGTAAAATAATAAAGCTCAATGCATATTTGTGATTATAAAACTTATAAAGAATTTCATTTTTAACCAGATTTATTTATTTCAGTGTTTTTATGTATTTTAGGAAATTTATGTGAATATCAGGAGGGTGGTCTGTATGAGGACTAGAAGTTAAAATGTTCCGATTCCGTTAAAATTTAGAGTGATTATTTATGGCTACAAAAAACATTTACCAGTCGAATTTCAAGAGGATATTTGTGAAAATACCATTGTTAGGGCTTTTTAGTAAAACTGGAAGGGAAATTAACATGGGGGCTATGGGATAACATGGACCGATTTTGTCAAAAATTTAATAGGTTTTGTTCTTTCGATAAAAAATCTTAAATTTCAAATTTTAGCCAAATCGATTGAAAATTGTGAAAATTGTATCGCGTTTATACTGTTTATTTGGACAGGCAGATGGACCCTAAAAAACCGAACAACTTGCGCGAACTAGCACGCCATACTGAAACGTCACAACAAAAATAACCCAAAATAATAAAAAAACAGGAATTGGACCGAATACGATCGAATTTCAAAAGTTGCACTCCATGAAACTATAGTTTATCTCACAAATGTCAACTTCTATAATGCACTAATAATAAACTAGATTCACACAGGCCACAAACATTTATTTTTGAGTTAAAACATACCTTTTACTTTCAATTAAAACTTTTTGGCTCAAAATGTATAAACAATTGACTTAAAAGTGTCAAAAAAAAACTCACTGAGTAATTAGGCCCCAAATTCCTTTAATACACTTGCTGCAGAAAATGTATATTTGACAGCTTACAGCTGTGCGAATATTGAAAGCAAAACAAAAGTAAAAACGTAAATTTTTTCTATAAAGTATGGGTAAACGATGCAGTGCAAAAACATTTATCGATCTTAATTTTTTAATTTTGACTTAAGCGCCGCTAGATCAGTGATTTCGGCCACAGTGCACTGGACCGATTTGGCTGAAATTGCTAGGCCAGGAAACGACAAATATATATGCCAAGCTTCAGCATTCTCAGAACTGTCTTTCGAAAGTTAGGGTCTATTTTATCTCATAAATTCATGAAAACCCCTTGCCAAAATTCAGTCTTTTGCTCATAACTTTTAAACCACTGCACTGTGGGCCAGGATTTCCATTTTTTGGCCAATAAGGTCTGTAAGGCAACACATATTTAAAAATATTTTTTCGGAATGTCGACATCTTGAATTTTGTTCGCCTTTAATATCTTTTTATTATAGCTCAAAGTTTTTTTTTTCATGAGGTTAAAGTCAAAGTTTGAAATTTTTTTTATATTTTTTATTTATGAAACAAATAATTTTTTTTTGTACTTCAACACAATATTTTTTCAAATTTTTGGCGAATTTCTCCTAAAGACATACCTGTTTGTCCAACACATGAGATAAACTGCCACAAAGTATGGTATAAGCTTATTTCAAAAAAAAAAAATAATGGAAATTCATAGTTTTGTTGAAATCCGCCTTTTTTCAACACCAAAGTCCAAAAAAGTCCAAACGATATTGACAAACCTCGAATTACGATATGTCTCTGACAATGTATTCTATTCACATTTTTGCGACCCTGTGCGACCGTTCATAAACTTTTGATCTAGAGGCAATAAACCAAAACATGACGTTTAGAAATGCCCTAAAATGGACCTTCAAAATTTTTTTTGGATATGTTTGTTTCTATTGATTTCTAATAAAAAATGTCCCACTTTGACAACATTGGCGTGATCACTATTACGTGAGTAAACAAAACACCACTCACGTGTGACTCACGCTCACTCGTAACTCACGCTAAACATTTAAAACACGAAAAAAATTGTAAAAACTGAATCAATACAATTAAATAATTTTGACTCACGCAAAAAAATTTCACTCACTACAAATCACTCACGAAAAAAATTGTCTCACTCACTTCTCACTCACGAACAAAAAATTTGAATCACGCTCACTTTCGATCACGCGTAATTCACGAGACCAGCGTCCATATCTAGTGCTAAACATTAAAGCTGGTAACGCATTTAAGCGGGAATATTTTGGCAATAGCATTTTTAATATTTTTTACGAAATTGTAAGTTATTTGTACATTTAGGATGGCAAAACTAATTGGAAATAAAAAAGTTCTCTCTTAAATAAGCCACTGAATATATGAACTTTTTGACGCATTTAAAAGAGAAATATTTTATTAAAATCTTCTGATAAAAGCAAAAAGAGGGATTTATAAAAACTTAGAAATCCAAGCATTGTACATTTTATTATAAAGCTATGTCCCAAATTTTGGATCCGCTATTTTGATTTCAAAAAATCGGAGTTCGTATTCGTGTTGCGCAATCATTTCCTAGTAATATTTTGAAACATTAATCAATAATTTAAATATCTTGTCCGCCATATTGGATATTGCTATTTTGAATATTTGATTCTAAAATCATATTTTGCATTCCAAAAACCATCAAAATTAGACAACATAGAAAAAACATAATATTTTATTTGACGCCATATTGGATCCGCCATTTTGAATTTAAAAAATCGGAGCCCATATTCGTAATTACCGACCCTAAATACATCAAAAATTACTAATTTAAGTACAATTAGCTAAGAATTACAAAAGCATATTCGCCATATTGGATCCGCCATTTTTAATTTCAAATCTTTAATTCCAAAATCAGTTTTAGCATCCGAAAACCCATTAAAATCGAAGTTTTTGGACAAAAGAGACAACATATAAAAAATCTTAAATTTGAATTTGTCGCCATATTGGATCCGCCATTTTAAATATTAAAAGTCTGAGCTCATATTCGTTATTAACGACCCCAAATACATCGATAATGATTATATTAAACACAATAAACAAATAATTAAAAAATCATGTCCGCCATTTTGGATCCGCCATTTTGAAATTTTTTTTCCATAATCGTGATCAGCGATCCTTTAACACCCATATGCAATACTTTTTTTGACATATAGGTTAAGCGGTCTATTTATGGCCAAAATTCAGGGAAGCTGGCCCACAGTGCACTGGACCGATATCGCAGGATTACACTACCAACCTGATTAATGCCCAACATATATGCCAAACTTCAGGAGCCTCCGTTAAGTCTTTCAAAAGTTAGCGTGTTTTCAACAGACAGACAGACGGAGAGAAGGACGGACGGACATCGCTAGATCGTCTTAAAATTGATCGACGATCATGAATATATATACTTTATGGGGTTCTAGACCAAAATTTCGAGGTGTTACAAATGGTATATGAGGTATTCCACACCAAATGTCCAGCGAAAAAAAACACGTGTACCGAAAACTTCAAATTTGTGGCGGGTTGCCTTGATTAAATATTTATCATATTAAAACGGAATGCACCATAATCTTAAAAATTTACATTCTTATATATTTTTGTATGGGCAATCGATTAAAAATTTTTTTTTTTTTTGGAAAATTTTTATACACCTGCTGGTGTATAAAAGAGTTTTTCACCAGCTGGTAAATAAAACCACAGTTATCAACGTCCTCGAGCCATGCTCAGTTACGGCGCGGTGACATTTCTGTGTCCCTGCTGACATCCACAAGACATCTCTATGTACTGAGTGGAGGACAGTTTCATATAAATTTTCAAAATAACCTCACTTAAAGTCAGCAGAAGTTAAGGCATGCTGACCTTCTAGGAACATGTCACCTAAGACTTCTTTGGGGAAATGTCTGAAGTAGGTCTTACGAAAATACAAAAACTTTTCTAATTTCCTTAAGTTTTTGATTTTATCTATTTTCCTTTATAAATCATCTGTTTCATATTTAGAAAAAAACTTTTCGCTTTGTTAGTCAAAACTAGATTTGAGCCTGGAACCTCCAGTTTGTTTGTCCCACACCTAACTACTTGCTCCAAACTTGATTTTATTTTAAATAAATCGATAATATTGCAATCTTTTTCTTGGAAATTGAAGAGTTGCGCAGATTTAAAATTATAATTTAATGTTCTGCTATTCCGAAGACATTTCCTTTTCGACGTCTTAGAGGAATTGTCTACACTCTTAAAGCAAACCATCAGTGCTGACAATGTAAGACATGCCATCAAGGATTACCTATGCCTTGTCAGAACCTGAAGACATTTCTTCAAGGAATCACTATGTAAATTTCCTCACTGACACACTTTTCAACTGGGACGTATTTAAAATTTAAAATTTTATTTCATTTGTTTTTTATACTCTCCACTTAGTAATAGAGGGTATATACTAGGGATATAACCAAAATAGGAACCTATCATAATCGTATGGGCAATTTTATACTGATAACAAAAAACGTTATCCGGGGACATTTTGGTCCAAAAACCTTCGGCACCGATTGCAATTTCTAAAACACCATAAATTTACATTTTTTTATGTTTTATGGTGGGATTCCTTCCCATCCACCGTTTTTTGGCTTTTTGTCGTTTTACAACAAAAATAAAACAATAAAAAATTTATAAAATGGTTTTCGACACTAGAAATACGGGTTTTCCGAATAATTAAAAAAAATATTAGCGAAAACTTCATCGCGATCGGTGCCGAACCTTTTTTAACATTCGCGAAAAAAAGAACACACATTTCTTCTTGATTTTTCATCTACATTCTCAATATGATAGGTCCTTTTCGATATTTGCAAAAAAACGCAAATGGTTATATCCCTAGTATATACATATAAGTTTGTCATTCCGTTTGTAACTCATCGAAATATCGGTCTAGGACCCCATAAAGTATATTACTCTCATTCATAATACTTATAACAGACTTATTGTAGGTTTATTTGACAATTGTTCCTGCAATATCTGTCAAATAAACCTACTTTAAATATATCTTAGGTTTTATGAATAACCACATATATATTCATGATGCCCGATGGATTTTAAAACATTCTAGCGATTTCCGTCTGTCCGTCTGTCTGTCTGTGGAAAATGCTATCGCGGACAAAATATTGCACAGAGATGACTGAAACTTAACATATTTATTGAAAGTTCTTCCGAGAAGTTTGGTATAGCATTTGAGTGATATCGGTTCAGCGGTTCAAAAGTTATGAACGAAAATGTAAGCACACCTCAAAAATTTCAGTACATTTAACATAACCTAAAAATACAAAATAATTTAATTCGGCTTCTGGTTGACATATGTGAACATAATTGAACACCAAATGGTATTTAAACAAGTACGAACATATTTTTTAACAAAAATAGAAAAAAATCGCGGATTTGATTTTTTACCAAAATTTTTTTTAGCGGAAATTTTTTTTCAAATTTTTTTTTCAAAAGTAATTTCCTTTTAAATAAAGTTTTTTGCAATAATCTTTTGGAAATTGTGTAGGCTATCACTACATTCGGCAAGGCCGAATTTAACTTTTTTACTTGTTATACCCTACACCACACTGTGGCACAGGGTATAATGAGTTTGTGCTGATGTTTGTAACTACCCGAAATATTGGTCCTAGACCCACTTTTAAGTATACCGATCGGCTTAGAATCACTTTTTGAGTCGATTTAGCGATGTCCGTCCGTCCGTCCGTCCGTCCGTCCGTCCGTCCGTCCGTCTGTCTGTCCATGTAAACGGTGTAAACACGATACAGGTCGCAATTCTTAATCAATTGACTTGAAATTTGAAACTTAAGCCTCTTTTGGTACAAGGACGAAGCCTATTGAAATTGGAAAAAATCGGTCCATATTTAGACCTAGCCCCCATACAAAGGTCCTCTTTAGTTTTGGCTCAAATGACTCTAATAGACGCATTTTAACAGGTATCTATTCGAAATTTGGCAGGTAATCATGTTTTATCAACACAAATCACCATTCCAAATTTTAAAGAAATCGAACTAGTTCTTATTGTAGCCCCCATACAAACCACCTTCCCGATTTTCACATAAATCTCTCAAATTTCATAAAAATAGAAAATATTTAATTAAAATTCTGTTTGTGTATGTTAAACGCGTACTTTAATAACCTTATCAAATCTGATTATCATCGGACCATTTTTGGACTTAGGTCCCATGTGGAAATTTCGCCCGATATTCAGTTGAAGTGATTTATTGTCAACAAAAAGAAGCCTATTCCACTCAAATTTGATTAGTGAGTGCTTTTTACACTTATTAAAGATTTGACAAAATATAGATCTAATCAGTCCATGTTTGAACTTGGGACCCATTTTCCGGGAAACTCTGGTGTAGGGTATTTTATGGTCGGTCTTGACCGACTGTAATTTTCTTACTTGTTTTTCTTTAATTTTTTTATTTTGCATAAATTTTTTTGTTCATAAATTTATTTTTTTTATAATTTTTTTTTTTAACTTTGTTTTTACAAATTTTTCTTTCATTTTTTTTATCAAATTATTTTTTCATCAAATTCTGATTAATTTTTATTAAAAAATAGAAATGATTTTATTCGACCTTTAAAATATTATATTTTGAGTATGTTTATTCTAGCTCGAGGTCATTATTTCCTTTACTAATTAAAACTATGATATTCTCATGGAATATTTTTGATAAATAGTCTTGACAATGGATTCTGACAAATTCCAAAACACGTGTCGATTAAGTCTTGCAAAAAATTACCAACATAAATAAATTTAAATAGAAAAATTATTTTTTGAAAATTATTCTATGAGAATATCATAGTTTTAATTACCCAAGTATAAATGTGAAGGATCAGTACTGATCCGAAAAATGGATCGCTAAGATTAGATCAGTTTTAATCGGAGGGATACAATTTCATCCGAAAAATGGGTTTATCTAATTATATAAACCCATTTTTCGGATAACATTGTATCCGTCCGATTAAAACTGATCTAATCTTAGCGATCCATTTTTCGGATCAGTACTGATCTTTCAAATTTCGGATCAGTACTGATCCGAGTAAGATCTTTTAAATCTCCGATAAGACGTGATATATAAAAATATATCTAAACATTTTTACTCGAGTAGTAAAGGAAATAATGACCTCGAGCTAGAATAAACCTACTCAAAATATATTATTTTTTCATTAAAAATTTGTTGTAACTTTTTTTTTATCAATTTTTTTATTTTTTTTTGTTTATATTTTTTTTTTATCAAGGTTTTTTTTATTCATTAAAAACTTTTTTATTCATCAAAAAACTTTTTTTTCACTTTTTTCACCAATTCTTCTCACATAGAAATGTTCCATTTGTTAAAAAAAAGTACAAAAAGCAAGTCAGATTGTTAAATTAGGATGTGTCCAATCTTTCATACCTTCCAAAATGTGAAAACACTTTTTGCACTTAAGTTATACAATATTTTATCTGTTAACATCCAGAAAATAGGCGGACTGAAAAAAATAATTTTTTAAGTCCTCTGGCTCCAATTTGAAGTTTTTCAGAGGTTGGTTCAGTTCTTTAAAGGGAGAATCTTTCCCCTTTTTCTTACTAGAATATGAACATTAGATTTTTTTGGTTTCGACTGTAGTGTGCTTTCCACAGACGGACCAGACCGACCGACGAATATCTTTGAATCAAGTTTGCTCTTCCGGAGAACATTATCATGATTTAATGTTTTGGGCAAGAGTAAAAAATTCGCAGATATTTTTGATTGTGTATTCTGTGTAGAATAGTACATCAGTTAAGAATAGATTTTTTGATATTTTGGCATTCTTAACCACATCCTATTCATGGAAAAAAATTACACTCCTTATTGTTTCACAATTGAATGTTATAATTAACTTAAAAATATTACATAACAATTCATTTGCTTGATTGCTTCTCAAACAAATTTAAATTGAAATTTATTTAAAATGAAAATATCTGTAAAGCAGGAAATTATATAAAATTTATATGCAGTTTATTCATTAAAATTCTTCTATATACTGAAAATAAAGTTTGTGTCGCACTAACAAAAAATCTAAAAAAAAAAAATACTACAAAAAATCTTGTCAAATTACTAGAAAAATTCCATTTTATCAATATCTAACAGTTTTTCTTGATTTTTAACAAACCATTTTCGATCGAAATTTAAATTTTTCTTTGTAATTTTAAAATTTTTTTTCGTAAATTTACAAATTTCTAAGGTAATTTTACAAAAAAAAATCTAGTTAAATTAAAAAAGTTGTAAATTTTCCATTTTATTGGTAAAAAAAAAACTTGTAAAACTACAAAAATATTGTAGTTTTTACTATAAATTCTCGCAAAATAGCAAAAAAATATTTTACGAGGGTTAATTTTACAAGAATTTTTGTTTGAGTGTATATAAAAATTAAAGAAATTTCAGAAATTTGCTAATTTCAGCGGACGCAGTTTGATAATTTTTGGCTGTTTCTGTCAAATCGGTAGGAAAATTCGAAAAAAAACAAAAACTACTGAATGCATCATTCGGGAAAATCCGAATAAAATTCGAACTAGAAGGAATTTTGCCAAACGCAAAAATGTGGGTCAGCTTAATTTGAATAGAGATTACTATATATGAATTTGGCGGTCGTACGTATATATGGGGCATTCCATGTCAAATCGGACACTTTGAAAATTTGTATACACTCCAACCACAGTATGGGGGTATACTCACTTTGTCATTCCGTTTGTAACAATCGAAATATCGGTCGGGTACCCCATAAAGTATATATATTATTGATCCATGATCGATTCTAAGACATTCCGTCCGTCAGACAGACGTCTGTAGATAACACAATGCAGTCCAAAATAAAGCAGCTAGACCCCTGAAGTTTGGTACAAATATGTCTCATTTTCATAGGCAGGTTAAGTTCGCGAATGGGTTAAATCGGGCCAGGGGGAAAAAAGTTCCCCCTTGAAGAACTAAACCAACCTCTAAAAAAATTCACCTTTTTTACACGTTTTTTTGTATTTTTGTTAAATAAATGAAACATTTGGTAAGTTTATCGCGATGGGAATGTGCTCTAAAAGTCCCCCACTGTCCCCCATCCCCCCCTCAAAAAAAAAGCCCCTGACAATTTTTTTTATACCCTCCAACTACAGTATGGGGGTATACTCACTTTGTCATTCCGTGTGTAACGCATCAAAATATCGGCCTAGGACCCCATAAAGTATATATATTCATGATCAGTGATCGATTCTAAGACATTCTAGCGATGTCCGTCCGTCCGTCCGTCCGTCCGTCTGTCCGTCTGTAGTTAACACGATGCAGTCCAAAATAAAAGAGCTAGACTCCCGACATTTGGCACGAATATGTCTTATGTTCATAGGCAGGGTAAGTTCGTAAATGAGCAAAATCGGACCAGGGGGAAAAAAGTTCCCCCTTGAAGAACTAAACCAACCTCTGAAAAATACCATATTTTTAAATGATTTTTTGTGTTTTTGTTTAACAAATGCAACATTTTTGTGCCACAAAAAGTTCAAAGTCCTGAATTTGGACCCAGAGAATTAGAAAATGTCGTTTTTTCGGCCTGCCCCACTTTTATGGGCGTGGAATAAAACATTTTTTTTAAATAATGATAATCTTGTATTTCTGTAGTGCAAAAAGCATAAGAATGAATTTTTAAACACATATTCGAGGGAAAATTTGCCCCCCCCCCTCAATTACTACTCGCGACCCCCCGACCCCTCCCAAAAAAAAAATAAAACGCCCTGCATTTTTTTTTTTTATTTTTTTGCATGTTGGAGGGTATAAAACATTCGGCACAGCCGAATTTAACACTCTTACTTGTTTTTTATTTTTTTTTTACATTTTGGAGGGTATAAAAGATTCGGCACAGCCGAATTTAACACTCTCACTTGTTTTTTTTAGATTTTCCCAATTTGTTTACAGTTTTTAGTACCCTCCAAAACTCCTACGTGGTAAATTTTCAGATTTTTTTGATGACCCGTTCAAAAGATATCGAACTTTTAAAAATTGGTAGTTTGTTCTTTTACTCAAACTTCTTTTACTCATAACTTCTTCAATACTGGTCCAAATTTCAAATTTTTTTTTTCAAAATTTTTCTTTTTAACGTACTTTTAAACAAAAAAAAAATTTCAAAAAAATTATTAAAAGCGATCTAGTATGCGATTATTAAGTTTTAAAATTTAAATCTCATTTTTGAAAATGTTTGTACTCTTCGATTTTTTTGAAATTTTTTTTTAGTAAAACTTCTATTGATTCTAAAATTTTTTTAACATTTTTATAAAAATGTAATTTTGAATGGAAGCCTACTTAGGGAGTGGAGATAGGGTGTAGGAATGTTTTAAAAAAATGTTGTAGGGTAAAAATAAATGGGGGTCGGTCTCATTAATGACCCCTCTCGGACGCACCATTGGACCGGTAGAAGCTGATTAAATAAAACAAATTTACAAAAAATAAAAAAAATTGTATGCCCGTGTAAAAATGTATTAGATCTTATCTGATCTGTTCATATATGTTCATATATGATCGTATCTGATTGCATATAATTATATCTGAAATGTCCAAAATCGAGATCTAATTATATCTCGGATTTGGTCAACATTGCCACAAAATTGACATTTAATTATATCTGACCAGATATAATTATATACAATCAGATGCAATCATATATAATTAGATAAAAGTAGATCTGACAAGATCTAATCGATTTTTACACGGGTGGGGACCGTCTTAACTGTTAAAGATAGTGCGTTCAGAGAAAATGTTTGGACTAAAAAAATATTGAGGGTCGGTCATATATTGTGTTGCTCTAAGGGCACTATTAGGGCAGTTAGAGCGGTAGGAGCAAATTTTAAAAAATGTCGTTTTGTGTGGGAGCCCTCTTAGAAATTGGGAATAGAGTATCAGTTTGTTCCGAAGAAATGTTAAGACGTAAAAATAATGGGGGTCGGTTCTAAAAATGACTCCTCTAAGACGCACCATTGGAGCAGTAGAAATGATTTTAAGATTGGAAAATTACAAAAAAAAAATTTTAAAAAATCTTAAAAGAATCGATAGAAGTTTTACACAAAAAAAAATCAAACAAATCGAAGAGTACAAACATTTTCAATAATGAGATTTAAATTTTAAAACTTAAAAATCGCATACTATAGCGCTTTTAAGAATTTATTAGGTTTTTTTTTTTTAAAAAGTACGTAAAAAAACAAACATTTTGAAAAAAAAAAATGAAATTTGGACCGTTATTGAAGAAGTTATGAGTAAGAGAAGTTTGGGTAAAGGAACAAACTACCAAATTTTAAAAATTCGATGTCTTTTGAACGGGTCATCAAAAAAATCTGAAAATTTACCACGAAGAATTTTTCGATGAGTACTAAAAACTGTAAGCAAATTGGAAAATTGTTCAAAGTGTCCGATTTGACATTTACTTTTTTATATAGATATAGGTTTTCACGAATATCACAAACTTAGAGCTGAACTTTCACTGTTTTCTTGTGTTTTTCAGCTAGTTCTGTTGTATTTGATTACTAGGGATGAGAATTTCATGCACTAAAAAATCGAAAATATGCGCTAAAAAATTCAAAATATGCACTAAAAAACCTAAAAATATGCACTAAACAATAAAATGTAAGCAATAAAAATCTTGTTTTCATAGGAAAGGCTTCTTAAAAAGCAAAAAGTAATCTATAAAAAAAAAAAATTTAAAAGAAAAAAAATAATTTTTCTTATTTTCAAAATAAATTTTTAAAATTTAAAATAGTTTTTGAAACAAATAAATTTCAATTTGTGTTTTTGCTAATTTATGCCAAATTATGCAATAATATGCAGTTAAAAGTTAGAAATATGCACAAAATATGCATTTAAAACAAAAATATGCAAAAACAAATCGATGCCATTTTAACACAAATTTCTTGATTCTGAAAGATAACTGGTCGATATCGTTTTTAGACTATCGACAAAGAACATGCATTTGCATAGAAATCGCATCCCTATTGATTACATTTGCAGTCTGCACTTTTTCTGATGGGTTCCATCAGAGCAGATAAAATTCCGTTGTTTTTGCTGAAATTCAAAGACACAGAATTTGGTTAGAAATGCGCTTAAAATTTTTATATTTCTATTTAGATACGTTTTATACATATATTTTCTGTCAGTGTGCGCATTCATAAAACATATAAATACATCTATTATTAAATTTCTAATAACACAGTGCAACAACCAAAATCGGAATGGGATGAAACCAAAAGCAAATGAAAGTTAACATACTCCATAACAAAACACTCAAGTTTTTTAAGTTCAGCGCTAGATTTTTTTACACGCATTTAAAGTTGGTGAACTTTAATTGTAATTATAATAATGATTGCTTGAAAAGTTTTCAATAAAAACTTTATAAGTTGCGTATGATTAATTTTCTAATTGCCTTTTAATAACAATCATACGCAATGGTGCACAAGGGGTTTATTTTTAACTAGCTGGCCCGGTCCGCGTTGCTGGCCCAAATATAAGATCAGAGTTATATTTCGTCTCGCTTCAAATATATAGCCATGCAAAAAATATTTAATTAATTTCTTGGCTTAGAAAAAATTTTGGGCGTGGTTTTAAAGACCCGATTAGGTAGATAACCATCTTCAAATTATATTTTAGAAACTAAAAAAAATACCATGTCTTCGACTTTGCGAATTGTACAAATACCTCTTTAGTATCGTTACGAACAATACAAAAATAAATTACGCATATCCTTCGTTCTTATCGTAAGCTATTGTCTTGATCTCAAACAAACCTTCATAGTTTTCCCGAATTTTAAATTTTTCTGGGACACTTCCTCATTTACATTTCCTTAAAAACTTAATTACACTCAGAAAATTATGTAAGTTACTATGTACATGTAAGTTGTTTGTATATTTTACAGTAGTTAGTTGTTTTCAACTACAAAGTCAGTTGTTTTTGTATGAAAAATATCAAACAACTATTTTTGTTAGTTATTTTAAGTAGTTTTTTTGAATAACTAACAAAAAATTACTGTGATGTAGTAACAGTTATTTAAAGTAGTTAATTTTATTTTTTTTTAAGTCTGAAAAATTTCCAAAGTTTTTTTTTCCAAAAAATAAAAATAAATTTTCGTTTTTTTTATTTTTCACAACTTTTTTTTTAAAAAAAAAAAAACACTTGGAAAAAATTTTGTCCTCATTTTTTTCTGAAAAATTAAAAAAATAAAAATAAATTTTCGTTTTTTAATTTTTCACAAAATAAAAAAAAACTTTGAAAAAATTTGGTCTTTAATTTTTTTTTTGAAAATTAAAAAAAAAAAAAATATTAAATTGATTATTTTATTTTTACTACATGTTAGTCGTTTTGACTACAAATGTAAGTAGTTTTTACTACATAAGTCAGTTGTTTTTTTGTCAGTTAAAATAACTTACATTGTTAGTTGATTTAACTGAAAAAGTAGTTGACCCCAAAACAACTAACAAAGTAGTTATTTTAACTGACATTTTCAGTTAATTTTACTAACATAATTTTTTGAGTGTAGAATTATATTTAACATAAAAAATCCAAGGATTTAAAATCATTTCTACCAAGTTTAACCGGAATCTATTAAGAAATATTTTTTTTAATAGATTTAATAGAATTAGAGTAAAAATTAATTTGAGATATATATATTTTGAAAAAAAGTGAGAGAGGACAATTTTTCTTTCCGAACAATTATATGCACTATTGCAAACATTTAAATAATAAAAAAATGCCAAATCTGAGGCCCTATGTTCCTTAAAGGAATTTCATATATCGTTCTCCGATTTTAGATGTATTGAAAAAAGTGGGAGTGGACAATTTTTCTGTCCGTAAAAACATAGTTGTACTATCACGAACGTCAACATATACTACTAATAGCCAAATCGGGCCAACCGTTCTTCGATTCCGAAATAAAAGTGGGCGTGAAAAATGTTTATTTCCGTTTAAACCTAAGTTGAGCTTTGACGAATATTAAAAAAAAAAATAGTCAAATCGATCCAGCCGTTCTCCGATTTTAGATATATCGAAAATAGGAGGCGTAAAGGGGGCGTTATTAATTTGTTTTCAGAAAAAACCTAAGACGAACATTTAAAAAAAAATAAGACGAACATATAAAAAAAAATTTACCCAAATCGGTCAGTTCTCAAGTGATGCGATTACCAACGAACTACACTTATATTTTATTATTCTATATTTTAATTTTCTATGGATAAAATTTTATATGTATCGAAAAAAAGAGTGGGTGGAAAAATTTTCTTATCGTAAAAATCTTATTTGAATTTAACCAACTCGGTCATCCATTCAAAAGTGGGAGTAAAAATGGAAAATTGTTCTTTACTATGACGAACATTAAAAACAAAATTAGACAAATTGATCCAGCCATTTCATGATTTAAAATATACTTATCGGGAAAAGTGAGCGTAAAAGTAGCCGTGGACAATTTTTCTTTCCTTATAAATCTTTTGCGGACCATAACCAAATCGGTCTATACCTTATAGTTCTTTCGATACATAGAAAAAAGTGGGCGTGGGAAATTTTACTATCAGTAAAAACCTTTGTTAAATTATGACGAACATTTTCAACAAAAATTAGCCAAAGTGGGCATGGTCAATTTCTTTTTTCGTAAAAACCAAAGTTGGAATGTGATGAAAATTCATTTAAGAAAATAGTCAATTTGGTACAGCCATTCTCAGATTTTAGATAAATTAAAAAAGTGGGCGTAAAAGTGGGCGTGGTCGATTTTTCTTTCAGTAAAAACTTAAATTGGATTACTATGAACATTTAAATTCGAAATTACTCAAATAGGTGCAGCCGTTTTCCGATTTTAGATAAATCGAAAAAAGTGGGCGTAAAAGTGGGCGTGGTCAATTTTTCTTTACGTAAAAACCTTAGTTGGGCTATGACGAACATTTCAAAAAAAGAATTGTCCAAATCGGTCCAGCCGTTCTCAACTGATGCTGTTACCAACGAACGACAATTGATTTTTATTTATATAGATAATTTGGCTATTCAGTAACCCAGGAAAAGTTGATAATATTCTACGGTAATCAAAACAAAATTTTCTATGCAAAATTATTTAAAAAAAAAACTACTTGCTCTAAAAGGCTATTGCTTTCGGGACAATGTGGAGTAGAATCGGTTGGAGTGCAATATGATTCGATCTGGAACCGATTATTTGTAACGGAAAATTTTTCTGGCAAGTAAGTACTGCACCGATGGCAGCGAAATACCGGTTATAGCTACCGTAATTTCGAGCTTTCAACATGTCAAATTAGCGCACCACCAGGTTTGTAACGTATAATGTCAACTTTTATTTTCTGTTTTTTTTACCAAATTCCGATTCGGAAAGTTCGATTTTGTATCATTGTGTAATTTTTGAAGTGGATGCATTTTATGAATTTCTTCTTTTATTTCAATAACAAATATTTCAATGGCCAATGACATAAGTCCATTATTTAATTTTACGCTTAAATGCACAAGATTATTAAATTTTGTAAAAAAATAAAAGTCATGATGAAAATTGTAAAATTATGTATCAAATAAAGGGCAAGTTTTTTGTATGTTAATTTTATATTTTGCCTATAGAAAAAGTCTTAGATTACGAGATATTTTTATACCCTACACCACTCTGTGGTACAGGGTATAATGAGTTTGTGCTGATGTTTGTAACTACCCGAAATATTGGTCCTAGACCTACCTTCAGGTATACCGATCGACTCAGAATTACTTCTTGAGTCAATGTAGCGATGTCCGTCCGTCTTTCTGTCCATCTGTCGGTGTAAGCACGATATAGGTAACAATTTTCAATCAATTGACTTGAAATTTTAAAGTAAAGCATATTTTGGCCCATGGACGAAGCCTCTTTAAATTGTAAAAAAATCGGTCTATGTTAAGACTTAGCCCCCATAAAACCGCACCATTTGGATTAGGCTTAAATGGCTCTAATAACCATATTATAATAGGTATTGCTTTGAAATTTAACAGGTAATCAAATCGCACAAATCGTCATTCCAAATTTCAAAGAAATCGGGTTAGTCCTTCTCGTGGTCCCCCTACAAACCACCCTTCCGATATTCAAATAATTCCCTCAAAATTCATAAAAAATTATATATTAGATAAAAATTTTATTTGTAGATGTTAAAAGTGAGCTTTATTAACCTAATCAAATCTGAATATAATTGAAACATTTTTGGACTTAGTCCCCCATATAAAAATTTCGAGCGATATTCAGTTAAATCGGTTTATTGGCAAAAAAATCAACCAATTACACACTGTGTGTTTTCTACACTAAATAAAGATCTAACAAAATATGGATCCAATCGGTCCATGTTTGGACTTGGGACCCATTTTCCGGAAACACTGGTGTAGGGTATCATATGGTCGGTCGTGACCGACTATAACTGTCTTACCTTTTTTTTAATAGAAAAACTCTCAAATTCTAAGATATTTTTCTAAGATTTTGAAATGTATCCTAAAAAAACTCTCAGATTCTGAAACATTTTACCTATAGAAATAGTCTTACATTCTGAGAAATTTTTTCTATAAGAAAAATGTCTCAGATTCTGCGACATTTATCCTATAAAATCTATCTAAGATTCTGAAATATTTTTCCTATAAAAAAAAATCTGAGACATTTTTCCTACAGAAAAAGTATTAGGATCTGAGATATTTTTCCTATCGAAAAAGTCTCAGATTATGAGACATTTTTCCCATAAAAAAGTCTCAGATTCTGAAACATTTTTTCAACAAAAAAATTCTCGGACTTAAAGACATTTTTTCCATAGAAAGATTGTCAGAATTCAAGACATGCCTGATCCTGAGATATTTTTCCCATAGAAAAAGTCTCAGATTCAGAAACATTTTTAAAATAGAAAAAGCCTCAGACTCTTAAACATTTTTTCTATAGACAAAGTGTCAGATTCTTTTTCTCAGATTGTAAAACATTTTTTAGATACTGAGACTTTTTCTAGAGGAAAAATGTCTCAGAATCTGAGACTTTTACTTACTATAGGACAAATGTCTCTGAATCTGAGATTTTTTCTATTAAAAAAAATTTCTCAGAATCTGGGAGTTTCTTTGAGAAAAATGTCTAAGATTCTGAGACATCTTTCCTATAGAAAAAATTTCAGATACTGAGATATTTTTTCCATAGAAAAAGTCTCAGATTCAGACACATTATTCCTATACAAAATTCTCAATTTCTGAGACATTTTTTCTAGAAAAAGTCTCAGATTCTGAAAAATTTTTTCTTTTAGGAAAAGTCTAAGAACCTAAAACATTTTTTCTTATAGAAAAAGTCTCAGACTCTAAAACATATTTCCTATAGAAAAAGTCTCAGATTCTAAAATATTTTTTCGTTTAGAAAAAGCAAGGTTCGGATTTACTCTTTCATTTTCACTCATTCTCACCAAGCATTGAAAATGAAAAAAAAGCACAAACAGTTTCATTCGTGTGCTATTTCTTGCTCACTGCTTGTGTGTGAGAAATAAAAAAGTTGGTGTGCTGGTGAGTAAACGAGAATTCTCATGAGAATGCTCATGAGCATCTCATATTTTCAATCACTCGCTGAATTTAGAATATTAAAATTTAATATGCTATTATCTTGAAAACTAAGCAAGAGAGAGCAAAACGGAGTAAAATTTCGGATTAAAATCGATGGCGACCCTGTAGGGAAAGTTGACATCTTCACATGTGTGGAAATTTTAAAATGCTAATATCTCGGTAACTGCCGCCGATACGACAAAGAGTTTCGAAACAATTTTGTAGTTCTTAGGTCGTAGAACAAGATCACCGAACATCTGAAAGCAATTCGAGCAACAGTTTTTGAGTTATTTACGTTTCAAATGAGTTGAAACTTTTGGGTCCTAAAAATAAGGTGCCAAAACTAAAATGCTGATATCTCGAAAACTAAGCAAAACGGAGCAAAATTTCTGATCAAAATCGATGGCGACCCTATAGCGAAAATTGATATATACACATGATATATACACCTCATTTAGTACTAATGCCCTGATTCAGTATGTCGTACATAGTGACTAGATATTTTATACGTAAACCAAAAACAAATTTTAGTTTTTTGTTTTACGTACAAATTTTGTAGTCACTCACTTCGACCAAGATAGCGAATCGCACAGTAACTTTGAATCAAAAAATTTTAATTCCGGGAAATTTCAAAATGCTAATATCTCGGTAACTACGGCCGGTTTACTTTAGAATAAGTCTCAGAGATAATTTTTTCTATAGAAAATGTCTCAGGTTCTATGACATTTTTTCTATAGAAAAAGTATCAGGTTTTGACACTTTTTCCTATAGAAAAAATTATCAGATTCTGAGATATTTTTCTCAGATTTTGAGACATTTGTCCTTTAAAAATATCTCAGATTCTGAGACATTTTTCCAATAGAAAAATTCTTAGATTCTGAGACACTTGTCTTAACAAAAATGCCAGCGAATTTTGTACTCTTGCCCAAAACATTAAATCATGATAATATTTTTTTTTTTTAATATTTGTACTTTATATTCATTGTTATATTAATTTTCCACACGCAGAGAAGATTTATGATTATGGCAACTATAATTAAAGAGCGTCATATTATGATTGAAAATTTTTTTAAAACATTATCATATTAAAAATTTTCGATTCTGAGTCAATATTTAATATTTTATTAATTTAGTAAAATATTAACTAAATTTTTTCTGTGCTACTATGTTATTTAATGGTAAAACAAAAATATTGCAACTTCGGGCTTTTTGCTAATTTCATTACTATTGTTTTATTTTTTTTTCTAAGTTAGTTTTTTTCTTAGTTTATGCTTTTAGTAAAATTGAACCTTTTAACAAATAAACCTAATATCAATGATTGAAAACTTTTTGTATGCTGGAATGTATATAATTTAAAAAATTTTACAAAATGAAATTAAGCTTACTTTGTATGCAATATAAGACTCTCCCTTAACAAATTTATTGCGCATGAAGTCAATTTACACTCGTCAAAACAACAGTTCTGATTACTTCTATAAAAACTTAAATTTTTTTCCATGAAAATATTGAAATTAATTGGAATATTCATATAATTTCAAATAATCTGATACACCTAGAAAAGTTTTACAGTAACTATTTACGGTTATTCAAAAAGTTTTTAGTTAAATTTGTTTTAAACGTTTTATCGTTTGTTTTTCAAGGAAAATAAAATATTGAATGATTTAAACAGTTGTAAAAACAATAAACTACAAAAGTTACGGAATAATATTTTAATCAGTTAAATTATTTGTGACTGATTATTCCGTATAATTTTACAGAAGTACGGTTTTTGTAGTTTGTTATTCAAAAAATTTTGTTTTTACTTCACAAAATAAAAAAAATTAAACAGTTAAAATAACTGAAATATCGTTTGTTTTTACGGAATGTCTAGTCATTTATTAACGTTTAAAAATAACTGAAAAATTATGTTGTTTCAAATGAAATATAAGTAGTCCGTTTTTTAAAAGGAAAAACGATTGTTTTAAACGTTTTTTCAGTTGAATTTACTTACAAAATATTTTGAGTGTACATATTAAGTGTGGCCATCGAAATGCGCTGATGATGGAAAGGTGGCTTTCAACAACTCCGCTTAGCCTGTTTTGTCACTTATATTTCTAAAATTTTTCTTTATACAACAAAAATTGTTCTATCTCAGAAATAATTAATATGGATTCAAACCGAACTCATTTAAAATTATAAATTTCTTAAAAAAAATTTCAGTATTTCAGTTATTTCGATAATAATACCCAATGAAAACCTACATAGATCTTAAATAAAATCAATAAACCACAAATTCAGGGATAGGCTATTTGTAAAAAATTTGCATGTTTTTTGTTTATCATTTTCATTATTTAAACATTCCATGTAATGTCCCAGCAAAAATAAGTCGAGATTTTGGCGACACAGCATCTTTTTATAGCATACCGAAGCGCATCCTAAGGGTCGCTCTTGAGGATGCATTAAAAGTAAGGGGAAACAATTTTAATTTTTTGTTAAGATTTTTTATATAAAACTTAAAATATAAAATTATATTTTGATAAAATTTTACATATGAGGACTTCCATATAAGACTTAAATTTTGAGGTAAAAAAGATGTGATTTTTGTTTTGATGGCACATCGATGAAAGTTGGCATAAATATTAGATGCTATTTAAGAATAAGAAATTCGTTCGCGTCAATTAAATCGAGCATGGGGGTCAAAAGTTATGGCAGTTTTAAGATTTAGCGGTTTTAAAAATCTTAAAAATATTTTAAAGATTTTTTTTTCCTACACATTTTTTGCATGCGCTATTAAAACATGCCAGGATATATCATTTCTTCTAAAATATATGATATAAATTTAACCCTTTAATGACCAAACGATTTAAAAAAAAAATATCTAACAAGGGAAGTATCTCAACCCTTATGAACCGATTTGCCTGAAACTTAAAATATATATCAAAAAGACAATTCTAAGGTTGGGGTGTCTCGGCTTATCGGCCATATCGGGGATTTAGGGGCTCAAAACATGGGTCAAAAAATGGCGAAAAAATCGTTTTTTGGGTTTTTCAGCCATTTCTTTTTAAGAAAGTATATGATGTTTTCATATGAAAAGAAAGGTTTTTTTAATGCCTATCCAATGGTGGCATAACCTTGTAAAAATTCGACTTCTTTAAATATTTTTTTCAGGAAAATGTGGAAATTTTGGGGGGTACTTATGTGAAGACATAGACCTACGATATCCATATGGATAAGAAATAATCTTTATTAAATTTAAGTAGACCCGTATTTTTTCCCTAATTGATATTCCTGTTAGTTCGGAAGTTATCAAAATTTTACCGAAGGTCTACATGGTTTCATAAGGGGACAACGAAATTTTTAAACACCGATATGGCCGATAAGCCGAGACACACCTACCTTAAAATCGTCTCTTTAATATATATTTTAAGTTTCAGGCAAATCGGTTCATAAGGGTTGAGATACTTCCCTTGTAAGTACCTAAAATCGCAATTAATTCGCGGTAAAAGAAAAGTTTCACAATTTTTTATAACATATTTAGGCAATGCGCGTTGGTATTACTGAAAAAAAATCACGGAAAATCGATTTCGGGTAAAGCCTTGGATGTGCCAGATCAAAACAGGTTTAGATAAAATCATCGCGCTTTCCGCTCAGAATGGCTTAAAGTAAAAAGTCGAAAAGCAAATCAGTTCTACTCGTTAAGGCGCGTCTTTTGGTGTATTAAAATGAACATGATGCATTAATTGCTACTAAAAAAAATTGGAAACAGATTTGCAAATTTCGCTCAATTTTCAAAAATGCCATTAAATTTTTGCAATTTATTTTTTATAAACCCGCCAGTGATTTTTTTATGTAAACTCCCAAAAAACTCGGTTTACGCAAGAGTCCACTAAATTTCGAATGAAACCGCGAATGTGCCTCGCGAAAAACTGGTATTTTAAAAAAATTAAGTTTTTTCTGTCGAACTTTGATCTGCTGAAACTCTTTAACTGTTCGTGGCACACTAACGGGATTAGTTCCAAAATATTAAGAATTACAACAGCTACCAACTCTAGTTCAACTTTTTTCATTTTACAGAGGGGGCCGAAATCCCCGATTAAAAAACCTCGAAAACTTAAAAACTCGTAATTTTTGGTTTCAAAACTTAACCGTCTTATAACTTCTTACCAAGCGATGAAGCATCTACCAAACCAACATTAAAATAATTTTTTATATGTACTGACTTTGTGTTATGCCGGAAAAGATTGAAATATAAGGAGAACTTAAAACAAAAAGTGAAAGAGGGTAAAAATTATGGATTATTTCAAGCCATTTTTATCGATTTTTCAACTTTAACCTTCTATAACTTTTACGGATAAAGTGGGGTAATCCTTAAACATTGCTCAATGATGGTTCAAGGTCTTGTTTACACAACTGCATTTACAGTTTTTCTAAATTCCAAAAAACTGGCGGTTTGTTTAAACATTTATTTCAGTTTCACTGAGTAGAAATTTAAAAAAGATTTTGTGATATGCTTTCCTTTTTAATATATTTAATAACACCGCTCTACAAATCTGAGGTTTGTCGCTGCGTTTTGAATGAACCCAAAAAAAGTTTATAGGTTTTGGTCTCCCGAGTCCAAAACGGTCAATCAAATTTTTCTATCACGTCACAATTTTGAGAAAATCGCGGTTAAAGTGTCAAAAAAGACCCATTTTGACCATTTTTGACAGCCTATAAAATAAGATTCTGACATGCGAATGACTTGATATTAAGCTCATTCGAAAGTGCGTAATTTTCTCTTTAAGATAAAATCAAATTTTCTTGGAATTTAATTTTTTATAATGGTGAAAAAATCATTAGCCACAAGTGCTTTAAATCTAAAATTTACGTATGTATTTGTATGGAAATTTGTTAAAAAACACTGTGTAAATAAACTAAATATTGAAAAAATGGAAGGTTTTTTGTAAATGATTTTTTTACCATTTTAAAAAATTAAATTCCAAGAACATTTTATCTTGTCTTATAGAGAAAATTACATACTTTTGAATGAGCTTGATACCAAGTCAACCGCATGTCATGATCTTTTATTATAAGCTTTCAAAAAGGGTCCAAAATGGCCTTTTTCGGCACTTTAACCGCGAATAACTCAAAATCCTGATGTGATAGACATATTTGGGTCGCAGATTTGGAATCAGCGCAACAAACTCTACCAAAACCACTTACCAGAATCCAATACGCATTTTCATGTTGAGCTGTGTAATTTTTGAAAGAAAAACCATGAGTTTTGGACAAAGATACATGATTTGACTGTATCATTATTGAGCATTAATCAGCGCCGCGAAGAGTGCTTCAATCATAATACATTTAACACATATTGAATGAAAAAAAAAAATGAGTACACCATTTCCACTTTAATTTCAGAAAATACAAATTATATTACAAAAAATTTCCAATCATATTTAAGAATCTCAAATCATTTTTTAGAATCTCCAATTATATTTAAAAATTTCCAATTATATAACTGAATTTTTATTTAGTTCGGTTTGAGTCCATATTAATTATTTCTGAGAAATAATAATTGTTGTACAATGAGAAAATCTGAAAAAAATCAAGTGACAACACAGGCTAAGTGGAGATGTCGACAGCTTTCGGAAGATGCCACCCTTCCATCATCAGCACTCCTTCGATTGCCACACACTTAATGTGTGTCAGATTAAAATTAGCCATTTAAATGAAACTTTTGAAGAAATTAAGAATTGGAATTACTCCTCTTTGTGTTGAATAACTCGTATTCACCATCAATTCGTGTTGTATTCATTTGGCAGAAACTTAATCCATCTTAACTTTTAACAGAGTTGTATTTTTCCCATTGTTAACCCTTTCAAGTCTTGAAAAATGTCCGTTAGGTTTGAATTTTTGTTTCGTATTTCTAATTCTTAGCCTGTGTTGTCACTTGATTTTTTTTTCAGATCTGCTCATTGTACAACAATTATAATTTCTCAGAAATAATTAATATGGACTCAAACCGAACTAAATAAAAATTCAGTTATAAAATATACAGTCCAACAGTATATAAACACAATTATTTCCAATTATATTTAAACAATTTCCAATATAATTGAAAATTTTTAAAATGTAATTGAACATTTTTTGGTTATAAATGGTAATTTCTTAAATATAAATGGAAATTTCTGTTATATAATTTGAAATTTTCGAAATATAATTGGAAATTTTTAAATATGATTGGAGTTTTTAAAATATGATTGAAATTTTTCAGTAATATTATTAATATAATTTGTATTTTCTGAAATAAAAGTGGTGCATCCAAACCTGCTGTGAATTCAGCAGGTTTGGATGCCCTCCCTGACTCAAGTTTCCCTTCCAAAAGCTGCTGCCAGTTCAGCAAAATTTCTACTGGGATACAAATTGTTTTGAATTTAACAAAGAGTTTTTTTTCAAAACAAAAATCAATGAAAAATATTAAATTGAATAAATGTACAGTAGGGAGGTTCACAAACTTTTTCCATAGAAAAAAATTTCCCAGAATCTGACTTTTTCTATAGGAAAATTTCTCAGAATCTGAGACTTTTTTTATAGGAAAAATGTCTCAGAATCTGAAACTTTTTCTATAGGAAAATTTCTCAGAATCTGTGACTTTTTCTATAGGAAAAATCTGAGACTTTTCTATAGGAAAAATGTCTCAGAATCTGAGACTTTTTCTATACGAAAAATGTCTCAGAATCTGAAACTTTTTTTATAGGAAAATTTCTCAGAATATGAGACTTTTTCGATAGGAAAAATGCCTCAGAATCTAATACTTTTTCTACAGAAAAAAATGCCTCAGAATCTAAGACTTTTTCTGTAGAAAAAATGCCTCAGAATCTGAGACTTTTTCTGCAGAAAAAATTACTCAGAATGTGAGACTTTATCTATAGGAAAAATATTAAATAAACTTTTTCTATAGTAAAAATGTCTCACAACCTGAGCCTTTTGCTGTAGTAAATATGTCTCAGAATTTGAAACTTTTTCTATAGGAAAATTGTCTCAGAATCTGCCTGTCCGTTATATTCACTAGGGCTAAAACTTTTTGTAATTTTTGCAAATATCAGAAATACCACCGCATAGCCATGTAAAAAAAATATGGTGTCGCTTTTTCTCTATCGTAAAAAAAGTTTCCGCAACAAAAGCGTTGAAGTTTTGTTTATTTATATTTATTAGTTCATTAAACACGTTACACTTGTCTAAAATAATTTATTACGAAAAACGCGATCTCAATAAATTTTTTGATAAAAACCTCTTTCATGAAGAAAGAGGTTATACCAATTAACAAATTAATTGAATATTGTTGATTGTTTGTGAATAATTAACTATTTTTTCAATTAAAAATTTTTCGATTTTGATTGATTTTTAACATCCCGGTGAAAAATGTTCGTATATGGAAACATATACGAGGATATATGGCTACATATATGAAGATATATGACCTATATGAACCATATATGTACACATATGTACATATATGAACATATGTGGGGTCATACATAATTATGTATGAATCATATACGTCCATATACGTAAAGTGAACCCATATGTAAATATATGGCATACATGTACATATATGAAGCATATATGATCGTATATACTCACAAATATGTTCATATATGTACATTTATGCCATATATTTACATATGGGTTCACTTTACGTATATGGACGTATATGATTCATACATAATTATATATGCCCACACATATGTTCATATATGCACATATGTGTCCATATATGGTTCATATATGGTCATATATCTTCATATATCTTCATATATGTAGCCATATATCCTCGTATATGTTTCCATATACGAACATTTTTCACCGGGATGATAATATTTTTAGGCTGGTGTCTAATTTTAAAAAAGTTGCAGCACGCCACATCAGTTTGATAACACTGCGTGACAAAACTAACCACTATTTTAGAAAACAAGAGGTACGACCATCATTTCTATATATTTCGGACATGCTGAATCGAATGGCGTACTCCGTTTTTCGATGTATGGTACAGTTTTCTTATAAAATGTCATTACAGATTGGCTGATTTTCAGTTGCTTTTTTAACAAAAAAAATTCCAAAGCTAATGATTTTTAAATTTTATGGCATGGAAAAAGGTATAACTTGTAGCAATTTGGTTTAAAGCTTTTCATCTTAAGCCCTTAAATTCGCGGATTTCTTTAAGTTTTCGCGGAATTAACCGCTAAATTGGTCTCTGATAAAAAAACTTGCATTTTGTGGATCATAAAGGCGTCCATGACACTACGTATAGTGGACAAAAAACATCTATGTTATATGGACCATCATGATGAAAATCGTGAAAAACCGTTTTTTGTATATGGCAGCATCACTTTAGGAGATAATTTGAGGCTTCATCTTTTAGTATATAAGCAATGAACTGACCCAAAATTTGTCCAAAAAAGTTTTCATTTGCAAAAATTATCTTAACAAAAACTATAATTATTGTATCGCAAACACTGAAATAATAGTTTTTGTTAAGATAACTTTTGCAAATGAAAACTTTTTTGGCCGAATTTTTGGTCAGTTAGTTGTTTAAGTTTCCCACATTATATACTAAAAAATGGAACCTTAAATCATCTCGTAAAGTGATGCTGGCATATAAAAAACGGTTTTTCGCGATTTTCATCATGATGGTCCATAAAACATAGCTGTTTTTTGCCCACTATTCGTAATGTTAAGGATGCATTTTTTATTCATTAAAAGCAAGTTTTTTATCAAAGACCAATTTGGCTGTTAATTTCGCGAAAACCTTAAAAAATGAAGAAATTCGCGAATTTAAGTGCTTAAATTGAAAAGCTTTAAACCAAATTTGCATAAGAAATGTTGCTACAAGTCATATCTTTGTTTTCCATGTCATAAAATTTATAAACCATTTACTTTGCAAATTTTTTTGTTAAAAAACTGGCTCGAAATCAGCAAATCTTTAACGACATTTTGCAAGAAAACTGTACCATACATCGAAAAACGGAGTACGCCATTCGAATCAGCATGTCCGAAATATATAGAAATGATGGTCGTAACTCTTGTTTATTTTTTAGTGTTCCGCAGTGTAATATAAGCTAACAATTAACGAAAAAGAAAACAAGAATTATTATTTTCATTTTCTTAAAACCAAAAATTTTAATAAATTGGGTTTGTAACTTGGATAATAATTCACCTCGTGGTGAATAAAACCGTTTTTCACCAGCTGGTGAATAAAAATTAATGAAATACGAACCAACTTCTGCTGTTAGTTTGTCAAGCAGGGCGATAGCTCAGATGGTTGAGTACTTGCTTTGCAAACTGATGAAAAATTTTAAGAACGTGGGTTCTATTCCAATCAGAGTTAAGTCTGTTGATGAAAAAACATATAGAAAAAAAAGTCTTACAAAAATCAAACAATTTAAATCTAATGTAATTTTCTCCACTGATGACGTAGAGGTGGCTACAGAAATCATGGTCTGGAATAAATCCACATTAAAAATAATCTTTAGAAATACAATCTTTTCTTCTTCAATCACAAACCCTTAAGTAACATAATTATTTTTCAACAAAAAAAAAAATTTTTCATCAAATTTTTTTTCATTAACTTTTTTTCTATAAATTTTTTTTTTCCATCAATTTTTTTTTTTTAATAAATTTTTTTTTTTTCATCAAAGTTTTTTTTTTCATCAAAATTTTTTTTTCGTAAAATTTTTTATTTCATCATACTTTTTTTCATTATTTTTTTTTTTATCAAATTTTTTTTCATCATTTTTTTTCATCTATTTTTTTTTTCATAAATTTTTTTTATCAAATTTTTTTTTCATCAAATTTTTGTTTTCATCAAATTTTTTTTTCATAAATTTGATAAAAATCAGATTTTTTTTCATAAATTTTTTTTCATGAAATTTTTTTATAAAATTTTTAATTAACAATTTTTTTCTCACCAAAAAATTTTTTTCTTCATATTTATTTTTTCATTAATTTTTTTACATCAAAAAATTTTTCTTTTCATCAAAAAAAATTCATCATAGACTTTTTTTCGTCAAAATTTTTTTTCATCATTAAATTTTTTTTAACATAATTTTGTTTTTCGTGAAAAAAATCATATTTTTTACCAAAACTACTTTTTTACCAAGTCTAAGCTTTTCGCATAAAAATTTTCCATTTGTTTATCAAATGTACATAAAACAAGTGAGAGTGTTATATTCTTTGGTGCCGAATCTTTTATACTCTCCAAAATGTAAAAACACTTTTTTGCACTTATTTTTGCACTCACTCACGAAATGTACAGCTCTTTTGGGTTTTTAATGGGGTCCTCGACTGATATTTCAATTCGTTTTGCATGCAATAGCAAAGTAATATAACATTATTTTTTCTAAAAAAAACTTTGCTTTGGCAAGTACACCCAAATCTTCCGCAAAACATTAAATCATAAAGTAGTATAACATTATTTTTTCTAAAAAACTTTGCTTTGGCAAGTATACCCAAATCTTACGCAAAACATTATTATGATTTAATGTTTTGGGCAAGAGTACAAAATTCGCAGGCATTTTTATCTATAGTCAATCAATATAATGATTGAATTAACTAATAAATTGTAAGCTTGTGACAAAATAATAAAGAATTGCTTATTTGTTGCTTTTCAAAATGTTGCCAACAATTAAAAAAAAAACCCGATATTTTTTTTTTACAATTAATGTATTCAAATAAATTAAAGCGAAAAAAAAAATCTGGTATGCTGAAAATTTTAAATTCGATAGTAAAATAAAATAACAAAAATTTTGATTAAAACAATAATTTATTCATTTAAATTTTGTTGTTCAATAGATTCCCAGGAAAATTTTTTGGAACCTATTCCTACTACAATAGATTCTTGAATAAATTCTATGGTAATCACAACAAAATTTTCTGAGTAAAATAATTTTTCAAAAAAGCTACATCCCAGCAAAAACATGGTAATGAGTTGTGAAAAGTAATCATTACCAAGTACATTATTTTAAGCCCAAAAGTAACTTCTTTTCAGTAATATATTATAAAAGTACTTCTAAGTAATAATATCTCCTTGCACTTGCAGTTTTTAACCTTTACAATTCAATTACCTTAAAAAGTATTTAAAAACGTTGTTTTTTATTTTTAGTACCAAAAGGTACATAAAAATAAAATGTATTTATTCGGCCTTTATATATGTATATATATTCGATTAGAGTTTTATTCTAGTTCGAGGCCCAAAAATATTTCTATATATGATACGATGGTGATTTAGTATATACAATTTTTGCTTTAAAAGAGTTATTTTGTTGGAAAACAGATTTCGGACCTTCATAATAATATTTCTCATATAACTTGTGAAATATATCAAATATTATGTCTGGTTTGATGTTTGATTGACCAACGATGATTCTCTAAAGTCTGCTGACGATTCCTTTAGTGGGGATGAAACTGATCAGTACAGACATACTATGAGATGAGTAACTTTTTTAAAGCAATAAATTAAAAATACTCTATTATGACAATATCATATATAGAAATATTTTTGGGCCTCGAACTAGAATAAAACTAATCGAATATATATACATATATAAAGGCCGAATAAATACATTTTATTTTTATGTACCTTTTGGTACTAAAAATAAAAAACAACATTTAACACAAAGTTTAGTACGACTTATCCTACCAACACTATTGTTTGGTTAGGTACTGTTGTTATTGTAAAATAACAGCAACACATATATTAATAATTACCGATGGTGATTTAGTATATACAATTTTTGCTTTAAAAGAGTTATTTTTGTTGGAAAACAGATTTCGGACCTTCATAATAATATTTCTCATATAACTTGTGAAATATATCAAATATTATGTCTGGTTTGATGTTTGATTGACCAACGATGATTCTCTAAAGTCTGCTGACGATTCCTTTAGTGGGGATGAAACTGATCAGTACAGACATACTATGAGATGAGTAACTTTTTTAAAGCAATAAATTAAAAATACTCTATTATGACAATATCATATATAGAAATATTTTTGGGCCTCGAACTAGAATAAAACTCTAATCGAATAAGTATTTAAAAACTTAATACAAATTATGAAATTTTTAAGTTTTAGTAAAAACAGGTTAAATTTAAATTTCTCAATTAACTAATTATTTTACTTCTTATTGGTAATGGGTTTTTACTCCTTATTAGTAATCCGAGTCAGTAACTACTTATTTATCTCCATACTCTTCACTACTTCTTTTTGTCTCACGCCCTTGTTAAAATAATTAGTGTTTCATTCAATAAGTAACTACTTATTAACATCTGTTTCGGATTACAAAACCCATTACTAGTAATGTTAATTTTTGCTGGGATGCTTTAAAAATCGATTGCTTTCGGGACAATTTCAAACAAAAATCACTGATTTTGGAACGTTAAGTAGAATCGGTTGCAAGGTAATATGATGCGTTCTGGAAGCAATTATTTGGAACAGAAAATTTTGCTGGGTTTAATTGAAATTGTTTACCCAATAGCTTTTTGTGTGTGTATATAAGTTTCAATTTAATTGAAAATTAATTAATTCTGGTTTCTTGGAAAAAGAAAGTGAATTAAGAAAACTTAATCAACATTACCACTTTTTACTACATGACCTGAAACAAAGTATATTTTTTTTTGTAAATTTTTTCCATGTTTTTACTATGGTTGCAGTTGTTGTTATATAAAGTTCAGTTTTTGCATATTTTACATATATAATAGCTTTTGCATATTTATTGCAAAAACCATTAACATTTATATGTGAGAGCACTAAAAAATTAACACTTTCTTCATACTCTTAAATTTACTTCAGGATATAGTATTTTTTTTTTGCTAGCGTTTGCTATAAAAAACATAAAAATGCAAATGTTTTGTAAATTAGGGGTAGAGCTTTTTTTTGAGGCATATTTGGGTATGAGATTCGTGTTTAAATTGATATCGTAAAAAAACAACTAAAAAATTTAAATTCGGCCTTGCCTATTGTGTCCTTCACAATTTAAAAAATATTATTGAAAAAAAAAAAATAAAAAAATGCCTGCGATTTTTGTACTCTTGCTTGAAGATTTGGGTGTGCTTGCCAAAGCAAAGTTTTTTTTTAGAAAAAATAATGTTATATTACTTTGCTATTCCATGCAAAACGAATTGAAATATCAGTCGAGGACCCCATTAAAAAACCAAAAGATCTGTACATTTCGTAAGTGAGTGCAAAAATTAGTGCAAAAAAGTGTTTTTACATTTTGGAGAGTATAAAAGTTTCAGCACCAAAGAATATAACACTCTCACTTGTTTTATGTACATTTCGCTTATTTACTTGTATAGTGTCATAACTCAAAATATGTCGTTTTCAGGTCAACGATACAGAATTATTTGTTATATCCTGCTTTATATTGTGCCAAAAATTCGTGTTAATATCTTCTAAACTCACCGTTTGAGAAGAGAACACGCCATTATAACATTTTCTATGTACGGGCCTTTTGCAATGTAAAACAAGTTTCAATTGTAAACTTTAAACAGGTTTTCTGTAAAATCAAACATTTTGCGTTATGACACTATACAAGTAAATGAGCGATTTGATAAACAAATGGAAAATTTTCATGCGAAAAGCTTAGACTTGGTAAAAAAGCAGTTTTGGTAAAAAAAAAAAAAAATTTTCACGAAAAATTAAATTATGTTAAAAAAATTTAATGAACCAAAAATTTTTGGTAAAATTTTTTTTTTGATTAAAAAAAAAGGTTTTTGATGAATTTGTTTGATGAAAAAAAAAAAATTTGATTCAAAAAAAAATTTATGAAAAAAAAAAATATGAAAAAAAAAATTTTTTGGTGAGAAAAAAATTGATAATAAAAAATTTGATGAAAAAAAATATGATAAAAATAAAATTTATGAAAAAAAAATTAATGAAAGAAAAAAAATTGATGAATAAAAATTTGATGAAAAAAAAAAATTTGATGAAAAAAAATTTGATGAAAAAAAAAATTTGATGGAAAAATAAATTTATGAAAAAAAAACAAGTGAGAGTGTTAAATTCGGCTGTGCCGAATCTTTTATACCCTCCAAAATGTAACAAAAAATAAAACGAACAAATTTTCACGGGCGTTTGGGGTGATGGGGGTCAGTGGGGGACGATAAGAGCACCTTCCCATCTCGATATATATAACAAATGTTTCATTTATTTAACAAAAAATTAGAAAATATATGAAAAAAAGTGTATTTTTTCAGAGGTTGGTTCAGTTCTTCAAGGGGGAACTTTTTTCCCCCTGATCCGATTTTGCCCATTTACAAACTTAACCTGTCTAGGACCATAAGACATATTCATGCCAAATTGCAGGTGGCTAGCTCTTTTATTTTGGACTGTATCGTGCCATCTACAGACAAACGGACGGATATCACTGCGGAACACTAAAAAATAAACAAGAGTTACGCCCATCATTTCTATATATTTCGGACATACTGAATCGAATGGCGTACTCCGTTTTTCGATGTATGGTACAGTTTTCTTGTAAAATGTCATTAAAGATTGGCTGATTTTTAGCTGCCTTTTTAACAAAAAAAAAAAAATCCAAAGCTAATGATTTTTAAATTTTATGGCATGGAAAACAAAGATATAACTTGTAGCAATATTTCTAATATAAATTTGGTTTAAAGCTTTTCATCTTAAAACATTTAATTCGCGGATTTCTTCATTTTTTTATGTTTTCGCGAAATTAACCGCTAAATTGGTATCTAATAAAAAACTTGCATTTTGTGGATCATAAAGGCGTCCATGACACTACGAATAGTGGACAAAAAACATCTATTATATGGACCATCATGAAGAAAATCGCGAAAAACCGTTTTTTTGTATATGGCAGCATCACTTTAGGATATGATTTGAGGCTTCATCTTTTAGTATATAATGTGGGAACCTTAAACAATGAACTGACCCAAAATTTGTCCAAAAAAGTTTTCATTTGCAAAAGTTATCTTAACAAAAACTGTTATTTCAGTGTTTGCGATACAATAATTATAGTTTTTGTTAAGATAACTTTTGCAAATGAAAACTTTTTTGGACAAATTTTGGGTAAGTTCATTGTTTAAGGTTCCCACATTATATACTAAAAGATGAAGCCTCAAATCATCTCCTAAAGTGATGCTGCCATATACAAAAAAACGGTTTTTCGCGATTTTCTTCATGATAGTCCATATAACATAGATGTTTTTTGTCCACTATTCGTAGTGTCATGGACGCCTTTATGATCCACAAAATGCAATTTTTTTATCAGAGACCAATTTAGCGGTTAATTTCGCGAAAACTTAAAAAAATTAAGAAATCCGCGAATTAAAGGGGTTAAGATGAAAAGCTTTAAACCAAATTTATATTAGAAATATTGCTACAAGTAATATCTTTGTTTACCATGCCATAAAATTTGAAAATCGTTAGCTTTGGAATTTTTTTTGTTAAAAAAGCAGCTGAAAATCAGCCAATCTTTAATGACATTTTACAAGAAAACTGTACCATACATCGAAAAACGGAGCACGCCATTCGATTCAGCATGTCCGAAATATATTGAAATGATGGTCGTACCTCTTGTTTTCTAAAATAGTGGTTAGTTTTGTCACGCAGTGTATTCAGAGAATGTCTTAGAATCGATCATGGACCAATAATATATATACTTTATGGGGTCCCCGACTGATATTTCGATGCATTACAAACGGAATGACAAAGTGAGTATACCCCCATACTGTGGTTGGAGGTTATAAAAAATTGAGGAAAAAAATTTGATGAAAATACTTAATGAAAAAAATAAGTGAGAGTGCTACATTCGGCTGTGCCGAATCTTTTATACCCTCCAAAATGTAAAACAACTATATAAAAAAATCCAGGGGCTTTTTTTTGGGGGGGGGGGTGTGGGTGACGTTAGGGGGCACCTTCCCCTTGCGATTTTGAACTTCTTCTGAAATAAGAATGTTGCATTTTCTTAGCAAAAGTACAAAAAACCCTGCAAAAAATGCGGTTTTTCTTAGGTTGGTTTAGTTTAAGGGGGAACTTTTTTCCCCTCTTAATCCGATTTTGCCCATTTCCGAATTTAGCCTGCCTAGAAATATAAGACATATTCGTGCCAAACTTCGGAAGTCTAGCTCTTTTATTTTGGACTGTATCGTGTCCTCTACAGACGGACGGACGGACCTCGCTAGAATGTCTTAGAATCGATCACTGATCAGTAAAATATATACTTTATAGGGTCCTACACCGATATTTCAATGCGTTACACACGGAATGACAAAGTAAGTATACCCCCATACTGTGGTTGGAGGGTATACAAATTTAATGAACCCAAAATTTTTGGTGAAAAAAAAATTTGATGAAAGTTTTTGATGATTTTTTTTGATGAAAATAAAAATATGAAAAAAAAAATTTTGGTGCGAAAAAAATTGATAAAAAAAAAAATTATGAAAAATATATGATAAAAAGAAAATTTATGAAAAAAAATTTTGATGAAAAAAAAAAAATTCGATGAAAAAACAAAAAAATTTATGAAAAAAAAAATTTTGATGAAAAAAAAAATTTTGATGAAAAAAAAAAAATTTGATGAAAAAAAAAAATTGATAAAAAAAATGATGAGAAAAAAAAGTTTGATGAAAACAAAAATTTTGATGAAAAAAAAAAAAATTTTTTTTTGGTTGAAAAATAATTATGTTACTTTTTATTCACCAGCTGGTGAAAAACGGTTTTATTCACCACGCGGTGAATTATTATCCAAGTTACAAATCCAAGTTAATTTTTTTTGTTTTAAGAAAACATTATCATGTTAAAAAATAAAACCAAAAAAATATACTTTTAAGACAATTTTGAAACCTAATAAAGATAATCATTTTAAAAAGTTGTTTCCCTAATAAACCCAATTTGTTATGCATACATTTTGTATAATTCCGACAAGTGCTTGCAGGTTGCACAAACAAATTAAATTTTTAGTGTTAAAAAGTATTTTAAAAGAAAAGAAAAAAATTTAAATGGTAATTTCTTTGAAAACAAACAAAAAAATTAAAATATATTTATTACACAACAAAGATTAAACAATGTTAATCAAGGAAATGTTTATTATATAAAAAATTTATTATATTAAATTTAGATTTTTTTATAAGAATTTATTAAATTTCTTGCAATTTCTTGCATTATTCTTGCATTATTAATTGATTGAAATTAGAAAATCGTTGGTTGGGGATAGTTATTGTCTTAGCAAATATGCATATTAAATAAGATTTTTTTTTAAACAAGATTAACATTTTTTTCTAACAAGAATAAGTTAATTTTTAAATATTTGTGTGGCTTACTAACGTCATTCAAAGTGAGTCCATATATGCTGAACTTTTCGTGATATTTAATAAAAATTCTATGACATTTTAATAACTCGGAAAAAATTGTGTTTTTAAGCACGATGAACACTAAGAGAGAATACAAAACATCTAATCTTAAAAAAATAAATAAAAAAAGTAGCCGCATTTTTAATAAATTGAATTTTACAAAATTAAATATTTCAGAACGGGTTCTGAAAATATTAAAAAAAATATACTTAATCAATAGCCCATAAAAATTATACAAGAATGCATTCCGTGTTAATTTGATAAATATTTAATCAAGGAAACTCGACACAAATTTAACAATTTTTTAATATTCATTACAGCCTTATCAGTAATTCATGGGACATTTGGTGTGGAATGCCTCATATAAAGGTTTAAGTTTTTAGAAAATTGAATTTAAATAAATAAAATTATAGTTTTGAAAAAATTATATTAAATTTATTTAAATTTTATAAAATTTATAAAATTTTTTTTTAAATTTTATAAATTTTTTTTTTTAATTTTATAAAATTTTAAAAATTATATACACCAAACCCTGTATATAATTATATACAGAAGC
The DNA here is from genome assembly GCA_963921195.1 of Pegoplata infirma. Lineage (NCBI taxonomy): Eukaryota > Metazoa > Arthropoda > Insecta > Diptera > Anthomyiidae > Pegoplata > Pegoplata infirma. Next base: position 179,398,944 of record OY992538.1, on the reverse strand, counting down.
CTGTCCCGAAAAATAAAATTTAAGGCAATAGCACAAAAACTACTCTCTTTCGAGAGCTGATGCGTATTACAGAGCTGATAATGGGAAAAATACAGTGTTGCCACTAATAGAATTGGAAATTACACAAAAAATTATCCAAAATCTCACAAATTATTTAAAAAAAAAAAAAAAAAATTTCAAAAAAATTTATTTCATTTCACAAAAAATATTATATATTTTTCAAGAGATTTTATTTTATTTCTATTATTTTTCTTTCTAGTTTTTCTTAAACTTCAATAGTAGGTTCACAAAACATAATTTTTTCAATACCTTTTTTTGTAAAAAGTATCGATGAAGTAAAAAGTATCGATGAAAAAGTATCGATACTTAATAACGTATTAAGTATGTTTTAACAGTCCTTTAGACCAGCGGTTACCAACCTATGGTACGCGTACCACTAGGGGTTACGCGAAACTGTCCGCAGGGGTACGCAAAATTTTAGTAATTTGGACATTCGTTTTAGATTAACCTTTCAATGTTGGTTCCGCATCAGGCTTCCAAAGTTTTCCATAACGTCAGGTTTTTAAGAAAGTTTAGGACAAAGTTCACAAAAAACGTATTTTTGTTCAATTAAGAGAGCATTTTTTAAATATTTTTAGATGATATTTTGAAATCAGACCACTTGTTTTCGACTAACCTTCCGATGCTGATTCCGAATATGGTTCCAAAATTTTTCTATGATGTCAGGTTTTTGAGAAAATTTATGTCAAAGTTCTCAAAAACGTGTTTTTGGGCATTTTTGAGACGGGTTGTGATAGAGTCGAAATTTTGGTACCATTTTGTTAAGCTCAAAATGCCCTTTCATTGGATATACGAGGGTGTTTCACTCAAAAAGTCACGGAAATATTGATCTGCCCTCGTATTAAAAAAAAATTTAAAAAAATTAAAAACATTATATTATCGCTCTTGTGATGGGTATTTGGAACTTTTTTTAAGAGTTAAAAAAACGTCCGTTGTTTTAGTTTTTGCTGTAGAATCGACTGGTGAAATCAGATTTGCAACATTTTCAGCCGTTTTTTTTTTCGCTGCAGAAAAATCAGCTCAAAATCCGCGTTTTCTGATGCATTGGACCACCCCAAGGAGCGAACATTAATCCAAACAAGTAAAAAAGTAAAATTCGGCCTTGCCGAATGTAGTGATACCCTCCACAGTTTCTAAAAGATTATTGCAAAAACTTTATTTCAAAGGAAATTACTTTTGAAAAAAAAAAATTTTTTTGAAAAAAAAAATTTCGCGAAAAAAAAAATTTGTTAAAAAAATCCGCGATTTTTTTTCTTTTTTTTGTCAAAAAATATGTTTGTACTTGTTTAAATACCATTTGGTGTTCAAATATGTTCACATAAGTCAACCAGCAGCCGAATTAAAGCATTTTGTATTTTTAGGTTATGTTGAATGCACTAAAATTATTGAGGTGTCCTTACATTTTCGTTCATAACTTTTGAACCGCTGAACCGATATCGCTCAAATGCAATACCAAACTTCTCGGGAGAACTTCCAATAAATATGTTAATTTTCAGTCATCTACGTCTAATATTTTGGCCGTGATCACCATTTCCACAGACAGACGGACATCGCTAGAATGTCTTAAAATCGATCGAGGATCATGAATATATATACTTTATGGAGTCCCAGACTGATATTTCGATGAGTTACAAACGGAATGACAAACTTATATATACCCTCTATCACTAGAGTGGAGGGTATAAAAATACCACCATTGTTTTGATCTCCCCTAAATCCTTCAACAAAATTAACTCTTATATTTATATGTGAAGTTTTTCAACGAAAACAAAAAACTCGTTAGAGGGTACGCGGCTGATAAAATTTAAAATTAGGGGTACGCGACCCAAAAAGGTTGGTAACCGCTGCTTTAGACGACTAGTATTTCAGTTAGATTTGTTCTTTCGGGTACCTATGTTAAATTTTATCCGCTTGCAAAATAGTTTTCGGAATAATTTCAAATCGCTACGCAACGTTTGGGGACACTTATGGCATAATTACTTGAGCGAATACGGTTCGGAGACGTGTTAGCTGATACGTTAGCTTGTATTAAAATAAATAGAAATAGGTACTTAAACGAATGCGTGACGGTGCTGTAGCGGCCGAACCTAAAAAAATTTTTGATTTTCCGTACGTTTTACATGGCAGCTGATTTTATTTTTTATTTTGTGTTGAAATTTTTTCATTTGTGTGGCAGAATTGACAAATAAATATAAATAACCGAAAAAAAAATGTTTTTCTGTAAATATAAATTAAAAAAAATCACAAATAACCACTTTTTAAAATAAAATTTGTAAATTAATATCACACGTTGAAACGGAATCAGTAAGTGCTTGAAAAATACAACAGCCCGTCACGCTACAGCACCGCTACAGTAGCGCTCAAGTGCCTAGGCCGTTACGGGTAGCTAACCCAGCCTTTATTCAGAAATTTTTGACAGGTCTGCTCATTGGCGTAGATAGCCCTGGCTAAGCCCCCCTCAGAAAAATTTTAGCCCCCCCCCAGAATTTTAATCATTCACATTTTTTTTTTTTTAATAACTTAATGATTTCATTTTTGCAACAATAAATAATAATAATGAGCCTTTAGGACTCGTTATGATTATTCTACGTGTCTTAAGGACTCGTAATGATTATTATATTATATCTAATAGTTTTTCCCATTAAAAATAGTCTGAATTATTGAAAAAAGTTTTTATATGAATCTGATGTTTTTGTCAGTAATAAAAACTTTACCGAATCTTAGGGTTTTAACTTCAGGAAAACATTTTAACTTCTTTGATTTAAAAAAGTTTCTAAATTCTAAGGGGTTTTTTATAGACAAAAGTTATTGGAAGAAAGAATCTGAGAATTTTGACTAATAATCATCAACTTTTGCAATCATCAGAACTTTTTCTTGAAAAAAATCATAGTAATCTAATGATTTTACTATAGGAAAAACATTAAAAATCGTTCATTCTCAAAACGTATCTGGGAGTTCTAAATTTCCGAAAAATTTTCAGAAACAAAATTTAAAAAAAAAAATATGAATTTTTAACCGCTTTTGGGGGTCATTCGTTTCTAGGACACCTAGACGCATGTTAAAGGGAACGCTTCAGGAATAGGTCTGGGTTTTTCTATTAAAAAAAAAAATACCAAAAAATTCAAAAAAAATCTAGGGGGGTTTTAGCCCCCCCCCCAGAAATGTTGGCTTCCTACGCCAATGGGTCTGCTCGTCTGAAAATTCTCTCACCGTTAAAAGAAAAAGAGAATGGTAATATTAAAAGAATTTAAACAACAATTTTTAGATTTTCGAAGATGGATTCTCCAGAACAATTTTTAATTTAAAAAAATTAAGGCTAGATTTTTATGATACAAAAATTAATGTTTTTCATTTATTATCTAGTTTTTGGTAATCAAAATTTCTAAAGTTGAAGTTGAGATAAAATGATAAAAAGCTTAAATATAAAAAATAAAGTGGAAACTTTATTGAGATGAAATTACACAAAAATTATACAAAAAATTTCATTATCCAAAAATTATTTTGAAATTGTCCCACTTTTGGATAATTATCCAGAAAGTGGCAACACTGAAAAAATAATGAAAAAAAAAATTGAGTCTGTCGTTGCCTCCCTACAACCGGTTAAAGTTCGCAATCGTTGTGTATTTTGTAAAAAAAAAAAAATTGTTTTGGCCGCGATTGGTGTCAAAATTTGCAGAATGTGGAGTTTATAAAGAAAAAATATTTGCATGATGAAATTAATTCCACTTATTCAATTTCTGTTGCAAAAAGTAGTAAAAAAAAATATTATTTTTCGACTTTTTTTCGATTTATTTTTTCAAGTGGCTTAAAATGGTACTAAAAGAACATGGACGATTTAAAGTAATTTATTAAATTCGATTGAAAAACATCCGTGTCAAAATGAAAATTTTAAGTTCAATATTGCCAAAAACTTCGATTTTGTTTTCTTAAAAAGCCCTGTTGGACCAAAATCTATATATATAAAAGAGTGTGGTGACTGACTGACTGACTGACTGACTGACTGACTGACTGATTGGCAATAATCATCGCCCAGCCCAAACCGCTGAAGCTAGAGACTTGAAATTTGGAATGTAGGTTCGGCTCCCGACAAAACCACCCACTAAGAAGGGATTTTTGGAAATTCCGATTCTAAGGGGGGCAAAAGGGGGAAAATAGGGCCCTTTGGGGGATTTTGTATCTTTTGAACTAATAGTCCTAGAAACTTCAAATTTGAACTCTAGGATCCTCTCGCGGAAATAAAATTTCGGAAAATTTTTTTTTGGAAAATTCCGCCTCCAAGGGGGGAAAAAGGGGGAAATAGGGCAAATTGTTACATTTTTTATATTCTAAACAAATGCTCCCAGAAACTTGAAATTTGAAGTCTAGGACCCTCTCGCGGAAATAACATTTTGGAAAAAGTAATATTTTGAAAATTCCGTTTCTAAGGTGGGGGGGAGGGGGAAAATAGGGCAAGTTGGTACATTTTATATCTTCTGAACTAATGGTCCTACAATCTTGAAATTTTGAATATAGGATACTCTCGCGGAAATAACATTTTGAAAAAAATACTTTTTTGAAAATTCCGGTTTTAAGGGGGACAAAAAGGGGGAAAATAGGGCAATTTGGTGAATTTTGAACTAATGGTCCTAGAAACTAGATATTTGAACTATAGTATCCTCTCGGGGAAAAAACATTTTTTTACTAAAATTTTTTCACTCAAAATTTTTTTTCACTCAAAATTTTTTTTTCACTCAAAATTTTTTTTCACTCAAAATTTTTTTTCACTCAAAATTTTTTTTCACTCAAAACTTTTTTGCTCAAAATTTTTTTTCACTCAAAATTTTTTTTACAAATTTTTTTTCACTCAAAATTTTTTTTTACTCAAAATTTTTTTTCACTCAAATTTTTTTTCACTCATAATTTTTTTTCACTCAAAATTTTTTTTCACTCAAAAATTTTTTTTCACTCAATTTTTTTTCACTCAAAATTTTTTCACTCAAATTTTTTTTTCACTCAAAATTTTTTTTCACTCAAAAATTTTTTTTTACTCAAAACTTTTTTTTACTCAAAATTTTTTTCACTCAATTTTTTTTACTAAAAATTTTTTTGACTCAATTTTTTTACTTAAATTTTTTACTTAGAAGGTGTTTTCACCCAAATTTTTTTTACTCAATTTTTTTTTACTCAAAATTTTTTTCGCTTAATTTTTTGACTCAAATTTTTTACTCAATTTTTTTTCTCATTTATTTTTTTATTTTTGGGAATTTATTGATTTAATCACATAAATTTAGGGGGAAATAGGACAATTTTGAACATCTTCTGAACTAATGGCCCCAGTAACCTAACATTTAGACTATAGGATCCTCTCGCGGAAATAATACTCTAAAGAAAGTATTTTTTTTTCAATAAGAAGGGGAAATGGGGGAAAAAGGGCAATTTGGTACATGTTCTATCTTTTGACCTAATGGTCCTAGAAACTTAAAGTTTGGACTATAAGATCCTCTAACGGAAAAAACATTCTAAAACAAAAATTTTTTTTAATTCTGATTCTAGGGGGTTGAAAGGGGGAAAGTAGGATAGGTACATTTTGTATCTTCTGAACTAATGGTCCTAGAAACTTAAAAATTTGGACTATATGATCCTCTCACGGAATTTATGTTCTGAAGAAAGTATTTTTTGAAAATTTTTCATTCAAATTTGGGGGGTGGAGAAATAGGACGATTTTGAACATTTTCTATATTGTAAACTAATGGTCACAGAAACCTGAAATTTGGACTATAGGAACCTCTCGCGGAAATAATATTCTGAAGAAAGTACTTTTTTAAAAAGGCACTTCTTTGGTACATATTCTTTATTCTGACCTAATGGTTCTAGATACTTAAAGTTTGGACTATAAGATCATCTCGCGGAAAAAACATTCCGAAACAAAGTTTTTTTTTTCAATTCCGCTTCTAGGGTGGAAAAGGGGGATAATAGGACAATTTGGTACACTTTGTATGTTCTGAACTAATTTTCACAAAAACTTAAAAATTTTGACTATGGGATCCTTCGCGGAAATAACATTGTAAAGAAAATTCTATTTTGAAAATTTGGCTTCTAAGGGCGAAAAAGGTGGAAAGTAGGGTAATTTTGTGTCTGCTGAACTAATGGTCGTAGATCCTTGAAATTTGGACTGTACGATCCTCTCGCGGAAATAACTTTCTGAAAGAAGTACTTTTTTGAAAATTCCGGTTTGTATCTGCTGAACAAATAGGACTGCTCGATCCTCTCGCGTGGACTGCACGATCCTCTCGCGGAAATAACATTCTGAAAAAAGTAATTTTTTGAAAATTCCGCTTTAAAGGGTGAAAAAGGGGAAGGTAGGGCAATTTTGTATCTGCTGAAAATATGGTCCTAGATACTTGAAATTTGGAGTGAACGGTCCTCTCGCGGAAATAACATTCTAAAGGAAGTACTTTTTCAAAATTCTGGGGGAAAATGGGGTAAAGTAGGACAATTTTGAATCTGCTGAATTAATGGTCCTTAATACTTGAAATTTTAACTGTACGATCCTTTCGCGAAAATAACAGTCTTAAAGAAGACCTTTTTCAAAAATTCCGCTCCAACAAGGAAAAAGGGGGAAGTATGGCAATTTTGTATCTGCTGAACTAATGGTCCTAGATACTTGAAATTTGAACAGTACAATCCTCTCGCGGAAATAATATTCTTAAGAAAGTACTTTTTGAAAATTCCGTGGAAAAAGGGGGTGAGTGGGGTAATTTTGAATCTGCTGAACTCATGGTCCTAGATACTTGAAATTTCAACTGAACGATCCTCTCGCGGAAATAACATTGTTAAAGAAAAACTTTTTTAAAAATTCCGCTTCTACGGCAAAAAAGGGGGAAAGCAGGGCAATTTTGTATCTGCTGAACTAATGGTTGAACTGTACAATCCTATCCCGAAAATAACACTCTAAAAGAAGTACTTTTTTGAAAAATTCGTTTTTAAAGGGGGAAAATGGGGAAAGAAGGGCAGTTACGTATCTGCTAAACGAATGGTCCCAGAAACTTGAAATTTTAACTCTATGATCCTCTCGCGGAAAAAACAGTTTGTAAAAAGTAATATTTTGAAAAATCCTTTTATAAGGGTGGGGGTGGGAGTAGAAGGGGTTTAATAGGGCAATTTTGTATCTTCTGAACAAACTTGAAATTTTGAATCTGGATGCTCTTGCGGAAATTATTTTTTTAAAAATATACTTTTTTGAGAATTTTGGTTTTAAGGAAGCCCAAAAGGGGGAAAATAGGGCAATTTGCTAAACTTTAAACTAATGGTCTTAGAAACATGACATTTGGAATATGGGATCATATCGCGGCAATAACATTCTAAAAGAAGTACTTTTTTGAAAATTTCGCTTTTAAGGGGTAGAAAGGGGGAAAGTAGTGCAATTTTGTATATGCTAAAGTAATGGTCCTAGATACTTGAAAATTGGACTCTACGATCCTTCCGCGGAAATAACATTCGGAAAGGAATACTTTTTTGAAAATTCCCCTTTTAAGCAAAGTACTTTGTTCGAGTTCACAGGAAAAAATCTGTCAAACTCCATATAAAAAAAATAAATTTTGGCAGCGCGAGGAATTATAGGGAAATTGTTAAAAAAAGTTTTCACCCATTTTTATTATACAAGACAATTTAAATTGCCGTGAAAAAGTGACATTTCAGTTTTGTTATGATCGTTTCTTTCTTATAATTGTAAAAATTTGTTGATTTTTAAATGTCTTATTACGATTTAAGGCGTTGAAAGTTTAAGTGAAATTTTCACCGTAAAAACATAGTACTAAGCTTTAAGGGGAAAATAGAGCAATTTTGAATCTGCTGAACTAATGGTCCTAGATACTTGAAAATTGGACTGTACGATCCTCCCGCGGAAATAACATTCGGAAAGAAATAATTTTTTAAAAATTCTTCTTTTAAGGGGGAAAAAGGGGAAAGTAGGCCAACTTTGTATCTGCTGAACAAATAGTCCTAGATACTAGAAAATTGGACTGCACGATCCTCTCGCGGAAATAAAATTCGAATGGGGGACTTTTTGGAAAATTCCGCCTCTAAGAGGGAAAAGGGGGAAAGTAGAACTAATGGTCCGGGAGACTTGAAATTTTGACTGAACGATCTTTTCGCGAGAATAACATTCTGAAAGAAGTACTTTTTTAAATATTCCGATTTTGAGTGGGAAAAGGGGAAAAGTAGGGCAATTTTGTATCTGCTGAAATAATGGTCCTATATACTTGAAATTTGGACTGTACGATCCTCTCGCGGAAATAACATTCTCAAGGAAGTACTTTTTTGAAAACTCTACTTTTAAGGGGGGGGGGGGGTTATATAACATTCTAAAAGAAGGGCAATTTTGTATCTGCTGAAATAATGGTCCTATATACTTGAAATTTGGACTGTACGATCCTCTCGCGGAAATAACATTCTCAAGGAAGTACTTTTTTGAAAACTCTACTTTTAAGGGGGGGGGGGGGGGGTTATATAACATTCTAAAAGAAGTACTTTTTTTTAAATTCTGATTCTACGGGGGGAAAAGGTAGAAAGTAGGGCAATTTTGAATCTGCTGAACTAATAGTCCTACATACTTGAAGTTTGGACTTTACGATCCTCTCGCGGAAAGAACATTCTAGAAGAAGTACTTTTTTGAAAGTTCTCCTTCTAAAGGGGGAAAAGGTGGAAAGTAGGGCAATTCTGTATCTGCTGAACTAATGATCCTAGATACTTGAAATTTTAACTGTATGATCCTCTTGCGGAAATAACATTTTAAAATAAGTCCTTTTTGTAGAAAGTTCCGCTTCTAAGGGGGAAAAGGCGGACAGTAGGGCAATTTTGTATCTGCTCAACTTATGGTCCTAGATACTTGAAGCTTAGACTGCACGATCCTCTCTCTTGGAATTAACATTCTAAAAGAAGTACTTTTTTAAAATTGCTGAACTAATGGTTCTAGATACTTGAAATTTGGCTGAACGATCCTCTCGCAAAAATAACATTCTTAAGAAAGTACTTTTCAAAATTCTGTGGGAAAAAAGGGGAAAGAAGGGCAATTTTGAATCTGCTGAACTAATGGTCCTAGATTCTTTAAATTTGAACTGAACGATCCTTTCGCGAAAATAACATACTTAAAGAACTTCCACTTCTATGGGAAAAAAGGGGAAAGTTGGGCACTTTGGGGGATTTTGTATCTTTTGAACTAATAGTTTTAGAAACTTGAAATTTGGACTCTATGATCCTCTCGCGAAAAAAAAACTAAAAAAATATTTTTTTGAAAATTCCGCCTCCAAGGTCGGGAAAATAGAGCAAATTGGTACATTTTTTATCTTCTGGACAAATGGTCCCAGAAACTTAAAATTTGAACTCTAGGATCCTCTCGCGGAATTAACATGCGGAAAACAAAATTTTTTGAAAATTCCGCCTCCAAGGGTGGGAAAAGGGGAAAATAGGGAAAATCGGTAAATTTTTTATCTTCTGAACAAATGGTCCCAGAAACGTGAAGTTTGGTCTTTAGGATCCTCTCGCGGAAACAGCATTCAGAAAAAATATTGTTTGAAAAATTCCTCCTCCACGGTGGGAAAGAGGGGAAATAAAGAAAATCGGTACATTATTTATCTTTTAAACAAATGGCTCCAGAAACTTGAAATTTGAACTCTAGGATCATCTCGCAAAAAAAAACATCTTGAAAAAAGTAGAAGGGGGAAACTTGGGCAATTTTGTATCTTCTGAACTAAAACTTTAAGTTTTGATCCTCTCGCGGAAATAATTTTTTGAAAAATACACTTTTTGAAAATTTTGGTTTTAAGGAGGGCCAAGAGGGGGAAAATAGGGCAATTTGGTAAATTTTAAACTAATGGTCTTAAAAACATGACATTTGCAATATAGGATCATCTCGCGGAAATAACATATTGAAAGAAGTACTTTTTTGAAAATTACTTTTTAAAGGGGGAAAGAAGGGCAATTTTTTATCTGCTGAACTAATGGTCCTAGATATTGAAGTTTGGACTGTACGATCCTCTCGCGGAAATAACATTATGGAAGAAGTACTTTTTTGGAAAAATCTACTTCTATGGGGGAAAAAGAGGGAAAGTAGGGCAAATTTGAAATTTGAATCTTCTTGCGGAAACAACATTCTAATGGAGGTACTTTTTTGAAATTTCGGGAAAGGGGGAAATTAGGGCAACATTGTATCTGCTGAACTAACGGTCCTAGATACTTGAAATTTGGAGTGTACAATCCTCTCGCGGAAAAAACATTCTGAAAGAAGTACTTTTTTGAAAATTTTGTTTTATAGGTGGAAAAGGGGGAAAGTAGGGCAATTTTGTATCTGCTGAACTAATGGTCCCAGATACTTGAATTTTGAACTGTTTTGTATCTGCTGAAATAATGGTCGTAGATACTTAAAGTTTGGAGTGTACTATCCTATCGCGGAAATAACATTCTGGAAGAAGCACTTTTTTATAAAATTCTGCTTCTAAGGGGGAAATTGGGGAAAGTAGGGCAATTTTGTATCTACTGAATTGATGGTCCTAGATACTTGAAATTTGGACTGTACGAACCTTTCGCGGAAATAACATTCTAAAATAAGTACTTTTATGAAAATTCTGCTTCTAATGGGGAAAAAGGGAGAAAGTAGAAATACTTAAAATTGGTACTTTACGATCCACTTGCGGAAATTACATTCTGGGAAAATAATTTTTTGAATTTTCGCTTCAATTTGGTACATATTGTTCCTTATGCACTAATGTTCCTTTAAACTTAAAGTTTGAACTATGGGATCGTTTCGCCAAAATAAAATTTTTTGCAACTTTAAATCTACTCAAAATATAATATTTTAAAGGTCGAAACTAACAATTTTTATGTTTAATTAAAAAATAGTAAGAATTTGAAGTAATAAAGTTTTTTTTTTTTACAGCTAACCGGTAACGAAGTACCGGGCGAGTTAGCTAGTTATTTCATAAAAGCTTTTTAAATATTTTTCCCTTAATCTAAACATTCCGCGAATTTTGACACCAATAGCGGTCAAAACAAAAAATATTTTTTTTTTTTTGACAAAATACACTACGATTACGAACTGTAATCGGTTGTAGGGAGGCAAAGACAAATTTTTTTAGATTATTTTTCCCATTATCAGCTCTGTAATACGCATATTTTTTTTGTTATTTTGCGCAATTCCTAGTAATTTAACAAGCTTTTTACCAATAACCAAATTTAAATACCAAAAACACGACATTTTCTAATTCTCAGGGTCCAAATGCAGGACTGTAAAACTTCTTGTAGCCGAAAAATGTTGCATTTGTTAAAAAAAACACAATGTAAAAAAATTTTATTTTTCAGAGGTTGGTTTAGTTCTTCAAGGGGAACTTTTTCCCCCCTGCCCGATTTTGCTCATTTACGAACTTAACCTGCCTAGGAACATAAGACATATTCGTGCCAAATTTCGGGAGTGTAACTCTTTTATTTTGGATTGTATCGTGTTAACTACAGACGGACAGACGGACGGACATCGCTTGAATGTCTTAGAATCGATCACTGATCATAAATATATATACTTTGTGGGGTCCTAGACCGATATTTTGATGCGTTACACACGGAATGACAAAGTGAGCATACCCCCATACTGTAATTTGAGGGTATAAAAATTGTAAAATTACAAAAAACAAGTAAGAGAGTTAAATTCGGCTATGCCGAATCTTTTATACCCTCCAACATGCAAAAAAAAAATGCAGGGGCGTTTTCTTTTTTTTTTTGGGGGGTGGGGGGGTCGGGAGTGGTAATTGGGGGGGGGGGGGGGGCAAATTTCCTCTCGAATATGTGTTTAAAAATTCATCCTTATGTTTTTTGCACTAAAGAAATACAAGTTTATCATTATTTTAATAATAATTTTATTCCACGCCAAAAAAAAGGGGGCCGGACCGAAAAAAAAGACATTATCTAATACTCTGGATCCAAATGCAGGACTTTGAACTTCTTATAGCATAAAAAGGTTGTTAAACAAAAACACAAAAAATCATGTAAAAAAGTGGTATTTTTCATGGGTTGGTTTAGTTCTTCAAGGGGAAACTTTTTCCCCCAGGTCTGATTTTGCTCATTTACGAACTTAACTTGCCTAGGAACATAAGACATATTCGTGCCAAATATGGAGAGTCTAGCTCTTTTATTTTGGAATGCATCGTGTTAACTACAGACGGACGGACATCGCTAGAATGTCTTAGAATCGATCACTGATCATAAATATATATTTTTTATGGGGTCCTAGACCGATATTTTGATGCGTAGTTGTAGGGTATAAAAATGTAAATTTCGATCCAAATTTGTTTGTTAAATAAACTAGGAAAACTGTCAAATATTGGTAAAATGGGATTACGAGCCTTTTCCGAGAAATTAGACAAATTTTTTTTTGTGTGTACATTAGGGTGGTTCATAAAAACAAAAGTTGGATTTTTTAACACGTGATTTTTTTCAGAATTTTTCATCAATATTTAGGTGCACACAATGAAAAAGAAAATACCGTTTTTATTTTGTTTTATCTTTATTATAATTTAGCATGATTAGCTTATTAATGACAAAAAGTTTAATTTTGGTCCTCCAAGTATTTCAGTTCCAAAAGTGACCATGAAAAAAAATTTTAGGCTGGTTTGGGTCTTACTCTAAAGATTTTTCAAAAAAATTTTTAGTTTTGATAAGCTTACGCAACAGTGTTTTAGTTGCTCTTGCTAACATATTCTGCTTAAATTTTTTTTGTTGCTTAATAACGTTCACGTACGGCGAAAACCAAAAATTGATATTTTCAAAAAAAAAAAAAAAATTGTATTTTTAATTATGATTTTAAAATTAATTAAAAGTAAATACTTGATTAACTTATTTAATACAAAAAATATATAATAAAAAACACAAAAATAATCTAAAATATTTTTCATTAGTTTTTTATACCCTCCACTCTAGTGATAGAGGGTATATATAAGTTCGTCATTCCGTTTGTAACACATCGAAATATTGGTCTAGGACCCCATAAAGTATATATATTTATGATCCTCGATCGATTTTAAGTCGATCTAGCGATGTCCGTCCGTCCGTCTGTCTGTCTGTCTGTCTGTCCGTAGAAAACACGCTAACTTTTGAAAGACTTTACAGAGGCTACTGAAGTTTGGCATATATGTTTTTCATTTACCTGGTCAGGTTGGTATTGCAATCCAGCCAAATCGGTCCATTGGTTCAAAAGTTATGAGCAAAAGAGTAAATTTCGGCAAGGGTGTTTCGCGAATTTACGAGATAAAAAACACGATAACTTTCAAAAGACAATAATGAGACTACTGAAGCTTGGCGTGTATCTTTGCCGTTCCCCGGGTCTATTTAGTATTAAATTTCAGCTCAATCGGTATAGTGGTTCAAAAGTTATAAGCAAAACCCTGAATTTCAAATTAGTTTCATCTAAAATGACACGTGTTTTAACAAGTTTTAAAAGCATTGGTGGTATCTAAACAATGCTTTTCAAACTTGTTTAATTTTTTAAGCAATGCTTTTTAAACTTGTTTAATTCTAAAAGCATTGGTAACTTAAAAATTACACTCGAAAAAAATTTTACACTCAAAAAAAATTTTACACTCAAAAAAAATTTTACACTCAAAAAAAATTTTACACTCAAAAAAAAAATTACACAAAAAAAATTTTGTTTTTTTTTTTTTACAAAAATGACAATATTTTGTGTACATACGTACGTGCATTCACTCAGAAATATTTTTACAGTAAAAAAACATTACTCTCGAAAAAAAAATTTATACTCAAAAAAAAAAAAAAAAAAAAGTAATTTTTCTTTTTTTTTTACAAAAATGACAATATTTTGTGTACATACGTATTTTTACAGTAAAAAAAAACATTACACTCGAAAAAAAATTTACACTCAAAAAAAAAATTAGTAATTTTTCTTTTTTTTTTTTTAAATGGCAAAAAAAGAGTTTTTTACTCAAAATAAAATATTTCTGATCAAAATTGTTAATTTTTTCACTATAAAAAATCTACCACCCTATAAAAAAATGCATTGTGGAGGGTATTCATAGATTCGGCAAAGTCGAATTTAACTTTTCTACTTGTTTTTTAATGTCCTTTAGGTATTCTTCGCCATTGCTTCGATATTTCCGAAAAATTTTAATTTTTTATAGAAATGTATTACCAAGACCAACTACAAACATATTATGTAAGCTTTTCAGAACTAAAAAAAAATTTTTTTTTTGGAAAAATTTTTAGAGTAAGACCCTAACCATCCAAATTTTTTTTTTTTTTTTTGTGGTCACTTTTGGAACTGAAATACTTGTCCCAAATGAAACTTTTTGTCGCTAATAAGCTAATCAAGCTTTATTATAATAAAAATAAAAAAAAAAATTTGTGGAATTTTTTTTTTTGAAGACCCAAAGTCTGAGGGCCGGTAGCGACCCCTAAATCTTTAGGAAAAAATCTGAAAAAAATCACGTGTTATTTTTTCACGGTGCTTAATATATATTCCGGGTGGCCCATACAAAAATCAAAAAAAAAAAGTGTCATATATGAACCAGCCTAGTGTAAATATGAGGCATTCCATACCAAATGTCCCGCTACAGAAAAACATGTGTCCCGTAAATTTCTGAATAGGTTTTTTGGATAGCCCTATATGGAACTAAGAAAATTGCGTTTTTGGTTTTTCAAATTTTCAAAAACTGGGCTGAGGAGGCGTGGTCAAATATTGGAAAAATGGTCAAATTTGTGTCGAGTTGCCTTGATTAAATATTTATCACATTAAAACGAAATGCACCACAATCTCAAAAATTTACATTCTTATATAGTTTTGTATGGGCTATCGATTAAATTTTTTTTTTGGAAAATTTTCAGAACCCGTTCTGAAATTTTCCATTTTTTAAAAAAAGTCAATTTATCAAAAATCCGTCCACTTTTTTTAAGTCTAGATGTTTGTTCATCCACACAAAAAAATTCAGAAACACGTTCGTCGTTTTTTTCGAGAAAATCGCATTTGAATATTGAATTTCACGACAATTTTGGAATTTACTTGTATTTTCTTGTTAAAACATGGCGTATGAGTAACAAATTTTTGCGAAACCAACGAGTTGATCCCATTTTAATTTTTTTTTTCATTTGTGGTGCAATATAGAGATGGGCGTGAATGCGATTTGACCCACGCAAGAAATATTAAAGTCACTGACGACTCGTTATTATTTTTAGTTTACTTGTGCAATCACGTGAGTCAATTGATGATGATTTTACAAAAATAATAAAAACAAAAAATTTTCTATGAAAAAAGCACTGAAAACGAAAACTCAAAAAACAGTAAAATTCCAAAAAAAAATTGTTAAAAATCACAAAAACTTACTTAAGAAAAATTTTAAGCATTCACTCATCTCGCAAAAATTGGACTTCTTATTCACTCACGAAATGTTCTACTCACGCTACCTCTTTAATATCGTGAATAGTTAGTACGTGACTTGCGAGTCAATTTTTTCAAATGTTGAACGTTAAAGGATATGTACCTATAATGTAGTGTCCGATTTATTGCTCCCGCTTAAATGCGCTTATCCAAAATATTAAACAAATCAGAAGGATATTGATGCATTTACATAAAAAAACTCTTATAAACGCACATCAAGTGATCTTAAGATTTTGAACTCATTTTAGTGTTGATATTTCAGTAAAATTTGTATGAAACTACTCTTACCAGTTTTAGGCATTTAAGAGAGTAATTCTGTATTTTTTTAATTTAAATTGAAATCTTTATGAAATCTTAAAACAAATTTTTTTAACAATTGACGATTTGATTTCGATACAAACGGCCAGAAGGACATTGATGCATATCTAAAAAAATCTTATAAACGCATCTTATCAGTTTTACGCATTAAAGCATTTTACGCATTTAAGCATTTACGCATTTAAGCATTTTGCGCATTTACGCATTTAAGCGAGATGAGTGAATGCTTAAAATTTTTCTTAAGTAAGTTTTTGTGATTTTTAACTATTTTTTTTTTTTGAATTTTACTGTTTTTTTGAGTTTCCGTTTTCATAGAAAATTTGTTGTTTTTATTATTTTTGTAAAATCATCATCAACGTGAGTGAGCAACCGTGAGCGTAATCAAAAATTGCGTGAGCGTGAGTAGCAGTAAATTGACTCACGTGATTGCACAAGTAAGCTGAAAAAATATTAGCGAGCCGTCAGTGACTTTAATATTGCTTGCGTGGGTCAAATCGCTTTCACGCCCATCTCTATATTATACCACACATGAGAAAACAATTAAAATGGGATCAACTCGTTGGTTTCGCAAAAATTTGTTACTCATACGCCATGTTTTAACAAGAAAATACAAGGAAATTCCAAAATTGTCATAAAATTCAATTTTCAAATGCGATTTTCTCGAAAAAAACGACGAACGTGTTTCTGATTTTTTTTGTGTGGATGGACAAACATCTAAACTTTAAAAAAAATTAAAAAAAAAAAAAAAAAAAAAAAAAAAATGTGGCCAGATTTTTGATAAATTGACATTTTTAAAAAATGGAAATTTTCAGAACGGGTTCTGAAAATTTTCCAAAAAAAAAAAATTAATCGATAGCCCATACAAAACTATTTAAGAATGTAAATTTTTGAGATTGTGGTGCATTCCGTTTTAATGTGATAAATATTTAATCAAGGCAACTAGACACAAATTTGACCATTTTTCCAATATTTGACCACGCCTCCTGAGCCCAGTTTTTGAAAAATTGAAAAACCAAAAACGCAATTTTCTTAGTTCCATATAGAGCTATCCATACAACCTATTCAGAAATTTGTGCGACACGTGTTTTTTTTCGCTGGACATTTGGTGTGGAATGCCTCATATACATAAATGTATACAAATTGTTTTTACTCTGGAAATGATTTTTTTTTTTTTAAAGAGTTTTTTTAACATAAATGTCATTGGCTGATTTGCAGCCAATTTTAAACCAATTCTCAATATTTTTGTTTTGTTTAAAAGGTAGGATTCATATATTTCGAATAAAGACAAAAATGGAAAACCCGTTGTAAAACAATAAAGTCAGGATCTTTGGAAATTTAAATTTAAGAATTTCGGATTTTCAACACCATTACTAATTACAAAAGTACTAAATGAAGTGATGAAGAAAAAAAAATATGACTATTTCCATACTCTATGGACTCCAACCAACCCGAATATTCATATGAGAACCTCTGCATATTTTTTGTTAACTTTTGTAGCACTGTGTAATTAAAATTGTTTTTTTATAGGCAGTTTTTAATTTATTTTCGTTTTTTGGCTGGCCTGTCAGCTTAAAAACCATCACTGCAGTTGACATGATAAATTGTAGCATGCTTTCCTTTTAAGATGTATTATATTGTTAAGGTTAACAATTTTTTATAAGTATATCCAGTTTTTTATTATATTTTATGTTAAACATGATTTTTCAGTTTTTAAATATTTAATTAACATTTTATTTTTAACTTAAATTAAAATAGGGATGTTGTTTGACTTTATTATGGCAAAAATTATTATTTGCACAGTATGATGACTATATATATATTTTTATATATTTTTTAAGTGGATTTTAAAATGTTTCAATTAAGTGTATTAATACACTGATTTCCAACCTTGCATTTTCGCGCATTGCACGTTGGAGCAGCCTAAGGGCAAAAAGTCTACGGGGTGGCCCCCGTAGGCTGGTTGGTAGCGTATTAGCCTTTGAACGTGGGGGTCGTGGATTCGATTCCCACCAGACCCCTTGTTTTTTTTTCGCTACAACGAGACGACGGTCGTTGTTACCAGTTCTCGGTTAGGTTGAATTTATTAAAAATGAGTTGTAAATAAATATAAAGAATAAATAAAAATAATTGATCATATGATCAAAACTATTATTATTATTATATTATTCGCATTTTCTCCAAGTTACTTGGCAAATCTAATAGATAAGACCTTGCCGAAGTTAGTTACTTTTTTAGTTTTGGAGATAGTAGTAATATAAAATCATTAATTTCACTTCGGAACACTAAAAAATAAACAAGAGTTACGACCATCATTTCTATATATTTCGGACATGCTGATTCGAATGACAGTTTTCTTGCAAAATGTCGTTAAAGATTTGCTGATTTCGAGCCAGTTTTTTAACAAAAAAATTTGTAAAGTAAATGGTTTCTAAATTTTATGATATGGAAAACAAAGATATGACTTGTAGCAACATTTCTTATGCAAATTTGGTTTAAAGCTCTTCAATTTAAGCACTTAAATTCGCGAATTTCTTAATTTTTTAAGGTTTTCGCGAAATTAACAGCCAAATTGGTCTTTGATAAAAAACTTGCTTTTAATAAATCAAAAATGCATCCCTAACAATACGAATAGTGGACAAAAAACAGCTATGTTATATGGACCATCATGATGAAAATCGCGAAAAACCGTTTTTTTGTATATGGCAGCATCACTTTAGGAGATGATTTGAAGCTTCATCTTTTAGTATATAATGTGGGAACCGCAAACAATGAACTGACCCAAAATTTGGGTTTTCATTTGCAAAAGTTATCTTAACAAAAACTATTATTTCAGTGTTTGCGATACCCTTGTAAAAATGTATTAGATCTTATCTGTTCATATATGTTCATATATGATCGTATCTGATTGCATATAATTATATCTGAAATGTCCAAAATCGAGATCTAATTATATCTCGGCTTTGGTCAACATTGCCACAAAATTGACATTTAATTATTGTATACAATAATTATAGTTTTTGTTAAGATAACTTTTGCAAATGAAAACTTTTTGGACAAATTTTGGGTCAGTTCATTGTTTAAGGTTCCCACATTATATACTAAAAGATGAAGCCTCAAATCATCTCCTAAAGTGATGCTGCCATATACAAAAAAACGGTTTTTTCGCGATTTTCATCATGATGGTCCATATAACATAGATGTTTTTTGTCCACTATAACTATAGATTTGTACTTGCTCTAAGATGCTAATTTTCCACTAATTTTTAAATTTTATTATTATGACATATCAGAAAAATGGAGGTAAACAATGTCCTTTCAAAACTGTATCCTTAAATATAATTTAATTTTTTTAACAAAATATTTAAATAAAGTCTTGAAAGGACATTATTTACATTCTTTTTTCTAATATCGCAAAATAAACAAGTAAGAAAGTTATAGTCGGTCAAGACCAACCATATGATACCCTACACCAGTGTATTTCCGGAAAATGGGCCCCCAAGTCCAAACATGGACCGATTGGACCAATCTTTTGTTTGATCTTTATTTAGTGTAGAATACACACACAGATCAAATTTTATTGAAATTGGTTTATTTTTTTGCCAATAGACCGATTTAACTAAATATCGGTCGAAATTTTTATATGGGGACTAAGTCCAAAAACGGCCCAAATGTATTCCAATTTGATAAGGTTACCAAAGTACTCGTTTAACATATACAAATAAAATTTTAATTAATGATTTTAATTTTTATGAATTTTGAGGGAATTATGTGAATATCGGGCATACATGGGATTTTTTAATTTCCATTAAATTTTAATTTCCATTTGTATATCAAATGGAAATTAACAAACAATTTCCATTTATCAAAATTAAAATTATAAATTTTTGAATTTCCATTTCCTTTGCAAATGGAAATGTATGGTTGTTGAATTAGATGCAAATGGTAATTAAATTTCAAAATGATTTTGAATTTGGAAATTAATTTGTAACTTTTTTAATATGTTCGATTTGCCAACAACTTTATTTTAGTATGTTTCCGAACCTTATATTATGTGTCAGAAAATAAATACAAAAATAAATAAATATTGAATTTCTTTTTTTTTTTAATAATAACAAAACGAAAGAAAATAAATAAATGAATGCAACGTACTCGTGGATTTTAGCCAAAGGATTGAGTAAGTTTTTAATATTTTGAAAGAAATTATGTATGTATATATGTGGATAACAAAATTACTTTTTTAGCAATGATTACATCAACAACTATGCCTGGCCCTTTGTTCCAACTAGGAATCCCAGGAATTTATATATATACATCAACAAAAACCAATCCATTCGATAATATTGGATAAAACTCAAGATGCATGTTAGAGATGGTAAGTGTTTAATATCTAAACCGCGTTAATTCATTTGAAAATTAAGCATTAACTACTAAACGAAATCGGTGGATCTTTTTTTTTTAATACCCTACACCATGTTGTTGATACCATGATATTTTGATTTGGTTTGTAACTGATACAAAAACAAGGCCATTGTTTTTAATAAGTACGAACGTTTTTATTGTGGAACGCTGTAATTTATAAAATACGAACAGAAATAAAGCCTTTCACCCGCATTTGCCCACGAGAAATAGTTTTAAGCTTTCTTGATAACCTCTCTTTTTAACCCAATAATTTCATGTAATTTAAAAAATTTTTGCATTGAAAATAGTCAAATGATATAATAATTATGGTGGGTAAATTTTTTAGTAAATAGGAGTGTAACAAAAACGTAATCTACACTCAAAAAAAAACATTGTAAAATTACAAGAAAAATTTGTAATTTTTTTTGCTACCTCCAATTTGACAGGAATTCCTTGTAATTTTACAAAGCTTTTTACGAAAAATTTTGTAATTTTACAAAATTTTTACTAATAAAATTGTAGATTTACAATTTTTTTGACGCGATAAAACTTACAAGGAGGGTTTGTAACTTTACTATATTTTTTGCTACCTCCTATTTGACGAGAATTCCTAGTTAAATTACGAACTTTTTCGTAATTTTACAAGATTTTTACCAATAAAATTGCAAATTTACAACTTTTTTGGCGAAAAAAAAACTTTAAAAAAATTTAAAAAAAATTTTTTTTTTAAATTTTGGAAATTTGTAAAATTACAAGAAAAACTGTAAAACGAAATAAATTTCCGAAATATAATTCGAAATTTTGGAAATACACTCAGAAGCATAAGTCTGCGTACACAGGCTTTGCCTTACAAAAACCACCAAAAAAATACGTTAATCGATAGATTTTTTTAACCAAAGCTAATGACATATTATTTTGTATGCTTCAGACTATTAAAATAACAAAAAGCCAATTTAAAATAGTCCGCGGTTAACAGCAACCAAGCAAAAAAACAAAATCATTCCTTTAAAACCCGAAGCAAAAGTCTGCGTACAGTATCGTTTGAGGTTAGTTTCCTAACTAAGTTTTTCATTTTTAACAACTTGTGGGATAGTCTTTGTGCTTTAGAACCTCTGCTAGTCTTTTCTGCATTGATTGTACCAATTTTCTAGTTTATGCGGATTTTATATTCCACCAAGAATGCTCCATAACCTCTTCCAGCATCGTTTTTGATGTTATTTGATGTGTACCAATTTTTTCCGAGAATATCCAACAAATGATCAATAGAGTTGAGGTCTGGTGATTGGGAAGTAGCTTTTTTATTGTTTGGATGTATTATTAAGCAGCCAAATCTTCGCAATATCAGCGTTATATATGGAGTAATTTTTTTGTTTGAGGAGATAATCACCCTGGAGACCCAATCTGATCGCACTTTTCTTAAAACTACCTTTAAATATATCTATGTAACCTTTCTTATCCATCATTGACTCAATTAATTGCATTTGTCCAACTCCACTTGCCGCCATGCACTATCAAACCATTATAACTCCACCCCTATATTTTACAGTACCACACAAATTTCCTTTTTAAACGTCTTTCATTCTGGGAAATGGTCAAATTTCCAGATGAAAGTTAGTTTTGTATATTTGGAATCATAGAAAGACAAATTGTGTGAAGAAAAACTGGTACAGCTATTAAAAGATAAAACTTGTGTGGTACTGTAAAATATAGGGGTGGAGTTATAATGATTTGATAGTGCATGGCGGCAAGTGGAGTTGGACAAATGCAATTAATTGAGTCAATGATGGATAAGAAAGGTTACCTAGATATATTTAAAGGTAATTTTAAGAAAAGTGCGATCAGATTGGGTCTCCAGGGTGATTATCTCCTCAAACAAAAAAAATTACTCCATATATAACGCTGATATTGCGAAGATTTGGCTGCTTAATAATACATCCAAACAATAAAAAAACTACTTCCCAATCACCAGACCTCAAGCCTATTGATCATTTGTTGGATATTCTCGGAAAAAATTGGTACACATCAAATAACATCAAAAACGATGCTGGAAGAGGTTATGGAGCAGGCTTGGTGGAATATAAAAACCGCATAAACTAGAAAATTGTTACAATCAATGCAGAAAAGACTAGCAGAGGTTCGAAAGCACAAAGGCTGTTAAAAATGAAAAACTTAGTCAGGAAACTAACCTCAAACGATACTGTACGCAGACTTTTGCTTCGGGTTTTAAAGGAATGATTTTTTTTTTTTGCTTGGTTGCTATTAACCGCGGACTATTTAAAATTGGCTTTTTGTTATTTTAATAGTCTGAAGTATACAAAATAATATGTCATTAACTTTGGTTAAAAAAATCTATCAATTAACGTATTTTTTTGGTGGTTTTTGTAAGGCAAAGCCTGTGTACGCAGACTTATGCTTCTGAGTGTATATTTGGAAATGTTTCAAAATATATTTGGAAAATATGAAATATAAACATATGTATTTTTTGTTTTTTACTATATTTGGAAATTTTTAAAATATAATTTGAAATTTCTAAAATAAATTTGGAAATTTTTTAAATTTTATTTTGTTTTCTGAAATAAAAATATAAATTGTGCACTTTTAATTTATGTTTTCTAAATTTGAATAATAATATAGCATTCTGTGACTTAGAATTTATATTTTTTACATATAATTAAAAATTAAATTGTATTTCAATCAATTTCAGGATTCCATTCCCAAAGCAGCGCTGTGACGAATTCGATGGGGCCCGGTGTTGGAAAAATTACTATGACGCACTGTCAACATAAAAATTAAATTAAAATCTTATACTTCATGCATTATTTGGTGAACGAAAAATAAAAAAATTATGAATTCATTTTCGGATTCATTTCGATTCCAAATATTAAAAACAATAGAGTTTCAATGTGTGAAAAGAATGGAATTTATTTGGTAATGATTTCTGAAAAATTGCAATTTTCATACATGTTAAAAATAATTACTGCAATTTTTATATAGTTTTTGAAATTTTGTAGTACTTTTTCGCAATTAAAATATATATTTTCTTATTCTCCATTTGCATACTTGCAACAATTTCCATTGATTATTTCAGTTGGGAAACAGTGGACACCTAGTGGGCTTGCCAATAGCGCTATATGCAACGTTTAAGGTGTTCCCTCCAATAATACTCTCCAGGAGTATTTAACTGAAAATATCTGACTTGGTCACAAATTATTACGCCCGGAGGTAGCCTAGCTTAGGAATGTATTTACTTAATTGCAAAACAGTTTGGAATAAGTGAATACATTTTTAATGCTTGAGCTTTTGGAAAATAATTTTGTTTGTTGTCTTGAATGCAAAATGGTTTATATACAAAATGTTCGCTTTTACAAATGTATAAAAATATTAAAAGTAATTTTATACAGTTTTCCTATTTAACACCATTAAACTGAATGCATTATGTTATTTTAACAGTTTTTTGGGAAATCACTACAAGTAAAATTCTTCCTCACATAATTGTTTAAAACGCTATTGTTAGTAATATTTTGGAGACAACAGCCCGATCCTAAAAATTGTCAGTGACTAAAAAAAATCAAAAAAATTAAAATGTTGCATGGAAATCAATGTAGTTTTATGATATTTTTAACCGTTGATAATTTAGGAATCGGGTCTAAAAAATGTGTTTTATTTTATAAGTCTTTTATGTCATCGTTTATAAACCAAAAATAAAATTTACGTTGCCATGAGTAGGGTACAATTTGATGGCTTGTTGCCCTCTATAGTTTTCATATTTTCGTTTGAGGTTTGTGTCTTTGCTTAAACTGTTTGAATTTTTGTTTGCATTGCCAACTTCTTTAAAAAACTATTGTTTTTAAAAAGTCAACGATAAAGGTTTAAGTCTTTGATTTTTTATGGCAACGTAATTAAAAAATGTGGCGAAGGGTTTTCATTCGAATGAAAATTAAATTTTTTTAATTTCCATTTGTTGTATAAATGAAAATTAAAAAAAATATAATTTACCATTTGCATAAAAAATTGTAATTAAAATACAAATTATAATTTGAATCAAATTGTAATTTCCCATGTATGATATCGGGATGGTGGTTTGTATGGGAACTACCAGAAGTACTGAACCGATTCCTTTAAAATTTGGTATGATGGTTTGTTCATATATAATATTTTTACCTGTTAAATTTCAAAAGACATATAAAGGGTGTCCAAAATTGAGGTATCATTTTAATTTAAATGAAAAAATTTGTTTTTTTTTCAGATATTAAAAATATTTTTATTTCAGTTTACTACAAATAGGTTCCGGTTAAAAATAAAAAAATATGTGGGTCAAGTGACCCCCCTTACTAGCTTGGCAGGCTCCCAATATTTTACCAAAAATATCAAACACGTTTTTCAATAAACTATTGTCAATGGTTGATATCTGTTTGATAATGTTGGTTTAAAGGTATTGAACTGTTGTGGGATTATTGCTGCACTCTTTCGATTTCAAAAAATCCCACAAAAAAAATCTAAATGTGTCAAATCACACGATCTTGTTGGCAAATTTACTCCTCCTCTGCGAGAAAAATTGTGATTTTCCAACTTGTCTGTCAAATGATCCTTTGTGTCTCTTGCAGTGTGACAAGTGACATTTTTCTGTTGAAGCCACACATTCTCTACATCTAAATCATCAATTTTCCGCCACAAAAACCTTCGGATCATCTCCCTGTAGCGATTTCCATTGACCGTAATCACATTTCCATTTTCGTTTTCAAAAAATATGATCTTATGATTTCTCCGGACCACAAACTACACCAATCCGTAACTTTTTGGAGATGAAATTGTTGCTCTAAGATAACTCTTAGATTCTCTTCACCCCAAATGTGACAATTCTGCTAGTTGCAGTAGTCATTGAGCTGGAAATGGGCTTCGTCGGTAAAAATAATTTTGTTAAAAATTCTCATTTTCTTCTTTCTAGTTTTGAAAAAATTTTATTAATAAAAACACGTTGTTCCTTCGTGTATCGTTTCATATTAACTAACCGGAATGTATTTTGAATCTGAAGACTAAAATTCAGAATAAAAACTACAAGTAGAAAAAAATGGCAGCCAAATTAAAATGATACCTCAATTTTGGACACCCTTTATTATAATATGGTTTTCAGAGGCATTTAAGCGGAATTCAAAGGGGGCGTTTGTATGGGGCCGTTTTCACCAAAACTGTACCATTTTACTAATTTAACCCCACAACACATTTTTTTCAATCATATTTTTTTTTTTTGTATTTTTCCAATATTTTGAAATTTTTAAAAAATAACCTTCGTTAGATTAGAGATATAAAAAAAATATACTGACAAGGGAAGTATCTCAACCCTTATGAACCGATTTGCCTGAAACTTAAAACATATATAAAAGAGACGATTTTAAGGTTGGGGTGTCTCGGCTTATCGGCCATATCAGTGTTTCAAAATTTCGTTGTCCCCTTATGAAACAATGTGGATCTCCGGGAATATTTCGATAACTTCCGAACTAGCCGGATTATCCTCTAGACCAAAAATACGTGTCGACTTAAATTTAATAAAGATTATTTCGTATTCATATAGACATCGTAGGTCTATGTCTTCATTTAAATACCAGACAAGGGAAAAGTTCGAATTTTATTTAAAATTCATAAGGTATTTGAAATAAAATTTTTGTTTAAATAAATTTCTCAAAAACATTTGAATTTTATTATTTCCAAAAATAAAATTCTCAAAAAAAAAAGAATTTTATTTTCCTATAAATAAAATTCTAAAAAATTAAAGATTTTTATTTTGGTTTGAATTTCATTTTGTAAAACAAATAATAATAAAACAAAGTATAAATAAATGTGGTAAACTAGAATTTTTAAATACTATGTATGTTAATTAATGGTAAATTTTGATTAAAAAGAAGTTAATAAATCCATATTACAATGAATGTTAACATAGATGGAATGCAAAAGTTAGTCTCTACATAATAAATTTTTTACATCCTTAAGATAAAATATTTCAGAATTAAAAAAATTGCATATAAAAAACTTAAATGGCATTATAGTCGTGGACATTTTCTAACTGAATCTAACACCTATTTTCATCATTTTCTAAGGGAAAACAAATATCTCAAATATATTTTATAGAAAAATGTCTCAGAATTCCAGACATTATCTTTACAAAATATTTAATTGCTTATTTGACTCTGAATAAAAGAGTTTTTTCCACAATTTTAAAAATTTTTTAAAGGAAAATTATATTAAAGGTTATAACTTCTATAGAAAAAAATCTATAAAAAATAAGCCCTCAGAAACTGGGAATTTTTAATAAAAAATACTGTTTCAGAATCCCAAGAATCTTTCTGCAAAAAAGATTTCTCAGGATCGGATAACTTTTCTATGAGAAATATATTTTCAAATCTAAGAATTTTTGTTATGGAAATATAAGAATATGATTTTTTTTTAATCTTTTAGAATCTGAGAACTTTTATATAGGAAAATTTTATAAAAATCATTTATCAAAACTTTTCTATAGAAAACTAAATTAGATGTGAGATTTTTTGGAACGAAAAAAATTACTCTGAGTCTAAACATTTTTCTGTTTGTAAGAATTTTGTAAGAATTTTCTATAGAAAATTTATCTCTAAATCTTCAAATTTTCTTTTGAAATAGTGTCTTAAAATGTTTCTTTAGAAAAATGTCTAAGACCCTAATAATTTTCTATATGAAAAATGTTTCAGAATCTGAAAAACTGCCTTAGAAAACACTTTTTTATAGAAAATTGCTATAAAATTAAAGATTCTATTTTTAGAAAAGTGTACAAAATTTCTTTTTAAAGTTTCTGTTCGAAAAAGCTTTCAGAATCAGAGAATTACATTAAAATATGAAAAATTTTTAAGAGGTTTTCTATAAATAAGTGGATCAAAATTTGGAAATTACTAAAAAAAAATACTATTGCATTACAAGTTTGAACTAAGTAAATTATTAAATTACATTAAATTAGAAGATAGTGGCAATTTACTATCATATGAGGATGTATTTAGCTAATTAAGTTACCTTAATATATAGAAATACTCGAACATTATTAAAATATTTACTTGTTTGAAATCTATTTATTTATATGAAAATAAAATTCTTTTTTTTTATTAATAAAATTCTTTTAAGAATTTTAAATAAAATTTTTTAGAATTTAATTTCTTTTAAGAATTAAAAATAAAATTCTTTAGAATTTTATTTAAAATTCAAAATTGAATTTTTTGAAAAATTCAAAATTGAATTTTATCAATAACGAATTTTAATTTTTATTGTTTTTCCTTGTCTGATAAATACCCCCCAAAATTTACACATTTTCATGAAAAAAGTATTTAACGAAGCCAAACTTTTACAAGGTTATGCCACCTTTGGATAGGCATTAAAAAAACCTTTCTTCTCATATGTAAACATCATATAGTTTCTAAGAAAGAAATGGCTAAAAAATCCAAAAAACAATTTTTACGCCATTTTTTGACCCATGTTTTGAACCCCTAAATCCCCGATATGGCCGATAAGCCGAGACACCCCAACCTTAGAATTGTCTCTTTTATATATATTTTACGTTTCATGCAAATCGGTTCATTAGGGTTGAGATACTTCCCTTGTGAGCTTTTTTTTTTGTTAACAAAAGTATATTTTGTAGTCCAAAGTTTAAACATTTTTATATGGCCAAAACATGTTGGGGGGCCCAGAGCCCACACCCCCTGCGTACGTGCCTGGCTCAAATGACTATAATAACCGTGTTATGATAGGTATCTTTTCGAAATTTGGCAGGTAAACGTGTTTTGTCTTCACAAATCACCATTCCGAATTTTCAAGAAAGCGGACCAATTCTTCTTGTAGCCCCCATTCAAACCACCTGCCCGATTTTCACATACATAAATCTCTCAAATTTTATGAAAATAGAAAATTTTTAATTAAAATTTTGTTTGTGTATGTTAAACGCATACTTAAATAGCCTTATCAAATCTGATAATCATCGGACCAGTTTTGGACTAAGGTCCCTTGTAAAAATTTCGCCCGATATTCCTTATTGTCAAAATCAAATTTGAGCCTATTTCACTCAAATTTGATTTTTGAGTGTTTTTTACACTTATTAAAGATTTGACAAAATATAGATATAATCGGTCAATCGGACCCATTTTCCGGGAAACTCTGGTTTTAGGTATTATATGGTCGGTCTTGACCGACTATAATTTTCTAGGACCTCCTAGAGTATATATATTCATGATCCTCGATCGATTTTAAGTCGATCTAGCGATGTCCGTCCGTCCGTCTGGCTGTCTGTCTGTCCGTAGAAAACACGCTAACTTTTGAAAGACTTTACAGAGGCTACTCAAGTTTGACATATACGTTGGGCATTTACCTGGTCAGGTTGGTATTGCAATCTAGCCAAATCAGTCCAGTGGTTCAAAAGTTATGAGCAAAAGAGTAAATTTTGGCAAGGGTTTTTCGCTCTTTTACGAGATAAAAAACACGCTAACTTTAGAAAGACAATAATGGGACTGCTGAAGCTTGGCATATATCTTTGCCGTTCCCTAGGTCTGTTTGATATTGAATTTCAGCTCAATCAGTCTAGTGGTTCAAAAATTATAAGCAAATTCCTGGATTTACTCATAGAGTAAAGAATAATATCAGAGATTTTGATAGGCACCAAAACAATATGTGACTTTATATAAATTGGTTCTCTTAATGTTTAAGAGAGATGGATTTACTATCCTTTAAAAAATGCATTGTGGAGGGTATTCATAGATTCGGCAAAATCGAATTTAACTTTTACTACTTTTTTTTTTCTTTTTTAAACTTTGTCTGGGGGAAATTTACCCCCCCCCCCCCCCCCTTTTTTACAAAAATAATATAATAAAAATAAAAAAGTTTTAATTCAAAATAAATTATTTTTTATCAAAACTTTTTAATTGTGTCACGTTATAAAATTTACTATCACTTAAAAAGGCCATTGTGGAGGGTATTCATAAATTCGGCCAAGTCTTATTTAACTTTTCTACTTGTTTTTCGCTTAAGCCCCCTTTAAGTTCTAATATTTTAAATGTTAAAATTCTATTCAAAATAAAATACTTGACATAAATTTGTCAAAAAATTCTCTACAAGTTATTATAAAATAATAACACAAGATTAATTAAAAATCTAAAGTAAATAAAATAGTTTGTTAATTAAACAAGTTGTTGCAAACAAATTTGTATGTATTTTGATTTCATTTAAATATTTTGAATAAATTTATGGTTAATGAATTCACTTTGAGTTGGGATTTTTAATTACAAATAATAATTTTTGATTAAAATTCTGTGTATAAAATAACAACAGAGCGTATGATTAATATTTTAAATAAATATTACTTATACGAGGTGTTGTCCCATTGCAATTGACAATGGGACTTTGTAAACTGGAGATTTATTGTGGAAAATTACTCTAATGTGGCGTTTTGAGATTTTTTCGAATTTTGTTTCTCCTGTACTACGATAATAAGCATCCTTGGACAAGGTATTGACGTGGTGCAGAGGAATTACATTTTACACCCTTCAACCACAAAATGGGGTTACAAGCACAAAAATTTTTTATGATTTTTAATTTTTTATACCCTCCAACTACAGTATGAGGGTATACTCACTTTGTCATTCCGTGTGTAACGCATCAAAATATCGGTCTAGGACCCCATAAAGTATATATATTTATGATCAGTGATCGATTCTAAGACATTCTAGCGATGTCCGTCCGTCCGTCCGTCCGTCTGTCCGTCTGTAGTTAACACGATGCAGTCCAAAATAAAAGAGCTAGACTCCCGACATTGGGCACGAATATGTCTAATGTTCCTAGGCAGTTTAAGTTCGTAAAGGAGCAAAATCGGTCCAGGGGGAAAAAAGTTCCCCTTGAGGAACTAAACCAACCTCTGAAAAATACCATATTTTTACATGATTTTCTTTGTTTTTGTTTAACAAATGCAACATTTTTATGCTACAAGAAGTTCAAAATCCTGCATTTGGACCCACAGAATTAAAAAATTTCATTTTTTCGGTCCGCCCCCCCCCCCCCCTTTATGGGCGAGGAATATTTTTTTTTTAAATAAACTTGTATTTTTTTAGAGCAAAAAGTATACGAATGAATTCTTAAATACATATTCCAGAAGAAATGCCCCCCCCCCCCCAATTACCACTACCGACCCCCCGATGCAGTCCAAAATAAAAGATGCAGTCCAAAATAAAAGAGCTAGATCCCTCAAGTTTGCCAAAAATATGTCTTGTGTTCCTAGGCAGGTTAAGTTCGGAAATTGGCCAAATCGGACCAGGGGGAAAAAAGTTCCCCCTTGAAGAACTAAACCAACCTCTAAAAAAATATACTTTTTTACATGTTTTTTTGTATTTTTGTTAAGTAAATGAAACATTTGGTATATTTATCGCGATGGGAAGGTGCTCTCAACGTCCCCCACTGACCTTATCAACCCCCCCCCCCCCCAAAAAAAAATACGCCCCTGACAAATTTTTGTTTTAATTTTTTTTTTTTACATTTTGGAGGGTATAAAAGATTCGGCACAGCCGAATTTAACACTCTCACTTGTTTTTTATTTATTTGCATGTTGGAGGGTATAACAGATTCGGCACGGCCGAATTTAACACTCTCACTTTTTTTTTATGATTTTCAAAATTTAAAATTATTTTTTATCCAAATTGGTTCAAAAAAAGTTGGAAAATGTCAAGTAAGAGGAGCCGCCTTAAGCATTTGGGGCAAAGATTTTTCGATGACCTGGATTGCCTAAGCGGTGTCTCATTGACGTCTCTAGCGGAATACCTCAGGAAACGGGGTGGTTTAAAAAGTAGAACTTTGTATTAGAGGGGGAGTAGGGAAATATGGTTAAGGGAATCACAATGGGCCTTACGGCCTCCGAGTGAATTCGCCAAATGGCGAGCGCCCATCCAACTTAACCTAACCTTAAGTATGTTATCTTAAAAACATTAAAAAATTAAAAAAAACGCGATTTTAGTTTAAAATGCATTTTTGGACCAAAATCTCGTTCTTATATTTTTTAAATATTTTTTCACATAACATACTCAACATTTTCCAACTTTAAAGAGCAATTTGGAAAAAAAAATATTTTTTATATTAAAAAATCTGTGTTTGTGGACCAAAATCAGTATTTTGCAATTTTATAAATATTTTCCTCATAAATTACGCAAAAGTTCCTAATTTTTCAGCCGGATTTGGTTAAAAAATTCGATCATGAATTTTGGTCGAAAAATTATTTTTTTTCAAAATTTTACCTCTGGTGCCCTTGCAAAATGTACCCATAAATTTTTAACAAAAACTCTAAAGTTTGATCGAATGTTTAAATGTTCAGATTTGGCTCAAATTAACTTTAATTAAAACTTTGTCTTAAGCTTTATGAAATAATCAGTGGAAAAAAAATTTGAGATTTTTTTTTGTAATTTCTTGTAAGTAGGTAAAATCCGCCATTTTAAGAAATTGTTTGATAAATTTAAAATGGCGATATCTTGAAAACCGCTCTACCGATTTCAGAAATTTTTGGATATTCAAAATTTAGGAAAATATATTTTTATACCCTCCACTCTCCGTTTGCATCAACTCTAAATATTGATCTGGGATCCCACAAAGTAAATATATTTATGATCCCAGATCGATTTTAAAACGATCTAGTGATGTCCGTCCGTCTGTCTGTTGGAAAAACGCTAACTTTTAAAAGACTTTGCGGAGGCGCCTGAAGTTTGGCTGATATTGAAAATTTATCTGGTCAGGTTCAAAAATTATAAGCAAAAAAGAGTGACTTTCAGCAAGGTTTTTTTTTCGCGAATTTACGAGATAAAAAACACGCTTACTTTCGAAAGACAGTTCAAAGGACGCTGAAGCTTGGTGTATATATTTGTCGTATATATTTCCCCTGTTCTAGTTCGTATTGAACTTCAGCAAAATCGGTACAGTGCACAGTGATTCGTTCCCATATATCGAGTGGGCAAAAATAGAATATTGGTCGCAGATTTCTGAAGTTTGGGACACTAGCATTAAATGATCTAATCAAGAAAAAAATGGGTTTTTGGAAAAAACGGAGCAAGGACACGCCTACCCGCCATATATACTAAATGGGGGGTAGGTGATTAAAACTACAAAAATGGTCACAAAATTGCAAAACTTTGTCACTGTTACCGATTTTGATATAATATTTTATGTGTGAATTTTTTTCTAGATTGAAGCAAGGACTCGTGTGGCTGCCATATATCCTTTTTCTTAAAAACACTGTAAATCGCTCAAAAATTACTCGATACTCTTGATTTTTTTTTTTTTTTAATTTGAATAAGTGATGTCAATGTGTGTGCCAAGTTTCGCTGAAATCGGTGCTGTAAAACAAAAGTTGTTTATGTATCCTTTTTAAAAAATGCAACACTCAAAATATTTTGTAGGCAAAAACAAATGAAAAACACACTTAAAACCAGTGAATAAACAATTGAAAACCATCCCAGTAATTATTCATTTGTTTTAACAAACATCAACATTTATTTTTTACTCTTGACAAAATTTTCTAAAATAAATAACATTAAACATTAAAAAATTACGTTTTTTTTTCACTCTTTTTTACCAATAAATTCGAAAAAAATAACCAACGAAAACATTAAAAATTAATAATTTCGTAGGTAATTTTTTAAAATTTTTTATTGAAATATTTTTTTAAAAATTTTTAATAAAATTTTTGGGGAATCGATCCCGCAATCAACTACATTCTGGCCAGACACTCTACCCATCGTACCAAAGTCACTTGATACAAACATGGTTTTATATTTCTATAAATAATTTTTTGATTTTTTTTTCTAAAAAAATACCTGACTTGTGTAAGTAAAAACTAATGATATTTCATTAAAAAATACCAACAATTAAAAAAAAAATTACTTACACAAATCATTAAAAATCAAAAGAATAATCAGTAGTTTTTTCTTACAGAACAAAAATAAATAACTTTAAGAATTAAATGTTAATGAAAGTCTTTATTTTTTTGTGTGTTATTTTTGAAACAAATGACTGAAGTAGTCATTAATAAAAACTGAACATCAAACAAATGTTTTTTCTTTTAAAAACGACTAAACGGAAACTTTTTAAATAAACTACAAACAGTTAATGACATAATTTTTTGAGTGAATAAAGTGTTAATATAGTTTAATCACAAAAATAAAATAGATAGAATTGACAACGATTTTTTAAATTTGGTACGCAAGCAAAAAATTAATTAGTAGAAAAAAATAAAAATTTTGAGCTAATCGGTCGAAGGACATTTGTACCTGTCGTATATCCTGAAATTTAAAAGTGGAGTTTTAGCCTCAAAACGTGCTATAAAATTACTAAACTTAGGTATTGTCTTAGGAATTTAGATGACTATCGACGTACAACATTTGTATTTTAATCTGAGCAAGGACTCGCGTGGCTGCCATATATCCTTTTTCTTGAAATTGCTGTAAGTCTTTTAAAAATCTTTCAAATGCTCCCAAATTTTCAATATAGATTAACTAAAATGGCGTTCATAAGTGTGTTAAATTTCGTTGAGTTGCATGCGGTAACAAAAAAGCTGTTAATATATCCTTTTTTTAAATATAGGCAAAAATATAAAAATTCATAATAACTGCTAAAGCAAAACATTCGCAACACTTATGTTCTATTGCGTGACGAAAATAAGTTTATTCAATATAAGTTTTAAGTAAACACGTTTAATACTTGCTTTATTTCTAACAAGGGAAGTATCTCAACCCTTATGAACCGATTTGCCTGAAACTTAAAATATATATAAAAGAGACAATTCTAAGGTTGGGGTGTCTCGGCTTATCGGCCATATCGGGGATTTAGGGGTTCAAAACATAGGTCAAAAAATGGCGAAAAAATCGTTTTTTGGATTTTTCAGCCATTTCTTTTTAAGAAACTATATGATAATTTCATATGAGAAGAAAGGTTTTTTTAATGCCTATCCAATGGTGGCATAACCTTGTAAAAATTCGGCTTCTTTAAATATTTTTTTCAGGAAAATGTGTACATTTTGGGGGGTATGTATGTGAATACATAGACCTACGATATCCATATGAATAAGAAATAATCTTTATTAAATTTAAGTCGACACGTATTTTTGCCCTAGACGATATTCCTGTTAGTTCGGAAGTTATCAAAATTTTCCCGAAGGTCCACATGGTTTCATAAGGGGACAACGAAATTTTTAATCACCGATATGGCCGATAAGCCGAGACACCCCAACCTTAAAATCGTCTCTTTAATATATATTTTAAGTTTCAGGCAAATCGGTTCATATAGGTTGAGACACTTCCCTTGTAAGTATATTCCCAGTTAATAACAAAAAAAAAATTTTTTGGGTACTTAAAATTTTTATTTTTTTTTAATTTTTTTTAAAAACTTAGTTATTTTTATTCATTGATCTTATAAGAAACAGTCCAGGTCCAGTCAAAAACATTAGTGGAAATTTTCTAAAAATAATTAACTTTGAACGAATGGCGCCTCGGGTTAAAATGATCGGATTTGTCTTAAATTAAGTCAAAATGAGAAACTGTATCAAGCTCTATAAAAAGGTCAACGGAAAGAAATTTTGAGATGTTTTTTATTTTCTTGAACGTAGGAAAAAACCGCGATTTTTTGCAAATTTTAAATAGCAATATCTCCAAAACCGTTCGACCGATTTTCTTTTTTTTTTTGATATTCGTGTACGCACAAACAAAAAAATAATACATATAATTTAATATTATTTTCAAAAATCCAAAACTTTGATAGCCGGGCACCACAGGCTAATTAAAGCCGATTGGCCTCAAATGTATACCACATTCCTTTTACACTAAAAAAAAACCTTGTAAAACGACAAGAAAAATTTTTAACTTTTTTTGCTACCTCCTCTTTGACAACAATTCCTTGTAATTTTACAAACTTTTTATCAATAATTTTGTAATTTTACAAGCTTTTTACCAATAAAATGGTAAATTTACAAATTTTTTGACACGATATAACTTGCAAGGAGGTTTCGTATTTTTACTAGATTTTTTGCTACCTCCTATTTTACGAGAATTCCAAGTAAAAATTACGAGATTTTTCGTTATTTTACAAGATTTTTACCAATAAAACTGTAAATTTACAACTTTTTTAGCGCAATAAAACTTACAAGGAAATCTCGTGAATTTTCTAGATTTTTTTTGTAAAAATTTTTTGAAAATTTGTAAAATTACAAAAAAATATGTTAAATTACAAACATTTATTGTTAAAAAACAAGGAAAACTTTCAAATATTGGTAAAATGGGAATACGAGAATTTTTCTAATGGTTAGGTTAGGTTAGGGTGGTGGTGCCAGATGGGCACTCCGGATAGACCAATTGGTCCATAGCGATACCACAAAACTTTTTCCGCTTATCGATGTAAACTAAATACATTGACCTTCATTGCGAATAGTTTCAAGCTCTTCAGGTCTATCTATACTCGTAATTTCCTCCAAAGTCTCGAACTAAGAGCTTCCTATAATTGATAGTCGAGTTCGTGCCAAAGCCGGGCAGTGACACAGGATGTGTTCAATGGTCTCCTCGACGTCAGGTGTCTCCCACCTTTTACAGCTTTCGTCCGTAAAAAGATTCATGTTCTTGGTATGTTTTCCGACAAGACAGTGTCCCGTTATTAAGCCTGTCAACATAAGACATTCTATTCTCGTAAGTGTAAGTAAGAATTTAGTTCTTCTTAAATCATAGCGTGGCCATAAAATTCTGCTTATACGACTTGTCCCAAGTTCCTTCCATCTTCGACTTTTTCTAATACTTTGACAAGTTTTTTTTTTTGTGTGTAGGACTAATATAAATTTTGAGAACAAATTTCACTCTAAACGCGCATATTACACCGTCCTACAGCCAATATTTAACATGAACCGGATGATATACAGTGCCGGTCAAAAAAATAGCACCAATGACAAAATCTCTATTCATCCAATTAAAACAAAATATTATGTGTGTATTCGTTTAAAGTAAATATGTAATACTCTTATACTAACAAGGGAAGTCTCCCTGGTGTCACCCTCCGATCTTCATGAAATTTGGATATGTTGTTAAGAACGAAAATTAATTCGACACGTATTTTTTTTTAGCGGCCCAAACTCATTTTTAGGGGGGGTCGATTTGTATGGGGGGAAATTGACCTTTTTCAGTTTCTTACGATTTACGCCTATTTAAACAAAATTAATATAGGCATGTGTGATATCAGATTAAAGGTATTAAAAATACCTATCTCGTGGTGCTAACAATGGGCCATAGAAGTTAATATTTTTCGACTTATTAACAAAAATGTCCTAAAATTTTGGTATTTTACTCAATATGACGAAAAGTTGTGCATTTTTGGACACGTTCTTAGCACACGAAGATAGGTTTTCCAAAGACCTTTCATTTGGTATGTAACATGACTAGGTTTCTTTGCATAATATAGGAGATAAACGAAAAAACTGAAAAATGGCCTTGTCTTCCCCCCTCCTTTTTACCCCCTAAATATGAATTTGGGCCGCTGAAAAAAAATACGTGTCCCTTTATTTTTTCTGCTCTACAAAATAAAACCAATTCCATAAAGATCCACGGGTGACACTAGGGAGACTTCCCTTGTAAGTATATATCCCTTAAATGTTTTTACTTTTTCCAAAAATTGTGGACGGTTCTTTTTTAATGATCGATATTTTAAAAAAACTCTGAATCAGTGCAGTCAATAAAATAGCACCGAATGACAAAATTTCATTAAAAAAATTAATATTGTTTAAATTATTAAAATAAAAGTGTTAAATATTAAAGGAAGATAGTTTTTATTTATAAAAAAAATTAATTCACTACAAAATTTGATGTTTATTTTCATAAAAATAGGACGTGAAAAGTAATACACTCCTCAAAAACTTGCTTTTGTAAAAAATATAATTTCTGAACATAAACCATATTCTGAAAAAGGAAAATTGGTTGGATGCGCTTATAAAATGATTGAAAATTCAAAAAAATTAACTTTAGAGCTTGAAAAACTTAGTCACAAGCGACGTTTGTCACCATAAGTGGTTAGGTGTTTGTAAAGACAATGGAAGAAGGCCCCATTTACGGCAGCTCTAGAGCAAAAAAAGGGCCGAAAATGCCGAAAATGTTCGTCGAAGATTACAAAACAACAACATTAACGCTTATAGATTCGGAAAAGTGCGCCTACTCTCACTTAAGCATGCTGCAAGTCGTTTGAAGTTTGCTAACAGTAACTCAGAATGACCAGCTTAAAAGTGGATTAATGTTCTATGGACAAAAGAATCCATTGTTGTTTTATTTGGAGACATGGGATCACATAACTATGTCAGAAGACTCTATAACGCGGATTTCAATCCAAAATTTGAAATAAAAATAACTTAAAATGGTGCTTATGGTGTGGGAGATATTTTCCTACTGTGCAGTGGGGTTTATATATTGGACCATGGCTCACATGTTGGACTAGGACAATCGTGGATATACACTTAGCGTTTATATCCCCCAGAAAGTAATGTTACCATAAGTTTCTGAGCAAATGCCACTAATTTAGGTCTTTTAGCACGTCAATTACCCAAATCACGACGGATAATTGGCAAAAAATTGGTTCTGGACAATAAAGTAAACGTGATGGAATGGCCTGGTCAGTCCCCAGATCTAGATCAAATCGATAGTTAATGCACAGATATAGAGAAGGGAGTGTCTCGAATACAACCAACTTGTAATGAAGCCCTTTGGGTGGCTGTTCAGCAAATCTGGAACTCAATTTCGAATTAAAGATCCCAAATTCTCGTGAATTCGGTACAATAACGTTGTACAGAGGTAATTGTCAACAATGAGCACTCGACAATTTTTTTTTAAACATTTAAAGATATCACAGCTATACTGAATTCATAATCCATTCGTTGTTCAAATTTAAGAATTTAATTTTTATACCAAAAAGTACTGTGGTGCTATTTTTTTGACTGAGTCTTTTTGAAGTTTTTTTAAAAACTCTGAAAATTTTTAATAAAATAAAAAACCAAATTAGCCTTTTCTTATGTAATATTGTTTCACACTCTTGTAAGTAACTTATGCCACGTTTTCAGTGACATAAGTTTAAATTGATAAAAAAAAACCAGCGAAGAAAATTTCTTTTTTCCTGGTGCTATTTTTTTGACCGCAGCTGTACGTCTGAAAGTAGAGATCAATTGGAGTAAAACTGCATTTACAGTTTTTCATTTCGTTTCCTTTTAAAAGGACTTCACAATTTTAAAGGATAAATTTTGTAAAATATTTTTGAAATATTTTTACTTGTCCTAGGATGACACATTTGACGTCAAATAATGTCCCCTAATTTTTTCATTTCTCAATTTTGCCATATCAGGATAAGACGATGTGAATTAAGCCACTTGAAAACTTTATCAAAATATTTTGTTGAAAATTTTGAATGATATTGAATTGCTTTTTCTTAATACATATGTTAAAATACTAAAATAGGAAAATTATGAGAGATCCTGCTCTTTCATTTGCTATCAATAGTGGAATCCTAGAACAAGTACAAATATTGAAAACATATTTTATAAAATGTAATTCTGCAAAACTTTTAAGTCCTTTAAAAAGGAAAGGGGATCATAATGTAAAACTGTAAATGCAGTTTTACTACATTTAGTCTATAGTTTCAAACGTTTATTTTCCAGTTCAACGACTTTTTTAATTTTTGTCGGACTGTGTTACATTTGAAATTATTTAAAAAAAATAATATTTTTTAATGCATATATTTAGGCAGAGATAAAATTCATTTTAATAAAAAACCTTAAACATGTTACCACTTTTTTAAAATTTAAAGGAAATTTGTTGTCTTACACAGCTGAGTCGAATGATATTCGACATTTTAGAAATGTCAAAAAATTTCAAAAATCATACTTAATATAAATGTTACGTTTAATCCTAAAAGTATGCTCTCCTTTTTTATACAATACATTGAAAATCGTTTTATTCAGTCTTACAGTGACAGTTGGTCTTTTACGGAGGGCTTATTGCTTGTTGTTGTTCATGTTGAAATTAAATCTGTTGTAATGTTTAGTAATACTCGTAACTACACAACATTTAACTTGAAATTTTACAAGGAAGGATTCCCATCTGATGTTATAAGTAAGTTGGTGAAAAAATAATGTGTGCAAATGGATCTTAAAAATTACAGCTTTACTCTCGATGTTATATAAAGCCGCCAGCAGCTGAATTTTTCCGTTATGAGATGCTTAACCTTGTAAAAAAAATATTTTTTAATTCTGACCCAAATTTTCTTATAAATCTGACATGATGAAAAAGTGTGGAGACCTGATTTTCTTTTTCTATTAATTAAGGGTAGAAAATCGCGTCCAACTTACACTTTTGTCAATAAAATGTTATCTATATATTACACCAGACATCCTAATCTTCTTTTACTTTTTTTAAGTCTAAAGATTTCATCATTATCCGTAAATAAATCTACGGTTTCCTTCCTCATAAGTTAGTCGACACTTGTCATGCCATATCTAACTAAATATGACTGTTACCCAAATACATGTACCAGAAAAATAACGGAAGGTGTTGAACACAAATTCCATAGAATTTTACACTCAATTAATTTCGTTAAATTATTGTATGTTTTTTAAAAAAATAAAAAGACACCATCTCACGTTGCAGAAGTTTAGCATACGTTTACCATAACAGCAAGTGAAAAACATCAGAAAAACATAAATTAAGTTAAACTAGTAGTTATTTAGCTAACACCAAAATTTTTAAATATATTTACATACCATATGTAACCACCGCGCATAGAAACCCATTGTAATAATTAGAGTTGTCAATTATTCGACTTTCAACTTTGTTCGAATAATTCAAATAATTGTTTTTCCTCGTTCGATTAAACGATTAAAGATCAAAATTTATTCGATTAATCGAAGAGAATAACGACTAAAAAAATTATTTTAAAAAATATTTTTATTAACAAAAAAAATAAACAATTCATATAAAATAAGTTAAAATAAGAAAGTTAAAATTTTTATTAACGAAAAAATGCATAAAAAACTTAAAAATAAAATATTTAAAAGTTAAAAAAACTTAAAAATTGAATAACTGAGATCACTTTTAATTAACGGATGTCGATTTTAATACTTGTTGAGAAATAATTCAAATACAAATTATTATTTGAAGAATTCAGACAAAATATATCATAAATGATTTTAATTTTTGTCAAATAAGGCAAATTAAGTTGTTCTTAAGAAATAATCTTTTAAAAATAAAAGTTGACTCAATTTTTTTGCTTTCAAACGATTCTTTCGCTAATTGTTGAAGTAGGTGATATAGTAAGAAGAGCATACAAAATTTTATCTAATTT
Organism: Pegoplata infirma; assembly: GCA_963921195.1. Taxonomy (NCBI): domain Eukaryota; kingdom Metazoa; phylum Arthropoda; class Insecta; order Diptera; family Anthomyiidae; genus Pegoplata; species Pegoplata infirma. Next base: position 179,358,378 of record OY992538.1, on the reverse strand, counting down.
TTCTGTTCTTTTTTCAGATTTTCCCAAATATACCATATCGTCTGATATATCGCTGAAGTCCTTTTTATTTTCTGAATTTTTAATATGTACTTTGAATTGAATTATTTAACTCGCATAAAAGATTATTATTTTCATTACTAATAACTTCCTCTATTTCAATACTTTTATCTGAATTATTGTGATTACTTTCAACATAAAATAATCTGGAGTATAATTCATTTGCATATTATTTTGTTTCGCTTTTTGGAGAATATTTTAAGAAACTTTCATTGCTCGGAAAATTTCCAGAATTTAGAAAAATTATTACCGTATTTAACATTTTTATACGTCTCTCATTAATTCTTATTTTAATACGATTTAGTAAGTCTGATGCAAAAGAATTATTAACTTTTCCTAATTCTATAATGGATGTGCTATCCAGGGCTATGGCTACAATAATATATTTTAACTTTCCTACATTTTGTATAAAATCTTTCAAAATTTATGAGAATAAATTAAATTCTTAGCATTTAATTATTTTTTTAATTAAAAAAAAATTGTTCGATTAATCGACATTAATTAATCGATTTATTCGTTATTCGAAAATCGTCATTTTTGAATTATTCGAACAAGAGTTGGGTTTTATTTGATCGATTAATCGAATTATTCTTAATCGACTGACAACTCTAGTAATAATATTATTTCAATTAAATGTTAAATTGGTATTTTAATTTGAGGCTTCTATTGCTCAGAGTTATTGATAATTATAATATGAAGCCAAATTTACAACATTAAATTAAATTTATAGTTACCACAATTGAAATTTATATTAATTAACTTTCAAAAAAATTAAATTGAAAAAATTTAACTAAAAAATTGAAAAATCAACTAATTTTAAAAAGAAGAAAAAAAAATCGAAAGAAAAATTGAAATCGCCGCGATACTGCTCTTCTAATTTAGCCTCTATTTTCACCCCTCACTCTCAGAATCGACCTAACTTTTGCTCACCTGAATGTGTTCCACAGTGTAATTATTTCAACTCTGTCAATTGTTATCTGATTTTTTAGGAAATAATTAAATTTTCTTTAAGAATACATTTGTAAATATGAAGGTTGTTGAATGAACTGTAGCAGAAAAAATCCCTAATTTCGAAAATTTTTCAAAAGAAAAATAAATTATTAGATATTATTGAAAAATCCCAGCAAAACTTAGATTACCAAATAAGGTATTAAATAAGGTATAGTATTAAATAAGGTATACATTGCAGCATTGATGATTTTAACAGGCGATGAGACTCAAAGTAATGCATCCACATTATCACAAAGAATACCAGTAAGGTATAAAATAAGTCATAAATTTATAACGAAGAATACGAGTAAGGTGTAAAATATATGATATTTTATAGGTTACGAGAAATGAAATAATATAGCATACCAGAAGATAATATATAAGGTGTTACGAGTGGTGAAAAAGTAATTTTGTGTTAAATTTACTCACGTGATTGTAAGTGAGTGTAAGTAGATAAAATATGCTCGTGAGTGTGTGTCGTTAGAAATTTCCTGTCGTGAGCCCATCTCTAGTTTAAACTTATGCATTTTTTTATAAAATAAATATTTTTTATGTTATTGTAATGCATTATGCATCCTATTATAAATAATGCATTATTTCAAACTTTTAAATAATACATAATGTAACCAAATATAAGTCATCTATGATTCAATGTTTAGAAATAATAAATATGAAACACATTTTTTTCAATAATCATGCATTACGTAGCAAATTATTAGTAATGCATTATTTTTCACTTGAAAATAATACGTTGTGGAACAAATGTTTGGTAAGACATCATAAAATAATGCTACAAATAAGTTATATACATTACCTGGAAATGTGTTATATAATCACTACCCATTACCAAAGTTTTGCTGGGATGTATACATCTCTTTCTTATATGTACAGTTTACACACATGAAAAATCCTATCCTTCGTCTGTCCAAAACAGTTCAAAAATTGAAAATCGGTTGAAAACTTTCTGAGTTACACGTGTCTTATTAGGATAAAGCTATTTTTAGGGATAATGCTAATCGTATCACCGTCCGACATCCAATATTAAACATGAACCGGATGATATACTTCTGAAAGTAGAGATAAAATGGAGTAAAACTGCATTTACAGATTTTTATTTCGTGATCCTGTTTCCTTTTAAAATGACTCTAAAGTTTTAAAGGATACATTTTGTAAAATATTTCTAAAATATTTGTACTTGTCCTAGAATGCCACTTGTGATGGCAAATGAAAGAGGAGGATCGCCCCTAATTTCTTCATTTTTATACCCTACACCACTCTGTAGTACAGGGTATAATGAGTTAGTGCTGGTGTTTGTAACTACCCGAAATATTGGTCCCAGACACACCTTTAAGTATACCGTTCGACTCAGAATTACTTCTGAGTCGATTTAGCTATGTCCGTCCGTCTGTCCATCTTTCGGTTTAAGCACGATACAGGTCGCAATTTTCGATCAATCTATATATATAAAAATGGATGTGGGTATTAGGGCGTTTCATCAAAAACTTTTTTTTGGATTTTTGCAACTCTTGAAGCGGAATATGAATTCTTATGGCCTAAAAGATTTTTGAGATTTTTTTCAGATTTTTGGAATGTCGGGATCAACTCGCTCAAATCGATTTTATCAAAAAAATGAGGTTATGAAACATAATTTTTTTTATTTTTTGTTCTCTGGTGCCTTTTTTTAACAAAACCGGATATAATACTTCTTAATGTTGCTAGCCTCCTAAAAAAAAATATTCGCGGTCAAAATAATAACTTCAAGGGTCACTAAGATGACCTTTAAAGTAAAAATTCAGAATTTCCCGTGTTCCAACCTTAATAATTTGAGAAATATGCAATATATGAACGTAATGATGAATCCGTTAGATAGGTCTTTTTAATACCTTTAATTTAAAACCAAAATGACATTTGTCACTTTAGTAGAAATATTAAAAAACTAAGATAAACTCATTTTTCCCCCATTTTACAGAAAATCGAAGGGAATCCATTAGTAGTTTTTTTGTAAAATTGAAATAATAAACTTAAAAGAAGTTTTTTTGATTGCAATTAGTGTTTCCAAACCGTAAACCCGGGTTTTTGTCAAACCGGTTTTTTTGACAAAAAACCGGTTTTTTTGTTAACCGGCTTGGAAACACTAACTACAATCTATAAAAAGCCTTTAAAAGTTATTATTTTAACTTTACAAAAAAAAACTACCTAATGCACCAGTTCAATTTTCGATAAAATGGGGGAGAAAATTAGTTTTTCCCAGTTTTTTTAACATTTCTACAAAAGTGACAATAGTCAGATTGGTTTTAAATGAAAGGTGTTTTAAAGACCTATCTAACGGATTCAACATGACGTTCATACATAGCTTATTTCTCGAATTATTGAGGTTAAAACACGGGAAATTCTGAATTTTTACTTTTAAGGTCATCTTAGTGACCCTTGAACTTATAATTTTGACCGCGAATATTTTTTTTTAGGAGGCTAGCAACATTAAGAAGTATTATATCCGGTTTTGTTAAAAAAAGGCACCAGAGAACAAAAAATAAAAAAAATTATGTTTCATAACCTCATTTTTTTGATAAAATCGATTTGAGCGAGTTGATCCCGACACTCCAAAAATCTGAAAAAAATCTCAAAAATCTTTTAGGCCATAAGAATTCATATTCCGCTTCAAGAGTTGCAAAAATCCAAAAAAAAGTTTTTGATGAAACTCCCTAGTGGGTATGTATGTATGTTCCGTATGGACTCGAAAACGGCTGGACCGATCTTGATGAAATTTTCAGGGAATATTCAGAATAGCCTAGGGAGTAACACTGTGTGGTCAGATTTTTTATTTTTTGCATGTGGGCGGAGGGGCGTGGCAAAATCGAATTTTTACATTGCACCACTAATGACATCTATAAATAAAAAACGGATTGACCGATTTTGATGAAATTTAAACCAAAGATAATACTAACCGAGTACTAACTATATGCCAAATTAGAGCGTGATGGGCGTAAAATGCCATGCTTTTTTGTCTGTGGGCGGAGAGTGGGCAAAATCGCATTTTTACATTGCACCATTAATGACATCTATGTATAAAAAACGGATTGACCGATTTTGGTGAAATTTAAACCAACGATAGTACTAGCTACGTGCCAAATTAGAGCGTGATCGGACAAATGGGCGTAAAATGCCATGCCCCTTTGTATTGAATTGAATGTTATTTCTGCATGCGCCGCAATAACGCAAAAACTGTTGATTCGATTTTAATTAAATTTTCAGCACTGATAGTGTTAACCGACTGTGGAAATATAGGCAATGTTATACTTCGTTTGGAAAAAGGGGCGTAAAATGCCACGCCCTTTGTACTATACTGAACGTTGTCTGCCTGTTTCGCAATCACGCAAAAACAGCTGAACCGATTCTCTTGACATTTTAACTACATACAGTGCTAACCAAGTGCATATGTAGGCCATATAAGATCGTTATTGGAAAAAGGGATCAAAATTGCAACGTCCTTTGTACTATACTGACCACGATTGAACAAAGAGACGTAAAATGCCACGCCCCTTTGTTTTATACTGAACGTTATATCTGTCTGTTTTGAATCACGCAAAAACGGAAAAGCCGAATCTGTCACTACTGATAGAACTAACCGAGCGGGAACTGTAGGTCATATGTAGAGCGCGATTCGGAAAAAGGGTATAATATGTCACTCCCGTTTTTCATAAATAAAAAGTTATTTCCTCCTCCCTTCGCAACCACACAAAAACGGCAAAACTGATGTCAATGAAATTTGCAGCACAGATAGTACTAATCGAGGATGCAGCATGGAACTTTAGACTATCACGATTCGATAAAAATGCGTTAAATGACACGCCCCTCTGTACTATAATTAACGTTATGTCTGTCTGTTTCGAAATCACGCAAAGACGGCTGAACCTATTTTGTTGAGATTTCTCTATAGATAGTGATAACCGAGGGATAACCCGTGCTTTAATTTTGTCCGATACTATATTTAAATTAAGATGAAATATAAAACAATTTTTTTCTTAGGGCCAGCAACGCGGACCGGATATAGCTAGTAGCAGAAAAAAATCGATAAATTCGAAATTTAAAAAAAAAAAATATCAAAAAAACCTGATATTTTCTCTTTCTTATATGTACAGACCAGTTTACCCACATGAAAAGTCATATCCTTATTCTATCCAAAACACTTCAAAAATTGAAAATTGGTTGAAAAGTTTCTGAGTTACACGTGGGTTAGTGAGAAAAGTCTCACTTTTCGATGAGACCTACAACCTTAACTAGCTCATTTGAAAAGTAAATTCGATTTTATTTTTTGTAGCACAGTGTAATTGCTTGAAAAATAAGTGTCGTATGCTTAATTTTGTACTGCATTTAAATAACAATCATACGGTGCACATTATTTTTAATAATTTGGATATTAGGTAAGAAGGTACTGAAACGATTTCAACAAAATTCATACCGTTTATAGCTAACATAATTATGAGCTTAAGTTTGGAGGCTGGACCCCACATGTCCAATAGTCGCAACACCAGGGGCCCCCCAAAGTAGTACAGGTTTAGTACATAAAAACTTTAAATTCCTTAAAATCACCAACTTTAAAAGCCTTGAGGGTTTTGTTATGTAAAATATCCACATTAATTTGCTCTTGGTTTCATACCATTCCGATTCGGAAAGTTCGGTTTTGTATCACTGTGTCATTTTAATAATTTTTATTTAATTATGTGCTATTAAAAATTACCACATTATCAAAAATGTAATGCCTCGCCTAATTGTTTATCATAATTGGCAATTTTACATGAATAATATTTAATTGATTTTAAATTAGTTTATGGTTCTATGAAATTATAAACGCGTATAAAAGTATATTAATTAGTTAATAAAATTCTTCGTAAGTAACGAAAATATCATATTTTATTTCCAATGAAATTCAACTGAATATATAAAAAAATGTGGATATAAAATTAATTGGAAAAGAAAAAATTTAAAACCAATTGATTTTATTAAAATTTCATAGCAATTTGGTTTTTTTCATAAAAAAAATATAAAATTCTGATTAATTTTTATTAAAAAATAAAAATTGTGTTATTCGACCTTTAAAATATTATATTTTGAGGATGTTTATTCTGGCTCGAGGTCATTATTTTCTTTTCTAATTAAAACCATGATATTCTCATGGCATAATTTTCAAGAAATTTATTTTTTTGTTTTAAATTTATTTACGTTGGTCATTTTTGCAAGACTTAATCGACACGTGTTTCGGAATTTGTCAGACTCCATTGTCAAGATTATTTAGCAAAAATAGAAAAGATTTACTGGGCCATTCCAGAAAATTTAGCTCAAATTTTAGTCATTTTTGGAAATGGTGTCTCAGATTAATTTGAACCTTGACACATAGATAGTAGGGGTGGGATAGTGCACGAGTTTCCGATTTCGACCCGCTAGAACCGCTTATTTTGTGAGGTTCGTAAAAAAATGCATGAGCCAAAAAATGGGGCAGGTCGGATAGGATCTAGGGGTCGCTCATCGGGGTCAAAGTTGGGCGTAAAGGGGAAAAAATACACAAAAAGCCCCGCAACTCCTCTGGTTTTGCCCCTAGAGGGGTCAAATGTGAGACCAATCCCCATTATTTTTTCCTCCTGAACACTTTTGCCGAACATACCCAAGCCTTATCTCCACTTCCTAAGGGGGCTCCCATACAAAGGTTTAATTTTTTAAAAAATTTGCTCCTACCTCTCTAGCAGTCCAAAAAGTGACCCTAGAGGAATCAAATGTATAACCGACCCCCAATATTTTTTCAACCCCAACATTTTCTTAGAACATACCTACCCTTTATCTTCAACCCTTAGGGTGGTCCCCATACATTTTTTTTATTTTTTCTTAATTTGTTTTATTACATCAGCTCCTACCGGTCCAATGGTGCCTCCTAGTGGGGTCATTATCAAGACTGACCCCCATTTATTTTCCACCTCCAACATTTCTTCTGAATATACCACTTCCCTATCTCTAATTCCTAAGGGGTCTCCCACACAAAATGACATTTTTTAAAATTTGCTCCAACCGCTCTAACTGGCGCAGGAGTGACCCTAGAGAAGTTAAATGTATGAGTGACCCCAAATTTTTTTTCAGCCCCAACATTTTCCCCAAACAAACCTACCCTCTATTTTAAAGCCTTAAGGGGGTCCCCACACATTTTTTTATATTTTTTATAAAATCAGATGTTATCGCTCCCATGGTGCCTCATAGGGATACGGAATGCAGACTTAACCCCATTAGTTTTTGCCCCCCACATTTTTTCCGAACATACCTATGGCGTATTTCCACTTTATAAGCGTGCTCCCCTTAGGAAAACCAAATTCGTAATGGTACTGGAACCCAACGTTGGAGTATTTAGAATTTACAAAAGTACAAGAATTAGCAACACTTTTATTTATAAATTCAGCTCTTACCGCTCCCATAGTGCCTCTTAGGGACGGGAAATGCAAACTGACCTCTATTTCTACCATGCAAACATCATATTAATGAACTTCAATTAAAAGAAGTGTTTTAAACCAAATACGCAAAACGTCTGGACCAGGAGTGCCAATGTTTGCGCGTTTTAAAGAGCAGTGGGAAAATATAAATAAAAGACAAACCATGCAGTCCTGACATAGAAGATTAGAAAGTGGCTGGCAACATATCCGCTCAAGTCCAAACTGCATCAAGTTGTTTTGTTGTGCTCAAATTAAGGAAAATCGACCCAGAGACGACTTCAAGGAGTTTCTTGAAATTGTTTTATTGTACCCATTGGCGTAGGAAGGCAACATTTCTGGGGGGGCTAAAGCCCCCCCCCCCCCAGATTTTTTTGAATTTTTTGTTTTTTTTTTTTTTAATAGAAAACCCCAGACCTATTTCTGAAGTGTTCCCTATATCATGTCTCAGGTGTCGTAGAAACGAATGCCTCCGAAAGCAATTAAAAATTCATATTTTTTTTAAACAAATTTTGATTCTGAAGATTTTTCGGAAATTTAGAACTCCCAGATATGTTATGAAAATGAAAGATTTTTAATGTTTTTCCTATAGTAAAATCATTAGATTACTATGATTTTTTTCAAGAAAAAGTTCTGATGATTGCAAAAGTTGATGATTATTAGTCAAAATTCTCAGATTCTTTCTTCCAATAACTTTTGTCTATAAAAAACCACTTAGAAAACCACTTTTTGCAATAATTCAGACTATTTTTCAATAGGAAAAACTATTAGATCTAATATAATAATCATTACGAGTCCTTAAGACTCGTAGAATAATTAAAACGAGTCCTAAAGACTCATTATTATTATTTATTGTTGCAAAAATTAATGAAATCATTAAATTATTAAAAAAAATTGTGAATGATTAAAATTCTGGGGGGGTTAAAATTATTCTGGGGGGGGGGCATAGCCCTCCCAGACAGGGCTATCTACGCCAATGATTATACCTTGGTGAAAATATTCCTAATAATCATTTTCGCCCACCAGGATCCATCAGTCATGCTCGATGGACGGCAAAAGGCATATATTGCCTAAAAATGTTTTAGGTTTGACCCAAAACAATTTACGCTAAATTTTGGTTTAGCGCCTCTAAAGCAATAGAACCTCCAAATAATGATTTGAATTTTTTAAAGCGATTGCTAATTATGCTTCAATTAATAAGATGTCTCAACGATTGGAGAAGAGATTCTCTCACATCTTTGGTATCTCAGTGGTGAAGCAGTTGCTCTATTTGATTCGAATATCTCTTGTGAAATAAAACGAAAAACGGCAAATGCAAGGAGGAAGAGTTATCTGACGAAAAGATGGACGAATCGTCCGACGAAGGCAGCGAAGAAAAATAAGACGATGATATCGGGGAAGATTATGACTCGGCGGATAGCGGCGAAAGTGGCAACAAAGATTGTGATCATCCAGTACACGTTGTTGGATTCGAAGGTGTGAAAATAATTAACATGGAATCAAAACAAGTAAATCCAGAACTTATAATATAAGAGACACCAAAACTTTTTGCACGCTTCGGATTAACAACAAATTTCATTGGTTCCGGTCCAAACACTTGGGAAAATTGTGAGGACTACCAGCAAGCGCTGCAAATATTACTTCAATTACATGTTTTCAACGACGCTGCCGAAAAAGGCGTAAAATTAATAGAGGACTATAACAACGTATTGTGCCGTAATGGAGAGGAAAAAATATTACCCTAACAAAGTGGAAATACGACGTAGGTATGTTGGGACAAAAAGTAGGGGGCAAAAATTATTGGGGGTCAGTCTGCATTTCCCGTTCCTAAGAGGCACCATGGGAGTGGTAAAATCTGATTTTATATACAAAAATTATAAAAAAATGTGTGGGAACCCCCTTAAGACTTAAAAATAAGGGGTAGGTTTGTTTGGGGAAAATGTTGGGGCTAAAAAATATTGGGGGCAACTTTCTTTTGATTTTATAAAAAAATAAAAAAAAATGTGTGGGGACCCCCTTAAGGCTTAAAAATAGAGGGTAGGTTTGTTTGGGGAAAATGTTGGGGCTGAAAAAATATTGGGGGTCAGTCATACATTTAAATTTTCTAGGGTCATCCCTGCGCCAGTTAGAGCGGTGGGAGCAAATTTTATAAAAATGTCATTTTTATTAGAAATTGGAGATATGGAGTTAGCATGTTCAGATGAAATGTTGGGGGCTAAAAATAAATGGGGGTCGGTCTTGCTAATGACCCCTCTAGGAAGCACCGTTGGACCGGTAGGAGCTGATTTAATAAAAAATAAATAAGAAAAAATAAAAAAAAATGTATGGGGACCACCCTAACGGTTGAAGATAGAGGGTATGTATGTTCTAAGAAAATGTTGGGGATGAAAAAATATTGGGGGTCGGTCATACATTTGATTCCTCTAGGGTCACTTCTAGGACAGCTAGAGAGGTAGGAGCAAATATTTTTTAACATTCAACCTTTGTATTGGAGCCCCCTTAAGGAGAGGAGATAGGGCTTAGGAATATTTGGCAAAAGTGTTTGGGGCAAAAAAATAATGGGGCACGGTGCCCTGGAGAGCATTTAAATAAAATTTTGGTGTTACTCCAATTTTTAAGCGGATTATGTTTTTGGACTATAAAAGAAAGAAAATGAGCCAAAAAAGAAAAAAAAGTACTAGGCGCTTTTTTTTTGGCGGGCAAAAAGATGATTTTCAAAAAAACAAAAAAGAATTTATTCTTTCAAATGCATTAAAAATTTGTTATACAGATGTAAATTCATTACATATTCACTTGTCGGTGAGATTTAAATAAATATGTGACATATTTTTTCAGATATGAGACTTAAAAGAATAATTTCACTATTTAGTGAGACTAAATCAAATTTCTTCTTTAATTTAATGAAAATTTTAACCCTAGCAGTTACTTCACATTTAATATTGATCCTGTTTCCAGATTTTGAAGGGGGGAAGTTACCCCAGGAATACAAACAAAATTTACAAAGGATTTTTGGCGAAATAAACAAAATTAAAAAACGATATTAAGTTCATCCATAAGTTTCGCAATAAGCAAATAGTCCAAACAACTTTCTGTATCTCTTTTTAAACTATTTACTTTATTTTACTCTTCCTTAGGCATTGCAAACACATTTTTAATGATTTTTACTATCGTTTTCTGATTTTTCTTAGTTTTGAAAAAAATTTTTAACAAAAAAGTATTAATTCTTTTAAAATTATATGACTCACTAAGGTCTAAACTGAGGCAACTTTGTGTTCTGCTGTCCGTCTGAGTAGTACACTGAAAACTTTTAAGAACTTACATTTATAAATGATTTACAAGGACATATTTCATTTAGTTTCAATTAATAGTGAAATTATTCTTTTAAGTCTCATATCTGGAAAAATATGTTACATATATATCTAAATCTAACTGATAAGTAAATATGTGATGAATTTACATCCGCATATACAAATTTTAATGCATTTGAAAGAATAAATTTTTTTTTTTTTTTTGAAATTCATCTTTTTGCCCGCCAAAAAAAAAGCGCCTAGTACTTTTTTTTCTTTTTTGGCTCATTTTGTTTCCTTTATCTTCTAAAAACATAATCCACTTAAAAATTGGAGTAACACCAACATTTTATTTAAATCCTATCCAGGGCACCGTGGGGGGCCGGTCTCACATTTGAACCCTCTAGGGGCAAAACCAGGGGAGTTGTGGGGCTTTTTGTGGTTTTTTTCCCATGTACGCCTAACTTTGACCCCGATGAGCGACCCCTAGATCCTATCCGACATCCCCCATTTTTTGGCTCATACACTTTTTTTACGAACCTCACAAAATGAGGGGTTCTAGCGATTCCAAATACTGCTGCTTAAAATCTCACACAACACTATCCCACCCTTAATAGATAGCCCTCATAAATATGATATATGTACCATATATCGTTTTTTTACATTTGGTGTATTTAACGAATTATGGCGGGTCAAAAATTTACTTTTTAAGCAAAAGTAAGAAAAATACATCACATTTAAAGAGCTGTAACTTCTTAACCAATGACCCGATTTTCACAGGCTCATATGAAAGCTGGGGTCCTTCTTTTAGAAAATATTTTTAAAATAACACAGTTTTTTTTACAGAAATGATGCAAAAATGCAAAAACATTTTTTCTTTTCGAATATTTAAAAAAACACATCTTCGATTTTTTTTTTTTAAAATTCTGGTGAATAATAACAATGTTTTGTATAACATATTCAAAATTCAGAGTGGGATCTCCATGGGATCAAAAACTATTCTATTTTAAGTACGAGGTTCTCATATTTTTCCCTTAGAAAATTTAAATTTCTAATGTTTTGAATGTTTTTCAAAATTTTAATAGTATAATTTTCTTTGAAAATTTAAATTTTTATATTGAAGAAACATAAAATTTTAATTTTCTAATGCCTTTATGATACTTGCTTGTTTCAAGTTACTTGTTGCTGCATTTATTAGGGTTTTTCTAGGGGAATTTCGATAAATTCAAAATTTTTGGTTAAAGTTATCGAAATTTTTATAGAAAAACCCTAATAAATGCAGCAACAAGTAACTTGAAACAAGCAAGTATCATTCGCACTTAAGGTAAAATTTAAGAACTTCGTACTAAAACCAGAATATTTTTTGATCCCATTGGGATCCCACTCTGAATTTTGGATATGATGTACAAAACAGTATTGTTTATCACCAAACTTTTTTTTAAAAAAATCGAAGATGTGTTTTTTTAAATATTCGCAAAAAAAAAATGTTTTTGAATTTTTGCAACACTTCTGAAAAAAATCGTATGCTTTTGAAAATATTTCCTAAAAGAAGAAGAATTAAGCTTTCATATGAGCCATTACTCGTGATAATCGGATTACTAGTTAAAAAGTTAGAGCACGTTAAACGTCATGTATTTTTCTGACTTTTGCTAAAAAAGTCGAACTTTGACCCGCGATAATTTGAAAACTACAACAAATTTTGAAAATCCAAAAATGCAACATATCTCATATAAACGTGGATATCTATGAGCCAAATTCTCAGTGGCGTCCAAAGGCACGTTTCCGAACAGTGGGGCGAAAATTTTTGGAATTACCCTACTACAAAGTAGCAAACGAGTCTAATGACAAATCGTTTGCGCACAAACTAAAATATTAATACACAACCATTTCTTTTCTCCCAAAAAAATTTTTGAGAACATACCTTTTCCCTTTCTCCACTTCCTAAGGGGCCTCCCATAACAATTAAAGTCAAATGCTCACACGAGCGACATTTGTCAGTATTTCTTTTTATACCCTCCACTCTAGCAATAGAGGGTATATATAAGTTTGTCATTCCGTTTGTAACACATCGTAATAAAGGTCTAGTACCCCATAAAGTATATGGGGCATTCCATGTGAAATCGGACACTTTGAAAAACTTTTTTTTTAGATTTTCGCAATTTGTTTACAGTTTTTAGTACCCTTTGAAAACTCCTTCGTGGAAAATTTTCAGATTTTTTTGATGACCCGTTCAAAAGATATCAAATTTTTAAAAATTGGTAGTTTGTTCCTTTACTCAAACTTCTTTTAATCATAACTTCTTCAATAATGGTCCAAATTTCAAATTTTTTTTTTCGAAATTTTTGTTTTTTTACGTACTTTCTAAAAAAAAATCCCAAAAAATTCTTAAAAGCGCTCTAGTATGCAATTTTTAAGTTTTAAAATTTAAATCTAATTTTTGAAAATGTTTGTACTCTTCGATTTTTTTTGAAATTTTTTTGTGTAAAACTTCTATCAATTCTACAAATTTTTTGATCAGGAAGATCGTGGGATAACGATTATTACTATTTTTTAAAATTTTTTGAAAAAATTTTATTGTAATTTTTCAATCTTAAAATCATTTCTACTGCTCCAATGGTGCGTCATAGAGGTGTCCTTTATAAGACCGACCCCCATTAATTTTTACGTCTTAACATTTCTTTGGAACAAACTAATACCCTATCTCCAATTTCTAAGGGGGCTCCCACACAAAACGACATTTTTTAAAATTTGTTCCAACCGCTCTAACTGCCCTAATAGTGCTCTTAGAGCAACAAAATGTATGGCCGACCCACAATATTTTTTTAGTCCAAACATTTTCTCTGAACACACCTACCCTCTATCTTTAACTGTTAAGGCGGTCCCCATACAATTTTTTTTATTTTTTGTAAATTTGTTTTATTTAATCAGCTTCTACCGGTCCAATGGTGCGTCCGAGAGGGGTCATTAGTAAGACCGACCCCCATTTATTTTTACCCTACAACATTTTTTCAAAACATACCTACGCCCTATCTCACCTCCCTAAGTAGGCTCCCATACAAAATAACATTTTTATAAAATTTGCTCCAACTGTTATTTGTATGGGAGCCTACTTAGGGAGTGGAGATAGAGCCTAGGTATGTTTTAAAAAAATTTTGTAGGGTAAAAATAAATGGGGGTCGGTCTCACTAATGAGCTCTCTCAGACACACCATTGGACCGGTAGAAGCTGATTAAATAAAACAAGTTTACAAAAAATAAAAAAAAATTGTATGGGGACCGCCTTAACAGTTAAAGATAGAGGGTAGGTGTGTTCAGAGAAAATGTTTGGACTAAAAAAATATTGTGGGTCGGCCATACATTTTGTTGCTCTAAGAGCACTATTAGGGCAGTTAGAGCGGTTGGAACAAATTTTAAAAAATGTCGTTTTGTGTGGGAGCCCCCTTAGAAATTGGAGATAGGGTATTAGTTTGTTCCAAAGAAATGTTAAGACGTAAAATTTAATGGGGGTCGGTCTTATAAAGGACCCCTCTATGACTCACCATTGGAGCAGTAGAAATGATTTTAAGATTGAAAAATTACAATAAAATTTTTTCAAAAAATTTTAAAAAATAGTAATAATCGTTATCCCACGATCTTCCTGGGCAAAAAATTTGTAGAATTGATAGAAGTTTTACACAAAAAAATTTCAAAAAAATCGAAGAGTACAAACATTTTCAAAAATGAGATTTAAATTTTAAAACTTAAAAATTGCATACTAGAGCGCTTTTAAGAATTTTTTGGGATTTTTTTTTAGAAAGTACGTAAAAAAACAAAAATTTTGAAAAAAAAAAAATTGAAATTTGGACCATTATTGAAGAAGTTATGATTAAAAGAAGTTTGAGTAAAGGAACAAACTACCAATTTTTAAAAATTTGATATCTTTTGAACGGGTCATCAAAAAAATCTGAAAATTTTCCACGAAGGAGTTTTCAAAGGGTACTAAAAACTGTAAACAAATTGGGAAAATCTAACAAAAAAGTTTTTCAAAGTGTCCGATTTCACATGGAATGCCCCATATATATTCTTGATCCTTGATCGATTTTAAGTCGATCTAGCGATGTCCGTCCGTCCGTCTGTCTGTCTGTCCGTTGAAAACACCCTAACTTTTAAAAAACTTTACGGAGGCTCCTGAAGTTTGGCATATATGTTGGCCATTTACCGGGTCAGGTTGGTATTGCAATCCAGCGAAATCAATCCAGTGGTTCAAAAGTTATGAGCAAAAAAGTAAATTTCGGCATGTATCTTTGCCGTTCCCCAGGTCTGTTTGGTATTAAATTTCAGCTCAATCGGTCCAGTGCACAGTGGCCGAAACACCAAATCTAGCGGCGCTTAATTCGGAAATGTAAAATAATAAAGCCCAATGCATATTTGTGATTATAAAACTTATAAAGAATTTAATTTTTAACCATATTTAATTATTTCAGTGTATTTATGAATTTTGGGAAATTTATGTGAATATCGGGAGGGTGGTCTGTATGAGGACTAGAAGTTAAAATGTTCCGATTCGATTAAAATTTAGAGTGATTATTTATGGCTACAAAAAACATTTAACAATCGAATTTCAAGAGGATATTTGTTAAAATACTATTGTTAGGACTTTTTAAGTAAAACTTGAACGGGAAATTAACATGGGGGCTATGGGATAACATGGACCGATTTTGTCAAAAATTTAATAGGTTTTGTTCTTTCGATAAAAAATCTTAAATTTCAAATTTTAGCCAAATCGATTGAAAATTGTGGTCTGTATCGCGTATATACTGTTTATTTGGACAGGCAGATGGTTCCTAAAAACAGAACAACTTGCGCGAACTAGCACGCCATACTGAAACGTCACAACGAAAGTAACCCAAAGTAATAAACAAAATAGGAATTGGACCGAATACGATCGAATTTCAAAAGTTGCAGTCCATGAAACTGTAGTTTATATCACAAATGTAAACTTCTATAATGAACTAATAATAAACTAGATACCCACAGGCCACAAACATTTATTTTTTAGTTAAAACATACCTTTTACTTTCAAATAAAACATTTTGGCTCAAAATGTATAAACAATTGACCTAAAAGTGTCAAGAAAAACTCACTGACAAGGGAAGTATCTCAACCCTTATGAACCGATTTGCCTGAAACTTAAAATATATATTAAAGAGACGATTTTAAGGTTGGGGTGTCTCGGCTTATCGGCCATATCGGTGTTTAAAAATTTCGTTGTCCCCTTATGAAACCATGTGGACCATCGGGAAAATTTTGATAACTTCCGAACTAACAGGAATATCATCAAGGGCAAAAATACGGGTCGACTTAAATTTAATAAAGATTATTTCTTATCCATATGGATATCGTAGGTCTATGTCTTCACATAAGTACCCCCCAAAATTTACACATTTTCCTGAAAAAAATATTTACAGAAACCGAATTTTTAAAAGGTTATGCCACCATTGGATAGGCATTGAAAAAACCTTTCTTCTCATATGAAAACATCATATAGTTTCTTAAAAAGAAATGGCTGAAAAATCCAAAAAACGATTTTTTCGCCATTTTTTGACCCACGTTTGGAACCCCTAAATCCCCGATATGGCCGATAAGGCGAGACACCCCAACCTTAGAATTGTCTCCTTGATATATATTTTAAGTTTCAGGCAAATCGGTTCATAAGGGTTGAGATACTTCCCTTGTGAGTAATTATTCCCCAAATTCCTTTAATACACTTGCTTCAGAAAATGTATATTTGATAGCCTACAGCTATGCGAATATTGAAGGCAAAACAAAAGTAAAAACGTAAATTTTTTCTGTAAAAATTTTGACTTAAGCGCCGCTAGATCAGTGATTTCGACCACAGTACAGTGGTTCGAAAGTTATAAGTAACACCCTGAATTTCAGATTGGTTTCATCTTAAATTCCATGTGTTAAACAAGTTTTAAAAGCATTGGTGGTAACTTAACAATGCTTTTCAAACTTGCTTAGTTTTATAGCAATGCTTTTTAAACTTGTTTAGTTTCAAAAGCATTGGTAACTTAAAAATAACACTCGAAAAAAAATTTACACTCAAAAAAAATTTTTTTTTTAAATGTCAAAAAAAGAGTATTTTACTCAAAATAAAATGTTTCTAATCAAAATTTTTAATTTTTTTCACGTTAAAAAATGTACTATCGATTAAAAAATGTATTGTGGAGAGTACTTGTTAGTATATTTTTTCGGCGTAAGAAAAGTGTATTTTCATTAGTAGTTTGTGCTGTTGATTGTTAATTTTTTTAATGTTAAAAACAAACCTGTCAAATGATGCTTAACTTGGACATACAATGAGTTTTATATTTTTTTCAATACGCTGCTAATTTAAATTTACCCTGAAAATAAACAAATGAAATATAATTAACATATAGTAGGATTAATCAATCAACATAACAAAATATTTTGAAAAGTTTTTTGTGTAGAAAATGTTTTAGATTCTGAAAAGTTTCTACCTACATAAAAAGTTAAAGATTCTGAGACAACAGTCTTAGATTCTGAGATATTTTTTCCATAGGAAAATTATAAGATTCTGATAGATTTTTCAGACACACTTTGACAAACATAATAAGCCGCAAACATACTTTATAAAATGTTTTCATCACTCAAAAAGTTTTCTTTACACAAAGCAACAAAATTAGATTAAACAGAAAATTTTACACTCCAAAAAATTTTACACAAATTTTTTTTTTTTACAAAAAGAAAATCAAGTCAAAATTTTTATAAAATTTTTGAACGATAAGAAATTACAACCTCTTAAAAGTGTCATTCAAAGATTCGTCCAACTCAAGTTAATCTTATTTACTTGTTGCTTTATTAAAAATCACAGCTTCTATTACAATTTTCTTCGACACGCCCTATTTTCCAATCCGCCCTCGTAATAAATAACTAAATATACTCTTCTATTCCCTGAAATATGAAACTAACAAATAAAAAAAACTTTTTATGTATGATAAAAACAACACAATAAACTTTATATAAAGATGAATGATGTAGAAACTTTCCATATGAATTAAGAATATCAGTTACATTCATTCCAGGCAAAACCATACCAACTCACACCATTCAAAAAAAAAAGCATTTCAAACGCAACCCCCTTATAAAATATCTCATGTGCACTAGTTTACTAGAAAGTTTTTTTGTTAATATAATAACAGGGGTTGAACTTAATTACAAAATTTCGACGAATTTTGTATTCTTGCCAAAAACATTAAGGGCCTAATTTTGTAAAACGCAAAGCGCCTTTTCACCTCGCGTTGGACAATTTTCTATTTTGTTAAACGCGGGTACTGAACAGCTGTTTTTTTTCGCATTGCCCTACGTGTTTTTAGAACAAATTGTTTTGAAAATGGAATTTTGTAAAACGCAAGAGAGTTTTTTTCATTATTTTAAGTGTCAAAATGATCACTTGAAATTTTGGGGCGTTGCTCAGAGGGCCAGAATGATTAAGTAAGTTTCGGCAGGACAAAGCGACAACGAATAGCAGAAATTGACGTCGCCGCTGCTGATGATATGCAAGCAAATGTTAGTAAAATTAAATCGTGTATAACTGAAGCAGGTTTAACAAAACGTTTTTTCTAGTACTTATCGTGATAATTTTGAAAAATTTTGACTTTTGTTGAAGTTATGCTAATGTAAACTTAAAAAATTTACTTTTCTTCATTTATTAAAAAAAATATTAGATCAAAATATCAAAATATGGCCACGATAAGTAATCGAGAATTTAATAATCTACTAATCAAAAAAAAAAAAATTATCAAAATCGGTTCAGTAGTTTTAGATAAACAATAGGGGGGAGCAAATTTAGCTTTTTTCAAATTTCGAAAACGTAGGGGTCGTGAATGTTGCCTTTTGGGGTTGATATTTCCGTAGAGAATACTATTATCCAACTCTCTAAGGAGGTTAAATATTTGGAAGTTATCTTAGATACGAAACTTACTTGGAATTCACATTTAGACGGCACTATCAGAAAGGCTATTGCGGCATTATGGGCAGCGAATAGGATTGTTGGTAGGACCCGGGGATTGAGCCCCAAAATGGTCATGTGGATCTACAAAATGATTGTAAGAACGATCATGACGTACGCTGCCATGGTCTGGTGGCCGAAGACTATGCAGAGGGAAGCCACCGTCAGACTAGGCAAGGTACAGCGTCTGGCTTGTACTCTAATCACGGGTGCTATGAAAACCTGCCCAACTTTGGCCCAAGAAGCCATTTCGGGTCTTATACCTCTCGACATCTTTATTAGATCTACGGCAACTATGGCTGCGCGTAGAATCAATATCGATTACTCTGACCCTCGCAACTTGAGCGGCCACTCCAATATTCTTTCTTCAATAGGAATTAGGGAAAACCTAGATATGCCGACGGATAGAATAAACACTGTGCTTCGCTTTGGAAGGAAATTTGAGATCGTAATACCGAGTAGACCAGAGTGGGTGGTCCATATGTGGATACTAGAAGCCTAAACTGGTATACTGACGGATCCAAAATGTCCTCTGGAGTTGGCGCTGGTGTCTACGGTCCAAACACGCGGATCTCCGAACCAATGAAATTCAGGATATTGCAATATGCGCTAGAGTTAATATTGCAAAGGGTACGAAGGGTACTCATATTTCAATCTTCTCTGATAGCCAGGCAGCACTTCAAGCGCTGTCTTCTTGGGAATTTAAATCCAAAATGACACTGGAATGTTTTGATACCCTTCAACAGCTGGCCGGGAGAAAAAAAATTACTCTATTTTGGATCCCTGGTCATAGAGGTTTTTAGGGTAATGAGATAGCGGATGAGCTTGCTAGCAATGCCTCCGCTACTCCTATGACCGAACCCGAACCCTATTGTGGGGTAAACTGGTCCACCTTCTCGAACATGATTGAGGGTTTGGAAAGAACCGACTTCTTACACTTGTGGGAAAATTCAGGAGGTCTACGACAATCGAAAGCACTAATCGTGCCACTATCATATGGAAGTATACTTAATCACACCAAAAGTGACATTAGGTTACTGACAGGTTTTCTCACCGGGCATTATAAGGTAAATTATCACTTGCATAATTTAAACCTTTGTGCATCGTCTTTGTGTCGACTTTGTCTTGAGGAAGTGGAAACAATGCAACACATATTATGTGAGTGCGTCGCAATATGTAGGATCAGAAGACGGTTCTTAGACAAAGAATTGCTTAACTCAGCGGATATAAAGCTAGCTTCTCCATCCTCTGTTATAATGTTCATTAGAACCATAGGCGTGGCTGCAAAAAATGCAAAACATAATTTTTTTTGGAAATTGTTTATAAACAAATTGGGAATTGGGAGATTCCTTTCACCAAATCTTTATATTTTGTTTTGTGTTTACATTTGCTATAGTAAGACCTATATAAATTTAAAATTTTATTACAATATGCTCAAAAACAAAAATTGTGTTGCATATTAAAAATTTACTTGTTAAAATTTCGCCCAATATTTAAAAAAAAAAATAATTTTGTATGGGAGCCCCCCTAGGAAGTGGTGTAAGGGGGTAGGTATGTTCTAACAAAATTTTTGGGAAAAATAATCGGGGTCGGCTTTACCTTTTAGCCATCTAGGGTGAACCATGCGAGCGCTATGAGCTGATGTCCTACACCCAGAAAAGTTTTACAGTAACTTTTTACGGTTATTCAAAAAGTTTTTAGTAAAAGTTGTTTTAAACGTTTTATCGTTTGTTTTTCAACGAAAATAAAATATTGAATGATTTATGCAGTTGTTAAAACAATAAACTACAAAATTTACGGAAAAATATTTTTATCAGTTAAACACTAAGAAAATTATGTCATTAACTGTTTGTAGGTCATTTTAAAAAGTAATCAGTAAAGTTATTTTAAAAGAAAAATCACTTATTTTATAAAGGATTTAATTTTTTTACTATTTCTGTAGTTTAAAAAATATAATTTACTGTCTTAAAAACGAATTTTCTGTTACATTCAATTTCGGCAGTAAAAAATTTCTTCTATAGTTTTACTGTTTTTCAATACAAAATAAGTGAATATTCTTTAGTTTTTTAATGTTTTGGATAGTCATTAAATTAACATTAAAAATTGACTGTATTATGTTTTTATTTTAAAAGAAAAAACACTGGAATGGTTTTTAAATAAAATTTCATTTGTTTTAAGTGAATATTCACTGGAATGTACCTACATAATTTTTTGAGTGTGCAATATGCGCTAGAGTTAATATTGCAAAGGGTACGAAGGGTACTCATATTTCAATCTTCTCTGATAGCCAGGCAGCACTTCAAGCGCTGTCTTCTTGGGAATTTAAATCCAAAATGACACTGGAATGTTTTGATACCCTTCAACAGCTGGCCGGGAGAAACAAAATTACTCTATTTTGGATCCCTGGTCATAGAGGTTTTTAGGGTAATGAGATAGCGGATGAGCTTGCTAGCAATGCCTCCGCTACTCCTATGACCGAACCCGAACCCTATTGTGGGGTAAACTGGTCCACCTTCTCGAACATGATTGAGGGTTTGGAAAGAACCGACTTCTTACACTTGTGGGAAAATTCAGAAGGTCTACGACAATCGAAAGCACTAATCGTGCCACTATCATATGGAAGTATACTTACCCTGCAAAAAAAGTCATTACCACTTCTCAGTGGAGTGCTTTAAATCTATAACAAATGTAATGATATACAACAAAAATAACAAAAAACACAAGACAAAAACACACAAACAGTTTTTTCTACTCCAGAATACATAGATATTCAGCACTTATTTCATTACCTATCGCGAAACCTCCATACAAATGTAAGTAGATATTCAGTAGATAAGAACTACTCCGTGGAAGTAGTTGGAAGTTGTTTGAAAGCTCGGAGTACTTCTTATCTACTGAATATCTACTTACATTTGTATGGGAGTGTCGCGGAAGGTAATGAGTTAAGTGCTGAATAACAACTTTTTATGGAGTAGAAAAAACTGTTTGTGTGTTTTTTTCTTGTGTTTTTTGTTATTTTTGTTGTATTTCATTACATTTGTTATTGTTTTAAAGCACTCCAAATAGAAGTACTCCGCACTTTTTTTGCTGGGTAATCACACCAAAAGTGACATTAGGTTACTGACAGGTTTTCTCACCGGGCATTATAAGGTAAATTATCACTTGCATAATTTAAACCTTTGTGCATCGTCTTTGTGTCGACTTTGTCTTGAGGAAGTGGAAACAATGCAACACATATTATGTGAGTGCGTCGCAATATGTAGGATCAGAAGACGGTTCTTAGACAAAGAATTGCTTAACTCAGCGGATATAAAGCTAGCTTCTCCATCCTCTGTTATAATGTTCATTAGGAACATAGGCGTGGCTGCAAAAAATGCAAAACATCATTTTTTTGGAAATTGTTTATAAACAAATTGGGAATTGGGAGATTCCTTTCACCAAATCTTTATATTTTGTTTTGTGTTTACATTTGCTATAGTAAGACCTATATAAATTTAAAATTTTATTACAATCCCAATTAGAAATTTTGTCTTTAAGACAATGTCAGTAATGATTAGAGTTGTCAGTCGATTAAGAATAATTCGATTAATCGATCAAACAAAACCCAACTCTTGTTCGAATAATTCAAAAATGACGATTTTAGAATAACGAATAAATCGAATAATTAATGTCGATTAATCGAACAATTTTTTTTTTAATTAAAAAATTAAATAAATGCTTAGAATTTGATTTATTCTCATAAATTTTGAAAGATTTTTATACAAAATGTAGGAAAGTTAAACTATAGATTAGAGCCATAGCCCTGGATAGCACATCCATTATAGAATTAGGGGGAGTTATCAAGTTTTTAATAAATAATTTAGAAAAAATTAATAATTCTTTTGCATCAGACTTACTAAAACGTATTAAAATAAGAATTAATGAGAGACGTATAAAAGTGTTAAATACGTTAATAATTTTTCTAAATTCTGGAAATTTTCCGAGCAATGAAAGTTTCTTAAAATATTCTCCAAAAGGCGAAACAAAAGAATATGCAAATAAATTATACTCCAGATTATTTTATGTTGAAGGCAATCACAATAATTCAGATAAAAGTACTGAAATAGAGGAAGTTATTAGTAATGAAAATAATAATCTTTTATGCGAGTTAAATAATTCAATTCAAAGTATTAAAAATTCAGAAAATAAAAAGGACTTTAGCGATATATCAGACGATATGGTATATTTGGCAAAATCTGAAAAAAAAGAACAGAAAAAATAGATAAACTTTTTTATGCTCTTCTTACTTTATCACCTACTTCAACAATTAGCGAAAGAGTGTTTTCAAAATTTAATTTAATAAAACCAAAAATCGTTTGAAAGTAAAAAAATTAAGTTAACTTTTATAATAATTTTTTTATTCGTTATTCTCTTCGATTAATCGAATAAATTTTGACCTTTAATCGTTTGATCGAACGAGGAAAAACAATTATTTGAATTATTCGAACAAAGTTGAAAGTCGAATAATTGACAACTCTAGTAATGATTCATCAGGTAGAAGTCAGCAAGTGAATACATTTTACTTAAGACAACTTAATGACATGTCATAATTTTTGTCGGAGCTCCCCAAGTTCTATAAATGTACTGACTCGTCATATATGTTGTCTTATAAATTTAGAAAAATCATGTCTTTATATATATATTGATTCCTATGGTTCCAAGTTGGAACAAAGGGCCGTAACGAAATTCTTCCATTGGGATCTGTCCTGTGCGATTAGTCTGATCTCAGACCAAGTTCTTCTTGTTTCGCTAATTTCGGATTCTAGTTGCCTTCTCCAGGTGTTAGCTGGTCTACCTCTTCTTCTGCTGCCATGAGGGTTCCAGTCAATTGCCATCTTTGATATATCATCATGGGGTCTTCTCAAAATATGACCAACCCAGCTCCATTTCCTCTTTGCAATTTCTATGCGAATTGGTATTTCACCTGTTCTTTGCCAGAGGTCTCTGTTGGAAACTACGTTCGGCCAAAATATTCGCAAAATTTTTCGCAAGCAACGATTAACAAATACTTGCAGGGATTGAATGTCGCTTGCAGTAGAGTTCCAGGACTCACATCCATATAGCAGGACAGAGCGAACATTAGAGGAGAAAAGGCGAAGCTTAGTTTTTATATGTATTTGTGGTGACTTCCATACTCTTTGTAATGCACCAAAAGACTGTTTTGCTTTCCTTATGCGATATGCAATATCATCACGTGAGCCGCCTGTTGTTGATATGATACTTCCTAAGTAGCAAAACGATTGGACGTCCTCGAGTTCTATGTTGTTTACTCGGAACTTGGAGAGATTAGTGGAATTGATACGTAGAACCTTAGTTTTGTCGAAGTTAATGTGAAGACCGACACCAGATGCTAGCTGATGTATCTGATCCAATTTGGCTGACATGTCGGTAAAGTTATGTGCGAGCAGGCAAATATCATCAGCGTAGTCAAGGTCTTCCAATCGACCATTCATACCCCATGTAATGCCTCTTCTTATTCGGGTTGCTTGCTGCATAATTGAATCCAATACAATATTGAATAACAGCGGAGATAGGATACATCCCTGTCGTACCCCAGTGCTTATACCAATCGGATTGCTTAACGTGCGTTCATGCAGTACTCGACTTGTTGAGTTGCCATACAAAGCTTTGATTAAGTCGATTAGCACAGGTGGAACTCCCTTGCATCGAAGTGCATGCCAAATTGCCTGATGGTGGATCGTATCGAATGCTTTGGCGAAGTTGATAAATATCAAGTATAATGGAGATCTCCATTCCACCGACTGTTCCACTATGATCCTTAGACTATTTATATGATCGGTGCATGATCGGTGTGGTCTGAAACCAGCTTGCTCATTTCGAAGATCTGCTGAAATTGATGATGCCAGTCTAGCATGGATTATATTCGCTAACACCTTATTAATCATGGTTAAAAGAGTTATACCCCGCCAATTTTTACACTCTGTTAAGTCTCCTTTCTTGGGTAGTTTTATTATCACTCCTTCACTTAGTTCAGCAGGAAGAGAGTGTGATGTCCAAAAGTCTCTGATAATAGGGTAGATTATTTTAGCGCTAAGAGTCGGATCAGCCTTAAGCAGTTCAGGGTTAATGTTGTCTACGCCTGGTGCCTTGCCATTCTTCAGTGCACGTATTGCAGTGACGATCTCAGTTTCGTCTGGGCAAATTGTATTTATGTCGGATCTGATTTGATGTGAAGTACAGTGACTTTGCCAGACTGTTGTGGGTTGCGGAATTGACAGTATGCCGGCATAATAGTCGGACCATATTGCCAGTTGCCGCTCCACGGACGAGGCAGTTCCTCCCAACGGATCTTTAAGGGGATATGTGGTTGAACGGTAGTTCCCTGATATTTGCTTTGCAATTTTGTACAAATCTCTACTTCGATGTGTATCGGCAGCTGACTGTGCTTCTATGGCCATATTTTCCACCCAAACCCGCTTGTCTCGTCGCGCACTTCGTTTTACCTGGCGATCAAGACTGGTATACTGTGCCTGTAGGATAAATTTAGAAGCTCTTGTTCGGGCAACGTTAATGGAGCCTTTAAGTTGTCTTCTATCTTCAATAAGTTGCCAGGTAGCGTCTGAGATCCATACTTTACGCTTAGGTTGAGGATGACCAAGATGTTGCTTCGCACTGTCTGTGAAAATGCTTTTTATAGCATTCCATTGGCCTCTATTGCTGTTCGGGATATCTTCATAGCGCGTCGTTAGGGAGCCTACGTAACTTTCGAGAGTATTTGAGGATTTAATTTGGATACATCGTATCGTCTTGGCAAAGTCTGTGTTGTTTGTCGTCGGATTGCACATATCCTTAATCGTATCTCTCCTACAAGTAAATGGTGGTCTGACGCTCCATCTGCTCCACGCCTATTGCGCACATCTAGTAATGAACCCCGCCACTTCTTGCTTATCGCAATGTGGTCAATTTGGGTTTCTGTTCTGTGGTCGGGGGAAACCCAAGTTACTTTATGCACGTCCCTGTGAGGGAAAATAGTGCCACCGATTGTAAGACCACTGCTTGCACATATTCCGGTAAATAATTCGCCGTTCTCGTTCATTTGCCCCAGTCCATGAGTTCCCATAACGGACTCAATATTCGTGTTAACTGAGCCCACTTGAGCGTTGAAATCACCGGTAAGAAGTAAAATATCACCACTAGGTGTGTCTTTTATTACCTTTTCTAGGAGGCTGTAGAAGTCTTCTTTGTCATTGGGGTCTGAGATTTCAGTGGGGGCGTAGCAGTGAATGCAAGTGATGTTAAGAGCACGGGTGTGCAGACGGATGGATATAATCCTATCAGAATGTGGTTTCCAAGCCATTAGGGCGCTCTTGGCCTCTCTAGAAAGAAGGAATCCTACGCCGCTCGATCGAGGGAGTCCACTTGGCTTGCCAGAATATAAAAAGGTTATGTCACCGTCGGTTGTTATTGTGCCATTATCAGGTCACCTTGTTTCACATAAACCAAGGAAGAGAAGGTTGTAGTTCTTGAATTCCTTGCAAATTTGGGCCAATCTTGATGGTTCCAGAAGCGTTCTAATATTCCATGTTCCGAATCGTGTCCTTGATTTAAAGCTAAAAGTCGTCAACAGTTGGAGATCATTTTGGTTTCCATTCGTTGTGGTTTCTGTAATCAGTAGAGTTTAAGATGAACCGATGATTAGCCGATCGCATCCGATTCTGGTACCGGGATTCCCGATTGTAGCATCCAGAAATGCTGTTTTTTTCAACGAGTTGTTGAGATTGGCTATTGAGTGGCGCCAATTACTCGCCACGCCGTTCCAAGGATCATTGGCAACTCGGGTATTTACAGGTGCTCTAAACGAGACCCCCCGAGACTCTCCCCTTGAGACCGCTGAGTTGTCCGCGACTGCTTATTTTATTCGCAGCATCCCAACATATCTGCTGGGGTTTCCACTATCCGCAACCCGTGGACGCGTCTGATAGCATTCAGCTATGCTTCCCGAGGCAGTAAGTACCATGTAGTATGTAATTTTACACATTACATGCTACTTAGCCACCACTTGGCATGTCTTTAATGCTGACAATTATATAGCAAATCCGACCCATCACTAAAAATTTTTTTCCGATGTAAAATCGATGTAATTTTGTTTAATCCTTTCAAATTCTTTTAATTTTCTTTGTAATTAAAAAAATAAAATTGAATTAGTCTTAAAACAATAAAAAAACAAAAAAAAAAAAATCCGCGACCGGGGAATGAACCAAGGCCAAAAATCTACAACACGTAAGCTGTTGAACCTGCTAGACAACTAGGCCAATCACAACTTAAAATTGTTTGTAATAAAATATAATTTGAAATCATAATATTTTCAAATTTGTCAAAACCAAAATAAATTGAATATATCGTCACCTTAATTGTAAAGGGCTCCTGCAATATTATTTTTGTAAATAATTTTTTTTTGTTTTGTATAAATAATATTAAAAACAACTAAGATACGCCTAAATAACTCTATCAAAATCTTGTTAAATAGGATGAAACCAAATTCCAATTAATATTTAAAAAAATTTTATATTTGAGAAAGAAAAATTCATATTGTAGCATTTTTCAATTCAGGTGACGAAATATATATAACAGGACAATTCAAATATTAAATTAATTTAAATTTGTTTTTAAATAAACACATTTATTATCAAAGTTTGGCTTACCCCCTTAGTAAGGTGCTAGACCAGTGAACAGAAGGATCTGAGTTCGCGGACCAAGTGAGGCAAATTAAAATAGTAAGTTTTAAAAAATTAAATTTAAGAAATGGACAGATAAAAATAGTAAGTAACGTAAATAAAAAGACGTGATTAATAAATTTTTAAATTTTTGAACGATCTCAGACGAACTCTGTACAGTGAGCGTCAAAAGAAAGTGTACAGGTCTAAAATATATGTAATTCCTTAACGAAAAAGTTGACAATAAAACCCCTTATTATTATCAATCGACTATCATTTAAAATTATGCTATAAAGGAAATTTTCCAAGCTTTAATTTAAGCTTGATAGCGTCCAGATTAAGCAAATATTAAATGAGATACAAGGGTCGAGCTGAAAAATGAAATTTTCTGTAGACATTTTTTAGGAAAATTTTAAAAAATATTTCTAAGTTGATTTTTTTCAAGTTCAAACATTAAAAATTTAAAAAATAGTACAATGGTTTAAATTCAGTTATCAACTCATTTTTCTAATGACCCAAACAAAAACCAAAATTTTTTTAATGCAGTAAAAAAATATGCATTTTTTTGACCTCCAATTCTTTTGACCACCAATTTTTTGTAAACAAAGAAAATTTTTAATTATTTTCATATCTCTTTACTATACACTTAGATGTACTTAAATTAGTAAACAATGAAATATTTTCTTTGTTTACAAAAAATTGGTGGTCAAAAGAGTTGGAGGTCAAAAAAATGCATATTTTTTACTGCATTTAAAAAATTTTGAATTTTGTTTGGGTCGTTAGAAAAATTAGTTGATAACTGAATTTAAACTATTGTACTATTTTTTAAATTTTTAATGTTTGAACTTGAAACACATAAAATTAGAAATATTTTTTAAAAATTTTCTAAAAAACGTCTACAAATTATTTCATTTTCCAGCTCTACCCTCGTATCTCATTTAATATTTATTTAATCGGGACGCTATTAAGCTTAAATTAAAGCTTGGAACATTTCCTTAATAGCATGTTTTTATATAGTTGTCAATTGATAATAATAAGGGGTTTAATTCTCAACTTTGTCGTTAACGCATTACATCCATTTAAGACCTGTACACTTTCTTTTGACGCTCACAGTACACGTCATAATGTAGTCAGCACTATTGACTACCTGCATACTTGTCGGCGAGGAATTTTGACAAAATACTTGAAAAAGTCAGGAGGTGTCATGAGGTTTTTTGTATGGTCAGAGATTTTTCAGTCAGCAGGTACACTGACATTGTCATAAGGAAGTCTTTGGGATGTCTAAACGACATTTCTAATTGGGATATGCTCAAAAACAAAAATTGTGTTTCATATTAAAAATTTACTTGTTAAAATTTCGCCCAATATTTAAAAAAAAATAATTTTGTATGGGAGCCCCCCTAGGAAGTGGTGTAAGGGGGTAGGTATGTTCTAACAAAATTTTTGGGAAAAATAATCGGGGTCGGCTTTACCTTTTAGCCATCTAGGGTGAACCATGCGAGCGCTATGAGCTGATGTCCTACACCCAGAAAAGTTTTACAGTAACTTTTTACGGTTATTCAAAAAGTTTTTTAGTAAAAGTTGTTTTAAACGTTTTATCGTTTGTTTTTCAACGAAAATAAAATATTGAATGATTTATGCAGTTGTTAAAACAATAAACTACAAAATTTACGGAAAAATATTTTTATCAGTTAAACACTAAGAAAATTATGTCATTAACTGTTTGTAGGTCATTTTAAAAAGTAATCAGTAAAGTTATTTTAAAAGAAAAATCAGTTATTTTATAAAGGATTTAATTTTTTTACTATTTCTGTAGTTTAAAAAATATAATTTACTGTCTTAAAAACGAATTTTCTGTTACATTCATTTTCGGCAGTAAAAAATTTCTTCTATAGTTTTACTGTTTTTCAATACAAAATAAGTGAATATTCAGTAGTTTTTTAATGTTTTGGTTAGTCATTAAATTAACATTTAAAATTGACTGTAATGTGTTTTTAATGTGGAATGGTCTTTAAATAAAATTTCATTTGTTTTAAGTGAATATTCACTGGAATTTACCTACATAATTTTTTGAGTGAATTATTTGTGACTGATTATACCATATAATTTTACAGAAGTACGGTTTTTGTAGTTTTTTATTCAAAAAATTTAATTTTTACTCCACAAAATGAAAAATTGTAAACAGTTAAAATAACTGAAATATCGTTTGTTTTTACGGAATGTCTAGTCATTTATTAACGTTTAAAAATAACTGAAAAAGTCTGTTGTTTCAAATGAAATATAAGTAGTCCGTTTTTTAAAATGAAAAACAATTGTTTAAAACGTTTTTTCAGTTGAATTTACTTACAAAATATTTTTAGTGTAAAAAAAAATAAAAACAAAAAATGCATGGGGTCAACTTAAGGGGTGAAGATTGAGGGTAGGTATGTTCAAAGAAAATGTTGGTATTAGAAAAATATTGGAGGTCGGTCATACATTTATTTCGTCTAGGGGCAACCCTGGGAAAGTAAGAGCGGTGGGAGCAAATTGTTACAAAATTTCATTTTGTATGGTAGCTTACTTGTGGAGTGGAAAAATGGGGTCGGTATGTTCGTTAAAAATGTTTGAAGGGAAAAAGTAATAGGCCGGTCATACATTTTACCTCTCAGGGGACAAACCTATTGCCGGAAAAAAATAAAATGTTACCCATTCAAATGGCTATAAATCGGATAGTAAAAGAGATAACGACTACTTCAAGCATGTTTTCCAAATTTCATAAAAATCGGATAAAAAACAACAAATTTCCAAGCAGTTAAAGCCTTTGTATGCAAAAGGTATCCCACTTTAGATTCTTTTCTAGGCGCCCTTATTTGACGTGTGGGGTCCTCCGTCCAAACTTATGCTCGAAATTACATTTCCTATAAGTGGTATAAATTTTACTGCAATCGGTCCAGTATTTACTGAATGGCCGAATTATTTCCAAAAAAAATCTATTATAAACCACTGTGCAGTGTAATCATTTGTGTTTTTTTATTTAATTTTCAGACTGAATACTGTTTCCTACCATTCAAAATTGTCTGAAACTTTAAAACTTCTTAACACTGTTACACAAATTTTAAACGAGGGACTTGGTCCCGTACCTTTAAATCGTTAAAGGTAATCAATTACCAGACAATTTTTTCATTAAACAAAAAATAATTTTATAACTAATTGTAAGTGCCGCCTTAATATTTATATCTACTTATGTTAGACGTCTACTACATAGTGCTAAACTTTTAAAAAAAGAAAAAACTTTGCTTTCTGCAAAATTGAATAAAAAAATAAATGCAATAATGACATCTAACACTAATACACTTTAAATTCTGTGTGTATAAAATGTAAACAATTTACTAGAAGTGATGATGATAATAATAAGGAAAAACAAGACACCAATAATAATAAAGTTAAAAAAAAAAATGTTGTAAATTAAACAAGACATGTTGATAAAAAAAATGTTAATGCTTAAATTGTAATTTAATATCTAACATTAATTTGTGGTACTAGGTTATCCACTTTGTATAATTTTAATTAAAAATTTTAATTTTTCTTTTAGGGTTTTTTTGTGTTTCATATAACAAGAACTACAGGTCGTATGATTAATATTTGAAATTAATATTACACATACGTAGAAATCAAGGTAGGCAACCACCGTTGCCAATTATTTTTCATCAAAAACCTATAAATTTCACTAACAAAGTGCTAGAAACCGCCAAAAAAAATTTTAGCGGGGAAAATTTAAAATTTTCCCGCTAAGAGTCCCCGCACAACAATGTCGGTGCGGTTGACGTTTTCGGTCATGAGAGAGTATAGGCGCAAAACAAAAACGGCAGCGGAAAATTCTGTCATATGTTGATTTTTACACTATTTTTTCACTTTTTCGTCACTTTTTTATTTATATTAATTGTATTTTTAATAATCAATATGATTTTTTCATATTGATTCGTTTTTTGCCTTTTTTTTTAATTTTAATATTTTTTTTCTTTTTAGAGATCATATTTTTTTGTTTACTTTATCGAAAAAAATCGAAATATTTGTAAAAAAGTGGCAACATTTTCATTTCAAAAATTAAGAGAGAGAGAGAAACCGACACAAAAATAAAATTGATTTTATTCTAGCGGATTTCGGTCGAGCGTTTTTTCATGCCAAATTTGTATGAAAAAAAACGTCACCGACATTGTTGTGCGGGGACTAGTGTCTGGGAATTCCCGGACTTATTAATTTCCCGGGAAACGGGAAAAAAATAATTTATTTCCCTGGATTCCCGGGAATCCCGGGAAATATTCATTATTAATATAAATCATAAAAAACATTAAAATTTTACCAACTTTCTATTAAAAACAGTTTTATTAGAGATAAACAAATAAATAAACAATTAAAACATAAAAAATCAAAAAATAAAAGTTAAAAATCGTGAAATACAATAAAACAAAATAAAAAAAATAAAACAACTTTTTTCCCCACAAAAAAAACGCAAAAAAATTTAAAACTGCGTTATTCGAGCAAAAACTAATAAAGTTGACAGCACTTTTAATATTTGTTCTTTAAATGTAAATTCTAGGTTAAAAAATTTTATATTTTTTTGACAGTCATAGCAAAATTATCATTAACCGATGTAAATTTTTTGAATTTTTGAAGTTTTTTCATGATATTGTCATACTTTTTACACTTGGTCAGTTTTCCTATGAATATATATTAAGCCGCCCAGAGACACAATACATGTTGGATGACTTGTTAGTTGACGAAAAAATATTTTCAAAATACACTTATCCGACATATTTATACACATGTTGGATGACCGCTCATTTTTTTAGAATTTTTGAAGGAGTAACATGAAATTTTTTTTATTTTCAACTCTTTTTTATGTTTTTTTAATATATTTAGGTTAAAATTTACTTTTTAACATCATTGCTTTATACAAAAACATTACTTTTTGTGGAAAAACAATAACAAATAATGAATTAAAACGTCTCTGTTCGTACAACGGTCGGATGACAAGTCAATACACCATCCGACATGTCATCCAACTTTTCATCCGACCATCGAAAAATCAAAACTTTTTGATTTTTAATCCGACCAGCCATCCGACCATCCGACAGCCCCATACACGAGAAAAATTACATTGGTCATCCAACAAGTCATCCAATTTGTTTGAAATGTATGGGAGCCTTTAGCACTGTTCTTCCAAACACTGTTGCCAGATTTGACGATTTCTTTGCATTTTGACGATTTTTACTCCCCAAAATAGCAAAATGACGATTTGACGATTTTTGCCCAAAAAATTACGATTTTTAAAAATAACAAAAACCTGACAATTTTGTCTACTTTTTAAAATTTTTTAATAGAACTTTAATATTCAATCAATATTTTTTGCTTATTGTTAGTTAAAAAAAAACTATCCACCAATATTTTGTACAAAAAGGGACAAAAGAAACAAGTGAGAGTGTTACATTCGCTGTTTCCCTCCAAAATGTAAAAAAAAAAAATCAAGGGAGTTTTTTGGTGGAGGACCTTTCTTTGAATTATTATGATATTTATGCAATTTTATCATTATAATTTTTTTGTAGAAGTGTCCACTAAAAAGGGTAAACAGAAAAAAAAAAAAACATTTTCCAATTAACTGGACCCAACTGCATAACCTTTTCTTTCATAAAACTATTTCATATGCTTAAAAATATAACAAAAAAATGTAAAAAAAAAAATTCGGACGCAGGTTTAGTTTTACAAGGGAGAACTTTGTTCTTCTTGGTCTGATTTTGCCAATTTTCGAACTGAATCATCCAATGGCCATAAGATATATTTGTGCCAAACTGTATGGATTTAGCTCTTTTGGAATTGGACTGCATCATGCCTTCAACAGACGGGCGGACATCGCTTGAATGCCTTAGAATTACTCTTTAATCAAGGATAAATATCCCTTTTTTATTTTGACGATTTTTTGACGATTTTTGCAAATGGGATGACATTTTGACGATTTTTTTTATAAAAATCGTACATTTTTGACGATTTTGTACCCAACAATTCTGGCAACCCTGCTTCCAAATAGAAAAAATACAAAAATAGCAAATGTAATTATACCTGTATGTAAAACAGATATTAAAAATTAAATTAAAATAAACCTTTTTTTCCGGGAAAAATTAAAAAAAGTCCCGGGAATTCCCGTCAGTCTTTTCCCGGGAATTCCTGGGAAATACGACCCGGGAATTCCCGGACCCCAAACACTAGCGGGGACTCTAAATTACGAAAAAAGCGCTGAAAACACTTGACGTTTTTGATTGAAAATAAAAGAAAAATTAAAAAAAAAAACTCCAAATTTTTTTTCCATGCAAATTGACTTTCACCAAAAATAGCGCTAGAAACCGAAAAAAAAATAGCGGGAAAATTTAAAATTCTCCCGCTAAATTTCGAAAAAAGCGCTAAAAAACCGTCGTTTTTGATTGAAAAAAAGAAAATATAGAAAAATTACATTTTCCACTCAAATTTACTATTTGTGGAATTCACACTTACAAGGGAAGTCTCCCTGGTGTCACCCTCCGATCTTCATGAAATTTGGATATGTTGTTAAGAACGAAAATTAATTCGACACGTATTTTTTTTTTTGCGGCCCAAACTCATTTTTAGGGGGGGGTCCATTTGTATGGGGGGAAATTGACCTTTTTCAGTTTTTTACAATTTACGCCTATTTAAACAAAATTAATATAGGCATGTGTGGTATCAAATTAAAGGTATTAAAAATACCTATCTTGTAGTGCTAACAACGGGCCAAAGAAGTTAATATTTTTTGACTTATTAACAAAAATGTCCAAAAATTTTGGTATTTTACTCAATATGACGAAAAATTGTGCATGTTTTGGACACGTTCTTAGCACACGTAGATAGGCATAATATAGGAGATAAACGACAAAAACTGAAAAATGGCCTTGTTTTCCCCCCGCCTTTTAACCCCCTAAATATAAATTTGGGCCGCTAAAAAAAAATACGTGTCCCTTTATTTTTTCTGATCTACAAAATAAAACCAATTCCATAAAGATCCGCGGGTGACACTAGGGAGACTTCCCTTGTTAGCGATTTTAAGTGCTTTAGAAATACGTGTTCCAAACAAAAACCGCTCGATTTTCCCGCTAAAACACCGTTCCCGCTAAAACCAATTTTCCCCGATAAATCCAAACAAAAAGCGCTAGATTAAGCGGGAAAACCTCCAAGTTGGTAACAGTGTTGGCAACATCGTTTCCATGTACTTTTTTCCGTTGTCCCCAAAAATAACACAAATTAGCACCAATAATACCCTCAAACCACAAAAAGTATGTTTTTTTATCTGAAAGAAATCTTTTTCGTTAACCCTTGAAAATTGCAAAAGTTACACGCATTTTAATGAAAATGCAGAAATTTAGTTTTTATACAAATACCGTTATAGTATTTGTGTGTTTTAACATTCAGCACACCCGAAATAAATAAATACAACTTATTTTGTAAAAACAGAATTTATTTACTTTTGTAACTTCTATAATTATTGACAGATTTCATTAAAAATGCTCTTATTTTCTTCGTAATAAAGCAGACTTGAACTTTTTAAATGCAGAAATAAAATTTCTGTAAACTAGTGTAATCATATACCATGGTACTTAAAGCATTCACAGTTACAAAATTAAAATTTTACATTTTTAATTCGTTCATTTATAAACAATTACCCAGAGAACAACATTTAAATCTCTTTCCACTTAATCTGCATCTATTGTTGTGACACTTATATGCATTCATTAATTAAAATGCGTAAACAAGTCTCAAAATGTAATTAGCAGCGTTGGGGCTTAATGAAGTCTTTGTAACACGACTTTCAATACATGAATACTACTTTCAGCTGTACGGCTGTTACATATAAAACTTTCAAAATAATACCATTACATACCAAACATGGGAGTAATTAATTGAAATTAATTGTAAAAATTATGCTGATTTATTTCAATTAGAATTAAAGGATCAGAGAGTGATTTAAGGTCCAGACAGCAACGCAAAGTGTTTCTCTTGTCCAAAACATTAAATCGTGATAATGTTTTGCTGAAGACATTGGTGCACTTGCCCCAGCATATTCACCCGTCCATCTGTCTGTGGAAAGCAAGATGCAGTCAAAACCAAAAGAGCTGCATATTTTTTAAATTAGCAAAATCGAATCTATCTGTCTGCGGACAGTAAGATGTAGTCCAAACCAAAACAACTAGTCTCCCGAAATTTAGCACGAATATTCTTGTGTTCATAGGCTAGTAAAATTCTCAAATCCGCAAAATTGGACCCGGGGGAAAATCTTTGAAGTACTTAACCAAACTATGAAGAACGCTAACTTGGACCCAGAGAACGTAAGAATTAAACTTTTTCTGTCCATCCATTTTGTGATCGTCAGGCGTAGATCCACAGGGGGCTAAGAGAAATTCCTACCCCTCCCCCCCCCCCCCCCCTCCAACCGAATTCGAAAGAAAAAAGGAAGGAAAGAAATGAAGAGGAATGGTAAGAAGGGGGGAAAAGTGAAAAAGAAAAGGAACTGTCTAAGAATAGTAAAATTTGTTTAAAGGAAAAGTGTATTGGAATGTTAGAATTTTTCTATATAAAACAAGTGAGAGTGTTACATTCGGCTGTGCCGAATATTTTATACCCTCCAATATGTAAAAAGAATATAAAAAAATAAATCCAGGGGCGTCTTTTTTTGGAGGGGGAGGGGTGGGGTTGGTGATAGACGTTGGGGGCACCTTCTTCCGACAAAATAACGTTAAATTTGCTTTAAAAAAGTACAAAAAACCCAGCATAAAAATGCGGTTTTTCTAGGTTCGTTTAGTTCTCTAAGGGGGATTTTCCTATTTCCGAAAATAACCTGCCAAGGAATATAAGACATATTCGTGCTAAACTTCGGAAGTCTAGCTCTTTTATTTTGGACTGTATCGTGTCCTCTACGGACGAACAGACGGACGGACGGACATCGTTGAAGATCTTAGAACCGATCACTGATCAATAATATATATACTATACTACTATATTTCGATGTGTTACACACGGAATGACAAAGTGAGTATACCCCCATACTGTGGTTGGAGGGTATAAAAACTTGAGCATCTTTTTATAAGAAACATTTGAAAACTTTTCTGTAGGAAAAAAAATTGAGAATTTTTTTTATAAAAATGTCTTAGAAGCTTAAAATTTTTGTAAAGGAAGAATGTGTCGGAATGCTAGAATTTTTCAATATGAAAAGACTCGGAACATTTACATTTTTCTTTAGAAAAAATACGACAATTTTTCTAGACGAAAAGGGTATTTTGAGAATTTTTCTGTATGAATAATTTGCGAAAGTTTCTATAGGAAAAATCTGAGAATTTTCTACTTATAGGGAAAATCTGATGATTTTTCTTTTGAAAAGATCTGAGAAGATGGTGGGTAAAACGGAACGAGAAAAAGAAAAAGAAAACGAAAAAGAAAAAGTAAAAGAAAAAGAAAAAGAAAAAGAAAAAGAAAAAGAAAAAGAAAAAGAAAAAGAAAAAGAAAAAGAAAAAGAAAAAGAAAAAGAAAAAGAAAAAGAAAAAGAAAAAGAAAAAGAAAAAGAAAAAGAAAAAGAAAAAGAAAAAGAAAAAGAAAAAGAAAAAGAAAAAGAAAAAGAAAAAGAAAAAGAAAAAGAAAAAGAAAATAATATGAGTTTTTTCTAGTCCAAGAATCTCAAAATTTTTCTGAACAAAAAATTTTTTTTAGTCTTAAATTTTTTTATAGAAAAAAGTCGCGGAATGTTAAAATTTTTTATAGGAAACATAAGAAAGTTTTTTTTAGGAAAATGTGAAAATTTTTCCATAGAAAAAATGTATTAGAATCTAAGACTTTTTCTATAGGAAATATTACACCGAATCTGTGATTTTTAATATAGGAAAAATATCTCGGAATCTGAGATTTTTCCATTTAAAAATTTCTCAGCATTTAAGACTTTTTCTTTAGAAAAAATGTCTCAGCTTCTACGTAAATTTCTCATAATATTATTTCTATTTGTCTCAAAATTTATTATTTTTTTATATGTAAAGCTGAAACCTTTTCTCTAGGAAAAAGTCTTGGAATCAGTGAGTTTTATTGTTGAAAAAATGTGACAGAATCTGACATTTTTCTTAATGAAATATTACTTAGAATCTGTGATATTTTCTATAGGAAAAATGCTTCGGAATCTAAAACTTTTTTGAAAAAATGTCCCAGAATATGATTCTGAGACTTTTTCTTTTTAAATTTTTTTTTTTTTTTTCTGTAGAAAAATTTCTGAGACTCAAATTATGAGACTTTTACTATAGGAAAAATGCTTTAGAAGCTGTGACCTTTTCTTTAGAAAAAAATATCTAAGAATCTAAGATTTTTTGTAGAAGAAATGTCTTAAATTTAATAGGAAATATGTCTCAGAAAATGTCTCAGAGAATCTTAGACTTTTTCTAAGGAAAAAAACTGTACTTGTTTTATAGAAACGTGCCTCAGAATCTAGGAAATTGCCTAAAAAATTATAAAAATTATTGAAGTCTTTAATTTTTAAAATCTCAGATACTTTATAATAGGGTATTCACTTAACCGAGGTTCTGATTTAATCGGTTAATCGAGCAAATAATTAATCGGGGTTGAGATTTATTCGGTTAATAATCGGTTAATTTGAATTATTCGATTAACCGAATAATATCAATTTAAATTTTAAACTGAATATAAAACCAGGAATTGTATGCACTTTTAAGAATTTTATTAATAAACAAGAAAGAAATTTAAGTATTTCCGCTATGCCGAAGCTTTAACTACCCCGTTCAATGTTAGCCTAAGTAAAGAATTTTTGTATCGCAACCTAAAAAATTAGGCCAACGCACTATAGGAAATTTTACCCTTTTTTTGGCCAAAATTATTTACAGCCAAACGGCTGGACCGATTTGACTGATTTTTTTTATTTGTCTTTTGGAAGACTCTTTAGAGGGAGGGAGTGACTCTTAAAGGTTTTCATACACTCAAAAAAAAAATTAGTAAAGTTACCTAAAAAATTACCTAATAATTAGTTCCAAACAGGGTTCCCGGGTTATAAGTTGCCGCATCTAAGATTTTTTAGACCCTTGATAGATTATATGGTTTTCTAAACTGTTTTTACAATATTTTTTTTTTTGAGTGTACACTAACTTTCGAAGATAACAGTAGAAATTTATTTTAACAATGTTAAGAAGTGTCAAACAAATCTACTTTTTAATAAGGATTTTATTCAAAAATTTTATTTTTGAGTTCCAAGTCGTCAACTACATTTCAAAATGCCACTACGGGCAGCCGTAGATGATGCAAGAGCTAGGGGCTCAACTTCCCTATTTAGATCTTTAGAGATTTCTGCTGTAACTCGTATTTTTGTTCTCGCAGATTTTGACAAAAAAGTTAATTGCGGTCGCCCAGGTTTCGATTTAGTGGAGGCAGGCTGCGTTTCAAGTTTTTTTTAGCCTTTAAGCCAAACAGCATGCTGTCTTTCAAAAATTTTCAAACTCCTACAACTTTTAATCCTTTTCATATTTATATTTGAACAAAATATTCTTAATTCCTCCTTTATATATTATTTAAAGTTTTCGAAACATTCACTCTCAGCAATGTATGAAAAGAAAAGGCCAGAAATAGCGGCTCCTTATCCACCTCTGCTTTATTTCTCTCGCCATGTATTATATAACTCTGAATTTGGCACTCAGTAGTCACCTGGAAAAATGGGTGTAAAAAAAAAGTTTGCACATATCCGACCTTGAAATTAAATAAATTCGGAAGGTAATTGATTGTCCTAGAGAACTTTTATGGTTTTATAGCTAACATATGCTATCATTTTTTTTAAAGTCAAAATAAAATTCCAATTCATACTTCAATAAGTTCATCTTAAGGTCACTTCAATTTTTCCAATAAAATCGATCTAATAGATGAGTTCACCAACATTTCACTATTTATCATTAAAGTACTCACCTTTGACATTATTTTCCATTTCTTAGTTTTTAAAAACTATAAATTCTTAATATAAAAACTTTTGTTAGAAGCTATCACAAAATTCGCTGCTCTCAATCGTTATTTTATAACTAAGTAAGAAATTGCAAGAAAAACTACTGATAAAGTGACAGTACATCAATTCTGTCGAAAAATTGAGAAAGAATTGTTTACTTTGTTAAGTTTTTTTTATATTAATGTGAAAAAAAATAATGTTTGCAAAAATTTTAATTTTGACTTTTGGCCAAAAAATGGGTAAAATTTCCTATAGTGCAACGTGAAAAATATCATATCATAATGAAATGTCAAATTTGAACCCAATTCAAGTGAAAAAATGACAAAAAATTAAAAAAAATTTTTTGGTTTCCAAATTTGTTGTCTTCTACATATCTGAAGCATTCCAAAAGTATTTTGAGGAAAATGAGTAGTTTTTTCAGATGTGCTGCTATATTTGCACATCAAAAAAATAATTCGCGGTTTTATAGGGTCCCGGACATTGCAAAAAAAAAACAATCAGCATTGTAAATCGAAAACCTAAATATCTTAAGATGAGATAGATCATTTCATAGGCCAGATTCGAATGAAGCGCATGAATAAGTATTAGAAAAATCTATAGTGTTGCTAATACATTAAAAAAAACTTGTTAAATTACTAAAAAAAGTCCAGTAATCCTATTTTACCAATATTTTAAGGTTTTCTTCTTGTCTAGCAAAAAATTTTTGTCCGGAATTTACATTAGTTTTTGTAATTTTACAATTTTTTTCGTAAATGGACAAATTTTTAAGTTAATTTTACAAAAAAAAATCTAGTTAAATCTCCAGAATTCCTTGTAAGGCATCAAAAACGTTTTAAAATTAAAATTTTATTAGAAAAAAGCTTGTAAATTTACAAATAAGCTCGTAATTTTTACTAGAAATTCTCGTAAAATAGGAGGTAGCACATAATTTAGTAATTTTATTGGGTCATTATTAGTGAAATCAATCATGAATTTTTTTGACCCCCTCCGATATTGATGAAATTTGGTTAAGTTGTTACACTACGTAAAAAACTAACAAATGCAAATTTTCAGCCCTCTAAGTCAACAGGGGCCAAAAATACGAAGGGTCAAAATTTCCCCCAAAATCTCCCAGTCGCGACACTTTACACCGTAAAAACTTAATATCGTTAGTTATATTATAGCTAGAAAGCCCATTTTGTGTTTGTTTTGAAGCTCATAATATGCTGTACAAGACTTACAATAACCAAAAAATGTTCGAAAAAAATAATGGTTACCTCCCTTATTTTAAGGTCGTGATAAAGGGAGGAGAAAATGGGGAGGATGGTATCCCCCGATTTTTTTTCTAATCTTATAAAGAAAGTCCTAAAGAATAAATGCTAAAATTTTTAAGTTGGGACAACAATGGGATCACTCAAAATCAAAATTTTTCACAATTTCCCCTAAAATCTCCAAATCGCAACACTCCTGAACCTTAAAAATTTAATATCATAAGTGCTATTGTAGCTTCAGAGCCCATTTTTGTTTGTTTTAAAGCTTATAGTACGCTCTACAATATCTACCTTAAAATTTTAGAAAAAATGAAGGGTGCCCCCCTTATTTAAAGGTCGTGGCAAAAGGTGGAGGAAATGGGGGGAAAGTATCCCCCGATTTTTTTTTTTACTTGGTATTCTCAAAGTGCAAGTCCTAATGAACATATCCTAAAATTTTTATG
Organism: Pegoplata infirma; assembly: GCA_963921195.1. Lineage (NCBI taxonomy): Eukaryota > Metazoa > Arthropoda > Insecta > Diptera > Anthomyiidae > Pegoplata > Pegoplata infirma. The sequence continues at coordinate 179,317,147 of OY992538.1, read as the reverse complement.
TTGGGACAACAATCAGATCGACCAAAATCAAAATTTTTCAGAATTTCCCCCAAAATCTCCAAAAAGCGACACTCTTGCACATTACAAATTTAATATCGTGGACTGTATTGTAGCTACAGAGTCCATTTTTGGCTTGTTTTAAAGCTCTTAATATGCCCTACAATATTACTATCACAAAAAATAAAATAAAAAAAATGAGGGGTGCCTCTTGTATTAAAATTTCATGGCAAGGGGTGGGGGAAATTGGGGGATAGTATCCCGCAATTTTTTTTTTTAATCTTGTTTTTTTTTTTAAGAGTAAGTTCTAGAGAGCATATCCTGAAATTTTTATCTTGGGACTCCAATGGGAAGCGCAAGAATGTCGCGATATGTTGATTTTGGGGGAAATTTTGAAAATTTTTGATTTTGGTCGACCCCATTGTTGTCCCAACATAAAAATTGTAGACTATGTTCATTAGGACTTGCACTTTGAGAATACCAAGTAAAAAAAAAATCGGAGGATTGTTTCCCCCATTTCCTCCACCCTTTGCCAAGACCTTCAAATAAGGGGGGCACCAATTCCGTTTTTTTGAAAATTTTTTGGTTTTGGTATGTCTTGTAGAGCGTATTATAAGCTTTAAAACAAAAAAAAATGGGCTCTGTAGCTACAAAAGCACTTATGATATTAAATTTTTAAGGTTAAATAGTGTTGCGATTTGGAGATTTTGGGAAAATTGTGAAAAATTTTGATTTTGAGCGATCCCATTGTTGTCCCAACATAAAAATTTTAGAATATATTCTTTAGGACTTTCTCTAAAAGATTATCAAGTAAAAAAAAAATCGGGGGATACCATCCTCCCCATTTTCTCATCCGTATATCACGACCTTAAAATAAGGGAGATAACACTTATTTTTTTCGAAAATTTTTTGGTTATGGAAGGTATTGTAGAGCATATTATGGGCTTCAAAACAACCCAAAAATGGGCTTTCTAGCTATAATAGAACCAACGATATTAATTTTTTACGGTGCAAGTGTCGCGACTGGGAGATTTTAGGAGAAATTTTGACCCTCCGTGTTTTCGCCCACTGTTTACTTAGAGGGCTGAAAATAAGTGTGCGTCAGTTTATCACTTAGTGTTACAACTAAACCAAATTTCATCAAATCGATATATCTTTTGAGAACCTCAATAATATATTTTCTTGACAGCCTTTTTTACACATTGCTAAAAAAGAGTTTGATATTTTTTTTAAACCTAAAGTTCTTTCAGCAGAACCGTAATTATAATTAACAATGAAACATCAATACAAAAAAAATAAGTTAAAGTATTAAAAAAGTAAATTTCGGTTAATCGGTTAATCGACACAAATTAACCGGTTTATTTGTTATTTGAAAATTGGCATTTTTAAATTATTCGAACAGTTAATCGTCCAAAATTAATCGGTTAACCGATTAACGGTTAATCGATAGAATATCCTACTTTATATGGAATAGTTTTTCAAAGCCTGTAATTTTTTGTGTAGATAAAAAAATTCGGTAGAATTTTTCTAAAGAAAAATATAATAGAAAGAATATTTCAGAACCTTAGAAGTTTTATATGAGAAAAAAGTTACTAAATATGAGAATTTTTCATAAGGACTTAAGTTGAAAAAATGCATAAAAAATGTAATTCCTAAAAATTATAGACATTTTTGGTATTCCCATACCGGTTTCAAACACCTCAGTTAAGGGTACTTTTCACTATCACACATTTCCATTATACAAGCGTAATTTCACCATGTTAGCGAAATATTTTTTTAAAAAATTTGGCCAGAAATTGTTCACTTATTAAAGAATCCAAAAATCTTTAGGAAGTTGGTAAATTTTGATGTGTATAATGGAAAAGCGTGATAGTGGAAAGTACCCTTTAGTGATATCATCAGTAGGACTTTAAATTACGGTTTGTCTTGTTGATGGAAATTGTTCTTTATATATGTGAATATTTATAGTTTTTATAGAATAAATTTTGACAGTTTCCAACACTACAATTAATTCTAGCAATCTCAATCTCACTTCATACCTTCTTTCAACTCTTTTGTATCATACATTATTTTGCAAGGGTTACCAACATGACACAGATGACACAAATGAAGGAATTTGCATCTTCTATTTTGGAGGCGTGCCTAATGGCAACATATTTTGTGAGTGAGTTTATAAGTGCTTTTTCTGTAAGTACAGATCGAGCTGTGCTCAAATTATATTTGTTTTATGTATTTAATTATTTAAATTTGTCGGAGTTATCATAAACTAATAATTTTTTTCTACACCAACTTTCATGCAATTTAAAATCTCCCTTCTATGAATTTTTTATCATCAAAAAGCACCCTAATTCTTAGAAAGTGCTTATATAACATTTTCTCAATAATTATTTGAATTTAAATAGAAGAAATATAACTGTATCAACTACAACTATTGTCTTTGTCATATAAAATTTGAATGTTTTCTTTGAATAAAATGAAACGTTTCGCAGGAGTAAATAATGGTTGTAAAAAACATTTATTGGAAAACGAACAATTGAATTTTAATTATAATTTAAACAAAAGAATTTGAACAAAGGACTTATTTGGAGACTTTAGCAATAACATTATATGGAAAATTTAATTAAGTGTTTAGAGATTTGTGAATTCTATTGATGAGCGTATCAAAAGAACAAGGTGACTGCGCGAGACTTCAAAAACTTTAACTATAGCCCTGTTTTCTCATAACCGTATACATTAGCGTGTCCCGAAAATGAAAAATTTTAGGGCATACCCCTAGAATGATGCTTAGTAAAGAGCTGATTACGGGAAAAAATATTAAACAAATTTTGGAGGTCATCTTCAGGGCGCAACCAGCTCTTGAAGTTTGCATCCCTAGTGCATTTGGTCAAAAAAAAATATTGTTTTTTATTTTCAAAATTGGTGCCAAAAGTTTCGTTAGGTAGAGTATATTCTGGAAAAAATATTTGTAAAAATTTCATGGAGCAATTTTGGTCCAGCACAACGTTTTGAAATTTTGAAAAGGTGTAATTTAGTATATATTTTTTTAAGTTTTTGTAAAAACCGGAGTTTGTAAGAATTCTTTTAAGATTTTGTATAAAACGGAGTTTATGTTTAAGCCTTTGCATAAAAAGCTGTTTTTTAAAAAAACTTAAAAAAATATGTAATAAATTATGTATATTCGAAGTTTCAAAGCGTTGCGCTGGACCAAAATTGCTCCATGAAAACTTTATAAATATTTTTTCCTGAATGTACTCTACCTAACGAAACTTTAGGCACCAATTTTAAAAATAAAAAAAAATATTATTTTTTGACCAAATGCACCACGGATGCAAACTTTAGATGATCTCCAAAAATGTTTTGATTATTTTTCCCGTAATCAGCTCTTCAATAAGCATCGTTCTAGGGGTATGCCCTAAAGATATTCCAAAATTTCCTGATTTCGGGACATGCTAGTATACATGTTAACATTAACCGATTAACCGAAAACACATCCACGTTTAACAAAATTTACTTGGCATCACTTCTGTGAAAAAGGTTTGTGTATTTGCCAGCGACGTATCCAGGATTTTGAAAACGGGGGGGGCACAACTTTGAAAAATTTTTTTGTCATCGCCTATTTATATTTATTTTTAAGTAGCATTAGATCCCCCCCCCCCCAAACTCGCACCCCCCTCCACCTCACGATTTTATCTTTATTATTATAACAAAATGTCTTGGAATACAGATTTTTTTATAAAAATTCTAGAAATAACTGAATTTTTATTTAGTTCGGTTTGAGTCCATATTAATTATTTCTGAGAAATAATAATTGTTGTACAATGAGAAAATCTGAAAAAAATCAAGTGACAAAACAGGCAAAGTGGAGATGTCGACAGCTTTCGGAAGATGCCACCCTTCCATCATCAGCACTCCTTCGATTGCCACACACTTAATGTGTGTCAGATTAAAATTAGCCATTTAAATGAAACTTTTGAAGAAATAAAGAATTGGAATTACTCCTCTTTGTGTTGAATAACCCGTATTCACCATTAATTCGTGTTGTATTCATTTGGCAGAAACTTAATCCATCTTAACTTTTAACAGAGTTGTATTTTTCCCATTGTCAACCCTTAGTAGGACTTTTCAAGTCTTGAAAAATGTCCGTTAGGTTTGAATTTTTGTTTCATATTTCTAATTCTTAGAAATATTACTAAATTGCAATGTACCTTATGAGTTGTGTATTAATTGTGTTTATATATTGTTGGACTGTATATTTTATAACTGAATTTTTATTTAGTTCGGTTTGAGTCCATATTAATTATAATAATAATCAGCACTCCTTCGAGGGCAATCGAAGGGTGGCATCTTCCGAAAGCTGTCGACATCTCCACTTAGCCTGTGTTGTCACTTGATTTTTTTCAGATTTTCTCATTGTACAACAATTATTATTTCTCAGAAATAATTAATATGGACTCAAACCGAACTAAATAAAAATTCAGTTATAAAATATACAGTCCAACAATATATAAACACAATTAATACACAATTCTAGAAATCTCAAAATCTTTGTACAGGAAAAATTTTTGAATCTACGAATTTCTACTAAATTTTTGATGAAAATAATGTCTGACAAATACTCAAATTTAGAGATTTTTTTTAAGAAACGGTTCTTGGAAACTTTATGTAACCTAAAAGTGTCACCATCATCGACATATCGAACGCGCCTTTTTGTGGATCTATTGCTACATTTTCGTAAGTTGGCGCGTTCCATTTTCGATACATTCAAGTTTGAGGAGTTAAAAAATCATATTTTTATTGCTTCGCGTAAGAGTTATAAGTGAGAGCCATAGGAAAAAATTTATTGTTATCTAAAAACTTTTCAAAATCTGAGAATTTCCTATAGAAATAAAATCTCAGATTTTAATATGAAAAAAGTGTCTTAGAATCTTGTAGTTTGAAATTTTTTTATAGAAGTTTATTTTCATGATCCTGATACATAATTTTTATTAGACAAAGTCAATTTTATTTGTCTTTAAACATATTTCTATAGTAATTACCTTTTTTATTTATTTTTTTTAATTCTTTATTAACTTTTAAAATTTTTCAAATCGAAAAGAGGGGGGGCACGTGCCCCCTGTGCCCACTCCCTGTATACGTCCATTGTATTTGCTATTAACAAATAAAAACGTTTGTGTCTTTGACATTTCAATAAAAATATGAACTTGGCATCACTTTTTATCGACGCTTCATTTTAACGCCGATAATTATACAAGTTAAAAATAAGCGTGGATAATTTAAAATTTGTATGGGTAAGCGTAAATACGGTTATGCGAAAACAGGGCTTATATTAAATAAAGATTGAAATTTATTTAAAAACACCGTCCGACAAATTGCAAATTTTGGCTGTACACATGAACCAGACCAAAAAATTCTGAGAGTGGGGCCAAAAATAAAATACCCGTGTCTTACAGTTTTTCTAGATCAATTTGAGTTTTCGTTTTAGTCAGAAAGTGGGGATAAAAAATAATATTCCGGTGTCTTTCAGGTTTTTTAAATCAATTCGCGTTTTTCGCGACAAATGCAAAAAAAATATATATATTACCCAGCAGAAATTTTGCTGAACGTTCAGCAGCTTTTGGAAGGGGAACTTGAGTAAAGGAGCGCATCCAATTGCGCTGAATTCATGCATGATTCCCTAAGGCGATGTCCCACTTTAGAGCGCTAGTTGGATACACAGAAACAGCGCTCTTTAGATGCACTGAAATCACGTGTCTTTAGAGCGCTGATTTAAGCAGAATAAAGATGCTGTAAATTCATGTATCTTTTTAGCGCTGATTTAAGCAGATTAAAGATGCAGTGAATTCATGTATCTTTGTAGAGCTGATTTAAGCAGAATAAAGATGCTGTAAATTCAAAGTTGAAATCAAATAACTAAAATTTAAAAAAATATAACAAAAAAATTCATTCGTTTTACTTTACAAAACTTTATTTATGTGAAACAAAATGAAAAAAAAAAAAATCGGAAGTGAACATCAAAAAAATATCGGACATTTTCATTTTCACATTTTTTATGGGATTTTTTTTGGGAACAGCGGTCAAAGATGCTATGATTGAAGCGCTCTTTGCAGCGCTGATTAATGCGCAATAATGATGCAGTCAAATCATGTGTCTTTGTCTAAAACTCATGTTTTTTTATTCAAAAAGTGTTAAAAATATTAAAAAGGAAAGCAAGTGTGAAATTTTATCAAAAAATAATTACACATTATAAGTTTTATATAAAAAATCTTAAAAAAAAATTAAAATTGTTTCCCCTTCCTTTTACTGCATCCCTAAGAGCGCTCTTTGGATGCGCTACGGTATGCTATTAACAGATGCTGTGTCGCCAAAATCTCGATTTATTTCTGCTGGGTATTTAATTGTTTTTCACAAAAAAAGTGTGAAATAAGTCAAAAAAATCTATGAAATATACTTCTGATAAAAATAACGTTAATAGTTGTCTTTAGTGAAATTTGATGGCGGTTCTTTTCTTAGAACCCTTAGAACCCATTAACCCTCTATCTCCCATTTTTAGGGGTCATTTTTGTCCTTATTTTAAATACTCTAAAGAAAACTATTAAATCTTGCGTTTAAATGGTTAAAATGTTCCACAAAAATGTTTTTCACCAAATTTCACTATGGGTTGTCAAATGCCAATATTTCGCACAATGTTAGCAAAATGTTTTTGAGGATGTTTATTCTGGCTCGAGGTCATTATTTTCTTTACTAATTAAAACCATGATATTCTCATAGCATAATTTTCAAGAAAATTATTTTTTGTTTTAAATTTATTTATGTTGGTCATTTTTGCAAGACTTAATCGACACGTGTTTCGGAATTTGTCAAGATTCCATTGTCAAGATTATTTAGCAAAAATAGAAACGATTTACTACAAAGTAGCAAACGAGTCTAATGACAAATCGTTTGGTGCACAAACTAGCAAATTAATACATATTCGCCTCTATTCTCAATGAGAATTAGGAAGACGAAGAAATTGTACCATGCTAATAAGGCAACGATTATCAATAACCAACAAAAATATTTAAAACAATTTTACATACGATAGTCCATTGGACTACAACAATATGTTTTTTGTGTTTTTGTTGTAACAAATACTCCATATTAGGGTTATTCATCACATGGCGTGCCAACAATTTTACATACGATAGCCAATGGACTATCGTATGTAAAATTGTTTTAAATATTTTTGTTGGTTATTGATAATCGTTGCCTTATTAGCATGGTACAATTTCTTCGTCTTCCTAATTCTCATTGAGAATAGAGGCGAATATGTATTAATTTGCTAGTTTGTGCACCAAACGATTTGTCATTAGACTCGTTTGCTACTTTGTAGTAAATCGTTTCTATTTTTGCTAAATAATCTTGACAATGGAATCTTGACAAATTCCGAAACACGTGTCGATTAAGTCTTGCAAAAATGACCAACATAAATAAATTTAAAACAAAAAATAATTTTCTTGAAAATTATGCTATGAGAATATCATGGTTTTAATTAGTAAAGAAAATAATGACCTCGAGCCAGAATAAACATCCTCAAAATATAATATTTTAAAGGTCGAATAAAACAACAGAATTTAGCAAAATGCTTAAAAAAGTAAAATTGTCTAGTATTATATTTTATTGAATCGCGTTTCACCAAGGATACTTTACAATTTTACTTTTTTATGCATTTTGCTTATATCGCGCGAGCTTTTTACTTTTGACAATCCCTAGTGAAATTTGATGCAGAACATTTTAACCGCTTAAACGCACTTTTTAGTGGTTATAAATGAGAATATTTGAAAAAAAGCACTAAAATGACCCCTAAAAATGGAGATAGATAGGGATGGGCAAAGGGTAAATACCCTGTAAAATAGGTAAATTGGATAGAAATTGGTAAATACCAGGCTATTTTCCAAAAAGGTGGGTAAAAACTATGTTGTACTTACAAGGGAAGTATCTCAACCCTTATGAACCGATTTGCATGAAACGTAAAATATATATAAAAGAGACAATTCTAAGGTTGGGGTGTCTCGGCTTATCGGCCATATCGGGGATTTAGGGGTTCAAAACATGGGTAAAAAAATGGCGAAAAAACCGTTTTTTGGATTTTTCAGCCATTTCTTTCTAAGAAACTATATGATGTTTACATATGAGAAGAAAGGTTTTTTTAATGCCTATCCAACGGTGGCATAACCTTGTAAAAGTTTGGCTTCGTTAAATACTTTTTTCATGAAAATGTGAAAATTTTGGGGGTATTTATATGAAGACATAGAGCTACGATGTCCATATGAATACGAAATAATCTTTATTAAATTTAAATCGACACGTATTTTTGCTCTAGAGGATATTCCTGTTAGTTCGTGAGTTATCGAAATTTTCCCGGAGGTCCATATGGTTTCATAAGGGGACCACGAAATTTTGAAACACTAATATGGCCGAAAAGCCGAGACACCCCAACCTTAAAATCGTCTCATTTATATATATTTTAAGTTTCAGGCAAATCGGTTCATAAGGGTTGAGATACTTCCCTTGTTAGTACTTTCTTAGAAAAAATAGTACTGTTTTAGAAAAAATAGTGCTCTTTTAGAAAAAATAGAAAAAAGTACTTTTTTTGGAGAGAAAATGTTGTTTAGAAAAAGTAGCGCTTTTTTGTAAAATATTAATATTTTAGAAAAGTACTATCTCACATTTAAGACAAAAACGTGCTTTTTCTGGAAAAAAGTACTTATTTAGAAAAATGGTTGGTTTTTCCCTTAAAAGTATTATTTTAGAAAATATAGTACTTAAAAAAAAAACAAAGTATTTTTTAGGAAAGCATTTACTTTTTAGACGAAAAAGTACTTTTTAAAAAAGTATATTTTGTACAACTTTTTAGAAAAAAATTACTTTGTTCTAAAAAAGTAACTTTTTTTTAAAAAAGTACTTTCTTCTAAAAAAGGGTACTTTTTTGTGAAAGGATCTTATTTCTAAAAAAGTAATAAACAAGTACTTTTTTTTTAAAAAAGTACTTTAAAAAAAAGTACTTTTTCTAAAAAAAAGTACTTTTCTAAAAAAAGTATTAAGAAATAAGGTACTTTTTCTACAAAAAAAGTATTTTTTCCTATAAAAGCACTTTTTTCTAAAAACGTACTTTTTCTAAAAAGAAGTACTTTAATACTAGTTTTTTTTAGAAAATGTGTTTTTTTTTTAGAAAAAAGTACTTTTTTTTTTAGAAAAAAGTACCTTTTTCCTAAAAATATTTCTTTTTTGTCTAAAAAGTAAATTGTTTTCTAAAAAGTACTTTTTTCCTAAAAGTAATTTTTTCAAAAAAAGTACTTTTTTCCAAATAGTACATTTTCCAAAAAGTACTTTTTTTCAAAAAAAAAAATATTTATTTTCCCAAAAAAACACTTTTTTTCTAAAAAAAAAGTACCTCAGATTGAGGGTTGAGTTGAGTTGAGTTGAGGGTGGGTTGAGGGTGGGTTGTACAAGCCTAAAAAATAAGTAAATTCCTTTTTTTTTTTAGGCAAGTCCATGGCGCTCAGACTTAAAATAGTCCATTGTACCGTACCCTGAAAAGATAGATTAAGTAAGGGTTAAGATTGAGGGTTAATATGTTCAACTAAAAGAACCGTCTTTAAATTTCACTAAAGACATGTTTAAACATTATTTAGTTCACAAGTAGATTTTGTACATTTTTCAACTTATATCACACTACTTTGGAAAGCACACCTTTTTTTATTGTCGTTTTTCGCGAAAACAAGAATTGATCTAGAAAAACTGGGAGACACGTGTATTTTATTTTTGGACCAACTTTAAAAATTTGTTGCTCTGGTCCATGTGTACAGAATTGTGTCGGACTGTGTTATGATAACTTTAAATTTTTCTTTTTTTAACATTTTTCTTATATCGCACGAACTTTTGACCTTTGACAACCCCTAGTAAAATTTGATGCAGAAAATGTTTGTAGAACATTTTAACCCTATAAACGCACGTCTTAGTCCTGTTCTAAGAGGATATTTGAAAACAAAGGACCAAAATGACCCATAAAAATGGGAGATAGAGGGTTAATTTGTTCTAAGAATCTATTATCGTAATTTAGGTCTGCAGCAGATTTATAACATTTTTTCGACTTATTTCCCACGACTTTGTTGAAAAACAATTTAATAGTATGTGATCATTTACAATTTTAATTTTTTTAAGCATTTTGCAGTTTTCGCACGAACTTTTGATCTTTGACAACCCCTAGTAAAATTTGTTGAAAAAAACTTTTTGTAGAACATTTTTACCCTTTAAACGCACGTTTTATTGGTGTTCTATGAGGATATTTGAAAAAAGGACCAAAATGACCCCTAAAAATGGGAGATAGAGGGTTAATATGTTCTAAACACTATTTACTTTACAATTATATTTAATACTTATTTTTTGAGTTATTCAAAACGCCTTTGAAAAAAAATTGAAAAATTTCCGTGGGCCATAAAAAAATAACTGGAGCGAAATTTTCAAAACCCTTCGGTGGTTTTTGTCTGCTTTTGGTATACTTTAAATTTTTTTTTTTTTGGTCCCGTCCCCCATATTTGTGAACCCCCATATTTGTGAAATTTGTAATATCAACAAACGTTTGTAAATATTGATTGTTGAAAAAAGAATTTGGTTTTTCTTTCAACAATGAAATTCAACAAGCACAAACACAATTTGTTGATCTAACAAAAGTAAAAAAATCTTAATTTTTTTCAACAAAGAAATTCAACAAACATAGTTTGTTGATCTGACAAGTGAATTTTTTTTTTCAACAAAGAAATTTAACAAACACAACCACTACTTGTTGACACGATAAAAGAATTTTAAAATAAAATTACTTGACTGAGTTTGTTGAAAACAAAATCAAAGTTTTGTATTATGGACTAACAGGCTACCGATTTTACTAAATGTTTGGTTGATATCATGTTTAGTTGATTTACAATTGGTGTTTATTGATTTAAATTTGACGATTTTATTTTCTGTGTATCATGATTTAATGTTTTGGGCAAGAATACAAAATTTTGCAGGATTTTTTTTAATTTAAACAAGTGATTACTCAAATTTATTTTTCCAATATATATTTCTTTGTAGTACATAAAAAACGCACTATAGATTTTATAGAGATAATAAATTTTTATTAAAATTATTAATTCATCATTTTATGTACAATAGTAAATATTTTCAGTAGCCAGACAGTAAACAATAAATTTTTTGGAATATAATAAATCACAGTTGTTATTGGAAGCAAACAATAATAAAATACTACATAGAAAGTAGTATATCTCATAAACAAAAATATGTATAAAAGATAAATATAGAATAATGTTAAATCGATTAAACTGAATTATTAAAACCCTTCATTTGGGTGGCTCATCATCGAGATAAATGTTTTATTTTTTAATGCACATTTTTGGGGGACCCCGTAGGGTAAACATTCTGGCATGGCACGAATAAAGACTTTTTTGGAATTTCGTGGAACGCCGGGCGAATTGTGGTTCGTTTTGGTCTAAACACTATATATTGAAATTTTTAGCCAAATCGAACAATATTAACCCGTGCTGCTGCGGGTTAAAATTTTGTTCTTAAAAAAAAAAATTTTTAATACAAATTCCGAAGTACGTATTGCAAAATGATCAACATAAATAAATTTAAAACAGAAAAATAATTTTCTTGAAAACTATTTAATGAGAATATCATAGTTTTAATTAGTAAAGGAAATAATGATCTCGAGCTAAAATATACCTACCTAAAATATTATATTTTTAAAGTTCGAAAATCTATAGGCAAATTTCGCAAAGAAAATTCTAGTAGGCCCCTAAATTCCCTTATCTCAAAAACTAACCAAGGTATAACGTGACTAAGATTCTGTAACATTTTTTCATAAAAAATCATGTTCTCAGTCCTATTTTATACTAAAAGTAATATCTCTTCATAACTTTCATATTGACATATATTTTTTCATAAAAAATTTTCTCATTTAGTCGCATTTATTTTTAACAAATTTTTGGATTTTCTCTTTAAAAAATTTCAGATTTTACTATTAAGAATGTTTAGAGTTCGATATTTTCTTTCTTTGTAAAAATTTTTATAAAATTTCCTTATCCTTGTTTTTCTTTTTATATTTACCTTTTTTTCTTTTTAAAATTGGGTATGTGGGGGGGGGGGGGGAGAAATTTCCCCCCATTGACACCCCCCACCTGTACCCGCATGTTTACATGTAATTTATTAAACTTTTTCTTATTCTCGATCAAATGCTTTAGAAAACCGCTACCCAGCAAACATTCATATCTCAATGTGTTACTTACATACCAAATGCCCAACTATATAATAGAACTTTTAACATGTAGGGAACTATTATAATCAAAAGTTACTATCATAATATATCCATCACAAATATTTATTATTTTATCGCCAAAAATCTTAATTTAACATATTTAACATATCGTGTGGTATTAAATTTATTACCTGTTTCATTTTGTGATGTTACTTTATACACGCAGAAAAAAGAACATATAACTTTGCAGGAAAAGTCGTATAGCAATTCTTTGTAGCAGTTTTTATGAATTTTTTTTTTTTATTCTGAGGATGTTTATTCTGGCTCGAGGTCATTATTTTCTTTACTAATTAAAACCATGATATTCTCATAGCATAATTTTCAAGAAAATTATTTTTTGTTTTAAATTTATTTCTGTTGGTCATTTTTGCAAGACTTAATCGACACGTGTTTCGGAATTTGTCAAGATTCCATTGTCAAGATTATTTAGCAAAAATAGAAACGATTTACTACAAAGTAGCAAACGAGTCTAATGACAAATCGTTTGGTGCACAAACTAGCAAATTAATACATATTCGCCTCTATTCTCAATGAGAATTAGGAAGACGAAGAAATTGTACCATGCTAATAAGGCAACGATTATCAATAACCAACAAAAATATTTAAAACAATTTTACATACGATAGTCCATTGGACTACAACAATATGTTTTTTGTGTTTTTGTTGTAACAAATACTCCATATTAGGGTTATTCATCACATGGCGTGCCAACCATTATGTTCAAATTCTGATTAATTTTTATTAAAAAATAAAAATTGTTTTATTCGACCTTTAAAATATTATATTCTGAGGATGTTTATTCTGGCTCGAGGTCATTATTTTCTTTACTAATTAAAACCATGATATTCTCATAGCATAATTTTCAAGAAAATTATTTTTTGTTTTAAATTTATTTCTGTTGGTCATTTTTGCAAGACTTAATCGACACGTGTTTCGGAATTTGTCAAGATTCCATTGTCAAGATTATTTAGCAAAAATAGAAACGATTTACTACAAAGTAGCAAACGAGTCTAATGACAAATCGTTTGGTGCACAAACTAGCAAATTAATACATATTCGCCTCTATTCTCAATGAGAATTAGGAAGACGAAGAAATTGTACCATGCTAATAAGGCAACGATTATCAATAACCAACAAAAATATTTAAAACAATTTTACATACGATAGTCCATTGGACTACAACAATATGTTTTTTGTGTTTTTGTTGTAACAAATACTCCATATTAGGGTTATTCATCACATGGCGTGCCAACCATTATGTTCAAATTCTGATTAATTTTTATTAAAAAATAAAAATTGTTTTATTCGACCTTTAAAATATTATATTCTGAGGATGTTTATTCTGGCTCGAGGTCATTATTTTCTTTACTAATTAAAACCATGATATTCTCATAGCATAATTTTCAAGAAAATTATTTTTTGTTTTAAATTTATTTCTGTTGGTCATTTTTGCAAGACTTAATCGACACGTGTTTCGGAATTTGTCAAGATTCCATTGTCAAGATTATTTAGCAAAAATAGAAACGATTTACTACAAAGTAGCAAACGAGTCTAATGACAAATCGTTTGGTGCACAAACTAGCAAATTAATACATATTCGCCTCTATTCTCAATGAGAATTAGGAAGACGAAGAAATTGTACCATGCTAATAAGGCAACGATTATCAATAACCAACAAAAATATTTAAAACAATTTTACATACGATAGTCCATTGGACTACAACAATATGTTTTTTGTGTTTTTGTTGTAACAAATACTCCATATTAGGGTTATTCATCACATGGCGTGCCAACCATTATGTTCAAATTCTGATTAATTTTTATTAAAAAATAAAAATTGTTTTATTCGACCTTTAAAATATTATATTCTGAGGATGTTTATTCTGGCTCGAGGTCATTATTTTCTTTACTAATTAAAACCATGATATTCTCATAGCATAATTTTCAAGAAAATTATTTTTTGTTTTAAATTTATTTCTGTTGGTCATTTTTGCAAGACTTAATCGACACGTGTTTCGGAATTTGTCAAGATTCCATTGTCAAGATTATTTAGCAAAAATAGAAACGATTTACTACAAAGTAGCAAACGAGTCTAATGACAAATCGTTTGGTGCACAAACTAGCAAATTAATACATATTCGCCTCTATTCTCAATGAGAATTAGGAAGACGAAGAAATTGTACCATGCTAATAAGGCAACGATTATCAATAACCAACAAAAATATTTAAAACAATTTTACATACGATAGTCCATTGGACTACAACAATATGTTTTTTGTGTTTTTGTTGTAACAAATACTCCATATTAGGGTTATTCATCACATGGCGTGCCAACCATTATGTTCAAATTCTGATTAATTTTTATTAAAAAATAAAAATTTGTTTTATTCGACCTTTAAAATATTATATTCTGAGGATGTTTATTCTGGCTCGAGGTCATTATTTTCTTTACTAATTAAAACCATGATATTCTCATAGCATAATTTTCAAGAAAATTATTTTTTGTTTTAAATTTATTTCTGTTGGTCATTTTTGCAAGACTTAATCGACACGTGTTTCGGAATTTGTCAAGATTCCATTGTCAAGATTATTTAGCAAAAATAGAAACGATTTACTACAAAGTAGCAAACGAGTCTAATGACAAATCGTTTGGTGCACAAACTAGCAAATTAATACATATTCGCCTCTATTCTCAATGAGAATTAGGAAGACGAAGAAATTGTACCATGCTAATAAGGCAACGATTATCAATAACCAACAAAAATATTTAAAACAATTTTACATACGATAGTCCATTGGACTACAACAATATGTTTTTTGTGTTTTTGTTGTAACAAATACTCCATATTAGGGTTATTCATCACATGGCGTGCCAACCATTATGTTCAAATTCTGATTAATTTTTATTAAAAAATAAAAATTGTTTTATTCGACCTTTAAAATATTATATTCTGAGGATGTTTATTCTGGCTCGAGGTCATTATTTTCTTTACTAATTAAAACCATGATATTCTCATAGCATAATTTTCAAGAAAATTATTTTTTGTTTTAAATTTATTTCTGTTGGTCATTTTTGCAAGACTTAATCGACACGTGTTTCGGAATTTGTCAAGATTCCATTGTCAAGATTATTTAGCAAAAATAGAAACGATTTACTACAAAGTAGCAAACGAGTCTAATGACAAATCGTTTGGTGCACAAACTAGCAAATTAATACATATTCGCCTCTATTCTCAATGAGAATTAGGAAGACGAAGAAATTGTACCATGCTAATAAGGCAACGATTATCAATAACCAACAAAAATATTTAAAACAATTTTACATACGATAGTCCATTGGACTACAACAATATGTTTTTTGTGTTTTTGTTGTAACAAATACTCCATATTAGGGTTATTCATCACATGGCGTGCCAACCATTATGTTCAAATTCTGATTAATTTTTATTAAAAAATAAAAATTGTTTTATTCGACCTTTAAAATATTATATTCTGAGGATGTTTATTCTGGCTCGAGGTCATTATTTTCTTTACTAATTAAAACCATGATATTCTCATAGCATAATTTTCAAGAAAATTATTTTTTGTTTTAAATTTATTTCTGTTGGTCATTTTTGCAAGACTTAATCGACACGTGTTTCGGAATTTGTCAAGATTCCATTGTCAAGATTATTTAGCAAAAATAGAAACGATTTACTACAAAGTAGCAAACGAGTCTAATGACAAATCGTTTGGTGCACAAACTAGCAAATTAATACATATTCGCCTCTATTCTCAATGAGAATTAGGAAGACGAAGAAATTGTACCATGCTAATAAGGCAACGATTATCAATAACCAACAAAAATATTTAAAACAATTTTACATACGATAGTCCATTGGACTACAACAATATGTTTTTTGTGTTTTTGTTGTAACAAATACTCCATATTAGGGTTATTCATCACATGGCGTGCCAACCATTATGTTCAAATTCTGATTAATTTTTATTAAAAAATAAAAATTGTTTTATTCGACCTTTAAAATATTATATTCTGAGGATGTTTATTCTGGCTCGAGGTCATTATTTTCTTTACTAATTAAAACCATGATATTCTCATAGCATAATTTTCAAGAAAATTATTTTTTGTTTTAAATTTATTTCTGTTGGTCATTTTTGCAAGACTTAATCGACACGTGTTTCGGAATTTGTCAAGATTCCATTGTCAAGATTATTTAGCAAAAATAGAAACGATTTACTACAAAGTAGCAAACGAGTCTAATGACAAATCGTTTGGTGCACAAACTAGCAAATTAATACATATTCGCCTCTATTCTCAATGAGAATTAGGAAGACGAAGAAATTGTACCATGCTAATAAGGCAACGATTATCAATAACCAACAAAAATATTTAAAACAATTTTACATACGATAGTCCATTGGACTACAACAATATGTTTTTTGTGTTTTTGTTGTAACAAATACTCCATATTAGGGTTATTCATCACATGGCGTGCCAACCATTATGTTCAAATTCTGATTAATTTTTATTAAAAAATAAAAATTGTTTTATTCGACCTTTAAAATATTATATTCTGAGGATGTTTATTCTGGCTCGAGGTCATTATTTTCTTTACTAATTAAAACCATGATATTCTCATAGCATAATTTTCAAGAAAATTATTTTTTGTTTTAAATTTATTTCTGTTGGTCATTTTTGCAAGACTTAATCGACACGTGTTTCGGAATTTGTCAAGATTCCATTGTCAAGATTATTTAGCAAAAATAGAAACGATTTACTACAAAGTAGCAAACGAGTCTAATGACAAATCGTTTGGTGCACAAACTAGCAAATTAATACATATTCGCCTCTATTCTCAATGAGAATTAGGAAGACGAAGAAATTGTACCATGCTAATAAGGCAACGATTATCAATAACCAACAAAAATATTTAAAACAATTTTACATACGATAGTCCATTGGACTACAACAATATGTTTTTTGTGTTTTTGTTGTAACAAATACTCCATATTAGGGTTATTCATCACATGGCGTGCCAACCATTATGTTCAAATTCTGATTAATTTTTATTAAAAAATAAAAATTGTTTTATTCGACCTTTAAAATATTATATTCTGAGGATGTTTATTCTGGCTCGAGGTCATTATTTTCTTTACTAATTAAAACCATGATATTCTCATAGCATAATTTTCAAGAAAATTATTTTTTGTTTTAAATTTATTTCTGTTGGTCATTTTTGCAAGACTTAATCGACACGTGTTTCGGAATTTGTCAAGATTCCATTGTCAAGATTATTTAGCAAAAATAGAAACGATTTACTACAAAGTAGCAAACGAGTCTAATGACAAATCGTTTGGTGCACAAACTAGCAAATTAATACATATTCGCCTCTATTCTCAATGAGAATTAGGAAGACGAAGAAATTGTACCATGCTAATAAGGCAACGATTATCAATAACCAACAAAAATATTTAAAACAATTTTACATACGATAGTCCATTGGACTACAACAATATGTTTTTTGTGTTTTTGTTGTAACAAATACTCCATATTAGGGTTATTCATCACATCACAGAAATAAATTTAAAACAAAAAATAATTTTCTTGAAAATTATGCTATGAGAATATCATGGTTTTAATTAGTAAAGAAAATAATGACCTCGAGCCAGAATAAACATCCTCAGAATATAATATTTTAAAGGTCGAATAAAACAATTTTTATTTTTTAATAAAAATTAATCAGAATTTGAACATAATGGTTGGCACGCCATGTGATGAATAACCCTAATATGGAGTATTTGTTACAACAAAAACACAAAAAACATATTGTTGTAGTCCAATGGACTATCGTATGTAAAATTGTTTTAAATATTTTTGTTGGTTATTGATAATCGTTGCCTTATTAGCATGGTACAATTTCTTCGTCTTCCTAATTCTCATTGAGAATAGAGGCGAATATGTATTAATTTGCTAGTTTGTGCACCAAACGATTTGTCATTAGACTCGTTTGCTACTTTGTAGTAAATCGTTTCTATTTTTGCTAAATAATCTTGACAATGGAATCTTGACAAATTCCGAAACACGTGTCGATTAAGTCTTGCAAAAATGACCAACAGAAATAAATTTAAAACAAAAAATAATTTTCTTGAAAATTATGCTATGAGAATATCATGGTTTTAATTAGTAAAGAAAATAATGACCTCGAGCCAGAATAAACATCCTCAGAATATAATATTTTAAAGGTCGAATAAAACAATTTTTATTTTTTAATAAAAATTAATCAGAATTTGAACATAATGGTTGGCACGCCATGTGATGAATAACCCTAATATGGAGTATTTGTTACAACAAAAACACAAAAAACATATTGTTGTAGTCCAATGGACTATCGTATGTAAAATTGTTTTTAAATATTTTTGTTGGTTATTGATAATCGTTGCCTTATTAGCATGGTACAATTTCTTCGTCTTCCTAATTCTCATTGAGAATAGAGGCGAATATGTATTAATTTGCTAGTTTGTGCACCAAACGATTTGTCATTAGACTCGTTTGCTACTTTGTAGTAAATCGTTTCTATTTTTGCTAAATAATCTTGACAATGGAATCTTGACAAATTCCGAAACACGTGTCGATTAAGTCTTGCAAAAATGACCAACAGAAATAAATTTAAAACAAAAAATAATTTTCTTGAAAATTATGCTATGAGAATATCATGGTTTTAATTAGTAAAGAAAATAATGACCTCGAGCCAGAATAAACATCCTCAGAATATAATATTTTAAAGGTCGAATAAAACAATTTTTATTTTTTAATAAAAATTAATCAGAATTTGAACATAATGGTTGGCACGCCATGTGATGAATAACCCTAATATGGAGTATTTGTTACAACAAAAACACAAAAAACATATTGTTGTAGTCCAATGGACTATCGTATGTAAAATTGTTTTAAATATTTTTGTTGGTTATTGATAATCGTTGCCTTATTAGCATGGTACAATTTCTTCGTCTTCCTAATTCTCATTGAGAATAGAGGCGAATATGTATTAATTTGCTAGTTTGTGCACCAAACGATTTGTCATTAGACTCGTTTGCTACTTTGTAGTAAATCGTTTCTATTTTTGCTAAATAATCTTGACAATGGAATCTTGACAAATTCCGAAACACGTGTCGATTAAGTCTTGCAAAAATGACCAACAGAAATAAATTTAAAACAAAAAATAATTTTCTTGAAAATTATGCTATGAGAATATCATGGTTTTAATTAGTAAAGAAAATAATGACCTCGAGCCAGAATAAACATCCTCAGAATATAATATTTTAAAGGTCGAATAAAACAATTTTTATTTTTTAATAAAAATTAATCAGAATTTGAACATAATGGTTGGCACGCCATGTGATGAATAACCCTAATATGGAGTATTTGTTACAACAAAAACACAAAAAACATATTGTTGTAGTCCAATGGACTATCGTATGTAAAATTGTTTTAAATATTTTTGTTGGTTATTGATAATCGTTGCCTTATTAGCATGGTACAATTTCTTCGTCTTCCTAATTCTCATTGAGAATAGAGGCGAATATGTATTAATTTGCTAGTTTGTGCACCAAACGATTTGTCATTAGACTCGTTTGCTACTTTGTAGTAAATCGTTTCTATTTTTGCTAAATAATCTTGACAATGGAATCTTGACAAATTCCGAAACACGTGTCGATTAAGTCTTGCAAAAATGACCAACAGAAATAAATTTAAAACAAAAAATAATTTTCTTGAAAATTATGCTATGAGAATATCATGGTTTTAATTAGTAAAGAAAATAATGACCTCGAGCCAGAATAAACATCCTCAGAATATAATATTTTAAAGGTCGAATAAAACAATTTTTATTTTTTAATAAAAATTAATCAGAATTTGAACATAATGGTTGGCACGCCATGTGATGAATAACCCTAATATGGAGTATTTGTTACAACAAAAACACAAAAAACATATTGTTGTAGTCCAATGGACTATCGTATGTAAAATTGTTTTAAATATTTTTGTTGGTTATTGATAATCGTTGCCTTATTAGCATGGTACAATTTCTTCGTCTTCCTAATTCTCATTGAGAATAGAGGCGAATATGTATTAATTTGCTAGTTTGTGCACCAAACGATTTGTCATTAGACTCGTTTGCTACTTTGTAGTAAATCGTTTCTATTTTTGCTAAATAATCTTGACAATGGAATCTTGACAAATTCCGAAACACGTGTCGATTAAGTCTTGCAAAAATGACCAACAGAAATAAATTTAAAACAAAAAATAATTTTCTTGAAAATTATGCTATGAGAATATCATGGTTTTAATTAGTAAAGAAAATAATGACCTCGAGCCAGAATAAACATCCTCAGAATATAATATTTTAAAGGTCGAATAAAACAATTTTTATTTTTTAATAAAAATTAATCAGAATTTGAACATAATGGTTGGCACGCCATGTGATGAATAACCCTAATATGGAGTATTTGTTACAACAAAAACACAAAAAACATATTGTTGTAGTCCAATGGACTATCGTATGTAAAATTGTTTTAAATATTTTTGTTGGTTATTGATAATCGTTGCCTTATTAGCATGGTACAATTTCTTCGTCTTCCTAATTCTCATTGAGAATAGAGGCGAATATGTATTAATTTGCTAGTTTGTGCACCAAACGATTTGTCATTAGACTCGTTTGCTACTTTGTAGTAAATCGTTTCTATTTTTGCTAAATAATCTTGACAATGGAATCTTGACAAATTCCGAAACACGTGTCGATTAAGTCTTGCAAAAATGACCAACAGAAATAAATTTAAAACAAAAAATAATTTTCTTGAAAATTATGCTATGAGAATATCATGGTTTTAATTAGTAAAGAAAATAATGACCTCGAGCCAGAATAAACATCCTCAGAATATAATATTTTAAAGGTCGAATAAAACAATTTTTATTTTTTAATAAAAATTAATCAGAATTTGAACATAATGGTTGGCACGCCATGTGATGAATAACCCTAATATGGAGTATTTGTTACAACAAAAACACAAAAAACATATTGTTGTAGTCCAATGGACTATCGTATGTAAAATTGTTTTAAATATTTTTGTTGGTTATTGATAATCGTTGCCTTATTAGCATGGTACAATTTCTTCGTCTTCCTAATTCTCATTGAGAATAGAGGCGAATATGTATTAATTTGCTAGTTTGTGCACCAAACGATTTGTCATTAGACTCGTTTGCTACTTTGTAGTAAATCGTTTCTATTTTTGCTAAATAATCTTGACAATGGAATCTTGACAAATTCCGAAACACGTGTCGATTAAGTCTTGCAAAAATGACCAACAGAAATAAATTTAAAACAAAAAATAATTTTCTTGAAAATTATGCTATGAGAATATCATGGTTTTAATTAGTAAAGAAAATAATGACCTCGAGCCAGAATAAACATCCTCAGAATATAATATTTTAAAGGTCGAATAAAACAATTTTTATTTTTTAATAAAAATTAATCAGAATTTGAACATAATGGTTGGCACGCCATGTGATGAATAACCCTAATATGGAGTATTTGTTACAACAAAAACACAAAAAACATATTGTTGTAGTCCAATGGACTATCGTATGTAAAATTGTTTTAAATATTTTTGTTGGTTATTGATAATCGTTGCCTTATTAGCATGGTACAATTTCTTCGTCTTCCTAATTCTCATTGAGAATAGAGGCGAATATGTATTAATTTGCTAGTTTGTGCACCAAACGATTTGTCATTAGACTCGTTTGCTACTTTGTAGTAAATCGTTTCTATTTTTGCTAAATAATCTTGACAATGGAATCTTGACAAATTCCGAAACACGTGTCGATTAAGTCTTGCAAAAATGACCAACAGAAATAAATTTAAAACAAAAAATAATTTTCTTGAAAATTATGCTATGAGAATATCATGGTTTTAATTAGTAAAGAAAATAATGACCTCGAGCCAGAATAAACATCCTCAGAATATAATATTTTAAAGGTCGAATAAAACAATTTTTATTTTTTAATAAAAATTAATCAGAATTTTTTTTTTTTATTTAAAACAATAATTTATAATATTCTGTTAGTAAAAATAAAATTAAAAGAAAGTTTTTCTGCGATTACTATTTTATTACTATTATTCGAGCTCGAGGCCCAAAAATTCTATTTATGATA
This sequence comes from Pegoplata infirma, assembly GCA_963921195.1. NCBI lineage: Eukaryota > Metazoa > Arthropoda > Insecta > Diptera > Anthomyiidae > Pegoplata > Pegoplata infirma. Next base: position 179,294,591 of record OY992538.1, on the reverse strand, counting down.
TTCTTATAATAGATTACACAGCTCAACAAGAAAAAGCGTATTGGATTCTGGTTAGTGATTTGTGTGTTTGTTGCGCTGATTCCAAATCCGTAGTCCAAATTTGTCTATTACGTCATGATTTTGAGTAATTCGTTGTAAAAGGGCCGAAAAAGGGCATTTTGACAATTTTTTTCACCAAAATTTTTTTTTTCGCGGAATTTTTTCTTTCAATTTTTTTTTTTCAGGATGTGGAGGGTATCAATACATTCGGCAAGGCCAAATTTAACTTGTTTACTTGTTTTAAGTCAAAATTGTATATCGTCGAACTATATTCAATAAATGCCAACTCTAAAAAGCTTACTTTTCAGGAGAGCTAAAAATCTAGTTATTTTGCATATTATTGTAAAAATAAACAATGTACCATCCATAAGATGGTTTAAATCTATATATATAATTTCCCTATTTGTGTGTTCCTCTTTTTTTGTCTATCCAGAGCTTTTTGAAGCCCACTAATGAGCCACAAAGCTGAAAATTGGCATGCATATAGTAAAACACCTGGGGAAGATCCTAACGTAGCCGGATTTATTAATTTTTTGTCTGTGGGCGGAGAAATAAGCGGAAAAGTGGGCGTGTCAAAATTCATTTTTTTTACATTTTTGCTTAATTTAAAGCCCCCTAATGACTTAGGAAGCTGAAAATTTCCTAGAATATAGTCCGAACGATGGCGCATATCCTCATGTACTTAGTCGAATTTAAAATGTTCGCAATGTGGGCGGAGAATTGAGGGGAAAAGTGACGTGGCAAAATTGGGATTTTTTAACATTTTTACTTCTTTTGAAGCCCCCAAATGACTTAGGAAGCGGAAAATTGAATAGCATTTAGTTCTAACAATGAAGCATACCCTGAAATAATCGGATTTATATTTTTTAGACTGTGGAAGGAGAATTAAGAGAAAAATGGGGCCAGGGAAAATTGTGTTTTTAATATTTTAACTAATTTGAAGACCCCCAATGACCTATGAAGATGAAAATTGGCATTTTTGCTTATTTTAAAGTCATCTAATGACTTGGGAAGCTAAAAATTTCCTAGCATATAGTCCTATCGATGAAGCATATCCTGAGTAGTCGAATTTTAAATTTTTGGACTGTGGGCTTAGAATTCAAAGGAAAATAGGGAGTGACAAAATTGGGATTTTTAACATTTGAACATCTTTTGAAGCCCCAAAGAGAGCGGAAAATGGACAGCGTATAGTCCTAACGATGTAGTATATCCTGAAGTAATCGGATTTAAAATTTCTCGACTGTGGACGGAGAATTAAAAGATAAAAGAGCGTGGAAAAATTGGGTTTTTTAATATTTTAACTAATTTGAAGACCCCGAATGACTTAGGAAGATGAAAATTGGCATGTATATAGTAGGTTTCATGGGGAAGATCAACGCGAACCTGGATTTTTGATATCCAAGTGTATGGGTGTAGAATAAGAAAGGCAAAGGGGCGTGGTAAATTTATTTCCATATATTTTCTGTATATATAATTTATTTTTTTGTTTCTCTTATTTTTTGGGTATCCAGCGCCTTTTGAATTTCATTAATTGACTTAAAAGCTTAAAATTGACATGTATGTAGTAAAACACCAGGGACAGATTCTTACGAAGCCGGATTTTTTGCCTGTGGGCGGAGAATTACGAAAAAAAGGGGGCTTGGCAAAATTATTATTTTTTTAAACATTTTAGAGTATTTTTAAGCTCTGCCCCAATGAATTGGGAAGTTCCCTAATCCCTAACATGTAGTACTAACTATAAAGCATATTTTAAAGTAGTCCGATTTAACATTTTTGAAATGTAGACGGAGAGTTGAGAGGAAAAAAGGGCAAGGCAATATTTTTTTTTTAATTTAATTTAATTAACTTTAAAGTCCAAATGACCTACGCAGCCGAAAATTGGCAAGCATAATGTCCTGACACTGGAGCATACCCTAAAGTAGTCAGACTTAAAATGTTTAGACTGTGGACGGAGAACTAAGAGGAAAAGGGGCGTGGATACGAGTATAACGATGTTGCTCATCCTAAAGTAGTCAGATTTAAAAAATTTAGAATATGGACGGAGAATTAGAAGATGAAATGGGCGTGGAAAAATTATGTTTTTACATCTTACCTAATTTTGAAGACACCTTATGACCTTGAAAGATGAAAATTGGGATGCATATGGTACGGACTATGGCAATGATCACACTGACCTGGATATCCAGTTAAAGTGCGGAGATACAAAAAAATCCATTGTGAATTTTTTCAGTTTATACATAATCTGTAACGTAGCCGGATTTTTGGCCTTCAAGACAGGGGAGTGCCGGAAGACGGCGAATTTTAGTTTTTAAACATTTAGGTGGTTATTCATAAAAACTGAAATATAACTAAAGTAGTTTTATTTGACAGAAATTGCAGGCATATTTGTCAAAAAAAACCTGCAATAAGTCTACTGTAAGTATTATGAATAACAGCCTTAAACTATTTCTGAAACCCCTAATGACTAAGTAAGCTGAAAATTGTAAAGCATAAAGTATTGACAATGGATCATATCCTAATGAAGTCAGATTTACTATTTAACTTAAACTGTGTACGGAGAATTATAAGGAAAAATTTAAGTGAAAAAATTGTGTTTTTCAACATTTTAGCTAATTTTACAACCTTTCATGAATAAGGCTGGATTACTCAATGCTCCGTTATAAAATCACTCTCCGTTAAATTTAACTTTTCCATACAAATTTTGACATAAGGCTCCGTTAAATTGGCAGTTAGCAGCTAACTGGACATTGAGTAATCCGCCCTAAAAAAGATAAAAATTTCCATGTGTATAGGAATGACCATGGGACAGATCCACACGATGGATTTTTGATATCCGATTTAAGGACGGAGAGACGAAAAGGGGCGTGCTAAATTTAGTTTTAAAATTTTATCAGTAAAATCTTTTATACTCATTAAATTTTTTCCAGTTTGGGAAATATATTGATGTAACTCAATCTAGCAATATTAAATTTCTTAAGCACAATCATATTTTTTTATAAAGTATGGTAAAAAATTAGAATTATTGGTAAAAGTGATTTGGTGTTCCGCCTGGCAGGGACAGGCTATTCGACTAGTATTCTAAATAATTTTGACCTATGCCAAAAATTTCATATTTTGCACTTGTTTGCGTATTTTGCAGACATGGCATTTATTACTATGTCAAAAAACAAATATTTTTTTAGAGTTGGCATATTTTGTCGGAAAATAAAAATACATGTTTTTTGAAAAAATTTTGTACGGTAATTGCAAAAACTAAAAAAAAATTAAAAATCTTTGCATATTTTTAAAAGTTACTGGCTCCGAAAGTCTTTTATTCTCAGGGTGGTCAACTTTGGCACTCTGTAACTCACGCTGTATTGTAGAAGGGTCACTCCAAACTAGCTATTTTGAAAGCTTATATCATTGACTTTGTTTTCCCCACTCATAATGTCTCAATCTGACAAATAGTTTAAAAGTGACATATGAGGCATTCCACCCCAAATGTCCAGCGAAAAAAAACATGTGTCCCGTAAATTTCTGAATAGGTTGTTTGGATAGCCCTATATGGAACTAAGAAAATTGCGTTTTCGGTTTTTCTAATTTTCAAAAACTGGCCTTAAAAGGCGTGGTCAAATATTGGAAAAATGGTCAAATTTATAGCGAGTTGCCTTGATTAAATATTTATCACATTAAAACGGAATGCACCACAATTTTAAAAATTTACATTCTTATATAGTTTTGTATGGGCTACCGAGTAAAATTTTTTTCTTTGGAAAATTTTCAGAACCTGTTCTGAAATTTTCCATTTTTTAAAAAAATCAATTTATCAAAAATCCGGCCACTTTTTTTATTTTTTTAAAATTTATTTTTTTTAAGTTTAGTTGTTTGTCCATCCACACAAAAAAAAAATCAGAAAAGCATTTTTCATTTTTTTCGAGAAAATCGCATTTGAATTTTAAAATTTCATAACAATTTTGTAATTTGCTTGTATTTTTTTGTTTTAACTTTGCGAATGAATAATATTTATTGCATGAAATTTGACCATTTTTCCAATATTTGACCACGCCAGTCCAGTCTTTGAAACATTGAAAAACCAAAAACGCAATTTTCTAAGTTCCATATAGGGCTATCCATACAAGCTATTCAGAAGTTTACGGTACACGGGTTTTTTTTCGCTGGGCATTTGGTGTGGAATGCCTCATATATAAAAAAACAATTTACATTAACAAGACAAACCGACATTTAAAATCCTACTGTTGATAACACTAACTGGAGTGCTTGAAACCGGTCGATCTGTACTTACAGAAAAAAACAATAAAGACTTTCAATTTGATTTAGCAAGTTTTCAGGTGATTTTTTGCTATTATGGATATTTTACTAAAATCTTTGTCATTCATTTTTGTAAAATACCTGAAATTTTACTGAGTTTTTACTGTTTCTGTTTGATCAAGTTCAAAATATTTTTGAACATATTTTTAGCAGATTATTTTGTAATTTTACAGAAATAGTTTGCTGTCATACTTTTTTCAAGAAAGCTTTCTTAAGTTTTTTTTTCAAAGTTTTAATTTTTTTTTTTCGTTTTTATACAATTAAAACGATCGAGACTAATAACACCGCTCAACACTCATTTTTCGGTTTGAATTCTGATGATCAATTTTATTAGACTTTGATCTCCTGATTCCAAATCTGTTCTCCAAATTTTCCCATCACGTCCAGATTTTTAGTTATTCACCGTTGAAAATGCGAAAAATTAAGATTTTTTTATTATTTAAAAGCCTGGTATAGAGCGCAAAAGTATAATTTGTCTATGGTCTCCAACATAGAACACAATTTTTTTCAAGTTATTATGTTTGGTTGGGCTTTACTTGCGTTTTAAAATTTAAAATGATAAAGTTAAAATTACCATTTTTGTAAAATTTACCTTAGTTTTTTGACATTTTTCAAAGAAAAACTCCAAAAAAATAAATATTTTACAAAAATAAGCTTTCTGTGTTATTTTTTGTATAAACCGGAAGATATCTTGAATGGGTTCAAAAGTCTATAAGAAAGAATGAACTTTTTTTGCCTAAATTTTGAGCTCATCGCAGTAAAAATTGATCATCTGGTTTTTGTTTTAGAGCCTTTTAATAATGGTGATTTTTAAAATTTTTTTGACAGTGTTTTTTTAAAATGCATGTTTGGCCAATAATAGTGCAACAACTTAAAATGTTTTTGATCATATTTTTGAGATCATAGTTCAATTCTACTCTCACGCTTTATACCAGATTTTTATTCCACCCAGCGGCTGCTGTGCTTTCAAAAAAGGCAAAAATCGTTTTTTTCGCATTTTCAACCGCGAATAATTAAAATTCTAGACGTGATGAAAAAATTTGGAGCACGGATTTGGAATCAGCGAGTCAAAATCTCTAAAAATTTTATATGAATCTTTAAACCGGAGCCAAAAACCTTCGATTTGTTGAGCGGTGTAATTTATAAAAAAATCAGTAGATTATATGGCTAATTTATTTTTATTTATATTTATTTTTTTAAGTTGAAATTAAAAAAAACTATTAAAATTTTTCTAAAAACAAAATATTCTAAAAACAAAAGTATTCTTGAAAATATCTCAGCAGATTTCTCCGCTGTTTTGACAGATATCTCTTGGTATTTTACCTAGATAAACTGTGTCTGCTAAAATCAGCAGAATTTTCTGCTTATTGGACGGAGAGTTTATTTCGAGTATAGGAATTCTCGTAAAATAATGGGTAGCAAAAATTCTAGTAAAGTCACAAGAACTCCTTGTAAGTTTTATCTTATCAAAAAAGTTGTAAATTTACAATTTTAGTAAAAAAAATTGTAAATATACAATTTTATTGGGAAAAATGTTGTAAATTTACAATTTTGGTGGTAAAAAGCTAGTAAAATTACAAAAAAGCTCGTAATTTTTACTAGAAATTGTCGTAAAATAAGAGGTAGTAAAACAAAAAGTAACAAACTTTTCTTGTCATTTTACAAGTTTTTTTTCGAGTTTGTTACAAGAATATCATAAATTGAATTTTTGGGCCTTGAACTACAATAATTCTCTAATCAAATATAAAGGCCCAACAAATACATTTTTATTTTGTTGTATGTTTTGTTACAAAAAATAAAAAAAAACAAGTGAGAGTGTTAAATTCGGCTGTGCCGAATCTATTATACCCTCCAACATGTAAAAAAATAAAAAAAAAAATTTTGACAGGGGCGTTGTTTTAAGGGGGCGGGGGCAAGGTTGGGGGAGGGGTCGGTTAGCTGGGGTGACTCCTTGGCCCTCACGGTATATGTTTACAAGTTCATTTTTGTCTGCTTTGTGCACTTAAGTACTATAGTTTTATAATTATTTAAATTATTTTTTTATCCACGCCCTTAAAAGAGGGGCGGGGCAAAAAAAAGCGATATTTTTTAGTCTCCTGGGTCCAAGCGCAGGACCTTAAACTTCTACGAACATAAAAATGTCTCATTTGGTTCACAAAAATACAAAAAAACGCAAAAAAAAATTGCATTTTTAAGAGGTTGGTTTAGTTCTTCAAGGGGGAACTTTTTTCCCCCTAGTCCGATTTGGCCCATTTCCGAACTTAACCTGCCTAGGATCATAAGACATATTTATGCCAAACTTGAGGGATCTAGCTCTTTTATTTTGGACTGCATCGTGTTAACTACAGACGGACGGACGGACGGACAGACAGACGGACGGACGGACGGACGGACGGACATCGCTAGAATGTCTTAGAATCGATCACTGATCAATAATATATATACTTTATGGGGTCCCCGACCGATATTTCGATGCGTTACATACGGAATGACAAAGTGAGTATACCCCCATACTGTAGTTGGAGGGTATAAAAACATTTACAGAAAGTTTAAATGAAAATAAACTTTTCTATTACATTTGCTCACAAGTTTTCTTCTGTTTCCTGCAATATAACAATTTGTTTCTTCTTTCTGAAAGTGTACTTTTATTGGAAAGTTTATAGTTGTTTATCTCAACTGAAATCAGTAAAATGTTTATGTTGTAAAAAAAAGCACTTAACCCCAAAGCATTTTAGCAAATAAACTAATAGTTTTATATGTTAGTAACCAGTGTATATAAGGCCACTTCACATAAATTAAGATAACGTCAATACTAAAATTCAAACCCTTTTTATATAAGTGTAGAACTTATTGTTTATGAAAGAGAATATAAATTGAGGGGGTTAGAGCACAAGGGGTTCAAGTGACTTTTTTAAAAAAATTGAGTTAACATATGGAATTAGTAGGTGAAGTTCACAGTAGTTCATAGCACCAGAAATTAATGTGAAATTCTTATTCGTTAGCGAGATATGGCGACAATTTTTAGCTCTTGTTACTAAAATACCTGTTTTGCTTGGAGCACAAGGGGTATATGAGCACTTAAACCCCTTGTGCTCCAAGCAATTATTAAAATTTAGTTTTTCACGTGGACAAAGTGGTTGAATTCCGAGAAGTTCTTGTAGTAATAGTAATCAAATTTTGCAAGAGCATCTTCAGTCTGTAACCAGCGTTTAAAGTGTGAAAAATGGCGATTTCCGACCAAAATTCATGTCCGAATTTTTTGACCAAATTCGGCTCAAAAATTAGGAATTTTTGCGTACATAATAGGAAAAATATAAAAAAATCCCAAAAAAAAAATATTGGTCCACAGATGCTGATTTTTAACATAAATATTATTTTTTTTATCCAAATTGGTCCTAAAAGTTGGAAAACGTAAAGCAAGTTATCTAAAAAATATTAAAAAAATATAAAAAACACGATTTTCGTTCAAAAATGCTGATCAAAGATTTTGATACCAGATGCTAATCAGCCTTTTTGGACCAAAATCGTGGGTTAATTTTTAAAATTTTTCACATAAAATACTCAACATTTTTCGACTTTTAAGACAAATTTGGTTAAAAATATTTTTTATGTTTATAAATCAGCATCTGTGGACCAAAATCGCAATTTTGAAATTTTTTAAATATTTTTCCCATAAAACGCGCAAAAGTTCCTTATTTTTGACCCAGATTGGGTTAAATATTTCAGATATAAATTTTGGTCCAAAAACGTAATTTTTTAAACTTTGACCGCTGGTTGCAGACTAAAAATGACCTTGCAAAAATTTTTCATAAATTTTCCCACAATTAACTACTCCATGTCCATCGTTCGGCAGGTATCACGGCACGAAATTCGAAAGTTCAGATTTCAAGGGACGCCCTAATGAAGATGAAGATGAGCCCGATGATGTCATGGAATCTGATTATGACGACTAAAAAATTAAACAAAGAACCATTAAAGACTTTCGTAATAAAATGTGGTTTCCTTTTACAAATAACTAACATTCTTTTCATAATTTAGAAATTTATAAAAAAAGTTAGAGCACAAGGGGTATAAGTGCCACTTACATAATTCAGAGGCCATTTTTGGGTGCTTGTATTTGTGAAATATGGTATTTTTTTTTAACTTGTTAGATTAAAATATATCTCAGGATCTCTATTAACTAAAAAATAATATTCTAGATATCATCTAACATTTTTTACTGCAATTTAACTATAACCTCTTTTTTCCCATTATTAAATTTAAGGCACTTAAACCCCTTGTGCTCCAAGCAATTATTAAAATTTAACTTTTAAGACCAATTTGGTTAAAAATAATTTTTATGTTTGAAAATCAGCATCTGTGGACCAAAAGCGCTATAGTGGAATTTTTAAAAAAAATTTCCCATAAAGTACTCAAAAATTCCTAATTTTTGAGCCAGATTTGGTTAAATAATTTTCGGCAGGTATTATAATACGAAATTCGAAAGTTTAGATTTGACGGGATGCCCTAATGAAGATGAAGATGAGCCCAATGATGTCATGGAATCTGATTATGACGACTAAAAAATTAAACAAAGAACCATTACACATTTTCTTAATAAAATGTGGTTTTCCTTTTACGTATTCACAAATTTATAAAAAAAAGTAAGAGCACAAGGGGTATAAGTGCCACTTACTTACTTCAGATGCAATTTTTGGGTGCAAAAGGGTGTAAAACACGGTATTTTTTTAACTTGTTAGATAAAAATATATCTCAGGAACTCTGTTAACTAAAAAATAATATACTAAATATCATCTAACATTTTTTATTGCAATTTAATGGCGCTTTTCGACCAAAATTCATGTTCGAATATTTTAACCAAATCCGGCTCAAAAATTAGGAGTTCTTGCGTACAACTGCTAAATGCGTAGGAAAAATATTGTGCTCGATTCGGGAGTACTATTTCACCATTCACCAAATTTTTAAAAATTTGATATTCTTTTGAATTTCAAGATTTTAAATTTTTTTTCTTGTTAAAATTTAGTAATATCTTAAATAATTACAAGGAAAAATTTAAAAATCTTAAAATTCGAAAGAATATCAAATTTTTAAAAAGTAGGTGAATGGTGAAAGAGTACTCCCGAATAGAGCACATTAAAAAAAAAAATATATATTGGTCCACAGATGCTGATTTTTCTGCACAATTTTTTTTCTTATCCAAATTTGTCCCAAAAGTTGTAAAATATAAAGCATATTATCTAAAAAATATTAAAAAAAGTATAACAACACGATTTTGGTCCACAAAAATTGATCAGAGATTTTGGTCCACAGATGCTTATGAGCATTTTTGGCCCAAAATCGTGTTTTTATTTTTATATTTTTCACATACTCAACATTTTGCTACTTTTAAGAGGAATTTGGTTAAACATATTTTGTATGAATGTAAATCAGCATCTGTGGACCAAAATTGCTATTTTGGAATTTTTAAATATTTTTCCCAAAAATTCCTAATTTGTGTGCCAGATGAGGATGAATTTTGGTCGAAAACGTACGAAATTCGAAAGTTTACATTTGACGTGATGCCCTAATGAAGATGAAGATGATCCCAATGATGTCATGGAATCTGATTATGACGACTAAAAAATTAAACAAAGAACCATTACAGATTTTCTTAATAAAATGTTGTTTTCATTTTACGAATTTACAAATTTATAAAAAAAAGTTAGAGCACAAGGGGTATAAGTGCGACTTACTTACTTCAGATGCAATTTTTGGGTGCAAAAGGGTGTAAAAGACGGTATTTTTTTAACTTTTTAGATTAAAATATATCTCAGGAGCTCTATTACCTTAAAAATAATATACTTGATACCACCTAACATTTTTTATTGCAATTTTACTTTAACCCCTTTTT